>OU862898.1:5335000-7835000 GCA_917880725.1 Selenia dentaria | reverse complement strand
TTAAAATCGGCTCAGCCGTTTCAAAGATTAGCTGGAACAAACAGAAAAACAGACGGAGAAAAATAAAAAATAAATGTTTTTTTATGTTGCTACTGTATGTACTATAATATGCATATGCATTGAAGCTGTTAATTAGGAATTACAAACAGACACTTCAATTTTGATTTATTTCTATAGATATAGATTATTGTTAGTTTATTCCCTTATTTGTAGTCGATTTCTCGAATACAGTCGTGTACAAAAGTGATATATGTTTGCAGTCCAACACCGCCGACCGTGGGCGCGACAGTACCAATAGCGAGCGACGCGGCCGATCGCGCAGCCAACCAACGTTCTGCGCAGGAATCGCTCAACGTGGACGATTCTCAGCCCGTCACCACTATACAGGTATATAATCAGCCCACTATGTTCCCACTGCTGGGACTTGAGCGATCCTCTAGAGTAATTTATTGAACGAACCCATCTATGGATTCGTTAAATGGTAATTCATTGAACAAATCCATCGATGGATTCGTTAAATGGTAATTCATTGAACAAATCCGTTGCTGGAGTGGAACTTGACCATTTGATAGTTCCGCTAGTTTCGTTGTGGACCTTGTCTTCTAAGCGTGGGAAGCCTGGTTCGATCCCTGAAATAATAGCTGGAAAAATCCCTTAAAACCTGCCCCGTTAATGTATGTGTAAATTGCTACTGTTAACATATCAATCATCAATATCATTATTTAAATAAATATGTAAATATTTACATAACTTTTATCCTGTTTACTTTTAGTTCCGATTGGCCGACGGCAGTCGAATCACGGGACGGTTCAATCACACGCACACAGTCGCAGATCTCCACCAATACGTGTCTAGGGCTGAACCCTCTTACCAACTACAATCGTTCATGCTACTCACTACCTTCCCTAGCAAGGAGCTTACCGACCCTACTGCGACATTAGCCGCTGCTAACTTACTCAATACGACACTGTTACAACGGCTAAAGTAGATCCTGTATGCAACTTAATGTAGCCAACTTAATACATACGCGGGTAGTTGAAAAAAACCTTCAGATTTTTTGTTCAGTGTAAACTTGTACCTATATATCAAAACCAACTTTACCCACGTAATTAACTGATGTACACCTTAATCAACATGATATTGTTGCAACGGCTAAAGTAGACCCTGTATGCAACTTAATGTAGCCAACTTTACACTTAATACGCGGGTAGCTGAAAAAAAACCTTCAGATTTTTTGTTCAGTGTAGACTTGTACCTATATATCAAAACCAACTTTACCCACGTAATTAACCGATGTACACATTAATCAACATGACATTGTTGCAACGGCTAAAGTAGACCCTGTATGCAACTTAATGTAGCCAACTTTACACTTAATACGCGGGTAGCTGAAAAAAAACCTTCAGATTTTTTGTTCAGTGTAGACTTGTACCTATATATCAAAACCAACTTTACCCACGTAATTAACCGATGTACACATTAATCAACATGACATTGTTGCAACGGCTAAAGTAGACCCTGTATGCAACTTAATGTAGCCAACTTTACACTTAATACGCGGGTAGCTGAAAAACAACCGTTAGATTTTTCATCAGTGTAAAATTGTACCTATATAAAACTGACTTTACTCATATAGTTAACCGACTTACGTCCGTTTTCAATATTCTATCTATCCATAGTTTTCCTTACTACCGATAGAATTTTGACATAACGTCCATACAAATAGTGTCAAATATCTATCTCTAGTAAGGTAAACCGACGATAGATAGGTTATTGAAAACGGCCGTTAATCCACCAATTCCCACGTAGAACAGTACAACACTTATGTACCTAGGGCAACTGTGTCACAGATAACTTATTAATTGATCTGTGTAAACTAACCTATGTGATTTCCATCAAGCAATTTGATACTGTGATAGTGTGATTATGAATTGATGATGATTGGGCGAGACGCCCGTCCGAATCCGGGAGAGCTGTCAGAACTCAGCACAGCGTTTGTAGTAAGCTGGGCCGGCTCGGCACGTGGCACTACTCTGGACGACGAGTCCACCCCACGAGGATGTCGTGTACACTCGTTTATCAAGCGGGTTTCCAAAATGCTAGGGTCCAAGAAAAGGCCTGAAAATAACATGCAATTTAGGACCGAATTTGGACAAAAAAAGATGCATAGAAACGTCTCGGCCCTACATACGGCCTCTGATATAGGTCGATAACGTTAATTGTGCGAGTAAAGTCGGTTTTGATATTAACCCATCGCCTACCATTATGTAATTACAAAAGATTTCATTCATACAATGACGTATATTAATGTCCACAGGAGGAAAAGGGAAACAAATATGTGTCAATCTCGCTCGAAATTTTCATACAAAAACACTGTACCCTCGGTACCGAACTATTATGTTCAACTGGTTGTATTAATGGTTTCTGTCACTCGTACATCAACTGATTAATTTGATCAAACCACGGTAATGCATAAGTATCTATGGTCTAAGAGCGGTTTCAGATTAGCGTTTTATTTGGCGCGTATAAGCTCGTTTGTGGAAACGTTTGTACGCAGCTAGGCGTGCCCTTTGTCACACGCACAACTCTTACGAGCGTTGATGTGCTTATAAGTTCGTATAAGCGCGAACCGCCAGAAAAACATTCTGAAGTAACTTTGCATCATTTAGAATTGCAGTTCTTGGCAAAGTTAAACTGACCGATTATCAGTCTTGATGCAACTATCGGTGACATTGTATTATCGTTTTTATAAGCAACCGAAAAAGCAATGTTTTTTCGTCAGAATCCATGTCGAACTTTCGGTTCGAGCGAACATAAGCCGGAATAAGCCTGTGTACGCAAGTCCACTTTTTTGAAGCGCGTAATGTAGCATGCGTTTAGTGCGTATGTCGAAACGCCCGTATACGCGCAGAAATAAACGCTAATCTGAAACCGCCCTAACTAGTTGTAGGACAAGACGATAATGTTTTAATGACTGTTTTAATCGAAACTAACATTACTCATAGTATTATCCGTCACTTTATCTGCTACACTTTTTTATAAAAACGGCCAAAATAGAACCTGTTTAAGAAATAATGTAGCTAAACATTATAAGAAGAATATGAGGGTAGTTTGAATTAAAAGGATTTTGTTTTTGACCCGTAGTGCAAATGCTATGTTCGTTGGTTATATTTGTTGTCTGCCTACTAGTTGATATAAATGGTTAAGTCAAATGTAAAGTATAATTACCTATGCGTGTTGTTGTACTGCGAGACAATGTTCCATGGGTCCGTCTGGATATACCACCAGAAAGTCATATAAACGAATGATTGGACATGTACCGTCATTTTTATATCTGAAGGAAATTACGTACATTAACAGTACAACGGTAGATGTCAGATCAGCAGGGCTATTATGTATCTCTGTTTCAATAAAATGTTGAAATCTTGTAAAAAGGCCGCTCTGTGTCAGTTTTGACTACAAAAATGTTAGTAAGTTGATGATTAGAGCTGAAATAAAACTGACATAGAACCGCCGATTTTTTCGATTTCATTCAACATTTGTTAGCAACTGAGATACAAACAGCAAGTTGCAGAAACGATTTTTAACTTTTAAAGACGTCATTCAATCTTAATCCGACATTAAACCGTTCCACAAACGAAACTTCTGTCAAATTTTAAAGTTCCTTTAAATTTATATAAAGAAACGTCAAATTGTCCTTTATCGTGTATTTTGAGTTGTACAAAACCTCATTGGAGCCATTAGTGGTTTGTTGATGACAGTTTTTGAGTTACGCAATTAAATATTACCCGCGTAAAGGCCTATTCAGATCTGGGCGTTATTTGCTACCGCGAGCGGTAGAGAAATCCGAAAGGTTTTGCGTTAATTTCGCTGTTCACACCAGAGCGGATATCGCTACCGCGCGCGGTAGAGATAACCGTTGTATACCTATTATAAGCATGTCGCTCTCGCTACTTGCTCCCGCGTCGGCCGGCGGAACTAGTTTCGCCAAACAAGAGAAAATACCGCCTCACTAGGCGGTACAAGTTTCGCTGCAGTTATGGAACTTCATACTATATACACATCGAGTTCCGCGTGGTATTTTTCGCTACCCACAGCGGTAGCGAATAACGCTCAGGTCTGAATAGGCTTTAATAATGTATAATTACGAAACGCCTCCTTTCCTTTCATTTAGATTTAAGCCTAGTGTTTCACAATGTCCAAATATAGTATCCGTTACGAATATAATTTTCGTACATAAACTGTTTTATTTTTAAACGTATTTATTGTATTTAACATATTCGTATTCGTACGATTTGGAGATTGTGTCACATATACTTTGTATTAATAATTATAATATATTATCTAAATATCGGATTGTCTGTATAAAGTACTAGGTTGTTCGAATTCAAGCCCGACCCGTGGTACAACTGCGATGTCCAACTGGTTGTACTACGGAGAAGTAAAGTTACCCATGGTTCAACTCTTTTTTTATATATTTATGATTATGATCCATGGTACAACGGTGGAATTATGTCCAACTGGTTGTTCTATGGGGAAATATCTTTACCAATGATTCAACTCATTTAAAATAATTAATTCATTTAACTAACCTAACCTAACCTAACCTAAACTGTACTTTTAATTGCACTTCAGAATTGATAGATAAACGTTTCCTGTTTATTACCAGTAGTTGGTCCATAGATAAATTCAATTCCCAGTAGTACTTCTAGTTGAACCAAGGAAAGAATAACTCACTCGAGTTGAATCATTGGTAAAGATATTTCCCCATAGAACAACCAGTTGAACCAAATAAAAAAAGAGTTGAACCATGGGTAACTTTACTTCTCCGTAGTACAACCAGTTGGACATCGCAGTTATGCCACGGGTCGGTCACCGTTCGAATTATGCTGGGTTTCTAAGGTGCTTTTGAAGCCGGTCGTCCACCGCTAACTAAACGTAAGTTAGTTTAGATAGACATACTAAACTAGGCTCACATAGTTGAGCCAGTTTTTCATACAATGGCATTCATCGCTAACTACGCCAGCTAAGCTACGTAAAATAGTTTATACTCTAAACTATGTGAGCTAAGCTAAACTGACTTAGTTTGGTTGACGGTGGATGATCGACTTAACTGTAGTTTATCTAATTGTTACAGTGATTTGACGTTTTATATGACTAAATGTCAAATAAGACATGAAATAACTTTATAAATTAGGGTTAAAGTATCTCTGGAACCGAGCATTAGGGAGCAAGATTTGCGAGGTATTCTTAAGTAGAATCTTGGGTCAAGCTCAACCGCCACGGAAATTATTGCGCTTTTAGATTGATAGCGTGATGCTTTTCACTCCTTATAGGAAGATAATTATAGTAAATGCTGTAAAAGATTAAATGTTAATAGCCAATTTACTGCTATTCAAGGGATTACCAAAAGTACGGTCCAAATTCTCATTAGGTCGGTCATCCGGACCTAGTAATGCGACAGGGCAAAAATGGGATTTCTAGTAATAAAGCTTCGAGTAATATAACATAAGAGAACAAAGAGCTAATTTTTATTTTGCCCCAACTGTAAAGATTAAGGTGGGCCGTTTCACCTAGAGCGGGAAATGCAAAATTTAAACAGTTTTGTTTTATTGGTAGTTCGGGTAATTATCGTGCGCGATGAAGAGATTTGCGACTATTAAAGATTATTCTTAATAAGTCAAAATATTTTTACAATAGTACATCTGAATAGACTGATGTACCCTATGTATGTTATCTATATATGTAATCAGGTAAATCGATGTAAAATATTTTAACACGAAGAATAATCCTTGACTGTTGATAATCCCTTATTCATGTACTCGTACAATACATATACACGGAATTTCAACAAAACAAAAAATACTTTTTTACATACATTTCGATAATCCCGGTCTTGGTGAAACCACCCAAAAATTAGACTTTCGTGAAAAAAAAACCAATATGCATCTAATTTGTAAAACACAGTTCAAAGTAAAAGGTCAGAATGATACTACACAAAATACCTCGACTTTTTCGTGGTCCACTTATTTCGTCCCATGGATAGGACCCATGGTCCCACTACTTTTTATACAGTATGAGTTCGCTTTCGCTGTACAAGGCAAGCCTACTATTCCATACGTTGCTGCGCGACATTTGAAAGCAGAATATGGTATTTTGTCTGTAAATCTTGCCTGTCCGATTATTATCAAAGTCTGAAATCAATATCGTGATTCCTAGACTTCAAGATAATGTTTCCAGTTTTATCAGAAGTTTCGTTAGGATATATATGCGTCGCATTTAGCGGTAGAGTAGCGGTAACCGTGCGATAATGTCTGACCGATCTACAAGACATCTATATAAATAAGACCCGCCCGGTTCCCACGCGAATTAGAAACCGCGCGGTTCCCGGTGTCTCTGAACTAGCGCTTAATCTCGTAGATCATAATTCATTGTTACGCCACTGTATTTTAGTTTTTATTCATTTGTGTGTATTACATAAACCACGATAAAATGACTCCACAAGACTATGTAAATTGTCTTAAAACTTTGCAAAAGTAATACCTAGAATCTAGATCCTATAGATACAGCTATATTTCTCATGTTATCGTGTTTTATTAATTTGTTGCCCGTGGTCCAACTACTTGCGTAGTCCTATCAGTATGACCACGGGTAAATTTATTCGCTAGTCCTTACGATTGATTCCAAATTTCTTTTCTCCAATTTCACAGAAATGTCAGTTTAGTTCTAAGATCTTTTTGTAAAACAAATGGGCCTTGAATAAAGGAGACCAAAGTTCTCTAAAATGTATTTTATTTATATCTACAAATTAAAATTTAATTAGGTTTATACTAAAGTTAAATAACATGATACTTTAACACTGCAAAAATGATTATTTATTTAATTAAACTGCAAAAGTTTGACGTTTGACAAGACGCCATCTTGTTCACACTTGAATTTGGTAGTTGCCACAAAATGGCGGATGTTAACTGCAACATTCAGCCCTCGGGAAGTTGCAAGCGCAAGGATCTGTCGTTATGCACTCCGCTGGACATATGCAGTCACAAGCTGCAACAGAAGAAATACAATTTAGACAAGCAGTCACCAATAGGGCTGGAATGAAGTGTAAAAAAAACATAACTAAAGAAAGCTATAGGAGTCAAATTGTCAATCCTATATTAATTTATTAAATTAGCTGCATTTTTGAGAATTAATGTCTTTAAACATTTGCATTAGTTCCATGTCGTAGGGTAAGTTTTCGTCGTACCTATGTTAGGGCGGGTTCCCATGTAGGTATATAAAGCTTCCGATCGGCTAACTGATTTATACCTTATGAAAATTTTCGGCGAAAGTGTAAAAATATTCTCATTTATCTTAGTCTCCCACAGAAAGTATCTCATTAATAGCGGACGAGCCTATTGCCATCGTATATATGGAATGGTGCGGAGATCTAATGAGGTAAATGCCTTATTTCTGATCCCCTAAATACTCCTAGATACTACTAGTAGTGCATTTACGACGATTCTGACCCTCTAAATATCCGCATTTGCACCGATAGATGACAAAAGGGCGTCAACCGCATTAGGCTTAGCCCGAAATATGTTCGTTTACTTCGAAAATGTTCGTTCAAATTGGGTCGGTGGTAACAATAGGCTTATATACCTACTAAGCACGACCGTCTTGTTGCGAGTTACAGATTAAAACAAACACAAAATGGCGGTGGGCCATTGAGTGAGAGTGAGCCCACTTTGAAAAAATATATTTGAATGTTTTTGTTGCATTAAAATGTGTCATATTTCAAAATATATATCCAATATATGCGATCGATGTCATTACTTATTTGGTCACCACAACACTACAACTATTAAATTAAAAATGACATCGAGAAAATAAATAAATAAATGGAAATAGTATAGAGAATAAGAATTTACTCTTTAGTCTTGACCACAGATATATAATGTACAATAAATAACCCAAGTATCATGACTTGTATTGAACCCAAGCGTGCCAACTTTTCAATGAAATGAATTAACTTAATTAAACTTACCTGTCATAGGAAATATGTCCTTTCCTTTGGGGGCTATTTGGGGGAATTTTTGGGCTATTGCAGTTAATTATCACGCGCATTAGTTTGGCGTGTGACCGGCTGCAGCAACATACACTGCGCGGACTGTAAGTAGCGGCGGCCAACCTTGACGCTCGGTCGGGGTTGGGACACGGAAGTACACGCATTTGCGTTATCTATTGTACATATATATCTCTGTGGTCATGACCGTGACTGCTTACTGTTTCGTTCAAATATAGACAAATGACATACTGACTGGCGAGCCATTGGAATACTAAAAACGTATAACACTTACGTTTGCAGTCTCCATACTGACACGGGTCGATGTACTCTGTACAGTCCTCGCCAGGCGGCAGGAACGAAGATCGGTACACGGTCGTGCCTTCCAACTAGAAGAATGAAGTAATAAAAAGTTAATGCGATTTGAAATCTTTTATACACAAAAACATATTACTTGGTTTATATCATCATCATTATCTGCCGGAAGACGTCCACTGCTGAACATACCTATGCCTCCCCCATAGAACGCCACTTGGACCGGTTACTATCTTCCTGCATCCAGCGAGTCGCCGCGGTTTTGACGAGGACGTCGGTTCACCTAGCGGGGAGCCGACCTACACTACGTCTTCCGGTGCGTGGTCTGTCCCAGGTACCTAGTACTCGTCCGCAAATTCGAGTGTATCGTTTCCAACAATTACCGGTATAGGTGGAACATGGACATTGGACATGGTTTTCGTCTTATCCATGTTCGTCTTAACTCGTCTGCATCAGGACAAAAAATGAACCTTGCCTCTAAAGAGGGTTGCTGATCCCAACAGATTAAGACCAACCTGCTGGGAAACTAGTCGTTGAGCATGACGCTATTATACTAGCGCCTGCCGCGACTTCGTTCGCGTAGTAGGCTTGGCCTTCGGCCTCGCCATAACCTTCTTGGTTTTTCTTATATTGTTCTGACAATAATTAACACAACATAAAAGAATTATCGAGATTGTTCCATCCGTTCTCAAGTTATAGTGTAACCAGGAGAAATAGGGGTTCATTTTTATATTATAAAGATATGTCCTAGTAGGTACATATTTTAAAACCTTTCGAAACTATTAAGTTTCTGTCAGAAACTTTCTGGTATAGTGACCTAACTTCCGCCGGCGCGAATAGTGATTATTCAACTGGAATATTTATCCGAAATAGGTACAAATTGTACTAAGAATGTACATTTCGGGGCTATTATTATTTCCGTGCCAAGAAACATAAAAATCAGTTAAGTAGCTTAAACATGAAAGAAGGACAAACTGCGACAAGAACTGATTAGAATGATGACCGTACGGGAATCTTTAATAGTCTCCTTGCCTTTCCTTGATCAGAAGAGGCCAGGATTGGATAGGCTCCTTTATGGATCTTTCTTACGGGTATGACATCAAAATGTAACCAATCCCTCATGTGAAATTAAATACAAAAATATATATATTTACATACCTATATATATATTTAAACCTACTGATCAGAGTATCAAAGTGAAACTAGTACCTACTACTGTGGAACTCTAAAAACAAATTATAAACCTAGAGAGAAGATAATGTTTTTTAATAGCAGCGTGTGGTAGGTTACCTTCTGACAAGGCTTTTGGTACTGCCCCTTGCAGGCCCACGGCGGGCGCTGCGGCGCGGGCGCGCACACCGGCTGGTATGACATCTTCTGGGTCGTACACGACTCCATCTTGGCTGCAACACACAATATACATCTATAGTGGGAAGCTTGTAAATAGGTCCATATGCTTGGAAATGCGTTGTTCGTATGTATGTATCTACGTCTATTAACATAGCTACAATGTGTTCTTAACACGGAGGAAAAGGAAGATAAATATTCGTATATTGTTTGTTATCTCTTTTTGTTTTTTTATGAGGTACATACGTATACGTGGGTATAAAACGAAGTTGGAATATGTACTGAGCCGCAATGAATGCGGAACGCTTATAAAATGTACTACAGTGCTTTACGTACTGCACGTTGCCGGAAAACAAAGTCTGGGATAGAATCACACCGTGGTAAGGTCGGTGGTGAGTTTCCTCGTCCATTCAAGTAGAGTTGGACGCAAAGTGAGAGCCCAACAGATCGGCATTCTCCTTAGCGGCATAGACCAGAGTGTCAACTGTACAGGGTCGGTAGTGATGACTGACATAAATTCCCTTGGACAGCCTTGGCAAGAGACCAGCGAGTTCTCCAAGGAAGGCGGGCTAATCTTTCGCCAATTCTGCAGACTTTGCTTATGTGATTACTGTTTTGAATATAATAATAGCTTGTTTTGTGTTCTAGGGTCTTCACCTACCTACGTAAAAAAGCCTTAGTGTGAAAGATTTCAAAACATCAATCCATCCATTTAACCAAACAGACCTAACTACCTACCTTCGCAATTTATCACAAATATTAGGTAATGCGTACACATACGTAGGTACTTAACGTTTAAAAGGATGCCTAAACAAATCAAAAAAAATGTTGCTGTGTATTAACTTTGTTCCATTCGTTCCATAGCAATTAGACTAATTAGGTAGTGATACTTTTTCTCACTAGTTCCATGTCAGTTTTGGCAGATATATATACCTGAAGGTTTCTCGTAGCACTTGACAGGTGCATATGACTCCGGCGGCGGAACGCAGCCAGGGTTAATGTATGACATGCGGTTCACGGTGCGATCTGAGAAACAATACGTTTAATTGTTATCCATGAAGCGTTATAGAATCAAAAAAGAATAGCCTAACATTCGCGTAACCAGGGTTTTGTTATGGGCCTAATAGTAGGCAGAGATTAGCATAGCATAGCATTTTTTAAGTACCGAATCGTTTCGAATTAGAAACGATACCTCCATTTCAGCCACTTCTACGACTGAGTCGGTTGACAGTAAGGTAACATAAACATCAATTTGATAGATATGCTAGATTGACTGGATTTTATAAATTTATATCGAGGTTTTGAGGATGAGTTCCAGGTTAACTGGTGGAGGCTGGATCTATACATGACCCTACCTGGCTACGCCAATGCTAACCGACTTTGTGACAGGCTTCTGTGCCACCAGTGATCACACGGTGGCTTACAAACTACATACAGAAGACGACAGGAAAATCTACTATAGGTACAGTGGGCCGAGCACGAAAATCTGTTTTAGTGTAACGTTATCGCATCTGTAACGTATTTAGTACAAACTGTCCTTTATCTAGTACAATAGTGGCACAGATAACTCATAGTTTGTTTTGAATACGTAAACGATACGATAACGTTACACTTGGGCAGATTTTCGTACCTACTCGGCCCACAGATATAAGTTTCATGTCTAGAAAAAAATATTCCTATGATGTCAAAGCGGCATACTGTTAAGTTACCAAAATGTTAATTTTGTAATAGTAAAACAGGATTAACGTGAGACTTACGCGTTGTCGATATCATTATCGACATGCGAGTCGGGACGCGACGACGAGCGCACCGCACTCAAGATCCTGAAGAAAGCTTCCGGACGAAGCCGAAACAATTATCGATCATGATATCGACAACGCGTAAGTCTCACGTTTATCCTGTTTTACTGTTGCAAAGTTGTAATACTGTCGCTACACACGTAGGTAAGAATGGGATACTTTGGGAAACAATAATACTTAGGAATTCAATAATTTTGTGAACATTTTGGAAATTCACATTAAAATAACCTGTACCTAGTAGTATATAGGTAACTAAGTGATTTCTTGTGACTATTCGACTTGGGTCCACTACAGTTTCATACATTCTGTTTCTAAGTTTATTTGTAGGTACTGTTTCTTTTAGAGCTCGAGCCAGTGAAACATGACTTTTCTCTAACGGCTGCCATTTTGTTTCTTATGATTTCACAATATAGGTAAGTATCTTACGAGGTAAGTACACTTTAGATATAAGTAGGTAGGTACTCAACGGTGTCGATTCTGTAAGCATTCTTTTAACTGAACATCTCCAAATTAGTATAACACTTTCAAATGACAGCACTAAAATTAGATATTTCTCTTCAATTGTGGGCATATTTTAGACAGTTTCGTCGTCACGTAACTTGGTGCTCGCTAAAGTAACCGATAAAAATATTATATTATAATCCTATTTTTAGAAGTGTCATTCTAAGTGTTAAATGATTTTAGATTTTATGGTTAACAGAATAAGGACCACCATAATATTTTTTTAGTTCGGTAGTTTAGTTAAGTTTTTTGAACAAGTGAATCGCTACTAATTCTAACGTACCTATAGGTACCTAATCTCTTTCAAGACAATAACTCTTGTGCACTTATAAGCGTGATTAATGTTAGGTAAGTACTTATTTCTATAGCTATAGGCAAACCACCACTATCCTTGTGACCATCATGATCTGTGTCTTACCCAAATAGAAACCTGAAGGAAACAACATTATCAAGACATCACTTACTCTCAAACGGCTGTTCAACACAGTGGTACTTGTTAGGCGGCTTGCAAGATTCCCTGATCGCAGACGGTTTGGGCACGAAGTCGTGTCGCTGGGTGGTGATGTTCTGCATGGGACCCTGTCCCCACATGTCGTGGTGGCACGGACGGATAGGCTGCGTCACGCATACCGGGTTGGGGAGGAAGGATAACTGGGGATTGGAGAAGGATGAATGTTTAAAGAGTGGGTGGATAAAAAGACTTCGAGGTTTGTCAATGCGGTACCAAACCGTATTTAGTACCTATATAAACGGACGGTTGATAATCATATCCATACGCGGCAAACCGTATTTATCGTTTAAACTCATTGACGGTTGAAAATAATATTAATACGCGTCAAACCTTACTTATCAATTGAACTCTGACGGTTGGAAATCATATCAATACGCGGCAAATCGTATTTACCATTTAAACTCTGACAGTTGAACATTATATTAATACGCGGCAAATCGTATTTACCATTTAAACTCATACAGTTGAAAATCATATCAATGCGCGGAAAACCGTATTTATCATTTGAACTCTTTGACAGTTGAATATCATATCGATACGTGGCAAACCGTATTTCGTATTTAAACTCGTGACAGTTGGAAATCATATCAATACGCGGCAAATCGTATTTACCATTTAAACTCTGACAGTTGAACATTATATTAATACGCGGCAAATCGTATTTACCATTTAAACTCATACAGTTGAAAATCATATCAATGCGCGGAAAACCGTATTTATCATTTGAACTCTTTGACGGTTGAATATCATATCGATACGTGGCAAACCGTATTTCGTATTTAAACTCGTGACAGTTGAAAATCATATCAATACGCGGAAAACCGTATTTACTCGTATCATTTGAACTCTTTGACGGTTGAATATCATATCAATACGTGGCGAACCGTATTTCGTATTTAAACTCTTTGTCTCTTGAAATTAATCACTCTTAGATTTTATGAAGGTATAATATGGTACCTACTTAACATAAGTAGCTAAATAAATCGTTGATACAACAATAATTACATATACACATATCTTTTTTATGGCTGTCGGTGACGAGTCTAGACAGTCGCTCGCCAGATGTTAAGCGACACGCTTGCCAATAATGCAATTTCGCTGGAAACATTGACCTTCAACGAAACACAGCTTTTCGCTCTAGTTTGTTTGCACGGAGGAATAACTGGCGAAAGTGTGGTACTTCCCCAAGAGGATACTGCAAAGTTTACCTATATAATAAATTACAAGTACAATTTGAAAAATTTTATACCGACTTCCATTCTATTCAGTTATTGCAATTGTATCTCAAAAACTATTGGACCAAATTTGATGAAAATTAAATGGGACCACATGGGAGCACAAAACACCATAAACGATTTTTGAGAATCGGTTCACCCTATCGAAAGTTATGAAGTAACAAACATGATAAAAAAAACGTACAGTCGAATCGAGTACCTCCTCCTTTTTGCTTTCTTAAGCATTACTGTGCGTCAAAGCGATAATTTACCTACTGAGCGCATGGGATTGCACAGGGCGGTCGCAGTATTTAACTTATTTTACTCCATTCTAACCTTTTGCACGGTGTCTCCTTCCATTTGTGCCGTCGAGGGCACAAGGTTCGGTAGTGGCTTCACCGGACGGGGAATGGGAGTCTGCGCGGGTAGGTAGCTGTAGTAAAGGGGAACATCAAGTTACTATATATATTGTCAGGTTATCGCAGATAAGGAAAATATACTCGGCGTTTCTGTAGAGCTTATTTGTCCTTTGTCGTGGGCATGGCCTTTATAAGTTTAGGTTTGCCTATTTCTTTCCGTGCATGGTTGTCTGGAAGAGATCGCTCTGAGCGATAAGACCGCCCATTGTGACACTTTTAATTTTTTGTATTTAATTGTGTAATATTTTTGATTGTATTTTTATTCTATTCTTATTTCTTTATTTGTAACATATATTTGTATTGTGGTGTTGCAATAAAGGGTTAATCTATCTATCTATCTATCATGGTCGACAAAGCTTGCTATTTCATCTACAACCATACCAGTACGAAGGAATCCTCTGTCGTCAATGCTACTAGTAAGAGGCAGGGAAACCCGACGAGGTGGTAAGTCTTTAGTGCAAGAGGCTAAATTGATTGGTACCACTCGGATCAATAGCTAAGAAACTTTGGCCCCTGGGGTTCCGTAGTTATCACAACTAAAGCATCCGAGTTATCGCAACTAAGGCATCCGAGTTATCGCAACTAAGGCATCCGAGTTATCGCAACTAAGGCATCCGAGTTATCGCAACTATGGCATCCGAGTTATCGCAACTAAGGCATCCGAGTTATCACAACTAAGGCATCCGAGTTATCGCAACTAAGGCATCCGAGTTATCGCAACTAAGGCATCCGAGTTATCACAACTCACTCAACTGTATGAAATATTTCGTTTTTGACAGTTTTGTCTGTTCGCTATTTAAGTTCGATCGCGGGCTAACGGCTTGCTATCGATAGTATTTAACTTAATTGGTATTCTGTAAACAATTGTGTTGCGATTGCGTTGTATACATCGATAGTTCGTGGAGTTTTGTTTTTGAAGGCAAAGACAACATAGATTATTTCATGCGTATTCTATTTTTTATAGATTTTGGCCATGACTTCGTTCGTGTAAGATATTTTTATAATACAAATTTTCATAACTATACGTTCAAAAATAAAGGACATTCACACAAACGTTTTCACTCAGTTTTACTCTCTTAGGGGTTGAATTTCGCAATAGCTTTTTATAGTTGGTACACCTTCTACCCTTCAAGATTTAAGTCTGAACGACCAGCGGTTTAGGCAGTGCGTCGTCTGTCAGTCAGTCAATCAGGACTTTCATAAATAAATTGATGATAAAAACTCTGTTTCTGTGATATTTTCAAGGTTTTATCAAATAAATGAAAACAGAACTTTTGTAAGAATGTCGCAAAATCCTTTTTTGATTATACGAATGGATATTGAAAAGTTAAGTATATATAAATGCGTACCTGTTTTTATAAATGGTCTGACTCTCAAAGTTCTTGGAAGAGGTGACGGGGTTCATGCATGAGTCCGGGATGATAGCGCGTCGTCGGCAGTCGCTCGCTGCGTCCAAGAAGCTGAAAAACAAAGTATAAAATAAGTGCCTATATATCCCGTGTTTAGCTAAATATGGATAAAGAATATAGAAGTGAAGTGTAAAAAAGAAACGTTCGTAATATTTCTTGTTTCGTATTTTTTTTACAAGTGGTATCTAATGATATAATTTAATGTTGCATCAAGTGTTATTTTTATTCAAGTAGGTACTAAATTTGGAACCAGCAGTACCGAATGACTTTTGTTTATATTTGACAACAATTCCGTAGTAATCTCGAAAGGCAAATCTCGCACTCAAAACGGTTCGAACTCGTAAGCAAGAATCTTGTTACTATATTCATACTTAGGGTTATCCCCAACCAGATTGTCTCTTTGTTCGTCGGTAATTGTTTGAGTTGTGTATATACAACTTCGATGGGTAAGCACCAACAGCATTTAACTGAGCGTTAGGCCACGTCAAGCCTTGAAGCGGAGTTTTGTATTACATCACTCTTTTAATAATTCGTTACAAGCTGTGCGCCTTGGCTCCAAGTGTGGTAAATTACTATCCAACATGTTTTTTTTGTTAATAGTTTTATGAATAAAAAGATGTTATCTATAAATATAAAATCATATATTTGTTAAAAACAAAGTGTTTCAATATTTGAAAAGTCATCATCATCATCGTCATCATCTCACCCGTAGGACGTCCACTGCTGAACATAGGCCTCCCCCATGATTTTCCAAAAGGTCCGGTTGGAAGCGGCCTGCATCCAATGTCGTCCTGCGACCTTCATCAGGTCGTCTGTCCACCGTGTCGGTGGACGACCTACGCTGCGCTTGCCGGTCCGTGGTCTCCACTCCAGAACCTTTCGGCCCCATCGGCCATCTGTTCTGCGTGCTATGTGCCCTGCCCACTGCCACTTCAACTGGCTAATCTGCAATGTCGGTGACTTTCGTTCTTCTACGGATCTCCTCATTTCTGATTCGATCACGTAGAGAAACCCCGAGCATAGCCCTCTCCATAGCTCGTTGTGCGACTTTGAGCTTGTCTATGAGGCCCATAGTAAGAGACCACGTTTCAGTGCCATAAGTCATCACTGGTAACACACATTGGTCGAAGACTCTTGTCTTTGATTTGAAAAGTAAAATTACTTAATATACTTATATATTGAAATTTATAGAGAAAAAATCACCTTCTCGGACGGGATTCGAACCCGCGTCTTCTGACTATCCGTGTCAGACGCCATGACCATCTAGGCCACAAAGGCTCGTGGTCCGAGCATCGACTTTTAACTCCCTATCTGATTTAAAACGGGGGACGGAGCGACATCTATTAAACAGCTTTGACATCACTATCCAACCGAAAGAAGCGTTTTCAGAAATACTTAAACTTACGTATTGACGTCGCATCCCTTTATAATTTTTATAGTATTACTTTTTTAAAGCACTAACGCATGCTTAGAGATCTCAAACATTGAAATATATAGAGATATATATATATTTGATTTCAATGTTTGAAGTAATACTATACAAATTTAATATACGTTTATTGCGATATTTGTAACTGCGTACTCTCTCAAATAATTGGTTCAGCTCTCGGTGTCAGTATTTTCCGAATCTTGGTGAAAGAAATTGCCATTTGTCTGCAATAATCTTCAAGATACATTTTTGTTTCGAATGCATCTTTCTTGGCTTCACGACCAAGTCGGGTGCTTCCATGGACCACCATTATGAGAACCACTGCTCTAATGAGACTTGTAAAACTTGAGGCATAGTGTCAGAGAAGACGCGGTGTGATCAGTGCTCGATCGTCACGTAGAGAAAATACAATCCTGGGACTAGAGAGTACTTACCTCATCGTATAGGTGGTGTTGCCTTCCAATTTTTGACATGGTTTTTGATATTGACCTTTGCAAGCCCATGGTAAGGGTTCCTTTGGTAGAATCTGGAAAGTATTGGAAGCATAATCAAAAACAGTCTTGCCTAGCTGCATTACCATCAAAGTAGTTGGAGTGCGCGGCCCCGAGCAAGTAGAACGTCTTCGCGATCAATAGGTTATAAAAGTGGAAGAGGCGGTGTGGTGAGGGCGGAGGACGCTTGCCGGCGATCATTACGTGAGGTCCGGCAGAGCGGTCGGCAGTTTTTAAATGTCATTGTTTTCTGTTGTGTAGGTATGCTACAAACAAAAAAGATCGATCGAAGATTTGTTCGTAGATTGCGTTGTTGACATCTCTGCACGCGTTTTGTGAATCGACGCTAGTAGGGAAGACGTTCTACTTATAGATATTTACTTACTTTACCATAACTATGAAAGACAAAGTACAAAGTAAAGGACGCATCACTGGTAAAAAAACAGCGTGCAATGACCGAGATTTCTGAGCGCTGTATATCGTTTGCCTTTTAAGCTCAGTGAAGCCCGGCAATCTAGTCGCCAATGAGGCGCATTTAGGGTCAACTGCCACCCTTCCGACTCAGGGAGTGGTATCCTGGTCTGTTATCGAACTACGTACTCGACCTTACCTATTTAATAGGTTGGTTTTATTCGTAAACTAGTAGTTCTGCGAACAGTAGACCTCGAGAGCACAGTCTTATCAGCGGCAATTTTTCGCAGTCTGAGCTATCAAATAGTTTTTAAACTTCACAACCTTACCAACCATTTCACCAATTATACTCAACTTCGAGATTAATATTTAAGTCAAGCAACTAATGTGTGTACCAAATATTATCAAAGTCGGTTGGTAAATAGTGCCGCAGCATTAAAACCTCCCGACGACAAAAAACTATATTGAGTTGTAGAACATGCAATCCAAGTTTCGTCAAGATTGGTTGAAAAATGCGACCTGTACAGGAGGACCAACATAAACAAATGAGGCTGGTTCGGGTTGAAGAAAAAAGGCTCCTTGTTCTTGCTTCGAGACACTTTATTTTTCCTAGTTTACAAATGTACTGTAATGCACTGACTGAATACAACCTAACAAACATTATGGACAGATGAAAGTCAATTTGGCCAGTTAAAGCAGAGACACTTCGCTCGCTCGGTCAATTAATTCACTATAAAAATATCTAGTCAACATAAGCACGATGCTGAACTGCTGAAGTCTTCTTTTCGATCATTCGGAAGAGTACAAAATTTATCAGACATAACTTGTTATTAATCGATTCTTCATAGTATGTTTAAAAGTGTAACAATATTACCATCCACTCTCTAAACAGTGATTGCGTCGAGTCCCAAACTAGGCGAAGCCTGCATCTTGTGTTACGTTACATACTACTGTACATAGACTACGGCAGCTAAATGACTACTGGCATAGATCTATGTGCCTAGCACGAATAACTGCGTAAGTGTGACGTAACGTGTAGTTCACGTGAAACAGTACAAACTATCATGTGTCTAGCACAACTGCGGCACAAATAACTCATAGTTTGTACTGTTTACGTCAACCATACGATTACGATACACTTACGCAAATTTTTGTACTAGACCCTCTGAATGTTTTGCAGTCGCCGCTCTTAATATCTATACATATAATAAAACTGTATCTGAGCCAAATCTGTACTTAAAATATTTTTTGAAAATTATAATCGAGATATACATTTTGATAGATATAGAAGCCAACAGTTTTTGTCTGCCTGTCTGTACGAGTCTACTGTACGAGCATCACTCTGCAACTACGAAACAGATTTTGATTAAACTTGACACAGTGATAACTAATATTATAGTAAGATATTTTTTACCTAATAAACCAAAACGGTTGTTCTGGAATAGGGAATAAAAGTAAAAACATAATTATTACCTAATAAACGAAAAGGGTGGTTCTTGAATAGGGAATGAAAGTTAAAACTATATATCTTAAGTAAATTTCAGAAGATATGTCAAGTTCAGAAATTTATAAGGAAAAATGTATGTATGTTGTATGAGGTCTCAAACCTTGGTGAAAATAAACTAAAATTTAAATAATGAAATACATGTTATTTTTATATAATTCATAACAAATAGTCACGCCTATATATCCTCGAAGGGTCAGATAGCGGTGTTACACACGTTTCGCTCAGGGATATGTTTTTGGTCTCATGTAGGGGGTGAGCCTATTGCCCTGTACGGGGTACTGTTCCAGGCTCCGGTCTGCTATTGAGATTCTTTGTCAGAAAAAGCAAAAAACTGATGTCGGGCCCGGCAAGGCTATTTTTTATCTCATTTGGAATCAAATGTTTGAAATCTATAAAATGGCGGCTCTATGTCACTTTTGTCAGCTCCAGTCACCAACTTACTAAGATTTTGCTGGAGTTGTCAAAACTAACTTAGAGCCGCCATTTTTTAAGAATCTATATTTGATTGTAACTGAGATACGTAATTGCCCTTCTGGTATCAAACCCAGGTACCTCGATATTCCAAAGCGGTGCTCGCACAACGAAACCAAGCGAGCGTATCCGTTGGCAGGTCAGCTAGTATCAAAAGGTTTAAGCTACTTACTGACGCTACGCTACACTTATGCCTTATGACTTACGCCTGAAAAACTTGAAGCTACTTCTAGGCAGTCGCGTAAATCTTTAAGACAAATTAGGAACCTCCTTCCTTAGAAGTCTATTGAAATAAAATGGGTACTGACCTGATTGGGTATGTAGCTCATCTTATGAGTGGTGCATCCATCCATTTTGGCGGTAGGTCTTTCGTAGCACCGCTCCGGAGCAAATGATTTCGCCACTTCTATTTTCTCAGGGGGTAGGAAGGACAGCTTGTTGATTGTTCGATCTGTAAGAAATGGTACTTTGTTCTTAGTCCATCTACCTACATTTACAGCCAAGCAGTGTTGTTACACCTCTTGGCACTCTGGAATTATTAGTGTCTATTTTCTCTTTCACCTAAAACTTGCACAAACTAAAAGTTCATAGGATTGTATTCGCAAAAGACGAGAAGTCTTCTGAACGCGCGCCAGAGAGTTCGGTATTTTGTTCTTAGTATACTGCTACGAGAAGTGACCTTCCACTGGTTTTCTGCGAGGGGTGATGCTATTAAGCCGGGTCCGCTGCGCCGTGTTTGCAAACAGTCAGTATAACGTTGTTTACTAACCAAATAGGGGCGTGGCCTAACAGTTTTGTTAGCAAAAATACAATAACGTGTTTGCCGAGACGAATGGATAACATCCCCCGCGTTCGCCTGCGGGGAGGGGAAATGACGCTTTTTGTGTTAGCGCTCAGTAGAGCAAGACGTCATTATCGTTGGAAGAGCGTAAATAATTATATGTGGCAATTTTCTTCTCTTTGGCGTTTGTGATGGAGTAGAATAAAGAAAATAATCAGTTCCTGTTCAATATTGAACGAACGAGGTTGCAGGTAAAGTCGGACCCGGAATTTATTTCTGTTTCTTAGTTAGAGAACTAAATCTACTATTGCTATAACAGCTTCCACGTCTTCTTCGTCGGAACACATTTTAGAAATGAAACAAAAACAATAACAACAATAGGCGCAGCGGACGGGTGGTTTTGCTAACATGTTTTGCGAACTTATTTTTATAACATGTTTTGTTAGAAAATTGGCGCTGCGGACCCGGCATTAGGTATTATAAATGTGTATGTTTGCTACTGTTACGAATCCGTGTTAAAACTAAAGCCAAAACGCATACAATGCCATTTAGTATTTGATACTTTAATACCGGAAATATTTACACCCGAGGGATTGTCATTCACACACGGGCGGAGTCGAAGTTAGACTCATAACTCCTGTAGCTGGAATAAACAATACAGATCTTACTCTCAAACGGTGCCTCCACGCAGTGAAACTTCGGCGCCGGTTTGAAGTTCTCCCTCAATACACATGGTTTGGGCACAAAGTCGTGTCGCTGGGTGGTGATGTTCTGCATGGGGCCTTGACCCCACATGTCGTGGTGGCACGGACGGATAGGCTGCGTCACACATATCGGGTTGGGGAGAAATGACAGCTGTAAGGGATACAGATACATCTCGATTGTGTTCTTAGTGAAATGGCTGAGGTATCACAAACAATTTTATTGACGGTAGGGTCTATTTTCTTTAGACTTCCAAAAAAGAGGAGGTAATCAAATAGACTGTACTTTTTATTTTTTATTTTTATTTTATGTGTTTTACCTCATAACTTTCGATTAGGTGAACCAATTCTCAAATATATTTATTATGCTATGCCAGTGCTAAGCGAGACGTCATCGACGCGGGCGTCCCGAACACTCCTTGAAAAAGGCCACCGAATATGGTCGAAACTATAGTCGGACCTATTCGATAAATATTACGTGAGTAATATTTATCGGATTTTTTACCCGTATTTTTAATTAATAATGATCTTTATTATGTTTGATAGTAAGCTGGTGCTTCTCGTGTGTTTCAATTTAAATTTCATCAAAATATACGGTCCAGTGCTCTAAAACTGAATAGAATGGAAGTCGGTATATTTTTTTTTAAATTGTACTTATGATTAGTTTTTAGTGTGTGATTTTGAAATTATAACTATATTAATTAATTATAACATATTATTCTTCAAAAAACCGTTTCATTTGGTCAGCCTCACACTAAATTTCCGATCGATTTTTTTTTATAAGCTAGCATAGATTCACTTGTGCATAAAATCTCAAAATGCTAAAAAGTGGAATTTCAAGCGCAACCTTGAAAATAAGTCCGATATCTCGGAAACTATGCACTTCAGTGCAAAAGTTATTGAGATCGTTATTGTAGAAAATAGAATATCGCATCTTTTATTGCCTGTAATTTTTATGTAAAGCTTGCCAATCTCGATTTTTTCCATTTAATGAACCGATTTTTCTATCTCGGCCGATAACTCTGATAATGATGAATTAATCATCGAAATGCCTCATCAATTTTTAAAGGCGAGTTTCTCCTCTACCACTTTTGTTTAAACTTTTTTTCTATGTCCATACTTGGATGAAATTGAATCTTGAATTACCTATAGGATGTTTGCGTCGTCTAAAAACCCTTATTCATTATGGCGCTGAAGCTTCATCTGGATAGCATTTTGTGATTTTATACTCAGTAAGTGATCCTAAACCTTGTAAAACAAACAATTGGTACGGAGGTTTAGTGTAAGCTTAAATTCTATTTTTACTGGCCATAACAAATTTGTACGCTTGTCAGAGAAACTTGAAATCCGAGAAACAGGTGTGACTGAATTTTTACATTTATTATATAGGAGCTGAACCAATATAATGGAACATATTAACCAATTTCAAATGTTTGTTTTTTAATTTCAACGAATTGAATACATATAAATACAATATATCATACAATATAAAGGTTTATTTTTTAATAAACTAATAAAGAGGTTACTAAGTCACGGTATAGATATATTTAATCTTTTGTCAATAACCGATTAAAGGACACTAAATTTATATGAGTTTTTTAGAGCTGAGGAATAAGGAGATTGTTTTAGTTATTTTTAGAAGTAACGAGCGTAGTGGATTATCGGGCAAAATATTTTATTTAAAGCTCTGGGTAGCTTGAAACTGTCATGGTGTTTATTCTCAGCCGAACGAATTTTCCGTGTCATCACATTGGCAGTATAAAAACTCTCAAGACAATAATATTATTCGAAGCCGATCTAATGTCGGATTATGACTTAAACTCTTCAAGGATATATCAAAGTCCTAGTAATAATAAAGCCTAATAGTAATAGTAGTTACTACTGACATATGCCTGCGGCTTTGCGGCCATATAGAATTCTAAAGGATATTTTTTCCGGGAAAAGTATCCTTTGGTTTTTCCGGACTACAAGCTCTTTGCACAAAGTCTCATAAAAGCTACCAACAAACCTTTGCATGTATACGAGTAGGTAATAGTGGTACGCATTCCGAATAAGAACAAGTACAATTTGAAAAATGTAATACAGACTTCCATTCTATTCAGTTATTGGAGTGTAATTAAAAAAGTACTGGACTGAATTTGATGAAATTTAAATGGGACCACACGGGAAGCACCAGCTTTCAAACAAAAAAAAATTGAGAATCGATTCACCCAATCGAAAGTTATGAGGGACCAAACAAAAAAAAAATACAGTCGAATTGAGTACCTCCTCCTTTTGGAAGTCGGTAGAAAAGTAATGTTTCCAAACTTACCTTTTGTACAGTACTTCCTTCCATTGGCTCACAGCTCGGCACCAGGTTAGATGGGGGCTTCCTCGCGACGCCTCTTAGATTCTTACATCCGTCTACTGGAAGGTAGGACATTTTGTAGGTGGTGTTGCCCTCCACCTGGGCCGTGGGTCGCATGTAGCAGCGACGGGGCGCATACGAGTCGGGGATCCGAGGTTGTTTGTAACACTGAAATGGTCATAAAAGTTTCAGAAACCTGACTAAGAAACAGCTTGTTGTAGGTACCAATTTAAGTTACATCGTGAAATGTAGCGTTCCATAACACATTAAATTTCTAATAACTCCTTGATCTGGGAAGCCTGCACTGACATTCTTGAGGTGTTTTGGCATTATTCCTGTTTGTATGGTTTCCGAACTCCTCCAAATAACGAAGTTAGTTCTTGGTTCGCTGGCACGTTTGCTGCAACTTTGGTTGCGTTGTTGCGGTGTTATACAGAATTTCGACAGTTTAATACTTTGACAAGTCGCTTAGTTCGAAAAATTGCTTCGACAGAACATAAGAATGACTCCCACATAACGTAGCGGAGTACCAGCAGGCCTGGACAAGATGTTTCTGTTATCGTTAACGCCAAACGACAACTTCAAAATGTATGGCGTTGACATTACCTGTGGAAAAGTCACGTGACGTCGCGCTAAGTTCGTAGACACATTTTTGTCTGTAGCGTGTGCGGAACACACCTGTTTGAATTTTGTCTAGGCCTGCTGGTCAGAGCTAAGTAACGATAGGTGCGTCGAGCGTTAGGTTGGCCACACAACGCCAGAATTAGGCTAACCTACACCTCGATAAGGATAGAATGCAGCAGTCTTGGGATAAAACTCTTGTCGAACATTATGTCCTGTCGAAGCAATGACTTGTTGAACCAATGATGTTACATAGTTCAACACAATGAGATTAGTCAATCTCATTGTGTTGAACTATGTTTTTCGAAGTAAGCGACTTGTCGATGTATTCATAAATAAAAAAAAAATAAGTATAATAAATTCAGTATGATAAGCTGTTGTTAGGCGCACTGCATAGTAGGTAATTTAACAATATGATACTTATAGCGGCGTTAAAAATAAAATTATGGGCACTGATTTTTTAACCTTGATTTTGATCTGATTTCTTCCACGCCCTTACAATATTGACTAAAGCACCACATGCTGCATAGGTCAGATAACCCACTCTGTGAATAGTGGACTATCAGTTGCTTCAGTTTTGAATGATTCATAATTGATTAAATAATCCTGTTATTATACCTAGCAGTAGGCGAATGGCTTCTGATGCTCAAGTGACATCTCTTAACCTAGAATCAGCTTAAACAACAATCCGGCGATAACCCTTTAAATTGATTTCTAATTAATATTTTACAACGAAATGATAAATATCAATTGAAATACTTGTATATGTGCCTAAATGCAGAGTAATTAATTAAAGGTATGTTTGTATACTTATTATCATTTTCATCATCATTATCAGCCGGAAGACGTCCACTGCTAAACAAAGGCCTCCCCTATAGAACGCCACTTGGAACAGCTACCCGCTTCCTGCACCCATCGATTCCCCGCAGTTTTGACGAGGTCGTCGGCCCACCTAGCGCGAAGCCCGGCCTACACGTTTTCCGGTGCGTGGTCGCTACTTGAAAACCTTTCTTCCCTATCGGTTATCGGTTCTGCGAGCGATGTAGTCTACCCATTGCCACTTCAACTTGGTAATTATGAGAGCTACGTCGGTGACCTTAGTTCTCCTACGGATCTCCTCATTTCGGATCTTATCATTCAGGGAAATCTCAAGCATGTTAATGATGGCAACAGTAAGGGACCACGTCTTAGTACCATAAGTCATCATTAGCAACACACACTGGTTGAAAACCTTGGCTTTGTATTGTGGACGAAAAGATGGATCGAAGCTTCCCGAACGCTGCTGGTCCGGGCTGGATTCTTCCATTCATTATACGTAAAAGGAACACTTCCCGTGATTTATGAAAACGTGTTAGGTGTCTCTAACCAACGAAATTTCGACACTGAATGCGAAAATGTTGCGTGAACCTTGATACTTGCGAAAGTTTACAATTATGTTCGCATGTTTAACAGCAATTTCAGAGTCACGTCGGAGTCAGCAACGTCAGAGTAAGTTCATATTTCATTTAACTTTATAATCTTTGTGTCTCGTGTCGCATAAACTGAACTTTTAATGAGGCATCTACATAATTTTATTAATTAAATTGTTGGACCGTTACCGTTCCGTTTAATCACTTTATATGATGATGCTCGATTATATGATGAACTCGACGCATCGCTGGAATGCGGGTCCCCGCCCGCTTCCCCCCGCATTCCCTTTTCTCGCCCGGCAAGTGTCAGTACGGTCAGCATCTTTGTTACCGATACACGCGTCGATATTAATAACGGAATGCTCAATATTAATAACGGTAACAGGCACCTTAATTTTTCACAGAATATGTAGTTGTATAATACCTTTCAAAATAAATAAACATTTTTTATTCATTTAACTAAATTTTTAATAAATTTTTACTCGATCTTAATAAAGGCCACTTGGCCGGTTTTTTTTGCACACCGTACTTGAGCGCCAAAATGACGTCACATGGTCAAGCGTCTATTTAATGTGACCGCGTTGTATTTCAGGATTTGGAATAGCAATAATATTACCTACTCATCAGAGTAAGGAGTATGGGTGTCTTGGTTAGAGGGACTGTACTGACAGATAGTCTACCGTAAGACAATAGTGCGTACCTAAATAGAACTGTGTTAGGTATGAAGGGACACAAGGGTAGCAAGTAAAATTACTATACTATACTATATTATAATGTTAGGTATGAAGGGACACACAAGGGTAGCAAGTGAAATTACTAACTATACTATACTATATTATAACGTTAGGTATAAAGGGACACACAAGGGTACCAAGTGAAATTACTATACTATACTATATTATAATTATTTTAAGATGTTTAAAGGTCCTAGCACACTCAAACGACTTGCCTACCACTCGACAACAAGAATATTATTCGAATTATTATAATTATCATATTTTATTAAAATTATCATATTTTAAATTATTATGATATGGTCATGATTAATGAAAATGTGTCATATTATATATGTTACCAACTTTTTCAAGTTCAGTAATGAGGGGAGCGCAGATCCCTATAACACAGACTTCTAGCCTAGTATAGAGTTCTGAGGCCTATCTCATATTTGAAATTTGTATTCTTTATATTGTCATATATGTACAGTTGCCAATAAAAAAAATGAAAAGTTGCGGACGTCCTGGACTTTGGAAGCGCATCCAGTGCTAGACAAAACGACTACTTACTATCAGGTACATGACTTGGCCGTCTCGTCACAAATGCATACAAAGTTCCAGATATACTAGCTTCAAGCAATTCTGAGCCTTACTTATAAACGCTGCTTAACTTTAAATTACGTTATTTAGTGCGCATAGCAAAATTATTCTGCGCAGTAGAAGAAGTAATTTCGAGTAGAAATTTACAACTGTTATAGTAGGTCTAGCACGAAGTACGTGTCGTTCACGTGAAACAGCACAAACTGTCATTTATCTAGAGCAACTGTCTGTAACACAGTTAACTCATAGTTTTTGCGCCGAAGCGTGACGCTTACGATACGAATACTTTTCGCAAATAGTTTGTGTTACGGCCTCAGCATTCAATATGAACTTCGTACGATTTTGACGGCTAGTCACTATAAAGCGAAACTTACTGGTTTAACGATGGGTGGTTTCCCACAGCAGCAGCTGCGGCAAGGACAAGGGTGCTCTTGCTTCCCGTCGATGGGCCTGCCATCGCGGAGGCCGGACTTGACGCCAGCCGACGCCGCGCAAGGCGCCGCCGCTGGACATGGTACACACCTACAATATCAAGGAATTATGATCGATAAGTGTTAACGCCTAGTGTTTCAGCTGCGCCTATTAACGCCTAGTGTTGCAACTGCGCCTATTAACGCCTAGCGTTTCACTGTTAAATATAGCTGCGCCCCACGGTTTCACCCGCGCAACGATGGAGGAGCATGATGATTACAAATTTTTTTTTACGTACAAACTCACAGGCTTACAAACTTTACATGTTCATACTCTTCTTATACATCGGGTGTTCCGAAACTCGACGACAACCTGATACCAGGCAAGAGGCCAAGGTATGAAAAAATTGTGAAAAAAAAATGCCAAAGTCTATATTATGGTATATCAGTAAGTGTGTATTATCGTGTTACAGTGTTTGTGACAAAACTCCGAATCAGCTTGACATGTCGTGTGTGTTGTAGGTCTGAGAATAGGTCGTAAAGTACTTTTCATCATCGTCACCCATCACCACGCGGATGAAACCGCGGAGCGAAGCTAGTATTATATATAACACAATTATATTGTTTTATAGATAACTTTTGTTTCACAATAAACTAAGATCCCGCGATGATCTCGTATTTTCTCCATTTTAACATTTTGTGTGCCCTTTATGTGGTCTAAGCCTTTTGTGCAAGAACATGTCTTGGTTGGTACCCCTGCAGTACTAGATACATATTGTGCCGCGAATATATAAAGATGTTTATGTAACTGATAAAAACTAGATATAGCGTAACTATTTTAGGTGTATTAAGAATTATTTAAAGTTCATAAACAATATAAAATAGACAAAATTACGCAGCTAAGGAGGTACTCTATTGATTGCAAATCTCAAAACATATTTTATATAATACTATTTATAAAGTGACTAGATATTAATATTATTATAGATAATATTATATAATGACTAGACTGCGCCCCGCAGTTTCACTCGCGTGGTGATGGATGATGATGATGACGGTGAAAAGTATCATGTGCTTTCCCGGGATATAATCTTTAACCTTGCCAAATTGATGATGAGTTGATGATAAGTTAAACAGACAGAGAGACAGTTTATTATATTTATTTTTCTAAAATAAAAGTTAGTGTAGCGTCGACCAAAGCAGAAGTGTTAGGGGAGGTGGATAGTCTACGGACATACTCTTCGGTCGCTAAACCTGTTAGCAGCTCGGCCAAAGACCCAAGAGCCAAGCTGACCCGACATTATACCGAAGATATCCCGGACATCAGCCTGTACGAGATTAGAATGGCCTTGAAACAGCTTAAGAACAACAAGGCGCCCGGTGACGACGGTATCACATCTGAGCTTCTGAAAGCGGTTGGAACACCCGTACTCAAAGTCCTTCAGAAGCTCTTTAATACCGTCTTACTCAAAGCTTCAACGCCAGAAGCATGGAACAAAAGCGTGGTGGTGCTGTTCTTCAAGAAAGGTAACAACACTTTACTTAAGAATTACGGACCCATCTCGCCTCGCTCTTTGAGCCATGTTTATAAGCTGTTTTCGAAGGTCATTACGAACAGTCTTAGTCGCTGGTTTGATGAATTCCTATGCCTATGTTCAGCAGTGGACGTCCTACGGCTGAGATGATGATGATGATGAAGTTACTCCTTATAACATCAGATATCTGCTAATGATGCCAGCTAAGGACCCGTTAAAATCGGTCCGGCCGTTTTAGAGGTTAGCCAGAACAAACAGACAGACAGACAACAATTGATTTTTTATGTAAGTACCGTATATACTTTTTATATGCATTTAGTGAAAACCTGTCAATTTGGAATTACAAACAGACACTTCATTTTTATTTATCTGTATAGATGTGACGGCACAGGAAGTTCTTTTATCAGTTTACCCTTGACTCATATACAGACAAAGTTCAACTACGTACAATATAATCAAGTAAAGGCGGTTTTATACATAGCCACTGAAGTATGTATGCTATATTTCTTCAGTTTACGAGTAACTATGACTGCAAATTAATAGACCTTATAGATTAGTAGGTATGACGGAGGAAGCAGGATATCACCATTATCATCTACCATTGTCTTCCTAGTGTGCGTGTCGTGGGATATGATGGTTCGAATAATAGATCTTGTTATCGCCATATACAAGGTGCAATTCCAAATATCAATCACAACATAAATTAACACTTGAGAACAGGGCAACTCATTATATATACATATACTAGCTGGTGCCGGCGACCAAGATTAATACTTCGAGTATTATTAGTATTTAGTAGAGTGGCTTATTTCTCCAAGGGCATATCTATCTTTATACCAAAATGTCAAAGAATATTATCATGGTCAAACGCAATTACTATAATAGTATTATTTGAGTACATTTAAATACTTAGGCTGGAGTTCACCAACTAGAACTTAACCATTGATTACCTAATCGCCCCCTTAAACTTAAACAGTTGTTTAAACTAGTCACGTTTTTTTTTGTGTTCACCATCTTTTTAAAGCGAACGTTTAAGTAATCGAGCGTTTTTGGACGAATGAGTCGTAAATGAAAGAATGGTGTAATACTACTTTGAAAAGTTGGTAGCGTATCTTGTATCATCTACATTTATCCGAGCTACATTCAAATATGGTAAGGTAATATTAATATACTACAAAATGTAATGCGTGACAAGTCAATGGTATGTTCACAAGTTGTAGATATGTATTTCTAATTCAGCACCTTTTTATGGTAATATCAAAGTTCGATTCGAAGTTCTATGTGTTTGTTTTGTTGGCGTCAGAGTTATTTTGTGGTAATTGAAATTAAAAATTCAAGTGAGTTTTATTGAAGTGATTATGGATGATATTATATTACAACTTACATCAATTAAATCAAATAATTCCAAGGCACTATGTTTGTATAAACGAAATCTTGTAACGAATGCTTTTACGTCAGTTTCTTCTAAATACTTAATTGTATCCACTTTGGAAAACACGGGGTGCGCGTAAAATTCGCTCAATATCTTCAAAATCATCTACCTAACACGTTATCTTCTTCAAAGATATAATTCAGAGCATCTGACATTTTCACGTAAATAAACAATAACCAATGGTTAAACAAGGTCGCAGACATCGTTTAACTTAAACATCCGATTACGAAACTTAATCAATGGTTACTGCTTGGTGAACAGAAAAGTATTGCTAAACGGTCATTTAAGAATTAAACGTCCGTTTACAGTTTAAACATGTGTTGGTGAACTCCAGCCGTATATCAATCAGTAAACAATAATAATAAAATAAAATTAACAACCATGGAAAAAACTGTCATTACATTTCATCACCCTTGACGGTCGCCGAACACGTCTAGTGTATCGAGCTGTCAAATTGACTTAGCTTTTGACTAAGCTATCAGAAACTGACACAAACTTTAATTACGATCGTGATGTAGGCGGAGATCTTATTATTTTGTCTATACTGTGCCCAAGCATATTACGCTTTTTCACCCGCTTGGTGATGGATGATGATGAAAAGTATCCTATGTGTTAAACCAGTGACTCATCTACCTCCATACCAAATTTCATCAAAATTTCCCCAGCCGTTTGTGCGTTAACCCGTCCGCATCAGCGCAAAAAATAACAATAGATTTATGAATGAAACTTAACTCGAATGAGTCTTGCTGATTTGGACAGATTAATGAACAAAGATGCACACTTCCATCTACTTATTTAAAAAAAAAACTATGGAACGAGAATAGTGTTGTTGCCTTTTTTAATGTGTGTACTACTCCATCCATATCACATATCCATATTCACAAACTTTCGCGTTTATAATATTAGTAGGAGTAGGATTAAAAACCAATTACATGTATGTTATGGCATGTGTTCAGACCTTTATGTTTTATAACTACAATATTTTTGTTTGATATGTTGGTAACATTTGTGGGCCAGTCTCATGTAAACTTTACATAATATCGTGTGTATCCAGTTACAGACAGACAAGTAAATAGTGCAAAATATCTTATGACCTCACCATATCAAAAAGTTGTCTGTAAATCAGTACTTTAAAATTATTAAACTCAGTGCAGCAATATTACAAGTATATTTAGTATAATATGGTGCATTATTTAAGAATAAAGTATTCCCTATCGTCAACTGTTTCTTGTATTTTCTAGCTAGTGGGATAAAAAGAAACGTAAAAGATCAAAGTGAGAAGTTTCTTGTGCCTTTGAATCCGTCAACAATACGATCAATATCTACTTATACGCTACGCTCGGGATTCAGTTATAAAGTCCTTCGATTGCTCGGAATTGAAACTCGCAACAATAGCGAACTTGCTTTTTGTTGCACAAATTAGTATTGTGATATTTACTCGTTTCTTACTTCACTGCGAGTGATAGCAAAGGTAGTTCAGATGTTATGTCAGTAAGTAATAATCGTTTATTTGATTCATTCAAAATCATTGCTTACATGCTTCTGTATCAATATTTTTATTTATGTCAAACGGTGACGAGACGACTAATGGGGGATCCCAATAATCTATCTATCCACAGTTTTCCTTACTACCGATAGAAATTTGACATAACGTCCATACAAGTAGTGTCAAATATCTAACTCTAGTAAGGTAAACCGGCGATAGATAGATTATTGGGACGGGCCGTTAGTCGCTCGCTTGATGTTAAGCGTCACGTTTACACTACAGCAGTTAAATGCATGGCAATGCACTGCGCTCAATTGCTTGCCCTGTAATTTCGCTGGAAACATTGCCTTTTAACGAAACACAGTAATGTTTGCACACTACGGTTGAATAACTGACAAAGGTGTGGTACTTATCGTGTGGTACACAACTGCAGGTCTACCATGAGTTAACATTGACGCGAAGTCAATGTTGTCCCAGCTTTCGCACATACAAGAACGTATTATGCCGAAGTTCTTAGACGTCATTCTATAACGGATAACATACATCGTTCAACAAAAAATGTGAAAATTATGAGGTAACAAACAAACAAAAATACAGTCGTATTGAGTACCTCCTCCTTTTAGGGAAGGCGGTAGAAAAGACACCCTATTATACCGTCGGCACAAGCATCCTTAATTTGGCCTACGACGTGACTTATGGTGATTAAAAGTAGGTATTTATTACATTCAAAGAGGACTAGATGTTATACAGGGACTGGACTGGGGACTGGAGTTTTTCCCATTCATTGCTTTATGTAAGTACATTTACATAAATTAGCGAGTAAATGCAAAACAGCCTAATTCTATGAAAGTAATTAGCTAATTTTTATTTTGACACTTACTCGGGCATGATGTAATTTGTAAACACTCCTAAACCTAATTAAAATAGCACTGTATACAAAAAAATAAGCTAAAACTAAAACTTAATCTGAAAATAAACTGAGTAAAATTTATAAATACATTTCAATCAAAATGGATACAAAAATGGCAGGTTTCGTGAAAAAATATCACTTGTTTGACTGTTATGACATTTGTGAAAAGTAAAATCTAGTTGACCTGTGAGAAGGTTCTGTGTTTAAAATTGTATTTAAATAGTCTTCATGGTATTTCTTTCTATAGTGCGCACTTACTGCTTCAGAGATATTTTAAGTTTAGCAGATTAGATAAATAGTTTTTAGGGTGCCGTATCCAAAGGGTAAAACGGGACCCTATTACTAAGACTTCGCTGTTCGTCCGTCTGTCACCAGGCTGTATCTCATGAACCATGATAGTGAAACAGTTGAAATTTTCACAAATGTTGTACAAATACAATTACATGTACAACCCGGTCAGAATATCTGTGCACCTCGCTGGAATGCGGCGCCTCTCCCGATTCCCCTGTCACCTCTCCGCGCACTCCCCGGTGCGACAGTACGGTTAGCATCTTCGTTGCCGATAATATATGCCGATAATTTTGATATTTTCGCTTTGTTGTTGTTTTGTTTTTTAATATTTATTGTTAAGTTTAGACTGTTTACTGTTAAGTTTGGACTGTTTTGGTTGTTATTAAAATTGTATTGTAGCTGTTAAACTGAAGTCATGGGAAAAACAATACACAGCGAATCAAGAAATTTAATCTTGAAAGTTGCTTGAGACTACAGCGAGAATACTGGGAAAAGGATCATCTAGCAGATGACAACATCACACAACTTTTAATATCACTAGGGGAAGATAGTTCAGAGAGTTCAGAAAGTGAGAGTGAGGAAGATACAATGTCAGGCATAGAGTCAATAATTTATAGTGACTGAGTTTAATAATAAATGTTTTTGTAATCAAAATTATTGTTTTTTAATAACAAACCCTTCATCAATAATAAATTGATTTGAAAAGGTTAGTAATTTTTTTTTACCTCCACATTTCTCGAAAAAACTTTTTTCACACCGTACCAAGACCGCCGATATGACGTCACGAGGTCAGGTGCACAGATATTGTGACCAGCAGGGCTATTATCTATCTCAGTTGCTAACAAATTTTGATTGAAATCTTGAAAAATGGCGGCTCTATGTCAGTTTTGACGACTCCAGTAAGCAAAAATGTTAGTAAGTTGATAACTGGAGCTGACAAAAGTGACATAGAGCCGCCATTTTTTTCGATTTCAATCAACATTTGATAGCAACTGAGATACATAATAGCCCTACGGGTTGTATAATTCCAACAGTTCCAATACATAGCATCCGGATTTATTTATTTTTGTTTTATGTATCTAACTGTACTTGCTCGGAAATGTAAGAATTTGTACAACTTATAACATAACAAATAAAGTATTTGGATAATTGCGAAATTGTAAAATTAATAATTTGGAAATTAAAGATTACGGATTTCCAAGAAATCGGAGAATATATAACGTGGAAACCTCAGACTTTGGAACTTGTCGCTGACACCAGTTCCAGATTGAAGGAGAGAGCACAGAGAAAAAGTGAGGGCAATAATAATAATGCATAGTGTACGATATTATAATTATACAACTTTGTTTATGCGTTATTGTTCTGTGTTTGTATACACATTTATTACATGTAAGTAATTGAAGCTTACATATTATGATAAAACTAATTTGCTAAAATATCTCTAAATTATAGATATATTATAGATAAAAACTGCATATATAGTAATACGCACATCTTCAGTTTCAGAATAATATATATTTAGAAAGTATAATATAAATAATATGCAACATTTGACAAGAATTGCATTTGGAAATGCCACGTAGAAAACGTTTGTAATAGACTTGATCGTTTTGTGTACGCTATTAGGCAATTGCGACTTTCCGTATCGAGACACTCGGCCCTGTGTGCGTATCATGGCTAGGTATCATCAATATTGTCATATGGACTTCTCATGTGGGGCAACTCTGTAGATGTTGGCAAGGCGTTTGTTGTTCAGAAAAATGCTTAAGGGCAGTTTGGGGAGCTTGGCCTACCGATAGCTGTCAACCAATATTTAAAACTCTGATTATTCTCCCGTTACCTTGCATGTACATTAAAGACGTTTGCATATTTGTAAAAGAACACCCCTATTACTTTGACAAGCAATTGGATATTGTAAGACGAACAAATATAAATATAGACAAACTTTATTTGCCAATGTGTAATTTAGATTCAAAAAATATATTTACGAGTATAATGGCTATTAACATTTATAATAAACTACTCTAAGATATAAAGACATTGTATAAAAATAAATTCAAACAAACGTTAAGCTCTTGGTTACTGGAAAAATATTTCTATAGTATTAATGAATACTAGTTTATATGTATCACTAAAAACAAATATTGAAAGTGAAGTGATCCATAGAAATATAGACCTTAACCTAAAACACATATTAATAATATATTTCAAATCTATATCGTACAGTTAAGGATTCACGTTCAGTCTGGGCTCCTTGTACTGTCGGAAAATAATCCCTTCATTCCAAAAGTCTGGTGCCAGGAATGTTTCTCTGAACTTGGCTGGAAATCTAAACAGATATGACTTAAAGTTTGTCTAAACGTTCTAATTCCAGGCACATTATCTTAACCTCAGGTAGGGTCAGAGCCGGGATCATTCCTTCGTCACATTTGTCTATACTTCTATACTATACTATATACTATATTATAATTAATAATTAATATTATAAAGAGGAAAGATTTGTATGTAAGTATGTTTGTAATGAATTGGCTCAAAAAGTATTGGACCGACATTAAAAATTCTTTCACTATTGGAAAGCTACATTCAACCTGAGTAACATAGGCTATATAAGATTCATCATCATCATCATCATCATCATCATCATCTATCACCGTGTGGGTGAAACCGCGGAGAGCAGCTAGTCGGGTATATACCGCACGGTGCATATAATGTACGATGCGATGCGGTGTCATAGAGAAAAAAATATGAATGGGGTGTGCATTTGAACACCAGCATATATAATATCTATGTACTTACCTGACTTTGGAAATGACAGTAGTGAAGTGATAGAACTTACCTCGGAAGAATAACAGGGCATGGAATCCGAGCTAAAACAGAACCGAGTGGTGTGAGTGAAACCAAACACGGCTGTTTGTTTTAATTATTTTTGAACGTGTCACAAGCAAAAAATTAGCAATGTCAAATGGTTACCTTTGATCATCTTATAATGTTAACAAATACAAAAGTTCTATCGAATACGTCAAAATACTTTAAGTCGGCTATCAACTTAATTTTGTAGTTTTATGTTAATCCCATAGTTCGAGAAAAGAAAACGAGGATAGATCGTCACTATCCAAAAATTTACTTGTGACAACCTGCATGATAACGAAACAAACCAGTATTATATGTCTCTTTCCTATACGCACTATTAACATCGTAAGTAAAAAAAGATAGGCCTATGCATTTCATTTCTGATTTTAGCCCGGCTTCCATGCTCTGTTATTGTTCCTAAGAACTTACGGAGAGTCCGCCTGGGGAAGTAGGTATCACACCTTTGCCAGTTACTCAACCGTGAAGCAGTAGTGTGTAAACAATACTGTGTTTTGGTATGAAGGACAACATTTCCTGTGAAATAACAGGGTACGACATGTTATAACTCAGTGTGACGAGCATAGTGGATTGCTATGCAAGGTTTTCAACTGTTTTTTCAACACGTGTGTGACGCAACGCATGTTGCCCGTCAGGTCTTATTGTTAATGTGAAGAAATCGACGTGATTAAACAGTATTTTTTAATAGATTACCTAACGTTATTTTTGGATATAATCATCAGATTGGATATAAGTAAGTATCAGATGTAACAGATTAACAAATCAGTTAAACATGTTTATTCGTAATAAATAGCGAACAATTAGTGCGATAACTGTTATATCATATTGTTATTGTCACATATTCAGACCCTTAAGGCGAATGCGTTCGCCCATAGAGCTACTTCTCGCTACTTCACAAGCGGACGATGCAAATACCGAAGGAAGTTATTGAAATCATATTTATTAAATATTATTTTTGTGGTTTAATATAACGGAATATTATGATTAAAATATAAGTAATACGTAACAACTAATAATAAAAAAATGTATCCGCCTGCAACACCAAAAAGTGCGAAATAACTTGTTGAAGTGAAGTCGGTACCATGATAGTTCAAAAGTACCTGATATCACAATATTGAGCTCATGGTAACGACCTCGACAAGTTATTTCGCATTTTTTGGTAAAAAAATCTTTTTGCTTAAAAATTTCGTAGTGGGCATTTCGGCTCGCGGGCTGAGTGAGGTACGGGCTCAGTTAATATTTTCATAGTAGTCGTTCCGGCTAAGCTGACTATAAGACAATATAAATAAATTTCGTAGTGGGCATTTCGGCCCGCGGGCTGAGTGAGGAGTGGGCTGAGTTGACCAAAAAATCGTTTTAGTGACCCGCTTGTTATTTACAGGATCGATTGTAACTCACAGTCAATGATGATATCGTCAAGATAGGCGTAACACTTTTCAGTTATTGGAGTGTAACTCAAAAACTATTTTACTTACCGAATGATTTAAATGGGGCAACCTCGGAAGCATACTCTACCAAACAAAAATGAATTTTGAGAATCGGTTCAAAAATTGAACAGGAATCGTCTAAAATACCCAAAAAATATACAATAAAACATATAACCTTATTTGAAGTCGGTTAAAAACTAAAATTTACCAAAGTTAAAGCAATATCCACAGATCACAGAAACCTATGGAAATACCTAATGTATATAACGTTTATGTATAATTTCGCGCTCCCCTAAATAACTGTTTATGCCCATGCAACACCTGGGCCGAATTTGCACAATTAGTCGCATTATTATTTAATAGTATATTATAATAAAATGTATATATATGACGCATCATAATGCAGTCAGTTTCATAATATTGGATATTGACTGGATAATTTCGACGGAATTAGAGAATGTATGCTCAATTTATCTTACATTTAATTTATTATCTTATATTATTTACAGTTTACTAAAAATTACCTGGCGTTATTAAAATATTAGCCGGTAATAGCTTTGAAACTAGACTGCATACGTGGTTAATGAATATTTGTTTTTACAACATGAAAGAAGATCTATTGTGACATAAATATAATTAATTTGAATTAGGTACGTATCTAATTTAGAAATAAACATGATTGTACTTGCAGGATGAATACATTACCATAAAACTATTCATAACATCTCAAAAAATTCAAAATTCAAAATTCAAAATTCAAAAATTATTATTCAGTTTAGGCATCATAGACACTCTTATGAACGTCAAAATTTTTAAATGAGTCTACCGCTGTCTTCGGAAAAGAACCACCGCCGAGAAGAAGCAGCAAGAAACTCGTGGGCCATTATTTTTTCAAGTCTTTGTACATTGAGGTTACATATGAGTAGTATTAAAATAACAAATTTATTCAATAGTTGGCTATTAGGCAGAAGTGGAAAGCTTCCAGGCATCTTTGTCTTCTAAGTAGTGACTCAATTTATAATAGGCTTTTTTCATTAGTATATTTTTGACACGTAACTTGAATTTCCCTTCAGTGAGCTCAGTAATGTCTTTCGGGATTTTATTATAGAAACGTACACAATTGCCTAAGAAGGACTTATTTTTAGTTTTCGTGAGTCTAAATTTAGATACAGCTATCCTATCCTTATTTCTAGTATTAATATTATGCATATCACTATTTATTCTAAACTTCTTTATATTTTTACGAACGTACATTATATTTTCTAGGATATACAAAGATGGAAGAGTTAATATATTAATTTCTTTGATCATTTGTCTTAAGGATTCGCGGGGACCCATTTCGTAGATGGCTCGAACTGCCCGCTTTTGCAATATAAAAACTGTCTCTATGTCCGCCGCTGACCCCCACAGCAGGATACCATATGACATTATGCTGTGGAAGTAAGCAAAGTAGACCAGTCGAGCAGTAGCTATATCTGTCAATTGCCTAATTTTATGAACCGCATATGCAGCTGAGCTCAGTCTTCCAGATAGTGCATCAATATGAGGACCCCATTGTAATTTAGAGTCTATGCTAATACCTAGAAAAACTATTGCCTTGTCAATTTTCAATTTATTTCCGTCGAGTAATACGTTTGGCTCTATATGTCTTACATTAGGCATGGAAAATTTTAAACATTTCGTTTTCTTTGCGTTGAGAAGCAGGTTGTTTGCGGCGAACCAATTTGAAACAATAGTTGACGCGTTGTTGACTTGAACTAGTTCTCTATCTTTCCTATCTACTTTAAAAATCAGAGAAGTATCATCCGCAAAAAGAACTATGTCAGCAAGGCCCTCAACCATATGTGGTAAGTCATTGATATATGCTAAGAATAAGAATGGACCCAAGATCGACCCCTGTGGAACCCCCATTCTGACCAAAGATCCAGAAGATGTCACGCCATTAATGCCAACTTTTTGCTGCCTATCAGATAAGTATGATTCTACAAGATTCAGAGCAGCTCCACGAATTCCATAGTGGTGTAGCTTATAAATTAGAGTGCGGTGCTCTACACAGTCGAAAGCTTTGGAGAGATCACAAAATACGCCAATGGCATCCTGTGAGCTCTCCCAAGCCTCCAGCACATGCTTGACTAACTGGACTCCTGCATCTGTTGTTGATCTGCTTTTCGTGAAACCGAACTGATTTTCGTGTAAAATCCTATGTTCATTGAAATAAGACAAGAGTGGTTGGAACATTATCTTTTCGAATATTTTGCTCAAAGCCGGAAGCACAGAGACCGGTCTATAATTTGAGGGGTCGGCCTTACTACCGGATTTAAAAATAGGGGTGATTTTACTCATTTTCATTAGGCCAGGAAATGTACCTCTATCAATACATAAATTAAATATGATCATCAAATGTGGCGCTATAACTTCTATTATTGACTCTAGCATTTTTACGGATAATCCCCATAAATCCTCTGTTGCTTTAACGTTTAAACTTTTAAATGTTTTTATTATTTCAAAAGTAGATATATGTCGGAACCTAAACTCAGGAATTTGGAGCGGGAAATGGTCTTTCAGAAAGCCCACTGCAACACAAGGGCAAGAATCAAGAGATTTGGTGACTTCTAGTGGTATGTTAGAAAAGAAATTTTCAAATGAATTCGCAACATGACTTGGGTCTGAAACTTTTTGGTTATCTATTTCTAGCACATATTCTGAATTAAAAGATTTACTTTTGCCGGTCTCTGTATTAATAGTTTTCCAAACTGTTTTAATTTTGTCATTAGATTTTCGAATTTTATCCCTTATAAACAAAGCTTTTGCGCGTTTGCATACTGACTTAAAAACTTTTGAGTAATTTCTTACATAATCATGAAAATCTTTACTAGAAGTTAAAGATTTTTTGTGATATAACTCAAACATTATGTCTCTACTTTTTCGAATACCTCTAGTTGACCAGTCACCAAATTGTAACCTACCGTTGAGCTGCAGTTTTTTCTTCGGACAGATTTCATTAAATTCTGTACTTACTAATGAAAATAATGTACTATAAATGTCACTCATCTGAAAATGTCACTCTGACAAATTTCTTTGATTTGTTAATAAATATTGGTTTCCATGAGACTATGAGCCTTAAGTCCTTGTCTCCAAAGGTCCTTAGAGTCAAGCTGCATTCATATCTGGTGACTAACGGTTGTAGATTGGCATCTATTTGTGCGCGTTAATATTTCATATTTCATTAGAGGTTGGCCGTGTTTGAGAGCATACGCGTGTTTTGTCCTGTCCACAATATTGACTTAATATCAGTTATTCCCGGGACGTTAATTTACGTGAGTTTCATTCGTAAATCTTTTGTTTTAATTATCACGGTATAGGAAAGATTAAACACTTCATTTATAGTAAGCAAGGCCGTCTTCTCTGGTAAGATTACAAATTTACTTGGAACGTATTTTATGGAACTAACGTTAAGCTAAGCGAGAATCTAACTTATGTACTCGTTATTTAAAAATACGTGTGATTTTTATAGTGTTATTTTTTTTAAAGCACTAACGCCTGCTTAGCGATCTCAAACATTGATATGTAATAGATGGTCATGGCGTCTGACTCGGATATTCAGAAGACGCGGGTTCGAATCCCGTCCGAGGATGTGAATTTTTCTCTCTATAAATTTCAATATGTGTATTATTGATTTATTTTCTACCGACTTCCAAAAAAGGAGAAGGTACTCAATTCGACTGTATGTTTTTTTAAGTTTGTTACCTCATAACTTTCGATAGGGTGAACCGATTCTCAAAAACCTTTTATTTTTTGAAAGCTGGTGCTTCCCGTGTAGTCCCATTTATTTTATATATTAATTTCATCAAATTTCGGTCCAGTAGTTTATGAGTTACACTCCAATAACTTTTTTTTTATTCCGACCTGGGTAGCACTTGACCACTATCTCACCTGATGTTAAGTGATGATGCGATCGATGAAGGAGCGCGCTTACCCAGAAGATACCTATGCACTCGTGTTTTCAAGACCCCCATATCGTACTTAACCGGAAACACCGACTCAGGCAGCGTGTTCCATTCCCTAGCTGTTCGTATGATAAACGAAGAAGTAAATCGCTTCGTTCGGGTAAATGGAATATCCACCATAAAGCAGACAACTGAATAGAATGGAAGTCGATATTAAATTTTTCAAATTGTACTTGTTAAGTAATAACTTTAAAAACAGAAATTAGTAGTTTCTAGAAAAAATATATTGTAACTAGCTTCGTCCCGTTTACCCGCGTGATTATGATGAAAAGTATGCTGTCCATCCTCGGGTTATTATCTACCTCCTTGCCAAATGTCATTACGATCAGTTCAGCCGCTTATGCGTTAAGGTAACAAACAGATAGAGTGATATATGTAATTACAAACGTTGAATATGACATTTTATTGTAATAATACTGCTTAGATGGATTGGGCCTAGCTGCGCAAACAATCTAAACTACTTTCTGACTGCAACTGTTGTCGCCGAAGATCAACCAGAAACCTGGCAAGGAGATTATATCCAGGCAAAGACATACGATCGTTTTCATCATCATTATCATCCATCACAACGCACGTAAAACCGCAGCGCGCAGCTATATAATAGTAATAGTAATAGTAGTAGCTTATAATATAATTAAAAGTATATTTTTACATCAGGGGGCATAGTCCCACCTTTTACGAAACTATCATAAATCAGGAGCGTTTTATAATAATCTTAGAATAATCATATTTATCATCGTACACAAAACGGTCAACCACATTTAATGGTAACATTGCAATATGACTACTTTAAGATATGGGAGTATGAATCTTCAAAAATTTGACTTTGGAACAATGAAACTTAGTGTCTAAAGTTTTGAAAAAGATTTTGATACTACGTCATCAAAACGTCTATCGTAATCTAATATTATTTTAAGCTTGCTATATTGATGTGGTGGTACCAGATTTAATGGTAAGGTTGGAACATGCATGCAAGAGGTGGGAGTAGGGCCCCAGATAATAATTACATAACGTTTTAACAATATGACAAACGTATTGACATATATTATAGATTCATGTTTTTTAAAGGTGAAATTTACACCACGTACAGCCCTAATTTAGTATTAAAATGTACGCTGTGAAATAATATTAGCCATAGAAGATAGAAGGCTCAAAATCAATTCCATGTTACAGGTGATATTTGAAAATGCAGTGCGATTGTGACTACGTACTCTCAGAACAAACGGACCTACCAGCGCATTATGACAACTGCAGTTCCACTTGGGAGAAGCATCATCCCGGCAGGAGTACGCCTAAGTAAGTATACAAACTGTACAGGTTAAATTTTATTAAACGAATTTTGAGAAATCTGTTGGCACTCCTTATCAGGAAAAAGGAAATGTGTTACAGTCGTTAATCCAGCTTTATAATCCCACTATCCGACTATAATATTATAAATGTGAAAGTTTAGATGGATGGATATCTGGATGTTTGTTGCTCAATCACGGCAGAACGCCTGAACGGATCTGGTTGAAATTTGGCACAGAGATATATTATAGTCTGGAATAGCACATACGCTACTTTTCATCATAATCATCATCATCCATCACCACGCGGGTGAAAAAGCGTAATATTCTTGGGCCCTTCATAAACAAAATAACAAGATCTCGGCCCTAGTTAAGATCGTAATGATGACAGTTCTGTAAAAGTTGGAGTCAGTTTCTGATAGCTTCATCAAAAGCACGCTATCATTTTGACATATCGATACATTAGACGTGCTCGGCGACCGTCAAGGGTGATGAAATGTAAAGACAGTTTTTTCCATGGTGAATAATGCATCAAAGGTCGCACGGCCAGACACAATAGAAATTTCATTGTTATAATGACATCGACCCTTGAAGGGTTAATGTTATATTTGTATGTACGTAGATACTGTATTTTATTATGTTTACTTATTGATTTACTAAGTACTTAAATTTACTCATGTAAATATTTTATGACATTTTGGTATGAATATAAATATGGCCTTGATAATAAGCTACTCGAAGTACTAATCCTGCGCAGACGTAGTCGCGGCCACCAGCTAGCTACCTCATATATCTACTTTCGTAACACCAATAAGTAGGATCAGTTATAACTATTAAGGGTCAAGTTAAGTGTTATCATTGATCGACAAAGGATGTGTTCATGGACATGTCTGTGTTATGTCATGTGTAATAAAGCGTACGTACAAATAACAAAAGATATTGATCTTTGTTACTTGTTTTTTCTCTTGTTTCTTATCGTATCTTTTGGATACTGTTTTAACTGGCGTAAATATATAAGCCTATTAATTTTAACAGATTTAGTACTTGCACGTTTACGATCCAATGACTTCTCACGGACGTTTTTATGACAAATTTAGTACTATTACAAATCGCTCTAGTTTTTAACTGACTTCGTATGAAATGATTATTTCTTATGCTGACGGTACAGCAAATTTTATAAGTCTATATCATTACAATTTTTAATCGACTTTTAAAAAAGGAGGAGCTTTCTCAATTCGACAGTATATTTTTTATTTATGTGTTCGCGGATAACTTCGTCGTTTATGAACCGATTTTGATGATTATTTTTTGTTTGATATACTTCCGTGGTGGTCGCATGTAAATTTCAACAAATTCGGTCGAGCTTTTGAATTACACTCCAAAAACTGAAAAGTGTTGATTTATCTTGATTATATCATCATTGACGGTGTATCCCGTAAGTAGCAAGGTCACTAAAACGGGAGGGTTTTTTTTCAACAATAGAACCGACTTCTACCCTAAAAAGTGTGAAATAACTTGTTGAAGTCGGTACCATGCACGCAATATTATGATAATAGGTATTTTCGAACTATCATGGTACTGACTTCAACAAGTTATTTCACACTTTTTAGTGTAGAACTCGGTTCTGTTAATGGATAAAAAAAATTTTTGAGGAAACTTCTAGATTCAGGCATTTAAATGAACGTTAACTTCTTCACTTGGTACGAGTATGTACTGTTTGTTTGGTAGATAATTTATTCTGTGGGTATTTGCACTAAGCAGGTATAAAATCTAAATGCAAAAAATATTTATTTTTAAATTTACAGTTGTTCAAATTTCTTGCCGAATATATTGTTCGTCTAATAAGTGTGTAAATTTTACATTACACACATATGCAAACCACCGATAATATTAAATAAATAAAAAAAAATACATGACTTCAACCACTAATCTTCGCAGCAAAATTCCCTGTGTTAAGAAAACTCTATTTCAAGGATAATAGAATCAATTTCAAGAATTAATTTGCTTGAAAAAAATATAGAATTGTATAGTAGTACCTAGATGACTGCTCTGTGCACGTAAGTAACAATTGATTTTCTTTGTCTAACCTCAAACCAAACACACATTGGCTTAATGCTTAACATAACAGCTGACATATTGCTTTACAACGCCATCTATTGACAAGTAGCTTTAGTGTTGCTGTGCCGGAGAAATAGTTTAGTATTATATTCAAAATACAGGTATCCAATTTTGCTTTGCTTGGCCTGAAGGTGTATAGAGACCAAATTCAACTAAAAACATCCTGTCTAAAACAGATTTTACAAATGTTATGGTGGTAAATAGGTACGATTTCGGAGAAAAAGGGAAAATTCACAAAAAAAAAGTTAAAAAATTTTGGCCAACTTGTATCCCCGAACACGCTCATTTGGTATGTCGGTCCCTATACCAAACACCCTGTATAGTAATTCTGATATGAAGAAATAGTAATGGTGATCACCGGAATGTCATAGTTTTATTGACCCATCCCAGTAGGCAGGCAGAACACGCATGTGGAAGGATCAGGGCGCACATATAAACCTGGATAGGTGACGTGCGCCACGTGATGAGACACACATTAACCAGAAACCCCACACAGCACAACACTACAGAACAAAATTAACTTTAAAGCTACGAGTATCTACTGTTACTGTAATCTATAGTTGACATTTGTATTTCTATGCTAAGGTTAATTATATTAATAATTTTTATTAATAATATATTATATTATTTAGTACTTATTTTACGCTTAATCTATATAGGTAACACTCGTTTCATGTTTATGAGTTTCATGTTTTTGATGTAATGGAAGTGATAAACACAAAGTAATATTAAAATATTATATATATATATATGTATCAAAAAAACGATATGAAAAATATTTAGTGACACTTCCGCTGAAAATAAAACAATGATTTTGGCCTATTTGGGGGCGTGCACCACCCTCCCTCCCGCATAAAATGCTAGACCAGATAAAATGTTGTAATGGTAGCGCTAGACCGACAATCTACCACAGTCAGTCTACCGACAGACCAGTGGTCTGTCGGTCTAGCGCTCGACGAGTGAACATCTCCTGAGGATGCCTCGTGTAGAGGCGAAACACGTGTCGAATCAGTTTTGGTTTAATTGGGGTTTCTTGTGTTTTTTATTTTAATTTTTTTTATTTTTTATTTTTATTTTACTAGGAAAACAAACGGCTGCTTAGATTATAATAATGTAAACAATGAAGTAAACATTGAATGGAAATTTTGTATTCTTCCTATTAGCATTTTATGCGGGAGGGAGGGTGGTGCACGCCCCCAAATAGGCCAAAATCATTGTTTTCTTTTCAGCGGAAGTGTCACTAAATATTTTTCATATCGTTTTTTTGATAATGGATTTCCGCAAAGTAACGCCTGAATCAATAAATTATATATATATGTATGTATCTAAATTACTTATTTATATGTTATCATTTTAGTACATATAAAGGGAAAAATGATTTAATCAAATACTGAGTGACACTTCCGCTGAAAAATGCGTGGCAGAGATCCAGTGTGCGACTCTCGTTCTACGTCTCCTGAGGTAACCTCGTGTGGAGGTGGAATACAAGTCGGTAGAGTTCCTGGTTGAGTGAGCTGCATATATGTGTTGCGTATACTGAATATTTCCTGCATGAATTTTAGGCGGAAGCGAGAGTGTGCACACTGCATCTCTGCCATATGTATCATTCTAGTTTTATACAAGCGACTGCCTGCAACTTCGTTCGCGTAGTAGATTCGGCCTTCGACCTGGCCATAATCTTCCATCTTTTCTTTGTTTTTATTTCATAAGAACTTTCTCCTGACAATGATTAACCCAACAAAAAATAATCGAGATTGTTCTATCCGTTCTCAAGTTATAGTGTGACCTGGAGAAATAGGGGTTCATTTTTATATTTAAAGATTAGTGCATGGTGGCTATGAAAATATACAGGCCTATATGCTTGTTGTCAGTGATGAGAAAACTTCTGGAGAAGATGGCAATACAAAGCATTAAATGACATTTAGTACCAAAACTGTCTTTTACCAATATGGTTTTGTGCCGCAAAAGAGCACTGAAGACTATCTCTATGATCTGGTAGAGCGTGTTAAGGATAAGGAAGTACTTACGCGTAATCGTAAGTTTGACATCCCACGCCTGAGCATGGGCGGGGTACAATAGTAAAGGAGATAAATAAAGGCGATCATCATCTACGGGAACTATCCAAAGCCACAAAAGTCACCTGAGGCCTCCGTGCTTAGGTAACTTTGTAGTATATTAAATAATTTATTTTGCTGTTTACAGAAACAATGATGGAACTTTACGTCTACCCAACGAGCATCTTCGACAGCTTGAAGTAGATGTGTTGTATCATTTGGGGTTAGACACACTCAACTACGATTTACCGTCACTCTTTGGCGATGTGAAGGTAATTAAGTCAGATTTAACAAATATAATTATTATTATGAACTCTTAAAATTTACCGAAATTACTCGGATAGTATTATCTTAGTGACATGCGTGTTGCAGTCCCATGCCGAACTTTGAAAGGTATAGATCTGGTTCGCAAATTAACAGCTTTTCACTAAATACATATGAAAGTATAAGCGGGGCGTGAAAAAGCATCTGTCAGGTCATCATAGTGGTGGCGATTAGTGCAGCTTGCGGCTGCATTAATGGTCATAGCTTGCAGTGTTTCTTGATTCCATCTTCGCTTTCCATCAGGCGATAGGGAGTCACTTTGACAAACCTTTATAAAGTTTAAAAAAAAACTGTACTGACATTAAAAAAAACACTTTTTAAAATATGCCTGTTTGTTTGTTCCGGCTAATCTCTAAAACGACTGGACCGATTTTAACGGAACTTTCATTGGCATATATCTGATGTTATAAGGACTACCTCAGACAACTTTTATTGCATCATGATCATCCATCAACACGCGCGTGAAACCACTGGGCGCAGCTAGTATATTAATAAAAAATAATTTCCTGATTTAGGTGCCTTATTCCAGTAGTAATATTGTATGTATTCACAACTGCTCGTCCTTAATTAAGGGAAATCAGAAAAAGGAGTCTTATAAAGACAAAATCAACGCTGTCCTCATCAGTCCATGTATTTCCATAGAACCAGCCATCTAAAGAAAGAAGATTCCTCATATTTTGCTTCTATAATGTACGTTTTTCAGTTTGTGTGCATTGGCGGTACAAAACACCGAATGAGAGAGTTCGCGGACTATATGGTCGGTGTCCTGGGGCTTGACAAGAATGGCGTAAAGCTTGCCAATTTGACCAAACACTCGCAACGTTACGCCATGTACAAGGTCGGGCCAGTTCTCTCCGTCAGCGTAAGTACATGTAACAATAACCTACTTTATAGTATTTTTTAACGTCTTACAAACGAGTTTCCGGAATATAGAGTATATAGTATAGAGTAGTGCAGAAAAACTCTTTGTGAATGAGTTCATACGGGGAAGTACTGCAACCAAACCTATTTCTACCACTAAGCAGTTGTTGTAATAGCTACTGTGTCTGGGTTTGATGGGTATGGTTGCCAGCGAAATTACAAGCACATGCAACTTAATCTGTCCGCATCAGGGCAAAAAATAACAATAGATTTATGAATGAAACTTGCCTCTAATGAGGCTTGCTGATTCGGACAGATTAAAAACTTAATGTCTCAAGGTAACGGGTGCAGTGCAGTTAGTCACTTGTGACGAAATGCATCTGATCTAGGCAGAGGTGACCAGTTTTAACACCAGGTGGGCCTCGTGCTGTTACTTACACTTACTTGCTGTTAGTTACTGTTAATAGTAATTTAAGATCGGTGTTCTTAGGCTGGACAAGAATAGAGTTAAGATTGTATATTTCACTAAACACAACGGCCCGTCTTGGAAAAGGGACCCGCCGCCGTATTGTCTAACTTGAATGACATTGAAATGTCACTTTATTCTCATTCCCATAGGTTTCAGCCAGTAGGCTTGCAGGGTTTCACTTAGAATAGGATTCAAGGGTCAAAATGAAAACCAATCCCATTCTCCGTAAAGATTTCCAATAAGGCCGCAGCTCTGTCTGACAGCTGAAATACTTGTAACGTTGACCATATAGTTTTTAGCCTTCGGAAGAGTTTGCTAAGTATGAGTCTTAGGTTTGGACTGAACGAGAAAACCTTGTCAATTGGATTAACCCTCGGCGCCCCAGAGACGTAATATACGTCAGTTTCATTCATAAATATTTTGTTTTAATTATCACGGTATAGGAAGAATTAAAATACTATCAACTATTTGCTATGTATACCGGCCAGTATTATCAACAGAACTAATTCCGTAGTGTGTTCCAGCAGCTGTCCTTGAGAGCCACTCGCTATTCCAGTGTGATACCATCTTCGACTGTAATATTACAGGCAAGCAAGTGTGATAGTGGTCAAACACTCGCTTATATTACGCTATACTACAGATACAAGCTGGGGGCCCGGGTGCATCCGCGTAGTCATGAATGATGATGAAAAGTATCAGTATCCCTTCCCAGAGACATTATCTACAACCTTGCCAAATTTGATAACGATCCGTTTAGCCGTTTAGGCGTAACAAGGTAACAAACAGAGATACAGAGAGAGTGCCAGAGTTACAATGGTTATTTGTTCAACAAGTGACCAAAGTTTGTTTTTGCTTTGAGTGCAAACTCAAAATCACGAACTATCGAAGTTGTCTAGATTTTTTTTGTATGCGTACAGCCTCCACTGCAGCCACAACCTTGCAGGCGTTTCAGCGCTGTGTAGGAATCTATTAATCTATCCTGTATACGGTCGGCAATTTAGAAGGGTCACTATGGGCAAGTCTGAAACTATTAGACATACAAAGATCTTAGGAACCTTATAATTTTTTATCTTCAATAAGACCGAGCTGGATTCCCGAACTGGGTACAAGTTTTTTTAAATCTATGCAGTTATCTTGTTACTAAAATCAATAACATTTTTCTAAGCAGAGATCTTCGTAATGTTTTATAGTTTCAGACTTGCCCATACTGACCGTTCTAAATGGCCCACCCCGTATATACTTATATATACTTTTATATATATCTGTATATACTTATATATACTTTTCTTTACTCACTGATTCATCAATGCAGAGCCTATACCGCTGAGGCTACAACAAATTTCGGCCTTTTATTTATTACATTCACTAAGGAGGGACTGTTTTAAGGCGCTGCCCAAAGCCAAACATCCGCATGTATATAAAACGCTATGTTTTCCGCTGCACAGTTTAAACATATTAATACATAGATTTAAACTTGAAAAAACTACAGTGCATAGTAAAGAGTTTAAAAAAATACTTATATAACAATACTGCGCAATATCTATCACAGACGCAAGCTTGTTTCTGTCACGGCCAGTGCTTCACCTCCTCAAATAGGTACCTAAAAGTATTCTCTTGCAGCGCCTTAATTTTTTTTTTTCATAGGCTTGGTATCCCATAGACTTAACAAGCAAAGCCACTGGCGGGTCGTCTAGTATACATACACAATATATTTATCCGTAGACTCACCAGTCGTCATATTATATATATATATTATATAATACAATAGTTTTCTTAGAAACATACTACAATTCCATGAATTGCGACGTGTATGATGAGGCTTTTATGGGTTAACTTTATTATAGCACGGAGTGGGTATACCATCTATGACAACTCTACTCCAAGAAGTGATCAAGTTGATGCACTACGCGAAGGCGAAGGACCCATTATTCTTCAGGATCGGTACAAGTGGGGGGCTGGGAATCCCTGCCGGGTCTGTGGTGGTGTCCACTTGGGGACTCAGTGGTACACTAGATAAAAGCTATGAAGTTGTAAGTATAAACCAACCTATATCTATTTATTTGTTCTATAAATGAATCCGTTTTCCTTGATCACACATAACATAAGAACGACTTCACCGATTTCATTCATTTTTTCTAATACGTCTTGTCGTCCACCGACATGGTGTACAGACGAACTGATAAAGGTCGCAAGTTGACTTTGGGGGCAGACCGCATCCAACTAGCCAAAGACAAAGTCATTTATTCAATTTAGGCATTAAAGACGCACTTATGAACGTCAATTATTCATTATAATGTACTTTAATAACTACCGCCATCTGCCCGCCGCCGCGGTTCTTTAACCCTTTCCACCCGGGGTAGTGATTTGAGGCATATGTTTGGCACTGGGCGTCTTACGGCTGTGTTGATGATGATGTTATTGTACTTTATAAGTTTGTTTTCTTTTTTTCAGCCAGTGTTAGGCACGATGCGAAGGCTACCATCGCTGTTGGACAGCAGAGTAGGCCAGGAAGTGCACTCGTTAGCGACGGAGTCTGATGGATTTCGGACATATCTTGGAGGCACCATGGCGGCCGACGATTTTTATAGAGGTGAGCCTATTAGATGAGACGTTGTGAGTTTAAAGAATTTTATTTAGATACCACTTTTGGAATACTCCCAGCTCTTAAAGTAGTCTTATTTCAACATTACCATTAAATTTGGCACCACCACGTCAATATAGCAAACTTAAAATAATTATGGATTCCGATAGGCGTTTTGATGACCGATAGTTCACTCATCCCGTACTCCGACGTGACTTTTGACATTATAGTACATTGTTCACCGAGAGGAGAAAGTGACCGATTACCGTCGAGGGTGCTATGCCCTCGCCTACGGCTCGGGCTTTAAAACACCCGAGATCGGGAATCGCACTTTCTCTCGAGTGATACATAGTGCTTTATACTACACCTACGAGGAAAATAAAAAACTAAATCTTTACTAATTGAAATTTATATTGAAATTGTTGCAGTTAGTGAAGCTTAATGTAACACTTTTTCCATTAATGTTTGTTTGAGATGTTTGCGATAATGTAGGAGGAATAACTGGCTGTGCTGTTGGCACTGCGCTCGTAGAAGGCTGTGGTGCCAAAGGGGCAACTGGCTGCTGAGGGGCATCTGGCATCGCCGCGCTCGTTGATGGTTGAGGAGATGAGTATTGATGCACATTAATCGATCCCGATATTTGGTTATTTATTCGTGTTTTGTTTTCTACGGAATTCTCTATGTAGCTTTCTGCAACAGCGGACGATTTCCAACCACCGTGACGTTTTATTGTGGTTAAATCAGCACCAGTATTGGCAAGAATAGTCGCTGAAGTTCTGCGAAAGCAGTGGCCAGTGTATTCTAGTGGATTGAGTAAATTAAGGTACGAAGCTATTTCTCTTGGCACAGTACTTATTTTGTTTTTCCCAATTACTTGTTTTGTACATTTTTTGTTTTTATATTGTAGTAAAAACCGATTGGTTTTGGGGTCACTGGGGCGAATTTCGTTATATTTCTTCACTATCTCATAAAATAAGCCCGATATAACAAATGATCGCTGAATTTTGGTTTTTGTGTTAGGAATATTGACGATTATTCCATTTTCGAGGATTTCGATATCGTCTGTTGTCATATCCACAAGTTCTTGCGAACGACAGGCCCCATTTACTCCTAAAATCAAAATAACTTGTAAACAAAAATATCAAACATGAAAACCTAGTAGATTTCTACTCATAAATAGGTACGTAATAAATTTTAAACCAGTGCATTTTGTTCATAAACTTACCTTCATCAACAAATATTTGTCATCTGGAGCATTCTGCAAAAAGGAATAAACATCCTTTGTAGTAAGCACTTTTGATTTCTTACTACGGAATCCCTCCGACTTTCTTTTCAGAAATGCTGTAAGTTTTTTGTATTCTTGAATATTTATGTCGTTTCTTGTCAATATAGTACTTTTCAACATTGAGTACATAGACCATAACGTACTTGGTTTGTATTTTTGCGCTTTTTCACTGAAATAAGCTAGCAAAACAGTTTCAGAAAAAGATGCCGCATTTTTTTCACTTTTCCATTGCAAAAAATCGTCATAACTTATGACATTTATTATTATTATATTTTTTAATTGATTTCTGTGGTAAAAGGTTATCAATCAGTATTTTTGCTGTTTCCTTCAACTGCGGCGGAGTTAAAAAATCTTCATCATCACTATCACTACTTATCATTTTGATAGTTTTATTTTACTTTTCTACGAAAACTGAATCCTCAAACAACACACAAATTGAAAATGACGCCAATGGCGTCTGCAATTTTCACATGTTCTTTTTTCAAATTTTTTGACACCATCCAACACACAGCTAGTGGCCAGTGTCATTTTGCGAACTTGGAGATAAAAACTCACTGTAAAAACTTTTTGGCTTTTGATATTTAGGTTACCAGCGCATAGTCTTACCCAAAATTAAAAAAGAAAAACCACGTAAGAAATGGATTTTCATACACTTTTCTCTCCCGCTCAGATGCGTTTTCTCGCCGCATATTTGTTCGATATGCAATGACGTACTTTCTACCGTAAATTTGATAAAGTATCAAGGTACTTTCCGAGCAGGTGTAGTATAAAATATATAGTTCCATTGTTATAGTTACAATAATAAAAAACTTGGTCTGCAGCAGCGGATCTATCTCCGTTTTAGCTAGTTTACATGAAAAAGGCTTTAAATGCACTAGAAAGTACGTGCAATGTTACAGATCTGATAATTGTATTAATTTAAAAGCCTGTAGAGATCAAATACGTTTTGGTATACTCGTATGTACGAGTAGCAAATTGATGCGTTTGTAGACGGGCGATGAATAGGACTTTTTTAAGTTTTCCGAGGTCGACTAAGACCTAAGAGAAACAACCGGGACCAACGCCCACGCCCTCCGAAGCATGGAAGCGCTCAGTTAAATATAAGCCAATTTATATAATAACAATAAATAATCTTTAGTATTACTGTAGTTTACCATGTTATTGGACAATGATATTACATTACTATAATAGCTGAGGGCATCACTGAGGACGATTACGTATTCTATTTGTTAGTAAATATGTATTTACGGCCTGCTCCAATAACTATTTTATATTTAGATACGATGCATTATGTAGGGTTGAAAATTGCTTATCCGATTTGACGATGTAATAGCGGTCCATAGGAAGATGCATTAATTATGTAAGTTTTCGTTATATTTTTCTATGTAAACTAATACAATTAAAAGTAGTGGTTGAGTTATTAATACTATAACTTAGCTATGCATTACTAAAAAAATATAGTGTTATCATTGAATTTTATAGAGAGAAAAAATCCATCGGACGGGATTCGATCCCGCGTCTTCTGACTCTCCGTGTCAGACGGCATTGACCAACTAGGCCACCGAGGTTCTGGTCCGAGCATTGAATTTTAACTCTCTATTTGACTAACCGTCTTGCGGGGACGGAGCGACATCTATTGGACAGTTTAACAGTACCATCCAACCGAAATAAGCATTATTTAGAAATACTTAAACTTTTCTTATTGACATCGCAGCCCTTGTAAGACGACTTTTAAGACGCGGTCCAACCCCAATTTTAAAATAATTTACGATGCTTTACGTAAGGTTGAAAATCGCTTGTTAGATTGGACGATGTAATGCGAAAATGCGTTAAATTTGTACGTTTTCTTTATATTTTTCGATATATACTAACACAATTGAAAAAACTGCTGGTTATAACTTTAGTACTATACGTTGGCTAAGTATTACCTTAAAAAAATATAGTGTAATGGCTGAAAATTCTGAGAGTTTGGACGTGAAAGTTTATTTTTGTGGACCTATTCAGGATTTTTTTCTGCTGAAAGAGAGTTATATTTATGAATTCTATTCGGTTATTACTCTTTTCCTATTCCTTTTCTGACCTTTGTATTTTTTTCATAATATACTATCGATCTGTTTCGTTACACTAGGTGTTTAAAAATTCTGCTTTTTCTTTAATTAGGGTACGAGCGCGCCTTAAGGTATTACTTTTTAAAGCGTTAACGCCTGCTTTAGCGATCTCAAACATTGAAATTTATAGAGAGAAGTGTTATCGCTGTAAATTCAGAGAATTTGGACATGAAAGTTTATTTTGTTAACCTATTTAGATATTTTTTTCTGCGGAAACGTGTAGGTAGTATTTATAAATTATATCTGGTTCACATTATTTTCCTGTTGCTTTTCTTATCTTGGATTTTGTCATACAATATTATCGATCTGTTTCCTTACACTAGATGTTTAAAGATTCTTCATTTTACTATTATCAGGATACCAGCTCACCTTAACCACACATGTTGCATGCAGTTCCTGTAAAAGTAGGTTGATATCTGCGATTATTGGCCAAAACATAGCGAATCGCAAGTCAACGGGTTAAAACTATTGTTATGTTGTTACAGGTCAAGCCCGCCTAGACGGTCCATTCTGCGATTATAGCGAGTCAGACAAAGTGGCCTTTCTGACTAAACTGACGAAGCTTGGCGTCAAAAACATTGAAATGGAGGCCACGGCGTTTTCCGCCTTCACTAGAGAAGCCGGCATACGCGCAGGCATAGTCTGTGTTACGCTTCTGAACAGGTTGCTTGGTGATCAGGTTCGTACAGTTTAAACTAGATGGCGCCTTTTCAGTTATTACAAGTTGCATGTGTACTATGTCGTATGCAAGTCAAAATGATGTCTAATACATTTAAATAAAACTAGTAGTTCTGCGAACTGTAGACCTTCCGAGCACAGTGATACCACCAAACGTACCGTTTTTCTACCGACTTCCAAAAAGGAGGAGGTACTCAATTCGACTGTTTTTTTTAATGTTTGTTACCTCATAACTTTCGATAGGGTGAACCGATTCTCAAATTTTTGAAAGCTGTTGCTTCCCGTGTGGTCCCATTTAAATTACATCTAATTCGGTCCAGTAGTTTTTGAGTAACACTCCAATAACTGAAAAAAATGGAAGTCGGTATTACATTTTTCAAATTGTACTTGTAAACTTCACAACCTACTATCGGCAAACACTTCATCAATTATGCTCATATTCGAAATTCCACTTTAAAGTCAGGTAGGTACTTACTTAATGTGTTTACCAAATTTTATCATAATCTCTCGTTACATTGGGCCGCAGCAAACTTCCCCCTTTTTTAGGGAAAGTACCCCCCTATATAAAATCACCGACGACAAAAAAAAATCTGTTGGATAATGAACATGCACATCGAGTTTCGTCCAGATTGGTTAAAAAATGCGACCTTTACAGGAATACCAACGTACAACTTAACAAACATACAAACAGATGAAAGTCAATTTGGCCAGTTAAAGCAGAGACGCTTCGCTCGCTTGGTCAATAAGAAAACCATGTAATTTTAAATTAACTTGCGAAGACTTCATTTTAATTTAATTTTGATGAATACGCTGATCAGTTCTGGAGAATCATATTTACTGGTGTGTTTCATTTTTTTCGGATCAAGAATATAATGTAAATATATACTTTAATCCGCAAAATACTTTTTTCATCTTCTTTATCACTCTGGCTCAGTATAAAACTTCTTTCAATATTTGCACTAACCCACATAAAACTGGTCGCTTGAAGATGTTATTGGCCATAAATCCCGAGGCCATCTAAATATTGTAACATATTGGCGCCTCGTTAATGCTTTGATAAGTATAATTTTCGTTAGGTAGTCTTTATCTTTACTTATACAATTATCATCTAGTCTACTTTTCAGGTAACTCCAAGCAAGGCGACGTCGAAGGAATGGCAGAATCGACCGATGATAGTGGTGGGGAGATATATTGCAAAACATTTAGAAAATACATACATTTGTAACAAAAATAAATAAAGTTACAGGGGGCAATCTTTTTACTATACTCTATATTTACACATATAATAAAAATATATATATATCGGCGCGGATACAATAATTAGCCAATAATAATTAGTCTATAACAATTAGATTTGTTAAATTGATTATTTGAATTGATTTGTAAAACATAGATTCATACTTTTGAAATTGTTTACAGTAAATTATTCAAATTAAAATTAATAATTTAATTATTCTCAAAATGATTTAAGTCTATTACGGTGTAAAATTAATTATAAATCGCATGCCATCACTTTGTATTGCAATCTAACGTTTAAAACGACAACGTGCAAGTACGCCGTAACCTATAAAAGCGGTCGCACTGGCGACCGGAGGGCAACCGTCCGGTGACGCTGTAAATACCGGTAGAGGCAAACAGCATTAAACCGTTCTAAAAAAAAAAATGACGGGAGGGCATTCTTGTTCGAGCCGCCGCACAGTATGGACCTCTCTGGGACGTCTCTTCTCCGTCATCAGAAGTGGGATCAGTACAAGCTCTGGTCCCAACCACATCCTCATCGACTTCGGTTCAACCTGTCACGACTGGAACAGCGCTGGGCAGTACCAGGCATGACGTCCACACCAATCGCTGCGGGAATACCAGCTCCGTAGGGGTACCATTCACATCAATGGGACCCACATCTTACAAAGTCAAAGTCAAAGTCAAAGTCAAAATCATTTATTCAATTTAGGCATCAAAGACGCACTTATGAACGTCAATTTTTCATTATAATGTACTTTAAAGCCTACCGCCGCGTTCCAAAATACATAGAGCCAACCGAGAAGAAGCGGCAAGAAACTCGGGGCCATTCTTTTTATATAGATGTTTTTACAATGTTTTTACTTAGGTACTACAAATATTAGCTCAAGTGTGTTGCCTTACAAAAGAGAACATAATAATGGTATCAGTAGGGCAAGACACGCTACACTTTGACATCTGAGTACACGAGTAGATAGATCCTTTTTTTTTTTTTTTGACGTGGGGAAATGCTGTTACGCATTGCCGTATGCGGGGGGGCATACGGGGTATGACGGACTCGGCTAAAGGCGCCCATACCGCCTAAATACCCCACGGTGTTCCAGCGTCTTCGACTGATGACGGGGGGCGTGGGACCGAATTATTCTTCCCCCGTCGACGCCGCTGCCCGCTGTAAAGTGGCGGGCCCTCCTCGGTGAGGGGTGTCAATGGGAACACCCCTCCACCTCGTGTGATGCCCCCCGAACACGGAGGGGGCATCAACATCGCGAAACGGCCTATCTCTGAAGGGTGCCGGATGCCCCCGCATCCGACGGCCCAGGCCCTCTCAGCGGAGACGGAGTGCGGGCTCGGTTAGCCCGCACCCGTCCGCGCTCTCCGGAGCGGAAGAGAGAGAGGGTCTCTCTCCCTCTCACGCTCCGCCGCCTCCCTCCGCAAGACAATAATCTCGCAGAAGGAGGCTACTGCCTCCCAACATCTCTCATCGGCGACCATCCTGGCTAGGATGGTCGGCAATGAGAGATCCGTCAATGACCGCGACCAGAGTCTGTCGCGGTTTGTCCTCTCCTGGGCACCCCTCCAGTGCGTGCTGGGCAGTGTCTGCTGCACAGATGGCATGTCGGGGAGGCTTCTCGCCGGGCGATGCGATGCAGGTAACTCCCGAAACAACCATGTCCCGAGAGCACCTGCGTCAGCCTAAACGAGAGCCTCCCATGTCTCCGAGTGATCCACTCGCGGAGAACGGGCTGAATAGCATCGAGGAGCCGTCGACTACTATTCCCCCTTTGAATCAAGAAGTCTTCCCTCCTACCTTGCGAGAGCCAACACCCTAGCGTTGGTCTCTCTCGTAACTCTCGCGGCGCCGGTCGCTCGTCCCGCTCCCGCGCTCGCACTCTGCGGCGGTAGACCGAGGCCAGCACTTCGGCCTCAAGGTCCCAGGGGAGAAGGCCAGCGAGGGCGCATGCCATCTCGTGTGAGAGTGTCCGATACCCCCGGCACACTCTCACAGCCATGGTCCGTTGGGCTGCAATCAGCAGGGCGGTCTCCCGCCGATCGAGCCCCCCGGACCATATGGGAGCTCCGTATAGGGCCATCGAGCTGACCACCGCTGTATAGAGACGGCGGCAGCTGCCCTCTCCACCCCCAATATTGGGGAGGAGGCGACTCAGTGCGCCGGCTGCCCCCAACAATTTGGGGGACAGCCGCCGCATGTGTGCCTCGAACTTCCACCGGCTATCAAGGACGACGCCGAGATATTTCAACGTCTTCCTGACGGGGATGGAGGTTCCTCCCACCACTATGGATGAGTCTGCAGGTGGCGCCCGCCGGGGACCATGAAAACAAATGGCCTCCGACTTGTGGAGCGCCACCTCCAGACCCAGCATCCTGATCCTGGCCACGACCATCGCGACTCCGGCACGAGTAGATAGATCCTGGAGTGATCAGTCCCAAGCTGTTTTATCCTCCAAGTAATCCGAAATTTTGTAATAACCTTTTTGACAGAGTTTAGTTTTAATAGTAATTTTAAACTTATTAATAGGCAAATCTCGGATAACATTGGGAACTTTATTATAGAATCGTATACATTGTCCCATAAAAGAATGACTTATTCTGTGGAGACGCGTTACATGTACGGAAAGCTTGTGCTTATTTCGCGTGTTGATGGAATGAGCATCACTCCTTTTATCAAACCTGCTAATGTTTTTCTTTACATACATTAGATTTTCATAGATAAACTGAGAGACAACAGTTAGAATGTTTATGTCTTTAAATTTCTGTCTAAGGGAAACTCTGGGAGCCAAACTGTAGATTGCTCGTATAGCCCTTTTTTGCAGTATAAAAATAGAATTAATATCTGCAGAACATCCCCAGAGCAGTATGCCATAAGTCATAACGCTATGGAAATAACTAAAATAAACTATTCTAGCTGTGTCTACATCAGTTAATAGTCTAATTTTTTTAACAGCATAAGCTGCTGAATTGAGCCTACTAGACAATTTTTTAATTTGTTAACCCCATTGCAATTTAGCGTCTATAGTAATTCCTAAAAAGACCGTTGCCTCTACAAGGTCCAACCCTGTTCCATTCATTTGGTGTCGAGAACTTTATACAATTAGTTTTCTTCTCATTGAGGAGAAGATTATTTGTATTGAACCAATTCACAACTTTAGCTAATGCATTGTTAACATCGTCATAGTTTAATAACTGCCTTTTAATTTAAAATAACAGTGAAGTGTCATCTGCAAACAATACAATCTCGTGATACTTCTCTACATAATAAGGTAAGTCATTAATATAGATTAAAAACAAGAACGGCCCTAGTATTGAACCTTGTGGAACGCCCATTGAGATTATAGAGCGGGGCGATTTTTTACCATTTATGTCAACCCTTTGAATTCTACCATTTAAATATGAAGTCAAAAGGTTGAGAGCCATGTTCCTAATACCGTAGTGTTGTAACTTCCTGACAAGTATATCATGTCGGACGCAGTCAAATGCCTTAGATAAGTCACAAAAAACACCTAAGGCATCTTGAGAGTTCTCCCAGGCATCAAACACATCTTTTATTAGTTCTATACCTGCGTCTATAGTAGAGCGATTCCTTGTAAACCCAAATTGATTTTTATGGAAAATTTTGTTTGCACTAAAATGAGTTTCTAATTGATGTAATATGATTTTTTGGAAAATCTTACTTAGCGTAGGTAGTACAGAAATAGGCCGAAAATTTGTTGGATCAGTAGTACTACCAGATTTGAATAAAGGAACCACTTTACTGTGCTTCATTAGGTCAGGAAATACACCACTTGCAACACAACTATTAAACACAGCTGCTAGATTGGGTGCAATGACATCTATAATTGAAGAAACGGTCTTCACAGACAGACCCCATAGGTCTGCCGTTTTTTTTGCATCTAGACAATCAAGAAGTATACCTTCCAGGGGTACCCATCGCTGCTGGATCGGCCAATACTGAATAACCTGATTGACCAGACCTGATTCCAGTGGAAGGTTTTACCTTGAAAGAAGGCGTACTAAAGAAGCACGTCCTAGACCCGATATTCGGCCAACAGCTGCAAACAGTAGTACCGAAGTCCTTCCAATGGAGTTTAATTTACTCCTTCTACACCACACTCAAGCACCCAAGATGGGAGAATCACAGAAAATCAAAGAAACCTACTGGTTCAATAAGATGAGCACCACGATCCAAAGATACGCTGATATCTGCATAGTATGTAGAGCATATAAAGGCACATCTGGGTGTGCCCTACGAAACTATCAGGGTTCTTGAAAATGACCGCTACATGGTGAAAAAAAGTGGTCGGCAGAGGTCGCTCCAGAAAAATCGCCCACGATCAACTTCGGCGTGCCCCACAACCGGGAAACCAAGGTGCCGTGTCGGCGGGAGATGATCTCGAGACACTGCAAAACAATGTTGCAACCGCTCCTGATCCGATATTTTCAACTAGAATCTACACGAATAAAATGTCTGAAAAGTGACACCTCTGAGCTAAACCATATGTTACCCTTGAGTTAACCACGGATCCTTTATGCATCCACAAGTGACCTCTGAGATACCGTGGGTACGCTTTGTGGAACTATGGGTAGACACGTACACACCACAGATTCCAAATTAATAAGGCAGTGCACTTAAGATGTCTTAGACTACTTTTGTAATCTACAAAAATAAAATGTATGGAGAGACTTATGTATCGGCGATCGAGGAATTGAATAAAAAAATACTTTATTTATTAATTACAAGCAGTTGTTTACTACAGGAAAGTACAAGCAAGACTAACTTACAAAACAATATTAACAATAAACATAAAATTAACAATAAGCACTTTATGACGTGACAATGGTCGGTCGCAGCGCAGCGTCAGCGGGATTCCTATGGTTGGACCGTGGTAACTTCTCCATCCTTCAGAGAGAAGCTGATCTTACAGCTTCCTCCAGTGTCCTCACTGGGAGATGTATCTTTCTTTGTTGTTATGTATTTGTAAAATTTCCACGATGTTGCGCCTAGCAGTAGGATGCACAAAATGATTGTTGTCCAGCTGGGAGTCGCCATCAACGCAGGCCATTCTATGATCTCTTCGTCTTTTAAATCTTCAGCCCTGTCCAAAAGTTTGTGGATGTTGTCCAGTTCCAGGTCTTCTAGCTTGAGTTGATATTTTATAGCTTCCACTGGTACGATTTGTTTGTGGGGTAATGGTATTATTTCGTTGATAGCTGTAGTTATGGTATGAGTTTGTAGGGTCTTCTTCGTAACTTCAACGCGGCAGTCTTCAGTCTGTGTAATAAGATGGATTCCTGATGTTCTTCTGTATGAAGTCTTGGTCCCGCATTGTGCTCGAATGACCTCTTCTCTAGTCAGTATTACCAGCCAGGTGTTATCTCGTATCTTCTGAAGTTTGTTTTCTGATAGGATCATTTTCGCACGGGTACAATTGGCATCCTTGTGTTGGATAAGAGATATTACGCAGTCTTCCGATGTCTTGATCGGCTTTGTGTTAAGCGTCTCGCAGAGGTTCACACCGTCGGCAACGGGTTTGCAGCTGTCATCTAGGTAGGCGTACTCTTCGCTTCCAAGTGCAAGGTATTTGGATTTAGGAATGATAGTGAGGTGGTTGGTATCAGGGATTGAGTAGAGGTGTATTAGATCATATATATTTTGATCAATGGAGGAGGTAATATGAATGTTAACGAGTGTTGTGTACTATACGCTTTGACTTTAATTGATCTTTCTAGCTCGTGAATATTATTAAGATTAATTTCGGTTATCGGAACAAAGTCATAATTTAATTTTAATTGAGTCAATTCTTCGATTAAATTTTGTGCGCTTATAATACTAGGGTGCATAACTCCTAACTGGGAAAATGTCATTGCATCTTCCAATATCATTAACTTATCTAATATAATTTGTAAACTAAAATCTATCTGTACATATATATCTAAGTAATGTAACTGGTTAGATAACTCATCCGTTGTTATTGTTACATTTTGTATGTATGATGCTAGTTTTCTTTGATTATCATTAATTTTATCTAACTGAGTTGTGAATTCTTTAACCGTTCTCTCTGCAATAACTAAGGATTTCTTTTGTGAATTTTGAATCCTACTCACTTGACTTCTGATTCCTGAAATTTCAGCTTTGAAATTAAGAGCATCTTGATTGTCTAGGTTGCCAGTGATGGACTTCACAACCGAGCCTAACCCGTTAATAAGGCCACGTTTTTGCCTTACATGTGGAATTATGAAACCGATCTTTTTAGATATTAAAGATAAGCTATGCTCAATCTGATCTTTATAAGAGTTTTGTAAGGCTCCTGACTTCGAAGTGGGCTTTTCAGATGATTTTGTACTTGCAAATACTGCCATTAACTTAATAGCTGTTAGGTGTAGATATGTTATATTATAGACACAAGCTAAGTTAAAATTATCTACTTGTCTGACGATCTGTCCTTGTTTAAGCAATAGGATACCTTGTTCGTTACTGACTGGGTTAAAAATCACGTCTGCTGCTGCGTGGAGCACGATGGCTCCGGCGGTGAAGGCCCTGGAACAAGGTGAGGCCTTCTTAGGAGTTTGAAATGAACCCTAATAGATTTAGAGTTCGGGTGGTTACCTACTATCTCGGCTACGTTATTAGGATGGAGGTGAATAATTTTATACGGACCTTTGAAAACTGGCTTCGTTTTATCGTTCCTTGCTGTCTTCGCCACCTGTTTGTAGACTGTCTCACCTACCTTGAAGGCTATTTCTTCTGCTTCTTTATTACGCCTGGCTATCACCTGTTCTTTGTTCTTAGACATGTACGCTGCTACACACTCCTGGACTGCTTCTGCATTTGACTTGTGTTTCAGGACGTAATCTTGATAAAATTCTTTGGGAAAATATAGCTCTAGAGGGTTTCGTGACGCTGTATGTCCATATAACAGTTCGTGCGGAGTATAACCAGTCGCGGAATATATCGAGTTATTATAAGCTATTATAGCATATTTCATTACTAGCTGTATGGGGTCGTCTTTATTAGTCATACGTTGGATTCTTATTATTTCGGCTAGGGTTGAATGCAAACGTTCTACAGGGGAGTTAGAGTTAGGGTTGTAAGGTGTCGTAAAATGGATATTTATATCATGTAAAGCGCATATTTCCTTAATAACGTCATTGTCAAATTTACTGTCTGAGTCAGTCGTGATTTTCTGAGGAAGTCCGAGTACAGAGATAACGTGCAGTAAGGCTTCGGCTACATGCACGCTACTAGATGCGTTCAATGAAATCGCCTGCGCAAATTTTGAGAAGTTGTCTATAATTGTCAAAAACGTGCCTCCACCTGTCGAGTATATGTCCATAAATAAATGTTCCATAGGCTTTCTTGGTGTCTCTGTGAGAGCTAAGGGAGGTTTTAAAGGATTTCTTTCGTACTTGGCTTTTAGACAAGTGTCGCACTGATTAATGTACCTTTGAATACTTAATAACATATTAGGCCAATGATAATTTCTATGAAGTTGTTTAAGAGTTTCTTGAATTCCACGATGGGTAGTTTTGCCTTCGTGGTATTTCTTAATAAGTTCTTGTTGTTCTGACTTATTTTCGACTAAAGTAACACGTGTAGTGCATCTTATGAGTTTTGGACCTCTTTCGTGAAATATAGTTGTATAGACTCTAGAAAACGCTAAATACAATTCGTCATTGTGGAAATAGCAGTGAAACACACGATCAGCTATGGTATGTTCCTTTAAAAACTTTATTATTTCTTGTTCAGTGTTGTTGATTGGGATAAACACGTCTTTGATAACTGTACGTGAGTTCGTTGACCTATCTTCTACTCTATATACTGAGCCCGGGGTAGATCTTATGTGAAATTGTTTTAGTTGTCTGTCTATTGCATCTGATAGAATGGGGATACCATTATTTTCATTATCTGGTTGAGTGTGATTAGTGCTGACTAATTGTTCTTCGCCTATTGTTACTATTGTCATACTATCTGACGCCTGATCGACTGGAGGTTGTAGAATAGTCTCTGTATCCATAGCTAAATTTTCAGTCTCGTTTCTATTATTCCTACCACTAGTACTTGCTACTATTGGTATATCTTGAATTTCTGTTACCGGTTCCGGTTCGATTTCGTCATGACTTTCCCTGCGTACATTTTCGAATATTCTACCTATAATTTCGTCATCGTTATTATCTTCGAAGTTGACCGCTAAAGAGTCCATACTATGATGGTATATCTTTGCCCTAGATAACGCGTCCGCGTTTGTATTTTGACGTCCTTTCTTGTACACAACTTTATAATCATACTCAGCTAGCTTTAAGCGCCAGCGAGTTAGTTTTGAATTCGGGTCTTTAAGTGACATGAGCCACGTGAGAGGTCTATGGTCTGTATATATTGTAAATTTGCGACCATAAAGATAGGGCCTGAAGTATTTTATTGACCACACTATTGCCAAGAGTTCTTTTTCTATGGTAGAATAGCGGGACTCAGTGTCTGATAATGTACGTGATGCGTACGCAACAGGCTTGTCAGATCCTACTTTGCCTTGTGAAAGCACCGCACCTAGTGCCACATCAGATGCATCCGTAGTAAGGATAAACGGTTCGTCAAAATCGGGGTACTGTAAGATGGGGTCGTTCGTGAGAATTTGTTTGCATTTATTGAAAGCTTCTAGAAACTCTACGCTATGTATGACTTTACCACCCTTCTTTAAACATAATGTCATTGGCTTGGTTAACTTTGCGAAATCCCTAATAAATTTGCGGTAGTAACCAACGAGTCCTAAAAAAGACTTTACTTCCTTTTGGTTCTGGGGTAAAGGGAAATCAAGGACAGCCTTTATTTTGTCTCTGTTAGGCTTTAGTCCTTCGTCAGTAAGTTCATGACCTAAAAAGTTAACTTGTTTCTGAAGGAAATCTGACTTATCAAGTTGAACTTTGAGATTATGTGTTTTAAACCGATCAAACACTTCGCGTAGCCTCTCTATGTGTTCTTGCAATGACGTAGAAATTATAATGACGTCATCAAGATACGTATAAACATTAGTTAGGCCCCTAAGGATGTGATCCATTAAGCGTTGGAATGTACTTGGCGCGTTTTTTAAACCAAAAGGCATGCGCAAAAACTCATAATGCCCGCGTTCGGTAGAAAATGCTGTTTTTTCCACATCGTTGGGGTGCATTTCGATCTGATGGTACCCACTAGCGAGGTCAAGGGTAGTAAAATATTGAGCGCGTCCAAGTCTGTCTAAAATGTCATGAATGTTCGGTAATGGGTACTTGTCTTCAACTATCCTATCATTCAGTCTCCTATAGTCTATAACAAGCCTCCATTTAACTTTACCTGATGCGTCTGGTTTCTTTGGTACAATGTGTACTGGACAAGACCAAGGTGATATACTTTCCCTAACGATACCTTGTTTCATCAAGTCGTCAATTTGTTTACGGATTTCAATACGTTGTTGTGGGGCTTGTCTGTAACTGCGTACAAAAATCGGTGTTTCGTCTGTTAGTCTAAGTTCATGTTTGACTGCATGCGTAAACGTTAACGATATATTTTCAGAATAGAATATTTCACGGTAACGTTAGCACAACTTTATGATTTGACGCTTCTCTTCGTCATTCATGTGACTTGTTCGAATTTTTTTTAAATTCTCACAAAGTCCTGCGTCAATGTCTATTTTAACATCCAATGAATTTAATTTGATAGCATCATCCGTAGTTTCAGAATAGACCTCTAACTCTATCGCACTCTTTTCCGGGATAAACTTATTTTGATCATTATAGTTAATGATAGATGTTTTAAAAGAGCCGTTTTTAACCGTTACGATAGCTGCGGGAGATTCTAATCCGTCTGACCAATAGTGTTTGTCCTGTATGTATTGTCCGTCCATGTAATGCGTTTTGACAGTTATTAACTTTTCGCATTTAGCATCCACTTTAATTTTCTGCAATGGGTAGTTGAAGTAGATCGGAATATTGGCATTAGTTGTACGTAATATGTTGCTATTTAAGTCAATATTACTTTTAAGGCATCTCAATAAATCAAAACCGATTAGTCCTTTATATTTTGGGTCAAAGTCAAATATTAAAAATTTATGTATTTTGTCCGTATTAAATGCTGGTGGTAGCGGGAGATAAACTACGTTATTATGACGCGAAACACTGTGCGCGGTGGCAATTTGAAAGGGTTCGTGTTCCACACAATACTCGAAAATAGTATTATATATAACGTCTGACGCAATAACACTCCTACTAGCTCCAGTATCAACTAGGAACTTACCTCCTAGTTCAGGCAACTCGATATACGGCAGATGGTCTCTATCTTGTAGGTTGATTTTTACTAGCTCTGATCTTCTTGGTTCCTGTCCATGTAAAAATCCTGTTGAAAATCCGCCTCAGGTTGCTGGTCTTCTTCCTGTGCGAAATCGCATTCCTCCTGTGGGTAATAACTATTATAGGGCTCACCGTTAAATGATGACTGGTCCTGTGTGTGATTCTGCGAGTAGTACAGCTCTTCGACGGCAAACTGCGGTTTCTCTGGTTTCGACACGGACCTCATGGTAACGCCCGAGCTCTTTTGCGGTAGGTTTATCTGCTGAGGTACATTGAACTGCCGAAAGTTACCGCTATTGCTTCCTCGAAAATTACCTGAATTACCAGTACGTAAATTAGATGCATTACCTGCACGTGCGTTGTTGGATGTGCGATTCTTCCAGGGTAGCATTGATTGTACCCACTGTTGTCTCTGCTCTGGTGTCATGTTATTTTGTTGTGGTACAAAATTTGGTTGAGGCTGGTGGAAGGCCTGAGTTTGGGGTTGAAACGCTAAGGGTTGCGACCCTCTAAAGTTCCTATATTGCAAAGTTGATTGCGGAGGACCCCTAGAGATATCCTTTTGCTTAACCAAGGACGTAGATGGCGCGACATAATTTTGCCTGTTATGAGTAAGCCGTGCCTCTTCCTGTCTAGCAGCCACAATCGCAGATTCCAGTGTACCTGGCCTAGCTATCCTTACTCCAAGGGAAACATGGAAATCGAGTTGATTGATATATTGTTCAATAACCATTTCCTCGTAATACGACCGATTTGCGTGTTTCCCTACTGAGTAGAGGGTGTCGAGCGTCTCTCGAAGTCGCCGTCCAAACGACTCAGCATCTTCATTTTTATTGCGGCGAGTTCTAGTGAGCTCTTGCATGACTTGAATTTCAATTCGCGGTTCTCCTAAATGTCTAACCAACGCGTTTTTAATTAAATCCCAGGTTGCGAGGGACTCCTCATACGCTATCGCGTCAATAGCGGCTCCACTTAATTTACTTTTTATTAAGCATATGAAAGCCGGGTGCGAACTAGATGTTTCGTTCATTATATTTGATACCCTTACCTCTCGCCTGCACGCGCAAAGAGATGAGACGGAGAATAATGAGCATGTCCAGGCGCAAAAAAGTATCATAGTTTCAAAAAGTCCGAGCGAAAATAGCCTCAAAAGGAGGCAACAATGCAGCGGCAGTTGGAACGTGAACGAGACGGAGCTACAATTAAATCGTTTAGAAGCCACTGTATGCACGGAGGTATCGCAAAAACCGGTTAGCTGTAGCACACCGGAGCCGATTCGCTCGGCTACCTGTGTGAGCGCGACTGTCAATGCCCGCAATAGTCAAACGCCGGCCGTTGTATCGGCTACACGTAGCACATTACAATACCAAGACCGCTTGCGTTTCGGGGCGAATGTGAAAGAGAATGATGAGAATACGGAATGGCAAGTAGTGCAAAGTAAGGCAGCTAAAAGGTATAAACTAATTGGACAAAAAGGTCGTGCGTTTATCGCGGCGGATGGTAAATTTAGAGCAGCAGATGTCAAAGTGCCTTTGTTTATTTCAAACGTGAGTGTAGAATCGAGTGAGGATGATATTATTAGCTATATAAAAGAAAGAACTCAAGAAACAGTGTCTCTAAAGATGATTAATATGAAGTCTGTAAAAAAGTACAAGGCTTACAAGTTGTATGTTTCTAAACGAAATACCGATGTGTTTTTAAATGATGATTTTTGGCCAGATGGGATAACTTTTAGGCGTTTCGTACACTTTATGTATCGAACGAAGCCTGAAGTTCAAAAAGTTAAAGTCGGGTAGCTACATTGATTGTTATGGATGGAAAAGTAATTAAACATTATAAATTTTATAGCTTTAACTGTAAATCTGTTAAGCGGTTGATAGATAGCGTCAGGCAATTATGCAATACGTCTGACTTAGTGGCTCTTCAAGAAACGTGGCTACTTCCTCATGATATCCCAATACTAGGATCCATCTGTAGTGATTTTGAATACACAGGAAAATCTGCGGTCGATACGTCTGCTGGTCTACTGATAGGGAGACCATACGGGGGAGTGGCCATTCTCTGGAGGAAAGGCATATTTGAGACTGTTTCTGTTCTGCAGTGTCATAGTGCACGTCTAGCTGCCATCAGAGCTATAGTCGGTGGGCGTACTATTATTGTGTTCTCGGTATACATGCCTATAAACTCGCATGATAACATAACAACTTTTACTGAGGTGCTCTCTGAGATTAGTGCTATAGTGGCGAGCGAAGTTGTAGAATGTATTTATGTATTGGGTGATTTTAATGCTCATCCCTACGAACTTTTTTATAGGGAATTAAGTAATTTCTGTTTGGATCAGTCATGGATCTGTGCGGACATTGATTTTTTAGGAGCCGACACAAATAGTTATACATTTATAAGCGAGGCGCACGGTTGTAGGAGATGGCTAGACCATTGTGTTGTCTCTTTTTCAGCATGGAAAACTATTGTTAAAGTAGGAATAGAAGAAGGAGTTTATATGTCGGATCATCTACCTATATATATTGAGTGTAATCTAGATGCGGTGAGACCTAAGTCTGTGATGAATAATGTTAGCCGTAGTTCTGTTATATGGGGGGAAAGAGATAAATCTCAAATTGATAGTTACTATAACGTCTGTAACAGTAAACTAAAGGACATCGATTTCCCTACTGATCTTGCAGAGTGCAGTTACGGACCATGTAGTATAACCGATCATAAACTATCGATTGATAAGTTGTACGATAGTATTATTTCTAGTTTATGTGATGCCGCTCAGCAAACAAAGGGTGAAAGTATTGAAAGACCTGGGAGAGTTCGGGTACTGTGTGGCTGGAATCAGCACGTTCAGGCGGCGTATCGGGAGGCTAGGCTTAAATTTAATGTTTGGGTCCAGCAAAACCGTCCTAGTTCGGGCGATGTACACAAGCAAATGTGCGAGGCTCGTAAAATCTTTAAAAGTCGGCTTAAATGGTGCCAAAATAACCAAGACCAGATTAAAATGGACATCATAGCAAAACAAAGAGCTACAAAAAAATTCCATAAATTTTGGAAATCCACTAGTAAGTTGAACATTAAGCCTAGCCTCCCAGCGAGTGTAGGTGGGACAATGGACCCTGAGGAGATTGCAAATAGGTTCATGGAGCATTTTAAAGTGCGGTCCCCACTCGGTCCTTCAGTAATGATCGAGTCTAAGTCCGGCGGCGGGCTGGAGGAGCCGCCTCTGCGTTTCACGCCTAACCAAGTTAGAGCCATTATAAAGAAGATGAGCAGAGGGAAATCTCCCGGGCATGACGGACTTAGCATCGAGCATTTGAGACATGCGGGGGTTCACCTACCGAGGCTCCTGTCTATGTTATACACATTATGCATCAGTCACTCATACTTGCCTCCTGACTTAATGAAAACGACAGTAGTACCTATCATTAAAAACAAGACAGGAGATATCTCAGATATGGGGAACTACCGTCCGATCTCCCTAGCAACAATTACTGCTAAAGTATTGGACGGATTGCTTGATTCTTGTTTAGAACAATATTTGGACCTGCACGATGCTCAGTTTGGGTTCCGGCCCGGACTATCAACTGAGAGTGCTATTTTAAGTCTCAAGCACACCGTTCAATATTACACTAGTCGCAAAACACCGGTATACGCCTGTTTCCTCGACCTTTCCAAAGCATTTGATTTTGTATCGCATGATATGCTATGGAGTAAGTTGCGAGACAGGTGTATACCGGTGGATGTCTTGAATATCTTGCAGTATTGGTACGCTAACCAAACAAACAATGTAAAGTGGTCTAACGCGCTCTCTCAGCCGTATAGATTGGAGTGCGGGGTGAGACAGGGCGGGTTGACGTCTCCCAAGCTCTTCAATATATACATAAATGATCTCATAGTCGGTCTCAGCAGCATGCGTGTCGGATGTAGGGTGGATGGTGTTAGTATCAACAACATCAGTTATGCGGATGACATGGTGCTGCTGAGTCCGTCAGTGGGAGCGCTCAGAGAGATGCTGAGGATGTGTGAGAGCTATGCCGCTAGTCATGGTCTGACATATAATGTCAAAAAAAGCGAATACATGGTATTTAAGGCCGCCGGTAAATGCCCTGAAAGTATAGCTACGTCAATAACCTTAAATGGCTTTAATTTAAAAAGAGTACTTAAATTCAAATACTTAGGGCATTTTCTTACTGACGACCTTAAAGACAATGTAGACATAGAGAGGGAGCGTAGGGCGCTCGCCACCCGGGGTAATATGTTGGCTCGTAGATTCGCCCGCTGTAGTGATCAAGTGAAAATCACGCTATTTAAAGCATATTGTCAAGGTCTCTACGCGGGCAGTCTGTGGTTCGATTGTGCCAAAAGGTCGCTGGATGTTCTACGCGTCCAATATAATAATATATACAGGATGATGTTGGGACTGCCCCGGTTTTGCAGCGCTTCAGAAATGTCCGTAAATACGCGAACCGATGGTTTTCACGCCATCATTCGCAAAAAGGTCGCGTCATTGATGAGTAGAGTACGGGCAAGTCAGAACAGCATTCTGAAAACGGTGGCGGAGAGCTTCCCCTCTCCTTTTTTGAGGCATTTTGTGCGGACGGTAATGTCATCCGCTGCCTAAAGTGCTTCAAAAAAATATAATTAAATCTTTTTCATGTTTTTTCAATATTAATTTTAATTTTAATTTAATATAATAATATAATTAATAAGTCTTCGCTGTACTAATAAATGGATCTTCGTTATCTGAAATAAATATATATTGAATTGAATTAACTTAATTATGTGCTCTACCTCACGTATATAATGATTCAGTAGCTTCGGGTTACCATCGAATCGCGGTAATAATTCTGCAATAAATTTAATATCGGCATCGCACTCTTTGAACGACATAATGCACGTATCAAGTTACTCTATTGTTTTATATTATCACTTATTTCCTTATAACCGAATAGGTACTAGCTTATGACAATGTTTATCGCGATTTTAGCTATAAACTTAAACACTCCTTAACAAACTAATCACATATAAAATAAGACAGGAAATATAGCAGGAAACTTGGAAAATAGCGAGAGTACTCACCAAACCAGCTTCTGCATCTCTTGTCGAGTCCTGAGTACCACGTGGGGATAGCCAATGCTCCGGGTCTCCTCACGGTGTCCTTCTTAAACTTCTTGTGTTCCTCTGGTGACCGCCTGTAGGTTCTTGAACACGGTTTGCAACTTGAAAATTGCCACTTATAGAGTCTGAAAGAGCTTGATTCTGAACTCCTAAGTGTCGTGAAATTACCGACTGCGCCACTTATGTATCGGCGATCGAGGAATTGAATAAAAAATACTTTATTTATTAATTACAAGCAGTTGTTTACTACAGGAAAGTACAAGCAAGACTAACTTACAAAACAATATTAACAATAAACATAAAATTAACAATAAGCACTTTATGACGTGACAATGGTCGGTCGCAGCGCAGCGTCAGCGGGATTCCTATGGTTGGACCGTGGTAACTAGAGTGATACCTTTTTTTTAATTTTTCTTTTTGAGGGGGGTTATGCTGTGCACTTCCCTTCCGCCACGGGGGTGACGGAAGGGGTCAGACCCACTAAAACCCCCCCCTGTGAGCAGTCCTTCGCCAAGGTGGGGCGAGACAGGGTCGCGCTGGCAGTCACCATCTCGCCCCAGCGGTAGGCCCAGATTGATCTTAACCGGGACTCAGCGCCTGTGAAGGGATGACCTTGCTTACCAAGGTCACCCGCTAGACGTGTAGGGCCGTGCAAACCGGCGAAGAGTTCCCCGACTATTCGCCAGTAATCCCACTACGGATGAGGGAGGAGAAGTGCAAACCGTCTCCTCCGTTGCCCCGGTCGTCTGCGCCGGAGTGGGTCAGCTCGGACATTGTTCTCCCTGATCCGCTATGCGGCCTCCTTCTGCGTCATCACCGCTTCGCAGAAGGTGGCCACCGCCTGCCACGATCTCTCGCTGCTGAGCATGGAGAACACCACGCTCGGCAGGCAGAGATCTCCACCTATTTCCGCTGTAAGCGTGTGCCGCAGCGGGCCCCATGCAGCACACACTTCCAGTGTGTGGTGTGCCGTATTCTCCGGCGCACCACACGAAGCATCCATGTCCAGCGAGCACCTGCACCAATCGAAAGGTCAGCGACCCGATCCGTCATCGAAAGTCGGTGACAGTTGGCGTTTGGACCACCCACGTTGGGCAGCAGCCTTCCCAACGCAGCTGCAGCTCCCACGACTCTTGGGGCCAGTTGGGCAAAATGGCTCCCAAAAGCCCACCTCCCATCCAGGCTGAGGCCCAGATATTTCATCTTGGCCCCAACCGGCACGAGGACCTCGTCCAGGATAACATGTTCCTGGAGGGGCCCAACCCCGAGGCCCATGGAATACTAGGGCCTCGGTTTTGGAGACGGCAGCCTCCAGTCCTAGGGCACGAATGCGGTCGATCACGAGGGTTGTGTCCACCTCGGCCAACCGCACTACTTCTCGGAGGTCCTCCCTCTGGCTACGACTAACGTGTCATCCGCATAGCACGCGACCCGCATGCTTGCGGGTAGCGTGCCACGAAGAACCCTGTCGTAGCCTACATTCCACAGGAGTGGTCCCAGCACTGACCCCTGTGGAACACCGCAGCAGATGCGACGGCGATTCAGACCTTCGCGTCCTTCCACCAGGATCTCGCGGTCCTGCGGGTAGTCAGCCAACAGCCTCCGCAGATACAAAGGCACTCCATGATAGCGGAGCGCCTCTTGTATTGCTCCATGCGGGAGGCTGTTGAAGGTGTTGGCTATATTTGCGAGACTGCCAACGCCTTTTCTCCCTTGCTGACCGCGTCTTGCGTCCACCGCTTGAGCCAGAGCAGGGCATCTATTGTAGATCGCCCTGCTCTGAACCCGAACTGGACCTCCTACAGGCCAGGCCCAGTACCCTCCAGGTGCCGGATGACACGTGAGGCTACCACCCTTTCTTACAGCTTGCCCATGTCATCCAGCATTACGATTGGTCTGTACCCAGAGGGCGAGTCAGGGGCTCAGCCTTCCTTCCGTAAGAGGCACAGTCGGCCGTCCTTCCACAGCTTCGGGAACTGCCCTGACGTGAGGCACGCGTCGAACAAATCCGATTGCTATCTCAATTTCCACCTCCGACACAGGTGGAAACGAGGCCACGTCCAACACGTCGTTTGAGGGTGGCGCCATCGTCGGAATGATGTGGTTATGGCAGGGAAAAGCCCATCCAATACCCTGTCAAGAAGCTCTGGCTCTAGGGCCTTCGCTACAAGGGACGTTTGGCCACGGAATTTATTCCGGGCGGCCTTATACGGACGTCCCCAGGGGTCTCTGTCGAGACCCACCAACACCTCACCCCAAGCCCGAGACTTGGCCTGCCTGATGGCCAGCTGCAGCTCCTGTTTTGCGTGGCGGTACACGCCGTACAGCACACCCTCAGCCGCCAGTTCCTCAGCTGACAGCTGGGCGTCAGTGCGGCCATTTCGCCGTCTCCTGCAGCGGGTGTAGGGCCGCCGCGCCTTAGAGTGGCCTCGGCATGGCCGCATCACACACGGCCGTCACTGCCTCGCGGAAGTGACCTGCCACGGCATCCACTTCATAGGGTGTGGCCAGCCACGACTGGACGATTGCCGCTTCTTCCGCCAGTTTGACATAAAGTCGACTTATTGTCCAGCGTGGGAAATCCGCTCGCACGACGCACTGAGATCCTGCTTGGTTGTGGGAGGTGGAGATCTCGAACCTTATGTATTTGTGGTCCGAGAGAGTCTCCACCTCCGACAAGACCCTCCAGTCGCGGACACGTGCTGCGACACTTGGGGTGGCAAAAGAAACGTCTACCACGGACCCCCCATTGTGCCGCACGCACGTGTGGACCGACCCTATGTTCAACAGGGTCAGTCCCGTGGCAACCGCCCACTCGCTGACAGTCTCTCCACGAGAATCAGTGGAGGGGTTGCCCCATTCTCGGGGGAAAAAAGTGATTGAAATTTAAAGAATAACTCTCTCACCACTACAACCAAGCGAGCGAAGCCGCTGGCGAGTCAACTAGTACAATATATATACATTTATATATAGTTTGTATATCACATGATATTGTATGTATATATGTTGTATATACATTTATATATTGGTTTTATAGAGAAATTTGTGCTGGAGAAGTCCGATGATCATATCTGGTGGAGCGAGAGCTTTATTTTAGGTGACAAAGATGAGACGTAACATCTCGCAATTTCTAATTTCAACTGACTTCCAAAAAAAGGAGGAGGTTCTCAAGTCGACGCGTACATTTTTTATGTATGATTACGCACCACTTTTTACAGAGTAGTCCGATGTTGATAATTCTGTTTTTGTCTGGTAAAGTAAACTTCCGAGGTAGTCCCATGTAAATTTCCTCTCAAGAATTTCCTTTCAATCCTCTCGAGTAAGGTAGATTGTTCCTCTTTACTGTCTGAATTTAAACTTGTCACTCCGTTTTGCTCGTGTCCCAGGAGAAACCACTTATACTTCTCTGTTCCCTGCTGTCGCACCAATTACAGACATAATTCGTACATTCCACGCACAATTCATTATTTCAATAAGAATTATACAAAAGTTGTCGACATATTCAACATGAGGCAAAATTATTTTTATTCAATCATTAATAAAAACTTTTTTCCATAAAAGTAACTCATATGGCTTTGATTGATTGTTTTTGATATTTTTATAATTTTAATTAAGTATAAAGTGTATTGTTCTAACTTGGAATGTAGGTATTCTAGATTTGTTTATGTACAAAATAACTGTGTTTTTAGAAGTGATGAACAGTAAGGCCAGGTGTTGTTGGTCTCCTCTACATAGTTATATATAATTTAGCTGTTTGTTCGTCCAATTGAATAAAAATAAAATAAAAAATTAAAAAATAAAATTTCATCAAATTCGGTTAAGCCGTTTTTGAGTTTCAAGTCAATCCAATAACTGAAAAGTGTTTTGCATATCTGGATGATATCGTATTTGACGCTGAATTATAATCGATCCCACAAGGGCCCTAAAAAGAATGAATTTTTTTATAACCAAAAAATGGAACTGACTTCAACACTAAAAAGTGTCAACTTATCGAAGTCGGTACCATGCGCACAATATTATGATAAAAGGTTCTTTTGAACTATCATGGTACCGACTTCAACAAGACATTTCACGCTCTCTGGTGTAGAAGGCGGTTCCATTTTTTGGTAAAAATTTAATCATAGGAGTAACACTCGAACGCCAAATTATGTTTAAAATTTGCAATACATATTAATGCAAGTAGTGTTAGGTATTATAGCAAATGAAGTTACTGGGACTCGAGACCTAATGTCTCTGGGTAACGAACGTACTGCAGTGTCACGTGCAAAAATATAGCTCTAAGCTCTGGGTGGCACTGAAACTGCTATGGGCAAGCGTATGGCTTACCATCAGGCGCATGACTTGCCCGTCTCGTCACTAAATTGCATAAAAATGCGTTTACTATACTTAGTACGAAACGTATTTTTATGAGTTTATTTAGATACTCCTAAATAAACTAGCTAGCTAAACATACAGTGGGCATAGTACTCATAACTGCGTAAGTGTAACGCACGCATCGACTATACGTTTCCTTTATGGTGTAACGTAACGTGTCGTTAACGTGAAATGTCATGTATCTAAGGGCTTTTACACACGAGCGGCATGTTGCCAACGGCAGAGGTATAACTGCTGCCGTCGACCTACAGCGACACAAGCAGTCGTAGCGTCCTGACGATGGCTGCCGCTGAAGCGTCAACAACTGCCATAGACGCGTGTCGGCGGCTGCCGTCGACGCGTGTCAGCGGCAGTTGTTGACGCGTGTCGACAGTTGCAGTTACCTCTGACGTTGGCAACATGCCGCTCGTGTGTTCTCTAAGAGCTCTAAGGCAACTGTGACACAGATATGTCATAGTTTGTACGTCGAAGTGTGACGCGTTGACGTTTGCGATACGAATACTTATCGCAAATTGTTTGTGCTACGGCCCTTGATGCAGTTTTGAGGCTGTAATTAGGTAGCACTTCCTAAGGAGATGATGACAAAACACACAAACAACGTTCCATGATTCTGTTACTTTTGCCTACGCTCGTGCACCATTTTCCAAAAAGATTTTCCAGGTCCTTTACAGCATCAAAAAACAAAGCTGAAATTTATTGTATACTCGTATTTGAGTAGTTAACATTTCTAATTGGATCCTTATTTGATTTGACCTTGGCCATGTGTACGCCAAGGCTAAATCAACGGCGGCGGCTTTACGAAAGTTTTTTTTGGCATACAGGTATGCCAAGGCGACTTTATGGGCTAACAACTTAGCGCACAGTGCAGTCCATCACTTGTGACGAAATGCAGTTCTAGGCAGAGGTTGCCACTTAGCCTCAGATTGGCCTCGTGCCTGTACTGTTTCCTAATAACATTAAGAAAAATAATTCTTCTTGAAATCAACTTGTTCGCAAAATATGTACACAAAAGCAGTTTGCTGTTTGAATTATAGATATGGTGATTTCTCATTTAAAACTCATGTATATATGAATTACTGTATATATGTATTTGAAAATATAATGTATGTTCGTAAAAATTTACATAAATATAAGTTAAATAGTGATCACCACACTTTTAATACCAGAAATACAAATAGGATAGCTGTACCTAGTTTTAGACTTGCGAAGACTTATAAGTCATTCCAAGGAAATTGTGTGCGTTTTTACAATAAAATCCCAAAGCACATAACTGAGCTCACAGAGGGCAAATTCAAGTTGACTGTAAAAAACGTTTTGATAAAAAAAGCTTACTATAAAGTTCGACATTATATAGAAGATAAAGATGCTTGGAATACTCCACTTCTGGCAAGCTGTCTTGCTGCCACCCATAAAATGTAATATTTGTAGTACCTAAGTAGAAACATTGTAAACATCCATATAAAAAGAATGGCCCCGAGTTTCTTGCCGCTTCTTCTCGGTGGGTTCTATATATTTTGGAATGCGGCGGTAGTCTTTAAAGTACATTATAATGAAAGTTGACGTTCATAAGTGCGTCTTTGATGCCTAAATTGAATAAATGATTTTGACTTTGACTTTACTAGCGACCCGCTCCGGCTTCGCACGGGTGCAATGCTGATACTAAATAATATACCTACCTACTACGGAATGGCCTTATAAACAACGTTTACAGCTTTTTTGTCATTAGACAATACAAACATTTTGTTTAGACGTTACTTTTGAAAGAGCGACATATTGACCATGAGAAAAACACAACGCTCAAATCTAACCGCCGCACCGCGATGTACCTGCATTTTAAATCTGTAATATCTTCGGAAATATTCATTTAAATTACATGCTGTAAAGGGCCATATTGATCTATATTGAATGGGCAATGTATTTCAGTGACTTAATTGGATAATGATTAATGCTGTATTGTTTAAACTTCCTAAATAAGCCATTTTTCCCCGTGAAATGTAAAGGATAAAAAATGGTTATTGTGGGTTATCCTTAAGGGATAGACATATACCATCGCGGACTTTTTTGTTGACCTTTTTAAGGTGTACAATACCGTAGTACATTATTTTAATTTATCTCGTGGGGTTCAGTCAGCGTTTCCAATGTAAGCGCAAAAAATGAATTTATTCACGACATCACATTAGAAACCTGTAAATTCGTCAGCGTTTCTCTACAATATTATGCATGTATCATACATATAAACCTTCCTCTTGAATCACTCTATTAAAAAAAGGAAGTGGTTTTGAAGATTTAAGCATACATAGGGACGGACAGACAGCGATAGCGACTTTGTTTTATACTATGTAGTGATAGTGAAGTTTGGTAATGTAACAATAATAAAAAACCAAATTAAATTTTCTGTGGTAACCCCATTAACCAAGGTAACGAAGCTTTTAGCGGGTCTTCTAATAACACAATACAGACAAGAGAACTTAAATAGATGTAGATGCGTAGATACCGTGCAACTAAAAACGACGCGGAAGATTCTGTCCCCACGACAAAGAGAATCCAAGTCTGGAGAACGAAGCGTATTAGCCACACATGTCGCAATTCTTAGAAAAGTAGTATGACTTCCGAGAAATTCTTTCTATAATCGGCCAAATATAGCGACTAGCGAGTCTACGGGATAATATATTAAACTCAATATTAAATAATTTCAATCGTTATAGCTACATTTGTAAAATAATGATATCTATCTATACTAATCTATACTATATTATATTATAAAGAGGAAAGATTTGTATGTATGTTTGTAATGAATTGGCTGAAAAAGTACTGGACCGATTTCAAAAATTCTTTCACCATTCACCCTGAGTAACATAGGCTATATAAGATTTATCATCATCATCGTCATCCATCACCGCGCGGGTGAAATCTCGGGGAGCAGCTAGTAACTTACTAACCTGTTAATTGTTAGGTACGAAATTGGTTATCAAAAAAATCTTATCAACATATTCAAACCATTATGTTCCCACTGTGACTTATTATCAGAGAGAGGAGTTGGGTCATAATCCACCACGCAGGCTCAGTGCGGCTTGGTGGATAGGCTAGTGGACAACCCATGTCAAAGTTTTCAAGCCGCCACGCCAAGCAATTGAATAATGCCACTAGCACACACCCATCCAACTCTTGACCGCAGCAAGCGCTGCCTAACAATTGTTGATCGGTTAATATCGCCAAGTCAAGCTCCGCTGCCAGCGCTTCAATAAATCTTATAATAATATTTAATAAAAAAATATTTTGTAAAGTTTTTTTTTTCTTTATTAAGGCACAAACAGTATACAATATACTTAAAATTGCGTTTATAATTAAAATACATAAACCAATAAAGCTGCCACTAATATATAAAAATATTATATAAATTTTACAATACGGTACTCAAAAAATAAATAACATTGCCAAAATAATTTATGAATTGATACAAAGCGAAACAATGAAATATGATAGCAATAAGATAAACTAGGTACTCATTTATAACAGTGATATTTGCCTTGCGAATTTTGCTGATGACAACACAAATATGTCACAATCCGAGTCACCGAGAATTGCTCATTATAAGACCATGCTCTTGGTACGAATGAGTTAGATGCATAATTAGTATTACATGGAAGTTATTGAACAAGTAATATAATTGAAAAATAAAGACATGTCTTATATTAAAAAGGAATAAAATCTTTTACTAGACTGGGGAATGCGCCTTTACAATTTACATATTTTGATATACACCATCTACGAGTAATATTAGGTACAGATAAGATTATAGTCACTACATTGCACTGGGGTAGGAAATAATGTAGCCCCTACTGTACAGGCCGGACGCAAATGCCTTCATTAGCCAATTACGCATGCCCCCATTGTAACGCCCCAGCTACGTCGTATCCGCACACTGTAGCACCCGCAGCAGGTGTGCTCAACATTTCTCTATAAGTATCGAGTTATGCCTATTTCTTTCCATGCATGGTTCGCTCTTAGTGATAAGACCACCCATTGTGACACTATTAGTTTGAAGCATGTTTGTAGTATTTTTGTTTACAATTTCTCGTAATTATTTGATTGTAATGTATTTGTAATGTGGTGTTTCAATAAAGAGTTAATCTATCTAATATATCTATCTATCTGTGGGCCTAGCACGAATAACTGCGTAAGTATAACATAACCTGTCATTCACATGAAACTGTCATTTATCTAGGGCAACTATGACACAGACAACTTCTAGTTTGTATGCCAAAGCTTGACGCATTGACGCTTACTATACGAATACTTTAACGCAAATTGTTTGTGCTACAGCCTCTGTAATAAAAAAAATTCTGTACTAGTATTTATAAAGTGATTTTGTGAAGAGGAAGTTTTAAAAAACAAAGTTCAAAAACTAAAACCCGACTACTAAAAATCACGGTATAAAAAGTATGGAACAAGAAAATATTCCCATTTGAAATTGTCATGTAAAAAATATTCAATCTATATCTTTATATTTTATGAATGTAACTATAAAAAAGTTACAAGTAATACATTCCCATTGTATTTTTTTATAGATACGATTATTATTCATAGTGATGTTTAGAGGCTGGCCGTGGTTATATCATTGATTACTATACACTCAAGCTCAAGCATACCACTTACTTTTTGATAACAATAAACCGTTAGATAAATGATATTATAAACAAGGGCTAAATCACCCCCCCATATCCAATCATGGCCCCGAGTTTCTTGGCGCTTCTTCTCGGTAGGCTCTATATATTTTGGAACGCGGCGGTAGTCTTTAAAGTACATTATAATGAAAAATTTACGTTCATAAGTGCGTCTTTGATGCCTAAATTGAATAAATGATTTTGACTTTGACTTTGACTGACAAAATAACTCAGAATCAGTGTCAATCTCCGACTATCTTGTCTAATAGTGACAGTACATTGCATTTAATTATATAAATTACCTAGCAATTTCTTAGTCGTTCATAAACTATTCATAAATAGTTAAACGGACCACAGGTAGCGAACCGCTGAGCTTCTATGCGGCTACGAAAGCACTACGAAACAATTGGTCCGGAACTTCGCAACCGGATATATAACGCGTGTTAGGTAAAATTATATCAAATATTATGTATTATATACGAGCTTGTTCACGAGACGTGTTTGTAATTTGCGTGCTACTAAATGAGTTGCTTGATCATAAAAGTCAAAAGTCAAAAGTCAAAATAATTTATTCAATTTAGGCATCAAAGACGCACTTCTGAACGTCAACTTTTCATTATAATGTACTTTAAAGACTCTACCGCCGCGTTCCAAAATATATAGAGCCCACCGAGAAGAAGCGGCAAGAAATTCGGGGCCATTCTTTTTATCTAGATGTTTACAATGTTTCTACTTAGGTACTACAAATATTACATTTTATGGGTGGCAGAGTGACAACTTGCCAGAAGTGGAGTATTCCAAGCATCTTTATCTTCTATATAATGTCGAACTTTATCATAGACGTTGCAGTGTCACTCATGTTATTATTTATCATTTATTTATCATATAGTATATAATTTTTATTTTATCCTGAAATTTATTTTATTCTGTAATTAATGCGTGTTAAATGATTTATTTTCAATGTATATCGTCGCAAAAAGTTAAGCATAATTTGTACTTTAAATACTATCAATCAATAATATTAAAGGTTGAATAAATCACATGAGGTTATTATTACGTAATAAGAAAATCTGAGACCTATAACAAGACCATTTGTTCTGAAAGCAATAGTTAAACATACACTATACAAGCTCGGTTTAACTTTCATAACCTCTCAGCCATAGAGACAGCCTCTGATATTATGCTCAATCATCCACATAACGGATGTAATCGCCAATCATCTCCATTAGCATTCCTCGCACAATCGCTACAAAAACATCCGCAGAGACCAATTCCATACAAAGCCCTTCATTTTTCATCCCTACCAATAATCTGTACAACCTTGCGCATCCGTTTCCCTCCAAAGCTCTACGAACTGTTGTGCTACGGCGCTACGAAGCCACAGGGCTACGTCAGTCCGTAGCGGAATTCCGTAGCGCTTGGTCGCCCCTACGAAAATTTCTCTTTCCCTCTTTTGTTGCAATCTATCCCCTTTTTCTCTATAAAAATTATACAATAACCTTCAAAAAAACTCTTAATAATCATTTGACTGTGCTTTCGTTCGAGAATTTTATGTGATTTTTCGTGTTTTCGTGTATTTTTGTGCGTGTTAAAAGCTAGTGGATTTCTAGCGTGAGTTCAGGTTATTTTTCATTGACATCTGTATTTTTGTGTTGTTTAATTTTATAATGGGACTTGTGGAGAATGGACGTATCATAAACGGTGAGTATCAGCAAAAAGACGTGTTATATGGAATGATTAAGTATAAATTAAGATGATGCTACTAAATTAAGTACTTTCACATCTCTAAAAAACCAGTAGCATAGATCGATAGTCAAAGCCGGTGATGTTAACCCATTTACCTATTAGCTACTTATCACATTAGGATCATTTTCTCCGGATTGGCTTCAAGATCACTCCAGGAGGCCACTAAAAATATCCCAACTACCTGGCATCATCATAAGGGACAGCGCATCATCCACCGACATATCTATAATAATTATAATTCTAAGTAAAATTACAACTTGACAAGTTTTGAAAATCATTCTAATAGTTATTTAAAATCTTGGTTGGTTAATATGGGCATTCAGATTGAAAATGATTAATCTTATATATGTACTAGCTGCGCCCTGCGGTTCTACCTGCGTGATGGTGGATGATGATGACGATGCTGAAAAAGTATCATATACTCGTATGTTATTCCAGCGCCTCATCTATATACTTATCAGATTTCATTAAAATTCGTTTCGTAGTTTTTGCGTGAAGGGGGTACAAACATTCATACATCCATACATACATACTATCGCGTTTATAATATTAATAATAGGATGCGTACAAAAACTGTGTTTTAATATAAATTCATATGTAGGTATATTGTAGAAAATATGCATTTATATATTGCATAAAATAACAGACAGATAGTCATACACTTTAACTACGAGTATAAGGATTTAAAATGATTAAGTCTCTAGGATTCGGTTGTACTGGTGCCAATAATAGTGTAATAATAATAGTGTAAGACGCAGTAATAAAAGACCATTGCCACTATATATATATATATATATATATATATATATATATATATATATATATATATATATATATATATATATATATATATATTTATAAATAACAAAATATTTTTTGCCAAAACATAGACGTGCTTTTGATGAAATGGATTTCAAATTCTCCAACCGTTGGCAACATACGCGAAACGCTGACGGCGTTGCTTGATTAAAAGCTGATTGTTGATTCAATAAGCTTCATAAGACCTTTTATATAGCCTACTATACGGTATAGTGATATCGTGTTATACTGCTTACTGCTGTACGATCTGAACCAGAAATATTTATTAAGATTTCGAAATGTTTTGTTGTGATTTTTATAATATGATTTTTAAAGCACTAACGCCTGCTTAGCGATATCAAACATTGCAATTTTTGGACAGCAAAAATTCATCCTTGGACGTGATTCGGCCTAGGGGTCATGGCATCTAATACGGATTGTCAGAAGACGCGGGCTCGATTCCCGTCCGAGGACGTGAATTTTGCTATCTAAAAATTGCTATGTTTTGTTGTGGTTCATTCTCATTGCCACAACAGGCAATTTTATATTTCCTTCACCCTTCTATGTGTAGCTGTATGAATATATTAAAAATAATTGATTGTTTGAAACTATATTTGTACAGCCCTATCTTTTTCCATGATTTAAAAATTAAAAGATCGAAGTAACTGAGCAATAATTTGTAAGTATTTAGAACTTTCGAAGTTAGCGAGTGTTTTTATATGTTTTAACATTCAGTGGGTAGGACGAAGCTAACTGGTTTTTATGAGCAACGCGTGTTAAACATAATAGTAATAAACTCGAGATAAAACTGTGTGACACATCTTGTAAATATTCAATGATTTCGCGTAAAAAGATTCAGTATTTTCTGCACAGCCTCTTGAAACACTCGGAAATCTATACTAATACTATAAAGAGGAAAGATTTGTATGTATGTTAGTAACGAATTGGCTCAAAAAGTACTAGACCGATTTCATAAATTCTTTCACCATTAGAAAGCTACATTCACCTTGAGTAACATAGGCTATATAATTTTCATCATCATCATCCATCACCGTGCGGGTGAAACCGTGGAGAGCAGCTAATCTTTAATATTTCACAAGAACACAATAATTTCGGACTTTCCACGAGTTAGTAAGAACTGTCATTGAGCTGTTTTAAAGCGATAATGTAACGTTAAAAGTATATATGCTGGATACATGGGTGTGATCATGCTAATTTGTATTTTGCGTGTGAACTTGCACTATGTGAGAATGATATTTTATTCTGAGTGTTACCTGTATGATTTTCAGTGCAATTTTGGTTCTTTGGATATAAGATTTTACAATGTTGACTAACGTAGAATAGCGAATAATAATCCTATGGATTTTTACACAGCTGCTATATAGCTGGGGGTGATATTTCTAGCGGAGTCTATTCGGGGAGAGTAAAAGTGGTCCCCAGGCAGTGCCACTCGAGTGCCATGATTATGTGATAAAACCCCTTCTGTAAATGTCTGACGGTATTAGGTAACACAATGTTCCAGATACTTTCCTGACGCTGTAGTGTAAAAACATAAAGCTATAGGATATAGCTTGTCAGGCTATTCAATAGATGTCACTCCGTCCCGATATGATGGTCAAAAGGGACTAGAGAGTTAGATTGGATATTCGGACGGATGACCTCGGTAGCATGGTGGTCATGACGTCTGACACGGATTGTCAGAAGACGCATGTTTGAGTCCCTTTCTTAATATGTGTGATTTTTTCTATCAAAAATTGCAAAGTTTGTTCTTGCTAATAAGGCGTGAGTGTTTTGAAGTTCAAACAATTAAAATTTGATGAGTGATATTTGTTACTTCTACACAGTGAAACCGTTCAATTCAATCAAGGGATTTGGATGAAATTCAGACTGAAGGTAGTTTATACCCAGGAGTAAACCACGCGAGCGTTTGCCTATGTGTCGTTATTGTTGTCATGTGAAGCAGCAAAGATTTTCGAGTGTTCCACGAGGGTAAATATAACGAATTTTTTAACATGAAATCATTGAATATTTACATGATATTTTGCACTGTTTTATCCAGAGTGTATTAATTTACGTTTAGCTCGCGTTGCTTATAATAATCGATCGAAAGATTAGTTTTTTTCTCTTGATACAACGCGTAGTTCTTGCAGGAACCGCGATAATCTAATAACACTAGTATACACAAAATAAGGTTGTACCTAAAGTTTGCTACGGTTATGACATGGATGGGTGACCAATAGTAGCATTTCCAACTAAGTGATGGTTTCGTGTTTCAGTCAACTTTGAACCCTTTTGTTCGGTTCTGAAGGTAAAACCTGGAAGGATGGCCTTCGCGGATTCTATAAGCCATCATCATATCGTATCCTATACTCGTATTCATTGCCAAGGCCAAGGCCTGTCAGAAATATTATTCTACTACTAGCCTACAACCTAAACAGTCGTTCTCCAGATTATTATCAAGTGGTTTTCCAAGATCAAATTGGGCTATAAATATCTTTTATGTTGTATTTGGATAGAAACCATGGATGGAGAATTACACTTATAAGTTTCACCAGACAGACGGACAGACAAGCAGACGGATGCTAATAACTATTATAGTAGGGTTTCTTGTCGTACTATGGAACCCCAAAAACAATCAATGCATTATCTTTTTTGCGGTTTACTAGATTGTCAAACATTAAACATAAGAAACGCATTTAATTTCGAAATTCATTTCGATATTAGTTTACAGCAATGTACTTGTGTATTAAACAATTGAAATACAATACCATATCGAGAACTCGACATTAGACTATTGTTTAGCTGAGCACCTAGTCACGCAACCTAGCACGGGGTCACGATCCCATCAGTAAAGGAACGATAAGGAAATATTTAAATTTTATGTATTGAAGTGCTCGTAAGTTTTATTCATTTAAAAAAAATTTCTTCGCTCATAGGTAAACGATAGATCTTCTTGGTCTAACCTCAAAACAAACACTCATTGGCTTAGTATTGCTTAACAACGCCATCTATTGTCAAGTAGCTTTAGTGTTGCTGTGTCGGCATAACAGTTCATAGCAGTTTTTATTGCTTGAAACACAGGTAAAACGACGTTTTCTAAAAATGAAACCTAGCTAGATCGATTTATCGCCTCCGAGATATAAACCCCCTGCATACTAAATTTCCTGAAAATCGTTGGAGCCGTTTCCAAGATTCAGATTATATATATATAGTATCGCATATCAGATGCAGACCCTGACCAGAGACCAGAAACCCATTGACTGTATTCGATCCCTGAGTGTTTCGCCAGTTATTCTAATACCTTTAAACGAGAAATTCTTGTATACATGTATATATATATATATATATATATATATATATATATATATATATATATATATATATATATATATTTATATTCTAATACCTTTAAACGAGAAATTCTTGTATACATGTATATATATATATATATATATATATATATATATATATATATATATATATATATATATATATATATATTTATATTCTAATACCTTTAAACGAGAAATTCTTGTATACATGTGTATATATATATATTATATATATATACACATATACGATCTTAACCGATCAACAAGTTAGCAACGCTTGCTGCGGTCGGGAGTTGCATGAGTGACCACTAGTGGCATTGTTCAACTGAGCGCTTCCGTGCTTCGGAGGCCACGTGAAGCCGTCGGACCCGGTTGATTGTCCACCAAGCCGGGTGGTAGATTATGGCCCAACTCTTCTCTCTGAGAGTAAAGCTCGAGTCCCAGCAGTGGGAACGTAATGGGCTGATTATGAATACGTACACATTATGATACGCTGTGAACAAGCGATGTGCGTGTGTCGGCTCCGTTACTTAAATTTGTTTATAAATGTTAAATAACTCGTTTTCACCTACGAAGAAATCTATTATTTATTCGTAGGTTTTTACCCATTTAAACAGTGAAATATACTAAGCCAGCTATAAATATGCAGTGGTAATTTTTAAACTTTCGCGATTTGAACACATATTTATATTATAATAACGGTTGAGATTAAAAAACACCGTAACTTCAACCGGGAGGATGGTTTCAAACTGGCGGCAACATGGAATCCAGTGATTAAAAAGTGTTCCCGTCGCAATTTATCCTCAGAAAAATCTGTCGATACCGTTAGTGTTGTGTGTCGGGACAATGACTTTTTATAACAACTGTTGGGGTATATTAAACAGTATCTCCATACTTCAAGACAATGACACCCGCCTCTTCAGTCCGCTCGTGACCACGATCAATGCAACTTGATCGAAATGTCGAGGTAAATAAATACTATTACTAATGCGATTAAGCCCCATTATTATAATATAAAAAAAAATGCAGTGATAGTGTTTTCTCGACGTAAAATTTTGTAGAAGAAATTCACTTCATACGGATCACGTTCATCCATGTATGAAATATATAATTATGAACACGAAAGATAATAATTATGTCTGGTTAATGCTGTTTCGGGCTTATGAATCCAGGCATCCTAGCACGAAAATCTGCGTAAGTGTAAGGTAAGCGTATCGTTGACGTATCCAGTACAAACTGTGAGTTGTCTGTGCCACAGTTGCACTAGATAAATGATAGTTTGTGCTGTATACGTCAACCATATAAAACGTTAGAGCCTAAGCACACGGGGTATTTTACAGGCGCGTTTCACGAACGTGCCTTTAAAATACCCGCGCGTCATCTGCGTCTGCGCGTTTAAAATACGCCGTGTGCGTAAACTCTTACACTTACGCAAACTATCGTACGTACCAAAAAAACGTACGTCGTAAACAACGTAAATTTTCGAGCTAGGCCCGCTGATAATGCTATAATGTTTCAGGGTTGTTTTCACATGTATTTTTGAAATTTCGGCTCATATGTTGAGACTTGCGAGATACATAATGTGCTCCAAATATCACAAGCACACCTCAAACGGTTATTTAGATATTACCTAAAAAATTATCATTTTTATCACTAACTGACCTATAGATCAAAACTCTAACCCAGCCCGGGTGACATTGAAAGTTCATGTTTGGCATCCAGATAGGTCTATCTAATAAACAGGTGGTACTCCCAGTGTGCCGGCAGCTACCGCCGACGTCCCCCGCACCCGCTCCGCAAGTTTCACAGAGAGCGTCGCGTGCGGCAGCTCGCTGCTAGACCACGCTCTCCATGAGGATGGGCATCAGTACTGCCCGAACACCGGTCGGAGTATAACGACTAGAGTGCGCGACTAGCGGCCCTCGCTGCTAGACCACGCTCTCCATGAGGATGGGCATCAGTACTGCCCGAACACCGGTCGGAGTATAACGACTAGAGTGCGCGACTAGTGGCCCTCGCTGCTAGACCACGCTCTCCATGAGGATGGGCATCAGTACTGCCCGAACACCGGTCGGAGTATAACAACTAGATTGCGCGACTAGCGGCCCTCGCTGCTAGACCACGCTCTCCATGAGGATGGGCATCAGTACTGCCCCAACACCGGTCGGAGTATAACGACTAGAGAGCGCGACTAGCGGCCCTCGCTGCTAGACCACGCTCTCCATGAGGAAGGGCATAAGTACTGCCCGAACACCGGTCGGAGTATAACGACTAGAGTGCGCGACTAGCGGCCCTCGCTGCTAGACCACGCTCTCCATGAGGATGGGCATCAGTACTGCCCGAACACCGGTCGGAGTATAACAACTAGAGTGCGCGACTAGCGGCCCTCGCTGCTAGACCACGCTCTCCATGAGGATGGGCATAAGTACTGCCCGAACACCGGTCGGAGTATAACGACTAGAGTGCGCGACTAGCGGCCCTCGCTGCTAGACCACGCTCTCCATGAGGATGGGCATCAGTACTGCCCGAACACCGGTCGGAGTATAACGACTAGAGTGCGCGACTAGCGGCCCTCGCTGCTAGACCACGCTCTCCATGAGGATGGGCATCAGTACTGCCCCAACACCGGTCGGAGTATAACGACTAGAGAGCGCGACTAGCGGCCCTCGCTGCTAGACCACGCTCTCCATGAGGATGGGCATCAGTACTGCCCGAACACCGGTCGGAGTATAACGACTAGAGTGCGCGACTAGCGGCCCTCGCTGCTAGACCACGCTCTCCATGAGGATGGGCATCAGTACTGCCCGAACACCGGTCGGAGTATAACGACTAGAGTGCGCGACTAGTGGCCCTCGCTGCTAGACCACGCTCTCCATGAGGATGGGCATCAGTACTGCCCGAACACCGGTCGGAGTATAACGACTAGATTGCGCGACTAGCGGCCCTCGCTGCTAGACCACGCTCTCCATGAGGATGGGCATCAGTACTGCCCCAACACCGGTCGGAGTATAACGACTAGAGAGCGCGACTAGCGGCCCTCGCTGCTAGACCACGCTCTCCATGAGGAAGGGCATAAGTACTGCCCGAACACCGGTCGGAGTATAACGACTAGAGTGCGCGACTAGCGGCCCTCGCTGCTAGACCACGCTCTCCATGAGGATGGGCATCAGTACTGCCCGAACACCGGTCGGAGTATAACAACTAGAGTGCGCGACTAGCGGCCCTCGCTGCTAGACCACGCTCTCCATGAGGATGGGCATCAGTACTGCCCCAACACCGGTCGGAGTATAACGACTAGAGAGCGCGACTAGCGGCCCTCGCTGCTAGACCACGCTCTCCATGAGGATGGGCATCAGTACTGCCCGAACACCGGTCGGAGTATAACGACTAGAGTGTGCGACTAGCGGCCCTCGCTGCTAGACCACGCTCTCCATGAGGATGGGCATCAGTACTGCCCCAACACCGGTCGGAGTATAACGACTAGAGAGCGCGACTAGCGGCCCTCGCTGATAGACCACGCTCTCCATGAGGATGGGCATCAGTACTGCCCCAACACCGGTCGGAGTATAATGACTAGAGTGCGCGACTAGCGGCCCTCGCTGCTAGACCACGCTCTCCATGAGGATGGGCATCAGTACTGCCCCAACACCGGTCGGAGTATAACGACTAGAGAGCGCGACTAGCGGCCCTCGCTGCTAGACCACGCTCTCCATGAGGATGGGCATCAGTACTGCCCGAACCCGAACACCGTTCGGAGTCGAACAACTAGATGATAAACGTGAGTGTTTGCCGGTTTTACCATTTAACTATGAGTTCTCACGGAAGTTTTTATGACAATAAAGAAACTAGTACATTTTGAAAAAACTTAGAAAATTAACATATTACTATAATTTTTAAATTAATTGATTATATTAACAACACTTACTTATAATGCCTGTAATGTAAGAATCAGCAATCAAAATTGATGACAGCGGGTCTTTATGTAGGTTTTAAGGCTTTTACGCGAACATATAACGGGTGGATTACCACCCTTATTTTTTTATCCATACATATACATTTTAGTTCTTATAACTAAGAGTATAGCTGACTTTCGTATTTACTACGCTATTAACTGGGATTTAGTATTATTAATTATTATTTCAATCTTAAGCGCATACCAATAGTGTAAGATTCGTATATGAGAACTACCCAAGTTCATGTTCTAGGCTTCAATATCCTAAGTAATAGGAAGAAATGATATTTAACATATTTTATGTGGTTATTGCAACTCACGTTTCAATTCTATCACGCACTATGAGTGCGAGGCGAGACGCAACGACGAGCGCCGCACTCAAGATCCGATCATCGAAACATTTGTCGATTGTGATATCTACAACGCGTAACTCTCACGTTAATCCCGATTTACTATTTCAAAAAACAAATTTTTCATGTTATTTTAAATACATATCACGGCTGACAATTGAACTTGGTACCCATTTAGATCTAACTTATAACGAGGCATATATACATTATATATATTAAACTTGGCTCTCATTTCACATTTATGTTTTTGATGGGATAAAATGTATACGTGACCCCTCTGACCCTTGAAGTAAGTGGCAAGCTTGCACATTTACAATATATGCGTGCGTGTGTGGGCTATGCGGCAAACTCGTAAACCCCGAGTTGAAAGTAAATAACTCAATTCAACTTTTTCCACAAGTTTAAAGAGATTTAATTTATTCACGAATACCTTGGATCGTGCGCCGCTGGAAAAAGGTAATTTCTAAGAAGGTTCGTTTTTAATACAATTATTTTGGCTCCGTTAGTCTGGTCGGTCGTGAATCTGTTGAAGCGTGGGGTCGTAGGTTTGATCCGTGACCAGGATAAACACTTCTCTTTATCACACGAAGTGTGATACTACCACCAGCGTGGCACTACCACCCAAAACCCATTCTTTGAACCACATGGTAGTAATAAGTAGTATGTACCTAATTGTTAAAATAAAATACAATATCAATTGTAATGCATGCAATAAGAATTGGTACGTCCATTGGGCAGAATTTTTGGATCTCTACTATGCTGTGACGTCTAAGCAAAAATATCTACTACCTACACACAGGAGACAAAAGTGTGGAAGCATTTATCAAAATGCTCCTTTGCAAATTCCTTTCTGGTCATTTTGCTACTCGTAGTATCAACTAGCAAAATGACCAGAGGATCACGAGAATCTCTAAAAGGATAAATAAATTAGGATTGCTTGTTAATATCACAAAGAAAACTTGCCATTTATAAGCTAGCAAGTCTGTTATGTTATTTTCACGCATTCGGTACCTTATTTCGTGTAACATGTAAAATTGCGTATTTTATATATGGAAACTTGCATGTTTGGCATACATACTCGTATAAGTTACAAAAACGACCGAGTTTAAAAAATATGACGAGTTATTGTAGCCGTATGTTTTTGTAGATAAATGGGATGATGCATTTACTTAGAACTTTTTATCTAGAATTCTATTAGCTTGTTAAATTTGTGTCTTCATGCACGTCTCAGAGTTGTGAATTCAATTCCCTGCATCCTACCAGCCGGTTCCAGTAAGCTTTCTATAATAGCATTAGTTCTTCGGCACACAATACATTTAGGTTAACCTAGTGTAAGAGGCACTTCGAGAGAGGAGAGGTTCAAGTCTGAAATTCATAGTCAAAGCGATAATAGTCCCATGAGATTCATCATTTAGTATTCACAGGTTGGATGTTAAATCAATTTTCATTGCCTTTCATAAACAAATACTGTAGAATCCTATAACTAAATGGATATTTACGCTGTTACTTTTATTTTATTATGGGCATGATGTCATTGAAAACCCTACATATGGTTATATAAAATTTTGATAGTTTCTTAAAAGTATTGCTTATTTGGGGCTCTATGACTTAAAAAAATATTACAACCTTTTTAAATATTACAAATTTTTTAGGTGGTATGTATAATCTTAGCACATTTATTTATACATAGTTATTTCAATTATATCTGCTCACGTTCATCCTGTTACTTTGCGGAAATCCAATAAATGATATTAAAAACATATTTAGTGACTCTTCCGCTGGAATTATGCATATGGTAGAGACGCAGTCTGCACCGCGCCTAAATACAAGTAGGAAATATACTTTATAATAATCATATTATTTCTTCAGTTTTTATAACAGTTAGTATTAGTAATAAAGTAATGCTCTACTTTGAAATTCAAGCATCAGAATGAAGCTACCTTCGATATTTGCATCGGTCTGTATACATCAACACAATCGGCTATACGATACTTGTCCGATTAATTATAATATTAATTTGTGGTAATTTCAAGGTTTTAACCTCAGCGGCTTAGGCTCTTCCTTGATGAATTACCCAGATAAGTCAGGATAAGTAATTAACACATATATATAAATACATTTACCAAGGCACAATGGATCTATAACTTATCTAATTCATTATCTACTACGCTCGAAATTGTGAACAAGTACAGACTATCCAATTAGGTAGGTCCATCTTCGACAAAGAGGTCGCACCAAGAATCCAGCTCGAATGGGCAGTGCTCGGAAAGCATCGATCCATCTTTTCCTCACCCACACAATTCCTCAGAGTCTAAACACCAAGGTTTTCATTCAATGCATGTTGCCAGTGATGACTTATGGCACTGAAACGTGTTCTCTTACTGTAATCCTCTTTAGCAAGCTCACAATATCACTCGCCATTGCTCAACGAGCATAATGAGGAGTGATATGCTTAGAGTTTCCCTGCGTGATAAGATTCGAAATGAGGAGAACTAAGGTTACCGAAGGCTTTCAAAATTAGCATGTTGAAGTGGCAATGGGCCGGACACATCGCTCGCAGAACCGGTAACCGATGGGGAAGACAGGTTCTCGAGTGGCGACCACGCACCGAAAGACGTAGTGTAGGCTGGCCCCCTGCTTGGTGCACCGACGACTTCGTCACAACCGCGGGGAATCGCTGGAAGTGAGTATCTGTTCCAAGTGGCGTTCTATGGGGGAGGCATATGTTCAGCAGTGGACGTCTTCCGGCTGATAATGATAATGATACCTTGTATACAAAAAAGCTAACACTTTCCGACTACGCAAATAATTAACCCACACATTAAAGCACTTAAAACACGCCGTCATCTTGGGAATCACCGCTGTCGGGTAATCCAGTATCCAACAGCTCTCGCGCCATCAAGATCAATCTAATGATGTATATCAAATTCGGTTGAGCGTTTAAGTAGTTACACACATAGTTCATACATACATACATCACAAACACACGACTCTTCTTTTGGGTTTCCCCTAGTAAAAATGCGCCTCTCCTGGCCGCCTATTCGTGCTATTAGTATTCCCACCTCGTACTTTATTGACATACAACAAACCGGCACGTCAGCACCTCCCGGGGGAAATTCACAAAGTCCGAATTCCAAACAGACAGACAACATAATGTGTGTGAATGTGGTGTTTGGGGGCAGAACTTTTTGACTGCTGTAGATTGGCCGTTTAGATTTAGATGTTTCGTGAAGTAGTTTTTTGTGTTTTTCATTCTTATTTCCTAAGGCAAATACGATACGTAACTAGCAAGTGAAATTAAAATAATTAAACCAAATAAAATTGGTAAAACCTCGCGAGCGCAAACTTGCTTCTGATATTAACAAAATCAACCGGTAGATGACGCCAATGCCAACTTTCCCATTTTTAGAGAAATTTTTCTCATTCAATTAAAAAAACGCTGATTACCAAAAAAATCTCCACCAAGAAATGCAGAAACTCTTAACCAAATTGTGTCAAGATTCGTTGACAAGTACAATTTGAAAAATTTTAAACCGATTTCCATTCTATTCAGTTATGGGAGTATAACTTAAAAACTACTTAACCGAATTTAATACTATTTAAATGGGACTACACAGGTAGCACCAGCTTTCAAACAAAAAAAAATGAGAATCGGTTCACCCAGACAAAAGTTATGAGGTACTAACATAAAAAATACAGTCGAATTGAGTACAGGAGGTACTACTCTTTTTTGGAATTTGATAGAAAAATACGACCTGTACACAATTACCAACATCCGGATGGATGAAACCAAATTGCAACTTCGAAACCCAAATTAAATATTAGTTCTGAGGGAACCAGAGAGTCGAAATAATGTAAAGGATTTAAAGCGATGCTAATACAAAGTTAATGGGCATAGACCGTCAACGAGGCAGTCACTGGTTCGATCCCTATATACCTTCAGCTTGTGATTTTGCTAAAGTAACATTGTAATGAAGTCCACAGCATGGTGGTAGAGTACTTTCTGGCACCGCCTGGCTAGTTACTCGTACCATTTGTCAAAAACCAATCGTGTGTTCAAGTTGTCGATATGAGCCAATGCAAACGTATAACTATTGCTTAAATAAAAAGCAATGTGCAATATGCAATGTGCAAATGCAATGCAAACACCACCATCGACCGCATCATCACTGACTCAAATGAGATAGTGAGCAAACAGTAGTCTATCGATAATGAAAATATCTACTGTATTGTGTAAATATCTTCTGTGTGAACCTGGTTGACGGAGCGAGTGCGAAGCGTCTCTGCAATAGCTTAGGCTAGGCAGCTATCGTATGTCCAGATGTCCAGCTGTTCTCCTCTACAGGTCGGCATTTCTCAACCGATTCTTGTGACATTTTGTGAGCAGGTTTGATAATTGTATAGAATTTTTTGTCGACTCTGTTGGTAGAAATTTTTCAAAATAAAATTAGTATGAAATATACTCACCTGGTCGATAAACCAACATCATCTATCTCCACACACACATATACATTTACAACCTAAAAACAACAAGATCAATAGATATTTGTCGTTTTTAATAGGCATTTTTTATTTTATCTTAAGGTGGACGGTGAATATTTATTGAGTTTAAGCTATACAATAACAAATACAAATAGTTTATTAACATAAAAAGTAGGTACAATATATATTTGAATCCATAGGCTCCCGAGCTAGTGTGAACTGTGTTTCAGGAGCCAGTGGCTTCTCCCATAAATACATAGCAGGTAATTATGTCAGCTCTTTGAGATTAAAAAGCGCATAAATGTGAATGTGCTGTTGTTATTAGGTGTATGGTTTATGTGTAGGTATATGTGTCCGAATACGTGTAAGTGTATATAATATATATGTTTATGGTGTAATAATGGTTAATATTAATTTAGTATAAAAGTCTGTCAACATCTTTTCAAGCCCTTCATAATCGAATCTTTTTAACCAGGTAACTATTATCTCTTTTATAAAATACTCACGAGATCTACAACTCCCAAAGCCGCTAGTTTATCGACAAAGCGAGTGCGAAGCACAAGCGAAGCACAAGCGAAGCGTCTCTGCACTGCATTAGCTTGGGTAAGATGCTTCCGTACGTCCGGATGTCCGGTTATTCTCCTCTACTGTTATTCTTCTCTCCGTGCGATTCTGTAATGAGCTCACGATGTCAAATACTTTATGAGATTATCGCCCTTGCACATAAGGTTGTTTTTCTAAAGTTTCTTGTCATCTTGTCATTTGTTTCACGGATGTTGTCAAAGATGTTTGCTCTTAGAGAATCGCACGGCTGGTCGCATTTCTCAACTGATTATCGTGAAATTTAGTGAGCAAGATTGATCGTTATAGAATTTTTTGGTTTAAACAGCCTTTGGATTTTTTTTCAAAATAAAATTAATTTCATAGGTTTTCAGTATCCTAAAATGAAACAAAAGCTATGCATAGACGTACTCACGTACTACTCACTACAGCTCACAGAGCCACTAGTTGTTAAATGTTTAACACAAATAGGTAGTATTCTGAAATAAATGCTTGAAAGTGTGTCAAAATAGTTTATACCTAGTCTCCCCTATGATCATTCATAATCAGCCCATTTTGTTCCCACTGCTGGGACTAGAGCCTTCCTCTCAGTGAGAGGAGTTAGGCCATAATCCACCACGCGGGCCCAGTGCGGATTACTGGATAAGTTAGTGGCCAACCCATGTGGAAGTTTTCAGGCCGCCCGAAGGCCTCCGACATAGCCTAACGACTGTTATCCTAAGACAAACAACCGGGACCGACGGCTGAACGTGCCCTCCGAAGCACGGAAGTGCTCAGTGAGCTTCCTGTCAGTATAAGGCAAGCAAAGTCAATTTCGTCTTTCAAAGATATGGTGAAGAAGCAATATTTATCAAATAACTACTGAAATATATTTTACTTTAATGATTATTATGTATTAAAATATTGTATTTATGTTTATATTTTAATAGTAGGTATGTATTAGTTTATAATTATTTAATTTTATTTATATTTATTTATTTATTTACATATCTATTAGCACTTAATTCCTAGATAAAAATGTTTATTTTAGCATCTAATACCGCATTATTATTAAGAATCCTCTCCATGCATGGTTGCCTGTAAGAGATTGCTATAGCGATAAGGCCGCCAATTGTCCAATCTACTGTAGCGCTTTTGATTGTATTATGTTTTTTTTTTATGATTGGTTATCAATAAAGAATTTTTGTATTGTATTGTATTGAATAATGCCACTAGCGGTCACCCAACCAAGTCCTGATCGTAGCAAGTGTTGATCGGTTAAGATCAGCAAGTCGAGCTCCGCTACGAGCGCTTCGGACCTATGATATGATACTATGATCATCGGTAATAATAAAATCATTTCGCCTTAGCGGGATTTATGTAACACATCCTTATAGAACACAACACAACTAACGTCTCAAAATCTTCGCAGAGGCGTCGAATAGGCGCGGGGGCGAGAGCCTAAGCGTATTTAGAAAGAGACATAATCTAACAACCTTTGCACGTATGAAAGAGAAAGACAACTATTCAATGTGTAAAGGCTGTGGCGGTTCCTTTTTACATTGATTGCAAACGAGCAAAAGGTTTTATGTTCAGCAGTTCTCGTAAGTATAACTGTGGTTGTAACCGTCTAGGTTCGTTAGGGTTCACCTAATGTACATTATGTTTGGGTCTCGTTGGAAAGTTTCTGGTACTTGGTAAACTTTTAGGACGCTGGAAGTTAGGTACTTAGCATTTACGTGTTCTATCTAATACCTTTAACCCTTTGCGTTCCATTGACGTTAATTTACGAAATGAGTGAAGTATCTGAAATGAATGTTAAACTACGAATATTTTGCGGAAGACCACCAATGTCACGCTTCCACATCAGTATCATGATAATGTTTAATATTGTATCACTAATATTAAAATTTGTTTTTTTAATATTGAATGAATGGAAAAATTTAATACAGATTTGACACTTTGCAGTCCAACCCTATGTACCTATAAGTTTACTTATGCATTTTTTTTCTTGTTATATATTTGGTAGGGTATATGGTTAAAATGATCGATCTCTTGGTCATTTATTTTTGCTAGGTCGATCTCCTTAAGAAAAAGTATGGGCACCGCTGATATATTTATGCATGAAAACTTTTAAAAACCTGTCAAGAAGTGCCTAATAATATACTCGCAGAATCTATATATTTAAAAATTAACCACTATTTCTCCTGGTCATGCTATAACTTGAACTTACCTAAAAATGGAACCGACTTCTACACCAAAAGTTGCGAAATAACTTGTCGAAGTCGGTACCATGCGCACAATATTGTGATAATAAGTACTTTTGAACTATCATGGTACCGACTTCAACAAATTATTTCAATTTCACAAGTTGTTGAAGTCGGTTTTATTTTCGGTTAAATAATGTTTTTCGAAATTACATAGTAGACTTTAAGGAATGCTATTGAATGAATAAGAGTTTCGAAAGCGATTAAAACGGTATAACGTTCGTTCGCCATCTTGAAATTAAAACCGCGTGCACGCGACAGAACAAATAAATTGAGTTTCGTACGAACTCATTACGCTGTGAAAAATGTGCTCCATGTCATTATTTATTTTATTGGCTTTTACCGGCGGCTTCGTCAACGCGACGTTTAACCAGAGAATACTTAAAAGTTTTAATGTAGATTGAGTTTTTGCCGTGATGGAAAGTTTTCTAATATATATTTTCAAATAATTCCTGTTACAAATTGTAACAAATATGTATTTTATTTGGGGCGTATTAATACCTATATTACTTACGTATATTACCTTACCTATTATATTATAAATTGAGTTATAAAAAGAAGGAGGTTCTATGTTCGACAAAACTTGGCTCCAAAATCTTTTTGACGTGGCAATGACTCATAAATCGATGAACGCCGGCTGCACCCACGAAAAAGCATGATCAGCCGTGCGATTCTCTAAAGCCCGTTCCCAATATTCAATCTATCTTTCGATTTCCTCTACTAACGATAAGAAACGTTATGTATCTGTCAAGTTTTTGTCCCAATAATCTTACCAACGATAGCCAATCCTACCAGTAGTTTCTATCTATTGACGGGAGGACCGATAGCTTACTATCGCTTAATAATATATGAAAATGACAGTTTTGACGTCCCTATAATGTTTTAAGTGCTTACTGTCAGTAACCACGGCTATCGACAGAAAGCTGTATCGGTAGCCTAGAAAATCGGGGGATAGAATTAGCTATTATTAATTGTTATTATAGAATTAATTAGAAATAGGAGCAGTTATTTTTGTAATTTCATCACTGAAAACACGAAACAACGAATCTGGCACGATGGCCAGGATCTACCCACGATGCCACAATATTTAACAATTCGGAATTACGAGGTACCTAACTACATTTCCATTTACTAAATTACATATAAGCTTGATTATAAACTGAGTTGATTTATTAAAAGGAGGTTAATTTATTTTCAGCTCAATGTGATGCTGATGTGTTTGGCAATAGGTGGCTTCTTGGTGATAGTGCATATCCATGCAAACCCTACCTCCTAACTCCATTACTCAGTACCCAAACAAATAGTGAAATCAATTATAACCGAATTCATATAAAAACCAGGAATTGTATTGAAAGGTACGAAAAGAAGTAACTAAATACTTTTCTAATCTATTCATGTTATTATAATTTGAGTGAACTTTATTTTTATTTTCTAGATGTTTTGGAGTTTGGAAGAGGAGATTTCCAGGAATTTCACTGAAAATAAGGCTTGCTATGGAAACAACACAGGCTGTTATCATTGCTACAGCCGTACTACATAACATTTGCAGACAAATTAATTTGGCGGAAGTGGAACCAGAAATCGATATACCAAATCATAACATATCTTTTAGATCAGAAAATATTCCAGAGTCTCATACTGTTAATCATTTTCAAGAACGCCAATATTTGATTGATTATTATTTTAGATAGTATTTCTTTGTTAAGTTGGCTTTAAGTCCAAAATCTTTTGTGTACTCTATTGTATTGTATGAGAAATGTATTCGAACCCGTATTTTAAAACATGAGATACCAGAAAATAATAAGGGACAAACTCATCTGTTCCCTGTTAAATAGTAAGGAAATCTCTATCCATAAATGTAACTTACATGGAAATATACTTATTGTGAAAAGTATTACATAAGTTGAAAAGTATTTCATAGGTATTACAAAACATATACAGTTTGATTCATAGCAAGACGTGGGCGTTTCATTGCGTAAATCTACTAAAGGGACTATTTTGTGCAGAGTAAACTTTTATCAAATTTCTCTGCCCATCCACAGTATATTCCTCACCAAGAATCCTACCACCTATGTGAGCTTGAGCTTGTCAGGTTTTGGTTTAAAAAAATTTAAACAAATAAATATTTTGAAAACATATTTAATAAGCTTTGTTTGATGTAGGTACATACTTAGTATTAGCACAAAATAAATAATATATTAGTAGTGTCATATGTAATGAGGTAATGCACGGGAGATTTTATGACACATGTTTAATCAGCCAATAGGAATAGTAGTGCCACGCGGTAGTGGCACGGGCAACGAACATTTTATTTCATAGCAAGATGTGGGCGTTTCATTGCGTAAACCAGCCACCTTTTTGAGCACCTCATCTGGTGGTATAAAATCTGGGTTTCCTCCTCCAGTCTGAAAATAAATAAGCAGTCAAACAATAAGAATAATGATAACACCCTCCACTTGTCTTTATTTTTTTGGGTAATATGTATTTCTACCTTGAGATTATCCATTCTGATTTTAGTATTTCTCTTGCGGGCAGCCTTTTTAAAATTTTCCCACTTTCCTCTCAACTGCTCTAACTTTCGAGGGTGTGTAGCAACGGTTACATTCAATGCATCCCTGATTTTGTTCCAAGCCATTTCTTTCAATTGGTTATTACTAGCGTTTGTCGCCTTGCTGAAAATGACAGGATTACTGTCCACTAATAGCACCAGGACCATCACTTCTTCCTTCGTTATTGGGACACCTTATTGCTGCAAAAATTGCATGAATATTAAGATATTACTGTTGAAGTATGATATGTTTAGATTTTGTTAATATTAAAGTACTTTCACATTTACTTCACTCAAAAAATTTAAAACAGTGTTTTACTTCACTCATTTTAATAGTAGATAGGTACGATCACTATAGAATAAAATATGCTCTACACTCACTAACCGTTTTATTTCAAATTTAGATTAAATGGCGAAAATTATGCGAGTACCATTGAACATAAATCAAAGAAAACACATCCTAGAGTAGTGCAATGACATTCAAGTCACTTTTTCATTTTGACAGTAACGTTCTGCCGTGAGATTCTCTAAGAGCAAACATCGTTACATCTTTGACAACATCCGTGAAACAAATGACGAGATGGCAAGAAACGTTGGAACAACAACCTTATATACAAGGGCGATAGCTCAAAAAGTGTTTGACATCGGTGAGCTCGTCGACGAGCGCATCGATGAATCATTAAAGAATCGCACGGCTGTTCCTATCTTGTGAACAAAAATGTTGTTGATTAACATCAATTCAAGTTCTTTAGCATTTTCCGTGCTGAAACTGCAAAAATCTAAAGAAATATATTTAAAACTTATATTTGTTTTATAAAATTCATTTCAAAGTTATAAAAAAATGTTATAATGTTTAAACTTATTTGACAGGCCCTCTTGCAATATATGTATAACCGGGACGTAAAAGAGGGCTTGCTTATCTACTAATAACCACAGTTTAGAGATAGCTATCGTCGAAATTGGGACAGTTTTTAATGATAGATAGAAATTGACCAACGGTTAGGGACAGCTATCTATCGGTAATTGGAGGTTGATTATTGGTAATGGGCATAAGAACAAACGTCGTAGCATCTTTGACAACATCCGTGAAACAAATGAAGAGAAAACAAGAAATTTTGGAAAAGCAACCTCATGAAAAAAGCATAAACTCAAACCGAGACATAGGCTCACTCAAGAAACACGACAACACTTACACTAACTCTGTAACAGAAACTAGCGCTCTACTATTACAAACACATTTCCCTGAGTGCCACATCACAAATGAGATGAGAAGAAAGGAATGCTGTGAAGAAACTGTGATGTCACCCACGGAAGCAGATTGGACAGTTGCTCAAACCGTGGTAACGGAAGATAGAGTTAAATGGGTAATTAGAACATTATCTCCATACAAAGCACGGTATCTTCCCAGGTTTACTCAATTGGGGCGAGATACATATCTACAAAACCCTTCTACAAATCTTTAGAGCACGTATTGTACCGAAGGCCTGGAGAGAAGTGAGGGTTCTTTTCATACCCAAACCAGGTAAACGGACGGATGCTAAGGCTTACATACCCATTAGCCTAACATCTTGCTTACTAAAACACTAGAAAGATTGAGTGATAGGTAGCTTAGAGCTAGGGTACTCACTGAAACACCAATGCACCCAGGTCAACATGGCTATAGTTCAGGTAGGTATAGTATTCTACATAAGGTAGTGTCTAAAATAGAACATAACATTCAAACTAAGGCGTTGTGTCTAGGTGCTTTCATAGATATTGAAGGAGCCTTTGACAAAACCAAACTCAAACACAGAGAGAAACTACTCAGACACAGAGTTGAAACAACACTGGTGGAGTGGATCATTAACATGCTTAAATCGAGAGCCGTACGTATAGATCTTAATAGTTCGACCAAGGGAGTGTTGGCAAGAGGCTGCCAACAAGGTGGTGTACTGTCGCCGCTCCTATGGAACATGGTCGTGATAGATCTCATATCCACACTCAACTCACAACGGTACTTCACGGTAGGCTATGCCGACGGCCTTGCGATTCTTATACCTGACCACTGTGTGGCCTGTGATGTTATAAATAACGCACTAAAGGTTGTCGAAAAATGGTGCATATATAACGATCAGTGAATGCCAACAAAACAAAATTCGTGATGTTCACAAACAAGATAAAGCTCGGCAATTACACATTACCGAGCCTGATCAAAACACTGCTGAAAATGTCCGAAGATGTAAAATATCTGGGAAAAAAGTGGGCTACTGGGCAAATATCACAGATTGCAGGCAGTCGAAAGAAGCCTTCCCGAAACTCAACTACTCGAGGTACTCTAGAAAATTTCGCAATCTTAAACGTGACAAACTGAGACGTATTGTCGGTCTTGTCACGGGACACTGCTCACTAAACAAACACCTGTTTATGTTTGGTGTGATAGACAGCCCCCTGTGCCGAGGGTGCTTGGAGGCAGACGAAACGGCCGCGCACGTCATCCTGGAGTGCAGCAGCTTGGCGTCACAACGGGCAGAGTACCTCGGAACACCGAGGACCATCCACGAGGCCTGCACCGGCATCAGTGAGCTGCTGGCCTTCTTAGACGACATCGGGTGGCTGGAATAACGCGCACCACCCGACATCACGGACAAAGTGCTGCATCAAGACGGCATGAATGCGGAAAATATCCCACCGACCAAGTACCAAGTAAGCAACCTCATGTACAAGGGCTCCTCGACGAGCTCGTCGACGAATCGTTACAGAATCGCACGGCTGCTCATTGTCACGTTACGCCTAAACGTTCGGCTTGTCTTATGACGTTATCACGTAAAATTATCGTCCGTTAGCCGACTTTACAGACAACCATTTTTTAAGCTACACCCCAATAACTGATAAGTGTTTCGCCTATCTTGATGATATCCCTATTGACGGTGAATGACAATCGATTCTATAAGTAGCAAGGTTCACTAAAAAGGGAGATTTTTTTACCCACCTTTAACCGACTTTAACACTAAAAAGTGTGAAATAATTTTTCAAAGTCGGTACTATGCGCAAAATATTGTGATAAGTACTTTTGAACTATAATGGTACCGAATTTAACAAGTTATTTCACACTTTTTAGTGTTAAAGTGTGAAATAACTTGTTAAACGGCGTAGAGTGCCGTGAGAGTCGGTTCCATTCGGTTTTGGTAATGTTTTTAAAGTATACGTACTTGAATAAACTACCATATTCTTATTTAGAAAACTAAGGCATTTAAACATTTTTACATCCAGGAAATAGTGACTTTATTTGCGCGCACACCCTTCATATACCGTGGTAATTAAAACAAAAGATTTATGAATGAAACGCACGTAAATTTACGTCTCTAGTAGGCAAAAGCTCTCATTGGTAATCAAACTTTTTTTTTTTAGTTTTTAAATACGCTCCACAGACTCCAGGGTCTGTGTAGTTTTTTGCTATACTTATCCAAATTTATTACATTTTGACATTATTAAAAAGAGACAACAATGCAAACTTAATAAGGGGACGTAGGGTTTTTTTCATGTTACATACTTATGGGCTATTTAATTTCTGAGTTTGCATCAGCATTCAGAGCAGACCGGTATCCACAGACAGCACCCGTTCACGAGTTGATGCATGTGGCAGCCATCGCCTCCCTCAACCATATTTGAGGGAAATAAAGGAAAATAAAAATCAAACCTTGGACAGTTCACTATACGCCTGTTGCTGATTCAATTTTATGATGATTATCCATTGCGTGTCTGCTATCGTTTCCGTGTTGACTCGACTACCGTGTCACACAATGGAAGGGTAGTAAAATTATTAATATGCCAGTGTGTGACTTTGTAGATACCGTTGTGTTGAAATGTGGCTCGGTCACGCGCTGGGGCCAATTGCACTATTTAACAACGTTTAACAATCTATCCCGCTGCAACTGCAATTCAACCCTTGTTGTCAGTCGATCAATACCCGAAAAGCCACTATTTCTATTGAGAAACTGTTAGAAGGAAAGAAAGATAGAAAGTAAATGCATTTAATCAAGACACACACAACACCACATTACATATTGTACATATACGAAATAATAAAAATAAGAAACAGAACGCACATCTTATACAACAAAACACGTAGGTATGGGAAACAGCGTGATCGTATATATACGTGTCCTAAACATGGGTGATGACTCAGCGTACGACTAAGGAGCGAATCCTTAGTCACTGGTTTTGTATGTACGCCCTGGTACGGTACGGATCTGGAAATTGGGATGTAGACGTTACGAAAACTATACTTTATAATATTATATTAATTATATTAAACACCATATAATTTATTTATTTATTAACGACAGTTTACCAGTTACATCAATTAACACATATTACTAATAAACAATTAAATATTATGTTACAATTATTCATATCACATTCATATTTATATAAGTATCTCAGAAACGCTTTTTGCACCTTTTCAAGTTGAAGTATTTCTTCTCATGGGGATTCCACACACACATGGAGCTTTCCAGTTTGTAAAGTACTCGTACCAAAGATTCGAATATCAAACAGATGACGCGAGGATTATGGAAGTCCCTGGAGTTCCTGAGGACAAAACCCAACCGCCTAAATGACTCCTTCGCTAGAATGTTGATGTGGTCATGAAATGTTAACCTTTGGTCGAATATAACACCCAGGTCTTTCATGAGAGTCGAGCGAGTTATAATGTCACCATTTATTTTGTACTCGTGACTGATTGGATGCCATATTCTACCAAAAGACACTGCGCAGCACTTAGGGACATTAAATCCCTGCGATCCCTGGCATCAATAGAAACGTTACTGCAGCTGGAAAAAAATCTGTTTACTTATTACTAAAAAAAAATGCTGTTTTCATGACGGGCGGGAGTGTCAGGTTGTCTTTTGTTTTGTGTTGGTTTTTTGTGGAATTGCGATGACGTAATGCTAACTGCTTTGTTTAACGTCAACAAGTTTTTAATCTAGCTTCACAAGTTTTGTATTAAATTCAAGTCAAATTCAACTCAAAAGCTGATGGTTTTGTGATAGAATAGAAGAACATATATGCGTGCTGGTATTTTGACCAACTAAGATCATAGTAAGGAATTTTTCGCAGGGAAATAAATTGCAACCAAAATAATTAAAACTAGCATGAAGAATAGAAAACTTATGAGTGGTGCTGCATCCTGTTAGGATGGTTAAGAAAATATATGTAGGACAGAGAATTTCAAAGGTCGGCATATGGTAGATATCGGTAGCTCTAGGATTTGTCATATCCGAACGCTTATTTAAAGACATTTGATTTTACTCAGCAGGTGTAGGCGGCTTAATAACGCCTAACTATATAAATCAAATGCATTAGATAGTTAAAAAAAATGCTTGAAACTCACGAGAATTTCAATAATAAAATCTTAATGGGCTATCAAATTATACGTTAAAATTTAAATTAACAGGTGATAAAAGTGCATTTTAGCTCGTGCATGTCCATCCGGCTTGAGTCTGACCTCAAAAAACTGTTATCACGTCAAAAGCATTAGACGGAAGGATTCATTAAACTATGCAACTCGGTTGGGCAAAAGTGGTAGAGACAGTACGATAGTTTTGAACAAGTACAATTAGAAAAATTTAATACCGACTTCCATTCTACTCAGTTATTGAAGAGTAGCTCAAAAACTACTGGACCGAATTTGATAAAATTTAAATGGGACCACACGAGAAGCACCAGCTTTCAAACAAAAAAGAGTTTTGAGAATCGGTTCACCCTATCAAAAGTTATGAGGTAACAAACATAAAAAAAAAAACAATCGAATGAGTACCTCCTACTTTTTGGAAGTAGGTAGAAACCAGTAAAAAACTGAGAAAGTATTGCAAATAATATTGAAGAAAATACCACCTTGTAATTTTTACTGTACAGGTCACAGATATATACAAAAAGTATATGTAAACAATATAAACAGATATCACAAATTTTGCAAAGCATATCAAAATTTTCTCTCTGAATTGCCCGAAATTTGGGTACTGTGTTTTATTTTTGATGACCATTTAATACTTTTCAATTTAAAACACAATACATTTGATTGATGCTTCACGTTCGAAGCATTGTGCGGATGAGGGTATTGCCCCAATTGGGGTATAAAGGGATATTGTAGAAAGAATAGCTTTTTATTAAAATTGATGTCGACGACTTTCGTGTTAGTCTGTGCAATAATTAATAGGTTGATGACGCGAGCAGTAATTATGTTCTGGGTATTTAGTAAAGTGAAATTAATAGGTTTAGGGATTACGAGGTACTTGATAGTTTATTAGGGATTTATTAGGATCATATATGATAGCTGCTACTCGCGGTTTCACCTGCGTGATACAGTTTTGATGACCGTGAAAAGTACTATTATATTTCCTTTTCCTAAGATCCTGCTACTACTGAAACCTCATTGAATATTGGTTCTCTGTATCTGTAACATACGATTATTTAGGAAGATTTACTTACACATTTATAATATAAGTGTGGAGCACTATACACCATTACTACACAATATAAGTGTACTACAAATGTATAAGTTGTACTATAGTATTGAGAATAGAAACTAAAATGGATCTAACTAACAAGTATAATTTGAAAATTTAATACCGACTTCCATTATATTCAGTTATTGGAGTGTAACTCAAAAACTACTAGACCGAATTTGATGCAATATATAAAATGGGACCAAACGGGAAGCACCAGCATTAAAAAAAAAAAGATTTTTGATAATCGGTTCACTCTATCGAAAGTTATGTGGTAACAAACATAAGACAAAAAAATATATACAGTCGAATTGAGTATCTCCTCCTTTTTGGAAGTCTGTAGAAAACTAGTTTGTAGTTAATTAAAATATAAGAAGTAATCCATATGATTTATTATTAAAATACCAATTACTATATTTTGAAAAATGTGCCACTGAATCACATAAATGTGTGTTTAAATATTTTAGTACTATGTATTGCCACTACGAGCTATTACTACAGCTGTATATATAGAAGTTAAACTCACAAATTCATACCAAACCATACAGGTTTGGTAAGTGGTTGGTTTGGCAAGTGAGTTTTACTTCTTCCTATATTGGAATGAAATAAATTTACTAAAAAAGGAGAGCTGTTAGAGTCAAAATTATATCAACGAGATGTTTGAAATTTACTCAGGCAATATTCAAAACTGAGCAAAAGCAATTTTGATTACCGATTATAGAAGTTCTGGCGTCGAATGTGCGAAAATCCTTTCTAATACCTCTCAAACTGAATTATAATTTCAACGGGCTAAAATTAAATTTCGTTTTCTGTGATTTCCGTTATTAACGTTCATTAATAATTATAACCATTTTTGGTTAATTGTTAGCCGAATAGTTTTTAAACTATTAATTGACGTGCATTTGTGTGATGGTTAGCCATACGCCTGCTTATAAGATTTGCAGCGCGAACCACATCTTGAAGATCTATTAACCTCCGATGGCAAAAATGACGGGGTGTTGAAGTTTGAAGTCTCTCTCTCTTTCTCTCTCTCTCTCTCTCTCTCTCTCTCTCTCTCTCTGTCTCTCTCTGTGTGTGTGTGTTTGTGTCTATGGCATCGTATCTCCCGAACGTATAACGGAAATTTAGTTTTGTTTTTGTTAGAAAGGTGAATTAGTCGGGAGTGTTCTTAGCTATGTTTTATGCACATCAGTCCACAATGGCCGCCACCAAATAGTGAATAAAATTATTTTTTTCATCTCCCTCAATATAGGTATCAAATGAAAGGGCGTGACTAGTAGACACTATGACAAATTTAATATTGTTTTATATGTCGGGATTATTTAAATTGTGAATTTAATTTTACTTGCTGCATAAATTCATTGCACTGATCTCGTAACCCCTAGACCTGTTTAGTACCATTCGTCCAGTAATTAAATTGGTTATAGTAACCTTCAACCTTAACACTACAACTTTAACCCGTTGACTCGGGATTCGCCATATTTGGCCAATAATACTTGTACAATAGATTTCGCAGAAATCAACCTAACTTTCCCGCAACTGCAACGTGTGTGGTTAGAGCAGATCTGGCACTGAGCACATTTGCAGTGTGTGTATGGCATATAATTGGCACCCAACGTGAAACATATGTAGAAGTTTGCCTTGATGGGCATACATATATATACTCGTAGGGTTTGAACCGTCATATAATCCTAGTAGGATTATATGACGGTTATATTATAAACGCGAAAGTATGTGAGTATGCATGTATGGATGTGTGGATCTTTGTTACTCTTTCACGCTCAAACGCAGGGGGCAATTTGGCTAAAATTTGGTATGAAAGTAGAAGAGGCGCTGGATTAAGACATAGGATACTTTTCATCATTATAATCATCATCATCATCCATCACCAAGCGGGTGAAAACGTGTAATATTTTTGGGCACAGCATAGACAAAAAAACAAGATCTCGGTCTACGTGAAGATCGTAATGATGACAGTTCTGTCAAATTTTGTGTCAAAAGCACGCTATCATTTTGTCAGCTCGATACACTAGACGTGCTCGGCGACCGTCAAGGGTGACAAAATGTACACAATACCGTCAAGGATGATGACATTGTACCTATCGTCAATTTTGAACACAAAAGAGTTAAAGGGAGATAGCTATAGGGTAAACACGGATCGAATGCATTACAAATAATCAATTGCGGTTAAAAAATAAACGTTCACACTGAATTAAATTCTATTATTAAGAATATAAGGTCACATATTTGCTTATCAAAGCATAGAGTAAAATGGTCGGGAGGTCGGCAAAAACAGGTGCAACCGACCAATAAGGGCAGGCCAGCGAACGGACCTTTGTTTCAGAGAGATTGGCGGTGCTCGGGAGTGTGAACCCGAATTCTTTGAAAGTCGGACGCGCGCGCATTTGTTTGGAAAATATTCTGAAGTCAGGGTGTGTACCGGGATTAAAACGACGGTCGCGCGTTCGTTAAAGTGATAACATAATTAAATTAGAGTCAAGTGAAGTGTAGTGTCTTCCAAGGCTGATTATGTAAGTGGTTCTTTAATTTTAACCTCTCAGCGAAACTCCGTGGGTTTTGTTTTAAAATTGGACTTATTATTTAAATTTTAATATTTCAAAGCTTGCTGTTTTTTTTTAGTGATTATTATTAACGGGATAATTCCTATAATTTTATGGTCTTTTATAAAATTTTGTCATTTAAAACATAGCAAAAATTGTCTAATAATTCATTATCATGCCAAAATAATTAAATAATTATTGTATGATAAAATGATTTACATATATTATAATATTGATTCAATACACAATTAATTAAATGTTTTCTAATATTTATGTAGTTAGTTTAAATCGAATTCTAGTATAACTTAGCATAGAAGAACATATTCATTATTCTATTATTAATATTATAACCCTTCTGAGCTTTGTCTGTGAGTGATGGTATCTTTTATGCATTTGAAAGGGTAGAACATTCATTAAATGTATCAAAAATTGTTGTTGTAAAGTAATATTTTAATGAGTGTTTTATTACTTCTGTCATAATCATATTTTTATTGTATTGTTCATTTTATTTCTTGTGTTTGGTTGTATCACTCATATAATTACACATTACATTATAATATATAATTTAAATTCAATTGGACGTGAATTAATATAATCCACGGATCTAAATGAATTTTAGGGAATGCTTACTCAATAAAAGTAATGATTTATTACTCTTAGGAGAATATAATAAATCATGAATGTGTGACAACATAAAATTAACACAGCTTAAATTTAAGTAACATTTAGAAGTAAGTAGTTACCTTCACATTTTTACATCATAAATTACACACCATAATTCAATTACCAAGATAAAAGGGAGCCTCGACATCATATATAATTGAATAACTGTAATTTCGTCTGTATTAAATTATTTGTATTGTGGTACAAGGGCAAAGGTTGATGATGTTAACTGGTCGGTATTAAACCGAGCTTATCCGGACGATATCAAAATAATCTTGCATTGTCGATGGGTTTCAATTTATTGATTATCCTATCGACATCCCTTGTGTCAAAATTCAAATTTGTTCATAAATAACAACACGCAAGTACCCAACACTACTTAACAACAATTTTAAAGCTATTGGTTTAAGTCAGTAGTACAAGACTGTTTGTAGAGGTCTTTCGATTTTAGTTTTAAGAATTAGGGCGGACTTAAACCAAGGCTTGAGATTAAATCTCTGTAATAATTAATTTAGTAAAATACACCTTCTGTGTATTTAAATAAATACATATGAGTGGTTCACCAGTTTTCAGCTAGGTGAAGTGGGAAGTTAGGGCATTTAATAGGGACTGTGTTACATAACAAGAAACTTAGTTTGTGTGCTCGTTATTTAGAGCAAAGTGCTAACAAGGGCGACTGCTTTTCGAATGAAGTTATTTCCCTTGCAAGTAAGAAGCCATAATCTTTAATTAGGTTTTTTATGTGTGAATGCACTTTATAACTTTAATCATTTGGTAATTAAATATGAACACAGACGCGAGTATAATCTTAAAATTATTAAATAATAAAATCCTGTCGAAGTTAAATAATATAACATTACTTTTGGAAATATCAAAATTGTCCGAAATTGGATTTGATACTCTTAAGGTAATGAAGAGGAGAAAGTGACAAAACATAATCAAACTCGTGGATACCCGATGACGTGTGCCGGAGGTTTCATGTAGATTTAAGTTAATAACTTTTTCTTTCAGCGTCCACGTGTAGATTTAATTAGACCTAAGTGTAGTTAGAAACATGAAACCATTAGTGATGGACAGTCGGAATCTTCTTCTTTCTCCTCCGCGGTAAATTCCTATTTATATAGTTGTAATAATTGCGTTATTTTTTCGATTTGGGGGGGTGATAATTCTGTTTCTTCCAGAACACAGGAAGTTCGAGTGCTGTTTGCCGAACTGTGGGTTGTCATGTAGATTTATCGTAAAGAATTGAATTATTCTAATATCGTCAATACTGAAAATACGTATTAAACTAGTAGTGTACTAGAGTAGATACAGATGTGTAAATTTTATCCATTGATTAAACGAGACTTACTAGGACGTATCGAGTATCGACGTAATTGAATCTTAAAGCAAGTAACTATTTACTGGATGTTTAACTTGAATTATTTTATTCCAAAATACAAATCATTCTTCTGAAGTCGACGAAATAATATTCAACGTAAATTTAAGCGTAGTGAGGATTAAATAATAGATTGGTACTATTAGGTAAATTTCCAGGTTGAATTACATGACGACTCACAGTCTAAAAGAAGTCTTCGAAGGTTTGTGGCATGTTATTTTAAACTCACCATATCGGTTTTGTTTACAACCAACTGTTGTACTATAAAATTAAAATTATATTTTAATTTAAATAATTGTCTTACTAAAAAATATATATTTTGAATTATATTATTTCTAATATAACTATCATTTCTCAAGATGAAACGTTGTGTATGCTTAACCGATATGGGAAATCCTAGTTAATACAATGGGTGACTGATTGCTTTGCCTACATTTAATTTATTAACAGTAAATAATTACAAAGTCACTTATTGTATAACAAGGAAATACGATGAACTTGTCTATCCATTTGTTTTCAGAGATGTTTACATATACGTTTTATATTATCTTGCTGTATATTATAGTTAAGTATATGCTGACGTGATCACTACTTCTAGGTATATCAGGCGGAATACTACTGTATATCAAGGGAACTTATGTGCTTTTGTTTAACCAAATTCTTTCAGAGATGGTCATTGTTTAATTGGTATTAATTTATATTATGTTTTATGGTTACACAACTTTTTATAGGTATGTCAATGGAACATTATATTGAACTTAAATTAACCAATTTTCAGAGATTGTCACATCGATTAATTAAAACTACCTAATCTAGCGGAATATTATTAATATGAGTATGTTTGACGTATTCACCATTTGTTATAGATTTTTCGAAGGAGACTTAATCATCTTACGGAATAGTTAATATTATCCTACCTTACCTAAGCTTTATAGCGGGTGGTAGAATATTCACAAGATAATTTTAAAGTTACAGCAAATAAGGCGACTCTTAGGGGTCAGTGTGTTCTTGGCTTGGAATTTATTACTCTTACAGGAATGTATGGGGAATATATGGAATAGCCTTGACTTAATATATTGATCTTTAATCGATAAGCAATTAAGCGTAATTAGATTCACTTACGAGTTAGAAATGAACAGGGACCGGAAGTAATCTGCTTTCAAAGTAACGTATTGCAGCCCAGCTTTGTTATCATTCTGTCTCTTAAGATGAATAATTAAGTTAATGCAGTTAAGGCGTATCTGTTCAATTACCATTTATTGAGTGCCAAGACTCGGAAATCATATTTCATAATCGATTCGGTTGTGATAATACTGGTTGCCCTTGACTTGATTAAATTAGATTCTTGTTAATTGAACTTAACTATGAAACCCTAAGTCCTTCTTTCGTTAATTCGTTCAAGTATTTAAATTGTGATATATTTAACCTGACAATAGTTTGATAAATTCATCAGACTGGAGTGCTTTTATAATTATGTAATAAATGTTGAGCTAGTTGCGATTTTGGGGCCTCACAACCCCCGGGATTAATAAACTCCCTCGCATGATTGCTTAATTTGGAAAGCTTCGACTGCAAGCATAAGTACTATACACGTCGGTGAGAAATTTTCCCCACACTGGACATAGGTTCGATAAAGGATGCTCTACGGCCAAAGAGTTATTTATTTATTGAACCATTTACAAACATTATACACGACATCATCGAATTATGGTTGGGTTAATATTAATTGATCGCGGGAGGTTGAAGTCCTACCCTAATCCATTTAATCACTTCCTACCCTTCTGTTCCTATATATTAGAAAGGCGAACTGATATTATTACAAGTAATTGAATAAAACTATTCAGCCCTAGCATGATGTTACTTATGAGTATAGAATTAATTATTCTTAAACTATACACATACTAAGTTCTATGTGAGGAAATAATTTATATGAAACATATAGAACTAATTATTATTTCAAGATGAAATTAACTTTCTTTAACTGTTAAACAGTTTGGTTGTAATAAACCTCAGTATGATATGACTCTTGATTACTATCATGAATCAGTTGAGTATGTATCTTGATGTCTTCCGTAGTCAGGTACCCGGCACTGATAGAATATCGAGTGTTCGCTGTTGATACTACGGTGTAGGCGTACACTTGGGACCCTTTCGTGTAAATTCTGGCTCTGCTTGGTTGCGGGGATTAATTGGGATCTTATTCTTTGATGAATGCGTGTAATTATTGAATCGATTGAATAACTATGGAAAACTGGTATAACCAGATTGGGTTGAACCCCAAAATAATTATCTATTATCTCATCTTGTGAGGCAAGGAGATATATCTGACTGTATTTATAATACAGGTATAAAACTATAACCGATTTACAGTTGTATTGAGTATTGATTACTAGGCCACTGTTGTGTGCAAACTTACGAACCTAGGACAACTAGTCCTTTTACTACATTACTAGTCAAGGCTAGTGCAACAGAACACCGATTTATAATCGTATTGATTGCTAGGCCACTGTTGTGTGCCAATTTACAAACTTAGGACAATTAGTCCTTTTACTACAATACTAGTCGAGGCTAGTGCAACAGAATTGAAGTTCCATCAAGCAGAGTTGAATGGTTATTGTTATACACTAAGTTAACCATTCCTATACTATCCTTTCCCCTCCAAGGGGGTGCAGACATTGGATGGCACTCATAGTTGTGGGCGATGGATGGGGCCCTCAATCTTATATAACAAACAAATTTTTTATTACTTATATACGCACACATTAATTACCTTGAAAGTCTCTACAACTCTAAAAGAACCAAGGTTACTTATATTTACATAACGTATGGGTTGACGATCATTTGGCCAAAACATGATGAGAGTAGTTCGTTCTTTTGAGAGAGGTGGTATAGTTACAATTTGGTGCCTTAGGAACCAGGATTATTAACTTCAGTAGAGTTATCTACTTAAAATGTAGGCTTTACAGCCTACAATTTGGTGTTCGTGAAGACGGAAAGAGTTAGAGTATTTTGAGGAATTAAATAAAGTATATGTTGTGACACTGAAATTAATGAATTTTGAGTGAAGATGGATTGATAGTTATTGTGGATATGGAAATTAGGATGATGAGAGTTAGGGGGGTGAGGAAACTGTAGGAAATAAAAAAAATATATAAAGTCTTGCCCTTTGCAGATTGCTACAAAAATAGGAAACTTAAAATTTAAATTCTGACGATCTAGAAAGTATTATATCGTTGGTTACAAATGTGGTTGTGCACTAATATGTTATGTATTGCGTCAATTATTACGACTTAGCTATCAAGAGCAAACGTAACTTAGAGACATGTCAGCATTGTACTAGACGAAGTAGAGAAGTAAACATGCTATTTAGTGTGGTCTTACACAAATAAAATAAAAGCAAGCCCTGAAAACACACGAAGAAAACAAGCTTTTCCAATTAATACAAACACCAAATAACTAAATAAATAAAATCAATGCACTGAAAAATTTAGGAAAACGTGTTAAATAAAATAACTGTTAGATTTTAAATAAAAATTACATTAATTATTTCAAAAGTTCAAGCATTTGATACAGTTTTTACATCAAGCACTTTAATAATAAGACCAATTTAAAGTTATAAAACAGATAAAATAAATTTACTAGGTCATCTACGACAGTTGAGGTTTAATCTACCTTTAAGAGCGCCTGCCGTCAATAGTAATTATAATCACAATTCATATGTGTAAAGAGCTAATAATAACTTTAACAACTTAACTAGACTAGTAGGTATTGATTTGTTTTGTACAAAGGTAGCGTCCGCTAGGTGACTGGTTAGCAGAGAGTTGTTTTTTCTTATATTTTTGTGTTTAGTACCGGACTACGTTATGGTTGTTCATGCTCACAATTATTTAGTAACAATTCATATAACATCTATCAGTGAGCATCTATAATTCGCTTTACAATTCTACCGTCTCTGAAAGTACATATTATATAGCTGTTGGTCTTCCAGTAAATAAATAAATCAAATAAATACATAAAGAGAAAGAGCGTAAATAAGCAAATTCATTTTTAGATGGAACACTAATCGGTTTACAAACTATTGAAGAACTTGACGTATACATTTTATTTATAACCTCATAATAAATATTACTATTGGATCATAAGTTAAAGATGTTAAACACGCGGTAAAAAAAAAAAAAAAAAAAAACTTCTAAAAGTAAAATTATTCAAGTGGTTAAACCTTGTCCATACAAAAAAATTAGGAATTATTAGGAATCTTGTATTGATAGGCTTATAGGGCCATAGAGAGTCAAGGGGCAAATATGTAGTTTTATAAATGATAGTCATTCGAGGTTAGTTCAGTTAGTTAAGAATGTATTGTTAATTGCGGAAACCTAGATAAAATCAGTAGGTTACAAACTGAAATTTAAAACAATGCTCCGTTCGATCATAAAAGATAATAATAGTCAAATTATAAAAAGGACTTAAAAGGAACATTTAAGATAAATTGAATTGAAACTAATTACCAACAACAATTCTCGACCAAACACTATTGAACGGTCAACAAAGGCTTGGGCGGTCTATTTCGGACTTACTGTCATAAAAGGCATTCAAGAAGGTTCTTTGTGGCTTCCGAAACTTGAACAGCTGTTTTATAATAATTATTTTATGATAGTATACCATAAATGCCTAATGTCACAAAACTAAAATACTAATAACAATACAACAAAACTCGTAAACTGATAAAAGATAACTTAGATTACGTCATGTTCCTGAAGCAGAACTAATCAAATGCTATACAAATCACGAACAGGACTGAATAAATATATGAGGGACGACATTGTAAAAAGTAACCCTTTTCCAAACGTAAATAATGTTTTGGACCTAGTCACCTAAAACTTAACAGGTTACTGTAATGCTATTTACTTATCCAGATAATTTGGTAGAGTTTAATTTAGAGTAAATTGATTAATAATATTGATGTTAATGGATACCAACCATTTAGTGATAAATATAATGATTTAAAAATAAGTAGTTGGTGCTACTCACTCTATAGTAGAAACTAAGAGAACAATATCTAAATCGCGAATATTGAATGTTATTAAGTAAATGTGTTTCGTTAAATCGTGTTGTATGTGTGAATAACTAAGATTGATATAAAATAAAAATGCTCAAAATTAAACATAAACCTTAGATAAAAAAATTGTGCTGGAATAAGTAGGAGTAAAACGTTAATAAGAAACTTAAGAAGATAGACATAACAAGTTTTACAGCCAAACAAATAGAAAAAACATTGATAGGGATAAGTGTTATTAATTAGGGAATTAAAAAGGAATTAAATATTATAATATATATTTGTTAATTACAAAATTTAATTCGTTTAACACTCATAAAATTTTGGGGGGTGAATGTACCTATCGTCAATTTTGAACACAAAAGAGTTAAAGGGAGATAGCTATAGGGTAAACACGGATCGAATGCATTACAAATAATCAATTGCGGTTAAAAAATAAACGTTCACACTGAATTAAATTCTATTATTAAGAATATAAGGTCACATATTTGCTTATCAAAGCATAGAGTAAAATGGTCGGGAGGTCGGCAAAAACAGGTGCAGCCGACCAATAAGGGCAGGCCAGCGAACGGACCTTTGTTTCAGAGAGATTGGCGGTGCTCGGGAGTGTGAACCCGAATTCTTTGAAAGTCGGACGCGCGCGCATTTGTTTGGAAAATATTCTGAAGTCAGGGTGTGTACCGGGATTAAAACGACGGTCGCGCGTTCGTTAAAGTGATAACATAATTAAATTAGAGTCAAGTGAAGTGTAGTGTCTTCCAAGGCTGATTATGTAAGTGGTTCTTTAATTTTAACCTCTCAGCGAAACTCCGTGGGTTTTGTTTTAAAATTGGACTTATTATTTAAATTTTAATATTTCAAAGCTTGCTGTTTTTTTTTAGTGATTATTATTAACGGGATAATTCCTATAATTTTATGGTCTTTTATAAAATTTTGTCATTTAAAACATAGCAAAAATTGTCTAATAATTCATTATCATGCCAAAATAATTAAATAATTATTGTATGATAAAATGATTTACATATATTATAATATTGATTCAATACACAATTAATTAAATGTTTTCTAATATTTATGTAGTTAGTTTAAATCGAATTCTAGTATAACTTAGCATAGAAGAACATATTCATTATTCTATTATTAATATTATAACCCTTCTGAGCTTTGTCTGTGAGTGATGGTATCTTTTATGCATTTGAAAGGGTAGAACATTCATTAAATGTATCAAAAATTGTTGTTGTAAAGTAATATTTTAATGAGTGTTTTATTACTTCTGTCATAATCATATTTTTATTGTATTGTTCATTTTATTTCTTGTGTTTGGTTGTATCACTCATATAATTACACATTACATTATAATATATAATTTAAATTCAATTGGACGTGAATTAATATAATCCACGGATCTAAATGAATTTTAGGGAATGCTTACTCAATAAAAGTAATGATTTATTACTCTTAGGAGAATATAATAAATCATGAATGTGTGACAACATAAAATTAACACAGCTTAAATTTAAGTAACATTTAGAAGTAAGTAGTTACCTTCACATTTTTACATCATAAATTACACACCATAACTCAATTACCAAGATAAAAGGGAGCCTCGACATCATATATAATTGAATAACTGTAATTTCGTCTGTATTAAATTATTTGTATTGTGGTACAAGGGCAAAGGTTGATGATGTTAACTGGTCGGTATTAAACCGAGCTTATCCGGACGATATCAAAATAATCTTGCATTGTCGATGGGTTTCAATTTATTGATTATCCTATCGACATCCCTTGTGTCAAAATTTAAATTTGTTCATAAATAACAACACGCAAGTACCCAACACTACTTAACAACAATTTTAAAGCTATTGGTTTAAGTCAGTAGTACAAGACTGTTTGTAGAGGTCTTTCGATTTTAGTTTTAAGAATTAGGGCGGACTTAAACCAAGGCTTGAGATTAAATCTCTGTAATAATTAATTTAGTAAAATACACCTTCTGTGTATTTAAATAAATACATATGAGTGGTTCACCAGTTTTCAGCTAGGTGAAGTGGGAAGTTAGGGCATTTAATAGGGACTGTGTTACATAACAAGAAACTTAGTTTGTGTGCTCGTTATTTAGAGCAAAGTGCTAACAAGGGCGACTGCTTTTCGAATGAAGTTATTTCCCTTGCAAGTAAGAAGCCATAATCTTTAATTAGGTTTTTTATGTGTGAATGCACTTTATAACTTTAATCATTTGGTAATTAAATATGAACACAGACGCGAGTATAATCTTAAAATTATTAAATAATAAAATCCTGTCGAAGTTAAATAATATAACATTACTTTTGGAAATATCAAAATTGTCCGAAATTGGATTTGATACTCTTAAGGTAATGAAGAGGAGAAAGTGACAAAACATAATCAAACTCGTGGATACCCGATGACGTGTGCCGGAGGTTTCATGTAGATTTAAGTTAATAACTTTTTCTTTCAGCGTCCACGTGTAGATTTAATTAGACTTAAGTGTAGTTAGAAACATGAAACCATTAGTGATGGACAGTCGGAATCTTCTTCTTTCTCCTCCGCGGTAAATTCCTATTTATATAGTTGTAATAATTGCGTTATTTTTTCGATTTGGGGGGGTGATAATTCTGTTTCTTCCAGAACACAGGAAGTTCGAGTGCTGTTTGCCGAACTGTGGGTTGTCATGTAGATTTATCGTAAAGAATTGAATTATTCTAATATCGTCAATACTGAAAATACGTATTAAACTAGTAGTGTACTAGAGTAGATACAGATGTGTAAATTTTATCCATTGATTAAACGAGACTTACTAGGACGTATCGAGTATCGACGTAATTGAATCTTAAAGCAAGTAACTATTTACTGGATGTTTAACTTGAATTATTTTATTCCAAAATACAAATCATTCTTCTGAAGTCGACGAAATAATATTCAACGTAAATTTAAGCGTAGTGAGGATTAAATAATAGATTGGTACTATTAGGTAAATTTCCAGGTTGAATTACATGACGACTCACAGTCTAAAAGAAGTCTTCGAAGGTTTGTGGCATGTTATTTTAAACTCACCATATCGGTTTTGTTTACAACCAACTGTTGTACTATAAAATTAAAATTATATTTTAATTTAAATAATTGTCTTACTAAAAAATATATATTTTGAATTATATTATTTCTAATATAACTATCATTTCTCAAGATGAAACGTTGTGTATGCTTAACCGATATGGGAAATCCTAGTTAATACAATGGGTGACTGATTGCTTTGCCTACATTTAATTTATTAACAGTAAATAATTACAAAGTCACTTATTGTATAACAAGGAAATACGATGAACTTGTCTATCCATTTGTTTTCAGAGATGTTTACATATACGTTTTATATTATCTTGCTGTATATTATAGTTAAGTATATGCTGACGTGATCACTACTTCTAGGTATATCAGGCGGAATACTACTGTATATCAAGGGAACTTATGTGCTTTTGTTTAACCAAATTCTTTCAGAGATGGTCATTGTTTAATTGGTATTAATTTATATTATGTTTTATGGTTACACAACTTTTTATAGGTATGTCAATGGAACATTATATTGAACTTAAATTAACCAATTTTCAGAGATTGTCACATCGATTAATTAAAACTACCTAATCTAGCGGAATATTATTAATATGAGTATGTTTGACGTATTCACCATTTGTTATAGATTTTTCGAAGGAGACTTAATCATCTTACGGAATAGTTAATATTATCCTACCTTACCTAAGCTTTATAGCGGGTGGTAGAATATTCACAAGATAATTTTAAAGTTACAGCAAATAAGGCGACTCTTAGGGGTCAGTGTGTTCTTGGCTTGGAATTTATTACTCTTACAGGAATGTATGGGGAATATATGGAATAGCCTTGACTTAATATATTGATCTTTAATCGATAAGCAATTAAGCGTAATTAGATTCACTTACGAGTTAGAAATGAACAGGGACCGGAAGTAATCTGCTTTCAAAGTAACGTATTGCAGCCCAGCTTTGTTATCATTCTGTCTCTTAAGATGAATAATTAAGTTAATGCAGTTAAGGCGTATCTGTTCAATTACCATTTATTGAGTGCCAAGACTCGGAAATCATATTTCATAATCGATTCGGTTGTGATAATACTGGTTGCCCTTGACTTGATTAAATTAGATTCTTGTTAATTGAACTTAACTATGAAACCCTAAGTCCTTCTTTCGTTAATTCGTTCAAGTATTTAAATTGTGATATATTTAACCTGACAATAGTTTGATAAATTCATCAGACTGGAGTGCTTTTATAATTATGTAATAAATGTTGAGCTAGTTGCGATTTTGGGGCCTCACAACCCCCGGGATTAATAAACTCCCTCGCATGATTGCTTAATTTGGAAAGCTTCGACTGCAAGCATAAGTACTATACACGTCGGTGAGAAATTTTCCCCACACTGGACATAGGTTCGATAAAGGATGCTCTACGGCCAAAGAGTTATTTATTTATTGAACCATTTACAAACATTATACACGACATCATCGAATTATGGTTGGGTTAATATTAATTGATCGCGGGAGGTTGAAGTCCTACCCTAATCCATTTAATCACTTCCTACCCTTCTGTTCCTATATATTAGAAAGGCGAACTGATATTATTACAAGTAATTGAATAAAACTATTCAGCCCTAGCATGATGTTACTTATGAGTATAGAATTAATTATTCTTAAACTATACACATACTAAGTTCTATGTGAGGAAATAATTTATATGAAACATATAGAACTAATTATTATTTCAAGATGAAATTAACTTTCTTTAACTGTTAAACAGTTTGGTTGTAATAAACCTCAGTATGATATGACTCTTGATTACTATCATGAATCAGTTGAGTATGTATCTTGATGTCTTCCGTAGTCAGGTACCCGGCACTGATAGAATATCGAGTGTTCGCTGTTGATACTACGGTGTAGGCGTACACTTGGGACCCTTTCGTGTAAATTCTGGCTCTGCTTGGTTGCGGGGATTAATTGGGATCTTATTCTTTGATGAATGCGTGTAATTATTGAATCGATTGAATAACTATGGAAAACTGGTATAACCAGATTGGGTTGAACCCCAAAATAATTATCTATTATCTCATCTTGTGAGGCAAGGAGATATATCTGACTGTATTTATAATACAGGTATAAAACTATAACCGATTTACAGTTGTATTGAGTATTGATTACTAGGCCACTGTTGTGTGCAAACTTACGAACCTAGGACAACTAGTCCTTTTACTACATTACTAGTCAAGGCTAGTGCAACAGAACACCGATTTATAATCGTATTGATTGCTAGGCCACTGTTGTGTGCCAATTTACAAACTTAGGACAATTAGTCCTTTTACTACAATACTAGTCGAGGCTAGTGCAACAGAATTGAAGTTCCATCAAGCAGAGTTGAATGGTTATTGTTATACACTAAGTTAACCATTCCTATACTATCCTTTCCCCTCCAAGGGGGTGCAGACATTGGATGGCACTCATAGTTGTGGGCGATGGATGGGGCCCTCAATCTTATATAACAAACAAATTTTTTATTACTTATATACGCACACATTAATTACCTTGAAAGTCTCTACAACTCTAAAAGAACCAAGGTTACTTATATTTACATAACGTATGGGTTGACGATCATTTGGCCAAAACATGATGAGAGTAGTTCGTTCTTTTGAGAGAGGTGGTATAGTTACAACATGTAATGACATTTTTTTCCATGGTGATTAATTTTATATTTGTATGTACGTATTTTATTGTTAGTGCGTACTGATTGATTTACTAGGTACTTAATTTTTTTTCTAATATTTCTATAACCATGTAAATATTTTATGATAGATATATATAGATAGATAGATAGATATGGCTTTGGAGAAGATAAGCTACTCGTTGTACTAATCCTGCGCAGACGACCTCGCGGGCACCAGCTAGTCTATACTAATATTGTAAAAAGGAAAGATTAGTGTTTTTGTATTAACAAATAATCTTAAAAACTACTGGACCAATTTCAAAAATTCTTTATAGAAAGCTACATTATCACTGAGTAACATAAGCTATAAAATGTTTTCAAAAAATTTAGGGATCCGTATGAAAACTTCGATAATGTAACCAAAGGTGTAAAAAAAAACTCAAAATAAATCTTTACGTATTGAACGTTTTATAGAAGACATTAATATCTACATAAGAGTTTTAAATGCCATACATGTAACAATTGTTATTTTTTTTATTTTAATTTACAATGTTAGGAAAGCTTACAGCTAGGTGTAACAAGACAAATAAATGAATAAAATACAGAAGGCCAATCAAATGTAAGTTCTAAGAAAGTTATGTCACAAAAACTATTTTCCATGTTAAAATATGCAATACTAACGCTAAAACAACCTTATATCACGTACGCTACGGAAACTATTGATATTAGAGCAAAATTATATAGATACTACATTTTTTTAGAGGACACCAATGTCTACAAAAAGGTATGCTATTATGCGATACTATTATGTCCAACTACGAGTATTACAGTTATGTCACAATAACTACTTTTCCATGTTATAATATGCAATATTAACGCTGGTACAAACTAGGCCACATTATTCGTACCTTGGTGTTAATCCGTATATAGAGGAAAGATTTGATAGTTAGTTTGTAACGGATAAACGGAAAAACTACATAACCGGTTTAAAAATGTTTTATCAGTAGAAAGCTATATTATGCCTGAGTAACATACGCTATATTTGATTTATCTTCATCATCATCGCCGCATCAAACCGCGGAGCGCAGCTAGTATAATATAATATTATATGATATATATTTTGTATATATAGAGTTTGTATTGCCATTTGTCATGTAAAATGATTACTTGCCACAAGTCACATTTGAACTTTTATTTATAATCACACTAGCTGCAATCCGCAGTTTCACCCGCGTGGTGTTGGATGATGATGATGACGATGATGATGATGATGAAAAGTATCCTATGTGTCAATCCAAAGCCTCATCAGCCCACCTCCATATCAGCTTTCTACAAAATTGGCATAGCCATTTGAGCGTGAAAGAGCAACAAACGTCCATGCATCCATCCATCCATCCATCCATCCATCCAAACTTTCACATAATATTAGTAGGATTGAAATCCCGTCAGCATGTCACTGACACACAAGACAGGACTGTCTAAGAGGATTGCATAGCTAGTACTTTCCATACTAAAAGAGAAAACTCTTTTCTACCTCTTAACATTGTCCGATTTCAGTGGTTTTTTTTCATGGAATCATCACATTGTTTACTATGCCCGTTTTTTTTTGTTTTTTTCAGTTTTTTTAAGTTCTAAAATAGGAAATTTATAGTACTTTGAAATACTGAAAAAATCCTCACGTACGGGCATAGTAAACAATGTGATGATTCCATGAAAAAATGCAATCCTCTTAAGACCATCGAGCTATTATACGTAGTAATCATTTCTCAAAGCTTAAGACACGTTTAAGTCAAAGCGGTGAATGCATTAGGAAAATTTCCTAACTATTGACTAGGAGCATACAAAAAAACGTAAGAAAAACGTTTAGTGATGTTAGACCCTACACTCGTGTGACAGCACAGACTCTAAAAGTTAAGCGTATACGAATATTTATCGATCAATTAATCACCCTTCCTTACACTTCACGTGAGACAACACAATAGTAAAATCATATAACAATCAGACGACAGCCATATTCAAGCCCCTCCCACAACAGTTCGGAAAACCAAATAGGCACAAAAAACCTTGACAGTCGTGACTCTAGGGTGATAATATTGAAGGTTTGTAGGAACTGATGACGTCACCAAACTATCATGTTTTAATAATTCTAGTTTCCAAAGTACTATTCAAACGTTATTTTTTAACTGAAGGTCACTAATGCAAGAAATAACTTTAGAAACGGAATATTTAGCTCAAAATAAATACATCACATGATTAATTATCCCGTTTCTAAAGATAGCTCTTGTATTATTAAAACTCTCGCGCGTCCCTACAATACGCGACTAGATAGTCAGTTTCCTTGCGAACGCCCTTAAGAGGATTGCACAGCTAGTACTTTCCATGCTAAAAGAAATAACTCTTTTCTAATCATCATCATCTCAGCCGTAGGACGTCCACTGCTGAACATATGCCTCCCCCATAATTTTTCAAAAGGACCGGTTGGAAGCGGCCTGCATCCAACGTCGTCCTGTGACCTTTATCAGGTCGTATGTCCACCGTGTCGGTGGACGACTCTTTTCTACCTCTTAACATTGTCCGATTTCAGTGATTTTTTTTCATGTTATCATTACATTGTTTACAATGAAAAAAAAACATTTAAAAAATTTGAAAAAAATTGAAAAAATTTGAAACAATTTAAACGTACGGGTACGCTTAAAATTTTTCATTTTTATAAGTTTCAAAAGAAAATTTATATTACTTTGAAATACTGAATAAATCAAAACGTACGAGCATAGTAAACAATGTGATGATTACATGAAAAAAAAAATCACTGCAATCGGGCAAGACGTAGAAAAAAGTTATTTCTTTTAATATGGAAAGTCCTAGCTATGCAATCCTCTTAAAATACTTCTCGGATCCTGAATATCCTCAACCCTCGAACTAACTGTCAATCTTTATACAGCCTAGTCGTTTTCTTGACATGCTATTTTATGTAGCTACCATATAAGCTTAGTTTCAAGGCGAGACAGTTGTTAGCCCGGTCCATTTGGCAGATGTCCTGACTGGCTCTAGGGATAAACTCGTAAACATTTGTTAGAGCGAGGTACTTGCCGTCGGTGGCTGTGAAAAAAAGGGAGGGAAGAATGAGTTTAGAGATAAAGAGGCTCAGATTTATGGCAAATGAGGTAGGCTGAGGTTGTGTAGGTGTAAATTCGTGTACTGAAAATACTTAGTTTAAGATTCTGCTTTAACCCGTAGACTCGCCATATATGGCCCATAATCTACGAAGAAATAATGTCAGAAAGCATAACTCAGAACAAATTCCACACAAAAAGTGGTCCTTCAAACCAAAACGACGTATGGTTCCAAATACGAATTACTTCCGAGGTTATATATTTTTAGGTTATATATTGGTTTAAATTTCAGAAGGAAAGCAGGGATTGGTCCACGCGCGTGCTGCAACGTCTACTATGACAGCTGAGTCATAGCGGCGTGAACGATGTTATTTATTTAGCACGATTTTTATTGGGTCATTTTTTAAGGCAGTTACTCTTCCGATATGATTTCATCGTAGCCAATAATACAATAGATTTCTCAGATATCAACCTTCTTTTTTAGGAACTCCAACATGTGTGATTAAAAGCAACTAAACCAGCAAGTTAATACTTGTAATCAAGATCGGATCAAAAATTTCGGTCCTTTGGAAACCTTTTGTTTCTGTCAATTTCGGGTATATAAGATCTAAGTGCTTTAATCAGAGTCCAAACACAACTTACTCTTACGAGTGTGCAGTTTTTGTTGATAATTAAAAATGTTAAATACTTAATTCAAATTCAATTAATATTGTCTCCTTATACTAAAGTCAATATTCGGGAACATTTAATACTGGATGGAGATACAAATAATTCTAAAAAAATACAAGTAAAAATAAAAACTGATCTATAAACCCCATGGCGGGGCGAAAAGTGGCCAAAATGCTGGCAGCATTGTCACGTTGAATGGCAATGCTAAATCTTTACCCAAAGTAGTCGCCAGCGTTTCGATCACCCGTCATCTTAACCAATCGTTTGGCCAAGATCTCTATACAAGTTGAGAGCGGACCAGCCTAAAGTCTTGACTCCAATCGGCACAAACATATACATTCTGTCTAAATATGTATATAGATTTATGACATTTAAGGTCTTCCGCTTTAGTCGCGGCAGCACCAGCCCCATAAATCATCCCGGGTAGATGAGACGGCGCCAGTGTGTCCTCACATACAGCAACCCAAACCACAGGCCGTTCCATCTTCCACGGGACGATTGGCATTCTATTTGGTCTCTTGCCATCATCCTCCATCAGTTCTATTATTTGGGTTCTAAAACTGACGAGACTCCAGCACTAACAAAGGGCCGACGGATGACATCATTCAAGCTGGCGTGCCGCGGTATGCGGCCCGCGCTCTTTACACGTGAGAGTGCGAAATGTCCGAGCCGATCTGCCAGTTTGGTCACTTTTATCCCCACCATGGGACTAATGCATACTATTATTTATTTATACTTTTATCAAAGTCAAAGTTAATTCCAAATTATTTATTCAATTTAGGCATCAAAGACGCACTTATGAACGTAATTTTTTCATTATAATGTACTTTAAAGACTACCGCCGCATTCCAAAATATATAGAGCCTACCGAGAAGAAGCGGTAAGAAACTCGGGGCCATTCTTTTTATGTAGATGTTTACAATATTTCTACTTAAGTACTACAAATATTACATTTTATGGTTGGCAGAGTGACAGCTTGCCAGAAGTATTATTATGTGAATATTAATTGTATCCCAGTCAATATTTGATATTACAATTATTGCCTAAATCAAGATCCCTTTGCCATTCCTGAAAAAAATCGCCCTTGTCTTAAAAAACCCTTTTCATACAAATATGTTAACGCAGCCTTTACAGTTTAGGTATTGGCAACCCCGTGATATCTGTCAGAATGTGATTAAATACTTTAATAGACATACCAGAAATACTATTCATGCATACGTAAACGAAACATTGGCGTTAACGTAAATCGATCTCTGTCTTTCACTGTCTGTGTGAGGCTTTTCGGAAATAAGTACAAGTATAATGTATATGTGTTTTTAATTAATATGCAAATTCCGTGGACGTATATGCAACATACGGTCAATATTTACAAGTGTTTGAATAATGGATGACACGATACAGTTTGGTCGTTAATGTTGCGTAGAGCTCTAACACACTCGATACTTACAAGATTCTCTCAAGACTATTTACATAATTTATGCACGACTTGCCTGTTTTATCACTTAATGGCCCTTAATCAGCAAATTATGTTCCCACTGTTGGGACTCGAGCCTTCCTCTCAGAGAGAGGAGTCTGTTTTTAATCTGTCCGCATCAGGTTTACGCTATAACAAAATATCTATGAATGAATTGGAGGCTTGCTGATTCGACGGATTAATCCACCACACGGGCCTAGTGATGCTCGGTGGATAGACTAGTGGCCAACCAAAGTCGAAGTTTTCAGGCCGCCCGCAGGCCTTCGACATAGCCTTACAACTCTTGTCCTAACACAAACAACTGTTACTGACGGCTTAACGTGCCTCCGAAGCACGGAAGCGCTCTACTGAATAATGCCACTAGCGGTCACCCATCCAACTCCTGACCGTAGCAAGCGTTGCTTAACATTGTTGTTCGTTTACGATCGCCATTCGCCAAGTCAAGCTGCGAGCGCTTCAATTACTACACATATTCCATCAAAGGTCATTGGTCATCATAGGGCCAGACACAATAGAAAGACGAACGACTCTTGAAGGGCTAATTGAGTACTGAAAAATGCGGATGACATATATTACGTTTTTGTCACCACTCTCTGCAATGAGTGGAGAGAGTTGGATGTGTGTATTAAATAAATACACTTTTATCCAAGAAAAAGGGACAGTTCCTGCGGCACAATAACCTTTTCATTCACAAAAAGACGAGTTTAGAAATCCATTCAAGCTTTTATCTTGTGACACGTGAACACCCTGTCGCATTGCGATCTTTAGTGACGTCCTCAAGTGTGTCTGCCTTTATAAACTTTACATATTGTGAGGATATATGTGACATTTATTGAAACCGCCTGTGTCTGTGCCTGTGGGAATATCTCTGTCCTATTCTGTCACAGGCTATACTGCAATTAATGTTTGAGTAGTAAAGAAATAACGGGACCAAATAAAAACATTTTAACAAAAATAGAACCGACTTCTACAATGAAAAGTGTCAAATAACTGGTTGAAGTAGGTACTATTATAGTTCGAAAGTATCTATTATCACAATATTGCTTGCATGGTACCGACTTCGACAAGTTATTTTACACTTTTTATTGTAGAAGACGGTTCTATTTTTTGATAAATTAAAATTTTACCCTTCTTAGTGGGTCTGATCCCACTAGTTCTATTGATAGAACTAGTTGGACTATTTTGTCCAAGTAGTTCCATTGCTTTATGTTTTTTGATGAATATAACTAAAATAATAATAATAATAATAAAAATAAAAATAAACCCGCAGGGGCGGTCTTGTGGCGAGCCGTCGGTGAGTGGCGACACCGTGGACCCTGATTCTCTCTGAGCTAAATGAGACCCCTGGCCCCCGGCTTGCCTTAATTGGCCGTCCGGGGGTGGAGACGCAAGAGCAAGTAACAAAAAGCTCCAAGGGTGGAAGTGTTAAAGGGCATAACGCCGGTAGTAGCGCTCTAGTGAAATCGCAGCACACCTCTCGCCACCCTTTAGCCATCTACACCAACGTTGCCCCTTTTGTCACCACTCATGGTGGCCTTTATGGGGGGCCCGTTTAGTGGATGGCAAGTCACCTAAAATTTTTTAAGATGAGACTGAAATTAGTCTAATCACTAATAAGTTCATAACAATAACCTGACCATTTTACCCATTTTTGTAATAGCTACAAGTACCATGTTACCCTTCATCCAACATCTTATACCAAACTGGCCTTTAAGTGTTGGCTACAGCCCCACTTATATCTTTGTAAAGGACCGGATGAAAATCCGTGAAATTAGTTGAATATAATATTAAAATAATTATATTAATAATAATTTAATAATAATTATTATTAAGGTCAATTAAAAAATAATCATCAAAATCGGTTCATAAACGACGAAGCTATCCGTACAGACGTACAAAAAAATGAACGGTTGAAATGATAAACCTCCTCCTTTTTTTGAAGTCGGTTAAAACAAGCGTCGCTCCGGTCTTATGCTTTTATCCAATTAAGTGAAGAGCGGACAAGTGGTTCGTCTGATGGTAAGCATTACAGCCCGTGATAGTTGCAGTAGCCCTGGGTGGCAGAGATCGGAACTGTAGTTTTACCTACCATTATACTGCACTCGTGACTCCGAGATATTGGCTTTTGAGTCGCTTTCACCCAATCCAGTATCACCCAGTAAGAACAGTAACTTGCTACAGTCCCCTTCACAACATAACATAATAATGCACTTCGAGGTAGAATATCTGACACTACGGTGGTACTAACCAAGACAGTGTCTTGCATAGAAGGCCTACTAAATATACGCAGTTTATATCCTAACAAGTATGATAGGTAACTAAATATAATAGACCCTTTATTGCAACACGAAATTACAGTCTTCTGCAATAAAATGTGTACATTTCACAAGTTTTAAAAGTGCCTCAAAATTCCATTAAATAAAAAAATACATAAAAAATTATCTTAATTGAAGCTATTTTTATTATATTATTGCTTAAAATAATCCTTATATACATTGTTATAAAATGTAACTGTGTTTTATGTGTTAGTGCTGTGTCAAAGATTTGAAGCTTATGGAATTTATACTTATTGCAGGCGACTGTACAATAAAAAAACATATATACAACATAATTTTGGAAGTTGCAGGAAACATTATGCACAACTTAAAAACTTATAATTAAGGGTCACAATAGGCGGTGTTATAGCTTAGACCGATTATGCAAATATGCTCTTTTCTATCCTGTATCTGTTCAAATATATGCCTTTTCTTTCTTTCTTTCTTTCTTTTTTTCTTTATCCCGTTACGCCTACAAAATCGCGGGGCATTAATTTGTAATAAAACATTTTTTTTATTCTTATACATTTTATCTCTATAGATACAACTTGTTACTTAAATTTAATCTTATCCAGCGCTTATCGTTGCTATAGAGCAACGATAAGTTTGCTTAGAAAATAAATTGTTAAGAGACACACAGCCTTTTCATATTTTTATGGCGTCATGAATCATGAACTCCTTCCTGCTGTAAAGCCCATGTAATAATTAATGTGAAATTACCGTTTCCGAGGTATCATTGAAAAAGGTTGCGCGCAAATTCCGCCTGCAAGGTGAATAAACTCCTTTGAAGCCTCAGTTCATTCATTATTATTTTTTCACGTTGGAAGGCTTTGATCAACGTATGCTACCTGTAGAGACGCGTGGTTGAACCTGTAAAGATGTGGGCAAATGAAAGAGTCAAGTGCTTTATTACATAAAGCAATACGTACAGCGCTTAGAAACATGTCTGTCTCGTCTATAGAAATACAGAAATTCTATGGTATAGTCACTTTGTAACATAAAAAAGGATCTTCGCCTGAAACGGTGAAGTGCAAAGTGCTTCACGCTTGACCTTTTGAGGACGTGTTTACATTAGAAAATAAATTGTTAGAGACACACAGCCTTTTCATATTTTTAAGGCGTCATGAATCATGAACTCCTTCAAGCAGTAAAGCCGATGCAATAATTAATGTGAAAGTTTCATCTCCGAGGGAATATCATTGAAAAATGTTGCGCGCAAATTCCGCCTGCAAGGTGAATAAACTCCTTTGAAGCCTCAGTTCATTCATTATTATCTTTTCACGTTGGAAGGCTTTGATCGTAGTATGCTACCTGTAGAGACACGTGGTTGAACCTGTAAAGATGTGGGCAAATGAAAGAGTCAAGCGCTTTATTACATAAAACAATACATACAGCGCTTATAAACATGTCTGTCTCGTCCATAGAAAGTCAAAAATTCTATGGTAAAGTCACTTTGTAAAGTAAAAAGGATCTTTGCCTGAAGCGCTGAAGTGCAAAGCGCTCCCCGCTTGACCTTTTTAGGACGTGTTTACCTCAGAATATAATATTGGCCTGAAGAAGTTAAATTGCAGTTACACAACTTAGGGTTTGAGTTGAACTTGAGGCTTAGGGAAGAGAGAGAAGGGGAGAAAGTAATGGAGATACATATTTCTAGAGCTTATATAATAACTTAATAGAGTTTTTTTAAACAACCTAATATAGCTTTTTAGCAGTTAACAGTTACGCTCCCCCAAAATCAACCAATCGCATTTCTTTTTTTCTGTTTAAAAAATTTCCTCTCTAGGAAATATTAAATTATTGATTTGACATTTACAATTAAGTATGTGTACAGGGCATATAGTACGCATAATAGATGGACGATTTGGTCAAAAGGTTCTGAAGTGGAGACCGTGGGCCGGCAAGCGCAGCGTACCTAGGTCATTCACCGACAAGGTGGACAGATGACCTAATAAAGGTCGCAGGACGACGTTGGTGGAGGCCACTTCCAATCGTTCCATTTGGACAATTATGGTTATAATTATTATTAATAATAACAGGCCTTTTAAATCTACTCTCAGGCATAAAACGTCCACTGCTGAACCTAGGCCTCCAGGTTCAGCAGTGGACGTTTTATGGCTGAGAGTAGATTTAAAAGGCCTGTTATTATTTTTGTTAGTCTATTTAAAAATATATATTAACACAGAAAGTCCTACATCAAAAACTGTGTCATTGCCAAGAGACTTCTGAATAAGCTGATTACCCTACTTGTAAATTACCATGTCTGGAGTCTAGCCCTATATTTTGTCTAATATGATGGTGATTCTTTCGTCTATCTGTCGCCATGTTATCATTGTATTATACGTATTGTGTTTGGCACAGACTTGAATTGTTATTATGGTAAACCTTATTTATGATGTTGACATGCAGCGTTACAGGCAAGTCTGTTCCGTTGCGGATATAAATCTGCAGATCCCCATATTATAAGACTAACTGAACGAGTCCTACATACGTATTTATAAACAAGCAAAAGTTATTATTTAAGGAAATAAAATTAAGTAACGATTTTAATTCTATATACTAGAATTTGCCTGAAGTAAGAATTGTCAATGGCTAGAATTCTTAGCCGAGTAATAGTCGCCATTTCCTTTGCTTAAGCAATGAGATCACGTCAATTTTTCGTATGTAGTATAGTGTAGTTGTATAAAAATGACATTCGCACACAAGTCTGAACTGTGGAGGATCTATTATGCTGTAAAAATTAAAATCCATATTTATTATATTTATAAAAGCATATTTCATTACTGGAAAATAAATACGTCAACAACTCGAAGTGACTACACAGCCAGTGTAACTTGAAATGTGACTTGCCATTTACGTAATCCTGCTTACAGCCGTAATCTTGGTGTACAGCGTTTTAATTAATACGGGCTTATAAAGCTTTAGGATCAACTGCGCTTTAACAAAATATACGTTTATTTGTATGGTAATGACACTTCCGTTTTTTTTTTATTTAAGATATTACAATTCACGTATAGTTTAAGATCATATTCGACGGTTTCGGATCAGATAGTGCCCAATGCAAATTTCTCCAGTATCAGTGGTCCAAGCACAAATAACTGCGTGAGTGTAACGTAACGTGTCTTGACGTGAAACAGAGGCCGTAGCACAAACAATTTGCGAAAAGTATTCGTATCGTAAGCGTCAACGTGTCACGCTTCGCCGTACAACCTATGAGTTATCTGTGTCACAGTTGCCCTAGATACATGACAGTTTGTAAAGTTTCTAAGTAAGTTTTTAATACTTTTTCGCAAGTTTTTTGTGCTATGCCCTCAGGTCATTTCGTGAGTTACTGTTACGCCAAAAATGCACAGTAGAGTAGAGACGCCATGGAGCAAATCATTCACAATTTCAGAAGCAAAACGTATGTTTAAAACATTGCATAAGATCTAGTCGTTAAGGTTTAATAGATATCGGAGTCCAATTTAACAATAAATAGGAGCTAACGACGAAATCTCCAAAAATCCTTCCTTAGATATTTACAACATAAATGCATCAACTGCCAAAAATTCAACTATTGTAACCACAGCGGTCTAGGCTCTGCGGTGATATATTTCTCTTAAGATTGACCCAAAAAAATATTTTTTTGTCCGTCAGTCTGTCTGACTGATCTCGCTTGCAGGACGTACTTTTCGAAAAATTTGCTTCAAACATGTTCCTTGAATTGATTGGGGAGAAAGGTTGGAAGTTTGCTGTAGCGTTATTTATGGATGAGTGTGAATAACACAAAGGGAGGAGAAAAAAAAGGAGGGAGAGTTGAGGGAAGAGGGTGGGAGGTTTAGTTTACTTGAGCTTTATATATAGACGGATTTCAATTCATGAAAATTTTCGGAAAGTATAAACATACCTGTACGAGCATTCCCACGCAAGACACGTTAAATTATACAAAAAAAATATGCTTAAAAATAGGGAACCATGTCACGGACAGGTTAGCTATTTTAAAATTCAAACTTTTTTGATTCAAATTTAAAATTGTAATTACTCATCGCTGATCCGCCAAATCCAAAGGTTCTGACGCTATAGATAAATATTCTACGCACTTGGCGCTATAGCAATGGAACAAAAAATATGAATATTTAAGTCCTTGGTCAACAATCTACTATATCTTTATTAAATATGTAACGGAAGGATAGCAATTGATCTCTACGCCTCAAGGGACACGTTTTCTCTACGCCTACACTTGTAACAATAACGAAAATAGAATCCAAATTTTTCCACCCCGTTGGACTTTTACCTTTTTACGACCATTTACTTTAGATCTCTGTTACTGGCGAGTTTTAAGAAGAACTAATTATTAACAAGGAGTTCATGAAACGTTGGACGGTTACTGAATACTAAAAATATTTTCCTTAATTCGCCCGAAATATAATAACAACATTATTTTACCGGGAAATTTGTTAGTTCAAATAATAGAGTTTTCTTATATTTAGCATTTCTTATATTTGGGTTGTTTATCAAGAACTAGCCGCGCCCTACGGTTTCACCCGCGTGGTGATTGGATGTGGACGTTTTGGTGTTGAAATCGGTTTCATTTATTAGTATTATTTTCCTATAGCAACCCTCGTATTTCAGCGAACTATACAAACAAATTTTATCGGTTAAGGCGTTTTAGAAATTTAGCGAGACTAACGAAATGCTATTTATTTTTGTATATATAAGTAGAAGAAGAGAAGATTAATTGATAAGGCTCGCTGTGTCGCGACCTAAACAGAAGACCTCAAATCAAGCGCGGATCCACCGTTGTGGGCACGATGGACATGCGTCCATGGACAAGACGTCACATTTTCATATTCGCCAGGCCGATGATATGACGTTTTATATCATTGGAGAAGTTATTAACGTTTTCACGAATAAGAAATCTTCTTTTAAAAGACCCATGAGTTGTTTCCAGCGAAATTACAGAGCAAGAACAACTTAAACCTCTAAGTAAAAAGCGCAGTGCTTTGGCATGCACGGTTTGAAGTGTTGTGCCCAGTTCAAAATTCTGAATGGAACCGTTATGGGCAATCGTGACGCTTAACATCAAGTGACCGACTTGATATCGAGCATGAGATAGATCATGCTCCAAATCGCACTTGGCTGATTTTCGGATGGCTGTGACCTTTTATGAGGGCTGGATCCGCGCCTGCCTCAAATGTCATATACTCGTATATGACATATATGTCATATATGTGTGTGTATTTAGACAGGATGTACGAGACATGTATGGACATACGTATCTTGTAAATCCTGTTTGTGGTTGTGACTTTAGGCCAGTGGGGACCGTCGGCTCACAGCTGGTAACCGTTTGGTGGAGGCAACGGACGCGAATGCTAGCGCCAAAACTTGCACTGCCTTCCAGCATGGCAATTCTACCCGCATTCTGGCCACTTTTCCCCCCATTCTGGGGATTAGAAATTGATTACCATTTTTAAGTTTTCGTTACTTTGTTGTGGTTGTTTATATCTACGTTATCTTTAAAACTTTATGAGTATCGCCAATTCAAGCATTACATTCCTTTGTATCTTACTCGATAGAGACACTTCTGGGCTCCTTCAGAAGATCAACTCCATCTACTATAATATTACGTAGTTATCGAAATTCCGTAGGTAACATTCGAATCGAATGCTAGCAAGTACTTGAAAAATATATCACAAATTTTGAACCACATACTTACGTGTATTGATATAAACACCATGAGACCATTCCATGATTTGATAAAAACTCCATTATTATGGGGCGCGGGGACCGCTGTAAGGTGAGGGTACAAGTAGGAACTAGCAGTGCCCCGCGATTTCACCCGCTTGGTAATCGACGATGTTGATGATGATTTTTTATTCCTAAACTATCACTGTACTTGAGCGAACAAACTGATAAAAAAAGCTAAATTGGTCAAGCTTTTTTTGAGTTTTAGCCAGATTAACGAAAAGTAATCGATTAATCTATAGATATAAAAATGTAACTACGCGCATAACTACCGAACGACTTAACCAATTTGAGTAGTTATTTTTTCTTTTGGTCTTTCTGATACGGGGGTTTCAATTCCATTCAGTTGTTAGAGTGTATCTCAAAAACTACTGAACCAAATTTAATGAAATTTAAATGGAACAACACGGGAAGCACCAGCTTTCAAAAAAAAACAAGAATTTTGAGAATCGGTTCATTCTATCGAAAGTTATAAGGTAACAATCATAAAAAAACAGTGGTACCTCCTCCTTTTTGGAAGTCGGTAGAAAAATATAAGTGTCATCTTGAGAACCTCCTCCTTTTTTGTAAGTCGGTTAAAAAACATCCACGTCCGTGCTTTACATATAATGGTCGCTGAAAATGAAGGACTTTCAGTATAATTACACAACTTTGCACTCATAATAGCTTAAAATGGCATTGTTAAATTATAATTACCCATAGACGTACCAGGGTCGGTAAGAAAATAGCCCGGACAGCTAACATGTTCAAGCTACTCGTAGGTTGAGAGTGGAGTTGAGTAGAGTTCGTTGTTAAACAACAGGATAACATGCTCTTTTGACTTTACAAGGAAAATAGCTTCGAATGATAAACGTGACTCCGTATATAAAAATGGAAGGAAATTGACATAGTTTACGTATATTAATAAGGCCTTTATTAATAAACGTTGCGTAAACATAGATTTGTCTCTTACTATGGGCCTCATAAATAAGCTCAAAGTCACACAACGAGCTATGGAGAGGCGTATGCTCAGGGTTTCTCTACGTGATCGGATCAGAAATGAGGGGATTCGTAGAAGAACGAAAGTCACCGAAATAGCTGAGAAGATTAGCCAGTTGAAGTGGCAATGGGCAGGGCACCGAAAGGTTCTGGAGTGGAGACCACCGACCGGCAAGCGCAGCGTAGGTCGTCCACCGACACGGTGGACAGACGACCTGATAAAGGTCGCAGGACGACGTTGGATGCAGGCGACTTCCAACTGGTCCTTTTGGAAAATCATAGGGGAGGCCTATGTTCACCAGTGGACGTCCTACGGATGAGATGATGACGAAACATAGATTAGACGGAACGTTCATTTTTTTATGGGATAGGTTTGTAAACGAGCAAGCGGCTCACCTGATGGTAAGTGATACCGTCGCCCACGGACATCCGCAATACCAGAGGTCACGAGGATGCGTTGTCGACCTTTGAGGAAGGATGATAGGAAGGAAGACATAGAAGGGGTGAGGGGGAGGGAGAAGGAAACGGAAAATGGGAAACCCCATTTTCATAAACATTTCATAAACTAGTCGTAAAAATGCAGCGGGATTTTTATTTATTCTACATTTATTATAAATATTTAATTTTTTAATCTGTAAAAAAGTTATGCGTGATCATGTATAAAAAAGATATATACGGTACGACATAAGAACGCCCTCTTTTTTTTGAAAGACGTTTTTTTTAATTCTTTTCTCTTCTCTTATTTTAACTACTAATTAGAAATAATATTTTTTCAAAATGACTGTCCCACAGGATCAAATAAGCAACGTGACTGTACCCTAACCTTGAATTTAATAAAATATGCAATTTAATAAAAAGGGAACATTCACATCCGTGAATGAGATTCAACCACGCGACTTTCCGAAATTTTTCTCTATAAAATTGTAACTTTCTATTTCGCAAGGCTGTGCTTTGGAATTCGTATAATAAAAAAAATACTATTTATTTAAAAGGACATTACGCAGAAATCTTCTACTAAAGAAATCTCTCAATGAAGAGACTCGGCCTGCCCTCTAACCCAGATTATCAACTTATCAAAACTTCACGCAAAGAAATTGCAAAACTTTTTGCTCAGATTTCGAAACTTCTCTTCAGTCGGCTGAGTTTATGTCACAAGTAGAACTTTTCTAGATGAATTCAGAACTACCAATATTTTGGTACAGGGACAGAAGCTTGATGACTAAGGCTTTTATTATTCATCAATGACATTAGTAAATTTGGTTTTTGTTTGTTTGTCCTTTTCATAAAATTTCCTTTGAGGTCTTGATTTTAAACGTTTTATTTAAAAAATATTTTTTGGAAATTTTTTGGGTAATTATTCTTCCAGGAAATAATTTTTGGTATCTGAATCTGATTTTGAATCTATTTAATAAATTTCATTATTGCCTATAGGTAACATGTTGTTTATGATGTTATCTCGGTTAACGACAGCTGAGGGGTTATTAGAATGTCAAAATATGTTTTGCAAGGTAATAAATCCGTCATCCGATTAACAACTTGGATTTTATGAAAAAACTAATAAAGTTAAAAATACATGAAAAAAAAATTCTATAGCAATTTTTTTGACCGTTCGTGAATAAAACTTGAAAATCTTGGCTATCTATTTATTGTCTACATGTTTGGCTAAATTAGTATAAACACTGATCCTTCTAAGTCAATAAAAACAAAATGGCTACCATTTTACTATGATAAGAAAAAAGTACTTATGGGGGGGTGACTTGTCAATAAAAATAACCATATTTTACCCCCCTCAAGGTTCCGACACGAGGACACATTGTATATATATATATATATATATATATATATATATATATATATATATATATATATATATATATACATATAATATTATAATAGTTATTCTTATACATAGTATTTTTATACTATATGCAAAGTATTTTCAATATTACACGAAAAATAATATAATAATAATAAATGTTGTATTATTGAATTATTATTGGAATCAACTAAAAAGTGAGTTATTCAATAAACAGAAATTCACCCTTTAAATCAAGATGGCGGACGACACAATGGCACGATAACCACGCAGAATAAAATGTAGACTGCCAGTGACCGTCCCCAACGAATTCCGTAGGAATGTTGCTACTTTTTTTTCGGGCTGCCAATTTTTTTACTAATGCGACTGAGCTATGATATTAATTTTTACACGCATAACGAAAGGGAAGTGAACATGTAAGATTCCCTTTTTCTTCTTATATTATCTACTTAAAATAAAATAATAGTACATTATGGTACAAGTGTGTAATGTTGGTGATTACCGCTGAGGCGCCATTGAGAGCCGAGCCGTCAGGTGAGGGTCTTAAGAGAGCCGAGGACGGTAATCATCAATACACACGTGTATTATACGACGTTTTTCAACACACTTGTGAAGAAAATAATACTAAAAATCATTTCAGAAAATGTGTTTCTGACAAAGACTACGTAATTCTTGTTGTTTTGCCATTGTATGAAATTTTGGTACGCTAATAGATATTTTTCCTTGGAGTTTTCAGGTAGTAAACTTTTCATAACGTTAAGGGCTTCACGTCTTATATCGGGCGGTGTACAACATAAATAATTTTCTTCGTAACTAGTACTTGTAGACATTTTAATTAATAAATAACTATAATTTCAACAGTGAAAACGAGTTGTGAAAAATGTTTCGCTATGGCGGGAAAAATTAATCAGTTTTCCTATGCGCGCGCATTGCGATCAGCCACAGGCTAAAGGGATGAGGTTTTTTTTATTCTCCGCGCATAGGGTTTGCGCCTATTCTGCCACGTACAAAATGGGGAATTTAAAGTTTGCTTTTATTACAGAGAAAACAAAAGTTATATTTGAGTGTAAGTTTTATTTATCAGACACGTACGAGTTAAAATTATCTATTCAAATAAGAAGTTGTATGAAATGAGCAAACAATATGAACATTAATTTATTTGTTCTATTGAACACGGACTTTTTTTTAGGAATATAGCACCTCAACCAATAAAAAAAAGAACCATAACTCCCTGGTGAGTCAAAGCAATGAAAAAGTCACAGTTTGATAATGGGTGTCGTTCTGTGCCTAATTGCGGTGACCATGGAGTCACTTTATTAGCAAGTGTGTTGAAAATATCTTTAAAAAACCTCACATCAATGTTTTGTTGAAGTTTTACTGCTTTAGGACTATGTCTCATTTTATTCTTAAAAGTGGTTACTATTGAAGCGGGCTCTAGTTAACCACGATTGACCCATGAAACACAACAAACAGCACAAAATGTTTCACTATATTATTATAAATGTATAATTTGAATATATACTCGTATATATCCGAATTTGACATTTATAATATAACAAAGATCTACTGATATCTATTTCTCAATCACGCAAAAACGTCTGAAAGGATTTGGACGAAATTTGTAGTAGAGATGGTTTTTGCCAGGGATTACCATTAGGCTACTTTTTATCCCTGTTCAACGAGTAGTTCCCGAGCAATCATGATAACGTTATTCCTCGCAGACGAAGTCGCACTTGTTAGAATTGTATACGTCAGATATTATAGAATGGAATCTCTTAAATGTGTCTATATTTGCTTTGTTTTTTTAAATAGTGTGCCTATAAAATATTTTCCTAGTACTAGGACATCTGTATCCTGTTATATAATGAATATATATATATATATTATATAATAATGAACACTGTGTTTCTTGGGTAATATTTTTTTTTATATACCGAACTGGGTAGCATTTGACCACTATCTCACTTGATGTTAAGTGATGATGCGATCGATGATGGAGCGATATATGATATATGGTTCTATTATAATGATATTAATGTTACTTCTGTGTTTTCCTTCATTCCTTAGTAGAATACGTAGGTATTTAAATTCATATTATAATCATCGGGTATAATATGACACATCTGCTTGTTACCATGTGTGTTATGCTATGCAACCTTTTAATGTAGTAGTGATCAACGCCCTCTATCTTGACAAATCTCACACACTCATAAACCAGTAATATTTGAATAACATACAATTATTTCAAAAATAGATGTGCTCTGCGGTCTTACCCGCGTGGTGATGGATGATAAGGATTATGAAAAGTTGCCTATGACCTTTCCCGTGATTTCAAATATTAGAAATTTCATCACAATCGGTAAAGTAATTCTCAAGTATACGCGTGACCAAGGGAAATAGAGATTTTCAACCGACTTCCTAAAGAAGGTTCTCAAGTCGACGTGTGTATATTTTTAATGATTGATCACGCATATCAATCACAATTGATCACGCAATCAATTTTGATAATTCCTTTTTTGTTTGGTAGAGTATACTTCCGAGGGATGGGACCACCCATTTAAATTTCAACTAATCGGTACAGCGGTTTTTGAGTTACACTCCAATAGTTGAAAAGTTTTGCCTATCTTGATGATATAAATGACGGTGAATGACAATCGATCCCGTAAGTAGCACGGGTCACTAAAATCGCCAAAAGATTTTTTTTACCAAATAATAAATCCGACTTGTTGAAGTCGGTACCATCATAGTTCAAAAGTACCTATTATCACAATATTGTACGCAAATTTTTTTGTAGTGAAATCTTCTTTAGGCACGTTTAGCACTTTATGGGTGAAGAAAAATCAAGGAACCCGCGTCATCGTCACCAAACGCTTTGTCATAGATAATGTAGTTTTAAGGTGAACACTTCTTTAGGCGCGATAATGGTTTCCATGGCCACATATTGTTGTTGATTGTGTGTCTTAAAAATAATTCTAATAGTTTTCACTTCAGTCCCTAAAGTCTACCCAGCCGTGCGATTCTGTAAAAGCAAACACCGTTGCATCTTTGAAACATCCGTGAAACAAGACGAGATGACAAGAAACGTTGGAAAAACAACCTTCTGTACATGGGCGATATCTCAAAGTTTTTGACATCGGTGAGATCGTCGATGAATCATTAGAGAATCGCACAGCTGCATGTTTTTTTATTTGAACAGATGTTTCACAAACCTTTTTCTTTTCAACGACAAGAAATATCGGAACCATTAACACGCTACGAGCCATAAACGAAACTAAATAAAATCAAATGCCACTCATCCATTACCAATATCGATAACCATTGGCACAAATAGGCATTCAAGTAAATGTACAAGTACCTAACGTACAAATGGAGCGATTGCTCGATAAATACAGAAGGTAGTCGTAGTATTTCGACAAATGTTCTATATCTGGGTAGGGGACACTCTTTGTTATGTTTCAATAGAAATAATTTCCTTCACAAACAACAAAAAACGCTTGCTTCTATTTTACTAAAAATTTGATAAATAGTCGCTTGTCATGCTTCGTAGAAAATAATTTTAGGTTTTTAGCATGGTGTAAGTTTTTACCTTACACCATGCTAAAACTGCTCAATGAGTTTTCAAGGCAACCTCTATTATTAAGGTATTTATTTAATTAAGTAGTTGACCCGTTTGGCCTTGCAGGATACGGTGTCTTTAAAATAAAACCTAAGTTACTCCTTCTGACATCAGTGGGCCTAGTGTGAGATTCAGAGCTCTATCAGGTTTATACACGACAATTTTGCTACATTGACAATTTTTACGTCTATTTCTATTATGGGTTGTCATCATCTACTATATAAAAATAAGTCGGGTTTTCCTTCCTGACGCTATAACTCCAGAACGCACAAACCGATTTCCACGGTTTTGCATTCGTTGGAAAGGTCTCGGGCTGCGTGTAGTTTATAGTAAAGAAAATTCAGGAAAAATTTAAAAAGAAAAGCGGGAAAATCTTTTTTCACATACAGCGCCATCTCTGATACATAGCATGTACTACAAACCAATATTTTAAGTAGATGGCGCCAAACAAAATGTTACATAAAACGAAGCCATCTGGTGGCGAAACGGAGTTCGCAGGGTTTGCTAGTACATTATAGAACTGTTTTAGAATGAAAGTTTGTTATATACGTAAATTTACTAGGCATCTAGGTACTATCAAAATTAGATGGAGTATTTATTATAGTGGCAATGGGAATACAAGCGTTGCTGTGGCCATAGCCGGGACTAATCAGAAATCTGCCAGTGAAAGTCCCGGCAAAACGGTCCAGCCCTTTCGGAGATTAGTCAAAACAAACAGTAAGACATAATAATAGGTAACATAATTTCATTATTAGTATAATTTTATAAATACTTTCTTAAGTAAAAGTTATTTTTTACCGACTACAAAAAAGGAGGAATATGTTCGTGTGTATATATTTTTTTGTGTATGTTAGCTGATTTCTCCCCCATTTGTGGATTTATTTTCAATATTATTATTTTGTTTGTTAGAATATACTTCCGAAGTGGTTTTATTTAAATTCCATCAAATTCGGTCAAGCAGTTTTTGAGTTAGAATCCGAAATTTTTAAAGTTTTACGCCTTCGAGTGATCTAAATGATATCGATCCTGTAAGTAATAAGGGAAAAAAAGGTTTTACCAAAAAATGGAACCGACTTCGATATCAAAAAGTGTGAAATAACTTGTCGAAGTCAATACCATGCGCACAATATTCTGATTATAGGTACCTACTTTTGAACTATCATGATACCAATTTCAACAAATTCACACTTCTTCGTGTCGAAATCGGTGCCACTAATTGGTAAAAAAATATATTTTTTACTTTACAAACGGACATTAGAATTTCATTTGTAGGTAATATAGTAATGAACCTAAGATACAGAAGTTTAACATAAAATGAGCTCACAAAGTATTTAGAAAAAAGCGAAATACCGCTCTCTAAACAAGAACAGCCTTATAAAAGCGGTTTAACTTTAACCACACACGTTGCAGTTCCTGGAAAAGTAGGTTGATTTCTGCGAAATTATATTATATTATTATTATAATCAGTATTATTGGCCGAATATGGCGAATCGCGAGTCAACGGGATAAATCACATTATTTAGAACTACGCATAACAACGTTGTTGTGTGCAGTGCTAAATGACCTTAATTAAACATAAGCAGCATTTACAAGTAAGCCCGATGTCAAAAAATACTTGACCTGTTTAACTGACATTTTGCAGGTAAGTAGTTTATGGGGAGTAGACGTCAGTTCAGATTTTAATAAAAAGATTTTGCGGCAGAAGTGATTAGAGAAGGTAAAATATGCGGCAAACGTCTATTTTAGAAGGTAGAAGGAAGAATAGACTGGATTTGAGTTTTTATTAAAATTTATTTAGGTACCTTAAAAATAGTTTGTCAAACGATTCTATACTTTAGAAACCAATTAAGTTGTGAATATAATTTACATTAAAATCGTACTGTATGATTCATGAAATATATTTAAATAATAGTAGATGCTTGATAATCTACATACTTAGATAGATGTTTCTTACCTATCTAAACAAGAATAAAACTATAAATTAGCCTGTATTTATCTACATCTATTATAACTATATCTTTACTATATAATAATATATAATAATAACTTAACTAATGTAGAGGAAAAATTCGTTATTTGTTTATATTGAATATGCTCCTAAACTACTTGACCGATATGGAAAATTCTTTCACCATGATAATCCTACATTATCTCTGATGAACAAATCCCTGATGAAGATGGCATCAAATTTGCACAAATTCATGGATACGCGTGAAAACTTCGGAAAGTATTGAGATAGAGTAAAGTGATGTAGTATGTTTTATAGAAGACATCAATTTCTACAAAAATGTCAACAATACCATGTCTCTGACTTTTAAATTTATGTCAAAATTAATACATTTTCATGTTTACAAATGCAATAATTGTATCGCCGAAAAATGTAGTAGAATAAAAGATTTTTATTTATTTTGTGTCTATTACAGTTATTGTATGACTCTTTTAAAGCGCTTACGCCTGCTTAGCGATACCAAATACTGTTATTATTTTTAGACAGAAAAATTCACATTCTCGGACGGGATTCGAACCCGCGTCAGTGTCAGACGCCATAAAAAAGCTACAGCTATTATAGCTACATATGAGTAACATACGCCATATTTGATTCATCATCATCATCATCATCCATCACCACGCGGTTGAAACTGCGGAGCGTAGCTAATAATATAATAAAGAGGAAAGATTTGTTTGTTTGAATTGAATAGGCTCCGAAACAACAGGACCGATTTGAAAAAAATCTTTCACCCTTAGAATCCTACATTATCCCTGATGAACATAGGCTATATATTTTGATTCATCATCATCATCACCCAACACCATGTGAGTGAAACCTCAGAGCACAGCTAGTAAATAATAAAAAGAAAGCACAAATACTAATTTGATTTGTTACCATTGCTCGATTTCTAATTAAAATATTCTTACACAAAAAAACATACGGGGCAGTCTTTGGGGACTGCTGATAGAAGTGAAAATTAATTAACTTAAAGCTTTCGGTGACAATCACGCGAGTTCCATGATTTTTGTTCACCCAAAAAGTGATCAACGCGCCTTAAGAACTTTTCACTTCAAAAATACTTTTACAAACTCAGCTAATATAAGCTACAATGTCAGCACCACACACATGCTCATGCTCAATCTGAGTTCGAATAGCTTTTGCAGCGGGTTGTTGTTGGCAACTTTACTTTTAATTAAATTAGACAATAGCGTTTGCGAGCAGGTTATTGTTGGAAGTTGCTTAATTAGCACGACTCCGGGTTAACTGTGATGTGTCAGTGGAGTTTGTCATATTGTTTTTTATATAGGTACGTGCTAGCCACAGTTTGTGTTTTAGGATGAAAATATATAGCTGTAGAAAAGCCCATGTTGGCACATAATAAGTATGTTGGGTTACAATTTTAAACTACACATACCTACAACATTGCACCCTTGTAGCACCACTTTTACTTACACGTAATTTCTAGTGTACCAAAAAATTCGAGAAAATACAATTCTTCATTTATTTAATGAACCTTACAAATGGCGTATTAAATTACCATTAAGCATTAAGCTACATGAAGGACACGTTTTTATTATTAAAGGCATAATAGATATTAGTCTTATAGTTTATTCCTTCCTATAACATGATAATTAAAACAAAAGATTTATGAATGAAACTGACGTATATATACGTCTCTGGGACGCAACAGTTTAAGCTAACTTTCGTAAGTTTGATCAATAATTTTGTTTCCACGGAAAACTTATTGCTGAAAATTACGTACAGAGTTTTTTACTAGCCACACCTTTACGGTATGTACTATATATATATATATATATATATATCTACTCGTATATGGTTAATATGTATTAGGCATCTATAAATATCTGTTAATTTTTTTTTTTTTATTTCACATGCTTTGTATTTACGCAAAGGTAGAATTAAAAATTAAGTAAATTGAAATGAAACAAGGAGTACCTAATGTGACGCCAGTTCATTGACCTGTGATCGGAGACCCGTATCTAGCGACAGCTGGTTTTGCAAATTCTCATTTCACTCCACGAAGAGCTTTATATTACATACACTTACTAAAGACACTTACAAAAATATAATAGTCCAGTTTGTTGTGTTTACTATCCCCACAGATACGCGAGAACTCAACCGTCATATACTGCTAGAAATAGTCCGAACTCGCGTAACTCTATCAGTAACTAACACAGTCTGTTTTTCGCGTCATCATCATCATCTATACTAATATTATAAAAAGGAAAGATTTGTATGTAAGTATGTTTGTAACGAATTAGCTCAAAAAGCATTGGACCGATTTCACAAATTCTTTCACCATTGGAAAGCTACATTCACCCTGATTAACATATGCTATATAAGATTTATCATCATCATCATCATCCATCATCGGCGCGCGCAATGAAACCACGGAGAGCAGCTAGTCATTAATATTTTGCGCTTACTAGGTATGAGCGAGGCTACCTACTCAGTTGTATTGTAATGTAATGTTGCGTGTATGTCGAGTAAGAAAGAGAGAGAAAACGTGTTCTTTCTTTTTTCTTTCTTACTTAATTAACATGTGTTGGTGACTTTCGACTTTCTTAGCGCTAAGAGAGTCCGTAGAGTATTATTTTGTCAAGCATCAAAATATATTAGAAACACGATCTGTCATAAGATTCTCTAATGATTCGCCGACGTGCTCGTCGACGAGCTCACCGATGTCAAACACATGAGATATCGCCCTTGTACACAAGGCAGCTTTTCCATCGTTTCTTGTCATCTCGTCATTTGTTTCACGGATATTGTCGAAGATGCAAAGACGTTTGCTCGAGAATCGCACGGCTGTACAATACCACCAAGGCTAACAAGTTATATTTATAGAGAAAGCAGACGGGAAATGTATTTGTATATATACATTTGTGATAATTATGTACTCACAGCCAGGATATATTATCGTTGTTGTCCTGTGATAACAACCAACGGCTTTACGTCCCTTTGAAGTATGGAAATGCTCAGTTGAAATGGTGCTACGTGCGACGCACACATGCGAGGAGTGACTGCCATGAACGAATAAGCGTAAGGGTATCGTAAGATTTAATCGTTTCTTTAACGTATACAGCACAAACTATGAGTTATCTGTGCCACAGTTGTACTAGTGGCAGCATTTCTCCAGGCAAACTCACTCGCAAAGAGTTTTACTGCTCTTATAACGGTGGCAGTACTGCTTCGGGCAAACTCACTCGCAAAGTGTTTTACTGCTCTTATAACGGTGGCAGTACTTCTTCGGGCAAACTCGCTCGCAAAGAGTTTTACTGCTCTTATAACGGTGGCAGTACTTCTTCGGGCAAACTCGCTCGCAAAGAGTTTTACTGCTCTTATAACGGTAGCAGTACTTCTTCGGGCAAACTCGCTCGCAAAGAGTTTTACTGCTCTTATAACGGTGGCAGTACTTCTACGGGCAAACTCGCTCGCAAAGAGTTTTACTGCTCTTATAACGGTGGCTGTACTTCTTCGGGCAAAATCGCTCGCAAAGAGTTTAACAGCTCTTATAACGGTGGCAGTACTTCTTCGGGCAAACTCACTCGCAAAGAGTTTTACTGCTCTTATAACGGTGGCAGCATTTCTCCAGGCAAACTCACTCGCAAAGAGTTTTACTGCTCTTATAACGGTGGCAGTACTTCTTCGGGCAAACTCGCTCGCAAAGAGTTTTACTGCTCTTATAACGGTGGCAGTACTTCTTCGGGCAAACTCGCTCGCAAAGAGTTTTACTGCTCTTATAACGGTGGCAGTACTTTTTCGGGCAAACTCGCTCGCAAAGAGTTTTACTGCTCTTATAACGGTGGCAGTACTTCTTCGGGCAAACTCGCTCGCAAAGAGTTTTACTGCTCTTATAACGGTGGCAGTACTTCTTCGGGCAAACTCGCTCGCAAAGAGTTTTACTGCTCTTATAACGGTGGCAGTACTTCTTCGGGCAAACTCGCTCGCAAAGAGTTTTACTGCTCTTATAACGGTGGCAGTACTTCTTCGGGCAAACTCGCTCGCAAAGAGTTTTACTGCTCTTATAACGGTGGCAGTACTTCTTCGGGCAAACTCGCTCGCAAAGAGTTTTACTGCTCTTATAACGGTGGCAGTACTTTTTCGGGCAAACTCGCTCGCAAAGAGTTTTACTGCTCTTATAACGGTGGCAGTACTTCTTCGGGCAAACTCGCTCGCAAAGAGTTTTACTGCTCTTATAACGGTGGCAGTACTTCTTCGGGCAAACTCGCTCGCAAAGAGTTTTACTGCTCTTATAACGGTGGCAGTACTTCTTCGGGCAAACTCGCTCGCAAAGAGTTTTACTGCTCTTATAACGGTGGCAGTACTTCTTCGGGCAAACTCGCTCGCAAAGAGTTTTACTGCTCTTATAACGGTGGCAGTACTTTTTCGGGCAAACTCGCTCGCAAAGAGTTTTACTGCTCTTATAACGGTGGCAGTACTTCTTCGGGCAAATTCGCTCGCAAAGAGTTCTACTGCTATCTTATTATGGTGGCATTGCTTTTATGGCTGATCAATGATTATTGAAGACCAGACATACGGTGATGCGATATCGGTACATTGTTGAAATTCCACCATTACGCACCAAGCGTTTCTCTTCCATATTCATAATGCTTACAGCTAAGGAGTGAAATTCGTTGCCTGAGTCTGCATTTTCCCATAGTTTCAATCTAAGTGTCTTGTCGCGAGTGAAGGCGTGATACATCGTAGACAATATTCAATACTCACGATTTGTCATATCTAGGGGAAGGACAAAGGATACTTTTCATCATCATCCATCATCACGTGGGTGAAACCGCGGGGCGCGGGGCGCAGCTAGTTAACAATATAACACAAGAATACTATCCCCTCCCTATTTGTTATGAATACATATCATTTTGATTACAGCTGTTTGTACAATCCATGTACAGTAAAATAAAATAAAAAACACGCTTTTTACACTTTGTTTGACGTTTAACGAAGCAAGGCCGACTACGTAACTAATTACGTTCGGTTTCAGTGCCGACACGTTCGAGAACAAACATCTTTGGGCAAAGACGAACGAAAAGTTTTTTGCCATTGCCTGGAGATAAAAGTACAAGCATCGACGAGCACAGCATTTGAAGCGTTAAAGGGTTTTTATTTCTCATACTTAGAAATAACGCTTGAAATTACTTAAGAAAATGAATGAAAACAGTACTTTACGTCTCTAAAACAATTTTCCCTGCCGTCAAGGGTTCGTGTTCATATATGTACTTATAATTTACTATAATTATTTATATATATTATTATTTACTTAAAAAATATTGTTTATCTTTCCATAGACTTGAACTAAATATTTACCATTTTCAATGATACAAAATACTGGCTAGAAATTTGCTACAGAAAAAGAAATACAACAATACGGAAAGCTCCAATTCAATCGTCAGTTGTTTTGTCGAGTCCTAATACCGTTTCCTGCCGTGCGATTGTCTAATGATTCGTCGACGAGCTCACCGATGTCAAATACTTTATGAGATATCGCCCGTGTACATAAGGTTGTTTTTCCCACGTTTCTTGTCATCTCGTCATTTGTTTCACGGATGTTGTCAAAGACGTATCGATGCATGCTCTTAGAAAATTGCACGGCTGATAACATTAAAAAAGAAATAAAAGACATGACCTCCTTTTCATATTATATAGTTAGTTGCAATTCATTGGTATTTTGCTTTTATATCATTTAAATAATTAGATTTACATTGCAGTAATTTAACCACTAAGACATTTTGCTTTGTGGGCATCTATTTTCAGAACGATTCTTAGTCAATTTAGCTTTTAAGGCATACTGCTTCTTAGGCATCTCGCGTTAAAGCGCTCTTGTTTTAAGTATAACGCTGTCACGGGCAGATGCCAAGTAAGATTGATTTTCAAGTAATTCGATCAAAAAGGCTAACTATTTACATATAACATACATTAGTATACAAGTGCAGTTTGAAAAATTAAAATCTGTTATTGGAGTGTTAATCAAAATCTACTGAACCGAAAAAAAAAACAGAAAAAGAAAAAAAACCGAAGAATTTTGAGAATCGGTTCACCCTATCGCAAGTTATGATGTAACAAACATAAAACAGTGGAATTGAGTACCTCCTCCTTTTTTGGAAGTCGGTAGAAAATGAGTTCATCAGATTCAGATATCTGATATGGTATGGATTGTATAAATAATATGATTTCATTAGATAAGAGGCTAAATTGTAGTGAAAAACTTTTATAATCGAAATGAAAATCAGAACCTTTAACCACACACGTTGCAGTTCCTGGAAAAATAGGTTGATTTCTGCGAAATCTATTGTATTATTGGCCAAATATGGCGAATGGCGAGTCAACGGGATAACTCGAGTAATAGACCTGTTTAGCGTAGACGCTCATAACCCTCGTACGCTAAAACATCTCGTGCCTAAATTAGTACCTTTCGACAGTAGTAACAACATACTATTCTCCCATGTAAAAAGCATAGGTATATCAGAAATTTCATCATAAAACGCAAAGATTTGCGTAACTTCGCCACATAATAGATAACCCTGTCATTGTCAAGGCGTAGATAAGCGAGCGAACTTGAATAGCGCTGTTATAATGTAGGTAGGCAGGTTAACCTTTGTCATGATAAGCGTACTGCTTTCGTATCCGTTGATTCCCATTTAAAGTGTATTCCATCGTTTATAAACCTATAATAGTATATAACAGTACAGTGAGTGAATAATTTTCTGACAGAAAATGGACCGACAATAATGTAATGCCAGCACTTAGCATGACTGTGTTTGCTATGTTCTTATTTATGTTGTGTTTGTGTGTTTTAGAGTAATCACTGGAGTGGAACAGTTTGTTTGATTCTCTCTTCTAATCACCGACGATATTCTAAAAGTTTACTTTAATTTCTCCTACAGTTTATGAAACTATCATGTAACACATACTGACAAAGTTGCGACACTCAAACAAGTCGCAGGGGCCATACACAAAGAATCTAATCTAATCTAATCTAATCTGTGTTTGCTATTGGATGATTTTTGTATGTGACAAAACATATGACGTTAGTGTAAACATGCAAATAGAGGCAAATACGACCATCCACACTTGGCAGACAAATCTCTTGCCTATTTGATCCCTTTGATATGCTTCGAAAAAACGACAAGGGCACGGTTACGCGTATTTGGTATTGGCCTAATTTGTAAAATAGGCAAATAAGTTCAAATAAACTGCCCACACATAGTAATTACCAAATATGCCAAATACACAAATACAAATAGCCATGTGAAGTGCATAACGTGCATACGTATTTGTGATTAATATATAAAGAATAATGCCCTGTTTCTGAGTTACTTTAACTCTTGTTAATCTATTAGTCAAAGTTATTTGGCGTCTTACCTGACTGAAATAATGTCAAATAACACGTCACATACGTTTAACGAATGGATGAACAAGATTTAATGTGATGACGGAAAAACCCAACAATGTCCATCGTTGATGTTCTTTAACTTTTCTATATTTGTGTTTCTTTTTTTGACATTACATGTCAAAGCTTGCGGTGTATTATTAACAGTTAAATGTTAGTATTGGTGCATGAGAGTAGGCAAAGTGAACAAAATCATGAAACGTTGTTTTGAGTTTTCCTCATCAATCGCTTTAACTAATGCATTACTGGACTGGACTTAGATAGAACAGTGACTTAAAGACGGACTTATTTATGTGACATGGTTTTTATTCCCTGGGGATCCGAGAATCCTTTATGGATACCACCTACCACGGGGAGGTAGGTGGTTATGTGGTAGTCCGTAAACCCGGGGTGTTGCTTCACTGCCGCTTTTGGCGGGAACGCGGGACAGATTTCGCACACGACCGCGAACCCGCCTCGGCTGTCCGTTACCGGACAACTCTCATCGCTGCAGGATAGAACACATGGCGCGACACAACTGTCTCGGAGACCAAACCTGCCAATGGGTGCCAGACTTCTCCGCGTCTGAACGCCCGTGGTCCCCTTGCGGTGGGTTGGACACGTAGCCCCACCGCCTGCTACGTCCGCCACAGAGGATAGAGCGAGTAGCGTGTCGTACCGACTCACCCCCGCGACCCCACCTCCTCGGGGTCTGCGCCGAGCGCCCGGATAACACCTCCTCGGGTCTGCGCCAAAGAGCCCGAACCCCGCCACCTATGTGGACTTGGCGGCCAAAGCTCATAGGAGCGGCCCGCCTGAGCCGGCCAGCGCACCCCAACGCCGGCGCGGCCCCTGGGTTCCTCTTGGCTTCACCGTGGTGTGATGGTTACGTTAGTGGTGGTTACTGAGCCCCCCCGCCACGTCAATGCGAGAACCCTTCGGCGAGAAACTTGACTCTGACCCAACGTGATGCAACTATAAGCCTAAATAAACAACTTGAGAGATTGCAACTGTACAGAAGTACTACACTAAAAACACAAAGTACTCGTAAATAAACTCAGAAATGAAAATGTTAAGAGAATATTCATACTTATATTGGCTATGATCCGCATTTTAATTACAACTCCAGGTATTTAATTAAAAACACCAACCCATATAAATATAATTAACAGGATTCCTCGGCATATATTTGACAGCAGTCAACGACTCATAAGCCATATCTACTGGAACAAACTTTAATGTAACTGTCATATCTACGACTCTATCACGACAGCTTTGTTTAGGTAGTTTACATTACTGTGTGGAGATTATGTCTAATCTAATAATTACAATCAATATAAATATTACGTGTTACCGCACAGTAAGCAATATCAGTGACTCGCTAATTGAGGGCAAGTTAGCCTTAGTTAGCACTTAGTTTTTCTTTTTCATTACAATGAAAAATTGACGTTCATAAGTGCGTTTTTGATGCCTAAATTGATAAATGACTTTGACTTTGAATCATCCGAGTGAATTATATGTTAGTATCAACAGCTGTCCTAGTACACTCGTATGAAGCTTACTCGTACAAGTCCACTCGGTCCGAGCAGACTCTCATCGTGTCAACATAGTAGTTTTGTATATAGAACTTATTCTACCTTCTGATAACATTCCTGCAAATAATTTGATTAAATAACACTCTCTACCAATTCACCTATTACTGACCAACCTAATATTGGATGCTTTTCTTTTATTTTTTTAAAGAAAAAAACAATCCATAAAGAGGTTGGTCGCATCATAATAACTGCATTTTCCAACACACTATACTTTCTAGGAAAGATAGCTGAAAGATATTTTTATTTGTATTAAGCTGTTTAAGTCTTTTTAATAAAGTTATCTTATTATTGTCAACTTGAATGCTCTATCTATAGCTATAAAGTATACCGTAAACTAGAGTTTATTGGTGGTAGTTTAGTATTTTATTCTATTATTTTATTAACTACTTGGTTTCACCCGCGCGGTAATGGATGATGATGATGGTGAATCAAATACAGCATATGTTACTCAGGCATAATATAGATTTGTACCGTTTTTGAACTGGTTATGTAGTTTTTGCGTATATCCGTTACAAACAAACAATCAAATCTTTCCTCATTATTTTTAGAGTAATGGATTAGCACCAGGTACTAATATATTGCGTATTTTTACACGAAAATTTCCGTAACATTAATAGTTAGACATATAGTATCGCATACTTTTTTTTAGACATTGAAGTCCTCTATAAAACTATAGTACACCACTTTACTCTATTGTCAATAATTTCCGCAGTGTACGCGATACAAGGATTTTTCGGCGTCACTATTGCATATTTTAAAATGAACTAGTAGTTATTGCAACATAACTGTAATAATAAGACTCATGGTATCGAAGACTTTATATTAGATATTGATGTTTTCTATAAAACTGCGATATATTACTTTGTTCTATTGTCACTTATTTTCCGCAGCGTACGCGATATAAGGAGGTTTTTTGATATTTTTTTCAAACCTTGGGTTACATTATCGAAGTTTTTGTTTGGTTCTCTAACTTTTTTGCTTTATTATAGCCTATGTTACTTAGTGATCATGTAGCTTTCTAACGGAAAAAAGTTTTTTATGTCGGTCCAGTAGTTTTTATGTTTATTCGTTACATACTAAAACCTAAATATACGAAAATACAAATCTTTACTCTTTATACTATTATTAAGTTTATGGATGACTTTAGTAAAAATGGTATTCATAGTACCGAACTACTGAAAATAACCGCGGAATTTATTGGGCCCCTAGGCCTACCTAGGCACAGCATTAGACGCATAATTGCTTCTGGTTTTTAAGAGAGTGTATTGACAACTGATTAAAAACAAAAATTATGTGAAACTGAGATTAAAAATAAAAAACAAATTAGTTCAGTGCGGAATAAGCTCGCCAACGTAATTTTAGTATATAGTAAATTTTGTTGGTATTGGTATTTAAGTAAAGAAACCTAAGAAACCAAAACACATTTCAATTGAATGCTCGATGAAATAAAATTGAGTACATTTCTATACATTTCTAACATTATTAGAATCCAATATTTAAATGTGTAATCGGATGTACAGAGACGAGAGGGAAAATTTTAATTGTAGCTTAAATGATTGCCTGAGAGTGAAAAGAAGAAAGTAATTTCTGGTAAAAGTAAATAGTGCCTAATAAGAGACTAGAATCAAGGATTATAGATTAGTATCTAGTTTGTAGTTTTTTGACGTCCTCTCTATACAATAGTATTTGCCGATTTGTTCGATTTTGTCACAAATATATATATAGGCACATCCTTATTCCTTAATCTGATAATATAATAAAAATTTTCTAATGTATAGCTGTCCTATTAATGCTGTAGCAGTTTTAGTCATGGAGTGCGCACAACAACAACATGTGCGTTAATAATTTTGAAGAGCAATTTAAAATTTAATTTTTTGTATATAGTATAGTCAAGTACTCTTTTTATGACTGTATTTTATATGTTTGTTACCTTTGGACTGGGTGACGAAACTGGTGCTTCCCGTGTAGTCCCATTTAAATTTAATCAAATTCGGTCCAGTAGTTTTTGAGTTACAATCCAATAACTGAAAAGAATGGAAGTCGTTACGAGTATTAAATTTTTCAAATTGTACTTGTTTGGTGTGTTTGGCCTGATGTTAAGTGACAATGCAGTTAATATGCGCTTGAAGAGTAGCTAAATTATAAAATTAGCTACATCGAAAACGTAAGGCTGTTTAAATATTCAACCATATATTATTTATTTTATAGCAGACGGTACAAGTACGAGGTCCACTGGTGTTAATTGGTAACCTCTCCATAGAACAATGCATTTCCTCACAAGTGACGAACTGCACTGCGCCTGTAACCCTGAAACATTAAGTTGTTAAGTCTCATGTGCCTTTATTATGTAATTTCGCTGAAACCCATATCACCAGTTCAAACCAAAACTCAGTATTGGTGGAAATAGGTGGGTATAGTGGTAGCTGTTCCCTTGACGAACTTATTCACAGAGTTCTACTACACTAAATAAGTTACTACTATGTCAGAATGACAAAGTTATGTTAAATATTTCAGCCATTTTAATTAAAAACCCAAGCATATTCAAGGCATGTTTTCGTTGCGCTATTTATGAAATAAAGGTTCTGCCACAAAATAAGCGTCAACATGCCAGATACCATAAAAAATACCAATTTTTTTTAATCAATAGCTTTACTTACTGGGGTTTTATAAGTTTTTAAATACTTTTTTTGTAGTTGATTACCAAATCTAACAAATAGATATATTGCCTTTTGCTCTTGATTCTGATGAAATGTTATTTTGTTTTAGGTCCCTTGAAGGGTGGAGCGGTTTGAGCGGTTGAAAGTAAAGAGGGCGTGTGGCGCGCGCCGCGTATTCAATGATTGCGTGCGTTCGCGGCGACAGCTGACATGACCTAAACGACGTCATGTCGACTAAGAAACACTCGCCACAGCCAAAACCTAGTAAGTACATACATTTCACATTACATATAAAAACCTATGTATTTAATATTAAAACCGATTTTACGCTGGACCATAGTTATCCACATAGATTTCGGGCGTATCCGATGCCCATTAGGGAGTTTTCGTTCCAAGATTGCGGCCATCACTGCGACACAGCATACAAACGTCACTCACACAAACATGCGCATCGACGAGAGCCCTAAGCGGTTGTCGCCGTGCTGTCAGTAGTGAGGTCGCGTCAAGACGAGTGGTCACGTATAAGTTTATTTCCACTTAACTAAGCTTAGTTTCCATACTGTTGCATCATTATACTATGACTGCGAGCAGCCGTGCGATTCTCTAGAGCAAACATCACTGCATCTTTGACAACATCCGTGAAACAAATGAAGAGATGAAAAGAAACGTTGGAAAAACAACCTTATGTACAAGAGTGATATCTCATAAAGTATTTGACATCGGTGAGCTCGTCGACAAGCACATTGACGAATCATTAGAGAATCGCACGGCTGCGGGCCTAACACGAATAACTGCGTAAGTGTAACGTAAAATATCGTCCACGTGAAACGGTACAAACTGTCGTGTACGCTTACGATACAAATACTTCTTGTTCTTCTACGTTTGTGCTAAGGCCTCTGCAACGCGCTCTGTCCAGCTATGGTGCGGTTGCGAGTGTATTGTCCCACTCTTGTATAATAAAATAGATAAAGAATATAATGTTAAAAGATACAGCAATAATGAGATTAAAAAAGTTATACTAACCTGGTTAAATGAGTTTGACTACGAGGGCATGGAGGATATGCTGAATGCATTATATGTCACGTAGATATAGCAAACACGATGTTGTCGGGATAATGTGTTTGTTAATTCGAAAAGTCAATTACAATGTGACGCGGTATCAGAACGGCTAAATAATGCTCTTACATACCACACACACACACACACACACACACACACACACACTATTAGGATCACCAACATTATTTTGTGTACTAATCTATTATTCCAAAATTAATGTAATAATTTAGCTGTATTGTAAGATTTAAGATTTAGCTTTACTTTGCAAATTTTCCTATTACATATTTAATTTCTAAGAATTTTTTATATACTTTCAAATTGTTACCTGCTATTTCGCATAACTTTAGCTTTTAGTCATTGATATGGGAGAGGCCATTGATTTCCGAAACACAGTGAAAACTAGTTCGGAATCAATGGATTCATACATTTCTTTTGTACAAAAATCTATGTGAAATAAACTTATTTGTATTTGTAGTGTGGTAGGTGGTGAGGGGTTGTGCTCGGCACTGTTAGTGCGTCGTGACTTCGAACGTATACAAGGACATTGTCCGAGTTGGTGGTTCGTCATCGTCAGTGGTATCTATATTATCGACTTATGTGCTGGAGGTAATGTTGGTGTCTTGCAATCTAGACTCCTTGGCACTGTCAGAGTTGGGGTAGCTTTAAGTAGGTATCGAGGCTAGTGGTCCATCCACGATCACTGTTGAAATTGGAGTGACGGGTGATTTCGACGCCGCACGTAAGTCACAAGATAAAAAATTTAGGTTTTGTCGAAGTTATTGAAGTGTTTTCTGTGTGAAAGTTATTGGTGCGAATGTGTTCAACGCCATTCCCGAACCAATACGAACTGCTCAAACTCTTCCTGCTTTTAAAAATAAACTGAGATGTTTTCTTACTGACATGTCACCGTACGGAGTCGAGGAATTCATTCCAAAAGTGATTTAATAACAGAATGGAATTTATGAATATTCTTTAATATTCTTGACATGGAATCTTATTAATATTGTCATAGACTATGTATACTAGATACTATTGTATAACTTAAACTACTATTGTATAATTCTTTTTTAAGTAGGCTAATAATAACAATTTATTATAGCATATTATTATTATGAGTGCATAGCAATAATGTGTAATTGAATATTTGTATATTTAACAAATAATCTTATGAATAGAATAATTTTGAAATGTAATTATTTATTACCAATAATTATCAATATCAATATATGCCCGAGAGATCTAAATGTTCTGAAATGCCATTTCGCCGCTTTTGATCACAGACCTAATATAATTATAATATTTACATCTCTCATATTCGGTAGGTAGGTCTTTATTACCCCCAGATGGGGCTTGTAGGTGACCAATTAGCGCTCTAGGGTAATAATGTAGCTAGAAAAGCCCTAGGGCGGTAAGTAATTAAAAAAAATCACTTCTCTTCTTCACTCAAAAAGTTCGCATACATCTAACCATCATACTGGCAATAGACATCATGCATTCAGCCCAATGACAAAAGAGGTCGCTTCGCTATTCAGCCTTGTCTTCGTATGAGTATAATAGTCATCAATTTTATTTTGTAATGCCGGTTTTTTTCTACTTACCTCACAATCGAGATGTAAAGCAGAGTAGTTAGCTCGGGTGTAAGCATCAATTGCAGCCCGAGATATTTAGGCGCACGAGCGCAGCGAGGGCGCCTATTTGTTCGAGGGTCGCCTTACAGCCCTTGGCTACTAATCTACTATTATACGAGTAACATGAATTATAAAGAGTTTCTCACTGTTTGCTGTTTATCGGATAGTTGTTTACAAATATATCATATTTATTATAAAATCCTACTATACAGCGTGTAACAAAAAGGTGTAGTAATACTAAAACCACACACGCAAAAGCTTGCATACAATTGGGACCTAACTACTGCATCCAAGGAAGTAGCAAACATTCCGAGTTATGAGTAATCAAAGTTTTCTAATACTCAGACAGGTTCAGCCCTGAAAACTAGGCCAAAGACGGCAATGACCTCCAGAACGTAACCGAGGTAAACAAGGGGCCTACGCAGGACCTGGCAAAGGTGTAGCGCGGGGAGAGGGCGTATGCAGGGTAGGAGGACCTAGATGAATCAATAGATGGCGTAGGGATTGCAAAGCGCATTGACCCCAACAAACTCCAAGAATATGAATGTCTAATATGGCCGACCAAAAAAAATTTTTTTTTACTTTGTATGAAAAAAAAATTATATGAGAATTAAATTTTGATACTTGCTATGTGAATCCTGACCATGTACATATGGACACTTTTCAGTATTACTACACCTTTATGTTACACGCTGTATAAATGAATGAAAATGATATCATACAATGGAAAATGGTGTCATAGGTACCTCATTTTTGCTCTAACATTTTTTCCTTTCTCAATTTATTGACTATCGAGTGTACCTGCGTGGAGTCTACGTACAAAGCTTGTTAGCATCTCATGAATATTGCAGTTAAAGTTAACACTCTAGTTTTAATTAAAATTTGAACATGCAGGTTCATCGCAGGTTTTATACCATGTATTTTAACCTGTGAAATATACGTTTTAAATTACTTTTATCAACATTTAGTCGTTTATATTATTAGAATCTACCACAAATATAACATTATAAAATGCAAACAGTACGTAAACTAGACAGAAAAAATTGGTCTAAACAGATTAAATATTTTTCGCCTTTAATATGTTTTATTATTATTTAATTTTGTAACTAAACATTATAACGTTGGTTTTCATAATGGTTTTTCAAAATTATAGAATCAAGAGATTGTGTTATTTAAATAACATGGAACAACACCCACACAAGGTTTTCAGTCCCAAACTAACCACACATCCATATGAGACATCAAGCTACCTGATGTCTCATATGGATAGTTATATACACACACCCACATACAGGTCAAATAGAAAGTTCATGCACATAAATGTTCTGGAGTGGAGACCACGGACCGGCAAGCGCAGCGTAGGTCGTTCACCGACACGGTGGACAGACGATCTGATAAATGTCGCAGGACGACGTTGGATGCAGGCCGCTTCCAACCGGTCTTTTTGGTAAAATATGGGGGAGGCACAATAAGGCTGAGATGATGATCATGATTTATAATAATATAGTCTTACTCTCACTTTGTTATATTCGGTAGTTATCTTAGAAATACATGAATATAAAATCTACATACTCGTATATATAAATGAATCCCTGTTATAGCATAACCACGGGAATTACGCCATAATAATTTTATAATAATTTAACGATTATTATTATAGGTAATATTTTGTTGACACATGAAAGGTAAAAAAATCAGGTTTTAGACGAATATAATATGCAAGTACAATTTGAAAAATGTAATACCGACTTCCATTCTATTCAGTATTTGGAGTATAATTCAAAAACAACTATACCGAATTTGATAAAATTGAAATGGGACCACACGATAAGCACCAGCTTTCAAACAAAAAAAGAATTTTGAGAATCGGTTCATCCAGTAGAAAGTTATGAGGTAACAAACATAAAAAAAAACAGTCGAATTGTACAATAGTCCTCCTTTTTTTGAAGCCGGTAGAAAACATAAATAAAAACACATTGCTAAAATAGTATTAGTATTGATAACTGACCGGAATGCTCTAACTAAATGTTTATATGAACCTACACGTTATTTATATAAAATAAACGTCATAAATTCCTTGCTCATAAAATTACGCCCTTCGAATATTATTCTACGCTACGTCACGTAGTCACATGCTACGCATTCGTAGCTATATACAGAGTTCGTAGCCCTCGTAGCATTTCATTTCAGATTTACATGAATTATGATTCTTACTTTGTCAAGGTTCTTTGCAAGTTCGGCCGTAGAATCAACATGTTGCATTACTTTTGTATGAAAACTTTTACTGTAATGTAAAGGTGACATTACATACTGATACAATATCGATTACTTCGTTTCGAAATAATTAGACCTTTTGTTTTGCTTTTTTACATCTTGTCCTTGTTATGGGCAAGTCCTTAGACCGCGCGGCCCCGAGTGAGTAGATCATTCAACACGTCATCGCGATAAATAGGCGATAAGAGTGGGAAGAGGCGGTGGGTGCGGAAGACGCTTGCCAGCAATTATTACGTGAGTGCCGGCAGAGCGGTCGGGGATGGCAGTTTTTAAATGTCATTGTTTGCTGTTGCGTAGGTATGCTACCAACAAAACGTAGATGCGATGTGTACTTGTTTTGTGGCGATGTTGACATCTCTACACGCGTCTCGCGCCAAACCTGTGTGAATCAACGCTAGTGGGGAAGACGTTCTACTTATAGATATTTACTTACTTTGGTATCGGCTTCAAGGTCCATAATAATACAGTTAACATTTTCAAACCGAAATTCAGTTAAAACCTTCTTAAACCAAATGTTTCCTATTTCTTTGCAGTAGTGCTTACTACTGCTTACTACTTAATACAGACTATCCGGCGCTGCGGATAAAAAGCATGACTGATTCTTACACAAGATCGTAATTTTAAAAAATCCATTTCTGTGCAACTTGTGATTGGTATACCAACTGTGCTATACACATCGTAAGCTTTGGAATTAATTAACTCTGTTCCCTTTACAGTGTTTAGTGTACGTTTATGTCAATATGTTCCCAGACACCCATGCCTTAAGGTTCTGTCATATCATTAGGTCGATATGATATGATAAAATGAGGGTTTTTAAAGCAGTGTATCTTATAAGCAGCGATTTAATCAAAACTACAAAAAATCATCATAATCATCTCAACCGTAGGACGTCCACTGCTGAACATATGCCTCCACCATGATTTTCCAAAAGGACCGGTTGGAAGCGGCCTGCATCGAACGTCGTCCTGCGACCTTCATCAGGTCGTCTGTTCACCGTGTCCACCTACGCTGCGCTTGCCGGTCCGTGGTCTCCACTCCAGAACCTTTCGGCTCCAACGGCCATCTGTTCTGCGTGCTATGTGCCCTGCCTACTGCCACTTCAACTGGCTAATCTTCTGAGCTATGTCGGTGACTTTCGTTCTTCTACGGATCTCCTCATTTCTGATTCGATCACGTAGAGAATCCCCGAGCATAGCCCTCTTCATAGCTCGTTGTGCGACTTTGAGCTTATCTATGAGGCCCATAGTAAGAGACCACGTTTCAGTGCCATAAGTCATCACTGGTAACACACATTGGTCGAAGACTCTTGTCTTGAGGCACTGAGGTATTTTTGACGAGAAGACTTCGCGAAGTTTCCGGAATTACAAAAAATAATATGATATATCTAAGACTTTTTAGTACACATTGACGGAATTAAAAACATATGTTATCATACCAGAGTACATTAAAAAAAATTCAAACATACTACTTAATTTCAACTTTAAAACAATTTTCCCTTTATTCACTATTCTATTTGTCCTGAAACACATATCACAAAATAGCAATTTTTAATACACATACATTGACGGATTATTTTTTTATTTAAGAGTGCACATTATTTTTTATGAATTTTGTACGTTTTTTACGAGATTGAATTCAATTGAATGTAAGTACAGGAAAATTAACGTAGACAAGCGCTGAGACATCGCAATAGACCCGCCTTCTATTATATTAGACAGATACATCCAGAAAGGCGAAATATACATGACTGACCCTTTCGGGATTTAGAAGATGCTATATGCTAAATAACTTATGCACAGCTACATTTTATGTTATATCTGTCTGATGTAATACTAGGTAAAAATTTCTTTGTGATGTTGCTCCACTGCCCCTATCAATCATGTAATCGCTATTCATCCATAGGTTGTCTGGAATTGCTCGCTTTTGGCGATAAGACCGCTCGTTTGTGCCTATTATTTATGTTGTTTAATTATTTTGTTATTTACTTTGGTGCCAAGAGGTTTTGCATTGTATTGTATGTTGTATACGTGGGTACAGTAGAATGAAATCGGTATGCAAATGGATTCAGTTTCACAAACACTGTTTGCAAATACACGAAAAGTTTTAAATTGAACCGGTAACAAGCCAGTCGCAACTGGGCCAATAGCTATCAACGGTGTTCGTGCGCGATGAAAAAGTATTTGTGAACCACAATTATTATTGGGGTTTCAAATTTAGCGACAGCAAATATTCACGGACTAATAAAGGCTAACGAGTTCCCGAGTCACATGTTACCAGGATATTTAAAATGTTTATTAGAAGAATATTTTATCTTTAAATGAAAATGAAAACTGAAACTAACCCTACGTACGTACGCAAAATATATTGGTTAGAGTGCTCTTAACCCGTCCGCATCAGCGCAAAAAATAACAATAGATTTATGAATGAAACTTAACTCGAACGAGTCTTGCTGAGTCGGACAGATTAAACTAGGGCACTCTATAGACTAAACTCTAATAAACATTTTAAATATCCTGGTAACATGTGACTCGGATAGAATGCGTAAAATTAGTTGGTAAAATGCGAATCTGGTGCTTTGCGTTAAAGTAATATTTCATACTAGCTGTGCCCCACGTTTTCACCCGCATGGCGATGGCTGATGATAATGAAAAAGTATCCTATATGTACCCAGCGGCTCATCTATCTACATACATCTAATAAATTTCATCAAATTCCATTTAGTAGTTACTGCTTGAAAGAGTAACAAACATCCATACGTACCTTTCGCGTTTATAATATTAGTAGGATCATGCACTGATTATTCCAGAAGTTATAAATTATATTGATCCTTCCTATACCGTGCAAATTAAACAAAAGATTTATGAATGAAACTGACTTATATTTACGTCTCTGGAACGCAGGGTTAATATCGCGGACTGTTTCTTATCTACTATTACTGTTAAATTTTTGTCCTACCTTTAATCCATGTTCGCAATGCAGAGGACATACAACATAGGACAAACAATTTGCAAAAAAGTATACGTATGATAAGCGTCAACGCCTCACTCTTTGGCATAGATAAATTACAGTTCGTACTATTACACGTGAATGACACGTTACGTTACACTTACGCAGTTATTCGTGCTAGGCCCTCTGACCTCTATATTCTGTCTATAATTGGCTTAGGAGGCGTTATTGATTTTATTACGAGAGCATCCTGTATCAAAGAATGGTTTATCTCATGCGGCAGCGCTGACCTAATGTGAAAGGGTGAGGCACAATCGTCCTAATAACATTTAGCATGGTTGAAATATCAATAATATGAGAGTTGATAGTTTGAGAAAGCCTTTTTTACGGTCGGCTAGCTATCACTAGTTGTTTTGATAAATTATGGTCAATAAACTATTTTATTTCTTACTAGCTGACCCGCCAGCGAATTCGCTCGCGTGGTATCGCGGGATACAGTTAATTTCGGTTTTTTAACTATCTCACGAGAACTCATAAATTTACCGGAATTAAAAATATCCTAAACGTTGACCAGGGATATAAGCTATCACCATACAAAATTTCATTTTAACCCTTAAATGCATAACAACGTATTTTCAATCGGAAAAAATATATGTGTTATAAAAAGTGGTCTAGATGACAGGAAAAATAAAAAATTTTTGAATACCTTTTATTTTCAAAAAACCTACAAGTATCGTTTTCGATACAGTATGCATTAGTACACTATATTATACTGTAGTATAATATAGTGTACTAATGCATATAGACAAACATATTAGATATTGACAGAGCTGTGGAATACTGTGTAGCAGTCTTTTGACTTTTTTGAACACAAATGGACGTTACATTTAGCACATTTTATAATGCTGAGTAAATGGCAAGAGGGCATCATACATCTACCTCGGGTTTCTGTCCTTATCTGGCTGTGATCCTTTTGATCCATTCTGACTTCAAGTGGAGGCAATGTTTGGCACGGTTTACCCCTTCGGATTTTAGGTGATGGCCCTTGTGATGTGCTGGATGGGCTGCTAGTGCTCGGGCGCGCTCTGGCAGCAGCTGGAGCATACTTGCACAGCGTTTCGGCCAGTTCTGACCTAAAATCAGCTAGATTCAGTATAGTTTTCTGTGGCACACCATTTTTAGTGGAAACTTTTTTGTATAGGATCCAGGCATTGATAACGGATAAATCCAGCAGATGATAAAATATGCGCATGTACCATTTCCTACTCTTCATTCGGATTTTATATCTTCCTAGAAAGGAGTCCATCAAATCGTGCGTGAGCATTATATTCTTTGATCAATTTGGAGCATGGAATGTGAATCCGCCGTTTTTCTTTTTTATCGAACCTATCAATATTCTCTACAGGCTCGGCTCCTATATATGTCGACGCTAATATAACTTGCTTGTTATCCTTCCAGCTTACAGTGGTTATATCTACGCCTTCGAAATTAGTGACATATTCATCGAATGAACCGCGGGCTACTGTATTTTTCATAACGTCCTGTTTTGATGGAAGCTTGCATGACTTATCCAAGCGGTTTCGTTGTATAGTTCCCAAGGCGTGAATTTCCTCTTTAGCTAATACGCACATCAAAGGCAAGGACGTATAAAAATTGTCAAAATAGACAATGTGGTTTTGTTGCCTTGGAACTACTCTGAGAAGATTCAGTACTGTTTGCCCAACCACTCCAACATAGGGTTCATTTGGCAATCTATCATCAGCCTCTTTTCCAGCATAAATTTGAAATTTGTATGCATAGCCTATCAAATTACAGAGGACAAACAATTTGAACCCCCATTTGTGGGGTTTGTTGGGAAGGTACTGTTTGAGGAAATGGCCTATTTTGGTTGAGCACATTTGCTCATCTATGGATAATCTTTGTTCTATTGTAATGCTCGAAAATTTTGCGTTGAGATGTTCTATTATTGGTCTAAGTTTGTGAAGTTTGTCATGGTGAGGATGATTCACAGGTAAGTGATTTTCATTGTTGTTGAAATGCAGAATCTTTCTAATTTTCTCAAATTTGTTTACCGGCATTGCATCTTTGATAGAACTGAAACCAAACTTTGCGGACCAGAAGGATCGTGTGCTGGGATAGTGGTATACAGACATAAATATGAGGATACCTAAATATTTACGCAGGTCTGATATTGTTAGAGAATCCGGTCTATCTGGTTTTGATTGAACAGCATAACGAGTAGTTTCTGTCACAATTTTTTCCAAAATATCATTTGTAAAAAAGTAGGTAAAAAATTGATATGGACTTTGCAATTCCATCACCGCTGGAGAAAGTTCCTCGTTTCCTCCGAATTTGACTGCATCCTCATTATAAACAAGTGATTGCTTTTTCCATACTAAATTCCTTGTATTCATGCTAAAAGCCGAAAGTTCTGTACTAGTACCTGGTAATGGTGATTGTTCATCATTGTTTATTTAAGGAGGGTCTCTCATAGATGCCAGTTGGAACTTCATCTATGACCTCGTCTTCTTGCTAATCTTCAAGCTCTCTCACCAACTCTTCCCGAGACGTATAGTACGGTATATCGTCTTCGTCTGATTCTAACCCGTCATCTGATAACTCGCCATTGGAAAACCAAACCTCCAACAAGCTCAAAACATAATAAACGCAACCCAAAATGAAACTACAATCACTTTTTCTAAGATTCCCAAAAAAGAACGTTAGTGCATGATGTATCGAAATCGATACATGGATAAAAACGAACTTTTGAGAAACAAATATAACATAAAAGTGCAAAATACAAACATCTGCGTATAGATTATATATATATATATATTATATATATATATTATTATATATATATTATATTATATATATATACTTACCTTCCATCCTGGTATTTTTTCAAAAAAAAATATTCGTAATTTCCCGGTATGGCACCAGATACAAATTTGAAATTTTCACAACTACTTGCTTGCGACCATAGACATTGTGAGTAAAAAAAAGGCAAATTGTCAGAACTGTCACATGTCAAATCTTTTTTTATTTTTAGTAATAGGCAACGATAAGATTGGCCATTCTACCTGACAGGTCAGTTTAAAAATAAAATCGGAATATGGCTCTGAAGTCTTAGTATCGTTTTCGATACTTTATGCATTTAAGGGTTAATCGGTCCAGTCGTTTCGGAGATTAGTCCGTACAAACAGACAGACAAATAACGAAACTAAAAAAAAAAAAACATATTTCCTTCGATTTCACTCCTTAGTTCCTTACGCCCCCGTCGGTTTTTAGCATTTTATTTTTCATTATACAGAAATTTGACCTATACAGTTTTATTATATGTATGTATAGGTAGGTAGATATTATGTAACCTTGAGACAAGACAAAGAAAAATCATATCACAAATACTTTTGTAGTTCTAAATAAGCAAAGTAGCAGCCGTGCGATTCTCTAATGTCGACGAGCTCACCGATCAAATACTTCATGAGATACCGTCAAATACTTTGAGATATCGCCCTTGAACATAAGGTTGTTTTTCCAACGTTTCATGTCATCTTGTCATTTGTTGCACGGATGTTGTCAAAGACGCAACGATGTTTGCTCTTACGGCCGCTTTCAATAATCTATCTATCCACAGTTTTCCTTACTACCGATATAAATTTGACATAACTTCCATACAAATAGTGTCAAATAGCTAACTCTAGTAAGGTAAACCGGCGATAGATAGGTTATTGAAAACGACCGTTAGAGAATCGCACGGCAGAAAGCAAATTGTCAATAAATTATTTTTAGAGTTTCTTAGTAATTAATGAAACCCTTATGATAGCGTTCTGCCCGTATGACTGTCCGTTCTAACCTTTTACAGATTATTGATTTCTATAGTTATTGACATTCGATTAATTGGGTAAGAAACATTACACAAATTGTTTAAGTTATACATCTATTTTAATTATACATCGATAAAAAAGAAAATAATTATCGGTTTTGGGATGGCGTCCATAAAGTGCGAGAAAATGGGGATAAGACCTTTTTTCCACTATAGCCATTTGGATGGGGTCTCGTTGAATAGGGATTTTGTAACGAAGGTAATATTTGGAACATCACTCTTCACTGTTCTATGTATCGCTTACGGAATGCCTGCCAATGAGGGTTGCAATGAGTCGCTCTTCTGCTATATCAAAACTATGTTTAAAGTAGATATTTATAATCTTTTCCGTTGATAGACTTTCTAGTTTAGAAGTCTAACACTTCCACCCTAAACCACCCTTGGAGATTTTCGGTACTTGCTTTTGCTTCTCCACCCCGACGGCCATTTAAGGCAAGAAGGGAGTAAGGGGTCTCCTTTTTTCCCCAGGGCCCCAGGGAGAATCAGGGTCCACGGTGTCGCCACTCAGCGATGGCTCGCCATAAAGCCGCCCGACCCTGCGGGTAAATATATAATATACATAAGGCATAAATAATGTCCCGAGTTTCTATATGTATATTATTTACTTTTATGCTTGTTTGTATATTTAGTTTTGGGTGTTTTGGTGTATATCAATATTTTATTTATCTCTAACTAGCGACTGCCCGCGACTTCATTCGCGTAGTATATATAGGCTCGGCCTACGGCCTCACCATGACCGCGAGGTTCTATATTGTGCACTAATTAACAAAGACCTTAATCCTCGTAGGGGTAAGCAGCGGTGTTTTAAACGCCTACGTTTCGCCGAAGGGATCTTTTCTTCTTTTGGTATTTCGTTCATAAGAACCTTCTCCTAACAATAATTAACACAACAAACAAAAGAATTAGCGAGATTGCTCGTTCAAGTTATAGCGTGACCAGGAGAAATAGGGTAGAGAAATAGGTTCATTTTATATATATAGATAGATGACTTCCGAACATTTGAAACTCATTTGATTGGTTCTTGTTAATATTGGTAACAACTTCACAAAACACAAAAAGGCATGAAGAAAATACCATCCGCACGAATAACGTAAGAAAACACAGCAAAATGTATGTAACATCATCAGAATCCTATCTTAATATGTGTTATAGGACGTACTGACGAGAGAGAAAATTGGAATTTAGGATAAACATTTGCTTGGGAGTGAAATAAGAAGAGAGAATATGTAAATAAGAATGAGATTTCACGTGGATAAGTAGATGTTGCTTTAAGACCCGACGGGCTGTGTCGTTTATATATATCATATAATGTACGAGTATATCAATCTCTTTCCGTGGAAAGAATATATTAGCGGAACTTCAAGCCTTAAAATAATTTTGCTTGACTAACTCTTTGTAATGAAGCTATTTGTTATTTTCATAAAACCAGTGCTGTGGAGTATATTCTGCCGGTTAGCAGTAGTGCACTAGCGTTACTGTTAGAAAAGCACTATAACAAGTGAAGTGATACGAATTAAGAGTTTGTACATCTCTCAAACCATAGAGAAAACTCTCTTAAAAATATGTCTCAAACTAATATCTTTTAGTTATAATTATATGCTAAGCCAAACAGTTTAAACCCAAGTCAGATTATGATCGTGAGCAAGCCAATTTAGAACAAGTCGTTATTAAAATAAATATTATGTACGAACCTTTTGAGATTATGTACCTGCTGTAGGACCTGCTACTTATCCAGCTAATGCTCCGTGGCACGTTAAGTTCTGTTGAAATAATTATTGAAATGATTTTTAAAGCAGCATGCAAAAAGGAAGCATGTTTTATTATGAATTATGGTGTTAACAAAAAAAAAGCGACTTTATTCGGCAACATTTAAATCACTATTTCAATAACCATGCAGCCCCTTCGTTTGTATATAGAAGTTTTAGCTTCCATAGCTTCAAAGCTTTGGTGATGACTAGCTCAAAAGTATCTTGAGAAGGTATTGTCATCCAATACCCCGTACTTAACAAAATGGGAGCGAGATAGATTCAGTAGACGTACGATAAATTACGAATAAAAGATATCATAATCAGCTCATTATGTTCCCACAGCTGGGACTCGAGCCTTCCTCTCAGAGAGAGGAGTTGGGCCGTAATTCACCACGCGGGCCCACCGTGGCTTGGTGGATAGTCTAGTGACTAATCTACGTCAACGTGTACGCTTAACGTGCCCTCCGATACACGGAAGCGCTCAGTTGAATAATGTCACTGTGCTAGTGTGTTCTACACCCATCCAAATCCTGACCGCAACAAGGTTTGCTTAACTTGTAGTTGTAACTTAATTGTTTAAGATCGGCAAGTTGAACTCCGCTCTGTGCGAGGCTTACATGAATAGCAGTAGAAGATATAAATACAGATAAATATATAAATAAAGTGGAAAAATGTAGATAAAGCTGGTATAAAGATCCGAACAATAGTCGGTCCTATGAATGGTTAGAGTTAATACATTTCCACGTGAATTCCACTTAAGGGGTGCCATACCAGCAGTGCTTAGACTTAATTGCCACATGCACGCAAGCTGTCGTGACAGTGACATTAAACGCGAGTATTTCATTGTTTGCGGAGGCAATTCTGTGGAGTGAGATTATAGAAAAAAATATGCTGATGAAGTAATCGGTTCTTGAACTCTTTTCGAACGAAGCGCTTGTAACGTCAGAATCACGTGACGATGGTGATGGCCTATCTATCCCAAGGACGGATGAGTTTGACCAATTTTGCTTAAATGTTATATGTTGTTGGTAACAAATGTTCTTGCCGAATGTTACCAAAAGTGGACGCTTTTGGTAACATTCGGCAAGTCCCGTTTTAAAAATTCACAATCTAATATCTCCGCAACCACTTGACTTGGCCAATTATGCTCATATTCTAAATTCCTCTTAAAATTCTGGTATCTTATTTGTGTGCCAAATTATATCATAATCGGTCGCTAAATAGCGTCGCAGCAAACATCCACTCTTTTTAGCAAAAGTACCCCCACTTGAAAATCGCCGACGACAAAACAATTATATCGGATAGTACAGTAGAACATGCATACAAAATTTCGTCAAGATTAATTGAAAAATGCGACCTGTACATGAATACCCATATCTTAATAAACATACGTACAGATGAAAGTCAATTTGGCTATTTAAAGCAGAGACACTTCGCTCGCTTGGGCAATAAAGAGGAAAGATTTGTATATCTGTATGTTTGTTAGGAATAATTCAAAAACTACCAGAGTGATTCCCAAAATCCTTTCTCCATTAGAATGCTACATTATCCCTAAGTTACATAGGGTGTTATACAGGGTTACTGGTAATCAATTAGCATCCTGTTAAGGGCATATTCTGTACAGCAAAACAAACAACTTTTATTCTAGAACTTTCCCAAAACTCAACAAATTTCCCAAAACAAAAAAAGTTTTTGTGATTCTCTCTTACACTTGGTCGCATCCACTTCATTCATCTACGTGTAGCCATGCATGTGGTTAACAGCACGTCGTAGCGTAGCACAGCTACGACGACCTTGACTTGCCGCTTCTCAACCCCTTTCTTACGCTGCCGCCGCCGGCTTGTCGGCATTGCGCGCGGGCTTTTTACATAATGTTAATTATATTTAGACCGGTCAAATTAATTTTTTAAGTTTTGAACGAATTTTTGAAAGTCGTAGAACAAAAGATGTTTGTTTTGATGTACTGAATATGCTCTTAAAAGGATGCTAATTGATTACCAGTACCCCTGTATATTTAGATTCATCTTCATTCATAACCGTAGCTAGTGCTCTTTAAATGTATACACTTGGGCCTTTATTAATAAACGTTGCGTAAACATAGATTAGGCGTAACATGCTTTGACTTGCTTTCACGCGTGACATTTACTGCAAGCGAAAAATTTACAGATAGATGTTTTAACTACTCCGGGTTTACTACAAGTTTATTAATAAGGCCGTTGGGGTAAAATATGTGTAATAGCGCGGTGTATTCCCTAAAAGAATGCTGTTTGACTATTTTAGCCTTATCTTCGAGTACACTATGATATAATCAAGAGTAAATATTTGTTTCTTTGTTTCAATTGAAGCTCCGAAACTGATAGACCGATAAGAAAAATTCTTTCACCATAAGAATCCTACATTATCCCCGATGAACATAGACTAAATAATATTTTCAAATAAGTTAGGGATCCGTACGAAAACTACGATAATGTAACCCAAGGTGTGGAGAAATACCAATAAGGTCCTTATACAAAGAGAATACAGTACTACGTAGATGATCCTTATATCGCGTACGCTTCGGAAACTATTGACAATTATAGAGCCATGTGACGTGGGTACTACAGTTTTATAGAAGACGTCAATATCTACAAAGAAGTCCACATTACCATAATGTCTTACTATTACAGTTATGTTACAATAAATATTTTTTCATTTTGAAATATGCAATAGTGACGAAACCAGGCCACATTATTCGTACCTTGTTATTAATAAAGGAAAGTTATATGATTTGGTTGTTTCTATATCATAGATACCTACACGTAAAACTACTTAACTGATTCAAACAATTCTTTCACGAGTATTAAGCTACATTATTCCTGAGTAATATATGATATATTTGATTCATCCTCATCATCATCACCACGCGGCGCGGGTGAAACCGCGGAGCGCAGCTAGTAGATACTTACTACATTTGTAAAGTTATAACGGTGAACTAATTGCCCTTCAGGGTATTTTAGTGTACGCAAGCAATTTCAGTGGGCCTTGCACGAACATTTCAATAAGAATAACGCAAGCGTATTGTTACAGTACAAACTATAATTTATGCAGTACAACCTTGGCACATGTAACTCATAGTTTGTTCTGGGGGCCTATTCCCACCTTTTACGAAACTATCATAAATCAGTAGCGTTTTGTAATAAGCTTAGAATAATCATACTTACTATCGTACTCCCACCGACACAAAACGGTCAGCCAAATTTAATGGTAACCAATATAAGTAGTATGCAATATGACTACTTTAAGAGATGAGAGTACGGATCTTCAAAACTTTGACATTGGAACAATGAAACTTAGTGTCAAAAGTCAAGTCAAAGTACGCGAATTGAATTAACTATTTTATACTACGTCAAAAAAACGTCTATCGCAATTCAATATTGTTTTAAGCTTGCTATATTGACATGGTGGTACCAAATTTAATTATAAGGTTAAAACATTATTACTTTAATAGGTGGGAGTAGGGCCCCTGTATATTCAACGATACGATTGTATTACACTTACGCAAATTTACGTGCACCCACAATTCTCAGCAGTATTTGTGTTCATACAAACATATTGTCTTTTTAACCGACCTCAAAAAAAGGAGGAGGTTATATATATGTTCGTGTGAATGTATTTTGTTTTGTGTATGTTAGCCGATTTCTCCCGAATTTGTGGGCCAATTCTTAAAATTATTTTTTGTTTGCTAGGGTATACTTTCGAGGTTTTGAGATATTCTTCAATAACTGAAAAGTGTTTCGCCTATCTTGATGATATCATCATTGACAGTGAATGACAATCGATCCCGTAAGTAGCAAGGGTCATTAAAAAAGGGTAAAAAATACGTTTTTACACCAAACAACGGAACCGACTTCAACACCAAAAAGTGTGAAATTACTTGTCGAAATCAGCTCCACCACTAAACCTCACACCAGTAAACATTTTCAATTATTAATAAACTTTGTTTTTGTTTGTACGTCTTTGTTTTTCATAGAATGGTTTGGTCGCTAAGCAATTTCTCTTGAGAGATATAACGAAACGTGTCGAGGACAAAACCTCTCCGTAACCCTAACGCACGTAATCTTTCTTATGATTCTATTAAGGGCACGCGTGTGTCCTTTTATTTAATGCTTAGTATACATTACGCTTTTTTGGTTGTATAAAATGTTTGCACCTAGCATATGGCGTTGTGTACTTACCTACAATTATAATCCCACTAATAAATTATAAATGTGTCTTTCCCGCTCAAACGGCTGGACCAATTTTGATAAAATTTCGTATAGAGGTAGATGAGGCACTGGATTAACTCATAGGGTACTTTTCATCATCATCATCCATTACTACGCGGGTGTAAACGCAGGGAGCAGCTAATATAATATACATATACTTTTAATATCTAAAACATGGTCTTGACACGCTCTAGTTCGTAAATTAAATTATGCTTACTATGTATTGTAATTTCAACATATGTACTCTACATTCGACGTCCCAATGCATCTTCTCTAATTTCTCCAATGCATCTTTTTACCAGTTCCTTACTATTAGCAAAATATGTAAAGATCTATAAGTAGAACGTCTTCCCCACTAGCGTTGATTCACACAGGTTTGGCGCGAGACGCGTGTAGAGATGTCAACATCGCCACAAAACAAGTGCACATCGCATCTACGTTTTGTTGGTAGCATACCTACGCAACAGAAAACAATGACATTTAAAAACAGCCGTGCGATTCTCTAATGATACGTCGATGCGCTCGTCGACGAGCTCACCGATGTCAGACACTTTATGAGATATCGTCCTTGTACACAAGGTTTTTCCAACGTTTCTTGTCAACTCGTCATTTGTTTCACGGATGTTGTCAAAGATGCAACGATGTTTGCTCTTAGAGAATCACACAGTTGCCAACCCTGACCGCTCTGCCGGCTCACGTAATAATTTCTGGCAAGCATCTTTATCCAACCACCGCCTCTTCCCACGTTTCATCATCATCATCATCTCAGCCATAGGACGTCCACTGCTGAACATACGCCTCCCCCATGATTTTCCAAAAGGACCGGTTGGAAGCGGCCTGCATCCAACGTCGTCCTGCGAACTTCATCAGGGGCCTTACTATCAGCTTCGTACAAACCATGCAAGTTCCGTGCAGTTCTTAAACCTGACTTAAACAGTTTTGAATGAAATCATACCATGACGCTCATTTAGGTGAACTGTTTGAATATTGTTTACTCAAAAGTGAACGCATAATATTGTATCTGACATTCTTACAATTTACTATAACCAACATTGCAGACACCTACACGTTTGTAAGCTAATAAACTGAGTGGGTTTTGAGCGTCCTGTTAACGAAGGTCCATACAGAAAAAAACAGGTGAACGGTTTTTCTGCGGTTTTTGAATAGTAGGCCTGAGCAGGCCTGCTTTAAAGTTGTCATGGTACGAATAAACCGGGCAGTTGTCTAGAAGTCCTGCTTTAAGAGCTCATAGTAAGGCCCCAGGTCGTCTGTCCACCGTGTCGGTGGACGACTTACGCTGCGCTTGCCGGTCCGTGGTCTCCACTCCAGAACCTTTCGGACCCACTGCCACTTCAACTGGCTAATCTTCTGGGCTATGACGGTGACTTTAGTTCGTCTACGGATCTCCTCATTTCTGATTCGACTACGTAGAGAAACCCCGAGCATAGCCCTCGCCATAGCTCGTTGATCGTTCCCACGTTCTACATACTCAGGGCCGCACGGTCTAGTACTAGTAAGTAGTAGTAGTACTTTGCTATTACTCTATGTTTCTTTGCAACATTACACGTGCATCTATTTTAATCGTAATGCATTTTCTAAGGCAGCAGTTACCGACGAATCATTCTCGTTCTTTTTGTGTACATTATTCGCTCGTTTTTTAAATACCGACGACAGTCTATCGAATTTATTTTAATTTCGGGACGCTCCATACTTGCCAACATTTTACATATTTACCTATAATTATAATATTATGGTCTCTGGGCCTCGCGGTTTTAACCGGTGATGGATGATGATAATGCGAAAAGTATCCTATGTCCTTCCACGGTCTCTCTTCTCGCTTATCTATGTGCTTGCCAAATTTCATTGTAATCCGTTCAGCCGTTTAGTCATTAAAAGGTATCACACAAACCTTTATGAAACACAACTTAAAATATTGTCGTTTTCGAGGCGAGTTTTCATTTACAGAAAACATAATACGTATTGTGATTCTTAGAGCAATGCGGATATATATATATAAATATATGAAAATACGTAAAAATCTCAAACATTCAATTAAATTTAAAAATGAACCCATATTTCTCCTGGTCACGCTATAACTTGAGAATGGATGGAACAATCTCGCTAATTATTTCTTTGTTGTGTTAAATATAGTCATATGAAAGAAAAACCTAGAAAAGATGGGAGGTTATGGCGAGGCCGTAGGGCGAGCCTACTACACTACTACTACTACGCGAACAAAGTCGCTGGCAGTCACGTCTGTTTGTGTATGTGTGTCTGTATGTGTGTGGCATCATAAAGCCGCTATGGGTTACTCACTTATGACGTGTTTGTTTTATTTCAAAGCATGTCTGACCAATGCTAGATTTAAATGGGTTCTGTTATCTACCTACAAGTTCTTTCGGTACATGCAAATTCCTTTAACCAAAATTAACTAGATTTGAAAGACACTATACACAATGCTACAGTGAGAATTTGAGCACTAATGTTTACTTACATTCACATCAATATAGAGATGAAGAAGACCCAGTAGGCATAGAAATAATGTAACCTAACCAGTAGGGCTATTATGTATTTGAGGTGCTAGCAAATGTTGAACGAAATGGAAAAAAATGGCGACTAGGGGTACGTCTGGTAAGCGCCGTCAACGCTCACAACTGTCGCGCCCCGGTTTAGCGTTCCGCTATGGACCAGTGCTTGCAATGTTCAACTCAAACGGAACGGTTACGCGGTCGCGAAATGCGCGCCAAATTTTCTGTCAAAAATCGAAAGAATCCTATATTACTTATTTGATGCTTTGACAGTGACAGCTCGCAACGACCGCGAAACCCCACCTTCGATCCGCGAGCTATGTGGTCGCAACGTGAGCGTTATCGGTGACGTCATCGATGACGTACGAGCTCGCTCACGATGATCGTAGGCTTATAAAGCATTGGGTGTGCGAACACCGCGAGTGATTTCGGCGCTTACCGGAACGTAGCCTTTATGTCACTTTTGTCAGCTCCTGACTTACTAACATTTTTGCTTACTGCAGCTGTCAAAACTGACACGGAGCCGCCATTTCCAAGATTTCAATCAACATTTTTTTGCAATTGAGATACATAATAGGCCTGCAGGAGTAGGTACATGGATTGTATTTATTACATACGCTAAAATTGCGATTCATAATATTTACCGTTGCCTGGTGCAAGTATCAAACTATAACCTTGAGGTCATGTGGCGATTAGGCCTTCACACACTGTGCTTATGTATGTAATAATATAAAACAAAGTCGCTGTCGCTGTCTGTCCGTCCCTATGTATGCTTAAATCTTCAAAACTAAGCATCGGATTTTGAAGCGCTTTTGCTGAATTTTTTAATAGATAGAGTGATTCAAAAGGAAGGTTTATATGTATGATACATGCATAATATTGTAGAGAAACACTGATGAATTTACAGGTTTCTAATGTGATGTCGTAAATAAACACATTTTTTTGCGCTTACATTACAAACGCTGACTGAACCCCACGAGAAAGATCAAAATAATGTACTACAGTATTGTACACATTAAAAAGGTCAACAAAAAAAACCGCGATGGTATATGTCTATCTCTTGAGGATAACCCACAATAACCATTTTTTAACCTTTACATTTTACGGGAAAAAAATGGCTTATTAAGGAAGTTATTTTAAGTAATACAGCATTAAACCTTATCCAATTAAGTACTTAAATACATTGTCCATTCAATATGGATCAATATGGCCCTTTACAGCATGTAATTTAAATGAATATTTCGGAAGATATTACAGATTTAAAATGCAGGAACATAGTCGTGCGGCGGTTAGATTTTAGCGTTGAGTGTTTTTCTCATGGTCAATTCTATGTCACTCTTTCAAGAGTAACTTCTAAACACAATATATTTGTATTGTCTAATGACAAAAAATCTGTAAACGTGGTTTATAAGGTCATTATGTAGTAGGTAGGTATATTATTTAGTATCAGCATTGCACCCGTGCGAAGCCGGGGCGAGTCGCTAGTATGTAATTATTTAATGAATTATGAAATTTTAACATATTTATTATTAATAACAGATGATAAATAACCAAGGCAAAATTTCCAGACAAAAAAAAACTCTCCTGTCCGTCTCTGTCTTGCGCGACATTGCCCACTCACTCCATTCGCCATGCTAGTCAAAGTTCATATACATTCACCAACATAACAATACTTACTACCCAGAACCAGAATCTTCTTACCTTTTCGTTGTGATCAGTACAATGCAATCAAATGACTTCATTAGATCTATGCGATTACGAAACCTTTCTCTGTATGTAATTAGTTCGTAGCCACCGAAATGGCGATGACATCATATTGTCACCACAGAATAGTCAGACTACGTGACTCAGTAACAAATGTTAAGCCAAAAGTCTTGAACTGATTCATATAAGCCAAATGAGATGAGAGAAATCTGACCGTAAGCGATTGGGTCACGTATAACTTAACATAAGATTTATAATCATAAAATATAAGATACGATTAGATGTCTTTCCGTAGAGTTGCTATCTATGCGTACAGAGGGTTTAATAACATATACAGTATATTAAATATGTATATACCGATACAACTATATTTCTTTTTTACGATCAGGGTTATTAAGGCGTGTCTGGTTCATACATGGCGGACTTTTAACCGATAGGCGGTCATATGTTCGTGTGTATGTATTATTTCCATGTGTATGTTAATCGATATCTCCCCCATTTGTGGACCGATTCTTAAAATTCTTTTTTTTTTGTTTGTTTGATTATACTTTCGAGGTGGTCCCATTTAATTTTTATGAAATTCGGTCAAGTAGTTTTTGAGTTATACACCAATAATGAAAAGTGTTTCACCTATCTTGATACTCGTAATATCGTAATTGACGGTGAATGACAATCGATACAGTAAAAAGCTAGGGTCACTAAAAGGGGTGAACAACATTTTTTACCAAAAAATGGAACTGACTTCAATACTTTTAATATTTCTTGTTTTACTTTAGAATAATATTATGTACTAGTTGACCCGCCAGCGGCTTTGCTCGCTTGGTTTTTGTGTAGTGGTGAGAGAGCATAGAGTTGTCTTTATTTGAGAGAACTATTCTTTAAATTTCAATAACTTTTTTATATATATGGCTAGAAACAAAGTTAATGTTAAGTGAAGCTTACCACAATATATCAGTAAAAATTTCATCTAAGATGTGTGCCGTTTCTGAGATTAGTGTGCACAAACAAACAGGCAAACAGTCAAAAATTCTAATAATAATTTTCCTAAATTTCTTCGTTTATCAAAGTCCCATTAATATTTTGTCATATATATCTTCCGTCTTAACACGGCGATCCGTTACATTTTTATTATGTATATATACGAGTACATTACCAGTTTTACGATACAAACATGTTTAGGCTTATTTGCATTAGTTGATTATTATATTATATTATTATTATTATTACATTTACGATATTATTATATATTATTATTATTACCTGCACGCATGGTGGATTATGACATTATTGAACCATACTCTGGCATTGTGACCGGGCTGATTATAACCCTCTTATGGCCATATTGACAGCATATGCATATGGATGCTATGTGTGGATAAATCATATATCGCGTATTATATCACGCTTTTCAACCGCGTTAAAAAAGAGGAGATTCTCAAATCAACGTGTATTTTTTTTGTGTATAAGTTTTTATTTTTTTTGATGATTAATTTTTTGTTTGGTATTATAGAGTATACTTCCGAAGTGGTCCCATTGAATTTTGCGGTTTTTGAGTTACAATCCAATAACTGAAAAGTGTTTCGCCTGTGTTTATGTTTATCTTGATGATATCGTAATTGACGGCGAATGACAATCGATCCGGCAGAGCAGCAAGAGTCACTAAAAAGTGTGAAATAACTTGTCGAAATCCATGCGCACAATATTGTGTTAATGGGTACTTCTGAACTATCATGGCATTTTTTTTGTATATCCTAACTTATATTACAAATGCGTAGTGGGTTTGTTTGTTTCTTACGCTTTGTCCTACCCTTAGGTCCTACCGCTTGATAAAATTCTTGAACAGTATAATCCAATTTGACATTTTACTAGTGAACTCATTAGTGGAATAGATCTATTCCCGAAATCTTGTGTATCGTTTTTGCACTATATTTTAGTTGTCTCGCTTTTTCGATCGGTAAAATCTATAAGAGAAAGAGAGCTATATGCTCTTGCTCTAAAATCCAAAATCACAACCTGGAACGTGAAAAAAATATTTAATATCATGTTCAAAGTCGGCCCCTAGAGTTAGTGTATGTGTGCAGCTGTCAGTGTGCCAAAACAATTGTTTGACATAAATTGAATAAAAACTAATGGAAGTGGAAAAATTATAAGAAGGTTAGCTAAATTTGATTTTTATCATAATAAAATATGAACTTTTGCACTTTCAATATCTATTAAAAAGATTTTCGTTTTTTCTCGGACATGATATTCAAATATGAAACGCAACTGTTTTTTTCGTAAACATAACTTATTGCTAGAAATTCAATATGTTATCTTACAAAACATACAAATAGTGCAGGATAATAATGTAAAACATAGTTTATTCTGTTTATTACTTTTTATTTCACGTATAAGTTTTGAACCGTTTTGAAATAATCGGCATTTTTTGAAGTGGTTGCAAAAAGCCGAAATCCGCCATCTTGAAATTTCGGAAGTAGAAGGGTTCTAACAAGTTGAAGTAGTGAAGGAAAGAAAGGAACGTTAGGAAATTTGGCAAGGAGATAAACTGCATCCCGGGGGAGGACATAGGATACTGTTCATCATCATCATCCATCACGCAACTGAAACCATGGGGCGCAGCTATACTTTTGTATTTATAACATGTGTTACTTTCTACATCAACAAAGTTTAACACATTTTATATATCTATGTCACCGGTCTCTTCTACTTTGGATAATCTATATTATTAATTACAAATTTTTTTTCTACACTATTTATTATTAATATTATGAAGAGTAAATATCGTTTTCTGGTTCGAATTGAATAGGCTCCGAAACTACTGGACCGATTATAAAAATTATTTTGCCATTAGAATCCTAAAATTTCCTGATGAACATAGGCTATATAATATTTTAAAAAAAAATAGGTATGAAAACTTCGATGATGTAACCCTAGGTGTGGAAAAAATACCAAAAAATTCTTTATGTCAAGTACTCTGCGGAAACTATTGACCATAGAATATTCCTCTATGCTATTAACAATAAAGCAAAGTGACGTACTACAGTTTTATAGAAGACGTCAATATCTACAAAGAAGTCAACATTACCATATGTCTAACTATTACAGTTATGTCACAATAAATACTTTTTCGTTTTGGAATATGCAATAGTAACACCGGTACAATCCAGGTCACATTATTCGTGCCTTGGTATTAATCCTCTACTCTACTAAATAAGGAGGTAAGATATATGATTGTTTTTTTGTTTGTAATGGATACACGTTAAACTACTTAACCTATTCAAACAATGCCTTCAAGAGTATAAAGATACATTATGTAACATACGCTATATTTGATTCATCCTCATCATCCTCCATCACCACGCGGCAGAAACTGCGGAGCGCAGCTAGTATGTTTTAAGGGGGAAACATTTCTTAGTTTGTTTGAAATGAGTAGGCACCAAAATTGCTGGACTGATTTGAAAAATTATTCCCCATAAGAATCCTACATTATCATAAGCCATCACCACGCGGGTGAAACAGCGGAACACTAGCATTTCATTATGAGGTAAAATTAATCATGTTAAAGCACTAATACAGTAAAGAAAGTCACGTTGGAGTTTGTATGGTTACGGCAAAAGGGCGACTTTTAACGATAATACGGTCGACATATTCTTTGTAGGAATGTTTTTCAAAAGAGGCTAGCATTCCTGTGGCACACGTTGTGTCTAACAGCCTGCCTAGCTACCACTTCTGTGTTTACACTGTGTACCACTAATTGTGCTATCCGACACCCGTCACGGCCTTTGATCTGAGATAGCTTCACCATTACCTAGACTGGGAGGTTTCTCGGGAATAATCTAATAAAAGAGTATCTTCACATCCTTTGTGGATATGATACTTTCTCGGCTTGGTTTTGTGGTTGATAAGAATTCTAGTTACAAACGGTATTATTATTATCTAACACCTTTAAGTGCCTAGTTACCTTCCGTGCTTCTGAGTGCACGTTAAGCCGTTAGTCCCGGTTGTTTGTCTTAGGACAACAGTCGTTAGACTTCGAAGGCCTTCGGGCGGCCTGAAAAACTTCGACACGGATTGGCCGCTAACCTATCCACCAAGCCGCACTTGGCCCGCGTGGTGGATTATGGTCTGTGACAGGAAGGCTCGAGTCCCAGCAGTGGGAAAAAAATAAGCTGAATATAATACCTTTAAACGAGCAATTCTTGTAGTTATAACCTAATAATATATAAAATTGTCGTGTCGCGGTGTTTGTTAACTAACTCCTCCTAAACGGTTCGACCGATTTGTATGAAACTTTGTATGTATATTCAGTAGGTAGAAGAATAGAAATTTAGTCTGCAGGGGGTTTCGGGGGCGATAAATCGATCTAGCTAGTTTTCTTTTGTAGAAAACGTATTCTTATCCGTGTTTTCAGGCCATACAAAACTGCTACAATATCATTATGACTAGGGCCATCAGCTTAAACAACAACTAAACTGTTTTACCGACACAGCACCACTAAAGTTACTTGACGATAGATGGCGTTGTTAAGCAACACTAAGCCAATGAGTGTTTAATTTGAGGTTATACCAAGAAGATCAATTGTTTACTTACGTACATAGCTTGGTCATCCAGATATAAATTATTAATTAATTCATATTTAAATTTAATATATCAGGCCTACGTCCGGTCTCTTGATAGGCATTAGTGAAGCCAAAATCAATAACGAGAGGCCCTTTTTATGTAAAAATTAAGTAAGGAACCCTTTTCATAGTCAGAGAGAGTCCAATAAATATAGAAATAGTCTATTTTCTACAAATTGGCCTATTTCTAGATGTTATCGAGAAGCGGGTTATTTTACTTTGAATACCTCGGTGGTTTATAAGTAGGCTACGGTAGAGACTACAGCACATGACAATTTTATTCTCTAATTAAAATATTTACATAGGGGCTTGCTACCCACTAAACGAGCTCATAATATTAAGTATTATTATCATGTCTCAATCGCCTAAAAAATTCAATTAATTTTACTTAACGTTGCCACAAAAGTTTGAAATACGAACAGGGCCCCAAGTCTCTTAGCTATTGAGCAATCGCCATACTACTGCGACGCTTCTGCTATTGAGCTGCCTTGCTATTGAGCTGCCTTGCTATTGAGCTGCCTTGCTATTGAGCTGCCTTGCTATTGAGCTGCCTTGCTATGTCAAATTCGGTAGATAGTCTGTTAAATCTAGTTCTCAATCGCTGCTGAATAGCAATTGCATCGCTGTCGTATGGCTGCGCTAAGGCTTGAGACAAGAGTCTTCGACCAATGTGTGTTACCAGTGATGACTTATGGCACTGAAACGTGGTCTCTTACTATGGGCCTCATAGATAAGCTCAAAGACGCACAACGAGGGATGGAGAGGGCTATGCTCGGGGTTTCTCTACGTGATCGAACCAGAAACATAGCCCAGAAGATTAGGCAGTTAAAGTGCCAATGGGCAGGGCACATAGCACGCAGAGCAGATGGCCGATGGGGCCGGGAGGTTCTGGAATGGAGACCACGGACCGGCAAGCGCTGCGTAGGTCGTCCACCGACACGGTGGACAGACAACCTGACAAAGGTCGCAGGACGACGTTGGATGCAGGCCGCTTCCAATCAGTCCTTTTCAAAATTTTTGGGGAGGCATATTTTCAGCAGTGGATGTCCTACGGCTGAGATGATGATGATGAAGGCTTGCGAATGTTGCCACTCACATGAGATTGAACACTTCTATCAGTCAAAACATCAACACAATGGCTGGTGCTAAAACACAAATAATAAACACATTTTTAATAACTTTTCTCTCTAAAAACCTAATAAAAAATCACGGAAACTAATTATATAGATCGACTACCGATGTACGCCACTGTAGCAACGCAATATCAACTTAATCGTTTTCAGCCGTTCGATTCTCTAATGATTCGTCGATGCGCTCGTCGACGAGCTCACCGATGTCAAATACTTTATGAGATATCGCCCTTGTACATAAGGTTGTTTTCCAACGTTTCTCACGTCATCCCGTCATTTGTTTCACGGATGTTGTCAAAGATGCAACGATATGTTAGCTCTTAGATTTGCACGGCAGCATACCATTTATGTCAAAAACTATCGACAGCAAGCCGCTGGACCGTGATCGAACCAAAATAGCTACCAGACTACGATAACTGCCAAAAACGTAAATTTTCATACAATTGATTTGCGATAACGCGGTTCAATAAATAAGAGACTTGGGACCCAGGATTATTTATACCACTGTTGCCATTGATCTAGGTAGTATTAAATCAATGACTGTTGCACTTGACGTTGTTGACTGCAAGTTAGTAGAAATAACTCTGCTTAATACTTTAACCCTTCATATACCGCGATAATTAAAACAAAAGATTTATGAATGAAACGAACGTTAATGTACGTCAATGGTACTCAAAGGATTAATGGTGTTCCAATTGTTTTAAGTTATATAAACCTTTAGAAAGACCATCAAAAATTTACAATACGATTATAGAATTTTCTACCGACTTCTTAAAAAAAGGAGGAGGTACTCATTTCGACTGTATGTATTTTTTTATGTTTGTTATCTCATCTCATCCATCTTTCGATAGGGTGAACCAATTTTCAAAATTCTTTTTTTTTTAAACTGTAATATATATACAGGATGTTTGGTAGAGGGACCGACAAACCAAATGAGCGTTTTCGGGGGCCCACTTGGAGAATACAAGTTGGCCAAAAAAAAGTCCCCGACACCCCAATTTTTTTTAACTTTATTTTGTGAATTTTCTCGTTTTCTCCAATATTGTACCAATTTTGCTTTGCGTGGCCTGAAGGTGTATTAGAGACCAAATTCAACTAAAAACATCCGGTTTAAAACAGATTTTACAAATGTTATGGTGGTAAATAGGTACAATTTCGGAGAAAAAAGGAAAAATCACAAAAATAAGATAAACATATTGCGGGGTCGGGGATTTTTTTTGGCCAACTTGTATTCTCCAAATGGTCCCCCGAACACGCTCATTTGGTTTGTCGGTCCCTCTACCAAACACCCTATATATATATATATCATAAAAATATCGTATATATATATATATTTATATATTTGTGTGATAAGAGTACCTTCATTGAGATCGCATTGAACGCTTTTAAAATTATACCTTTATCAAAGCAACAAAAAGTTTTAGACAAAAGACATCCTACAATCAATAATATGAAAAATGGTTAGGCGCAAAGGCCTCCCAAAACTCGTTCAATTTATCACAAAGGTTAAGGTAGTTTGTTGAGAACATTTGTCATGTTAGAACCATTTATTTTGCGACCGCTTTCGACCACGAAGTTACTAGCTCACGTTATTTTCCAAAAATATTGCCTAAATACTTACTCGTTGTAAACACTGCAACTTAGAAAATAAATCCGGGTGTACGTTATTATACTACCATTTGTTTTTGTGATTTGGAAAATGTGACACCAATTCCTTTGTATACGCATGAAAACGATAAGTAACTGCATTATTATAACCGCGCCTCATGGTTTCACCTGCATGGTGATAAATGATGTTGATGATGAATATTTTTATTCCCGAACCGTCCTTGTATTGGAACGAAAAACGAGCCATTCTCGAGCTTTGCGCGCCATATTGCGCGATACATTTAGTGGTTTATTTTATTTTTTATTTCTTTTGTTTAAATGACTGTTGCCAGTGTTAATGAAAGATATCAAGTTCGATGTGTTTTCATTATTTGGAATGACTGACTCCAACAGGAACCGTGACGTCACTATCGCTGTTATTGGTTAAGCAAAATATATTTGTAATTCTTATACATACTGATATTATATGTGCATTCATAGGGTGGGCCTCCCAGTTGGCGAATAATGAGCGGATATAAGGGTTGAGTGCGTCTCGCCTTAGATAGTGATGTAGGGGAATGTAAATAAGAAATGTAGAGTTCCGTATTCACTTGTATTGTTCGTTCACATATAAAGGCATATATTTTATGGTACATCAAAGTGAATCTCGCTTGATGGAAATCGGAGATAGAATCAAGAAGCGATGACCATTAATGCAGCCGTAAGCTGCGTTAATGGTCACCATTATGATGACCTGAGGGATGCATTTCTCGCCCCACTGGAAAGACCCAGGGCCATAGCTGCAAGAAAAAACGTACGCCGGCAAAGTATTCCACAATTTACTACAATGTACACGGCAGAGGTAGGAAATGAATGAGTTTTTGGTTAGTGGTAAGAAATGTTGAACAGTATATCGATAACATATACCTACGGCTACTTACTATCTACTCTGTTATAACTAGTAGCTAGTTATACCCACTAATATTATAAATGTGAAAGTTTAGATGGATGGATGGGTGGATAAATTATATAGTATGTTTGTTACTCTTTCGCGCAAAAACTACTCAATGGATTTTAATGAAATTTGGAATGTAGAAAGATGAGACGCTGAAATAACATAGTTACTTTTTCATCATCATCATCATCCATCATCACGCGGGTGAAACTGCGTGGCATATATGCAGCGTTCTATATATATGTATATATATAACGCTGCATATATGCCTGCTAGCGAGATAAGACTACAGTTTTAGCGTCCCGATACGGCGGTTAAAATCAACTGGAGAGGAAAAATTCGACGGTTGGATGGATCAGACATCTGACATGGATTGTCGGAAGACGCGAGGACGAATCCCGTCCGAGGATGTGATTGTTTTTCTCTAAAATTGCAATGGTACCAACCAATGCAATTTTAACCGATAAGCAGGCGTTTGTACTCTAAAAATCGTATTAGATAAAAGGTAATAATAAATTAAATTCATAACTCAAGTTGAGCACTGACCATAGTATTATAATTCTACCTCTAGAATCTATCTTCTAGAAGGGCAAACTATTACTTCTGAGGCAGCTGAGAAGCTTCGTTGCGACTGAGATGGCGTGCGTACTCCTCTTGCGTTGCGACGTCGTACATAGACGCAACGCAGATGTAGCATACAATGCGTTGAACCGTTGTGACGACGCGACGTAACGCGACGCAACGTGGGGCATCACTAAGATGGGCTGCGCGAAATCCCACACAGACAAAAGGGACGTAAAACAAATGCGTATGCATTATTCATGCCGGGAACCGACAAACCGGGAATTTCGTAAATGGGATCACATCACTCAGGACTCGACCGGTGAGTGATATGACATGATATATTTTATTAAATTATCTGATGGACTGATAGATTTGGGTATAAGGATAATCCATAGAAGTACTGATGCGGAAATCGTTCTATCGTATATTTGCGCCTTGCGGCTTTGCCTGCATGGTGATGGACGATGTTGATGATGTTTTTTTATATATAATAGCTGTATTAGATCGAACTAAACCAAATAAACGGAGAAACAACAGATATGGAAACCACAGAAATATCAGTTATCCCGAATCTTAACAATAACCAAGGCTGGTACCGGGCGAGAAGCCATAGTGTACAGTTATGAAAAAAAAGAAAAATATCCATGTCACTTATATTCTATTTGCATGTCACATGTCAAAGAAAAATAGCCATGCGATAATAGAAATTATTCGAAAAATTGGAATTTTTTTACAGCGATTTTATAATGATGTAATCTCATAAATCTTTAACAGGGCAACCAAAAATCAAAGTAATAACTATCGTTAACTAAGTAAAATAGATTAAGTTTTGACGAGTTATGGTTTACAAAATTATTGTCAGTTAACTTTGACACTCCATGTTGAAAAACATTGTTTTTTTCTTATTTCTTTAAAAACTGGTATAGTTTGGTCTCTCGCCCGGTAACAGTGGCCCTTCACGAATAACTGCGCAAGTGTAACGTAACGTGTCGTTCTTGTGAAACGGTACAAACAATACACATGTGCACACATCAACAGTCATGTATGTAGGGCATTGTGACACAGATAACTCATAGCACTCGGTGTATGCCGAAGCATGACGTGTTGACGCTTTCGATACGAATCTGTCTTTCGAGACAACCTGTATATTTGCAATAGATAACGAAAGTATCACTTTTGTATTGAAGCCAAGCGTACCAATTTTTAAATGAAATTTAATTGGGTACCTTAATTTACGCTTAACATAATTTTGAAATATATTACCTGTGAGCTTGACACAAACTTATCATGAAGTGGTTCCTATCCTGACCACCACAAGCATCCATAAAGAAGTTCTCGTACTGATAGAGGCACCTGTTCCTGAATATATTGCCATAAAACTGAGCATGTTTCATTAGTGCCCTTCAGTGCAATCCCCTCATGATAAAGGTAACAAGTACAATTTGAAAAATGTATAACCGACGTCCACTCTATTCAGTTATTGAAGTGTAACTCAAAAACTACTGGACCGAATTCGATGAAATTTAAATGATACTACACGGGAAGCAGCTTTCCAATAAAAAGGAAATTTGAAAAAGAAAGTTTAAAGAATTTTGAGAATCGGTTCACCCAGTCAAAAGTTCTAAAAAAAATACAGTCGAATTGAGTACTCATCCTTTTTGGAAATCGGTAGAAAAACATTCATTTGTTCTGACATTTTTATGCAGAAATGGTTTAAAAGAGCTGTATAAGTTCATAAACTGATATGGTCACTAATGCAAGAATTAACGTTAGAAACGGGATATTTACCATGTATTGTATTTATTTTGAACTCTCGATATTTCGGCACAGTTGCATGCGCCATGTTCACGAGGTAACTTCATGATAAGCTTGTGTCAGCCAGTTTAGTCGTGAACATGGTGCATGCAACTGTGCCGAAATATCGAGAGCTCACAATAAATACAATACATGGTAAATATCCCGTTTCTAAAGTTCAAAGACCTGTATGTAAAAAAAAAAATTGAATTGAAACATTACTGTTGCCCAATTAGTACAGTCAAAGTTTGTTTTAGAAACGGAATAAGTCCGTCACTTATTCCGTTTCTTAACTTACAGTAAATTTGGATGCTATATGAGTTTGGAACAAATTGGCAGACATGTTCCTTTTCATAACAGTTTTGTGCGCTTTGCAATAAAATTGCATCATAATCGCCTTTTGCAAAAAAACCTGCCTTGTTCTCTTTCTTAAATAACCGAATCAATTACAAGCTCAAAAGAAAATTCGTTTGTTTATTGCAAATAAAACACCATCGAAATCACGATCATATCAGCGTGAGCTGAAACGAGGCTATAATGACCTTAATGACTAATAATTATTTTAAATTGTAGTAAATCCGTAAGTAAAGATATAATACCTATACTAAAACCACAGTATAATAGGTACTACTTATATTACTTTTCACATAATTATTCTAAAGTCCATTTAGTTAACTGAAATATTCTTTGCAAGCATTACAAAATGGTGTTCCTAGACTTTAAGTATGTAGCAAGTACTAATTTCCTACAAAACAAAAGGTTCTTTTCCACGCTACACTTAGGATTTATAGGCGTTTTATAAAAGTACGTAGTTATAGGACATTCAGATTTTCAGGCTACACGCGATATTGCGTGGCTATGAAAAAAACTTTATAATTTTTCGCGTGCTTCATTACATGTCACGTTGAATAACATTTTTCTAACTAAGTATTACACATATCTTGAGTATTAAAATAATTAGTAGATGTATTTTACGTAAGTACAAGACTTACAGTCTTCTTCAGTGAGACACGTATTATAATATATTTAATATATGTTTGGGAGTTACCTAAAACATTTTTGAAAATTATAGGATGACTTATTGCAGGCGATTGTACGTAGAAATAATATTAATTTGAACTAAGTTATTTGATCTGAGATTTAATCCTACTAAAGCGTTTTTTTTCCATTTGTCTCGTACTTCTGTACTTTTGCTATTCTCAAGTTATTTAGGTATGTATAGTAGCATCAAAGTCAATTTTTCGGTATTATGGCGAAATCAGTTCTAAATTTTATGATTCGACTTCGCGAAAACTTAGTTTTTCGACGCTTAAACCTAATAACGGAAGTTCGAAAAAAAAACGTAGTGTAAATTGAATATACGTCCTTATGAAGTATGGAAACTAATACACGATTGAGCAAACTTGGCTCGATAGAAAAAAATCAGCAACATTCCCTAAATTTTCCAATTTTTCTTACGTGCTTCGTGGGAAAAAGCATTTTTATTCAATTATGGGCAAATATATTTCAATGAATGTATCATATTCGAATTCCCAATAAAATTTAATAGTGAACTATGGACTCCTTTATCATTAAAATTTTATCATTTGATTGTACGAAATAAATATAAAAAAGTATTAGCACGTATTCTATTGAATTTTCGCATTACGTCCATTCTGGTAACCAACTCTCAACTAATGTAAGGCATCGTAAATTGTTTTAAAATTAGGATTGGACCACGCCGATAACTTTTGTCAGAGAAAATTTTCAAATCTAATGAGGTGGTGAAAATGCCTTATAGTAATTCTGGGTATTCTCTGAATTTCTTTATTATAATAGAGACATCAATGAAATTCAATTTAAACGGTTCGAATAATTTATATTTACTTGTACGGACTGTTTTACTGTCAGAACAAACTTTGTCGTAACCAGCCATAATTTTTCTCAGAAAGAGAGAAAGCAAAATCTTAGTCGAATGTCAAAACTGACAGAGTGGTGACAGGAGCGAAGTGTTTTAATGAGTTTTAACATCAAATGGACAGGCATAATTATTTTATATCAAACTTTCGAGTTTAATATAAAATAATTATACCTGCTAGGCCATCGTTATGCTAATCAGAGCAACATTACCAAAATTATCACGAATATATTGTAGAACATTGTACAAGTAAATAGTACAGATAACGTGGGATGGCATAATATTATTTTAAAAAGTCGAATTATATTTTATTCAGTAACTTATGTATGTATTCATGAGTCGAGTTCTTTATAGCGTCGCAAAAGAGAAACTTCGTCTATGAGTTATCTTCGCAATGTATGTCAATTTAATTCTATCTATTTAAAAGGTGCCTGTAAGCGATCGCTATAAAACATTCTTAAGTAGCTGGTGCCCGCGACTGATGCTGACGTCTGCGCAGGATTAGTACTTTGAGTAGCTTATTATCTTCTCCAAGGGCAAAACTATCTCTATACCATAATGTCATAAAATATGTACATGGTCAAACGCAATTGCTATAATAGTAATTAGTAAATTGAAATACTAAGTATATCAACCAGTAAACATTAATAAAAAAATACAGGACTTAGGTAGATACAAATATAAAATTAATCACCATGGAAAAAACTGTCATAACATTTCATCACTCTTGACGGCATTTGTGTTACATTTCATCACTCTTGCCGGTCGCCGAGCATGTCTAGTGTATCGAGCTGTCAAATTGACTTGACTTTTAGCTGTCATCATTACGATCTTGACGTAGGCGGAGAACTTATTATTTTGTCTATTCTGTGCCAAAGAATATTACGCTTATTCACCCGCGTGGTGATGGATGATTATGATGAAAAGTATCCTATGTGTTAATCCAGCGCCTCATCTACCTCCTTAATAATTTTTATCAAAATTGCCTCCGACTTTTGAGCATGAAAGAGTAACAAAGATCCACACGTCCATACTCACAAACTTTCGCATTTATAATATTAGTAGGAAGAAGGATTTTAGTTTGTTTATTATTATTTTGTATCATCATTTTTACTCGACTGCAGCAAAGCCCAAAAGGAGGGTTTGGTATTTGACCTGTTTATATATTTTCAAGACGAATCTAATGATATGAAGTCGTAATATACGAGTATAATCAAAATTGGGGGAGCCGTTGAGTAATTACGAGCAGACATAGGAACGGAAATACGTACATATTTATACATATATATATATGTCCGTTTCTCCATTATAACAGTTATTTCCGGGAAAGGACATTCCATGAAATTTAAATACAATCAAATCAAAAGAATTTTTCAAACTTTACTGAAAGAAAGCTTGGTACATCAAAACAAAAGAAGATTCTTGGGCACATTTGGTTGGTACCTAATATTTCCTAGATATAGGCAAAGTACCTAAGTAAATATCTTTAAGTAGAACGTCTTCCCTACTACCGTTGATTCACACAGGTTTGGCGCGAGACGCGTGTAGGGATGTCAACATCGCCATATAACAAGTGCACATCGCATCTTCGCTTTGTTGGTAACATACCTACGCAATACATGCTTGTACCCCCGTTCACTTGGCTAAATTGAGGATTCGGGATAGTTCGTTATGCGAATGTGGCTTAGATGAAGGAGACTATGATCATATTTTCTTTAGCTGTCCAAAATTAAAATATTCACTGTATGATATTCTTCCACAAAAAATATCCCGTCCTATTTCATTCAAATCTCTTCTGTCCCTTACTTTTTCTTCTTTAATTAACTGTATATTATGTAATTACATGTAGGTTATACACATTGTAGGTTTGGCCCCAACACACCTTCGTCACCCTCACGGCGGAAGGAGGGAAGTGGACATCATTCCAAAAAAAAAGGATACTGATGGTGTAAGATTTTTTCAAATCATTTCGGTGCCTATTCAATTTAGACAAACAAACAAATCTTTCGCCTTTATAATATAAGTGTGGATGAAAAGCATAGTTCGGGTGAAAGAACTGTTTAGCGAAAGCCATCGCTACGCTCTTGCGCCTAAATAAGTTCTTTTCGACCCTTGTATAACAATTTATTATTCTCTCAAGTTCAAAAGCATAAATCAGACATTTTATCATTGATAAGAATTAACGATTTGCTTAACTTCGCCACATAATAGATATTCCTGTCAGTGTCAGAGATTTTCAATTCATTCAATTCAAACAAACACACAAAGACAAATCTTTCCGTTTTATATTATTAGTATAGTAGTATAGATAGGAGTTGTGTTGGAGATTGAAACAACTCACCCTCGAACTGGACAAATTCGAGTACAGTGCAAGATAGATAGATAATTCTTTATTGTTACACCACTTAATATACAAAAATGACATAAAAGTAAAAGAAAGCTTAAAATAAAGTGTTACAATGGGCGGCCTTATCACTAATAGTGATCTCTTCCAAGATTGGCTTTAATAAATAACTTGTCAAAAGTATGTCGGGCCATACTTAGCAAAGGATTCCGTAGCACCCTGCATATTTCTTATTTTACTTGAAAACTTGCTTTATTTACTATCCTGTTACATAGGAATATGTACACGCAAATACAACTACACTCCATGCAGCTGTCGAAACGCATCGACAGCATTCTTCGAGATACCTGCTGTGTGAGACTGGCCACCATCCGCGAATCCCAGCGGCATCAACCGGGTTTCCCCAAGACGGAGTCCATGCATGAAACTGATCCTCGCTATTCAATATTCACATACTTATAATTAGATAACTAGCAAATCAATGTTTCTATTGATAATATTATGTTCTAGATCTCGTATCGATTTTTATTCCCCATACTCCGACTGTTACCTTCGTAATTGTCCTGAGTGCTGTAGCTAACCTGTGTACTGTATTGACGTCTTCGTTGGCTTAGTTGTTAATGATTCTGACTACAAAGTCCTAGGTTCGAACTCTGGCTCGGGAAAATATTTGTGTAATTAGCATACATTTTTGCTATCGGATCTTAAGTGTGTTTTGTCAATGTATGTGTTCATGCCACCCACAGCACAGGGGTTCTTACAGTATGAGTGGGTCATCATGATCATCATCATCTCAACCGTAGGACGTCCACTGCTGAACATATGCCTCCCCCATATGCGTAGGTCGTCCACAGACACGGTGGACATACGACCTGATGAAGGTCGCAGGACGACGTTTGATGCAGGCCGCTTCCAACCGGTCCATGTGGAAAATCATGGGGGAGGCATATGTTCAGCAGTGGACGTCCTACGGCTGAGATGATGATGATGATGATGATGAAGAAATCATCTAACATTATTCATCATCATCATCTCAGCCGTAGGACGTCCATTGCTGAACATATGCCTCCCCCATCTAATCTGCTTCACTAACATTATTGCTCTAACTAAAACACAAACTATGGTAAAGGACGAACTTAACTTGGCGTTTGATATCTACACATGCCTGTTGTGCCAACTGCAAATAATAAGTTTGCAATAATAAGCTTTTTTCGGTATTAAGCTACATATTTTCGGTTCTCACATTTTTCCTTTACATACTCATATGCACCTCTGCGTACATCAGTTTTGTACTCTCTAATTTTAGTCATTATAAGTCAACGGGATGTGTCCTAAACACCGTAGACCCGAGTATTTGATATACATTTCAATACTTATTCGCGTTCTTGAGAAAAGGGGTCTTAACAGATATACCGACAGATGGACAGAGCGACAACACTCCTTCCTATAGGGGTTCCTTTTTCTATTTGAAGTACGGAATCCAAAAAGTGTTATTTTTCTATGCACTGTTCAATATATATTCATACTACAGAATAATTAATGCAGTGAAAATTCATACTAAGGTTTGGGAATTCCCAACAATTTCAAAGTCCCGGGACACGAGACAGTCTACAATTAAAGTCCCGAGAATTCCCGGGACTTCAAGACTTAAAGAAAAGTTGATTTATTGATTTTTAAGAGGGGAAAGCCTTTTTTGAAGAATTTTTATTGAGTTAATTTCTAGTGAAAAGTATTAAAAAAGGCATTTTTTGTATAAATCTACAGTTATTGAACAGAAAATTTAATTTTGATAACTTTAATTATTTTCAGTCTTAATAATTGCTTTGTTTATTTTCTTTTAACACTCACAGATTCCCTTCTAACCAGTAAAATCTTACAATTACAAAACTTACTTAGTTAAAAACTATAGTAATTCTTAAAAACTTTAAATCTACAGGCCTAAAAATACAACTTAACACGAATTATATTATGATCCTAATAGGAATCATATTAGAAATGGCAAGATGGCCACTTAAAGAAAATTCATATCAAAGTTCGCTTTCAGATTCATATTCGCAATTCATCTATTTGACAGTTTTTCATGGAGAATTGTTAAATGGCTCACTAAATAGGAATTGCTTTTATGAATAATTTGAGTTTTCAATTTTACAATAATAATCTCGATACCTGTTGCCCTAAAGGGAAAACTAAAAAACTTTTTATACCATTCCTACTCTAAAAAACTTATTTTATTCACTAAAAACAGTGAATAAAAAGGACTTTTAATCACTGTTTTGGTGTTTGAACTTCGAACACACCAATATATTCAATCTCCATCTCAGTGCTTATACATCTTCCTTACGCAAATAATAGTCAACATACAAACTCTTTGTGCAAGTAACTCCTCGAGATTTGATTGGTCGATATTTGAGACAAGGAGTTTAGTGTGGCAATTTTATTGTAATTAGCATTACAATAAAAACTGTGTTGAGTTATTTGCTGCGATTATAGAAAAAAATATATAATAATAATAAATAAATTACTCTTATGTTTAGTAATTGTTCTAATTTTAATGTGCATTTTAATTAATTTAACGTTCCTTTTTTCTTCATTAAACGTCTATTTTCGCTTAATTTTTTTCATTTTATCGTAGTCCAGGTATAAAGTCTAGTATGCAACTCTTGAATAAAACGGATTTATATCGAGGGCCATGAATCACTCGCATCGCTCAGGATTCTAACACTTGAATAACTCGCTACGCTCGTGATTCATCTATGGCCCTCGCATTAAATCCGTCCTTTATTCACTAGTTGCATAATATACTATTTGAAGATAGCGCTTGAAGATCCACCTGGATCTGTTGAATTTTGTGATTTTATGATCAATAACTGACCCTAAACGTTTTATAAATAAGTTGTTTCAGAGTACTGCAAGGTTGAACAAAAACGGCAATTTTTTACTGGCCTGTCTCGTTTCGAATCTCGACCTGAAAGTCCCGGAGCTCGAGACAGCTAAATTTATGAAAGTCCCGGGACTTCAAGACACAAGACGTCCCGGGACCCAAACCCTAATGCATACACATTTCTCGTGTGAGGGCATCACTGTTAAAATAAGATTTTTGTTTTCTTTTAAAATGTATATCACTAACATGCAAACTGTAGACGATAGTTAGGATTTAAACAAGAAAGGACGTCCATAAATGATGGTGCCATGTAGTACCAACCTATGGAACTCTAAAAAGTTGTCAACGGAAAATCTACGAGTAGAAGCCTGCGGCACCGAATAATTTGGAACTAGAGCGTTCTCACACTGTCGAAACCAAATACCATTCATGGCCGCTAGGCTATGTCAATTTCATTTTCATCAGGAAACGCTACGCCGTATTAATGTTTATTAACTCGAAGATGAAGAACATAACTATATTGCTATCTCTGTCTCACACTCCCACGACAAAGACAAAGAGATTTAATTAGTTACAAAACTAGCACAACTGGCGAAACGTTGGTGTTTATCACAGAATTCGCCGAGACTATATATCTATGGTGTTTATGATCCTGAACATGAACAAATTACCCGACTCTTTTGGATAGGTAAAGGTGTGAAATACTTGGTACAGTCCCACCATCTTATCTGTTCAGGTGACAGCGTCGCTAGTGTAGAATTTTGGTATTGCAACCTAAGAAATTCACCAAGAAAAAAGAGAAACAAAACATAGGGCAGTCTTTCAAGCCACTCATTAATTTGCAAATTCTACAAAGAATCCTACTAATATTATAAACGCCAAAGTTAGTTGGTATGTACACTGTAGTTCCAATTTTGCCCACCTGAACAGATAAGTTGGTGGCACTATAAACTTATTGAATCGGAATACACGTCCTCAAGTGTCACTGTGACATCTGTCATACCTAATACCTACATCGGTGTTTTTTACATGATAGGACTACGGGTAGTTTGAATTGCCCATGGATCAACCAGTAGAAATACGCGATTGAACCACGGGGAAACAAACGTAAATTCATTACAGCAGGCCTAGACAAAAGATGTTTCTGTTAACGCCAAACGACAATTCCAAAATGTATGGCGTTGACATTACCTGTGGAAAAGTCACGTGACGTCACGCTAAGTTCGTAGACGGGACCCGGGAACTGGACTGAACCCGGTTCAGTCTGTAGCGTGTGCGGAAAAACGCCTGCTTGAATTTTGTCTAGGACTTGCACATGTGGGTAAAAGATGTTAATGAAATAGGTCGATTTTTAGACGTTGGTTCGTATTTGCAAAAGCATTTTTAAGAAACGTAATACGTTGAATATTAGACTACCAATCTGCTTTCTCGTTACTAAGGTAAGCCGCGGGAGGATTCGGAAAAAAATAAGATTAAATACCTACATACAAAACAATGTAAGATACATTTATCATTTGGTAAGTAAATTGTTTATTCTGCTATAAGCGAAGTATTCCAAGAACAAGTAATCTGATTATGATAATATTACGTGGTTCATATCTACCCCAAGAGCGGCCCTTCAAGGCTTAATAGAATCTATGTTTTTAAATGTATTACATTCATATGGCTACATCATAAGTTAATCAGAATCTGGCCTAAATTAAACAGAAAGCGACGGGTGACCGCAAAATACTGGCGTGTAGTTTGGCTAAACATCATGTGCGGGCCCCCCTTTTATGGCAACATGACAAGATTTGATAAGGCGAGGATGACGATAGTGAAGAAGGATAGTAAATGTTCAAACTGAACTTGCTAACATCATCTTCCTTCCCGAGGGAACCTTTTTTCTTATTGGCATAATACTTTCCTATTATATAGATCCATTTGCTAACCTTAAATAATATATGATCTATACATTTACTTTAAGTTTCCTTTTAAATTATTACCTGATTATGTCTTTCTACGCAGCAATAACGTTACAAGTTTAATTGACATGATAACGTCTTATAAATCGATGAACGCCGGTTGCACGCACAAAAAGTATGGCTCATTGTCACGTTCCGCCTGAGCCGAGTGTGCAAGCGTAGCGCGGAACAAGCTATAGAGAGGCACGATCGGCCTAAACGTTCGGCTTGTCTTATGACGTTATCACGTAAAATTATCGTGCGTAAACCGACTTTACAGACAACAATTTCTTTGTCCACAGAGCGTTCAGAAGCGCTAAGTGGGAGACTGTCGAAATCCGCATCGGAGCTATCCTGTACCGCTCCGACATCGCCACCGCCCCGCGCCCGCTCCGCTCACCACCACACCCCGTTATCTGTAGTACATAGGACGCAGCATTTCTTTACTAATCTTAAGGTAAGTTGTTTTTTTAACTTGTGCCATTTTCATACAATCCGGGATAGGTAATACCTATTTTACATGGCCTTATATAAGACCTTTGTTAATTAGTGCAAAATATTGAAGGAGGTGGTTTGGAATCGATAACTGTTCAAGTATAAAAAGAAGAAAAAAATAAAGGTTCCTATGGTACGTCGTTGTATTCTAAGTGGGTTAGGTGATGTTACCGTGCTATCGTGCGTTCTGTCGCACTATTTTCGCAGAGCGGTGAATACCTATGGGTATTTAATAATATAAACATATGTATTTTTCTTTCAGTTTCATGACTAGTTATCGATTCCAAACCACTCCAATTCAATATTGTGCACTAATAATCAACGGCCTTATATACTAAGTGGGCCTTAGAGGCGAGTAGGTACTGTGTTTAGTTGAGGAACTGATCTTAGATTGCAAGCTTGAAAATGTAATAGTGGAGAATCCACCTTTTATCTACGCCCGCCGAGAGAAGCAGAATCCGTCACAGACCAGGCACTGCGACCCGATATGGTCTCTTTAGTTTAAAGCGCTTCTAAACTTCACTAAGTATATGAAAGGTGCCAGATGACATAGCTCAATGTTAATGGAAAAATAGTTGGGGCGCGCGGCCCCGCAAAAATTCCCCTCTGCCGGCAGAGCAATCGGGGTTGGCACGTCATGCGATTCACGCGCTTCAAATCAAATGTTAAATTTATTTTTTAACGTTCTTGATTTCTGTTGTGCATACGTAGGCTTCCAACGAATAAGATAGATCGAAGATATGTTCGTATATTGCGATGTTGGCATCTCTACAAGCATCTCGCGCCAAACTTGCGTCAATCAACGCCAGTAACGAAGGCGTTCTGCTTATATATTTTTACTTACTTTGGTAATGGCAGGTTAACGGCAGGTTACAACGCAACGTGCACTCGGCGCGGATCGCGATGACAAAATGACATAGGTTATGCGAAGACAGAGTGTCTACCACAGTTCAATGGTCATCATCATCTCAGCCGTAGGACGTCCACTGCTGAACATAAGCCTCCCTCAAACATTTCCAAAAGGACCGGTTGGAAGCGGCTTGCATCTAACGTCGTCCTGCTAGGCAGGTCGTCAGTCCACCTTGTCAGTGGACGACCTACGCTGCGCTTGCCTGTCCGTGGTCTCCACTCAAGAACCTTCCGGCCCCATCGGCCATCTGTTCTGTGGCCTGCCTACTGCCACTTTAACTGGCTTATCTTCTGGGCTATGGCGGTGACTTTCATTCTTCTACGGATCTTTTCATTTCTGATTCGATCACGTAGAGAAACCCCGAGCATAGCCCTCTCCATAGCTCGTTGTGCGACTTTGAGCTTATCTATGAGGCCCATAGTAAGAGATAATCTTTTCCAAAATACTGCCTATTTGACAGCGCTATCACTTACAGTAGGGTTGCTAATAATAAAAGAGCTCTGGTGTACTGTTTTTGTAGTTACATGTTGTAGCATCAGTCATGTTGACTATAATGCAGATGAGGTGAAGGCTTTCTGGCCTTTTTACTATATGTATTTATAACTACATTAAAAAAAAAGACTAACGATAAATAAAAGTGCATTTCTATTATTTTAAATACGAGTTTAAAGCGCTACTGATTGCGGGCAAATTATCCAGCACTGCGGTTTACCCACCAAGATGGACTGGAAAAAAAGAGCTGTAGAGAGAACCACCAAGTAAAATTAGCGTAGATCACATTAACGAGTGCTCAAAACTTGTGCAAAACCTCAATCGGTGAAACTGCACGTAAATAAACAATTAGATTTCCTAAATCACTATTACATTTTGCTGCATCTTGGTTCAGGTTTTACTCCACATATTTGTGTTCATCCCACCTTTCAGCAGACATTCAGATGAAAAGAAAACAACGGCAACTGTTCGAAATAATAGCCCGTATGCCTGCGGGCGAGCATTTTGCTTTGAGCACAAAACGGCTTTGAAGATAGAGCTCGAATATTATGCATCTTTAAATTATTCTGTGTTTTGAAGTACTTCGTACCAAGGAGGAAGTCCTCTATGATTTGTACCAACATCTGTTATGCTTATCTAGGCAGAAAGTTTAACATTTTACCAAAAAAAGTATACCATACCTACGTGAGAACAGTTTTATTTTACTTTTTCGAAACCTATTATTTACGGAGTGATGCTAGAAGTTTGAAAAGGACCTAATAATCTTAAATCTAATTTTCAATTCTTACTACTATTATGTAACCCTTAAAAATCATGATGCTTCACCTTTAAAGTAGCGATTTAAATGGCTTTACGGCTTAAAATACACTACTCCTTATAGCGGTTGCAGTGACACCGAGAGTTTTAACTTTATAATCACACCTGATACTTCATCATGAGATTTTATAGCCTTAATCTCACACTACTTTTTTGCCTTGTTTACAGTATTTTCAGTTGGTTTTTAATTAAGTTAATTTATCTTTTCGTAAACGTTTATAATGTAAAACATGTAATCTTTAATACAATTTATTTAGTCAGAATAACACTGACAAACGCTAACAAAGGCAAGAACTGTTTTATTGTTCACGCGAAACACAGAGATCCAATTAATTTAAAGTAAGTTACTGTGAGAGTTTAATTAAGGCCAGGTTTATATAAAGGATAGAGGATTAAGTTGTTTCTCATCATGGTTCTATGATGAATGATGAGTAAACTAATGGGCCTGTCAACCCATTAGTTTAATTGAACCCCGCGCTATAAAGGCAGGGTAGTGAACCTACCCCTATGCACGAATAACTGCGTAAGTGTAACGTTAACCGTGAAACAGTAGAAACTGTTATGTACCTAGGGCATCTGTGACATAGATAACTGATAGTTTGTACGACAAAGCGAGAGGCGTTGACGGTTAGATACGATACGAATACTTTTTCGCAAATTGTTTGTGCTACAGTAACAAAATAGTACCTAGGTGCTATTTTCTTCAATGGTGCTTGCAATACTGTCTCTTAGTGTTTTAACGTTTTTCAAAACTACCGTACTGTCTACTTCTTTTTTGCCCTATCGAGTTGTTGAATCCTTCCGGCTAATGGCCTGTCCCAATAATCTATCTATCGGCGGTTTACCTTACTAGAGTTAGATATTTGACACTATTTGTATGAACGTTATGTCAAATTTCTATCGGTAGTAAGAAAAACTGTGGATAGATAGATTATTGGGATCCCTCTTTAGTACAGCCGTGCGATTCTCTAAGAGCAAATCTCGTTGCATCTTTGACAAAATTCGTGAAACAAATGACGAGATGACAAGAAACGTTGGAAAATCAACCTTATGTACAATACAAGTGCGATATCTAATAAAGTGTTTGACATCGGTGAGCTCGTCGACGAATCATTAGAGACTCGCACGGCTGCTTTTGACGTGATAACAGTTTTATGAGGTCAGACTCAAGCCGGATGGATATGCACGAGCTAATATGCAGTTTTATCACCTGGTAATTAAAATTTCAACGTACAATTTTAAAGCCCACTAAGATTTTAGTGTTCATTTTAGCCACAACCTAGCTTTTCAGCTACTGATCTAAAATTAAAATGCGGTTACAGTATTATATACTTTGTTCGGTACCTGAAGCACATTTCCATGTTCTTTCAAAAGTGTGTGTGGGTGTGTGTGTTTTGCTACGGCCAACGGGCAAATATTTGTCTGATGAATAGAAATGTTTGTACCCTGGGTCTTGGATGTGTTATTGTGTGTGTGATGCCTCCCACGACACAGGTAATCCTAATGTGGTGTATGAGTGTGTGAACGTATAATTATTATTTATTTACTTAATCCTTTGAGTACCTACCATTGACGTACATTTACGTTCGTTTCATTCATAAATATTTTGTTTTAATTATCACGGTATATGAATGGTAAAGGCCCTGCAAGAGCAAAGTTTTAGGTATTTGAGCGGGTGAAGAACTGGCCGTGACAGACACAAGCGTGCGTCTGTAAACACGATAACTTTTTCGCAGTTTTAATTTGTTCAAAATAAAAGAAGCCACAAGGGTAAAAAAAATGTAGAAATGTCATTAATTTAATAAACTACCTTTTTTCTGATTACAAAAATATAATAATTGTCTCGCAAAATTTTGAGAAATTCGAAACGAAATATTTTTTTCCGTCGTTTATTAGCGATTTTTTTCTTCAAGGTGCCAGATAAATATTGTGCAATATTATTATACAAGTCTTTTGTTAAACTTTTACCTATGCGCTGTATTTTTTCCAGGTTTGTATCAATAGCTGTGCATCAAAACTGTGCGACAAAACACATGCGTTTTACGGTACTTTGGCTTGTCCATACTAAAAGAGAAAACTCTTTTCTACCTCTTAACATTGTCCGATTTCAGTGTTTGGTTTTCATGTAATCAACACATTATTTACTATGCCCGTACGTTTTGATTTTTTCAGTATTTAAAATAAATAAAAAAAAATAGTAGTTATGTTCCGCGCGTTCCGTGAGACGCAGCTAGTTTTTTATCCGACTTCAAGCCTGACGGTGTATCCCGTAAGTAGCAAGTTCACTAATAATGACGAAAAAAATTTTACCAACATAATCTAATGTTCAAAATATTGTGATAATAGGTTCTTTTGAATTATCATGGTACTGACTTCAACAAGTAATTTACTGTTAAAGTCAATTCTAGACTTTGACAGTTGTTAAGTCTCATGTGCCTGTAATTTCGCTGGCATCCATACCTTCAAAGCACAGTATTGCGAACATTACTGATTCACGATGGGAAAAGGTATGGTGGCAGTACTACCCCGGACGAACTTATTCACAAAGAGTTATTCTGCTCTTTAAATAACATCATGTTATAAACTAACTGCATCCCGCGAGCTAAATGATGTTGATGATGATTGAAAGTATAAGTTTTAAGTTAACTCAACACCTCATTTATTTAAGCACCTATAATTTCTTCTAGATTCATGCAGCAGTTTTTGAGTTATCAATTGTGTAACAAACCCGACTTTTGACCGAGTGAGCGATGTCAAAACAAAATAAACAACCGTGATGCGAAATAGTGAACTGCTGTGAAACAATCAAATTGCAGCAATGGCACAGGAAGCTAGCTCATCTTAATGAAGGACAAATGAGAATAGCTATATATCTAGATATAGAATAGGATAGAATCTAGAATGGATCAGAAGAAAATGAAAGGTTTAGATTTTAATAAAAATGATACAGTTAAAGACTGTGAAGTGTGTGCCAAAGGCAAGGCAACTAAACTGCCGTTCAATGTAGATAAAAATGAAGAACGGACTAATGAACTTTTACAAATTGTTCATGAATACCGATGTTTGTGGACCAATGAGACAACCATCGAAAAGAGGTTCGAAATACTTCATCACATTTATTGATGATTTTTCAAGATATACAAAGGTATATACTATGAAAACTAAAAACAAAGCCCTATCAAAATTTAAAGAATTTAAAAATGAAGTTAAGAGATTAATTAAACAAAAGATATAGAAGAAGAGCAGATACATGACAATAATGATATAGAAGTGATACTTTTTCCAAAAGAAGAAAATGTCAAAAACATAGAAGGATTGAATAGATCGGTAAGTGGTGAGCAAGAACAGGAACTAAATAATGATGAAATATTTGAAGATGCAACCGCAGAAACAGAATAAATAGAAAATGAAATATGTTCGGATAACGAAATGGATGCGATGAATTCCATTACTGGAAAGCGAAAAAGAAACAAACCAGTATGGCACAAAGATTATGAGATGGATGCGGAACAATCATTTTTGAAATAGATGAAAATGGGATGACGTTATTTTAAGCGAGATAGAATCACATCTTAAAAACAATACTTGAAAAATTGTACACAGGAATGAAAGTAAAAATATGATTGACATTAAAATGATCCTAAAATATAAGTACAATGAACTTGGAGAAATAGATCGGCGAAAGGCGTGACTTTTGGCATGAGGTTACATCAAAAAGAAGGGATCGATTACACGGAAACATTCGCGCCAGTAGTGAAAATGAGTAATGATTATTGATTGCTCATATCCTATTAATATTATAAACGTGAAAGTTTGTATGTATGGATGTATGGATGTTTGTTACTCTTTCACGCACAAACGGGGGGGCTAATGTTGATGAAATTTGGTATGGGGGTAGATGAGGCGCTGGATTAACACATAGGATACTTTTCATCATCATCATCATCATCATCCATCACCACGCGGGTGAAACCGCGGGGCGCAGCTAGTAAATATATAAGCGATAGAAAATGACATTAAATTATCCCAACTTGATGTGTGTACGGCATTTTTAAACAGTGATATGGATGAAAAAAATTATATGAAAAAGCCGCATAACTTGGATAAATACTTGAAAATTATAACCGCAAGTGGAAAAGAAAATGAAGTAGTTAGACGAGCAAAAGAATACTAGATATGAACAGCAGGGCTATTATGTATCTCAGCTGCTAACAAATGTTGATTGAAAATTTGAAAAATGGTGTTAGTAATTTGATCACTGACGCTGACAAAAGTGACATAGAGCGGCCATTTTTTCAGATTTAAATCTACATTTGTTAGCAACTGAGATACAAAATAGCCCAGCAGGTATAAAAGTGACTGGATATGTCAATTAAAAAAAGCCATACACGGATTGAAACAAGCAGGACGACAATGGTTCTTAAAATTACATAAAAAATGGAGGAAATTGGATTCAAAAATTCCACCGCAGATCCTTGTTTGTTTATCTTGGAAAAAGAAGGAGAGAAGTTGTTTGCCAACATATATGTCGACGATTTAATGCTGGCCTATAAGTTAGAAAATTTGTTCAGGGAAGTTAAGGAAAAATAGCAGAAAGCATTTGGATTACGTGATATGGGTTCACTCCATCATTGTCTGGGCAAACGATTCTCCCATGTAGGGGGGGAAATGACGATATCACAAGAACCTTATATAGAAAATCTGATAAAAAAAAATTACATGGAAGAATGTAAGCCAGTTTTGACGCCTATGGAACCAGCTCTAAAATTAGAGAAAAGCGTAAATGAAAAAGAAAAGGATAAATATACATTTCAAAAGCTTATTGGATCATTAATGTATCTGGCAATAGCAACAAGACCAGATATTATGTTCGCAGTTAGCTATTTAAGTCAATATAATAACTGGTATGATAAAAGTCACTGGCAAGCTGCAAAATTAATTATACGTTACCTTAAGGGGACGAAGAATGTCTCACTAAGATACAAGAAAACAGGGTTGCCACTTATAGATATGGCAGATGCAGATTTGGCAGCATGTACCCTTGACAGCCGCTCGTATACAGGCTATATTTTCAAGTATGGTGGTGGTCTAATCAGTTATGAAACAAAGAAACAAAGAGTTTTGTTGCAGAAGCTGAAAACATGGCGTTGACAGAAGCAACGAAGGAAGCCCTGTATTTGAAGTATTTACTAGAGGACATTGGAGTATCACAGCAGGCAGTTCCAATTTATAATGACAATCAGGCTGCACAGAAGTTAGCCACCAATTTAATGACTGGAAAGAGATTAAAACCCATCAGTATTAAAGAGCATTTTGTGTACTGTGTACAAAGAAAACTGGTAACTATTCATTACGTGGGCACAGATAATATAGAAGCTGACTAGCAAACCCTGCGAGCTCCGTTTCGCCACCAGATGGCTTCGTTTTATGTAACATTTCGTTTGGCGCCATCTACTTAAAATATTGGTTTGTAGTACATGCTATGTATCAGAGATGGCGCTGTATGTGAAAAAAGATTTACCCGCTTTTCTTTAAAAATTTTCCTAAATTTTCTTTACTATAAACCTCACGGAGCCCGAGACCTTTCCAACGAATGCAAAACCGTGGTAATCGGTTTGTGCGTTCTGGAGTTATAGCGTCAGGAAGGAAAACCCGACTTATATTTATATATTTTTCCTGAATTTTCTTTACTATAAACCTCACGGAGCCCGAGACCTTTCCAACGAATGCAAAACCGTGGTAATCGGTTTGTGCGTTCTGGAGTTATAGCGTCAGGAAGGAAAACCCGACTTATTTTTATATAGTAGATTTTCTAAATAAGGCGTTACCGCAACCAAGGCTATTGAAGTTGCTTAAAATGATAGGAGTCACCCAGACCTGTAGGGCTATTATGTATCTCAGATGCTAACAAACGTAGATTGAAAACTGGAAAAATGGCGGCTCGATGTCACTTTTGACAACTCTAGTAAGCAAAAATGTCAGTAACTTGATGACTGGAGTTGACAAAAGTGACACTAGGCGCCATTTTTTTCGATTTCAATCAACATTTGTTAGCAACTGGGATACATAATATCCCTACTGTGCTCAGTTTAGCACCCAAGGTCATCGTGAGTGAGTCGGGGAGTGTCATAGATAATGTGTTTTTATAATTATATTGACATGATGACCACCATGACAACCTAGTTGTTGGTTGTGTTTTATTCTTATACAGAAATTCTCAGTTGATTCTCAGTAGCAATCCGGAGTCTGGAACTGTGCCCTACAGAAAGGCAATAAGCTCGGCCTCTACTAGATAAGACCAAACATATCTTGCGAAAAGTAGGTGTTTGAAGACCTCTACCTACCCCTTCGGGGATACAGGCGTGATAATACGTTTACATCATACAAGCATTCAATCACTTAAAAGTTGTTTAATTTCAAACTATCAGCTTTGTGCTTCGAACTAGTGGCTATCGATCTGTGTTAGTTTTCGATACAACGTACGAGTACTTTCGAACCAATGACCAACCTGAAAATATTTTCGCTACGGCGTGCGTCGCACTGACGTTCTTCGAGCCAACGTAGGACTCCCGTTTTTTAGTGATTAGCGTTTTTCATTAAGATGGAAATATTTTAACTAAAAAGAAGAAAAAAAGGTTAAATCGCCATCTACTGCTTTAATAATTCTAGAATATTTGTGCTCGGGAGGTCGACTGTTCGTAGAACTACTATTTTATTATAGATGTGTTATATTTGTAACTAAGGATTTGATAAAGTGAGTTTGTATGTATGTTATTTCTTTATTCTGAAACAGTCTAACGGATTGGGATTAAATTAATAATATTATACGAGTAGTAATAAATAAATATAGTAATAGGGATTGCTCATACACAGGAAAAACACATATGCTTTATTCCGATGCAGGCACACTTCTCACGTATTGCTTAACATCTTTCACGTAAACGAAGGTTCGGGCAGAACCCAGTGTAATCAAGGCACGCCAAGTGTTCTGGCGTGCTGCAAGAGAGAAGGGTCCGGCAACGGACAGCCGCGGCGGGTTCGCGGTCGTGTGCGAAATCTGTCCCGCGATCCCGCCAAAAGCGGCAGTGACGGAACACCGCAGAGGTTTGGTGGGTATGCTGCCCTTCTGGCAGAGACTCCCACATAACCAATGTGCTCCCCCCGGGGCTGGTGGTATCCATAAAGGATAACTCTGCGTCAAAAAAAAAGAACCTAGTTTAATACGTGTGTGTGGTAATATTATATTACCATATGTACACTACATTCTAGTAGTATAATATACCTTATATATACACATATACAGATGATTATCCTGAATGTGATAAATGTGTATGACGTCACTACTCATACATGCTGCAGAATAAACAATCCATTTATATCCCTCATTTGCGGATCGACCTCATCCCTAAATAATATGTATTTATAGAAGAGTATGCAAATGACCGCAATCTATTGAGCTCAGCACAAATACTCCATTTGGGAGGGTGGTTTGCGGGTTGCCTGGGATCATCACGATTCGATTGTTACATATGCAACAGAGGACAAATACCTATCTTTTAGTTGCAAGCCATTTACGTTTAGGTCTTCTTTCTTTATTATATTTCATTCTTGATGGTATAGTTGTAGATTAAGAATAGTTTTTGTCCCGTGTCAATCAATTAGTGTGTAATCATAATATTTACATCTCTCATATTCGGTAAGTAGGTCCTTATTACCCCCAAATGGGGCTTGTAGGTGACCAATTAGCGCTCTATGGTAATAATGTAGCTAGAAAAGCCCTAGGGCGGTTTACATCTCTCATATTCGGTAAGTAGGTCCTTATTACCCCCAAATGGGGCTTGTAGGTGACCAATTAGCGCTCTAGGGTAATAATGTAGCTAGAAAAGCCCTAGGGCGGTAAGTAATTAAAAATAACACTTCACTCTTTCAAAAAGTTCGCGTACATCTAACCATCATACTGGCAATAGACATCATGCATTCAGCCCAATGACAAAAGAGGTCGCTTCGCTATTCAGCCTTGTCTTCGTATGAGTATTATAGTCATCAATTTTATTTTTGTAATGCAGGTTTTTTTCTACTTACCTCACAATCGAGATGTAAAGCCCTCGAACTATAGGCTCACGAGCGCAGCGAGGGCGCAATTGATGCCTTACTTACAGCCCTTGGCTACTAATCTACTATTAATGTGTTGGTTATATAATGACTTAGTACCTGGGTGACCTCGAGTTGTTTTGATCGATGTAGATACGAATACAAAATAGCAACACATGGTCCGTGAGAATCTTGTCACCGCAATTCAGAATTTTACAATGCGACTATTACGCCATCTAGTTTCAACGCAACGAGCAAAGTTTGGTTGTTGTTCTTTGAGAATCTTGTCACCGCAATTCAGGATTTTGCAATGCGATTGTTACGCCATCTAGTTTCAACGCAACGAACAACGAACAGACTGTTGTTTATGTTTGCTGAAAACGCGGATAAAACGACATTTTCTATGAAAATCACTGTAGCTGTTTCCGAGATTCAGATTATAATAATATTTAAACATATATACACTGCATTGCTCGTTTAAAGGAACTATATATGATGACTCATCATCATCATCATCATAATCATCAGCCCACATTCGTCCACTGCTGGACATAGGCCTCTTCTAAAGTACGCCACAGCGCTCGGTCTTCAGCTCTCTGCATCCAGTTACTGCCAGCCGCCTTCCGCAGGTCGTCTCTCCACCTGGCCGCAGGGCGTCCTACACTCCGTTTGCCTAAGCGTGGTCTCCACTCAAGAACTTATGATGACTCATCCATTAGATTTTTATTTATAAAGCATGGTTTAAACCGCATGCAGCGCAGGACAGCTTTTATCGTTGTAGTTTATGAAATATTGTGAGAGTGACACACTTGAAGAGTGTCTCGAGGAGGAACATCCTCAGCCAGCAGGCCTAGACAAAATTCAAGCAGGCGTTTTTCCGCACACGCTACAGACAGAACGTTCCCGGGTCCCGTCTACGAACTTACCGTGACGTCACGTGACTTTTCCACAGGTAATGTCAACGCTATACATTTTGGAGTTGTCGTTTGGCGTTAACGTTAACAGAAACATCTTTTGTCTAGGCCTGCTGCTGGACCGCCGTAAAGACGAAAAATATAAATAAAAAAAATACAGCATGTATCATTTTGGATTATTGATTTCGCGTGTGTAATGTTTTGTCTGCTTTATCTTTTTCTGTATCGCGATAATCTCCTGAACAACCATTCATCCATTTTGACGTGTAGATACAACTGTGCGAACGGCTACAATTAAACTGCCGTGCGATTCTCTAAGAGCATACATCGTTGCATCTTTGACAACATCCGTGAAACAAATGAAGAGATGACAAGAAACGTTGGAAAAGCAATCTTATGTACAAGGGCGAACTATTTGACGTCGGTGAGCTTCAGAAATCATTACAGAATCGCACGGCTGGGCATGGACATACCGACTTTGCGGCCCGCTAGAGGTCGTAATTTTAATCCTAAAAAAAGTAAGTAGTCAATTGTAGGTGTAAACACACTCTACAAGTCTCTATAAAATATATTTTTCGATAGCAATCATCAAAAAATAAATAAAAATAAATAAATAAATATTCCACAACTATCACACAACGCCATCTAGTCCCAAGCTAAGCAGAGCTTGTGTTATGGGTACTAGACAACTGATAAACATACTTATATATGTCTAAATACATAAATATTATAGATAAATTACACCCAGACACAGAACAAATGATCGTGCTCATTACACAAACATTTGTCCTGGGTGGGAATCGAACCCACGATCTCCGGCATAGCAGTCAGGGTCACTAACCACTAGACCAACAGGCCTGTCAAAAAAATGATTGTAGAAAACTAATTTCACTGCCTGTATTTTTGACTTTTTCAATCGATACGAGTATCTCGCTAACGTTGACCGATACGTGTAAACTGTATAGGACCTTTAGATGTTCGTATCTAGACGAAAAGCCGAGTTACTCGTATTGTAAAATAACTGAATTAACCGCTTTCATCAAGATATCAGAAAATGCCACCAAGAAGATCTAGGTCGTGTTTTTCAGGTTTTTCTACCGACTTCCAAAAATGAAGGAGGTACTCAATTTGAATGTATTTTTTTATGTTTGTTACCTCATTACTTTCGATAGGGTGAACCGATTCACAAAATTTTTTTTTTTAAAAGCTGGTGCTTCCCGTGTGGTCCCATTTAAATTTCATCAAATTCGTTCCAGTAGTTTTGGAGTTACACTCCAATAACTGAATAGAATGGAAGTCGGTATTAAATTTTAAAAATTGTACTCGCGTCGGTGAGTGGCGACACCGTGGACCTTGATTCTCCCTGGGGCTAAATGAGACCCCTGACCCCCGGCTTGCTTTAATTGGCCGTCCGGGGGTGGAGACGCAAGAGCAAGTAACAAAAAGCTCCAAGGGTGGAAGTGTTAAAGGGCATAACGCCGGTAGTAGCGCTCTAGTGAAACCGCAGCACACCTCTCAACACCCTTTAGCCATCCACACCAACGTTGCCCCTTTTGTCACCACTCATGGTGGCCTTTATGGGGAGCCCGTTAAGTGGATGGCAAGTCACCACCTGCCTAAATATTTTAACATGAGATTAAAATTTACAGGTGCCGTAGTCTCTTCCATAGCCCACTATCTTCCTTATCACTAATAAGTTCATATCAATAGCCTGGCCATTTTACTCATCTTTGTAATAGTTATAAGTACCATGTTACCCTTCATCCAAATTTTTTTTCTGTTTTTTATACTCCTTTGTATTTTTATACCAAACAAGCCTCTAAGTGTTGGCTACAGCCCCACTTATGCTTTTGTAAAGGACCGGATGAAATCCGAGAATTTGTTTTGAATAAAAGAAATAATAATAATAACACTAATAACCTAACACCCTCCCTGAGTCGGTGTTTCCGGTTAAGTACGATATGGGGGTCTTCAAAACACGAGTGCATAGGTATCTTCTGGGTAAGCGCTTCATCATCGATCGCATCATCATTTAACACCAGGTGAGATAGTGGTCAAGTGCTACCCAGTTCGGTATATAAAAAAAACCTTAAATGACAAATCGTGTGAATTCTATTGTAACATAATTTGCGATCTACCTTATTTCCTTCGTCAGAATGACTTAATTAACATATTAATGAATTTTGTGCTGTCCTGAATCCACTGTGTTTCGATATTTAGTTGGCAAATTGAAATATAAAAAAAATATAGTTCAAAGTACCTATTATCACAATATTGTGCGCATGGTACTGACTTCGACATGTTATTTTACACTATATCGTGTTGAAGTCGGTTATATTTTAGGTAAAAAAAATCGCCTTTTTAGTGACCCTTGCTACTTACGGGATCGATTGTCATCCACCGTCATTAAGGATATCATAAAAATATGTGAAACACTTTTCAGTTATTGCAGTATAACTCAAAAATTGCTTAAGGCGAAATGTGTGTGGATTACGACCAGATTTCGTGATTTGACTTCGCGAGAACTTAGTTTTTCGACGCCTAAACCTAATAACCTAAAAGTTCGAAAAAAAACGTAGTGTAAATTATTTATTTATTTATATATTCCATCATATTTTTAATAATAATTACAGGCCACTATGAATTAAACATTATTTGAAATTAATAAAAATTAACATCATGTCATAAAAACACATTTGATTTTGTCAAAGTCCCTCACGATCAATGCCCTCTAGCCCAAACGTGCCTATCAGGCTAGCGGCATTCCCGCGTTGTATGGCCGGGGAAATGTTCTGCACAAGATAATAGCCCGACTGAGGATCACGCGTTCTCTCCTTCAGGCGCCGCCCGAGTTCTTTAACGAATATCTTGGCCTTCAGGCCCCACGAAAAAAGAAAGGCGAGGAAAGCAGAGGGGCCAGTCTCTTGCAAACGACGTACCCCAAGACCGCCATACCGTATAGGCAGACTGGCCTGGCGCCACTGTGTTTCGTGGAGGCTAACGTTTAACGTTTCCTCTACTATATGCTTAAGCATGTTGTCGAACCGTTGGACCTCTTCTGGGTATTTCCAAGTCGGGGCCGTCCGGATAAGATATGACAGTCTAGGCATCGCGAAACAAGCTCTCAGAAGAGTCAGGGAAACATGTGCCGGAAGGTTCTGAAAATGATCTTTAAGCGAGGCCAAGGACTCTGTTTTTGCCGCCAAGCTGTTTTGAATGCCTTCCTGGAAAATGGGGGCTCCTAGGAGGCAAACAGACTCTTGGTCCATGACTCTAAGTCCAGGAATGAGGGAAGTGAATATGTAACACGATTCCGAGACTACTAGGCTACAAGGATAAAATTCGCACTTAGCAGTATTAACCTCTAAGCTTAGCTTTTTTAAGGCTGGAAAGAGTAATTTAAAATCCCTCTCAGCTACATCCGGACTCCCACCTAAGGTCCCATCATCCAGATACCAAATGTTTAGAGGACACTCTAAAGAATTAATGGTCTTATGGATAGCCATACTGAAAATCAAGGGGCCTAAAGGATCCCCCTGCTGAGCGCTGACTTGAGACAAAACACGTTGACCGTTATAGGACAAGTTACTCGGGGTGGAGCATTGACATAGAAAAGGGAAGATGGACGGTGTCAGCTCTCTGACCTCCGCCAAAAGTTCCGGATATCCATCTTTATAAGTACATCGTTGCTTCCCTCCCGCATAAGAAAAGCCCGAGTCGCGTGAATAGCAGCCTCGCAACCAAGGGGTGTGCCGAATCCTACCTGGTGCGGCTGCAGATAACTTGTCATTTCGTTTCTGACTGCTTGACAACCTAACTTTGCCACCAATTGGCGAAAAGTGTTGCCCACCGCAATGGGCTTTATACCCCCGTCTTTTTTTTTGGAGAGCGCAAAGGGAGCCACCATACAGAAAAGGGCAGATTTCGGGATTCTAATTCCAGCCCAATAGGAAGTTACATAGACGTGTCAGCGATTCGAGTAGCCGTCGCCCATTGTCCCCAGCTGATGGAGAGGAGAGCTCTTTCAAATGTTCGGGGCGCAAGCCATCCGTGCCTGCCGCAGAGCTATTGTAAAAAGAGTGGAGAGCACCGTACACATCTTCCAACTTTACAACAAGACACGGCGACACATCGTCGGGTGCCGGGGGAATACGAGGGGGATGAAAGGGGGAGGGATGCTTCGCTCTTAGTGAAGTGAGTGTATCGTTACCAGTCGGGGCGAAAGTGCAGTCCGATGTGAGAATGCGAGCCGCACCCCTGAGGTCCCCCTCAAAGACCTTAGCCTGTACAGATTTGTACAACGAAGGTGACTTGACAGGGACATATTCGGCAGACGGACTCAGACCCAACTGGGCCCCCTCGATGTTAGCCTTAACCTTAAAGGTCAATGACTTCTTGTCGCCCTGATCTGGCAATCTCAGGGCCGTGTAAGCAAATGATAGCAATGCCAACCAGTCCCCTTTGCTATTGGACTGTATGCATTGTTCGATCAGGGACGATAATTTTCCGGCTGCGAGACATCTGGCCCCCTTAGGCACGTGTCTAAGAACCCGGACTCTGGCTCTAAGCGAAGGTAAGTCCTCCAAACTCAAACCTCAGCGGTTATCAGATGCCGATAAAACGGAAGGGGTTGTGGACGAGGGGCCTCCAGGACCCTGGGGCAGAATGATTTTGTGTTTGCGACCAATGTGCACTCACAGGCCATGGGGTACAGAAAATAGCCTTGAAGAGCCTGGACAATGCGGGCAAAGTGCGCGTGAAGGACTAGTCATAGCAAACTACCTATATTATGACAAAATAGTTGTAACAAATTAAAATTCAAAACAACAATGTTAATTAACAAAAAAAGTAGTTAAAGAAATAACAGTCAATTACACAAAATTAAAATAAAATAATAATAATAATGATTGGTATTATATAAATTACTAATTTTTTTTTAATAATATAGACCGATTGGAAATTGTTGGATAAAATTGTAATTAAACAGTCATAACTTTGTTTAAAATTAATAAAGATGAATATTAAATATTACACATTATAACTAATCAAGATAATAAAATATGTCGATATTTATTAATAATAAATAATAATAGATGTCAAAGTATAGATTAGGTACATTACATTACATAGGTACATAGATTACAATTCTTCTTCTTCTACTTCTGTGACTTTTTAACGTTAGAAGTTTTATTTTTCGGTTTCGAGACCAGGCGATGTTATAATAAAGGACTTCGTTGTAAAGAAGTCATGTATGTAGTGAATCACAAGCAGTAGCCGATCACTCTGTTACGTCGCGCCCAAAAGGTATTATGCGCCATGAAATACGCGGTTGTTACGCGTTTCGATCAAATAGGTCGACGTAAATAAAACTGTGGATTTCACAATTATTTTTTGAACTTGTTTTGATCATATTTACATGAAAAATAGAAATTATTGAACACTGGTTTGCTTTAAAAACTCTGTAGAACTGGTTTATGTTAGGTTTCACTAAAACAAGATGGTTTTAAACGCAATTACAAAAATAATTTGGCGAGCAACTATTAACACAACCACCCTCAGCTGCGTGTCCAGTAAGTAAAAAAATTGTGTAAATTGAATTATACGTTCTTATGAAGTATGGGAGCCAATATACGATTGAGCAAACTTGGCTCGATAGAAAAAATTCGGCAACATTCCTTGAATTGTGCAATCTTTCTTACGTGCTTCGTGGGATAAAGCATTTTATTCAATTATGGGCAAACATATTTCAATGAATGTATCATATTCGAATTTCCAATTAAATTTACTAGTAAACTATGGACTCCTTAATCATTAATATTTAATCATTTCATTGTACGAAATAAATATAAAAAGTATTAGCACTTCGCATTACATCGTCCAATTGGGGTTGGGTTTGAGTAAAGCATCGAAGATTGTTTTAATATTAGGATTGGACTGCGCCTTAACCGAATTTGATGAAATTGCAAATTTTCTCGGAAGTGTAATCTACTAAACAATAAAAGAGTTATCAAAATCGGACTACTCTACGGTCTCTGTCTATACGCGTCGACTTTATAGGAAGTCGGTTAAAAATAATGTGTGGTACAGACTGTTTATGGCATTGACGGGAGGAAAGACTAATTTATTTGTCTAGATGACTTGACTTGTTAATGAAGTTTTAGCTATCCAGAATCCACTGTCTATCCATTATTTATTCAGTTGAAATGTTATAAGATAAAATTATACCAGTTATAGCTCCCAATACAACATGTTGTAAAGGAAGTCATGAAACCAATCCATTTCTTAGCGATCCTTACTTACTTGTTACAGAGTCGCTGGCAGCGCAGCAGAAGTCGGGAGAGATGCCACCACGCCACCTTCACCCTCGCATCAGCACCAGCCGACAGCAGCGGGACAGAATATGGAGCAGACCAGAGTTCAGAACAAAGCACACCTGCCAACTCACCAAGACATCGGATAAGAAGTAAGTGCCATATAAAAACATTGGATGGGTGGCTACTATAGTGTTAACTGTAAAGACAGTATGACGAATCTATAGTTTTATTTATGTTTGAGCACTGTTCTCATGTCTTATTGGGAATCTTAAATTGAAGCCAAAACGGCCAATACTTATACTCAATAATATAAGTCAATATTTAAATAAGTCAATATATCAATACAATATTTTTAATGTACTTTTAATAAATATGCACAAAGTAAGTATATACTCTTACATTAGGGTAATAAAAAAGACGGTCTTGTCGTTGTTTAAATTATATTTTTTTGTCTGGAAAACACTTGTTTTATCAATCGACTACATGATTTAAAACAGAATGGCCACTTACCGAGGCTGCGTGTTTAAAAAAGCTTCCATACTATGGTCTCATCCGAACTAGCAATAAAAAGCTATATGTTTCCCTAAAAAGTTTATATCTAAATATAGGTATCTCATGACTCAAAAGGAAGTTGTAGAGGCAAGTGTTGCAATTACATATTCTGAAAATAGACCACAGTACTTTTTATTATTGTGCTATTTGAAAAAAACGAGAAGTCTGTCCGTGACATTGTTTGTACTATTTAACTTTTATAAATACAAAAGGAATACTACTATCACTACAGTAACAGCTAAAGACCACAGTATTTTAATACACTTATGTTATAGTGTGCCTTCATCATTAAGCGAAGAAGAGAGATAAAAAAGCCTTGAGATTCACTCTATTAGACCATATAATTAGTCATATTCCATCACGAAAAGGCAGCTCACCTGATGTTAATTGATCACCGTCCCCCTCGGACATCCACAATAGCAAAGGTCTCGAGGATGCGTTGTCGGCCTTTGAGAAAGGAATAGGCTCTTTCCTTGAAGGCTCCCAAGTCATATCTGTTCGGAAATACCCCAAAGGGCAGCTGGTTCCACATAGCGGTAGGGTGAGCCAGAAAATGCCGTTTGAATCACACGGTCGTGGACTCCCAGACGTCAAAATGATATCTATGAAATTTTAAGTACATATAACTAACATGTACTTTTAGGGGGTAGTCATACATTTTATGATTAAATACGTAGTCTCATTAGGATTCCAGAAATTAGAGTTCTTTTTTTGGATCGTTTCCACATAGGATGAAAGAAAGTAAGTTTGACAAATCTTCTAGATACAAGTACAATTAGAAAAATTGTATACGGACTTCCATTCTATTCAGTTATTGGAATGTATCTCAAAAATTACTGGATCGAATTTGATGAAATTTATATGGGACACATGGCTACACGGGAAACACCAGCTTTCAAACAAAAAAACAATTTTGAGAATCGGTTCACCCAGTCGGAAGTTATGAGGTAACAAACATAAAAAAAACATACAGTCGAATTGAACCTCCTCCATTTTTGGAAGTCGGTAGAAAATGAAATAGAAATATTATTATAAACAATAACCCACACAGATACTGTTATTTAATATCTCAAAACTAAATGAAAACAATTCTAGTATTATTGCACACATCAAGCATAATATGAACTTATATTTGTTACAATCAATTCCGTTTCAATTATTTATGTGATTATGATTATTAAGCTCCGATTTCATCACTGTAGCAATTGCCGTGTGATGATTGCAGGTTGTCATAATAATACAATATTAAGTATCATTATTATTCAATTAGATGAAGCTGCGTTATTTGATATAAATCCCAATATTTAGCGTTTCTACTAACGCCAGATGTCTAATATAAAATAGTATAAGATAAAAATTAAACAATTTCAAATGAATATAATAGCACTGTTTTAAACTATCACGGTTGTTCTCTAAAGTTATATGATTATTAACGGGATACACTGTCTTCCCGTGAACATGGTGCGTGTAACTGCGCCGAAATATCGGGAGCTCATTCCACAACCTTACCACGGTAAATATCCTAGCTATTTGGATATAATAGCGTACGTATAATAGCGTATATTCGAACACTTTTCAGTGTTTTCTTTTATAGTGGTTCATCAAAGTGACTCCCTCTCGCCTGATGGAAAGCAAAGATGGAATCAAGAAGCAATGACCATTAGTGCAGCCGTAAGCTGCACTGATCGCCACCCCTATGATGACCTGACAGATGCTTTTTCACGCCCCGCTTGAAACACCCAGGGGCATAGCTGCAAGGAAATACGTACGCCGTCAAAGCATGCCACAATTTACTTACACGGCAGAGATAGGAACTGCCAAACTTTTTGGTTCGTGGTAAGAAGTTTTGAACACTATAAGGATGCAATGCTAGGCCGGAACGAGTAATTCCGGATCGGAATGGTGAGGAAGGAATAAGATTAAAAAGCTCTTCAGAACATTCGCCATGAAAAAACCGGTAAAAAACGCTTAGAGAAGCTATAGTTCTATGCATTTGTAGGGGTTCTAGGTGTTGAGTGACTTCAGTGTCTCCAATAATACAGACAGCGCGCGATAGTGGTTTTGGGGACCCGCAAGGCTATTACGTGTCTTAGTTGCAATCAAATGTAGATATAAATTTCATATAATACCTTATACCAGATTTGATAAGTCCAAGTAGGCAGAAATGTTGGTAATTTGCTGACAATACTGAAATGAAGCGTCTATTTTTAGATTTTTATCAACGTTTGATTACAATACAGATACTTATCTAACAGCCCAGCCGATCATGCTCATACTAATATTATAACTGCGAAACTTTGTGGGTGAGAGAGAATGTTACGATGTGAGTGAGTGGGTATGTTTCGTCACTACTTCAACGCATTGTATTGAATACGTAATGGATATACTTCTCAAGGGAACGCAATAATGTACATTCTACGCGGACGAAGTCGAGGGCTTAATCAATTTAATCGGTTTGAAATTGATGGATTTTAAAATACAGAATTGGTGTATAGTAAAAGTGAATACCTTAGACTTATAATAATTTTATAATTTTTTTTATAAGTTACGCCAGCTTAGCAAGACCAAACATTGCAACTTTAGAGAGAAAAATACACTTCAAACCCGCCTTTTTCCGACAATCCATGTCAGACGTCATGACCACTAGGCCACGGAGGCATACCGTCTGAGCATCGAACTTTAACACTCTATTTGATATTAATTGTCGTAACTATAATAATATTTTATTGAAACCCAGAAGTGTATATAATATTTTTATATGTTAAGCTATTGTTCTCAGGACTAATATATGCGAAAGATTTCGACTGAGTAAGTGTGTATATTGTTTTCTTCTTCACGCTGAAACGTCTCAATGAAAATGTCAAATAATAAAGTGCATTTAGCAATAAATGATAATAAAATTAAAACAATTGTCGAAAAGATATCCAGGGGGCCGAATCCGCTAATTAAATTGCAATCGAACCGTAGCTGAACGGTGACTTTTACACGTTTTCATATTCTGTTACTAGCTGCTCTCCACGGTTTCACCCGTGCGGTGATGGATGATGATGACGAATTTTATATAGCTAGCCTATGTTACTCAGGGTGAATGTAGCTTTCCAATGGTGAAAGAATTTTTGAAATCAGTCCAGTACTTTTTGAGCCAACTCGTTACGAACATACTTACATACACATCTTTCCTCTTTATAATTTTTTTTTTTTATTTATATCCAGCTGCAGGTACGCTTCTATTAACGCCAGCGATCGATCAAAACTTTATATTCTGTTAACTGGATAGATATTGAACGCGACGCTAACTCACACTCGTAAATATTAGCGTTTTATGTATATATCGGCTGAGACCCCGACATGAAATAGGCCTATGACCCGGTATGAATAAAACACGTAATGCCTGTTCCAACTTTAATCTTCGATTACTTATTAAATTATAACAAATCAAAGACGTGCGCACGCGGCGAGTGCTCGCAGCAAACTGAATAACTGAACTGAGACTCTCAGTTCAGTCTGAGAGGTTGCCAAGCATAGCCGTTTTAATTGCCGAATGTAGCGGTGAATGCGTAGTGAGTCAACCGCTCGCCCGTGCATGCTCCGTCAGGCGGCTGACGGCGTTATATATTTAATATGTAGTATTGCTTAAGATGACGTTAAGTTCCAATTTGTCTCTAAAATAGTAGAATGGCTTTTTGGGTAATGATCAAACGGCAACAGGAGATAAAGGAGTTGAACTGAAGTGGCCACGGCATAGATTGTTGAACGTTGTGAAATAGTAGAATCGGCCGCCTGGTGAAGTAGAAGTGGTGCTGGCTGGATAGATACCTGTCAAACGACGTGTTCAACTCAAGGAGTATATAGACTCCATGCTATAAAATAGTTTTAGTTAAATTCTGTTGTGGGGGAGAATTTGGATCAAATATCCTTCTAATATTATAAATGTGTATGTGTGTAAGTTTGTATGCACGGGTGTGTGTTACTCAATCACGCAAAAATGGCTGAACAGAAGATGACATTTGGTAGGTAGATAGATGAGGAGCTGGATTAACACAGGATAATTTCCGTTATTGTTCAACACCATGCAGGTAAAACCACGGAGTGCACACTGCACCCTCTGCATCTCATAAGTACTCGTATATATGAAAAAGGAATAATTTTAATAGGTCTACATTTATAGTAGCGTCATCTGGTGATGATTTAGGAACTACTCAAATTGTTATGCCACTGTCGATAATTATATAATTAGCTAGATAAATACAACAATGAACAGGTTATTAATAAATGTTTTTTTTAAAGAGACCATCACTAGGCCTAATCCTTATTATTATAAATAGAAAGTGAGTTTGTTTGTTCGGTTCACGCCTAAACGGATCTCGATAAAATTTGGCAAGAAGGTAGATCCAGGAAGGTATATGTTTTATCATCACCACGCGTCTGAATGGCGCAGCTAGTAGCGCAATAAATGTACAAAAAAACGTTTTAATAAAACTTACATCTCGTGCTTGATAAGCTTACGGCAACATCTCGTGCTTGATAAGCTTATGCCACTGTCAATAATAATATAATTAGCTAGATAAATACAACAATGAACAGGTTATTAATAAATTATTTTTTTAAAGAGACCATCACTAGGCCTAATCCTTATTATTATAAATAGAAAGTGAGTTTGTTTGTTCGGTTCACGCCTAAACGGATCTCGATAAAATTTGGCAAGAAGGTAGATCCAGGAAGGTATTATTTTTTATCATCACCACGCGTCTGAATGGCGCAGCTAGTAGCGCAATAAATGTACAAAAAAACGTTTTAATAACACTTACATCTCGTGCTTGATAAGCTTACGGCAACATAATGAAAGCCGACTGGATAAGTAGTTCACTAAGTCCGGAAATGGTCTAGTGAGTTCGTCTTCCCTTCGCGCTACACTAAAAAGCCGGGCCACGAAAAAATCAAATGCAACAAATTAGCGTCCCTAATAATAAATTACACCCAGCGAACTTTAGTACTAGATTTTTTTTCTTATAATGATTAATCAAACAAAAGGAGATGGGGATGTAAGGGGCAAGCCAACATCTTTTGACCCAAGTCAACCTCACCTGCACGCGGTGCATCCTGCTGATCGACGAACGAGGCTCTGACAACCGACCGATGGCGGTATACCCATCCCAACAGGCGTCGCTAAATGCAACAGGCTGGTGACGGGCAGCAGCGTCACCGGTGCGAGAAGCTACGCCCTGCGATCGCCAACCCGCCTGCCCAGCGTGGCGATTACGGGCAAACTCCTCCAATGCAGGACAACAAAAAGTCACGGCCCCTAGTTCCCGGCGGCCCTGCTATTCCTGGTCATGGTGGCGACCATGGTAACGGCGGGGCGAGGGGTGCTAAGAATCTCCGGGCTACGGGAGGCCACCACAAACAACTGACCCTGGCGACGTATAACGGACGCACGTTAAGGCTTGACTCGCATCTGGCGCAACTAGAGGTGGAACTTGGGAAAATAAGGTGGCACATACTGGGGTTGAGTGAAGTCCGAAGAGAGGGGGAGGACACCTTAACCCTAGAATCGGGCCACCTTATGTACTTCCGAGAGGGAGACCAACAATCCCAAGGTGGCGTTGGGTTTCTGGTAAACAAGTCCCTTTCTGACAACGTTGTGGAAGTGTCCAGTGTGTCGAACAGGGTAGCGTACCTTATTGTAAAGCTCACCGAGAGGTATAGCCTCAAGGTGGTGCAAGTGTACGCACCGACCTCGACACACTCGGACGATGAAGTGGAGGATATGTTCGATGACATATCGAGGGCCCTCCACTTCACTACAAAGACCCAGTACACCGTTGTCATGGGGGACTTTAACGCTAAAGTGGGAGTACAGAATTTCGGCGAATCGGTAGTAGGATGCCATGGCTTTGGACGCAGAAATCATAGGGGGCAAATGCTCGTCAACTTCCTCGAACGGGAGGGGCTCTTCTTGATGAACTCCTTCTTTAAGAAACAGCCCCAAAGGAAGTGGACGTGGCTAAGCCCCGACACTAGGACTAAAAATGAGATTGACTTCATCATGACGAATAAAAGGCACATATTTAGAGATGTCTCCGTGATCAACAGGTTCAATACCGGTAGCGATCACCGACTTGTCCGAGGCTCTCTGAATATCAACTTCAAGGCGCAACGTGTCCGTCTGATGAAGTCCAGGCTCCGACCAACACTGCTCCAAACCATTGCAGGATCTGAAACATTCCAGCTAAACCTGGAGAACCAATTCGCTGCCGTGGAAACCACCACAGACGTAAACCAGAACCTCGAAAATGTGACTCGGGTCCTCAGGGAAGAAGGTACGAGATTTTGTTACATGCAGCGTAAGGGCAAGAAGTCAAAGCTTTCAGAAAAGACTTTGGGGCTAATGAAGGAACGACGTGAAAACCCACCCATCATTTCGTCAGAAAAGCGGACTCTTTAGAGTCCGCTTTTCTGACGAGAGATCAACAAGAACGTACGACACGACCTCCGGTGCTTCAATACTCTTTCGATCGAAAGAGCGATCGAGCAGAATCGGGGGTCAAAGGTGTTCGTACAATCTCTTGGAAGAAGCCACCTGACGAAGTTGACCACAGCTAGTGGAGAAGTCGTTGCTTCGAAGCCGGCAGTCCTTTCGGAAGTGGAGAACTTTTATGGCCGATTATACGCATTGCATGCATCTCGACCTGATCCCGAAAATGATCCTAGAGCCACGTTAACACGCCATTTCACCTAAGACTTGCCAGAAGTCAGTATTGGCGAAATCGAGATCGCTCTTGGACAGCTTAAAAATGGAAAAGCCCCTGGAGAGGATGGCGTTACAACAGAGCTACTAAAAGCAGGAGGTAAACCCGTACTGAGGGAGCTCCAGAAGCTTTTTAACGCTGTCCTGTTCGAAGGGAGAACTCCAGAGGCGTGGAGTAGGAGTATGGTCGTCCTGTTCTTCAAAAAGGGAGATAAGACCCTGCTGAAGAACTATCGACCCATATCCCTTCTAAGCCACGTCTATAAGCTGTTTTCAAGAGTGATCACGAACCGTCTTGCGCGTAGACTCGACGAATTCCAACCACCGGAACAGGCTGGGTTTCGGAGCGGATACGGCACCATAGACCACATTCACACAGTGCGGCAGATTATACAGAAGACCGAAGAATATAATCAGCCCCTGTGTCTAGCATTCGTGGACTATGAGAAGGCCTTTGACTCGGTTGAAATCTGGTCTGTTCTGGAGTCCCTGCAGCGTTGCCAGATAGATTGGCGATACATCCAAGTGATGAGATGTCTTTACGAAACCGCCACCATGTCCGTCCAAGTACAGAATCAGCAAACAAGTCCCATACCGTTGCATCGAGGAGTGAGACAAGGGGACGTTATTTCCCCGAAATTGTTTTCAAATGCAATGGAGGATATGTTCAAGACGCTGAACTGGAAAGGACGTGGCATTAATATCAACGGCGAATACATCTCTCACTTGCGATTTGCTGACGATATCGTCATCGTGGCAGAGACGCTGCAGGACCTGCAACAGATGCTGAATGACCTGGCTGACTCTTCTATACGCATCGGCCTACGGATGAACTTGGACAAAACCAAGGTCATGTTCAACGAACATGTTCTACCGGAACCGATTGCGATACATGGCGCCGTTCTCGAAGTTGTTCAAAAATATGTGTACCTCGGGCAGACATTGCAGTTGGGAAAAAACAACTTTTAGAACGAGGTGAATAGAAGAATTCGGCTGGGCTGGGCAGCGTTTGGGAAGCTACGTCGAGTCCTTACTTCGCCGATTCCACAGTGCCTGAAGACGAAAGTCTTCAATCAGTGCGTCCTACCCGTCATGACATACGGAGCCGAAACGTGGACACTGACGGCTCGAATGGTCCACAAGCTCAAGGTCGCTCAGCGGGCTATGGAAAGGGCTATGCTCGGTGTTTCTCTGAGGGATCGCATCAGAAATGAAGTGATCCGTCAGAGAACCAAGGTCATCGACATAGCCCACCAGATCAGCAAGCTGAAGTGGCAGTGGGCTGGCCATATTAGCCGTAGAACCGACAACCGTTGGGGTAAACGAGTTCTAGAGTGGAGACCGCGTCTCGGCAAACGTAGTGTAGGACGTCCTGAGGCACGGTGGAGTGACGATCTGCGCAAGACGGCTGGCAAAAACTGGATGCGAGAAGCCCAAGATAGACCTAAGTGGCGTGCAATTGGAGAGGCCTATGTCCAGCAGTGGACTGCTACAGGCTGATGATGATGATGATGAAACAAAAGTGGTGTACCTTCTTTTGTGACTTTTGCTACTTTTGTTGTCGCAATAAATCTGGTAATTTTCAGAGTTAATTAGATTGAAATTACTATAAAATTGAAATCTTTCATCTAGGTAATATTATGTTTAAAAAAGATTGACGTAGACCTGCACGACGTCGATATCTCGACTGAGAATGGTTTCGACTTCATCCAGTAATTTTCTGTAGGATTTGGTGCGTATTTGGTATTTGGTACGGAGCGCTCGTCGTTTCGCCCCATTCATTATTTTGAATTACAATTAAATTGCAATTCTGACAACGGCATTTTACCATAGGGGTATGCTTTGGCGTTATTTGTTGACGGATTTCAATCAAATTTTTGCGGCACAGTAAGAACTATTTTCTTCATAAGAAAGATGGTAAAAGGTGGAAAGTTTGCTGTAGCTTTATATTCAGATTGGGTTAAACATATCTTTTTATTGGAAAATAAATACCTTCCTATACAAATCCGACTACGCAGTCCTCTCCGCCTTCACACGAGACGAACCCGTATACACCAGATCTAATACTTATATCCCTAATTTCCCCTCAAAAATGTACATAGGTAAGCCTATTCGAAAATTCAAGCATTCAATTTCAATTCAAAACTGGCTTTGATAGACAAGGGGAAAGTAGAAAGTGTCAGTTATTGCATAGTTGTAAGTAGGCTCGCGAGATCTTCTATTGTCACAACCACTATAGGGTTGTGAGAACAGCCGTGCGATTCTCTAAGAGGAAACATCGTTGCATCCTTGACAACATCCGTGAAACAAAAAATCAACCTTGTGTACAAGGGCGATATGCGAGTATTTGACATCGGTGAGCTCGTCGACGAATCAATAGAGAATCGCACGGCTGAAGATCTCGCGAGCCCTTGTTTTTAGTATCTTGCTTTACGTCGTGCACGACAGACCGAAACAAATTCACTGAAGCATTTTTTCCTGGCCCTCACGCAAAAGTCACCATTCTTATGTGTTGGCAGCTTGGACTGATAGGAGACTGCATTAGGTACGGTTTGGGGGTCGCAATAAACATAAAATAAATCCTCGTAACACTGTTTAGTTGGACACCTAATATACGTATATAAAGGGTATACTCATAAATTAATAAGGGTTTGGCAATACGTTCATCCTTTTACGATGGCAATATATCGGCAATATGACGGCATATTACTACGAACTTTGTTATTTTGGATACATAATAAAATTACTGTAGAGTGTCTTTAACTAAAATGTATTTTCATCGTCTTGTCAAATCTCATATTGGAAACATATACAAATCTTATGAGGGATGTTTAAAATATGAAATAGATTAATGAAATTTATTTCTACACTTTCTGTTTGTCTGAATGTGTCTTACGTTGTAACTTAGAAACTACTTTAAAAAATGGAATCGCGTTTTCGCGGGTGTTTTGTTTATGTTTTTGTCCATGAGTGAGGGTATGATACATTTCAATGTGACGGTAAAGAGTAGAATTGTAAAACATAATTTATAAAATACTAGCCGTGCTCCACGGTTTCACCCGCGTGGTGATGGACAATTAAGATGATGTTGAATTAAGTATGGCGTATATTATTCAGGCATAATGTAGCATTCTACTGGTGAAAGAATTTTTTGAATCGGTTCAGTAGTGTTTATTATATTTATCCATTAGAAAAAAACAAACAACCAAATCGTACCTCTTTGTAATATTGTTAGAAATCAAACACGAACATTTGCTCAAATATAAAGTTATAGTACTGTTGACATATACAGTACAAACTATGAGTTATCTGTGCCCCAGTTGTACTAGATTTACATAGTTTGTACTGTATACGTCAACGATACGATAACCATACACTTTAGCAAATTTTCGTGATCGAGCCAAAGAAGTGGATGTTTTTTTTAAATAGCGAACACATATATTTTTATAAGTACCAGAACATGGACTAAATAATACAGGACTATAATATAGCCTCCGCAATGCACAAAATCGAGACTAGCACTGATCACGTCACCACTATCACCACAGCACTAAAACCTCGGAGATGTTGACTCGTCGACGGGCGAAGGCAAAGTAAGCCACCTAGTATATTCAAAGTCAAAGTCAAAATTATTTATTCAATTTAGGCATCAAAGACGCACTTATGAAAGTCAACTTTTCATTATAATGTACTTTAAAGACACTACCGCCGCGTTCCAAAATATATAGAACCCACCGAGAAGAAGCGGCAAGAAACTCGGGGCCATTCTTTTTATATGGATGTTTACAATGTTTCTACTTAGGTACTACAAATATTACATTTTATGGTTGGCAGAGACAGCTTGCCAGAAGTGGAGTATTCCAAGCATCTTTATCTTCTATATAATGTCGAACTTTATAGTAAGCTTTTTTTATTAAAACGTTTTTACAGTCAACTTGAATTTGCCCTCTGTGAGCTCAGTTATGTGCTTTGGGATTTTATTGTAAAATCGCACACAATTTCCTAGGAATGACTTATTAGTCTACGCAAGTCTAAAACTAGGTACAGCTATCCTATTTGTATTTCTGGTATTAAAAGTGTGGTGATCACTATTTAACTTATATTTATGTAAATTTTTACGAACATACATTATATTTTCAAATACATATAAGGAAGGCAACGTTAATATATTAATTTCTTTAAATAAATCTCTCAAAGATTCACGGGGACCCATTTCGTATATAGCTCTAATAGCACGTTTCTGAAGGATAAATATGGTCTCTATATCAGCCGCTGAACCACATAGCAATATCCCATATGACATTACGCTGTGGAAATATGCAAAATACACTAACCGCGCCGTAGAAGCATCTGTTAGCTCTCTTATTTTACGTACTGCATATGCAGCAGAACTGAGTCTCCCAGACAGGGCATTTATATGAGGACCCCATTGTAATTTTGCGTCAATTTTAATGCCTAGGAAGACTGTTTCCTTGTCCATTACGAGTTTAACTCCATCAAGCGTAACGTTGGACTCCAAATATGGAACAGTAGGCAAAGAAAACTTCAAACATTTTGTCTTTTTTGAATTCAGAAGTAAATTATTAGTTGAATAGTATATATTTTAGTCTATGGTAAGCCACGACCACTGTGCGCGCCTTTTATACTTTTCGTTCGCCTAGGCTATTCTCGACTCCAACAATATAGGTATATTTAACGATAATTTTCCACCACCAACCACATTTTCACTCACTTCAAACGATGTCGGCTCCTAAACGAACTCATGTATTGAAAAGTATTTATTCAACATAGCTCTACGCCGTAGTCACGTAGCACTCGTAGCATTCGTAGTGTTCCCGAAACGCCAATATTTTTCTAGACGTTCTTTGTTTATATTTCCCAGATGGAAAACACGCTGCAAAGTTCAACACTTTATGAGAAAACCTTTATAAGTGTTGAAAATTGTGTGAATGAAATAGGTATTGTTTCTTACCTAAACTTTATTGTTTTTTGCGTAATAAAAAACAGCCGGGCGATTCTGCCGTGAGATTCTCTAAGAACAAACATCGCTGCATCTTTGACGAATCATTATAGCCGTGCGATTCTCTACGGATTCGTCGACGAGCTCGTCAACGAGCTCAACGTTATCAAATACTTTATGAGATATCGCCTTTGTGCATAAGGTTGCTTTTCCAAAGTTTCTTGTCATCTCTTCATTTGTTTCACGGATATGGTCAAAAATGCAACGATGTTTGCTCTTAGAGAATCGCACGGCAGAGCGTTACTAACTTTCTACAGATTATAACTTTCACAACTTATAACTCATCAATTAATCCACAAAACCCCTTTTTACCAAATGCGCAAAAAACGTGTGATTTGAGCGTTGTGCTATTTTGCAATAAGTGTAAGATTTCGTAGTCAGTAAAAAAATATAAATCTTGTACAGTTACCTGCACTTACACATAAACGAATTATATAATATGTGTGACCGATCATAGGAAAATGTCCATGACTTTAGTTTTCTAATAAATATCAAATGATTGCATCCGGAATATTATTTTAAGTTACAATCGACAGCATTCAAACTTGAGAAGTTTCAATATAATGCTATAATATACAGGGTGTTTGGTAGAGGGACCGACAAACCAAATGAGCGTGTTCGGGGGCCCACTTGGAGAATACCAGTTGGCCAAAAAAAATCCCCGACACCCCAATTTTTTTAAATTTTTTTTTGTGAATTTTCTCGTTTTCTCCAATATTGTACCTATTTACCACCATAACATTTGTAAAGTATGTTTTAGACCGGATGTTTTTAGTTTTTACAAATTTTATATGTATTCTCCAAGTAGTCCCCCGAACACGCTCATTTGGTTTGTCGGTCCCTCCACCAAACACCCTATATATCTAATATATTTAAATGCAATTTGTTAACATGTCTTGTTCATTGACAAGAAATGTTAACGAAATTGCATTAAAATTCACACTCTATAAATTAAACTCATCAAATCAACTCAAAATGTATATTGTTTCTACTCTGTGGGTGAAGTTAGGTCAAAATTATTATTCCGTATTGCAAAAAGAATGTCGAACATGGTTGGTTTAACTTGTATAATATTTGTTCAGGGAAAACAACCATTTAGGGGGCATGTAAATTTGTAATCCCTACCTAACATCTGTGGCTGGGACCACGTGTGGGGCAAACAAATAAAGGATTCTAATATTCCTGTCATCGAATCGCAGATGTCCTTTTGTTTTGGTCTTCGCCAAAAACGTTTACAATATGATACGTACCGATGTACACGTATATATGCAAAAAAATAATTGAATGTGTGGTTGAGATCAGCGGCAGCGCTTTGCATTTGTTTTAAACCAGTTTTATTCGGGTCCGGTTTTTAATACCTACAAGTAAATAATCCACATCTCATATTCTCTACTTCGCCTTATGATTACCTCGTATAATAACATAGTAGCAAAATGCCTACTATTTGAAAATAGATACAGTTAGATACGAAACTATTAACCACATAAAAACACACAAGGAAAATCTGTCTGGCTGTAATTACCTACTGTCTTGTTGAAGTATGCCTGGTAACTATCTAATTTCGTGTAGAGCTATTACTCTATTACATCGATTGATATAATTTCGCAAAAAAATAATAAAAACGATAGCCTATGGAGATGAATAAATGTTCAGTGACAGGTGACTATGGATGACAAGTGCAATTTTAAAAATTTAATACCGACTTCCATTCTATTACTTTGGCAAAAATCAGTAATTGTATTGTAAATTAAAAAACTACTGAACCGAATTTCATTAAATTTAAATGGGACTACATGGGAAGCACCAGCTTTCAAACAAAAGAAGAATTTTGAGAATCAGTTCACCCTATCAAAAGTTATGAGGTAACAAACATTAAAAAAAACATTCCTGAGTACCTCCTCCTTTTTTTGGAAGTCGTTAGAAAATGTAGAGAAGATTATTCACAAAGTTCTCACATTCCGATCAACATCCCGAAGACAGGCCAACTAGATTCAGTGTTGCAGAACCTGAATCCTAAAAAAGCTCCGGGACCAGACGGGCTTACCGCAGACATCTGCGCCACTGCTATCCGAAGCGATCGGGATTTATTCATGGCGATAGCAAACAAATGCTTATCGTTAAGATACTTTCCAAAGCATTGGAAAGAGGCGCACGTGGTCATCCTTCGGAAACCCGGCAAGGAGGATTACACACATCCGAAATCCTACCGTCTGATAGGTCTGCTGTCTGTCCTCGGGAAAATCGTAGAAAAGCTCTTAGTAGGTCGCCTGCAATGGCATCTCCTCCCAACCCTGAGCTCGAAACAGTACGGTTTTATGCTCCAACGAGGAACCGAAGATGCCCTCTATGACCTGGTAGAGCATATCAAAGAAGGAATACAAATCAAGAACATTGTACTCCTCATCTCCCTGGACATAGAGGGCGCCTTTGACAACGCATGGTGGCCCGCCCTAAAACATCAGTTAGCGAAGAAGAGGTGCCCAACAAACCTCCATGAGATGGTTACCTCATACCTCAGCAACCGGAAGATCAAGGTTAATTACGCCAGAACAGCATACGAGAAGGAGACAACTAAAGGTTGTGTTCAAAATTCAAAATTCAAAATTCAAAAGTTATTTATTCAGTTTAGGCATCATAGACACTCTTATGAACGTCAAAATTTTTAGTTGATTCTACCGCTGTCTTCGGAAAAGAACCACCGCCGAGAAGAAGCAGCAAGAAACTCGTGGGCCATTATTTTTTCAAGTCTTTGTACATTGAAGGTTACATATGAGTAGTATTAAAATAACAAATTTATTCAATAGTTGGCTATTAGGCAGAAGTGGAAAGCTTCCAGGCATCTTTGTCTTCTAAGTAGTGACTCAATTTATAATAGGCTTTTTTCATTAGTATATTTTTGACACGTAACTTGAATTTCCCTTCAGTGAGCTCAGTAATGTCTTTCGGGATTTTATTATAGAAACGTACACAATTGCCTAAGAAAGACTTATTTTTAGTTTTCGTGAGTCTAAATTTAGATACAGCTATCCTATCCTTATTTCTAGTATTAATATTATGCATATCACTATTTATTCTAAACTTCTTTATATTTTTACGAACGTACATTATATTTTCTAGGATATACAAAGATGGAAGAGTTAATATATTAATTTCTTTGAACATTTGTCTTAAGGATTCGCGGGGACCCATTTCGTAGATGGCTCGAACTGCCCGCTTTTGCAATATAAAAACTGTCTCTATGTCCGCCGCTGACCCCCACAGCAGGATACCATATGACATTATGCTGTGGAAGTAAGCAAAGTAGACCAGTCGAGCAGTAGCTATATCTGTCAATTGCCTAATTTTATGAACCGCATATGCAGCTGAGCTCAGTCTTCCAGATAGTGCATCAATATGAGGACCCCATTGTAATTTAGAGTCTATGCTAATACCTAGAAAGACTATTGCCTTGTCAATTTTCAATTTATTTCCGTCGAGTAATACGTTTGGCTCCATATGTCTTACATTAGGCATGGAAAATTTTAAACATTTCGTTTTCTTTGCGTTGAGAAGCAGGTTGTTTGCGGCGAACCAATTTGAAACAATAGTTAACGCGTTGTTGACTTGAACTAGTTCTCTATCTTTCCTATCTACTTTAAAAATCAGAGAAGTATCATCCGCAAAAAGAACTATGTCAGCAAGGCCCTCAACCATATGTGGTAAGTCATTTATATATGCTAAGAATAAGAATGGACCCAAGATCGACCCCTGTGGAACCCCCATTCTGACCAAAGATCCAGAAGATGTCACGCCATTAATGCCAACTTTTTGCTGCCTATCAGATAAGTATGATTCTACAAGATTCAGAGAGATGTTCAAGGATCCATCGGTGGACCAACCTTCTGGAACGTCATCCTAGACTCGTTGCTGCGAAAGCTAGAAGCTGAGGAAGATTACTGCCAAGCCTTCGCGGATGACGTAGCTCTCGTGTTCACCCAGCCCAGGAGCCTGCCCTCGAAGATGTGGTGCGTACGGTCATGGTGCAGGTTGGCACCATGATCAGTGCCCGCTTTGAGGGTCTAGAAGAACGGCTGCTTCCTGAGAAGCGCCTCCGACCACCACAGGCCGCTGATAGACGTAGGGACCAGGAAAAAGTCATTTTGCGAGCGCCTTCCCCTCCACGGGTCCCGGAGCCTAAGGCAAAGCAGGGAAAAGGTAAAAACAAACGGGCCCCAATGGAAAAGACTGCAGCCGTCGAAGTCAGCGCTGCTAAGCCGGCTGAGCCTAAGGAGATCACTCCAGCTCCACTGCCTCTACTACAGCCGTGGATTGAGGTGGTTAGGCGAGAAGCAAGGAAGGCGCAGAGAGAGAATAGGCCAAAGACGACGCCGACCCCATCTCAAAGGCTCCAAGCTACGAAGCCGGTTTCGCAGGCGCAGGCTCAGGCTCAGAAGGCCACGAAACGAAAAACGACAAAACTCCGCCCCCCTCGCACTGCAGCCGTAACTATTACGCTGCTTCCGGGGGCGGAAGCAAAAGGCTTAACCTACGCCAAGGTTCATGCCGAGGCCAAAAGTCGTATAGACCTGGGGGCCCTCGAAATGCCGCCCTTAAGAATAAGGACTGCGGTAACTGGGGCCCGCATACTTGAGGTCCCGGGCGTCGACAAAAGCGCGAAAGCAGACTCCCTAGCTGAAAGCCTCAAGAAGATTTTCGAGGGGGCAGAAGACATCCGGGTTTCGAGGCCAACAGTCACTACAGACCTGCGGGTGAGTGGCCTCGATGATTCGATCGCACCCTCTGAATTATTGGAGGCCCTTGCTAAGCTGTGAACCGTTGGCTATTAAAGCCGGCGAGATCAGTCGGGGAGCGGCAGGAATGGGTGTCGCATTTGTGCGATGCCCTACGACGGCTGTCATAAATATTATGGCGAATGGTGGCCGCCTTCTTGTAGGCTGGGTAGCAGCGCGGGTTCAGATACTAGAATCCCGGCCCCGCCGCTGCTACCGTTGCCATATTAAGGCCCCGTGCAAGTCCGAAGTCGACCGCAGCGACGAGTGCTATCGCTGCGGGAAAAAAGGCCACAAGGCCAACGATTGCTCCGCTGCCCCGCACTGCACTCTATGTGCAGCTTCTGGGAAGCCAGCTGAGCACCAAGACAGGGGCGAGGAGGAGAAAAGCTGCGACTAAGGCCAGGGCCAAGTCGCAGCCATCTCGCACTGAAACAGTGCAGGTGGATCGCATGAAGGAAAATTAGTATGGCCCTGACTTTCCTCCAGGCGAACATCAACCACTCCGCTAGGGCTCAGGACCTTCTACTCCAGAGCATGGCGGAGCGGTTGATAAGCGTGGCCGTGGTCGCTGAGCCATATCGGGTACCATCAAGATCTGACTAGGTTGGGGATCTTGACGGCTTGATCGCGATCACTAACCAGTCTCCCACCCAGTCCCATCCCCTTGAGGGAGTCGTGAGGGGAAAGGATTTCGTGGCATCTCGAATCGGCGAGGCAATGGTCATTGGGGTGAACCACTCCCCCAACAAGCCCCTGCATGAGCTGGAGACTCTTCTTGGAGAGATGGGGACCTTGATCGGCCAGAACCAACCTCTGCCCATCATTGTTCTCGGGGACCTCAACGCTAAAGCCACGGCATGGGGGTCTCCGAGGACAAGTGCTAGAAAGGAGGCGGTTGTTGAATGGGTGACGGAGACGGGGTTATGTGTCTTCAGTGGACCCCGACGTTCGGGTGCCGCTGTTGGTTGGTCCAAGGTGGGTTTTAAACCACCTGAACGTGGAGCTACTGCCAGAGGCGGCCCTTGTCCAGGCATGAAACGCCTCCCCCTTGGAGTCAGTAGACCTGGACACGGAAGCTAGGGGACTGTGCGAGGCAATGTCACATGTGTGCGATGCTTCCATGCCCCGTGCCAGAGCCCCACAGTGCAGGCGCCAGGTATACTGGTGGTCAGAGCAGATCGCTGGGCTCCGCCGCCGATGCGTAGCCAGGCGCCGCCGCTACCAATGCTACCGGAGGAGGAGACGGCTGAATCGGATGCCCTCTATGCGGACTACAGAGAGGCGTCCAAAGCCCTCCGCATAGCCATCAGCGACGCCAAGGCGAAAGCCTGGCGTGAACTGGAGTCCCTGGAACGAGACCCTTGGGGTCGGCCGTACAGGTTGGCGAGACAAAAGCTCCGCCCCTGGGCTCCCCCCGTCACCAGTACGATGGAGCCTCTGTTGCTTCAGCGTGTGGACTGTTCCCCAGTTGTTCAGGGCCAGAGTTCTCCCCTCCCACGGCGTCGGTGGCTCTAAGAGTAGAAACAGAGGAGGAGGACGTACGTAACACCTCCAAGGGGGAGCTGGGTGCGGCCATCCTCAGGATGAAGGCTATAAAAACACGGCGCCGGGACCAGATGGTATTCCCGGTCGTGTGTGGGCCCTCGCCCAGGACGCTCTGGCGCCCCGCATACGAGCCCTCTTTGACCACTCCATGCGGGAGGGTAAGTTCCCCAGGCAGTGGAAGGGAGGTCGGCTCGTACTCCTGCGTAAAGAGGGGCGTCCTGCTGGTGAACCCGCCGGATACCGCCCAATTGTATTGCTTGACGAGGCTGGTAAGCTCCTGGAGCGTGTTGTCGCTGCCCGCCTCGTCAAGCACCTTACGAGCGTTGGCCCAGATCTGGCCGACAATCAGTTTGGGTTCCGAAGATGTCGCTCGACGGTGGACGCAATATCCCGCGTCCACGATCTCTCCGAGGTGGCGTGCTCCAACGGCGAGGTCATGTTGGCGGTGTCACTTGACATCGCCAACGCCTTCAATAGTCTGCCGTGGAGTACAATTTTGGGTACTCTGGGGCATCATGAGGTGCCTCAGTAACTCCAACGTATTGTCAGGGACTACGACGCGAGAAGGTGGAGGCCGAAGCACAGTCACTCGCGGAGTTCCACAGGGGTCTGTCCTTGGACCACTCCTGTGAAACGTTGGGTATGATTATGTGCTGCGGGGCGTTAACTTAGGTGGCGTCGACGACGTCCCCCCCGAAGGGTTCCCGCATTGACGTGGCGGGGGGGCTCAGTAGCCGTGGCTTGGATCACCACGGTGAAGCCAAGAGGAACCCAGGGGCCGCGCCGGCGTTGGGGTGCGCTGGCCGGCTCAGGCGGGGCCGCTCCTATGGGCTTTGGCCGACAAGTCCACATAGGAGTGGCGGGGTCCGGGCGCTTTGGCGCAGACTCGAGGAGGTAGGGCCCGGGCGCTTTGGCGCAGGCTCGAGGAGGTGGGGCCCGGGCGCTTTGGCGCAGGCTCGAGGAGGTGGGGTCCGGGCGCTCGGCGCAGACTCGAGGAGGTGGGGTCGCGGGGAGGTTATCCCCCGTGGCTTACGTTGCAGGCGGTGGGGCTACGTATCCGACCCACCGCAGGGAGACCACGGGCGTCCAGACACGGGGAAGTCTGGCGCCCATTGTTGGCGGGTTTGGTCTCTGAGGCAGTTGCGGCGCGCCATGTGTTCTGGCGTGCCGCGAAGAGAAGGGTCCGGCAACGGACGGCCGCGGCGGGTTCGCGGTCGTGTGCAAAAACTGTCCCGCGTTCCCGCCAAAAGCGGCAGTGACGGAACACCCCGGGGTTTTGGTGGGTATACGGACTCCCACATAACCACCTACCTCCCCGTGGTAGGTGGTATCCATAAAGGATTTCCCCGGGACAAAAAAAAAAAGGTGGCGTCGACGTCATCTGTTACGCTGACGACACCCTAGTTACCGCCCGGGGGAGAAATATCCGGGAAGCATGTATCCTGGTCACTGCCGCAGTAACGGCGGTAGTAGCGCGGATCCGGCGTTCGGGCCTGGAGGTGGCGCTCCACAAATCCGAGGCCATTTGTTTTCCTGATTGTCGGAAGGCGCCACCCGCAGGCAGCAATATCATCGTAGGGTTATCGCTGTCGGGTCGACGCTGAGGTATCTTGGCGTTGTACTTGACAGCAGATGGAGACTCGTGGGTACGGCTGCTGCACTGGGCCGCTTGCTTCCCAATCTCGGAGGAGGAGGAGGTAGCTGCCGCCACCTTTACATGGCGGTAGTGCGATCTATGGCCCTCTATGGCGCCCCCATATGGGCAGGGTCTTTAAACTCGCCCTGCTCTATAAGGCCCAGAGGGCCATGGCAGTGAAAGTTTTCAGGGGCTATCGCACACTCTCGCGCGAGGTGGCTTGCTTTCTCGCTGGGTCCCTTCCATGGGATCTGGAGGCCGAGGTCCTGTCTTCAGTCTTTTGGCGCAGAACGTGGGCGCGACAGGAGGGTCTCCACCCTGCCCTTCGAGAATGTAGGCAGTGGCGAACGGACGCCAAGGAGGCTGCCTTGGCATCCTGGAGCAGGTGCTTGGGCGTCAATACGCGGAGGGGAGCTGGAGCAACCCGGTTCCTCGAAGCAGTACGGCCAATACTTAAAGAGTGGGTCCATCGAGGGCATGGATGGTCTCTTTCTGCGAGGTCGTGATGTTGCAGAGAGAGGCCGAGGAGCGAGAAAGAGAGAGAGATCCCTCTCTCTCCCGCTCCGGAGAGCGCGGACACGGAGGCGAGCCGATCGGGCTCGCACTCCGTCTCCGCTCAGAGGACCTGGGGCGTTAGCTGTGGGGATGGCCGGTGCCCCCAATTAGGGCTAGGTCCTTACGAGGTGTGGATGGCCCGCGTGTTCCAGGGCATCCCACGAGATAGTAACGGGGAGGGCTCTCTATACCCTCCCCAGAGGCTGGACCTGCCTAGGTGGGCAGCGACGTCGATGGGGGCTGTGGCTGAATAACGCAAGTTCAGGCGTCCGTCTGAACTTAGTAGATGAAATCAAACTACTCGGCCTAGTGATAGACCGCAGACTTACCTTCAAAGCTCACATCACCGCGCAGTGTAAGAAGGCTGCGGAGATATACAAGCAAATGGCACGAGCAGCGAAGGTGACCTGGGGTCTTAACAGCGAAATCACGAGAACAATATACGTCGCAGTGGTGGAACCCATCATGATGTACGCCTCACACGTGTGGGCACCGGCAATTGACCTTGAAGTGAACAGGTCCCATCTGAACGCGCTTCAAAGAGGATTCGCCCAAAAAGTATCCAAATCGTACCGCACTGCTTCACTCACGTCAGTACTCGCCCTCTCAGGTCTGATCCCCCTTGACCTAAGAATCCAGGAAGCGGCGAGTCTGTACAAGGCAAAGAAGAGTGTCTCACTATACTACCTCCCTCCAAACGCGGAACTCGAAAAACAGGTCTGCTCCTTGGACCAATCACATCCGTCCACACAAACATCAGTGGATTTCGAGTTCCTAGAAGACCTGCAAACCCAGTTGGAAGGACCCCAGATCTACACAGCCGGCAGTAAGATCGATGATCGGGTGGGCGCAGCCCTTAGCTGGTGGGAGAATGGGAGAGAGGTCAGATACTCAACTTTCGGGCTTCATCCTGAATGCACGGTTTTCCAATCGGAACTTTACGCTCTCTACCGGGCGACTCAGCTTGTGATGACTAGAAAAGACCCTGGGGTCAGTGTTCTGAGCGACTCAAGGTCCTCGCTCGAACTCCTACGGAGTCCCAAGACGAGTCACCCTTTGGCGAAGGGTATAAAGGAAAATATTGGCAGGATCAGTGCAGAAGGAAGACCCATCCGTCTGTTCTAGTTGAGAGCGCATGTAGGGGCTGCTGGCAATGAAAGAGCCGACGAGCTCGCCAAATCAGCAGCTCTCAGTGCCACCTCCCAGGACTACGAGGGGATCCCTCTCAATTCCGTCAAAAAGAAGATCCGCGAGGAATCAATCCGGAAATGTCAAGACTGGTATGATACCTCTGTCACTGGTAGAATCACACATAAGTTCCTGCCCGATATCGCAAAGGCTTATAGGCTAACACGAACGACGAAGTTGACTCCATACCAAGTGCAAGCATTGACGGGACATGGAGGAATAGCCGAATACCTGTACAGATTCAAGCTCAAGGAACCCCCTGGATGCGAGTGCGACCCGGAAGTCTCTGAGATAGTATGGCATGTGCTTCTCAAATGCCCCCGCTTCCTTGCCGCAAGGAGGGAACTTGAATGCCTGATGGACAGAAAGCTTGAGGAATCGGATCTCCCCGACATCTTAGCAGACCCTGATTGTAGACCACACTTTCTGTCTTTCACTGAAAGATCTTTCCGCATTGCGGCAAAAAGAAACTCTAATATCTCGGTCCCCCTCCAAACACGAACACACACAAACAAACACAACTTCTCCCTCCATGGACGCCGCACACGACGAAATTCCCCAGCACCAGCACACAACCTCAAAGAACGTAGAGGCCGAACGCCTGCTAGCCTACGCAGAAAGAGGTGTGCCAGGGATAAGGATCCGCGGTGTGGCTCTCTTTATGGAAGGGGACAGGGAAAGATTCGGGATTAGCTTTTGCTTAGCCCTGGACATAAAACGAGCTCGTTTGTCCCCCGGCCTAGCATGTCTGCTCAATGGAAGCACTTCCAAAGTCACAATGAAGCGGAAAGCATACGATGCGATGCCTGTGCTAGAGATCCTAGGCCATAGATGTCGATTAGTGCGATCGAAAAACAAAACGATCGCTCTGTTCGAATGGTCGGCTCAGACACCTTTCGCGCAGGTAAGCTCACTGCTTACAAAGTTGAGTGACAAAGCAGACGGCAACCCCCGGGTGATAAGCGTAGACGCGATGGTGATCAAATATACGACGTGCGAAACCGTACAGCTCGGATGCATAAATGCCTCTGAACATCATGAGGTGGTCGTATACGAAAACAGAGGAGAAAATCTAAGTTATCTTAGGACTTCCACACACGACCGAACAAATGCAACCGACAGCGGGGAAGGGAGGAATCCCGTCCCTAGTTCGACCACCATCAGCGGCTCGGAGAGAGTCCAGCGTAAAGCAGCTGCCGAAAAAGCCACGGCACGTCAGAATGGAGGTCGTGAGAAAGGCCGAGGCTCTATCTCCACCTTTATGACGGCGTTTAACACCATGGCGCAAAGCGTGGCGTGTTAGATAATGCTAGACGATAGGATCCTAGAAATGGCTAAAACCATGGAAGGGAGCCCTGGAGTCGAGTTATAGTCCTGGGAAAGCTAAGAGGTACCGGAGATCCGATGGGTCAACGGGGTTCCGGGGTGTGGTAAAACAACATGGGTGGTTAGAAGTTTTAATGTGGACAAGGACATGGTTATCACCACGACAACCGAAGCAGCAAAAGACCTGAGGTAGAAGCTAGCGCACCGCATAGGCGACTTGGTGAAAACCAAAGTGCGCACCATGGCTTCTGTACTCATGAATGGCATCCGAAGTGGTAGGAGCGTCGTTCGCCTTATGGTAGACGAAGCTCTCATGAACCACTTCGGAGCCATTGTCATGGCAGCGCAGCTGGCAGGTGCTCGCGAAATTGTCCTCATCGGAGACGTCAACCAACTGCCTTATATCGATAGAGAGAACCTCTTCGAGCTAAGGTACTGTCGCCCGGACCTGATAGCTACCATCAATCAGGAGTTGCTGTGCACACACCGGAATCCCGTGGATGTCGCGTACGCGTTGAGGGAAATATATTCAGGTATATATTCCTCAGCCCCACGTATTAGGTCCCTGGACCAGAGAAGGTTCAGAGATGCGCATATACCCAGCACCCTTCCCAACACCCTCTTCCTAGTACACACTCAGGAAGAAAAGGAGACCCTGACGAACCAGGGTTATGGTGAAGGCATGGAGTCGCGCATCCTTACCATCCATGAAGCACAGGGACTGACATACGAGTCGGTCATCGCCATTAAAACCAAGGGCAACATGAGTCTCACGAGAGCGTCCCGCACGTAGTGGTTGCAGTCTCGCGGCACACCAGGACCTTCATCTACTACACCGACGACGAAAAAGACGCCATCAGCCGTTTCGTGCGACGTGCGGTGTCTGCGTCACCAAATGCTATCCGCGACTACAACTTGCAGATGGCCATAAAAGATCGGAATGTGGATGTGACAGAGGCCCTGGGCCAGGTAGAGAAAGCCGACTTATGTAAAAAATGGTTATAAAAAAAAATAATTAGACAAGCTTAGGCTTTTGTATTATGTATGCGTGTATACCTTGAGCATTCACGCTCACTAAAAGGATTCTTCTCGCGGCGGCGTCGTGTGGCGGGTCGTCCTCTTCCCTCAAATATGGTTGAGGAGGGCGATGGCTGGCACACGTGTCAAGCTCGTGAACGGGCGCTGCTTGCGGGAGCCGGTATGTTCTCGGTATGTACGATATTTAGAAATTAGTTAAAAGTCTATTTGTGTACAAAAAAAAAATTATTATGTAAGTATAGTTAGAAAAAAAAATGTCCTCCTGTATTCCGTTAAAAATTATAAAAAAAATAAGCTTAAAATATAAATGTAAACAATGCCACGGACCCATAGAGTCTGTGAACAAAAGCAATAATAAAAAATAAAAAAAAGTTCTCACATTTGTGGACATCTCACATCATGGAGATAATGAAATAGCTCTGATGATGTATTCTTGTCGTATATTGATTCTAAGTATGAATAAATTGTATCTGTCCGAGTGGTTTTTGTTTTCGACTGTAACTTTGAAAAAGTAGGCATTTTGTTGCTTTGTCATTATGCGAAGTAGAGAATATGAGATGTGGATTATTAACTACATAGGTTATTTGCATTGTAGGTATTAACAACCGGACCCTTTTATTCCTATATGGCATAAGGATCTAAAAGGTTTTTTAAGGATAATCAATTTGGGAAAACGGTATGAAAATATATAAATATCCCATCTTTTGGGTCTATTGCCAGAGCTATAGCCGAAGCGTCCAAGCCAGATGAATATTGAAATTTATGTGAATACATTGGCGCTATGAGCCTCGTTTTATGTTGGCGTACCGAAATAGAATGTAGAGCCCTTCCGGAAGTTTTATACTATTACGTTTTATAAGCGTGTATAACCCCGAAAGGCTCGGTAAATAAAAGAGGTTTAGTTTTTACGCAACTAAAGCGCTGTGCCCACCTAAGCACCGTGACACGTGACATGTTACTTGCCACTAGCATCAACATTCAAAGCAATTGTATGGAGTAGCGCCCATTCGCGTGGCGTAGCGACACACACGACCTGACGTGCCACTCAGCGTGCTACTACAATGAAGTGACGCGTGACACGCAGCTTGTAGTGACTAGTTAGTAAAAGGAAGGAAGATCTACCATTTAATATAAAATAAATTCCTTTTTTCCTGGTTCCCTAAATCTGGTCTACTGTTTGAGTAAATTAGGTCTAAATTTTTTCAGTATCATTGACTAAGTTTCTTTTTTAATTCTATAAAATGTCTTAAGTCTATTTTATTCCTTCATAACTACGTATGTGCCATCAGAAACGTCTTCGTACATTTTGTATACCCATTTAAAATTTGTTGTTGTCACGTTGCTTAGGTTATACAGCGCCTAAGTGAAAAGATGGGCATGGCAACATCAGGAGCCATTGCCCATCATAGTTGCAGTGCTAGCCAGAACTTAGAACAGTAGTTTTACGAGTATTTATTTTCAGCTGTTTTGTATCAAGTAATTGAATCTTTGGTAGTAACTAAGCAAACTAGATATTAGATCAAGATATAGACAATTTTAGATATTATATTCCGATTCTTCTATCGAATGGAAAAGTTTGAAACATGAAGATATTGCTAATAACTATTTCGTATATTTAGTTGGCCTGTTTACACCACTTCCGCAGCAGTGTTGCCAGCTGTGAGTACCGCTGCGTAAAAAATAAGCCCTGTGTGATTAACAGAAATGAATCGTATTTATTAGGAGTCAGAGCGTTTTGACACCTTTTATATGGTAGAAAAGTTTGTTAAGTGATCCATTTTATTTAAAGAAAAAACTTTTGCACATAAACATGCACTCTTACCCGATTATTATATGTTTAAATAATGTGCATGGCATCCCACGTTTATACATAAATGATCTTAGAGGGATCATTCTTACCAAAAATATAGACACGAAACACAATACATTATAATGACATATTTCTTGTTTAGTTTTCCTATCCTCGAAAGATTGACGATCGACAAAGTATAAAAAAGAAAGTATAACGCTATTTAATCCCTCATTGTTATACAGCCGTGTGATTCTCTAAGAGCGAACATCGCTGCATGTTTGACAACATCCGTGAAACAAATGACGAGATGACAAGAAACGTAGAAAAGACAACCTTATGTACAAGGACGATATCTCATAAAGTATTTGACAACGGTTTGCTCGTCGACGAGCTCGTTGACGAATCATTAGCTGGATGACCGAGTTATGCTCGTAAGTAAACGATTGATTTTCTTGGTCTAACCTCAAACCAAACACTCATTGGCTTAGTGTTGCTTAACAACGCCATCTATTGTCAAGTAGCTTTAGTGTTCCCGTCTCGGTATTACAGTTTAGTTGTTAAAGTTGATGACCCCAGTTGCCGTAATGATATTGCAGATTTTCATTGCCTGATAATACGGATAACATGACGTTTTCTAAAAATGAAACGTAGCTACATCGATTTATCGCCCCCGAAACACTCTGCATACTAAATTTCATGAAAATCGTTGAAGCCGTTTCCGAGATTCAGATTGTATAACAGTAAAACTTGGTTAGATGAGACCTGGATAAATGAGAAACCTCTATTGTTGAGAGTTGCAATGAGCTCCCGGTACTTTTTCATTGAATTACCTCTATTAATGGGACTTTTCGAACCTGGTTAAATGAGATCTGATTTCTAGGATTTATTCGATGTTTACCTTTATAATTTGGACTCTAACTCAATTCCCTCTATAAATGAGACAAATTAATCTTGTTGGGACAGGTTTTGACACTTTTGTTTACAAACATTAGAATGTCTTTCGCACACGCTTTGTTTGTCAGTACTATCTCAGGTTTTGACTTAAAAACAAAGGTCTACTCTCCTTCCAAAAATGGAATAGCCGTACATTTCGATCTCTATAAGCGGGAAGCCTCTGTAAATGAGACAACTATAATTTTAAACCTGCCTAATTGGAAAGCTGGATTAATGGAAACCCTCAAAAAATGGTACAACATTCTTGGCCCCTTGAGATCTCACTTAACCAGGTTCCGCTGTATACATAATTACAAGAATTGCTCGTTTAGAGGTATTAGAAACACATACGTTAATTATACTTATATTTGGTAAAATATAAGTACCTATACGATGCTGTTTAATGAGCTATACAATTTTATTCCTGGTATTATTTTTCTTCTCTGAAATGTGAGGTAAATACTTTCTCTAGAACATTTTTATAAAAGTTGAGAACTCTGTTATTCTTTTATAACCAAACTTTTAGCAATTTCTAAGAGGAAACGAAAGAACACGGATTTTTTGAGATTTTAAAATCACTTCTAGCGAAGTTTAAATGGCAGCCTTGACAGGATTCGCTAAATACAACATGGCCGCCGTGCGCAGTATTGACCAATTAACGATAATAATTGCTTTTTCTTAATCAAGTATACCACCAGGTTTTTCTCCAGGTTCAGCATGAAAAAACTGGGAAGTCCGTAAGAATTGTCTGCAAAAACATCCTACGACCCCAGATACCTCACGGACTCATTTCTTTTTATAATTAATAGGCTTGTTTTCTACCGATTTCCAAAAAGGAGGAGGTACTCAATTCAACTGTTTTTTTATGTTTGTTACCTCATAACTTTCGATAGGATGAATCGATTCTCAAAATTCTTTTTTTGTTTGAAAGCTGGTGCTTCCTGTGTATCTAAATTCGGTCAAGTACTTTTTGAGTTACACTCCAATAACTGAATAGAATGGAAGTCGGGATTAAATTTTTCAAATTATACTTGTTGATGACTATGTCATTTGATAGCCACTGATGTTGCGGTCAAAAGTTTATCAAACTAGACCATGAATGGTAATTGGCTCTGGACAGCTACTGGTGCCCACCAATTAGGCAGTTATTCAACAGGTTTTTAAATTTGATATTAGCTAGGTGGTTTAGCTTAGGTGTTAGCTAGCCAGGGTGCAGAAGTAAGTGCCCTGCCACCATACTGTGGATCTAGTTACGAAAACATTCAATGAAAGCCCAAGCTTAACTTTTTTAATTTTCTTAGTTCACGTCCACTCGATTTCTTCAGATCCCAAACTAATCAGAGTCTGTACTACGGTAACCTGTTGACTGATGTTTTTATTTAGAAATACGGGATTACTGACGTAATATTCATCGGATAGGTCCGACTATAGTTTCGACCACATTCGGTGGTCATTTTCAACGAATATTCGGGACGCCCGCGTTGGTAACTTCTCGCTTAGCACTGCCTGCTACCTGATATACATACTTATTACATTGTTGAAAATGTTTGTCCTGTCCGGGGATCGAACCCAGGACCAGCGGCTCAGATGGCAGAGATCTACCAACTGCGCGAACCAGCCTCTCGTAAACTACATAAATATGTAAACGTACCAAACACCGGAAATTTTTGGATAACTAACGAAACTGTGATAGCAGAGGGATAACTTCAGAATCTTACTAACTCGAACACCTTACACGTGTATATTCAGGCTAAAATACTTGTAAAATTAGTATTAAAGTGTAGTTATTTTAATAGGTACCTATTAGGATAAAAATTGGTTGTTTGTAAAGCCGATTTACAGACGATAATTATACGTGATAACGTCATAAGAAAACATGTCACAAGCCGGACGCTTAGGCCGATCGTGTCTCTCTATCGCTTGTACCGCGCTCTCGCTTGCACGCTCGGCTCAGGTGGAACTTCACCATTGACCATTAGTCACGTAAAGTGTTATCGCTGAAAATTCTGAGAGTTTGGACGTGAAAGTTTATTTTCGTGGACCTATTCAGGATATTTTTCTGCTAAAAGAAAGTTATATTTGTAAATTCTATTCGGTTATTACTCTTTTCCTATTCCTTTTCTAACCTTAGAATTTTTTTCATAATATAATATCGATATGCTTCGTTACACTAGGGGTTTACAAATTTTACTTTTTACTATTATCAGGATACGAGCACGCCTTAATCTAGCAATACGATCGATAAACTTGCAGAGCCCGTCTTAACAGCACTAACAATGTGCAGTGCGGTTGGCAAATAATAAATGTTAAATGGGAATTACATGAGAAAGAAAGAAAAAAATGATTCTGACCGTATTCCGTTAAAAAGTAAAAGATTTACAAAAAAGATTTAAGCAGTTATTATTTTCTTGTAAATCGAGGGCATGAAACGTTTTACGAGTTTTCTGTAACTCTCGTGGTTTCGGACTTAGCCACTCTCAAAAAAAACACTCTGTACATCAGCAATAATTTATTTTCGATATCATCACAATTATTCTTTCTATAATAGTTTTGATACTACTATAATTCTGAGTATTATCAATCCCCAATATAAGTAGGCTTAATTGGTAACCTTGTTAGTAATTCTCGTTAATTATAGCTTTGTCGGTTCTAATTTTGAAATAAATTATCTAATTACCCTGAATCGAATTGAAACCTATATTTCTAGAGGAATTTCTGGCTGAAATAGAGTTGCTACCATTTATGTATAGTATATATAGCACTGGGCAGGGCATATAGCACGCAGAACATATGGTCGATGGGGCCGGAAAGCGCAGCGTAGGTCGTCCACCGACATTGTGTACAGATGACCTGATAAAGGTAGGTCGTTGGATGCAGGCCGCTTCCAACCGGTCTTTTTGGAAAATTATAGGGGAGGCCTATGTTCAGCAGTGGACGTCTTACGGCTGAGATGATTGTGATAATGATGATGTATAGTATGCAAGCACATACATGATCTAATTACCCTGAATCAAATTGAAGCCTGTAATTCTAGAGGAATTTCTGTCTGAAATAGGAATTTACCATTTATGTTCAGTAGCTAGTATTCCGGATTGAAGGGCGCTGTAGCAATTGAATTTATTAGGCGAATGGGTCTAAATAGTTTGTGTAACGAGCACAGTACAGTGGCAAGAAAAATAGCTATAGCTTAAAGCTCTGGTGGAACGGCAAATATCCAAAATTATGACTTTCACTGTCTCGTAGCTTGAAATTATTATATTTTGATTCTTTTATTTATTTTATTTTATATCGCTCCGTATGGGTGACGCAAATGACTTATGGGAGAACCCAATAATCTATCTATCCACAGTTTACTTTACTACCGATAGAAATTTGAGATAACGTAACGCAAAGTACTTAGACGACGAGGCCACGAGTAAGTCATCATCGCGAATAGATATTTACATACTTTGCAAATAGTGTCAAATATATATCTATAGTAAGATAAACCGGCGATAGATTATTGGCACCCGCCGTTGGATGGATATGATGATAATAAGTTCGCCTTCTGTATTTCATGAGATAGTTATGAGGATGAGGCCAAGTAAATGACTGGGAAAGTTGGGTGTTTATACAGAATTTACTTGCAGTATTTGCTCTGCTGAACCCTTCAGTGATATTAAGTTTTTTTTAAATTATTTATTTAGCCATTTGCAACTTATCAGTATACTACCAAAGCGATGCTACCATTAATTATATATATATATATACAATCTTAATTTAAATAACAATAAAAGATATATATACAATTTTAAATACAATTACCTAATTAATTTTTATACAAACACTATCTTTTTAATAGCGTATATTTGTATTTTCCATGCACTTTTGAGCCCTTTCTGTGAATTGACATAAGGATCAAATTATAATTTATTTAAGTAGTTTTCGTATGCTAAAACACGACATTGTTCAGTTTAACGTTGTGTGGTGTTATTATTGTGTAACTTTATTTTGACAGTCTCAAGCAGTGTCTACCTTCACCAACTGTTATTATTGTTGCATGCCGAAAGGCTGAATATAGCTGAGCATTTAAACTTGTAACAACTTATTAGGTTACCTATATTCGCAATAAACGATTTGAATTTGAATTTCGCCAAGCTACATGCAAAAATGTCAACATCTCCCGAGATGGTATTAATAATACGTATTGCTCGTGAAAGGGGAATAGTTAGTAGTGTACCAATACAAACTATGTCTGGTTTAATGGTACAAAATAATAAAGATTATGTTAAATGTGTATAAATAAGTTAGAAAAGAATAAAAAGAAAAAAGAAAGTTCAGAAGATTAGTCCGAGCTAGTTGCACGGAAAGCGTGGCGAGCGGACGGCGAATTTTATATGTTATTGCTTTAATGAAGCATTAGTGTAGCGTGATTATATGCTTAACCAAGATAAAAGGCAAACCGTATTTATAAGCCTTTCCTTTCTAACTTTGGTATTCTTCCCGAGGCAATAAATTAAACATTGAAAACGTCTACAAAGGTCTATACAGTAAATGCTCGTTTCTATAATTAGGTTGGTTCTGTAGATAAGTAAAACATGCCCCAAATTCAAACAAACTTTGTATATAGAAGGTCGCGATTAAATAATCTAGCCTACTCAATTCCGGCAGGTAATTTTAGTTCGAGCTAATAGCTTCTGCTTGTGTCGTGTTTGACGTAGACGGAGAGATAAAGCGGTGGCTAAACTCGCCAGCGCACTTGTTTTTATATAACTTAAAATTTTAATTTAAGAATACAAAAGCCATTTATACAATCAAAATATACTAAAGTATTTATGGAACGAACTGTGAGGTATCACCGGATGTCGCGTCTCGCTTTGCTGAGGTTCGTGAGGTCATAACTATGGGTTGCGACCTACGAATAATAATAAGTCAGGAACAGTAACTGCGTTAAAAAAATGACCCAACAAAAGTCGTGTTCAAGTAGGCGGGGCTTAAAAGTCGTGTTCAGTACGTCATCAGTCGGACATTTTTCTTGCAAGCGAGCACACGTAAAATCTTCGCATACATTATAATTTTTATCATTGTGAACTACAGCTGTGAATCATCATGCCAGCATGTGTTGTGAAGTGGTGCAGGATCCGTACAAGATTAAAATGTCCAGGAATCACTTTTATTAGTACGTAGTAGCAAAATTATATTTATATTCAAAGATGTTCAAAATCTGTATACAAACCGAGATGGTCAATACTATGCAAATGAAGTCATTCTATTTTTGTTTAATGTATATTTTTTTACAGAACTGAATATTGAACTGTAACAGCAATGTATTTTGCTTATTTTGTTTTATTTTCATTTCCTTGCCGATCCAGTGCAGTAAAATAAATGCCTCTCTGCACTTAAGCTAGAAAGACAAGAGTATGACTAGACGCCTGTGAAAACCAGCATTATATACTTAATCCGTTCATTTTGAAGAAAAAAATAAAAAAGTTAATTGAAAGATATTGTATAGAAAACTTTCGCGAGTTATGTTCATAATTACGCTTAAAAACTTAAAAAGTACGAGAAGCCATCGAAATAAGACGTCACCCTAATTTCAATCGGGATCGTGGGTGGAATATACCGCCGGCCTGGATACCAGTGTTGAACATTGACAAGATGACCTCGGAGCTCTGGAACCGTGAGGTCGACTCAACAAGTGTGGTGTGTCAACAGCCCTATAAACTAAAAAACGGTAGTGACAGTGACACTGAAAGTGACATTGACGTAAGTGACAGTTCGACGGAAAAAAAAATCTTACAGACACAGCGCGACCGTCGCAGCGCCAGTTACGTGCTGTGGCCCGCGCTCGCCGCTGTGCACAAGAGTGACTCCCAGAAGAAGAACTTCAAATAAGTTCGAAACTGGTCGGAGAATATTTCCGGTAAATATTACGCGAGTCCTAGCCGGTTTTTAAGCGTAATTAAGATATTGTATATGTACCATGTTACACAAAACTGCAGATCCTCCCAGTTTGTACAGTAAGTACTACTGTTTTTTTAGTTATATTATTATGTATATCAAATCTTATATTAAGCATTTTAACGCTGATGATCCGTCCTGAAAAAAAATCAACATCTCTAAAAAATACTACAGAAAATGAACAATTAACAGTAATAACCGATTACCTACAGTTGCATAATATAGCATTAAAAAATAGTTCATTGTTTGGTTGAATTACGTAAGTACGTTTAATTTTTCAAGCTAATGAAAATTCACCCTCTGCAAATTTTGAAGTGGTTTACTTGAGTTGCTCATAAATCTGTCAGTAATATCAACACAATGCTTTTCTAAAATAATTGATAATGAAGGTATTCTGCAACCACTGAAAAAAGTCCACCAGGCAAATAACGAATATCCTATCCTACTTCCTACTGTAACATTTCATTTAACATTATCGCTGTAATAAGCATCATTGATAAGGGACGTATTCCTTAATAAGGTATTGTAAATAAGACAGAGCATTCACTTATTATTTTACATTTTATTCAATAATTTACTAATCACTATACTTCGCATTTAACACTATTTCTCTCTTGTTCAACAATGTTAAACCACAAGTTTAAATTATTCTAATTATTTATTTAAAGTATAACAACATATCCCTTTAAATAAAGTTATATATTTATTATTGTTCAGACATAAATTCGACGCTCAACGATTCCTAGTGTTCACCTCGACTAACGAGAACAGACTGGCCGCTATCCGCTACGCTTACTACTTTATTTTGGCGGTAGAACAACTCTCCCTCCATAATCGTCAACAATGCCACCTTGCGGTGAATTCAGAAAACATCTGCGAGTCAAATACATTCCATTTATCTAATAATACAACAATTTTGCTAATTTTAATCTACTGTAAATAATTTGTCTACAATGTATGTTTTTGTTATACTGATATAATTATATGTTGTTAACACTACTTATATCCCACTAATATCATAAATGTGAATGTGTGGATGGATGGATGATTTTAATGAATGTTTGTTACTCAATCACGGCAGAACGGCTGAACGGATCTGATTAAAATTTGTCACAGAGATAGAATATAGTCTGGAATAGCACATAGGCTAATTTTCATCATCATTATCATCACCCACGCGGGTGAAACGGCCTAATATTCTTGGGTACAGCATAGACAAAATAACAAGATCTCCACCGACGCCAAGATCGTAATGATGACTTACTTTCTGTCAATAGAGTTCTGTCAAAGTTGTGTCAGTTTCTGATAGATTATATAGTGCGTTCGAATAGCCCCAAGTTGACGAAAATAACGCTAAAACGCTCACAATGGCGTTCGAATTGGAAATTTGTGGGTGAAAATGTCGTTTAGGGCTCTTTTTGTCCACCGTACGCAAAGCTAAAAAAGGGTTATTTATGCAACCGAAAAGTTAAATTATTAACCTATGTCCGGAGCTGCGGTTGTTTTTGATCATTTTTTGACACAACTATCTATTTGACAGCACAATCGTGCGTTTTTAAGTCTTACGCACGGCTTAGCGTTCGAGTAGAGTGTGGGAATAGCGGCAATAATAACGATTTTGAGCTTTACGAACGCTTTAATAAAAAAGCCAACAATTGCAACGTCACCAATGCCTTCATTGCTAAACGAACGCACCTCGAGTCAAAAGCACGCAATGATTTTGCTAGCTCGATACACTAGACGTGCTTGGCGATAGAGTTGGCATGTCATCCGTCTTTGTTGTTCAGCCGACTGTAGTCGAGCGATTCCGGCATCACGATTAGGTGAAACTTCAATCTATATAAATTGAGTGAATCGCCCGCAATACTTACATGTTATTTTTAAACACAACATAACAAATGATTTCGCCTATATAACCTCGAAGGGGTAAGCAGCGGTGTTCCAACGCCTACATTTAAGTTAAGTTTGTTTTTTTTTGTTTGTGCCCTAAGTTTGTGTCGCTCGTATTTTGACAGCTCGATACACTAGACTCAAGGGGGATGAAATGTAACACAAATACCGTCAAGGGTGATGAAATGTAATGACAGTTTTTTTAATGGTGATAAATTTTATATTTGTATGTACTCGTAATTCCTGTCTTTTATTATTAGTGTTTACTGATTGATCAACTTAGTATTTATTGTTTCTCTTGGATTTCTATTATAACAATGGCGTTTGACCATGTACATATTTTATGATATTTTGGTATTTTTAGATGGATGTCTGGTCAGGGTGAGGCCTTGGAGAAGATAATAAGCTACTCGAAGTACTAACCCTGCGCAGACGTAGTCGCGGGCACCAGCTAGTTAAATATATTTTTGGTTATTTAATCTCACTTTACTACATTGCGGAAAAAGAGTCTCTTCTAATTACTTCTAGACAAAAACTTAATATTTTGCGGGACATAAAGTTCACTGAATTTTAAAAAGTAACCGATATAAAAAACAAATAAAAAACATTGTGTATATTATTGACTTGGTCCAATCCACTTGTTGCATTACATCGTCCACGCCGCTACGACTCAGTTGTCATAGTAGACGTTGCAGCACGCGCGTGAGCCAATCCCTGCTTTCCTTCTGAATTTAAACCAATCACCGAACATGTCTATTTGTAACCTCGGAAGTAATTCGTATTTGGAATCATACGTCGCTTTGGTTTGAAGGGCCACTTTTTGTGTTGAATTTGTTCTGAATTATGCTTCCTGACTTATTATTATTCGTAGGTTGCGACTGAAAATTAGTGACTAAGGATTCTATCCTTATAGTCGTATGCTGAGTCGGGACCCACATTCATGACACGCACAGCATCACGTTGTTTCCCATACGTGTTGTGTTGCATATAAAGTATGTGTGAGTATTTTGTTGTGTTTATTTTTATTATTTACGTACTTATGGTCAATATTGGTAATTGTAAATGGTCTTCAAGCACAGAGTGATTGACATTCCACTAAATGAGAATACGGTCAAGCCTGCTTATCATGTCAAAAAAATATTACAGCAAGTCTGCTATGACTTCATCCTAATAGACGTGCATTAGCAAAACATAAATAAATCTCAATACCCAAGATATGTCTTTGATCTGTCGTGCGATTCTTTAAGAGCAAACATCGTTGCATCTTTGACAACATCCGTGAAACAAATGACGAGATGATAAATCAAGTAAGAAGACGATAAAGTAACAACATCAATTTTATACAGTAAGCATTGAAATATTACTAAAACTCTTTTCGTTACTTGTTACTTGTCTACTGTAAAACATGCGTGCAGCAAGTGCGATGGCCTCAGCGATACCGACTCATGTAAAATTGTTGCACGCATTACCGCCATTTTTATTAAACTAGTCACTCGCGTCATTGACGAGGATAATACATAACAAAGTTTCATAATTTTGTACACTTTGCCTACACTAGTGCACCATTACGAACGGTTAATAATCCACTACTAACACAACAAAAGTCGATGAGATATATAATGTAGGAGAAAACAAAATCAACGATACTCGTTGTTGGTTTTTTCCGCCATCTCCGTCACCAGAATTTCTACTCAACATTTAAAAAGCCAGCCGCATTGCTAGCAACGAGGGTTGCGGATAAAAAAACGAAAAGATAACTTGGATATAAATAGGTAACTACCTGTTCAATTAAATCAAAATACCTATTTGGGTACATGAAAAAATACCATCCCATACCTACATAGAAATAAGTAGGTACTTACCTACTTTAAAATTCGCCAAATACAAATGAGCGTATTTAACGAGTTTCGTATTCTTTATCCTTAACTTGTGATGTGAGACCATGCTTCTTGTCCAATTCAAACCTTAGAAATTTTTCATACGAAAAAGGATATCAAGCAGTCTTAGACAGGCACGCAAAGATGCGAGTTTGCACAAGTTATTTTTATCCGCCTATGGTATGGGATGCCTTAGAATATAAATGGGTACCACAAGTAAGTACACGTGTGTACACAATCCTATTTTATTGTCTTATTTATTACGCACTCTACACGTAATATTAGAATCTAGACCGTGTCGTAGTAACGCCATCTGTGATAATATAGGAAAAGGATTGCTAACTGCGCCATCTCTGTTGTTGTCATTGAACTACGTTAACAAAAAGTTCCATTCGCTTACAGATTGGAAGGGGATTTTTTCTTCGGGTTTCCGTTTTTACCAGTTGCGTTCTCAAACTCACAGGTGTCACTTTAGACCAAAAACAAGTTTTCTGAGATGAATGAAAACAAGGATCATAATTATTATATACTATTAAAATGATCCTTGATGAAAATAACTGTTCAGATTGCAATTTTATAATTATAGTAATCCTTCTTGTTTGCTTGTAATAAGTAATAAGTAATTATTTTCCTCAAAGAAAAATTATTTATTTACCATAATATTTGCCTATATCTCTTACTGATGAACACACCTTCCATGATGAGATAATACCCTGGTAACTCCATAGGAACATTGTGTTATTACGACCTATGTACCTACTAAGTACCTTAAAAACTTCCTGGATCAATTTGCAGGGTCGAGAATAGAGGTACTGGGCAAATGAGAGTTTGAATGAATATAATTATAGGTACTTACAACGTCCTCTTATAATAGTAGGTATTTTTTAAAATGAAAATTAGCTGAATGATTGATATTATTTTTAATCCAGCGAATAAAAAAGCCCGAAATCTGAGAGATTTTCAAACTCCACGTACAACAAAATTTACATTTTTAATAGAAAAAATTATAACAAACTAGCAGCACCCCACGGATTCGCTAATAGATAATGATGATGATGATTATGATATGTAATGCGTAATCCAGTACCTCGTCTACCTACCAAATTTCATCCAAATCCCTTCAGCCGTTTTTTCGTGATTTAAAAATTTATTAATATATAAAATAAATTTGAAATAAATTATAAATTAATTTAATTTTTACAAGTTACAAACACGAATACAGCCAAACCTTCACATTTATAATAATGGTATGATTCAATGATCAAACATTTTAATGATCATTCATTTACAATTATTATTTAGAATATTAATTTAGAACATTTTAATGATGAAATTAATTCAAAATTCAAAATTCAAAAATTATTTATTCAGTTTAGGCATCATAGACACTCTTATGAACGTCAAAATTTTTAAATGATTCTACCGCTGTCTTCGGAAAAGAACCACCGCCGAGAAGAAGCAGCAAGAAATAATAAATTAGGTAAGTAGATATGTAGTCACGTAAAACTTAATTATTAGAATAATAATTATAGAATGCACATCCATGTGTCTTAATTTTAATCTACAAAAAGTAGTTCTATATACCTTTGTTTTTAAGGAATGACTAGGTAGTACGTATATTAAAACTATTTATATTATGAAACATCAATTTTTTTTTCATTTAAGTACTCATTTACGGCCGGTTCCAAAAATCTATCTATCGCCGGTTTACCTTACTAGAGATAGATATTTGACACTGTTTGTATGAACGTTATGTCAAATTTCTATCGGTAGTAAGGAAAACCGTGGATAGATAGATTATTGGGATCCTCCATTAAACAGTAATGCGCTCTCTTTACTAACATTTTATTCATTTTCTTCCTAAGACATTCATAGACTTATTTCTTTTATAAAGTGTGTGTGTTGTGTTGTGTTTGGTAGTCAATACATTTTTATTTCCAAATATATATATGTAACTGAGTTTATATTATTAGGATTTATTAGTACCATAGAAATAGGTCAATAGTGATTATTTATTCTTATGTTACTATCCTTAGGTCTCACACAAACAAAATATGTGGACACTGTCACTAACATCGCATTAGACTCTAACATAATTGACTCATAAAATAGGTTTATTATTCGTACGACTAACCACAGTTCATGGAAGAGGAACAGTATAACGTCTCTGCAGTATCTTTGAGATGAATACCTACGCAAGCTCGCTAAATAAAAGCGCAATAGGGCTGTCCACTGACTATCGCGCGTGTTGAAATTAAACAATAGTCTGTACTATTTTATGCTAGGCCATACTTTATAATTTCATCATCATCATCAGCCTGTAGCAGTCCACTGCTGTACATAGGCCTCTCCAATTGCACGCCACTTAGGTCTATCTTGGGCTTCTCGCATCCAGTTTTTGCCAGCCGTCTTGCGCAGATCGTCACTCCACCGTGCCTCAGGACGTCCTACACTACGTTTGCCGAGACGCGGTCTCCACTCTAGAACTCGTTTACCCCAACGGTTGTCGGTTCTACGGCTAATATGGCCAGCCCACTGCCACTTCAGCTTGCTGATCCGGTGGGCTATGTCGATGACCTTGGTTCTCTGACGGATCCCTTCATTTCTGATGCGATCCCTCAGAGAAACACCAAGCATAGCCCTTTCCATAGCCCGCTGAGCGACCTTGAGCTTGTGGACCATTCGAGCCGTCAGTGTCCATGTTTCGGCTCCGTATGTCATGACGGGTAGGACGCACTGATTGAAGACTTTCGTCTTCAGGCACTGTGGAATCGGCGAAGTAAGGCATCGACGTAGCTTCCCAAACGCTGCCCAGCCCAGCCGAATTCTTCTATTCACCTCGTTCTCAAAGTTGTTTTTTCCCAACTGCAATGTCTGCCCGAGGTACACATATTTTTGAACAACTTCGAGAACGGCGCCGTGTATCGCAATCGGTTCCGGTAGAACATGTTCGTTGAACATGACCTTGGTTTTGTCTAAGTTCATCCGTAGGCCGATGCGTATAGAAGAGTCAGCCAGGTCATTCAGCATCTGTTGCAGGTCCTGCAGCGTCTCTGCCACGATGACGATATCGTCAGCAAATCGCAAGTGAGAGATGTATTCGCCGTTGATATTAATGCCACGTCCTTTCCAGTTCAGCGTCTTGAACATATCCTCCATTGCATTTGAAAACAATTTCGGGATAATAACGTCCCCTTGTCTCACTCCTCGATGCAACGGTATGGGACTTGTTTGCTGATTCTGTACTTGGACGGACATGGTGGCGGTTTCGTAAAGACATCTCATCACTTGGATGTATCGCCAATCTATCTGGCAACGCTGCAGGGACTCCAGAACAGACCAGATTTCAACCGAGTCAAAGGCCTTCTCATAGTCCACGAATGCTAGACACAGGGGCTGATTATACTCTTTAGTCTTCTGTATAATCTGCCGCACTGTGTGAATGTGGTCTATGGTGCCGTATCCGCTCCGAAACCCAGCCTGTTCCGGTGGTTGGAATTCGTCGAGTCTACGCGCAAGACGGTTCGTGATCACTCTTGAAAACAGTTTATAGACGTGGCTTAGAAGGGATATGGGTCGATAGTTTTTCAGCAGGGTCTTATCTCCCTTTTTGAAGAACAGGACGACCACACTCCTACTCCACGCCTCTGGAGTTCTCCCTTCGAACAGGACAGCGTTAAAAAGCTTCTGGAGTACGGGTTTACCTCCTGCTTTTAGTAGCTCTGTTGTATCGCCATCCTCTCCAGGGGCTTTTCCATTTTTAAGCTGTCCAAGAGCGATCTCGATTTCGCCAATACTGACTTCTGGCGAGTCTTCGGTGAAATGGCGTGTTAACGTGGCTCTAGGATCATTTTCGGGATGAGGTCGAGATGCATGCGATGCGTATAATCGGTCATAAAAGTCCTCCACTTCCGAAAGGACTACCGGCTTCGAAGCAACGACTTCTCCACTAGCTGTGGTCAACTTCGTCAGGTGGCTTCTTCCAAGAGATTGTACGAACACCTTTGACCCCCGATTCTGCTCGATCGCTCTTTCGATCGAAAGAGTATTGAAGCATCGGAGGTCGTGTCGTACGTTCTTGTTGATCTCTCGGTTTAGAGTCCGCTTTTCTTTAGAAGTGATGGGTGGGTTTTCACGTCGTTCCTTCATTAGCCCCAAAGTCTCTTCTGAAAGCTTGGACTTCTTGCCCTTACGCTGCATGTAACAAAATCTCGTACCTTCTTCCCTGAGGACCCGAGTCACATTTTCGAGGTTCTGGTTTACGTCTGTGGTGGTTTCCACGGCAGCGAATTGGTTCTCCAGGTTTAACTGGAATGTTTCAGATCCTGCAATGGTTTGGAGCAGTGTTGGTCGGAGCCTGGACTTCATCAGACGGACACGTTGCGCCTTGAAGTTGATATTCAGAGAGCCTCGGACAAGTCGGTGATCGCTACCGGTATTGAACCTGTTGATCACGGAGACATCTCCAAATATGTGCCTTTTATTCGTCATGATGAAGTCAATCTCATTTTTAGTCCTAGTGTCGGGGCTTAGCCACGTCCACTTCCTTTGGGGCTGTTTCTTAAAGAAAGAGTTCATCAAGAAGAGCCTCTCCCGTTCGAGGAAGTTGACGAGCATTTGCCCCCTATGATTTCTGCGTCCAAAGCCATGGCATCCTACTACGGATTCGCTGAAATTCTGTACTCCCACTTTAGCGTTAAAGTCCCCCATGACAACGGTGTACTGGGTCTTTGAAGTAAAGTGGAGGGCCCTCGATATGTCATCGAACATATCCTCCACTTCATCGTCCGAGTGTGTCAAGGTCGGTGCGTACACTTGCACCACCTTGAGGCTATACCTCTCGGTGAGCTTTACAATAAAGTACGCTACCCTGTTCGACACACTGGACACTTCCACAACGTTGTCAGAAGGGGACTTGTTTACCAGAAACCCAACGCCACCTTGGGATTGTTGGTCTCCCTCTCGGAAGTACATAAGGTGGCCCGATTCTAGGGTTAAGGTGTCCTCCCCCTCTCTTCGGACTTCACTCAACCCCAGTATGTGCCACCTCGAGTTGCGCCAGATGCGAGTCAAGCCTTAGCGTGCGTCCGTTATACGTCGCCAGGGTCAGTTGTTTGTGGTGGCCTCCCGTAGCCCGGATATTCTTAGCACCCCTCGCCCCGCCGTTACCATGGTCGCCACCATGACCAGGAATAGCAGGGCCGCCGGGAACTAGGGGCCGTGGCTTTTTGTTGTCCTGCATTGGAGGAATTTGCCCGTAATCGCCACGCTGGGCAGGCGGGTTGGCGATCGCAGGGAGTAGCTTCTCGCACCGGTGACGCTGCTGCCCGTCACCGGCCTGTTGCATTTAGCGACGCCTGTTGGGATGGGTATACCGCCATCGGTCGGTTGTCAGAGCCTCGTTCGTCGATCAGCAGGATGCACCGCGTGCAGGTGAGGTTGACTTGGGTCAAAAGATGTTGGCTCGCCCCTTACATCCCTTTATAATTTATTATCACCATATCATACTATTTTTTTTTGTCCCTGGGAAATCCTTTATGGATACCACCCACCACGGGGAGGTAGGTGGTTATGTGGGAGTCCGTATACCCACCAAAACCCCGGGGTGTTCCGTGCCGCTTTTGGCGGGAACGCGGGACAGATTTTGCACACGACCGCGAACCCGCCGCGGCTGTCCGTTGCCGGACCCTTCTCTTCGCGGCACGCCAGAAAACATGGCGCGCCGCAACTGCCTCGGAGACCAAACCCGCCAACAATGGGCGCCAGACTTCCCCGTGTCTGGACGCCCGATCACCATATCATACTTATACTAACTAGCTTTATTCCAATTACATAATAAAACAAACAAACACCTTCAAATGGAAATAATAGTTATTTTAATAGATTTTTTCTATAATTTTCTAATCAGTTGGCCACTTATAAATGTAAATATAGATAAAACTGAAAAAGACTTCACTAAAAATTAAACTGAGTTACAATATTGTCATAATAAGTACTTTCGAACCATTATGTAACGACTTAAAGCAAGTTATTACAGTCTTTAGTGTTGAAGTCGGTTCCATATTTAAAAAAAAAATGTTCACTCATTTTAGTTGCCCTTGCTACTTACGGGATCGATTGTCATTCACCGTCACGGTAATATTATCTATCTAATATTACCGTGCCGTTAGTATGAAGACGTTATACTGTCAACCTTCCTTGTACTGTGGACCAACCCAGCCCCTTATAGCCTTACGGGTCAGTTTTATGGAGTGTGTACTGTTGGAAGAATGTTTATCCCTTTGGAATTAACGTTGAAGGAATCTTGGTCGTGGAATGATATATTGGAAACTATTTTCTACCTGCGGTTTATTTCGCGTAGAATAAGGTCATTACGATACCCATTGAATGGGGATAAAAATTGTCTATGTGTAAATTGAAAAAAAAAAAATTAAATGTAAATGTATATTTTTTTTATATTATTTTGAAAGCACTAACGCCTAATAGCGTTCAATCATAAAAAATCACGCGGGGCAGTCTTTGGGGACCTCTGGGGAGTCTGCCGATTGGTAGTCATGGAAACCATTATCGCCCCTATAAGTTTTCACTTTTAAACTACATTATATATGACAAAGCGTTTGGTGACGATGACGCGAGTTCCATGATTTTTGTGCACCCAAAATGGGCTCAACGCGCCTAAAGAAGCTTTCACTTCAAAAAATTATGAAGGGTTGCAACATCAATATGAAAGTAAAGTCATGGTGTTTGTCAAAAATCTTTCGGTTGTCAAGCTGTTCTATAGATATCGCTCCGTCCTCATACGACGGTTACACAGCCCGTTGCAGAAATGATCTTTAACTTTTGAAGACGTCATTAAATTATTCCGACATTAAATCGTTCCTTTAAATTTTTCTAAAGAAACGTCAAAAGATTAAGAAACTTTAAGACTAAAGGATCATTAAGATGTCAATTTTGTCTTTTGTGCAACTCCATTAACATAATGGTTTCATTAGCACTAAAGCTGGATTAACTAATGAAGAGATTTCTGCAACTGGCGAGTAGTTACTAGATAGTTCAATTTGATGGTCGGTTCCGTCCGAGAATGTGTATTGCAATATCCTGGGCATAAGCAGTACCTACTATTATATTCATTTTGTAATATCTTTTCGCACTCTAATGGCGCAAGATAGAGAGAGCTGGAGAACTACACAACAAAACCACGACCCTCAGTCATGAGGATACGATCAAGAAGAAATATCTATATCCATTCAAATTGTTTCCATCCAATTCAGCCGTTTCAGCGTAAACAAAATAACAAACTCACAACCTTTGGTTTATAACAATGTACATGACATTTTGCATAATCTTCTTTTACACAAAATTAATCGTGTATATTATCAACGAGCTATGGAGAGGGCTATGCTCGGGGTTTCTCTACGAGATCGAATCAGAAATGAGGAGATCCGTAGAAGAACGAAAGTCACCGACATAGCCCAGAAGATTTGCCAGTTAGACTGGCAGTGGGCAGGGCACATAGCACGCAGAACCAAGATGGCCGATGGGGCCGAAAGGTTCTAGAGTGGAGACCACGGACCGGCAAGCGCAGCGTAGGTCATCCACCGAGTCAGTGGACAGACGACCTGATAAAGGTCGCATGACGACGTTGGATGCAGCCCGCTTCCAACCTACCTTTTGGAAAATTATGGGGGAGTCATATGTTCAGCAGTGGACGTCCTACGGCTGAGATGATGATGATGATGATGAATCGTGTATACTAATTTTGCCTATACTTGTCTAAATAACGATGAAGGTTTACGTAACGAAGGTACAACGTTTTGTTTCAGTTAAAACGTTATGCGGTTATATCGAACGTTATATAAGTCGTATCGTATTCTAAATTCCATTACCATAGGTCTTGGCCATATTAGTGTTATACTTACATGATTAAAATTTTTATATGAAAAATATCTATCAAGGATTACTAGGTGGTACAGTAGGACACTTCTAAACACCGGGGCGGAGGATGGTCACCATAATTACATTCATTTATATTAATTCGGTTTCCACATGTTTAATTATAGCCCTTATCTACGAGTATACTAATATTAGAAAGAGGAAAGATTTGTATGTAGGTAAGTATGTTTGTAACGAATTGGCTCAAAAAGTACTGGACCGATTTCAAAAATTCTTTCACCATTGGAAAGCTATATTCACCCTTAGTAATATAGGCTATATTACATTCATCATCATCCATCACCGCGCAGGTGAAACCGCAGAGATCACATAGTATATGAATTATAATACAACATGGACCCTACACAATAATACAACATGGGCGCTACAGAATAATACAACATGGGCGCTACAGAATAATATTATAATTTTACTACATAACTGTTTCCTTATTTAGATTTCTGTATGAGATACCGAATGAGATTTGTTTATATGTTTGTCGTCTATTGTAGTGAATAGTAGCATTTTTTAATGAGACATTTAACTTGATAAAAAATGCGGATTCCTTTTCAATGTCTTAGATGATGTGGTAAGTGGGTTAACATATTTATACACATTACGTATACCCCCCCTACTACTACTACTCCCTTCCGCCACCCCCGTGACGGAACAGCAGTGCCTTAAGACGCGGTCCAACCACAATTTTAAAATAATTTACGATGCTTTACGTAAGGTTGAAAATTGCTTGTTAGATTGGACGATATAATGCGAAAATGCATTAATTTTGTACGTTTTCTTAATATATTATAAACTAACACAATTGAAAAAACTGCTGGTTATTACTTTACGTTGGCTATGTATTACCTAAAAAGAATTTTGTGTTATCGCTGAAAATTCCGAGAGTTTGGACGTGAAAGTTTATTTTCGTGGACCTATTCAGGATTTTTTTCTGCAGAACGAGAGTTATATTTATGGATTCTATTCGGTTATTACTCTTTTCCTATTCCTTTTCTAACTTTTGTATTTTTTTCATAATATATTATCGATCTGTTTCGTTACACTAAGTGTTTAAAATTTCTGCTTTTTACTATTCGATAATAGTATAATATCCCGATGGATACGAGCGCGCCTTAAATTGAAAAAATAAACATTGACGATACAAATTTAATCCGATGATTTCATAAGATTTCCCACAAGCTCTATAAAATACTACCGGTTGAAGTAAACTCTACATGACGTCATAGATGCGTGTAATGCATTTATGAGGTCATAGTTAATTTATTAGAAGCGGGAATCTACTTCCCTCGAGACCTAATTGTGAGAATTAAAGTTAAGTGGCCAGAAGAGTATCCACTTTGCTTTAGCTGTTACATAGATAAAGGAGATAGCCGGTAATATTGTGGTGTACCTACTTGATATTCAGACGTGTTTTTATGCACGATAGTATAATCTGTTTATGGTGTTTTTTTGTGAACGGTACTGTGAAAAAGAAACTTTGATATTTGTGGTGTGAACTAGATTTCATATTTCAATTACAACACATTTTATTTTACAATACAATTTGAGAACCTAGGTGGTGCATTTAACCATGGTGTAGTTTGAGATAGTGCATTGTAACTTGTAAGGCCCACTAGCACGTTTGCTCGGGTTGCATAAATAAGTCTACAAATTTGTAAACTTGCGTTAGTCTTATCAATTTTTAACTCTCATTTTGCCTTGCACGACTATAAAAGATCACCGGTTTTGCTAAATTTAATTTGTAATCTTTAGATGGGAACAATGAATTGTCTATGAGCTTATATTGTAACCTGACCAATAATGAATGAATCGAAAAAAAAGTGAAACTTATATCTATCTCTTTGGCACTACAGTACAATGTATATAGACTTGCTTGTTTATCCTTTGTTGTATGAAATTTTGACGACTTTTTATTCTATACGTATTGTCTCGTGTAATTTCGTCCAAAGAGTACTTTATGCTGCAGAATGTAACCTCAATTTCTTTTGACAAAACTTCACTAACCCTAGTTAAAGACTTAACCCTCCTACATTGCTGGGTTAAATATTTCAATAAATAACCTTAGATTTACTCCTACACTTTAATGGTGCAAGATATATTAATTATAAAACCCCGTTTTAGCTAACTCTGGAACGTGCAAGTTGGCCTTAGCATGTCATGGAGGATAAAACTATGCCAGTAGTGTATTGTTTTCTACTCTTTTTGTTTTCTTATTTCAATTTGAAGAAAACAATTTACATTGTTTTATCCTTGCCTAATCATCATTTTGCATTTGATAGTGAGGATTTTCTAATACCTCTTACACTTTCCAAGTCTGAAAATAGATGGCGTTAGACTTACATATTGTGCTTATATACGCATGGTGTTGAAGCTACAAAGATTGGTGTCTTGTGACCGTTAAAGTGTTTCATGAACAATTCGAATATGATGTACGCCAATGAAGCAATGGAACTCTTGCAGGTGTTGGATGAGATCGCTGGAATGAATGGTAAATATAAGAATATCTAACCTAATTTATCACTCAGCCATCGTGTAGCATCGATAGCCAAAAAACTAATATGTTATGACACGATCCAGCCGCCGCATTTTAATAGTAAACTTCACTCACGAGCCATCGTCATAGGATGCGTCCGCAAAAACAGATTATCACGGGCTTAAGATTTGTTTAAAGTAAGTCACATGCTCGTATACCGTCGGTATTCATTTAATGTAAAATTAGAACAATGTTCAAAACTAAACGCAATCTTTTTAAACAAACAACAACAGGACAAACTGTCATGTATCTAGGGCAACTGTGACACAGATAACTCATAATTCGTACGCCAAATTGTGACATGTTGACGCTTTCCATACGAATACTTGTCCACAAATCCTTTGTGTTACGGCCTCGGTTTTAAGTGAGCGATACGTTTACATTACACTTACGCAGTTATTCGTGCTTGGTCCACTGTACACTCTACGTCGGCTAAAAACAAAACACGGAAAACAATGATGTTACTAAAGATAGCGCTGTAAGTAAACAGGGTTGATCTAGTTAGGCTGACATTTGAGGCCGAGAATAGAGGATGAACTTGTCCTACAGACTTACAAACGTGTTAGAGAAGGTCACTGAATTACGACGTTCATTTAAAAAAAAATGCTACAACTGATCAGGATTTACTGTGAGTTTAAGAGCCTACCAAACTAAAGAGATACGGAAAAGCTACGTTTGAAAAGGTAGTTAGTAAAGCCCTCGGTCTTTCCGCGACTCATCATCATCATCATCATCATCATCAGCCTGTAGCAGTCCACTGCTGGACATAGGCCTCTCCAATTTCCGCGACTAGACAGAGATAAAGAATATTTCCTCCGTTGTCGGGATGCGAATCTTAGGAAACGAAGAAACTATTTCCCAGTGAGACAGATACAAAAAAGGTACCTAATTATACTTACCTATTTTTAACTAAACAAATGAGTATCGTTGTTAAAGCTAGCATTTTCATTGAGAATGTTTCACGTGTATTAAACAAAATATAACTGACTTTTCTCGTCCATGATATCGTCTTATCGATGTGACGGCACTGCGATCTTAGGTAACTATCATATATTGTTGAAAACTTTTTTGAATGAATTGAAAACACGAACCAAACAGTTTAGCAGTTCCTACCTTTATCGTGTAAGTAAATTGTGGAATACTTTGCCGGCGTACGTATTTTCTTGCAGCTATGGCCCTGGCGAGGCGTGAAAAAGCATCTGTCAGGTCATCATAGGGGTGGCGATCAGTGTAGCTTACGGGTGCACTAATGGTAATTGCTTCTTAATTCCATCTTCGCTTTCCGTCAAGCGAGAGGGAGTCAATTTGATGAACCATTATAAAAAAATATTAATAAAACTAGAACTGTACCAAGCACGAATAACTGCACGTGGAACTGTACAAACTGTCATTTAACAGTTGCCCTACTGTGACACGGATATCTCACAGTTTGTACGCCGAAGCATGACACGTTGACGTTTACGATACGAACCCTTTTTTCTCAATTTTTTTAGATTACGGCCTCAGTACCTTTACAGAGTACGCGAAATTAAACTTTATTACGATAAAACTAAACTTTATTTAATACTTGAACAGGTGCACATAAAGCTGTTGACAAGTTAACTCAAAATAAAATGACTAATTAGACAGAACACAGAACCAACAAATTTACGTACACTTCTCTAATCTCAATAAACGGATTTTGGATTTTAAACTGTAGTGTCTGTATATAGGGTGTTTGGTAGAGGGACCGACAAACCAAATGGGTGTCGGGGATTTTTTTTGGCCAACTTGTATTCTCCAAGTGGCCCCCCGAACACGCTCATTTGGTTTGTCGGTCCCTCTACCAAACAGCCTGTATATTGTTTTCGTTGTAAGTTTGCCATGTCTAGACTTTCGTAACGCTACATGCTCCGTTTACATAGACCATGATCGCATTAGCGTCTTTATGGAGCCGGCAAATGGCAAGTTGTTCTGAAACGATTAAATTCAATTAGTTCTTGGCTGTTGGCTTAACGTTTATACGACATTACGTAGGTAAGTTGTAAGTATGATAATAAAATAGTTTATTTTTTATTTTGATGGAGATTTTCATTATAATAACTTGATTGTATCTACTCCGTAGAGATTTTTTTTAAATGACAATATAAATACAAAGTTTTAGATAGTGAATCAAAATTCAATGAATTTCCCATACTCCATCCTCCCATCCTCCATTTACCCCCTAAGTCGTCCCTGTGTTTTTTTTAAAACAACATTTTCTTTTTAAATTAACTATCGGATTACAAACTTTCACACCTATAAGTTCAAAAACAAAAGACTTTCATACCAACGTTTTTACCTATTTTTACCTCCTTAGACAATGATCTTATATTAAAAAGAGATAGATATGGTACTCGCTTATTAATACGGCAACGACAAATGTAGATGTACAGCCGCATTTGTTGTTGAACGATATATGCTATCTATCAGGATGACGTCTAAGAACTTCAGCAAAATACGTTCTCGTATGCGCGAAAGCGGGGACAACATAGACTTCGCAGCCGCATTTGTTGTTGAACGATATATGCTATCTATCAGGATGACGTCTAAGAACCTCAGCAAAATACGTTCTCGTATGCGCGAAAGCTGGGACAACATAGACTTCGCAGCCGCAGTTGTTGTTGAACGATATATGCTATCTATCAGGATGACGTCTAAGAACCTCAGCAAAATACGTTCTCGTATGCGCGAAAGCTGGGACAACATAGACTTCGCAGCCGCATTTGTTGTTGAACGATATATGCTATCTATCAGGATGACGTCTAAGAACCTCAGCAAAATACGTTCTCGTATGCGCGAAAGCTGGGACAACATAGACTTCGCAGCCGCATTTGTTGTTGAACGATATATGCTATCTATCAGGATGACGTCTAAGAACCTCAGCAAAATACGTTCTCGTATGCGCGAAAGCTGGGACAACATAGACTTCGCAGCCGCATTTGTTGTTGAACGATATATGCTATCTATCAGGATGACGTCTAAGAACCTCAGCAAAATACGTTCTCGTATGCGCGAAAGCTGGGACAACATAGACTTCGCAGCCGCATTTGTTGTTGAACGATATATGCTATCTATCAGGATGACGTCTAAGAGCCTCAGCAAAATACGTTCTCGTATGCGCGAAAGCTGGGACAACATAGACTTCGCAGCCGCATTTGTTGTTGAACGATATATGCTATCTATCAGGATGACGTCTAAGAACCTCAGCAAAATACGTTCTCGTATGCGCGAAAGCTGGGACAACATAGACTTCGCAGCCGCATTTGTTGTTGAACGATATATGCTATCTATCAGGATGACGTCTAAGAACCTCAGCAAAATACGTTCTCGTATGCGCGAAAGCTGGGACAACATAGACTTCGCAGCCGCATTTGTTGTTGAACGATATATGCTATCTATCAGGATGACGTCTAAGAACCTCAGCAAAATACGTTCTCGTATGCGCGAAAGCTGGGACAACATAGACTTCGCTGCAGTTCTAAGATAAAGAATCTACCTCTTTTTAACGGACTTCAAAAAAGAAGGATTATATGTTCGATTGTTTTTATTTTTACTTTTGTGTTTGTTAGCCGATTTCACAAACATTTGTGAACCTATTTTCAAAATAATTTTTTTGGTCGGTATAGAGTATACTTTCGAGGTGATCCCATTTAAATTTCATCAAATTCGGCCAAACAATTTATAGATTACACTCCAAAAACTGAAAAGTTTTGCGCCTATCTTGATGATATCATCATTGACGGCGAATGACAATCGATCCCACCTCGTAGCAACGGTTGCTAAAAATGGTGAAAAATGTTTACGGCATTTTTGTCTTGGTGGAATATGTGTACTAAGAAATTCAACTCTTAAGGGCAATGCAAAACCTTATATAAAAAAATATACACAGACATTGAAGTAAATTACTATCTTATAATACACGAAAAAATGTATTAGAAAAAAATGGAACGACTCCAATACTAACAAGTACAATTTGAAAAAATTAATACCGACTTCTATTCTATTCAGTTATTGAAATGTAACTCAAAAACTATTCGACCAAATTTGATGAAATTATAGAAGAATTTTGAAAATCGGTTCACCTAATCGAAAGTTATGAGGTAACCGACATAAAAAAAACTGTCGAATTGAGTACCTCCTCCTATTTGGAAGTCGGTAGAAAAGTGCAAATTAACTTGTTGAAGTCGGTACCATGAGAAGTACCTGTTATCTTAATATTGTGCGCATCACAGACCATATAACCACTTGACTGCTCATACGGCTTCCCCTCAGCTGCCAAGACTATGACAATAAAAGGCTAACATATCGCACCAACACGTCAGTACCAGTTTGACTTCGGGTGGAGAACAAGCGGATAAAAAATAACTAAAACAAATCAAATTATGCCTTATTGTTCAGTAGAGTGGTACGGAAAAAACAGGCATACATCCAGGTATGCAAACGATGGAATTACATTTCACAGATAATTTTAGTTCATTAATTATTGGAAGAAAACAAAATACACAAATGAAGTAATTAAACAGCGACTCAAAAATAAAAATAAATATGGGAACGCGTTGATGTCTTATGCCATCCCGTGCTGCTTTTTGCAGTTGTAAATAACGCCGTCTCTTTTACCCACTGGCACGTGTAAATTAGTGCGGTACACCCATATTAACGGGCAACTTATCGATTGTATATATCGACTGTGAGGACAATAGTTCTTCTATACAATACATTTATTATTTTAAGAGTGCATAAAAATACAAATGAGTATTCGGTGTTTTATTTATATTTAGATGTACTTTCACGTTATCATCAATTATGTATAATCTAATATAATCAATATACCTAGCACCTACTCTGTGTGTGCCTCAGTAAGTGACTATTTAGTTTGACTAATTGGATGATTCTACTACTTCTTCTCTGATCAGCTGGCATCTTCTTTATATGATTTAGACAACCACACATAGATTTTTTTTAAATAACATGGAACCGGCTTCTAAAAGTAAAAAGTGTGAGTTAGTCAAAAATATATATAATTTGTAGGTGTCATCCATACATTGACAAATTTTACGGTCGTACAAATCCAGTATTGCATAGAATGAGGTGTTGTATCCTTGTATCCTAATGACTGTATAATATACAATGCCGAAAAAGTATATAAATATAATCTAATTGTTTGTTTACAATAATTATTTAATCACATTTTGTGATAAGGCTTTGGATAATTTGTACAATTAAAAGTATATTAAAATTATAATGATGTTGTTTTACTATGGTGAAAAATATATAATTATTTTATGGTGGAATTAAGTACTTACATACTGAATACATTATTTAATCACATATTGTGTAAAGGCTTTAGATACTTTGTACAATTAAAACTATTTTAAAATTATAACGATGTTGTTTTACTATGGTGAAAAATATATAATTATTTTGAGGTGGTAAGTAATTAAGTACTTACATACTGAATAATCAATAAGAATACAATAAACAGACAGTGATAACTATTTTTAAAACGCAAAATAAACATACTCAGATCAATGTGTTCTGTTTCACCGTGAAACATCAAATGAATTATTAAGATAATTTCATTAATTGAAGTTTTGTTTACATAACCTTATTTGCTTAATACTTACATACATATTTCAGGTCTTTGTACAGTTAAGGTAAACGATAATTTGTAATGAACTTTATCGACAATTAAGGTGATTACATAATGCTGTACCACAACACTATTTAGGTACTATGAGTAGAGCTACATTTCGAGCCGGCCAATCAAAATCCTTTTTTGTACGTAGCCCCCCGACCCGCAGTGGTGACTTGTGTTCTTAGAAGAAATTGACCTACGCGCAGTCAAGTGGTTATATGGTCTGTGGTGCGCATGGTACCGACTTCGACAAGTTACTTTACACTTTTAAGTGTTGAAGTCGGTATCATTTTTTGATAAACATTTATTGCTTATTGTTTTAGCTTGTCAACAAATTTTAATGGTCGTATCGTATAGTTTCTTTTTGGTCTTTATTAATAAACGTTGCGTAAACCTATAGTAGGTGTAACATGCTTTGTCTTGCTTTCACGCGTGACATTTACTGCAAGCGAAAAATTGACAGATAGATGTTTTAACTACTCCGGGTGTAAGCCAAGTTTATTAATAAGGCCGTTTATGTATATTTTGTACTGTGGTGTTGCAATAAAGTATGTGCAATAAAGATCTATTTATCTATATATCTACTACTTCCCTTGTTCTTGAAGTGATTCATTTATAAATTTAGCCCTTCACGTCTTACGGCCGGTCCCAATAATCTATCTATCTATCTTACTAGAGTTAGATATTTGACACTATTTGTATGGAAGTTATGTCAAATTTCTATCGGTAGTAAGGAAAACCGTGGATAGCTAGATTATTGGGATCCTACATTACTCGTCCATTGGTGTTCTGAAATTAAAAGAGAAAAGGTGTTCTTTACTTTCTTTATAATTAACATCAGTTTTTCGCTTTTTCATCATAAACTCGTTATAATATTTAAGTACTTCATTCATCATTCTGACTTCCGGCTTCGTGTCTGTTAAGTTTATGCGTAGATCTTTCTTCTTATGTAGCACTTTTGTATATTTTGATATTACTTTCAAGACACTGAGATATACAGGGTGTTTGGTAGAGGGACCGACAAACCAAATGAGCGTGTTCGGGGGCCCACTTGGAGAATTCTTCTTAGTCGTTCACTCTTGACAGAGTGGTCGTGGTTGAAGACGATGCCCTTTCTTTAGATAATGCAGCCCTCGCGATGCGCCTCCATCCATTGCGGTCTTCTGCGTTACGGGTACTTTGGACTACGGACGTTTGTGTTGCAGCTTTTATGAGGTCTGTCCAACGCGTAGGTGATCGACCGCGTGAACGCTTGCCTTCTACTTGACCCTGGACCACGAGTCGTTCCATGGAGTCTTTATTTCGAACAATGTGTCCGAAGTATTTGAGGATTCGTATTTGCACAGTCGACGATAATCTTTCCTTGATTTTTAGTTCCTCCAAGATCGAGATATTGGTCCGAAACGCTGTCCAAGGGATCCGCAGCAGTCGCCGCCAGCTCCACATTTCAAGTGCATCGATTTTGCGCCGGTCTCTGAGGTGAACCGTCCACGTTTCTGCGCCATAAAGAAATATCGGAAACACTAAAGTTTTCATTAGGCGGATTTTCGTGGCTTTGGTGATATTTCGGTTGCACCAGACTCTTTTCAGCTTATCAACGGCAGATCTTGTAATAGCACATCTTCTTCGAATCTCGTCCTCACAGCCCCCAGTGTTCGTGATCGTGGATCCGAGGTACACGTAGGATTGAACAATCTCACAGTTGCCAATCACAGAGATGTCAGGTTTATTCAGTTCAGCTCGGTCCACGATCATCATCTTGGTTTTGTCTCTGTTGATCGCAAGTCCGAAGGAGAGGCTTGTTGTCTCTAAACGTGTCAACAGGTGTTCCATATCTTCTTTTGTTTGAGCGAGAAGAGTAGTGTCATCGGCGTATCTCAAGTTGGATATTTTCCGACCTCCCACTGAAATGCCCTTGTCCCACCGTTCTAAAACAATTCTCATAATATACTCCGTATATATGTTAAACAGGAGTGGAGATAGTATGCACCCCTGCCGAACACCTGCATGTGTGTGAAAGCTTTTCGAGTCAACGTCGTCTATTCGAACCGTCGCAGTTCCGTCCTCGTAGAGTCGGCGTATGAGCGAAACCAGGTGGCTAGGTACTCCCATTTGTAACAATACATCCCATAACTTATGCCATTTTACGGTGTCAAAGGCCTTGTGAAAGTCTACAAAGCAAATATAGAGTGAAATGTTAAACTCTCTAGACTTTTCAATTATCTGTCGAAGAATTAGGATCTGCTCTCTTGTTCCTCGTCCCTTGACAAATCCCGCTTGCTCTATCGCTATTTCAGGATTCAGAAAAGCTTTCAGTCTGGTGTTGATAATGTGAAGGAGTACTTTGCTGACGTGTGAAATTAAGGCTATGAGTCTGTAGTTGCTACATTTCTTAGTTGATCCCTTCTTGTGCAGTGGTATGAACACGGAGTGTACCCAGTCTTGTGGCAACTTCCCTGTCTCCCAGACGCGAATGCAAATAGCGTGCAGCATATCAACGCCGTATTCACCCATTGCTTTGAAAATTTCAATCGGGATGTCGTCAGCACCTACTGCCTTGTTCTTTTTCAGGTGATTGATTGCGGCTCTTACTTCACTTTTCAAAATATATGGTTCGAAAGCATTATGTGCAGTTTGTGAAAGTGTATTAGTGTTGCACGATGGTATTATGCTGTTATCGGTGAAAAGTTGCGCGCAATATATTTTCCACGTTGCAACAATATCCTTTATTTCAGTTACCGTGAGTCCATTCAAATTCTCGATAGCCCAGGTTCTGGGTTTGAATTGTCTTGTTATAGTGCGAATCTTCTTAAACAAGTCTTTGGTTTCGTGGCGATCTGCGTTTCTTTCTAACTCCAGACAGATGTTTTTGAGATAGTTATTACGATCTCTGCGAGAAGAAGATTGAATCTGTGCACTCATCGAATTCAAGTCATGAACAGATGTCCCCTTGGCCTTCATTTCACGACGGCACTCTACTAGGCGCCAGGTGTCGTTTGACATCCAATGTTGGCGTTTACCTGTACTTCGGGGGGGTTGTGTTGAGCGTACAGCCTTTTTTATTTGCTCTTTTGCGATTTTCCAGAGTGCGTCAGGGTCATCATCTCTTGAACTCCATTTACTGCTATCGGCTGACAGTTGGTTCATAAATGCCGTTTGGTCCACTACTTCGAGCTTCTTGTTGGCTTTACGAGGAATACAGTTACGTAACTTAAGCTTGAGGTTGCATACGAGAAGTTGATGGTCAGATTGACAGTCAGCTCCGGGCAATGTATGTGCGTTCATAATTGTACTTCGCCATCTAGATCTTATAAGTATGTAGTCAATCTGATTCCGGTGTTTTCCATCAGGGGACGTCCAGGTGTACAGTCGTCTGTGGTGTTGCTGAAAAACTGTGTTTACTATGGTGAAATTGTTGTCAAATGCGAATTGGAGCAATCTCTCCCCTCGAATATTCCTTTGGCCGAGTCCATAGTAGCCTACAATATTTCGCAAGCCCACATCCATCCGTGTATTACCCACTTTCGCGTTAAAATCGCCAAGTATGATCAGCAATTCTCTATTTGGGATTTTTAGAATTGAAGATTCAATGTCATTGTAGAAACTTTCTACGTCTTCATCTTTCGCTGTACTTGTGGGTGCATATACCTGTATAATATTCAGCGGGGTTGGAGATGCACCGAGCTTCATAGTTATAATTCTGTTGCTGACAGGGTTATAACCTAAGACCGCCTTAGTCCATTGTTTGGGAATCACAATAGCCACTCCAGCGTAGCTACTGGAGCTGTTTCCTGAATAATATATGGTGTGTTTATCCAAGTCTCGGTGGCCACTGCTTTTCCAGTGAGTCTCGCTTAAACCAGTAATAATGGTGTCGCATCGCTGGAGCTCATTATCCAAGATGTGTAATTTACTCTCATTTAGGAGTCCTCGTACATTCCATGTGCCTATACGGGTATGCTTGCGCAATTGAAGATGTTTTCTTCCAGTCGCATGCTTTCCGGGGGATGCCTGGTTGCCTACATTCCCTCGGCCGGTAGCACATTTCACACTGTGAGTCCCGGAAAACTCAGAGCGCCGGTCGCTACGCGGATTGTCAGGCAAACGTATGTTTCTATTGTCTTGCATTTTCATCATTCAACTCTCGTGGGAATAATAATGTAGTAGTATCCCGTTGCTTTCTATATCGCGGTACTACAGACTCAGTGTCCGAAGAATTCTGTTAGTGAACCGATTCAGAACATATGGTTCTTGCGCTTCACCACAGTACTGGTGGTTACCGCTGCCCTCCACCAGGATCCAGGTACTAAGCCCCTGTGGCTCGCCTCCTCCGCTGGTTAGACCGTACCGACAATTGTTGTCTCCGCCCTTCCCCACCGTTGAGGTCTTCACCCGTAACCCTGGGCACGGGCCCCGCAGAACTGGGTCCCTGCTGAACTTCGCCATCTATGCACTCCGGCTTACTGAAATGTTAGATGCCCAACCCCGCGACGTGGACGCGCCAGACAGGAATTGCCCAAGTGAAGAGTAGAGAAGATGACTCTATTCCTCCAGAGGCCGGGTTAATGGACGTGTATAACTCCACGCCCAAAGGCGTGGAGTTATACTTGGAGAATACAAGGCCAAAAAAAATCCCCGACACCCCATTTTTTTTTAACTAAATCAGTTAGTTCGCTCTGTTTTGTATCCAATTTTGCTTTGCGTGGCCTGAAGGTGTATTAGAGACCTAATTTAACTAAAAACATCCGGTCTAAAACAGATTTTACAAATGTTATGGTGGTAAATAGGTACAATTTCGGAGAAAAAGGGAAAAATCACAAAAAAAAGTTAAACATATTGGGGGGTCGGGGATTTTTTTTGGCCAACTTGTATTCTCCAAGTGGGCCCCCGAACACGCTCATTTGGTTTGGCGGTCCCTCTACCAAACACCCTGTATATTCTCTTTTGACCTAACTTGCTAGGTACGGTTTTACATCGAGTATTCGAAAAACTGAGTATATTAACTAAGGTATATTCAATCTTAATATCGATAGGCAAGTACGCAATAGGCCATCCTTTTTCTACCGACTTCCAAAAAAAAGAGGAGGTACTCAATTTTTTTTTATGTTTGTTACCTCATAACTTTCGATAGGGGAACCGATTCTCAAAACTCTTTTTGTTTGAAAGCTGGTGTTTCCCATTTAAATTTCATCAAATTCGGTCCAGTAGTTTTTGAGTTACACTCCAATAACTGAATAGAATGGAAGTCGGTATTAAATTTTTCAAATTGTACTTGTTATATAAGTATAAAACACTACTCTTGGCGACCTCTTCAGAGAAGTAACGGGGTAATGGTATGATTATATGTATTCATATTCAGTTGGCTCATATTAAAAGTAAGAAAACGAAATCCTCAAGTGTCAAAAATATGTGTATTTAATTTAATAATAAAAATAATAATAAAACATGTTTATTGCCACAACAAAGTACATTTATAAAACAACACTAAATATTTTATTCTTAGGCAATAGGGGTATGCTCAGCACTGTGCTGCGTAGACAATAAAATTGATCTATGCAAGGCTGATTTTCAGCATACTCCTTTTTTTCGAAGAAAGGTGTTACTCGAGGAATATTTGAGAGTAGCAGGTTAGAATGATCATTCAGTAAAAACCAGTTCCCAACTGAGTTTTACCGAATGTCAATATATTACTAAGTATTCCTATTTAGCAGCTGAGATATTTAATATTAATTTCATACATAATCCGATTATATGTCTGCCTTGTCACAAGGCTTGAATCTGCAATTATATTGCCTAACTGTTGCCACACTTTACAAATATCTTATTACTGAAAGCAAACATTGTAACAGTGGTACATATCAATTATAAAATTATAGTAATAATAGTAATAATAGTAATAATAATAAATAAAAATGAAAATGATTACTTCAAACATAGATGCATGATTTAGCAGGGTTTTGAGGTGTAGTTTTGTGTGTGACTGTGCGAGTCTGTATATATGTGTGTTGTAGTGTAAGCGAGTGTGTGTGTGTGTTAATGTGTGTGTGTGTGTGTGTGTGTGTGTGTGTGTGTGTGTGTGTGTGTGTGTGTGTGTGTGATTGTGTGTGTGTATATTTATGACTGTGCTATTTGATTCTAAAGGTTGCTTCAAAATTCATTTTTTGACGTTCTAGTTGTAGTAGTTTATATTTTTGTTTAAAAGTACTGAAACTTGTTTTAACCTTCATAGGAGGTGGAATATTATTCCAAATTTTCCAGGCACTATATCTGAAACAACCCTTGAAGCTAACAGTCTTGTGTTTAGGAAGAGAAAGCATAAGCAGAGACTTAGCACGGGTATTATATGTGTGAATGTCTTTTATCCATATCAGTTTCTCAAACAGGTACTCTGGTCTTTTGTTCCAAATCACCTTTTGTGTTGTACACGCGAGGTGAAGCTCTCTTCTAGCTTTCATATTTATAATATGTTTCTGTACAAGGTAAGGTGTGATGTGTTCTCTTCTTGGTACGCTGAAACAGAATCTTACACACGCATTTTGTACTCTTTGAATTGCTTTTTCTGTTTCAACATATAAACGCGGCCCATACACTGCACTGCAGTAATTGAATGGTGAAAGTACTAGAAGGTCACACAACAGCATCCTAACCTGCTCTGAAAGATACCTTCTTATGCCATAAAGAACTTTTAATTTATAAAATGCTGTTCTAATTTTATCACTAATGTGCTTAACAAATCTCATTTTCCTGTCAAAAACAAGACCTAGATTTCTAGCTTCTGTGACTATTGGTATTTTTATACTGTCGATATCTACTCTGGGATCCTGGCAACATACATTATTAATTTGATGTCTATTTCCTAAAATTAACATTTTTGATTTAGAAGGATTAAGAACTAATGAATTGTTTGAGGCCCATATGAATATTTTATTTAAATCATTCTTTATCAAACTAAAAGCTTTTTGAGTTTCATGAGCCTTAAAAGAAAAATAAATCTGGGTATCGTCTGCATATAGATGATATTTGCAATGTTTGATTTGATTTGGTAAGTCAGCTGTAAAAATTGAAAATTGGATAGGGCTTAATATCGAACCTTGTGGTACGCCTCTACTTAACTTTTCTACATTAGACATCAGCTTATTTCCGTTTAAAGTTTCCGTTTCAACGTACTGTTCCCTGTTTTCTAGGTATGTAGAAAACCATAAGCATGCTTCTTTGGAGAAACCATAATATGACAGCTTCGCAAGCAGCATTTCAGGGTGTAGGCAGTCGAAAGCGCGGGAAAAGTCTAATAAGATCAAAGCACTGGTTAGCCCTGCGTCTGATGCAGTCACCAAATCATCAGTTACATTTAAAAGAGCAGATTCTGTGCCATGTCCTTTTCGAAAGCCAGATTGAAATGGCGGTATTATATTTTCAGCACTAACATACTGTTCTAGTTGATTTAGTACCACTCTCTCTAGAACTTTAGATAATACAGGCAGTATGCTAATGGGACGTAAATCTTTAAGTTGTTCTACCGACTGAGATTTAGGTAACGGTTTCACTAGGGCTCGTTTCCACTGGTCCGGGAAGATATTAGTTGTTATGGAATGGTTGATTATAGTTGTTATTACAGGTAGAGTTTCCGACAGGGTAAGCTTAATCATGTCGGCGTTAATTTTATCATGGCCCGCTGCACTAGTATGAATACTGACAATAATTTTGGATACGATCTCAGTAGTTACGGGTACTAATGAAAATACACTACCAGTAGCTTTGTTTGTTTTGAAAAAGTTTAACGTTTCATTGTGTATACTTCCGTCACCTGGTATTGTTAAGAAATGACTATTAATCATGTTTGGATCATTCAAGTTGTGAGGAATTATATTTTTATTTTTTGGTAAAGTTTTAATTATTTTTAGGTAGTTCCACATTTTTTTCGGTTGACGGAAGTTTTTATTAACGTAATGGGTAAAAAAGGTATTTTTTTCTCTGTCTATTGACACTATGACTAAATTTTTTAAACTTTTATAGTATGCCTTGGATGACACAGTTTTCTTTTTCTGAGCCTTTGCAAGTGCTTTGTCTCTCAGAGTCATCATAAACCTAATCATGTTGGTTATCCAAGGTTTTGGGGTATCATTTATTCTTAATCTTTTGAGAGGAGCATGCTTATCAAAAAGATTTATCAGAAGCTCGTAAAATTTTTCTACCATAGACTTTACATCTGACATCTCTAAGACAATCTGCCATGGTATTGATACTAAGTCACTGTTAAAAGAATCAATATCAATACTTCTGATCAAGCGCGATTCTATAAATTGAACTAACGGCTTAGGTTTCTTAATATTGAATTCAGCCAACACTAAGGCATGATCACTCAGCAACCTGTTGTGTACTACTGTTACTTTCTTGCATCTGTCAGGTACATTGGTAAGTATCAGGTCGATTAAGTTTTCCGTCTCATCTGTTACTCTTGTAGGTTCTTTTACTACCTGTTCAATATTTAATTGATCAAAAAACATTGTCAACTGCTTAGTATGTCTGTTATCCACCAAAAGCATATTTGCATTTAAATCAGATAGTAAACATATGTAGTCATAGTTACCACACATATTATATGACTCGCTAAGCGAGTCCATGGCTGTATCAAGTTTAACATTTTCGGGTCTGTATGCTGTGCCAATAGCCATACGAGCGCCGGGTAGTGCGACTTCTAACCACAACTGCTCAAGCTGTGAGTGAGGTTGAGTGCGTATCCGTGCACGTAAACCTTCTTTTATAAAGAAAGCGACTCCACCTCCTCTTTCCCCAGATTTACGTCCTCTATTCTTAAATACGTAGCTGGAGAGTACAGGAGCAATAATGTCTTGTCCTTCCGAAATCCATGTTTCATTTAAAGCCAATATGTCGGGTTTATATTATTATGTTTGAACGGTAGCTTCAAGCTCATCCCTACCCGTGTTGAGCGATCTTACATTGAGAAGACCTAGTTTAAACATAGACCTTTTTAAATTAGCCATTTTGATTGTAGCTGAAAATACATAACCAAGGTTTTATCAAGCGTGTAAGTGTATTAGGGTGTGTTTGTGTTGTGTTTGTACGTGTTGTATGTGTAAGAGTGTGAAATAGTTCAATGACACACAAAACAAAAGCGATTATTGCATCAAGTAGTAGAGAATACAAAATAAAGCATAATATATTCCTTGGGGCACATAAGTCCACAAAACGATAAACTGTAAGAATACATAAAATTAAATGTTTGTATTTCTTAATATAAATTATGAAGTAAATACTATGTTCATCCTTGTCCTCTGAGACAGATAAACTTATTATAGTTTTAACATGTAATGTCGATAAATTAAATATTAAAAACGTTGTTACTAAAGTTGTGATTACACTTAACGAAAAATGTAAAATAATGAAAGCTATTATGTTATATTCCTTAAAATTATGGTGTGGTGTCTTGACTCTTTTTGAATATTTTATGCAAGTCCACCTCGCCACGTACACGAAACGCCGTCTTCCCATCTGCTTCTCTGACGAGAATACTTCCGTCACGAGTCCACGCATACTTCCAACTATGCTGCTTGCACAGTTCTCGGGCCTTAGCGAAGAGTAATCGATTATCCTTAGTAAGACGCTCATTTACATAAATGCGGCGCGGTGATCCCGCTAACTCGATATCACCCGTAGTTATAGCGCAATACTTCCTCGCGCACTGCGCGCCGAATCAATCGCAATACAATAGGACGCGGCCGCTCTTTGCCAACCTGTCCCACACGTATTGGGCCCACTCGGCGGGTCTCCACAATATCCCGCTCGTCTACCTTCAATCCTATTTTTTTCAATAATAGCCCTGTTATGTGCATGACATTTTCGCCGCTGTGCTCAGTTATTCCATTGATTTCAATGTCGTTCTCTAATGCCAGTTGCTCCTTCCTACTTATCTCCTGTTTTAAAAATAATATTTGTAACTTAAGATCATGTGATTCTTTACTTGTGGTTTCAAGCTGCACAATTCTCGTATCGTATTTATCCAATCTATCCCCAATTTCATTTATTCTGCTATTGCAACCCTGATACATAGCTCTCAGGTCCTTCATTTCGTCACGGACTTCATCCCGGAAGCACCCAAACTCCTTCCGAAATCCATTCATCTCAGCCCTGAGAGCGCGTATCTCCTCGAGTACTAACCGCACCTGCTCACCGCACTCATCAGACTGCCTGCGAGAATACTCTGGTACCTGGTCCACCGGTTCTTTGACTGGAGTGTCTGTGTTTTCCTTCTGGGGCGCATTGTTAATACAACCAGGGCATATCCAGTGTTTAGGAATCTGCGTTTTAGTCAAATTGACGCACTGTTTATGGAATGAAACCTTACATTTTGAACAGCTGGCGCCACCTGTCAGGAACTTTCCGCAGCTACCACATTTATTCATTATGTAAGTATATATTTGTTATTGTTGATTAATTTCGGAGTTAACTATTGTAAACTTTATTTTCCTTGAAATTCAGCGGAGTACAAAAAATATCAATGTAAGTATAATGACTTCTCTCACCAATATTATGCGTGAATATTTATGCGAAATATTGAGACACTTCTTGTATTCGCCTTACACTGATAACACTTTTACCATGGATACACACTATGATTATTAATTTCCGATGATCTGTTGACTTTAAAACGCCTTTTTACTATTATTTAAACAATTATCACTTATCAGCTGACTTGTTTACACGGCCTACCCGCTTTTTTTTTTTGCCACAAAATTTATAAGTTAGTGCCGTTTGGGGTCGAGCCTTTGGGCCCGTGGGGGCTGGCCGCTCATAACTTGTATAGAGATCTGGCGGGTGACCGAAATGATGGCGCGTACTTTGGGTAAAAGGTCAGCATTGCCATCTAGTCTCGCAATGCTGCCAGCATTTTGGCCACGTTTCCCCCCACCATGGGGCTTATAGATGAGTTGTAATTTTTACTTTTAATATTCTTTAAATATGTGTATCTCATGTAGTAATGTATAGAAACTATTAAATAAAATGACGGCTTTTCTATAACTCTTCTACGAGTAAGTTCAAAGTAAGTTTAAAGACATAAACATTCTAACTGTTGTCTCTCAGTTTATCTATGAAAATCTAATGTATGTAAAGAAAAACATAAGCAGTTTTGATAAAAGGAGTGATGCTCATTCCATCAACACGCGAAATAAGAACAAGCTATCCGTACATGTAACGCGTCTCCACAGAATAAGTCATTCTTTTATGGGACAATGTATACGATTCTATAATAAAGTTCCCAATGTTATCCGAGATTTGCCTATTAAAAAGTTTAAAATTACTATTAAAACTAAACTCTGTCAAAAAGGTTATTACAAAATATCGGATTACTTGGAGGATAAAACAGCTTGGGGCTGATCACTCCAGGATCTATCTACTCTTGTACTAAGATGTCAAAGTGTAGCGTGTCTTGCCCTACTGATACCATTATTATGTTCTCTTTTGTAAGGCAACACACTGGAGCTAATATCTGTAGTACCTAAGTAAAAATATTGTAAAACATCTATATAAAAAGAATGGCCCCGAGTTTCTTGCCGCTTCTTCTCGGTAGGCTCTATATATTTTGGAACGCGGCGGTAGTCTTTAAAGTACATTATAATGAAAAATTGACGTTCATAAGTGCGTCTTTGATGCCTAAATTGAATAAATGATTTCGACTTTGACTTTGACTTTGTTCTTTGCAATTTGCTGACTTTACATTATTTAAACAAACGCGTCAAATTTCCTGAAATCGTACGAATAGAAGTTTTCTAAAAAAAACTATTGTATTATTACATGCATAGTGACTGGCTTAATTACTAGCCATGGGTTAAGGCGTTATAAATAAGTTAATAACGATTCTTCTTAGGTGACATCCTACTAATATTATAAACTAGAAAGCTTGTTTGTATGTATGCATGTTCGCTACTCTTTCATGCCAACGGCTGCGCCGATTTCAATGAAATTTGGTATGGAGGTAGGTGAGGCTTTGGATTGACGCATAGGATACTTTTCATCATCATCCAACACCACGCGGGTGAAACCGCGGATTGCAGCTAGTACTGGCTATGTAATAAGTTACTCTGTATGTTATGCTATTTCACTAAGTCACGACAACGTTTTATAAGTTGATAAATTAAAAACTATGTAGATGTATGTGATATGAAAATTGAGTCATACTGACTGGCACACCTTATGTGTAAGTACAGGTTTTTTGTAATATATTGTAAAAATGTATCTCGGAGTATTAAGTATCTAAGTACTAAGTATTAAGTCTCTAAGTATTAAGCTATTTCTCCTGGTCACGCTGTAACTTGAGAACGCAACAATCTCGCTAATTCTTTTTTTGTTGTGTTAATTATTGCTAGAAGAAGGTTTTTATGAAAGAAAAACCAAGTAAAGTTGGGAGATTATGACGAGGCCGGAGGCCGAACATAGTACGTATATACGATTTAAGTCGCGGGCAGTAGCTAGTAGCACTAGTAGTACAATAAAGCAAAATTAAAACCCAGTAAAATGGTTATAAAATACTTAAAAATTAGATGCTTTTCGTAGAATTTTTTTTTCGTAAATTGGAATGCTTAGCAACATTACAATTTTGGTAAATTTATCATCGTTCGTTAGTTTCGTTAGAAAATTCGATTATATGATCGATACCATAATAGTACGTAGATTTATAGTAACAGTAATAATTTCCCACCCAGACGTAGCACGTATTTCAATCGTCGTAGTGCTTTCTCTCGTAGCACGTCGTAGCATTTCGTAGCGGCATAAGTAAGCAGATAAGGTGGACCGCATATCGGAGACTATTATACGAACGAATTAAGATATAAAATCAGTAATGCGTACATATATTACCTTGAGTGTTTCCCTAAGCGGTAGGCAGAGCAATAAGTATTTCCACTACGAACTGATAATAATCATTTAATAAAAATAATAATTTTATGCACACTTAAGGCGCGCTCGTATCATGATAATAGTAAAAAGCAGAATTTTTAAACACCTAATGTAACGAAACAGATCTACAATATATTATGAAAAGAATACGAAGGTTAGAAAATGAATAGAAAAAGAGTAATAACCGTAAATAGAGTAAAGAGAATAGAATTTATAAATATAACTCTCTTTCAGCAGAAAAAAATGTTGAATAGATCCACAAAAATAATTTTTCAGGTACAAACTCTCAAAATTTTCAGCGATAGCACTATATTTTTTTTTAGGTACTACATAGCCAACGTACATACTAAAGTAATAACCAGCAGTTTTTTCATTTGTATCATTATATATCGAAAAATATAAAGAAAACGTACAAAATTAACGCATTTTCGTATTACTTTGTCCAATCAAACAAGAGATTTTCAACCTTACGTTTACGTTGCTTTAGCAACGTAAATTATTTCAAAATTGGGGTTGGACCGCGTCTTAATAATTTAGGGTACTTTAGTGTAGTAATTTTTTTCAGAATGTATTTAGTGTACGCTGTCGAACAATACATGTTTTATAACATAAATTTTCATCAAACATTTGCTCTATAAATATGTACATTATACTCGTATGTATAGTGAATGAAAATAACTACGTTAAAATAATCATATAGCACAAGAATTCCTGGTGTCGCGGGGGCATGAACACACACAACATCATAACATGTAAGATCCGAGAATAAACATTCACTTCGGCTATAAACATAACGAATGGAACCGTCAATATTATTATCCCACATTATAAATGTGAAAGTTTAGATGGATGGATGGGTGGATAAATTATATAGTATGTTTGTAACTCTTTCACGCAAAAACTACTCAATGGATTTTAATTAAATTTGGAATGTAGATAGATCGATGAGACGCTGAAATAACATAAAGGATACTTTTTCATCATCATCATCAATTACCACACGGGTGAAACTGCGTGGCGCAGCTAGTTCAATATATATTATTATCAAATAGTTACTAAATTATTGTATAATACACTGACTATTGCATACACATATAAACAGCAATTTCAAATGAAGACTATAAATACAATAAATAGAGTAATTAACAAGTCGATATTATCAAATGCAATCTCTTACAGACATCATCATCATTGTATCAGCGGATGGAAGACGTCCAAAGCAGAACAGCCGTGCGATTCTCTAAAAGCAAACATCGTTGCATCTTTGACAACATACGTGAAACAAATGACGAGGTGAGAAGAAACGTTGGAAAAATAACCTTATGTACAAGGTTTGTATCTCGTAAAGTATTTGACATCGGTGAGCTCGTCGACGAGCGCATCGACGAATCATTAGAGAATCGCACGGCAGAGCTCCTTCTTACAGAAAACTTTAATCATGCTTGTTTAATGTTTTAATATCTTTTAACTTAGATATATTCATGATTTCTTAGGCTTTCGTGATTCGTATAGATTAAAATAATAGATTAATTAGATATACGGTTCAAGATTAGACTTATACACACAAGTGAATCTTGTTTTAAATGTTAAATTTCGAATCCTACACCCTACACTACTAGCAACATTTTCTCGTTTTCACCATCACCATCACCAACACTCACCAAGGGAGTTATTGGCAGAGCTGAGTATATGTTACCGATTATTTGAACAAAAATAAATAGCACATTCTGCAAAATGGGCAATTTATTACGGATATTGAGCTGGTGGGGATCCCGGAGACTAACGGTGAGGACCTGCGCAACCTCATACATGTGGCTGCGACAAAGTTAGATGTTCCTTTGGACAGCAGAGATATAGTAAACATTTATAGGTCTGGTCATTTACCCGAAGCCACTAGCACTTCCTCTGGAACCGGCGGACCCGCAAGGGCAAATACGCGCACGTCTGCGCGGCCTGTTGTAGTGTGTTGCGCCAGGCGTGATCTCAAAGATAAACTTCTGGTCGCAGCTCGTGCCAATGCTCTTACTACTGTTGATATTGGACTGCGTGATGCCACACCGAAACGAATATATTTCAATGAACGTCTAACCAAACAAAACAAAAAGCTATTCCATACTGTAAGGGAAGAGAAGAAGAGATTAAATTGGAAATATCTCTGGACGAAGAACGGAAGGATATTAATTAGGCAAAAAGAAGGACATAAGGTGTTTTCGTATTAAATGTGAACAAGATATCGCTAACATTTTATTGTAAGGTTGTGTTGGTTTAATAATTATAAATATACCTAAGTACCATCCGCTATATACTGCTTTATTAATAAGCTCTGGTAAAACGAAGACTTAGTTTTACTTTTATAGAAAAAAACCTACATAATTACGTCGCTTATGTAATCTCACTGATATTATGTAATATCCTTATGTAATATAATTATTTTTTATCATATATGTCCATACTACATGTTGTCACTGGTTGTGTGACACAAATGTTATTTATTAAGTTTATGATACTGAGCCCTTGTACCCTCGTAACTCCATATTACTTCATTTCAAACTTGCATGTTTTTAATAATATCATTTTTAAATGTAATTTGGCCTTATTAATATAATACTAATTATTTATTTTCGATAAAGTTGTACGGGGATATTGTAGATAGATTCTACTTAATAATTGCTAAGCAACATTGTTTCGTTTAAATGTCTACTTTACCTCAACCGGCTATTAACCTGTTTATAATCATGGTTTTATAATTACCTACCTCCTTAAATGTAGGTCCTGTGTCCGTGGAATGTTCACAGTAGGCTAGGTAATAATATTAAATGATATGATCGAAAACATTATGATATTCTCGTTATTACTAATAAACTAGGAACAGCCTATACCTACCTACCTATTGTGAACATGATGATTTATTTATTTATTATTTTGTATGTTATATCGTGTGTATAATATTTAAATGTTTTAACTACTTACCCCAAAAATAATGTATTTTTTATGTGAGCAAAGGAGTGTGTTGAAAACCAGCGCTACGTAGTAGGCATTTATACTTACCTACTCGTAGCTTTATGCTGAACATACTCCTTTTGTGCACAATCTAACTTTTAGACACTGTATTTAAAAATAAACATTGTGTAAGCTTTGACAATATTCAATTACGTGTATCTCATGTTCCTACATATTGAAATTTGTGCACAATAAACATTTTTCTTTCTTTCTTTCTTTCTTTCTTTATCCAATACAATGTAATAATAAATAGAGTGTAATTTTTAAAGACGACTATTGCCAGTGTGCGGTTCCCCTTAACCAACGTAGACTTGTTCTACGAAAATTGCGCTCTGATTATAAATGCTTTGAGAAATCAATTTAACCTTCTACGTAACGTACGTTTTCATATCTACTGAAATATGTTAGTTCATTTCAAAAAGTCTTTATTCATCATAAATAAATACTGAGTTCTATGCACTGCACCTACCCTTAGATCGTTGTAAAGTCTCATGTGCCTATAATTTAACCGACACCAATACCGTTTAAACCGCTACACAGCAATGCGAATATTACTGCTGTCCAGTTGAAATATGGAATGATGGGCAATGTGGCAGGAAGAAGAGCTGTTGGACGTAGAAGGAAGTCGTGGCTGCGTAATATCCGTGAATGGACGGAATCGGAGGTGTCGCGGAGCTATTTAAACTCGCCAAAGACCGGGTGAAATATGCGGAGCTGACAGCCAGCCTTCACTAGTTGGAGAGGCACTATAAGAAGAAGAAGAAGAAATACGTATGGTGGCAGTATCTCCTTGAACGAAGTGGTTTTACAAAGAGTTCTACTGCTACTAAGACGAAAAAACTTACAACAAAATAAATATAACTCCACAAACTGATATATTTATATACTATAAACTATTATAAACATTAGAGATATTAACATTATTACTAATGGGATAGCTACCATGTATATTTTGTTTGAAGGCCTATTCAAACCTGGGCGTTATTCGCTACCGCGAGCGATAGAGAAATCCGAAAGGGTATGCGTTAATTTCACTGTTCACACCAACACGGCAACGGTTAGCGGGGCGGCGGAATTAGTTTCGCCAAAAAAGAGAAAATACCGCCTCACCATGCGGTACAAGTTTCGCTGCAGTTACGGAACTTCATACTATTTAACCATCGAGTTCCGCGTGGTATTTTTCGCTACCCACAGCGGTAGCGAATAACGCTCAGCTCTGAATAGGCCTTGAGTTTCCGATATTTCGGCATTGTTGCAATCGTCAAATGTAAAAATGTAAAATTCAAGTGTACCCTGTCCATATATTCTGTACCTTCGGAGGCCATAACACAAATAATTTCAAACTATAATTTTAAACAAAGTATTCGTATCGTAAGCGTCATGCTTCGGCGTCAAACTATGAGTTATCTGTGTTACAGTTGCCCTTGACAAATGCCAGTTTGTACAGTTTCAGGTGAACGACACGTTACGTTAACTTACGCAGTTATATGCATCATCATCATCATCATCAGCCTGTAGCAGTCCACTGCTGGACAATGACCTCTCCAATTGCACGCCACTTAGGTCTATCTTGGGCTTCTCGCATCCAGTTTTTGCCAGCCGTCTTGCGCAGATCGTCACTCTACCGTGCCTCAGGACGTCCTACACTACGTTTGCCGAGACGCGGTCTCCACTCTAGAACTCGTTTACCCCAACGGTTGTCGGTTCTACGGCTAATATGGCCAGCCCACTGCCACTTCAGCTTGCTGATCCGGTGGGCTATGTCGATGACCTTGGTTCTTTGACGGATCACTTCATTTCTGATGCGATCCCTCAGAGTAACACCGAGCATAGCCCTTTCCATAGCATAGTTATATGCATAGTACATTATATGCGAGGCCGACAGAAATGTAAAGACGTTCCGTATATATGTTATTTATACTATTACTTTAATATAATACTAGCTGACGCACCAGCGGCTTCGCTCGCGTGGCCTCGCGGCATACGGTTAGTTACAGTTTTTAACTATCCTACGGAATCTCTTTAATTTAACGGGAAAAGTATCTCATACGTTGACCAGGGACATAAGCTACCACCATACAAAATTTTATTTAAATCGGTCCAGTCATTTCGGAGATTAGCTCGTAGTAACAGACAGAAAGAGAAATAAAAAAAAATAAGTTCAATTAGTTCGATTTCACTCCTTACATGCCTTACGACGTTTTTACCAAATTTGTTTATTGTACAGAAATTCGACCTCATCAGTTAGTATGTAGTGATTATAAGAAGAAATATTTGCATTTTTGGATGTTTGTAAAAGTTTTTGAGTTCTTTTCTCAAAAACTAGTAAACCGATTTCAATCCTTTCACCATTTGAATGATACATTATTTTTGTGTAATATAGGTAGGTATAATATATTTTGATTCGTCATCAACCATCAATACGCAGGTTAAGCCGCGGAGCGCAGGTATAAACATTAGGCAGGCAATAAATATTTTTCTTTTTGTTTTTCTATTTTCATCGTCTACTGTTTTCCATTATTACGTTTCGAGTGGGTGTATCCCTGCTGTGTGGATACATATGAATGAGCGCGCTCCATTCGTAAAATTTGCATATTTGATGAATGAAACGCATTTGAAAAGGTCGTGACCTTAGGTAAATCTACATATAACAACTATTTATATAACTATTATTTGTTCAAACGGACTAAATTCAACGTTTTCAGTGTTATATGTATTTAAGACGCGGTCCAACCCCCAATTTTAAAATAATTTACGGTGCTTTACGTAAGGTTGAAAATCGCTTAATAGATTGGACGATGTAATTCGAAAATGCGTTAATTTTGTACGTTTTCTTTATATTTTTCGATTTATATACTAACACTATTGAAAAACTGCTGGTTATTACTTTAGTACTATACGTTGGCTAAGTATTACCTAATAAAAAATATAGTGTTATCGCTGAAAATTCTGACAGTTTGGACGTGAAAGTTTATCTTTGTGGACCTACTCAGGATTTTTTTCTGCTGAAAAAGAGTTATATTTATGAATTCTATTTGGTTATTACTCTTTTCCTATTCCTTTTCTAACCTTTGCATTTTTTTCATAATATACTATTGATCTGTTTCGTTACACTAGGTGTTTAAAAAATCTGCTTTTTCTTTAATCAGGGTACGAGCTCGCCATAATGTCGTACGCAACGCTGAGTACGTTCTTTGTCTATATATCTATATATTCTCTATCTTTGTTTAGGTAACCTAGATGAGCTTGGCTACCTGTAGGTACCTGTATGAGCTTAACTCGTTTTTTTGTGAAACGGCTGTGCGATTCTCTAAGGAATGACTCGTCCTAGCGGTCGACGACGAGCACATCGATGTTAAATAAGAGATATCGCCCTTGTACATAAGGTTGTTTTTCCAACGTTTCTTGTAATCTCCTCGGTGTTTCACGGATGTTGTCAAATATGCAAAGATGTTTGCATTTAGATAATCATGTTTTTGGCTAATTGTTGCTCATAACATTGTAAAGACAATGGACAATAGATGGCGTTGTAACAACACCATCTATTGTCCAGTAGCTTTAGTGTTGCTAAGTCGGTAAAACAGTTTGTTACATCAGGTTTTCATTGCCTGAAAACGCAGATAAAACAACGTTTTCTAAAAATGAATCCTCGAATCCTCCTAGATCGATTTATCGCCCCCGAAACCCCTGCATACAAAATTTCATGAAAATCGTTGGAGCCGTCTCCGAGGTTCCGATTATATATACACAGGGATGGGCAGTATTTGAATTACCTGTAATTAAAATACGTAAACACAAATACGTATTTAGTATTTGTATTTCAAATGCTTCCTTAAAATGTGATTTGTAATTCGTATTTCAAATACTTGAGGCTTCAAAATACATTTTAACATTAATATACACTTAACCTTTATTTAGCGATTGTGAGTGACCAGTAGAAAGATTGTTTTCTTTAGCAGGTTTTATTCACTCCAACAAGAGGCTGTTTGTCTGACAGCACATTTCAAAATATAGTGTTCATGAAAAAAAACTCTGGTTTTACTGATTAAATAATCTTGATTTCCTCTACTTTTCAGCCCGTACTGGTCTGGATTACTTATTTTTGTAATATATATTTCGTATTTTAATTAAACACAGCTTAAATACATATATACACAACAAATATTTTGTATTTCATATTTCAAATACCGTATTTGAATGTATTTTGTATTTCGTATTTTAATTACTTGTGATACAGTATTTTTAATTGGTATTTCAATTAAAGCAAAGCATTTTGCAGAGCTCTGTCTACACATATACAAGAATTCTCGTTTATACGTATTAGATTAGATGTAGGTACGTTAAGTTTCATTTGCCTCACCATTATAAGATCATGCTTCATCTTACCTGTACCTAATAGCTCAACTCAACCCACCCTTCTATCGATCGCGTCGGGTAGCGTGCTTCAAATGTACAATCGTATTCGTAAGTCTTAATTTCAAAGTACCTACACTGTGTTGTTTTAGCGACGCGAACACATGAAGGTAACAGTTTTGTTTGTGTTTATACTTTCAAATGTATATTGGGACTTTAAAATTTGAACAGTGAATAGAAAACGTGGTGCAATGGTTGTTATTTAATTTAATTAATTACGAAAAATAAGGATTATTTTCACACCTTACTTATTGAAGTTTTCATACGTTTCCCTGAATTTGTGCAAATCTCCTATGTCTTATGACCATCAGGGATAATGTAGGATTCTAATGGTGAAAGAGTTTTTCTAATCGGTCCAGTAGTTTCGGAGCCTATTCATATCAAACTGACAAATCTTTCCTCTTTATAATATTAGTGTAGACTAGCGATTGCCCGATTCTTATTTATTACTAGCGACTGCCCACAACTTCGTTCACGTAGTAGGGTCGGCCTTCGGTCTCACCATAACCTCCCATCTTTACTTGGTTTTTCTTACATAAGAACTTTCTCTGAAAATAATTAACAACAAAAAAAGAATTAGCGATATTGTTCCGTCCGTTCTCAAGTTATAGCAGGAGGAGAAATAGGGATGAATTTTTATATATAAAGATATTTTTTGGTGTTACCGATGTATGATGATATATTAGTATTCATATCATAAAACATGTTCAGTTCATACTAAACCGCTTATGATAGGAACTTACTTTAAACAGTGTAAAACAGTGTTTTACTTTAAGAAATTAGGCAGACAGACAACTCTAAGAAGATACAGTTTCTAGGCGAATTAAGCGGATTGCATAGCTAGTACTTGTCCACACTAAAGGAAAAAGCTATTGTTTATCGACACATTGTTTGCTATGCCCGTACGTTTTGATTTTTTCAGTATTTCAAAGTCATATACATTTATTTTTTTAAACCTAAAAATAATAAAAAAATTAAAACGTACGGGCATAGCAAACAATGTGATGATTGCATGAAAGAATCACTGAAATCGGACAATGTTAACAGGTAGAAAACAGTTTTTTCTTTTAGTATGGAAAGTACTAGCTATGCAATCCTCTTAAGAGCTATTACTTGTCCACATAGCATAGCTAGTACTTGTCCAATCCTCTTAAGCATGCATTTTCAACCACTAAAGAATATTTTATTAGATCATACAATTTTGTTTAATTTCTTTCTTGCCCTTATTTAACGACTCACTCGCATATATTCATCAGAACAAATGATGCAAGATATTTTCTCAAAATACTTTAATGGTAAACGGGGTTTTCAAAGATTGATTGGGACAATTATTTTCCCCGATGTAATTAATATTTACGAAAATTTTACTATAAAGAACATAAAGGTCTCTAAGATTTTTTGTTTGTAATATGCACTTTTAGACACAAATATGATGTGTTAAAAGACCTTCGTACAGCCGTGCGAATCTCTAATGATTCGTAGATGCGTTGGTCGACTAGCTCACCAATGTCAAATATATATATAAGGTTGTTTTTATTTTATATTTATATGCATAAGGTTGTTTTTACAACGTTCCTTGGTCGTCTCGTCATTGTTTCACGGATGTTGTCAAAGATGGAATGTTATTTGCTCTTAGAGAATCGCACGGCAGTACCTTTCAAGAAAAAAAAATCTCTTTGAAATCGAGGTTTTGTTTCCGTTAAGCAGGTGTTAGCAAAAACTATTTTAATTAAGCATTTCAGATGTTAACTTAAGTTTAGGACAAAGATATTCAGCGTCCAACTGGATCCTCCCTGAATACCAATTTGTCGCCTTCGCAAATAAAGACAAAACGTTATTTATAAGACGGGTAAAGGTTTAAATGCCCAATTGTTATGATTTTATCACAAACTTTATCAAAGTATGAATTAAGCAAATAAAGCTACCATTTATATATACGTAATAAATATATAAACTTCACTATTTTGGCAACGTTCTCACTAAATCCTACTGAAGGTCATTTCATAAGAAAGATTAATTAAAAGATTGTCTTGATAGTTCTATGTTCAAATGGTTTTTGTTCCACTGGATTGGAATACAGTATATTTAGTAAATCAAAAAATAAGGTTCGCTTGGAATAAGATTTGAGCATTCCCTCGGTAAGTACGAGTACCTACCACGTGAATCGGAATCGGAAAAAGAGCCTATGTGTTAATGTCGGGTACAGTTGACTATATACTATCTAGTCTAGAGAAAATTTGCTGTTTTACCAAACATCCAAACATACTGACTATCACATGTCACACACAATTAACAAAATTTTATTTGTATAATTAAATTTAAATAAAATAATAACAATCCGACTTTGCAACCATATATGCGCTAAGTATCATGTATATCACAATACGTAAATGATTCAATAACGTTACACTTAAGCAGATTTTCGTGCTTGGCTCACAGTGCGCCTTCGTGGATAGGCTGGTGGCCAACCCATGTCGAAGTTTTGAGGCTGCCCGAAGGCCTTCGACATAGACTAACGATTGTTGTCCTAAGACAAACATCCGGGGCCGACGACTTAAGGTGCCCTCCGAAGCACAGAAGCACTCAGCTGTATAAGCGGTCACCATCCAACTCCTGACCGCAGCAAGCGTTGCTTAACTTGTTGATCGGTTAAGATCGCCCAGTCAAGCTTCGCTATGAGCCCTTCCAGTTTGAAGTGATATATAAATAGAGACAATATGCAAATAATATAGATATGCAGTAGACATTTTAATAGCCTTGGGCTTTGTTTTTAATTTCGATATGGCACGATCGTTCTTTATAAGCCGCCGTGGGAATACGGAGCGTCATATTAATCATGTTGTTTTTATACTTTGTTTTCATGATCTAATAATTCATAAATGTGCATTTGGGCGTGAACAAGACAGAATGAACAAAGAAACAAACGCACTCTCACACAGAGAGTGCGTTTGTTTCTGTGTGTTTCTGTACAACTGTCGCTGATGTGATTTAAATCAGTATCGTTTTATTGAATGACAAGCTGCGCTCCGCGGTTTTACTCACTTGGAGATGATTGATGATGAATCAAATATAACTTATATTACTCAGGAAAAATATAGATTTCTACTGGTGAATGATTTTTTATTGGTTCAGTAGTTTTAGGGTTTTCCCATTAAACAAACCAACAAACAAACAATCATATCTTTCCTCTTTATTATGAGAGTAAATAAGGAATTGGTATTAATTCTAATCCTATCCTAAATATATTAATAATATGACCTAGTTAGTTCCAGCGTACCTATTGATATTTTTTAACATGAAAAAGTAGTTATTGTGTCATAACTGTAATAGTTGGACGTGTGGTATTGAAGACCTTTTTTGTATATATTAACGTTTTCTATAAAGCCGTAGTAGGTACATCACTTTGCTCTATTGTCAATAGTCTCCGCAGAATACGCAATATAAGGATTTTTTTTTGGGTACAGTTTTTCACATCTTGGGTTACATTATCTAAGGTTTCATACGGATCCCATCTTTTTGAACATGTTCTATATTAGTTCATCAGGGATAACGTGGGATTGTAATTGTGAATTTTTTTTTATCTGTCAGTACTTTCGGAGCCTATACAATTCAAACAAAAAATAAATTGTCTTCACAATAGAGTAGATGTAGATTTATTCTGATATTATTTTGCTTTCACTTTGGTTTTCAATTCATCGTTATCAACTTTTGCCCTTAATCGCGAGGTACATTGTTGAGTACAAATTGGCAGAATAGAAGCGTTCAAAAAATGCACCTTACATTCATTGTTTTTATAGGTTATTGTTTTTTTCAATACATATTAGTAGAGTCGTATGATTTTTACATTATTTTGTCCCACTTTTGTAAATCCCAGCAGTTCATTAGATAATTATTCTACAAAAAATATATTTATTTGTTTTCCAATAACAAACTAAAAACGATCAAGGTTCCGAATCAATTTCGCGGTAAAGATGAATTGCGTCTGCTATATAATTGTATTTCTATTTTTGTATGCTCGATGAAGTTAATGGGCCTTACTTATAAACGCTGCTAAGCTTTAAATGACGTGATTAGTGCGCACTACGAAATTGTTCTGTGCCATACTACATTAGGTACGTTATTCAAATTTAAGCAGTGTTTATAAGTAAGGCCGTTAACTGTTAATTAAATCGCTTGTTGATATCGCTGTTTAGCGTTTGACGGCTTCAACACAACGGTGTAAAATTGACCCATATTAAAATGTTAATCCAAGATTAATAATCATGCAGAACATTGTTCATTGTCCGAAGCGATACCCAGGGGTAACGAGGGTTGATCGCTAATCCAATTGCTGGACCGATTCCTATCTTGGGCTGGGGTTTTCGGTGATGGATACATCGTGATAAAATCTACAGTATGATGGCGTAGGTTAAACCATTCTCTGTTGCATGTCTGGCTAACTACCATTTCCAAGAGACCGGTTTCAAACTGGTGTATGTACCTCTAAATTTCGACAAGACAAATAAACTCTTTTTCAAACAACAAGTTCAATACTTCGACATTCACTTCGAAAAAACATAGCCCGACATGTCGTTGCTACGACGGAACATATATTCGACAAGAATCACTCCCACAGAGCGTAGCGGAGTATCTAGTCAGAGTAAAGTCATGATAGGAGTGACGGCAAGCGAATTAAAGAGGAGCGTTATGTTCAATGGTGATCACACAACGCTCGAGCCGAGCGAGCATGCCGCGGCAGTGGTCGACAAAGCGCCAACATTAGGCTAACCTACACCTAGATAAGGCTATAACAACACATTTGGGATAAAAATCTTGTCGAATATATGTCCTGTCGAAGCAATGACTTGTCTAACTATGTTTTTTTTGAAGTAAGCGACTTGTCGAAGTATTGAACTTGTCAGAGGCACACCCGATACCACCTTCGAACGGAGCATCACTGACCATGAAGTTACATAGTACGTAGTCTATCAAATACACTATCCGAGTTATAAAATAACGCCGGTGAAGGTGCGAAGTTTAGGAACGAAGAGATAACTATGAGTGATGATCAATAACTGAAGTACTGATAAAAATGCTGTTTGTGTTTGCGATCAATACTGGCTGACATTTTTTGTCTAATGCTAATGGATGTTGTCAATGCAAATGAATGTGGCCATTGGTGTCACATGCGTTAAACATGTATAAATGACAGTATGACACTTTTTATAATTTAGCTTTTATTAGCTGCCCCGCCAGCGGCTTCGCACGCGTGGCCTTGCGGGTTACAGTTTTTAACTATCCTACGGGAACTCTTTAATTAACAGAGATCAAATGTATCCTATATGTTGACCAGGGATATAAGCTATTACCATACAAATTTTCGTTTAAATCGGTCCAGCTGTTTCGGAGATTAGTCCGTACAAACAGACAGACGAACAGACAAACAGAGAAACAAAAATTTGAAAATATATCTAAATTAGTTCGCTTTCACTCTTTACATCCCCCTGACTCGGATTTTAGGAAATTTTTTTCATTGTACAGAAATTCGACTTCTACAGTTTTATTATACGAGTATGTAGTGATAACTGATTCATATTATTAAAAACAACGCAGTTTTTCTCTCTTCATGTAATACGTCTAAAATACTTCCTATTATTATATTATTAAACTTTTTACTTTAAAATATGTTCTGCTTGTTGTACTGGAGATTTTAAATATTTTTATATATTAATGTTATGTGTGGTAAGGCATAACAATTCTATTATAAGGCTCCAATTCTTTTTCTTGTTTTTTGTTGAAATGAGAAGTTTAATAAAATGTATCTTAATAAATAGTTTTAATAACTACTTATATTTTCAATTGCCTTGAAAGAGGGTGCAGTCACCTTTTTTATATTAGTCACTGCTTCGTTACTTGAGTGCACGGTAAAGCATATTATTTTTTATAAACTAGTTAGTCCCGGTGGTTTTCGTCGGTGAGCTGACAATAAAATTTCTAAGACTAATAATTTTCTTAGTATAACTACAAATGTGCCTATGTTTGGAACTGGTCCAACTTATTTTCAAGAAATGCATAAACGTCACAATTATGTAAAAGAGCAAGTTTTATCGTAATCAGAAAAGTAAAGCAAAACCCTTTTAGATTTATAAACATTATTAACTGTGTCGCAGGTTTAAACTATTGTTGAGTCAAGTAGAATTAATCTATACTTCTATACTAATATTATAAAGAGGAAAGATTTGTATGTAAGTATGTTTGGCTTACGAATTGGCTCAAAAAATACTGGACCTATTTCAAAAATTCTTTCACAATTGGAAAGCTACATTCACCCTGAGTAACATAGGCTATATAAGATTCATCATCATCCATCACCGCGCGGGTGAAACCGCGGAGAGCAGCTAGTGTAGAATAACAAGCGTGGCCAGAACGGTCTTAACCCTAGAACCACAACATGGAGTCATGGGTGACCCCACGCACACGTATTTTAATTTTAATTTAACGAGTTTTGCACCTACAACACTGTGCGTCTAGGTACCTTCCGTAATTGGTAATCAGTGGCCCGTGACGCATGGCGGGGTGCGCACGCTCATTAGGTTTGGAGATATATTAGACAAAACTAGATATCTTCCACTTACCAAGAAATGCCCTAAAAATTGAGATAAAAAAGTCTCACGTGCAGACTTTATAAAAAAAAAAAATATAATGATTTAGTCAAACCCTCCCTAATCAGAATTACACATGCACACACACACACACCCATATACTCACACACTCAATATACACTCAAGCATATAAATACATCATCCGCATAATTATAGATTTCCGTGTGCCACACGTACATAGTTTTTGAATACGTAAAATTATAATTATTTATGTTTTCAAATTTGTAATCACTTTTGGCCTTATTTTTATTTATATAGTTAAGAATTGTAATTAGTTAATATATAACGCTGTTGATTGCAATAAATAAATAAATAAATAAATAATAAATAAATAAATATTGCAGTTTGGGGTCGCCCGCGACCCGTGTTGTGGTTATCGAAACTATTTTTTTGTGATTAACTGTGTTGTGATTTCACGTTTATTTCACAAATAATCTTTCAATATGGCCTCAACGTCACGAGCGCTTGAAAGTAATGACATTGAGCAACTTTTGGAGGAATATGAAGGTGAAACCTCCAGTTCATCGGACGAAGATGGATCTGAAATTGCAGAAAATTAACATACATCCGAACACTCCGATGAAGATGATTTGTTTGATGTTGAATCTGGATCAGATGATGATGATGTTCTTCTGTCTGATTTCTGTATGGGCAAAAATGGTTATACTTGGCGAAGAACTCCGTTCACTGTTCCTAAAACACGCACTGCAAGTAGAAACATCGTGATAAATCAACCTGGTCCTAAAGGTATCGCACGCGACGCAAAAACCGAGTTAGAAGCGTGGAAGCTATTTTTTCCAGACGAAATATTGGATATTATTGTGATGCATACCAATACACAAATTGACAGAATTTCGGAGACCATAAAAAACCAACGTTACACTTTTAAAACTGATAAAGTGGAGTTGATGGCTTTATTTGGATTAATGTATCGTAGTGGTTTATACAAAACAGCTAAAACAAACTTGTCCGAGTTATGGTCGATTGTGGATGGTCCACCTATTTTCAGGGCCACAATGTCAAAGAACAGGTTCGAATTTTTGGTAAATTACTTGCGGATTGCACAGCCCTACGTGAAACGCCGCCTTGATGAGGTCAAAAATTTGCCCCAATCTCTTAAAGTGATAATGCTTCATGTTTTGAGAGTAGATGAAGAAAACAGTGCTCAGGTAGCCCAAGCTCATTAAAATCAACTTCAAGTTCCCGCTGCTATTTATGCACTAGAGCCAAAGATAGGAAGGGCAGAGAGAAATGTGTTAAGTGCTCCAAAAATATATGTGCCCAACACAGGTCACCTATTTGTCACCAATGTATCTAGATTTTCAGATTTGTACTAAATTTTTTCCCTTAAGCATTCCATTAATATCCAAAAAACATTGTAATAATTGTTAAGTTTATTAAAGTTTAATATTTTGTAAGTAATATTTTTTTTTATTTTGGGGTCACCCATGACCCATGTTGTGGTTCGTTTAATTAAATTTAGATGTTGTAGTTGTAGGGTTAAGCCTCGACTTACTAAATCAGGTCAACAAAGTGTCACGTGCTCTCAAACGACCCAAAAACGGTGTTAAACTGTTTTAAACACATGTCGCAATTCCTGGAAAAGTAGTATGATTTCTGAGAAAACAATTGTATAAATAGCTAAATAGTGCGATTGGCGAGTCTACGGGTAGTGATAGCACTGTGACCCGTATAGCCCAGTCGAATTAGCTCGAAAAAGGGGCAAACCCGGAAAAAATATAAGTAGCAATTTTCCTTCGAAATTCGTTAGGGAAAGTTACTGGCAGTCTAAATTTTGTATTGCGTGGTATTCGATCCGTTGCGTCATCCGCCATCGTGATTTTAAGGGTAAATTTTCTATAAAAAGGAGGAGGTACTCAATTCAACTATATGTTTTTTTTTTTATTTAGTTTAGCACAGTTATTTTGTTTTACGTTATATGTAGTAACCTACTTACCTACCTATTATAACTAGTTATTATGTAAGTATTTAGGTAGTTGCACTTTTTAATTGTTTACTCTGTTCATACAAATTAATAAAGCTGTTAATTAAGAGGACCTAGTACTGCGACAAACCTTTACGAGGTTTACAGGTACTAGTTAGTAAACAAATGTATTTTTAATGTCATAATATAATAAATATAAATAAAAAAAATATTGATTCAGGCGTTACATTGCGGAAATCCATTATCAAAAAACGATATTAAAAATATTTGGTGACACTTCCGATGAAAAAAAAAATGTTTGTCACGTCATAACTTTTGACTGGATGGACCGATTCTCAATTTTTTTTTATTTGAAAGCTGTTGCTTCTCGTGTGGTCCCTTTTAAATTTCATTAAATTCGGTCCAGTAGTTTTTGAGATACACTTCAATAACTGAATAGAATGGAAGTCGGAATTAAATTTTTCAAATTGTACTTGTTGTTTATTGAATAATTCGTTTATTTTCAATTTGAAAATTTCAAAATCATGGGCGCTCTACGTCGCTTGTGTCAGCTCCATTCATCAATTTACTAACATTATTGCTTACTAGAGTTGTCAAAACTGACTCAGAACCGCCATTTGTTCATCGATCAACATTTGTTAGCAACTAAGATACATAAAATAGCCCTTCTGGTTCTGCTACTTGATTTTCAATTATATCATTATATATTCATTGAGTTAGAATCCTAAACTCAATGTATATATTATATATTACTTACTGTGGCTATCACCATAGTAAAAGGAAGAAATACTCTACAAATGTATATGCACGACTTAAGGCCGATCCTAATGATCTATCATTTCCTCACTACCGATAGAAATTTGACATAAATAGCAGATATAGGAATATTTATAATTCGGAATCGCGAGCACAATCAAAGCCACAAGCAGGCAACTAACTGATTTAGTATTATTCGCTGTGTCTACCTACATACATTTATATTAAGGAGGTGCGGTCTACCCGAAATACCTACCTATATAGTATACCACAATAACGTCCATATAATTTATTGATTCAGGCATTACTTTGCGGAAATCCATTATCATAAAATGATATGAAAAAATATTTAGTGACACTTCCGCTTAAAAAAACAACGATTTTAGCTTATTTGGGGGTGTTCACCACCCTCCCTCCCGCACAATTGTATACTTTGGGGATAAAACTTGCGTATGTGTTAATCCCTGGTGCAAACCCTCTCCCCTACAAATTTTCATCCATACTGCAGGATTAAGTAACAAACATTCAAAGATATAGTGCCTTACTTATCAATGCTTACATTTAAATAACGTCTTTCAGTACGGCGCAGAATAATTTTGCTGTGCGCAGTATTAAATAACTTCATTTAAAGTAAAGCAGCGTTTGTAAGGCCCACGGACTTTTATTTTTATGATTCTGTTATTCCATCCTCTCAATTAGATTTGAAACAGAATACGTGGTAACATACATATGCCGTCGGCCCCGGATATTGTTGTACTAATGTAATAGAGAAAGTGCTTATGTACAAACTTGTATTATATTATATTATCTTTGTGTTTGTAGACTGAGTGAGACTACATTACGTAGTACCTATAGTTGTCTGTGGACTACACTACACTACATAGCGGTTGCTACGGACGTGGCGGTACGTGGCACGCATAGATAAACTAGAATCCGTTGGTGGCATGGCGCCACGTCATGGTGTTACCATAATAATTATGTGATATTTTTGGCCAGCCCGAAACACGCCAATAGTGCTAATCGACGCGTGGCTGTCGGCAACGCGCGAAGTGTCTCGGAATGCACCATCTTGCTTGTTTTTGTTTTCTTGACTGTATTTTGACTGTAATTATAATAATTATCTTTGTTTCTTAATACTATGTATCTTTATTTATTTTCTATTGTTTATTTATTTCTGTTGTGTCACGAGTTACGTTCGTGATGTCAGTGAGGAGCGGCGACTGAAAATCAGTGCTTGGGTTTACGCTAGCGTATGCTGAGTCGGGGCTCTTTCATGGCATTACGCAACATTATTATTATGATGGTTGTCCTATTTTGTCAGTATTTTTGTATGTTATGTTGTGTGATGTCCTGAATAAATCTATTTTCTTTCTTTCTATGTTGGAGGCCTTCGGTCGGTGTGGAAACTCTCACAATGAAGCATCTCACTCTCATATCTGTATTACGATGTCAAAGTGTAATCGTGTCTTGCCCTACTGATACCATTATTATGGTCTCTTTTGTATTAGTTAACACACTGGAGCTAAATATAAACGAACATTTGTTATATGCCTACCTTAAGAAATTGGCGATATAAAAAATGTAACAAGACAAGCCCGCTGAGTTTCTTGCCGGATCTTCTCAGTCATGGTTGCGTTCCGATCCGGTTGTAGATTTAAGAAAAAAATAAATGTAAAATGACAACGTGTAAGTGCCCCCGTGGGCCTAGACATACACCTATACAGAATTAATGTTTTGAGTTTTGAGTTTTGCTCACTCACACACATCTTCCAACTCGTACTGGGCTCATGTGCTGGTTTATAACGGTGATAAAACTAGCTGGCGATAAAGTTGTTCCAATGCAATGGGCTACTAACCCTATCAGTGACAATAAACATATATATATATACATATATATATACGAGTATATACATCTATACGTATTCATAACATAGATTAAAAATCAGTGTAGGTACTAACACAAATATTACATATTTACATAAAACATTACGAAACATTTTACATAACAAATGTATGAAAACAACAAGTTTTAAAATGTGCTGTAATATCGCACAGAGCAGATCTCTTCCAGGCGACTACTCGTGGATCTAGATTATATACCCAATCGCTTAGAGATTCTTTTTCTCACTCTTACGAAAATAAACAATTTTTTATATATGTAGTTTATATGTAACAAGTGTAATATAATTAAAGTATTAGATAGAGTATAATTATACGAATACCTCTCTTCATCATCAACGCTATTTTACACTTTCTTTAAGGTTTACTTAAACCTACACCTAAGTAAGTAAATATCTGTAGGTAGAACGTCTTCCCTACTAGCGTTGATTCACGCAGGTTTGGCGCGAGACGCGTGTAGGGATGTCAACATCGCCACAAAACAAGTGCACATCGCATCTACGTTTTGTTGGTAGCATACCTACGTAACAGAAAATAGTGACATTTAAAAACTGCCACACTCGACCGGTCTGCCGACACTCACGTAATAATTGCCGGCAAGCGTCCTCCGCCCTCACCCACCGCTTCTTCCCACTTTTATCACCTATTTATCGCGATGAAGTTCTACTTACTCGGGGCCGTGCGGTCTAAGTACTTTGCCTACACATAATATTTCAATCCCTATTCGTGCAAAATACCTCCAAGTAACAAATTAAAATTTTAGTAATACGTAAGTACTTTAAAGTTCAAGATATGTTTTAATTAGATCTATCCATTACTAAATGTGTACCTATGTAATGACAGTAAAGAAGTCAATTTACAAAAAAAAAATCTTTTAAAATGTGCATACTCTCTAAATTGAGGTGGTGGATTCTTGAGCCATGGTGGTGAGCACCACAACTCGTGCTGGCTTAAAATGTTCTGAAATGACACACCTCTACTAGCACAGTCTTCGGGGTAACGGACACGTTCATATTGAACTATTATTCACCGGCAAAACGCACACGCTAGGGATTGAATTCGTTGACCCGGGTTTTGAGCATATCAGTAGGGATATTAAGTATCTCAGTTGCTAACAAATGTTGATTGAAATAGAAAAAAATGGCGGATCTATGTCACTTCTGTCAGCGCCGGTCATCAACTTAATAGCATTTTTGCTTACTGAATAGTTAGTTAGTTAGATTTGACAACTCAAATCTAACATAGACTAACCAACATTTTACAAGATTTCTATCAACATTTCTTAGCAACCGAGATATATAAAAGCCCTGCTGATGCTCATCTTCAGAGCGAGTGCGATATTCGATTTCTAAAATGCAAGTTTTGCCGATATATAATACTTACCGGCAATTGACCTCCAATTGACATCTGGGAATCACTATTGCGCATATCGGCGAGTTGTGATGCTGGAGTTGGTTGGAGTAGAAAATATCGATATATATCATGCAAATCTTAGACGGTTACTAAATAACAATTATGAAAAACATTCGCGATACTTTTGTAACTCACACATGCACAGTACATGTTATGAATTGTGTACCCTTTGCCCTCTCATTAGATAACATAATATAGAATGTCTGTAACCGGATAATTTTATCTACACTATTCCGTTCCAACTCTATTTCACATCCCTAAAACACAGCCAGTAATCGTTGACACCCCGGGAAAGAAGGTCGCGTTCCTAATTCAAACATTTCAATTTTCCCGCTGCGACTTGGCGCGCTTTATTTTTTCTTTTTTGATTTTTATTTTCGGGCAGTGGTGAAATTGTGTCATATGTGGAAATCTATTGCCATATGAAATAATTTGAGTAGAGTAACTTTGAGTGTTTGAAATTCAAGTGATGATAAAGTGGGGACGTGACTTGGTGAATGAATCGTGGTTTTAAGTCGGTGCTTCATAAAGTGACACGCTGGGAGGGCTTTTTGTTTTGAGTGCTTTTGACATATTTCTTTGGCTTTGTTGGTAGACAATATTAATCAAATTAATTGGCCCCATGAATGATCTTTTACGGAAAAAATATTGTCTGATGACATTTAGGAATACAGATTTATTCTCTACTTAGAACGTAAAAGAAAAACTAAATTAAGCCTAATATGTACTTGAAGCCTAATTTTTAAATAATATTTTATGGCCAGACTCTTCGGTAGCTTGATGCTCAGACAAAATAAAAAAGTCAAAACAGAATGTTGTGAACAGAGAAGTGAGGCCGGGTAAAACTACGCCTCGGCGTGTCCATACATATTTACATACAAAACCTACAACAAAACTACGCCTTGGCTCGTCAGTCGAACTATCGCAGCGCGTGGAAGCAACATGTAAAGTTTTAATTATCATTTAATTTAAATTTATTAATTATTGATTAATTTTTAATAATTTTAATTTAATTGGATTATCATGGCAGTACCGATTCACGTACATGTAGTTTAGAAAACCGGCCTCACTTCTCTGTTTACAACATTCTGTCTTGACATTTTTAATTTGTCTGAAGCTTGATGGATCACAGAGGGACCGTCACTTAATAAACAGAGAAACGAATTTCTGTTATAAAACTGTTTTAAGCACACATGTCGCATTTCCTGGAATCGTAGTAGGATAAAATTTGCTTGAAGTGGACTATCTTTCGACCACGTTTTACAATAAGGCGGTATAAGTTGCTACAACTGCACAGAGAAACAAAATTTTCTTTAGAGCGTGCAAGTTCGACGTTATGTATTTTGAGAAAACTACGAGTAAAAAACTCGTATTATATTATTGTCAAAATGTGAAAAATATGAGGAAATTTTTAAGTAGTTACTTATAACCTTTTAAATGTTTCTTCTGATTCATTCGATTTTGAAGATATTCATTGGATAGCTTTTTCCTCAAAGACAGTAAATTTATATGTAAAAAACGAAACCATTTAAATCCCATTCACATCAGTTGTATAAAGTAATCGATCAATAATAACAAATAAATAAATTGCTTATCCTACTTATAATTATAAACGCGAAAGTTTGTAAGTATGGATGTATGGATGTGTGGATCTTTGTTACTCTTGCACGCTCAAACGACGAGACCAATTTTGATGAAATTTGGTATGGAGGTATATGAAGCGCTTGATTAACACACAGGGTACTTTCATCATCACCACGCGGGTGAAAAAGCGTAATATGCTTGGGCACAGCATAGACAAAATAATAACATCTCCGCCTACGTCAAGATCGTAAAGATGACAGTTCTGTCAATGTTTGTATCAGTTTCTGATAGCTTAGTCAAAAGTCAAGTCAATTTGACAGCTCGATACACTAGACGTGCTCGGCGACCGTCAAGGTTGATGAAATGTAATGGCAGTTTTTTCCATGGTGATTAATATTTTATTTGTATCTACAATTGCGTTTGACCATGTACATATTTTATGACGTTTTAGGTATAACGATAGATATGCCCTTGGAGAAGATAATAAGCTACTCGAAGTACTAATCCTGCCCAGACGTAGTCGCGGGCACCAGCTAGTAATGTATAAATCTAAGTGATGTCATTATCATGTCAAGTGTAGTAGTTATTATTATATACATTTTAAACTTTTCATTTGTGAGTACCTATTTTATTGATAAATTCTTCTTACCTAAAAACTAAACTTATTATTTAGTTGAATTATCAGTAAGGTACCAGCTATTTAGCCACGTTGAATTTGTTACTGAGCATCGGGAACTCTACTTAAAGCCATGAGGAAATGAAATGAAATGAAATGAAATGAAATGAAATGAAATATAAATGAAATGAAATATAATTTATTTATGACGGCAGCATATAACATTGATTGATAAAAGTAAGAAAGTAGAATTACAATTTACTGCTATGTCATAAAATGGTCCCCAACTCAGCATAATGCTGGTTTAAACCAGCGCTGGTCTTCCGTTGGAGCCAGTCTGTGACGTCACGGTGGATTTATACTACAACAGCTTAAATTATTATTAAACAAATGAACACTACAACTGCATACTTAGTTCTACAATAGCTATCTGTATCGATCTACTTATTCAATAAAAGTAACAGAATCGACACCAATAACTAGCATACAATTTTTGTTTTTTATATAAATCTTAAATTATGACTAAACATACAGATATAAACGAGAAAGTTATTATCGGGTAAGTACATACCTACTCATAAGTCATATTAGATACATTACTATATGGCACTGGTGTCATGTCTTTGATTTTCCTGGCATTTTTGATGTGTGAAGATAAATTCTCTTAGTTTTATTTTAAATATACTAATGTTTTGAAGGTTCCTAATCGGTGGTGGAATATTATTCCAACACTTGGACGCAGCGTAGCGGAAACTCCCCCTAAAAGCAGCAGAGCCATGCTGAGCTGTGGAGAGTTGCATCGCGCACTGCCGCGACTACTACTACTAGGACTAGTGGGCTAAGCTTCATACATGGAGATAAACAGACATATACTGGTAGTTCAGCGAACAGTAGTCGCGAGTCTTATCAGCGACAATTTTTCGCAGGCTGAGCTATCGGTAGGTCATTGAAATTCATAAAAACTAAACAAATACATATTCCTACAAGACGTTGACACTTTGCTTCGTGCTTGTACCGTATTCTAACATAAAAAAATATATGCGGGGCAGTCTTTGGGGACTGCGGATATAAGTGAAAATTAATCGAATTATTTTAAGACACACAATCAACAACAATAGGTCGTGGAAACTGTTAACGTGCCTAAAGAAGTTTTGACTTCACAACTATGTAGTTTGACTATATGACTATATCCGTCTATTTAACTACTATTTGACTATATACTATCTATGACAAAGCGTTCGGTGACGGTGACGATGACGCGATTTCCTTGATTTTTCTTGATTTGTGCTCAACACGCCTACAGAAGTTTTGACTTCAAAACTATGTAGTTTGACTATATGACTATATCCGTCTATTTAACTACTATTTGACTATATACTATCTATGACAAAGCGTTCGGTGACGGTGACGATGACGCGAGTTTCTTGATTTTTCTTGATTTGTGCTCAACGCGCCTACAGAAGTTTTGACTTCAAAACTATGTAGTTTGACTATATGACTATATCCGTCTATTTAACTACTATTTGACTATATACTATTTATGACAAAGCGTTCGGTGACGGTGACGATGACGCGAGTTTCTTGATTTTTCTTGATTTGTGCTCAACGCGCCTACAGAAGTTTTCACTTCCAAAAGTATGTAGTTTGACTATATGACTATATCCGTCTATTTAACTACTATTTGACTATATACTATCTATGACAAAGCGTTCGGTGACGGTGACGATGACGCGAGTTTCTTGATTTTTCTTGATTTGTGCTCAACGCGCCTACAGAAGTTTTCACTTCCAAAAGTATGTAGTTTGACTATATGACTATATCCGTCTATTTAACTACTATTTGACTATATACTATCTATGACAAAGCGTTCGGTGACGGTGACGATGACGCGAGTTTCTTGATTTTTCTTGATTTGTGCTCAACGCGCCTACAGAAGTTTTCACTTCCAAAAGTAATTTTTTACCTTCAAATGACGGTTGTGAGTGGAAATATTACAACTTTTTTCTATCTCCAGCAATTAGGTAATTAGTAGCAGACTCATGTACTCGTAAAGTATTTATTTTGTATCCTAACAGACGCGGAAGATTAATGTGTCTATAAACCCATTGGGGTAAATGCGTGTTGCCGAATAGGCGAGTAGCAATTCCAAGAAGAGTTTCAGGCCGCCGACCCGCGCCGTCCCCGAAATGGCTTATGGCTCAGTCCTGAGACTATTAGAAACTCTACTTGTTAGTTACGTCTACTCGTGACCTCGATGCAACTCGATCAAACGTCGAGGTTAGTCAAAATTATGTTTAGATAAATCTGTGCCCGAACACGTCCCGATAAACTCTTGAAAAATGAATTTGATTCGCGTAAGTTTAAAAAGTTTTAATAAGAAGTACTACAACCAAAGGTGGCCTCCGAAACATGGTAGTGCTATATTAAACCACACATTGTTTACTATACCCCTACGTTTTGTTTTTTTTTAGTTTTTTAAAGTAGGTATTATAAATTTACATTTTTAGTACTTAAAACAAAAGTGTAAAAAAGTGTACCTACTTAAAAAAAGTTAAAAAATCAAAACGTACGGGCATAGTAGGTAAACAATTTGTGGATTACATAACAAAAATCACTGAAATCGGACAACATTAAGAGGTAGAAAAGAGTTATTTCTTTTACTATAAACAAGTAGGTACTAACTAGGCACTGACCTTTTAAGTATTAAAGTAGTGACCGCAGCAATGTTTTTTAAATCCAATAATTGAACATTTACAGACGTCTACACCACGGTAATATTAGATAGATAATATTACCGTGTCTACACACATTTTACTGCGAGCATATTAGTATTAGTGTACATATGCAAGATTAGCCCATTAACCCATATTTAAAGCATAACTTCCTTAGTTATAAAGCTTATCATAATTTTCGTACGCTGCAGGTTCGCTACCGGAGTTTACAGATTATTTTGTGTTCTAAGCTAGTGAGCTAATAATTATAACTGCAATAGTTACTTTGTTAGTAGGTGTGTTTTGAAATTAATCTTAATTGTATGGATGAAACTTTCTTCGTAGATATAGAGGACTCGCTGACCTGCCAATGGCTTCATTCATTTCATCCCCGTTAGGGTTGATGTTTCTAAAAGTCCTGCTGACCTGCCAATGGCTTCACTCATTTCATCCCCGTTAGGGTTGATGTTTCTAAAAGTCCTGCTGACCTGCCAATGGCTTCACTCATTTCATCCCCGTTAGGGTTGATGTTTCTAAAAGTCCTGCTGACCTGCCAATGGCTTCACTCATTTCATCCCCGTTAGGGTTGATGTTTCTAAAAGTCCTTCCGTATCCGCTTTCAGAATTTATAGCGCTAGCGGTTTAGATTCTGCGTTGATAAGCAATCAGTCAATCAGGACAATTATACATATATAATTATTTGTTATTTGAAACTATAAACTTTTATTTTATTATAAGTTGAGGAATTCACTCACCGCCATTTATAACTTTCGATGACCGCACGAGGTGTCAGTGGGCCTAGCACGGATAACTGCGTAAGTGTTACGTGTCGTTCACGTGAAACTGTACAAACATCACACATGTGCACACAACGACAGTCATGTATCTATGGCAACTGTGACATAGACAGCTCATAGTTTGTTTACTGAAGCGTGACACGTTCACGCTTTATATACGAATACGTTTTCGCAACTTGTTCAGCCTCAGGCCTCATTATCACATACGTTCTTAGGTCTCGGTATTCGCAAAATGTCTAGTGTATCTATCCGCTTTCCTATGCTACAGCTGCTTTATCACCACGTTCAGAAACATTTAAGTCATTCCCTTCAAGGTTTTTACTTAGAGTCTTAGACAATAGAATAGATATAGCTATATCAAGGGTTCACACAAATGTAACTTATGATACCTATTCAACGTGTACAGTTCCCAAGGGCTCTCAACAATCCTATTCTACGAGGACGAAAACGCAAGCTGAAATATACCACAGCTACAATAATTCTGGTATTCAGTAAAGTAGCCCAACATACTCTTCGGTATTTACTGGAGAATCAATTTAACTTTCATAATTCCATAATCTTTACCGATTACAATATTTGTCTTCACGCTCTTCTTTCCAACCCTTTTCACTAGATTTCCTATTTCCTTGTAACTCTCAGAATTAAACAATCTCTCTTTGAATGCTATAACCTCGGTCTCTAAATGGTCCTTGCCTGGATTCCAGGCCACACTGGAATACCCGGCAATGAAACTGTTGGTTCTTGTACAAAAATGGCTTCTCGTATTGGATCTCTTGAATACTACAACATATACCCTCACGACCTTTGCTCTCCCAAAGTTCCAACTCCTCGATCATTGGTTGAAGTACTGGGAGTCATCCAAATAACACAAGGATTTATATTTCTATATCATCATCATCATTGTATTACTAACCTACGTCTGTAAAGTTTCATGACAAGGTAAATACCTGCACATGAAGTAAGTTGCCTCGTTTTGCTCTAACGATGTTGTCGATCGAGCAGTTTGAAGTAAATCGAATCAAACTCGATACTAACTTAATATAACACACAGGTGACTTACTTTCTTCGTCCGCCTTCGCCTTCTATATATGGGTTATCAAGCAGTTCGTCACGGCATGTCGTTTACATGTAAATATACGAGTAGATACCTATATAGTAATGATGAGATAATATAACACAAGCTAAATGAAGATGAAGCGCTTGTGATATTCTCGTTATTAGTAATATACTAGGAACAGCCTATACCTACCTATTGTGATACATGATGATTTATTTATTTATTGTTTTGTTTGTTATATCGTGTAATGTTTAACTACTTACCCCAAAAATAATAATTTATTGATTCAGACGTTACTTTGCGGAAATCCATTATCAAAAAAACGATATTAAAAAATATTTAGCGACACTTCCGCTGAAAAGAAAACAATGATTTTGGCCTATTTGGGGGTGTGCACCACCCTCCCTCCCGCACAAACTGCTTAATAAAAATAAAACATAAAATATAAAACAAAGAATACAAAATAAAAAACACACAGGAAAACCCAAATAAACCAAAAACTTATCGACACGTGTTTCGCCGCTACACGAGGCATCCTCAGGAGATATTTACTCGTCGAGCGCTAGACCGACAAGTCACCAAATATTTTTTAATATCGTTTTTTTTATTATACTCTTTATAAAATCATCTATGTGCCAGTGAAAGTCCCATTATACCATTCCACCTGTTTCGGAGATTAGACAGGGCAAACAGTTTCATTCAACTCTATAGATATATTTGTACTGTGGTGTTTCAAAGAGTGAATCTACCTATATTCCTAGTCTACTGTATTTATTTGTGCCTGTTCAAGGCTAAGAAAACCTTGCTGCGATCTCTTCAATGGACGAATGAGGGGGACGAAGAATTCCCTGCTTTGAAGGGCCCGTTAAACTATTAGACCCATTATATTATTTTGATGTGATTTCTACAGTTATCGAACTAAACGCTAACACATAGTCACATATTTTATTTAACTAACTTAATATAACTAGTAACCCTGGTCTCAAGGGTACGTAAAGGTTTCTACATACGATGCAACCCCGAACGCAACATGTTGTAGCAATCTGCTGTAGTCGCGGTTGTACGTACTCTACACATGTTGCAGCGGCGATTACAATTTCATTCCGCGTTGGATTGCCACAGCGTGCACACGTGTATGAAAATGGCTCAAATGCTGTCCAAATATTAAAAAAACGGGTCTTGAAAGAGTTCGCTGAACTACTACTGAGACAGAGACAATAAACATAATTTTTTACTTTGAACATTAACATATTAGATGCACAGCAATACTACTAATATATAATATATAATACCTATTATTATGTTATTTAATATTTAAAATCATTATTTCTAGCCTAGATAAATTTGGGTAGGAAGGAACAATGGCGTTTCAATTATTTTCACAAAGAAAAAACATCACTGCTAAGAAAAGTAAATACGCCATAACTATTTTATTATTCCACAAATGTGGCAAGTCAATAGATATCTGAATATATTATCAATATAGTTTTTTCTGTAGTAAAAATGTTTGCATCCATTTACATATTTCATTTAATAAAATTCACAGCGACGCTAGCCACGGGCGGCGGCACGATTGCGACTGAGCCCAGATTGCATGCAACCGCACTACTCACGTTACAACGCGGCTTACAATTTGCTGTAACAATCTGCTGGATGCTAGGACGTACGATACGACGTCCAACATGTTGGACGGGACTGACTGACTGACGTTATCTGCAACCCCTAGGGGCTGGAGGGGGTGTCGAGCCTGAGCTCCTTACCCCTGCCGAACCTCGGGTGGCCACTACCACCCGGTTACTCATTTGACTGCGTAGTGTGTCAATCGTGACATCACTACGCAGATACTTTACTACAGTTTGTTAAGCGCACTATACCTCCCGGAGGTGGCATTTGCCATCACAACTCACGGGGGTACAGCGCGCCTTTTCGTCAAGTCGTCTTCCTTCATGTCCCACTTTTGTTGGTATGATGTTGCTTGATACCTTTGTAGGTAATATTTTACAATGTTGCTATCTCGCTCTTGGTGTAGGCATTATTTTCATAGTTTGTCTCGCTCTTGAGTTGTAGGTGTTTTCACCAACTGTAGGCATATTGCACTACTAGTTGGTGCATTTCAGTGGCCGAACCGGGTCCGGGCGAGTGCCGCCAGTCCTCTTCCCGCCACTTCTCTGGGGTCCGCCCCGGCTGCTATTGACATCAGAAGGTCGGTCAGGATGCCAATGATAATGAATATGGCATTCTCGTATCCGACCTCTGGTTCAGCTTGCTGTTGCGGCGGTTGCCTGCGTCTAGGCGCAGGTGCGGCTACCGTCTCCACCGGGTGTGCGGGGGGACACTCTACAACTTGATGTTGTTGCTGTTGTTGTTGTTGATGTGGTTGTGGGGCCGCCAGTCTTCCTTCATTTTGTATGGGTGCGAGCGCGGGCGTAAGATGCCCGCGCGCGCCCTCTGCCGGCCCTTTTGATGTTGTTGTTGGTTCTGCCCCGCTGGGCGGCATGGGTGTCGATGCCGCCCAAATTGGAACCCTGTTGGAAGGGAGTCACAACACGCCTACTTACGATACAATTTGCTGGATCACAGCAGATTGCTACAACATGTTGCATTCGAAATTGGATGGTGTGTAGAGAGCTTTATTCAGTGTCAATGAAATCTGCTGTTATGTAGAGTTCTACGTTGTGCTGGCATTGCCAGGCATGACGCTTTTTAACGATTTTCATCCGTGCCATTACAGTGTCAGCTCTACAGCCGTGAGATTCTCTAAGAGCAAACATCGTTGCATCTTTGACAACATCCGTGAAAGAAATGACGAGACGACATGAAACGTTGGAATAACCACAAATACTTTATGTATCTCATAAAGTATTTGACATCGGTGAGCTCGTCGACGAATCATTACAGAATTGCACGGCAGTATATAATTTAAACGAGTTCAAAAATTTAAGATTTTCTAGGTTCGATTTTTTTTTATGTATGTTCTTCGATGTCTCCGTTAATTGTGAAATTCGTTTTTATTTTTATTGAATATAAAATGACTCCAAGTTGGTCTCATTTAAATTTTATTTTAATAGAGATAAACTCAAAAAGTAACAAAAATGTTACGTATGAGGATGATATTATAGTTCCAGGCATATAAGTTGCACGTCAGTAGTGAAACGGGTCATCATTCATCATCATCATCATTATCAGCCGGAAGACGTCCACTGCTGAACATATGCCTCCCCCATAGAACGCCACTTGGACTGGATACTCGCTTCCAGCGATTCCCCGTGGTTGTGACGAGGCCGTCGGTCCCTCTAGCAGGCCTGCACATCGTCTTCCGGTGCGTGGTCACCACTCGAGAATCGGGTCATATTTTTTAAATAATCACTTTTTTATTCTTTACTAATTTTATAATGACGAAAGATTTTTTTGTTTGTAACTAATAAACTCAAAAACTAATTACCTACTTAAAATTTTCTTTTACCATTAGAATGCTAAATTGTCCTTTAGTAACATTGGTTCTATTATATTTAGATTTATCATCAGATCAACATTATTCATTACAAGGCTGGTGAAACCGCAGAGCGCAGCTTGTCATCAATAATAAAGAAATGGGGCATCTTAAAATCAGCAATTTTAGACCACGAAGAATATATTTTGACACAAGCCTTAAGAAAGTCAAGCACATGTTTACATATACGAAAAAATATATGTTATTTTGTCTCCCCTACTAAAGGGAGTTCTCCAATGCCAGGATCTACTTGTCTCCGCCAAGGTGACATTGACATCGCCAAGTTTACGAAGTCAAAATAACAAGATTTGTTTCTCTTTATTTATTTCCATTCAGTTCTTGTCCAAAAAAATTGTATCTATAGTTTTTTTTAGACCTAAACGCACTACAAACCAGAGGTCGGGGCACAGATAATTTGCGAAAAACGTATTCATATCGTAAGCGTCAACGCGTCACGCTTCAGCGCACAAACTATAAGTTATCTTTTAACAACAAAATTAAGTATATTACCTTTACACACAAAACATAATATACAACATACTTATTACAAAATATGTACCACAAAAGAAAAGTAAGGTATATATAACATGAAACTTTGCTATTTTAATATAAATTAAATTTTATATTAATTACTGACTTCCATTCTATTCAGTTATTGGAGTGTAACTCAAAAACTACTGGACCGAATTTGATGAAATTATATGATTAAATGGGACGACACGGGAAGCACCAGCTATGAAACAAAAAAATAATTTTGAGAATCGGTTCACCCTAAAGAAAGTTATGAGGTAACAAACAAAAAAAATATATTAAAAATACACTCGAATTGAGTACCTCCTCCTTTTTGGAAGTTGGTAGAAAATTATTTATTTAATTAGCTATAGGCACGTATATAGATATACTTGGCTCATTTAGATTCATTAATGTTTTATGATTTTTGCTTAATATTAATTTTACTGTCGGATTAAGTAGGCAAATGTAGTTTTTTTAGATACATGGCTAAGCCCTAACTCCTAACTAGGTTTCACTGTGCTTAGGATATCAGTGCCCTTATCTGTGTTACAGTTGCCCTAGATACATGACAGTTTGTATGTTTCACGAGAACGTAGGTAGAAATAGGTATAGTGGCAGTGCTTCTCAGAACGAACTCATTCACAAAGAGTGCTGTAGCTACTAATATAAGAAATACAATAATTCTCAGTGTAAGTAAGGAAGATTACACGTTTGACAAGGTTGAGCATTAATATTTTAGTCTTGATAAAGTCACACAGTGTATTAATTCACAAATAGGACGAAATTAATACACTCTCGAAGAAATACTAATTCTGGGTTTAACAGGTTGTTAAGGTACACTGGGAAAAAAATGGGTCGATTTATCGACAAAGCAGAGCCCATGTAAGCCCGGTACTGCAGTTGCAACCGTGTTAACGCGTTAAGGGTTGCTGGGTTTAGCTAATACGGTTACAGTACACACACGGTTCAAATTCATAGTACGTGGCTATCGCTGCCAAGTTTGTTTAAGCATACAACTTGTTGGATCATGTGTCAAACACTTACTCTACCGTGTTTGTTTTTCACACTAACCAATGCGCTGTGTCAACACCGCTCCGACAACCGTCTTAAAGCGTAGCCGTATTTTTTTTGCATGGCTACGATTTTCAAAAAGCTGGGAAAATATTTGAAACGGTAAAGGTAACCGTCTATACTAGCTATGTAGGCGTGTAATAGATCGAGCCGTGTACACAGCGCTCCACACGGCTGCCAAACGCGACTGGTGCAGCCGTTTACATGGCTATAGGTTAATTATAGAAATCCGTGAAAATTTAATTGTTATTATAGAAATCCGTGCTTAAAAGCCGTGTAATTTTTTCCAGTGTAGTGTTTTTGCATTATTATTCATTTTATTCCGTTTCTTCTGTCGTCAATTGTAACAAATGCAGAATGTCTCTATTATGCACTAGTAGCTCTCCGCGGTTTCACATGGATGATGATGATGATGAATCTTATACAGCCTATGTTACTCAGGGTGAATGTAGCTTTCTAATGGTGAAAGAATTTTTGAAATCGGTCCATTACTTTTTAAGCCAATTCGTTACAAACATACATACAAATCTTTCTTCTTTATAATATTTTTATATTATAGTATAGTATAGTATAGATATGCCGCGCCTATCTGTCCGTCATCTGACCTACGTTTGTTGTTTTTTAACTGTATTATATAGCCGGATATTTACAGAATGTGTGTTCTTAGGACGTATATACGACGTTATTAACACAATCTCGAAGATCAAGGTTTTGGGCACTCAAAAGTGACATTATTACTGACTAAAAAAGTAATAATAAAGGTTAGCCAAATAAGGTTATATTTTGAATAACTAGAGGGTTCGATTTTTCAGGTTGAAATCGATATGAGTTATATTAATCAAAATATTCAAATTATAAATTTGCGTATTTTTTTTTCTTATATTTATTTACTCTAGATTCAAAATATAACCTTTTTTGGTTAGCCTTTCTTATTACTTTTTTAGTCAGTAATAATGACACTTTTGAGTGCCCAAAACCTTGATAAGTTCTTTGAACTTTTATATACTCTTCTATACCTGTTTACAAAATTATTGTTAATGTTATTTACGCCACCTAAGCAAAGAATACATTAATAAGGCCCCTCTTACAGGAGATATACATCTTCAGGGAAATCTGTCCTCACTATCCTTCACTATTTATTTATTTACCCTCCAGACCGCCTCGGAATATATTATTCGCGACATTTTATTCAGACTGGGAACATTGCCGAAGGCCCATAGTTCGACGCAAACATTTTAGTTTAGTATGATTAATTCATAATAGCTTAATTTTATCCGTTTCGATTCATAATCCTACTAATATTATAAACCAGAAAGTTTGTATGTATGCAAATGCATGTACTATTCTGCCCTGTATTAGCTAAAACGCCGTTAAGTACGAAAGTGAAATTTTGAATAACGCGGGAATTAAGTTTAAATCCATGCTGTTTGATAAATAGACCAGCTACTCAAAACTTAAAAATATTATTGAAATGGTATTTTAGGGGACTTTACGTAGCTTCTATTTTTATAACGTTAAGTAAAGGCATTCCAGAAATATATTGAAATTTGTGTTAGCGTTAAGTATTTCTATATTAATTTGACCTTAAAAACACCACTATAACGCCGTTCAGGTGACCTTAGCGGCATTTTAGTGATCCATCGTCAATTTATTTTACTGTACTGTAAAAGACTAGTTTACTTTTTATAAATGTTAGTCTAAAATGCCGCTTAGTAGTTTAACGGCGTTTAAGCTTAGCATTCTTCTGTCTGGTCACCAGACCATAGCATAAGTTAAATGCTACTAAAGTAATTTAACGGCACGTAAGACAAGTATTCCATGTTTAAATGTATCAAGTTTTTTTTTCTGTATTATATTTCGAGTCTTTTGCAATGCTAAATTGCAGTTAATTCTTAAACCTTTTTACATAACGGCATTTAAGCTTGGTAAACACTATAAGCTAACTGAGATAATCCTAAAAAAATGTATTTAAAGTGCAAAATAAAAGAGCTCTTTTTCTAAGTTTTTATATGCTTTTAATTGAAAAATCAATCAATCCTTAATTATTAAAGCATTTTTTAGGTTTAAGTAGTCTTAAAAAATTGAGGTCAGCTTCCTAACTATTAATCATAAATTTAATAATTTAGGCACTTAAAGTTGCATCACAACCAAACCTACCCTAAGCGTGGTAGATAAACATAATTAAACATATTTAATTTTATGTTTCGATAACAGGGGAGAACATTATGTTCATCACTTCAAAGTCTACAATTAATAATATTTATGTAAGTATAAAATCAGGTATTTATTGTTTTAAAACAAAACTTAACAAACAATAAACTCTCAAAAATATTATAAAGTAAATCACAATTCAAAAACTTAAAAGAAACGGAACTCTGCTTGCTACGTCTATGATAAAAAAATCTTCTTCTAAATTAAATAAAAAAGTCTTGACCTCTCATATAATAATATACGTAGGTTTGTAAATACAGACTTAGTTAACAAACTTTGGTAACTATCTCTTAATTATTATTCATGAAAAGGAGCATTTTTTCGATATTACAATCAAACATACTTAGAATAATTTTCTTATTAACTTAATCTTAATCATCAGCCTTATTTAAATACGTATCAAAATCAGTCTTGACAATTTCTTCTTTTATTTCTTGCATCACTTGTCCCTTTTTCATTTCCATCGACGTCTGTTGTAGGTAAATTGGTCCAAAATTGCTGCTTATGTTTGGGTATTATGCTTGATAAGTTTCTGATGATTTCAGCTTTTCTTTTAGACTCTACGCCTTTTGGTTTTGAGCGGAATTCTAGCTTCATAATACTAGGATTTTTTTAATTTTTGTCATTTAAAAAGCGCAGCTCAGTGTACTCGTCCTTGAAATCATTTTTGTACATGAGATCGTAACAGCCACGGGTGAACCTGAACCATATTTTTTAAGTATGCTCGTGGGTTTGAGTTTTGAACTCTCCTGTCTGATACATAACTTTGTATATCAAGAAAATCTTGTTTCCATAGACTTTACAATCACCTTCGATTTGTTAATTGACGCCACGGCTTCTTCAAAATCTGTAAAATCATAGAGTTTGCCTTTTTTCTTCATAGCAAGTTCAATTTGGTGATGCACTTGGCCACAGGACATAAACGTGTGTCCTGGTTCAAAATAATAGAGCACATTTTTTTCTGTTGCTATGATATTACTGTTGATCATGTAAACAAACAGTGAATAAAGTAGCCAATTTTTGTTCTGTGCGCTGCAATTGTCCAACCAAATGTGCAAGGTACTGACGTCTCTGTTATGAAAAAGAAAATGGTAAAATGCTGATATTATATAATTTTGATTCCTTCCTGCAATAGCTTGATGCCAAATGACCGTAAGTGGTTTGGATTCAGTGGTGATTTTGCCTACTGGTGCAAACGTCTTGTTGAAACTTCTGCGCCGGACTGAATTAAAATTTGTTTTGTTTTGTTTCGTTCGATTATCCCCCCGCACAAGACCGCAAGTGAGAAAACTTAACGGCGTTTTAGAGTAGTAATGTGGGATAGCGGCATTTTAGTTTTGACTTCCTTTTCAACAATATACAGATAAGTCAAATATTGTCGCTAATGATTAGTCCATAAATGTATCATTCTAATAAAAACTTCGGCAAATAAAACTTTAAATTGCCGTTAAGGTCCTTTGGTCACATTCTTGTGCAGTATTTTCACATAGCGGCATTATAGTCTAGGGTCGCTAATCTAAAAGTTTCTGAGCTTTACATAGCTAAAAGATGGTTAATGTATTTTAGCCATATTATAGCTTACAAAACTCGGATAACGGCATTCAATCTATGCATTTGGAAGTAAAATTATTCAGAACTTCCAAGTTATTTAGTTTTTTATGGCGTTTTAGCTATGTAATTCTAGATAGCCGCATTGTAGCTATGAGCAATCTTAAAAAACAGTCACTTAACGGCAAATTTTCATTAATTATCTCAGAAACTAGATAAGATAGAAAAATATGGGTCAGATGAGTCGATAGAGAATCGTTTTGTTATTAAGATGCCATCAAAAAGTGAAAATCGTAAAAATGTGGGTTAACGGCATTATAGCTAATGCAGGGCAGTATTCATGTCACTCTTTCAAAAACTGGTGAATGGATTTTAATGTAATTTGGTATGTAGATAGATGAGGCGCTGGAATAACATATAGGATACTTTTCTACTGACTTCCAAAAAAGGAGGAGGTACTCAATTCGACTGTATTTTTTTATGTTTGTTACCTCATAACTTTCTCAAACCCGATTCTCAAAATTCTTTTTTTGTTTAACCTAGTGAGCTCCCGACTATGATCAAATTTGCAGACCAGAGTTGCAAAAACCCCGCAAAAATACAAGTGACTGTCGCTTTTTCGATGATATTACCGATCTGGTATCTTTCAAATGATAATTTGTTATGTAAAAAAATTTCCAGGACCTTTACAGCTTCAAAAAAACAAAACATTAGCTGAAATTTATTGTATATTGGAATAGATAACATTTTTTATTGGATCCTTATTTGATTTGGCTTTACGAATTTTTTTTGGCATACAGGTATGCCAAGGCAGCTTTACGGCTTAAAAGCTGGTGGTTCCCGTGTGGTCCCATTTAAATTTCATCTTATTCAGTCCAGTAGTTTTTGAGTTACACTCCAATAACTGATTTTCACCAAAGTAATGGAATAGAAGTTGATATTAAATTTTTCACATTGCACTTGTTCATCTTCAACTTGTTTATTTGTTCATAACGGATAAACGCAAAAACCCGATATAAAAAAATCTTTCACAACCAGAAAGCTACATTAAGCCCAGAGCAACATACGCTATATTTGATTCATCTTCATGGTCTATCACCATGCGGGTGAAACCGTGGGGTACATCTAGTTATACAGGGTGTTTGGTAGAGGGACCGACAAAGCAAATAAGCGTGTGCGGGGGCCCACTTGGAGAATACAAGTTGGCCAAAAAAAATCTCCCCAACTCTTATTTCCTTTTTTTTCTAAAAAAGCTTGCTAGTGGGTTTTTTTATAACTGTGAAAGTTGAACTATGAGGTAAAATTTATTTCATATTTTCACTCTATGAGCTCTAAATCAGTTAGCTCTGTTTTGTATCCAATTTTGCTTTGCGTGGCCTGAAGGTGTATTAGAGACCAAATTCAACTAAAAACATCCGGTCTAAAAAGGATTTTACAAATGTTATGGTGGTAAATAGGAGAATAGGAATAGGAATACAATTTCGGAGAAAAAGAAAAAATTCACAAAAAAAAGTAAAAAAAATTGGGGGCTAGGGGATTTTTTTTGGCCAACTTGTATTCTCCAAGTGGACCCCCGAACACGCTCATTTGGTTTGTCGGACCCTCTACCAAACACCCTGTATAGTAAAACAAAGAGAAAAATACATATGTAATATGAATATCATACTTCATACAATATAATAACATAAAATACACATAAACATAAAATATATAAGTATATATACTCTTGTATACCATTGCAATAAGTACTAGGTCTTAAATACATGGAACTATAGTCAATAATATAAAAAGATTATAAGATTACAATCACTGTGTAATGTGAAATGCTAACATGCAATAGAAACTTCAAAAAGAAGAAAAAATAATGTATGCATCGTTTACAAGTAAGGCCCTAATATTTTGTACCAACTTCCAAAAAGGAGGAGGTACTCAATTCGACTTTTTTTTAATGTTTGTTACATCATAACTTTCGATAGGGTGAACCGATTCTCAAAATTCTTTTTTGTTTGAAAGCTGGTGCTTCCCGTGTGGTTTCCCGTATTTTATCCAATTGGGTCTAGTAGTTCTTGAGTTACACTCCAATAACTGAATAGAATGATAGTCGGTATTAAATTTTTCAAATTGTACTTGTAAGATAACATTGGCAGTTGCCATAGTCGCTGTCACTGATAGTTCATGTCAATAGTTCTACCCACTTTGTTACCCATTTTTATACTGGTAAATATATATTTTTTTATCTACTATGTATACTCTCTTTTTTACAATTTCTTTACTCCGGTCACAGGTGTTGGCTACAGCCCTACTTACGCCTTTGTACAAGACCGGATGTTAAGTCCGTATAATAAATGCTATAAGAATTATATTATGATCTCGACAGTTTATTCTCTAGTGTACAGTTTAAAACAAAAGCTCTTCGAATTAAATACAGCGTTCGAAGGTCTCCGTTTACAACAGCCCAACCAACCGTGGAAATTCCTAAGAATTTATGTCAAAATGAAAGTTCAGGCTTGGATACACCTTTTCTGCTTCACTGACAGTGTTTTGTTTCAAACAACTTACATGTATTTTTTTTTCCTTTTTAACCGACTTCAAAAAAGGAGGAGCTTGTACGTTCGACAGTATGTATTTCTTTATAAAAAAAGAGAATCGGTCCACAAAGGTTGGAAAAATCGGTGAACATACTTATCACCGATTTTTCCACCCTTTGTGGACCGATTCTCTTTTTTTGTTTGATAGAGTACTACTTCCGAGTTCTTCTACGGATCTCCTCATTTCTGATTCGATCACGTAGAGAAACCCCGAGCATAGCCCTCTCCTTAGCTTGTAGTACGACTTTAAGCTTGCTTAAGAGGCCCATAGTAAGAGACCACGTTTCAGTGCCATAAGTCATCACTGGACGCGAAGTTTCCGGAACGCTGCCCAACCGATTTGGTTTCGACGATTGACCTCTTTCTTGGACCTGTCTAGTTTGACTGTCTGTCCTGGGATTCATTAAAATCAGAGTAGAATACTGAGCGTAGCGAGGGATTCGGAGTAAGTCACACAAGCCTAAAATAGTTTTGCTCCCGAGGCGGAAACTTTACTTTTGATTACTCTCTATAATGAAATAAGTAGATGAATGAATAGCACGTTTATTTATTCACATACACTAATAAATGTATTTATTTACATAAATTTAATTTAAAGTCGAATTTGAGTAAACAAATACTATACGGACGATGGCGAAATGTATTTCGCACGTATATTACTTCTTCACAAATTTCTTTTTATTCGGCGCGCAATATTGGTACTGCCTGGTACCTCCTTGCGTTCATACAATGTTAGCGATTGATTTCTTAGGTGACTGGAAAATTCACTTACAATATCCACACTCTAAAATCAAATCACTTTTAATCCCTAGGGATTAAAAAGCAATTTAGTTTCCTTTTTACAAGGAACAAACTAGCCCTTTTCGAATAGATTTGATAAATTTTATTTAACCAAAAAGTAGAACCGACATGTGCGCACAATTTTGATAATAGGTACTTTTGAACTATCATGGTACCGACTTCAACAAGTTATTTCACAATTTTTTGTGTTTAAGTCGATTCCATTCTTTGGTAAATGAAATGAAATGAAATTGTTTATTAACCAGATTTGCATCCAATTTAGGTACATATTAGATACAATATATACAATACAGATTATATAATATGAATGAAATAATAGAAAACAATATAATATAATAATTATGCTGAGTACACGTCAGGTGATGGGTGTGTGATATTGTGCCCACGTCTGATGTAGTGAGCTGTGTTCCCATTTATTGTATATTTTATTTATTTGTAAAAAAATACGCTTTTTAGTTACCGTTGCTACTCACGGAATCGATCGTCATTTGCCGTCAATCAAAATAGGCGAAACGCTTTTCAGTTCGAGAATGCAACTAAACATCTGCTTGACCGAATTTTATAAAATTTAAATGGGACTAAGAAATAAGAATTATCAAAATCGAATAACTCTGTGAAAGTAACGCGTGTTTATTATGTTGTGTTTAGTACGCAGTATATATATATATATATATGAAAACGACGTTTTCTAAAAAACTAAACCTAGCTTGATCGATGTATCGCTCCCGAAACCCCCTGCATACTAAATTTCATGAAAATCATCGGAACCGTTTCCGAGATTCAGATTATACTCGTATATACTCAAGAATGGTTCATTTAAAGGTATTAGATATTATTATACCTACTTTACTTGGTATTTTACCTTACTACTTTATTTGAGTGGAGTTTAAATCTAACCTCTAACTTCCACTGTAGTTGAAAAGCTATTGTACAGAACATGTCCAATACAACTATATTCTAACTGTACTACCCCAACAGTTGCAACACAGGCTGTTCGTACACTGGCAACTTTGCGAGTTGATCGCTTGAGTTTCTACTATCTACACACAACTACTTTGTACGACGGTAAGCTTCCCCTTACATTTGTACCAACTCCTCGTCCCCAGGGACTGATAAAATTTCACAGTATCCACTTTAACGCCTGGAGAGGAAAACAAGTTGGAAACGACCCTTTTACATTGACCGAATAACTTCAGCCACTCACCCTAGTTGGTAGAGACACTGCCTTCGTAACGAGAGGTTTCATATTCGATATATGGTCGAAGTAAATATTTTTGTGATGAGCAGAACGGTTTGTATTCAGGCTTTGGGTGATTGAAAATAGTACATTGTACACCGAGGGAGCAAACGATCTATCTACAGATTTATAACTTTCTCCCGAGTGATACATAGTGATTTATACTACACCTACGAGGAATATAAAAAGGTACCTTCATTAGTAAATAATAAAATTGTTGTCTGGAGAGTTTTGTAAGAAATCAAAAATATATTGTCTTCTTGAGCTGTATTTTAATTTTTGGTGGCGTCATCATCATCATCATCATCTCAGCCGTAGGACGTCCACTGCTGAGCATAGGCCTCCCCCATGATTTTCCAAAAGGACCGGTTGGAAGCGGCCTGCATCCAACGTCGTCCTGCGACCTTCCTCAGGTCGTCTGTCCACCGTGTCGGTGGACGACCTACGCTGCGCTTGCCGGTCCGTGGTCTCCACTCCAGAACCTTTCGGCCCCATCGGCCATCTGTTCTGCGTGCTATGTGCCCTACCCACTGCCACTTCAACTGGCTAATCTTCTGGGCTATGTCGGTGACTTTCGTTCTTCTACGGATCTCCTCATTTCTGATTCGATCACGTAGAGAAACCCGACTGTGCGACTTTGAGCTTTTCTATGAGGCCCTTAGTAAGAGACCACGTTTCAGTGCCATAAGTCATCACTGGTAACACATTGGTGGCGTCATCATTATACAATTACAATCAGATGTCATTTTCGAAAATTATTCTGATACATTAAATTGCCGCGCTTGTCTTTTTTCGTAGTGTACCTCCTTTCATTAAAAATCGAGTACAAAAAAATCCCACCTTTTATAATTATTTGATATAAAAACTTTTTGAGATTTGACGTTAGTGTTTTTTTATGTTCGCTTCTAAAACACTAAAAAACGCTAGTACGACAGGAATGGATTTTCATACAATATTCCAGACCTGCTACGTAGGGCAAGAATGAAATTCCACATAACTTTTCCCGCCGAATATTTATAAGGTAGAAATGACGATCTTTGTAACACGATTAAGAACGTGGAATGAGACGCTTTCTGAGTGGGTGTGGTATAAAAATGATGACGTATTAGATCTGTGACAACGTTTTCCTTATTTATTTTATGTCTTGGGCTGCTCTTCCTTTGTTTGTGTGTTACTTCATCCGGAAGTCAAAGAGCTTTGTGTTCAAAATGGTAATTGAATTGTCAAGCGTATAGCCGTGTGTTACCATAACGAAAGTGTAACTAAGGGAAGATATTGTTTCTTCATGTATTTCTGAAAACTGCAGACATTTCTTGTAACAAAACAAAACTAAGAAAATATATGTTCATGTCTAATAATATAAAGTGTTTAACCCTAATAGTTGACCAACAATTATAAAGTTCGTTTATAATAACTTTATTGCATATACAATTGTGTGAGATTTTTTATAGGTTTCACACATTCATAATTCCGTACTATAATGCCATGTATCGCTGGAGTGCATAGTCAAACACATTGACCCATTGGTCCGATTAACTAGGAAATTTTACTCCATACCTATCTGCAACGAATTAGCAGTTTTATAAAAAAAAAGTTTTGTATGAATACTGATATATATATAAGAATACTGAATACTCATGTTTTGTTCGGCTACCCTCGTTTTTTTTTTAATTTCTTTCACTGCTCAGGATTCTGGTTATTTTTAATTTCGGCACCAACTTCCTATCGTTTCCGAGAGCCGTTAACCTGTTCTATATCTGATAAGATCCTAATGGAATGTATATAATCATTCAATGAAGGGAATTCTATGAAAGGGATAAATTCCTTAATAGAATTGTCAATTTAGCCATTTTAAAAATAGGTTATTGTAACACTATCCTGGCCTATCCATATGTCCTACATATGGTGCCAGATTAATGTATAAACTATTTAAGGCCGTCATAATGTGTAGTTTATTTTTGATTAAAGTTATATAAATGCCAAAGCGACAAAACTCTTAAAATATGTAGACCCTGACAGTAATTCGTCTGTCGCTCAAAACTTTGCAATACACTGCATGAACTAATATTTTTGATTGTGTAAAGTTAAAACGTGAGCTGATGGGTTTAAGTACCAAATTTAATTAATCTTGAAACTTATTAAACATGTAAGAGCCGAAGTTTCAAATAAGTGAAGTTTAAGCGCTTTATAATTGCCAAAGATGGTAGGTAGATAAGACAAAGTAGAAAGAAACTTTGGGTGACAAGAGTAATATCATCAAACTTTATCTAGTCTTAATTTAATGCTTCTTCGGTTATCAGCTGAGGTTCGTTACCCTGTGGGCGTTTTAGTAAGTTAAACTTCTAGATTTGATCCTTTAGGATCAAAAGAGAAACACGTATGCTCTATTCTCTAGCTTTACATTGAGCAATCTTAACTTTATGTACCAGATCTACTGTGATTCACGTCTTAGATCCGAGCAGGTGGAGATTACGAATTGCTCAGTCTCAGTAGATACAGGTTGAAAATTGGCACACTTTTTGAAAAAATATAGTTTGTATGTAGTTTCAAAAGCGTTTTGCTACTTATTGTTATTTCTTATATAATAATAATAAGCCTTTTTATTTCCATGCCATTACAAAAATATATAAAAAACTATGTTTAACAAGTCGATCTGAAATATAGATCGATATATGTATATGTCATGGCCCCTTTTTGGTATAGGCCTCCTCTGTTTTTATCCAGTCTCTTCCTGCCAATTGAAGTATGTCGTCTACCCAGCGAGCTTTTGGTCTGCCTCTTTGTCTTTTGCCTCTCGGACCTGTCCATTTTTTTACTCTTTGACCATCTTTCTTCCGAAGAACGGGCGATGTGTCCTGCCGAATTTCCACTTTAGACGCTGTCTGTCACTTTGTAATGCGTCTATCACTTTGGTTTTGTCTCTGATTTTTTTACTATTGACTTTATGGATGGTCTTTATGCCAAGGATGCTCCTTTCCATAGCCCGTTGGCAGGTACGTATTTTTGACAAGGTGTTTTTGTTAAAGATCCAGGTTTGGGCACCGTACGATAAACAGGGCAATAGACTAGAATCCATCACTTTTTTCTTTAGTTTAATTGTATTTCTTATATATTAAGTATTATTTTATATTATATATGATTAAGCTTTGAAAGACAATGTAGGTATATAACTAAGAATACGTTTCGTTAAGTTTTATAGAGAGCAATAAAACGATCTTCAAGCTGTTATGCCTATGCATAACCAACGGCTTGTATAGAGCTTGTAGATTGTAAGCAACCTTGATGCTGAGCATCGACTGAACGTGTAGCTCGTCACTCGTAGGTAGTCTTATTTTTTTATCAACAAGTACAATTGGTGCGGCAATATGCCACCATACGCTCGATGATAGGGGGGGTAAATGTGGTTGAGCAGTTTCCTGCAACCAGACAATAGGTAGGGAAGAGTTGTTGGTAAATACCTGGTTTCCGTGGGGGGATGTCGAGAGGCTCTGGGTCTGATGAGGGCTGGTGACCGTGAGTCCTAGGTGGAGGCGTCTTGCTGTCGACGTCGTGCTGAAGAACTGTTGTTCACTTGGTTATAATGTTTGTATTGTCCTTTTGGTTTGTGCACTGGTTTACGCGGCGGGCTGAATGCGTCTCGATCAGTGATTTACGTGTAAACACGGGCTGATTTAGGAGGTGGTGTGTGGCCGTGCCGAACACACCCTGAAGGTCACTCGCGGCGAAGTCAATCGCGGTGACTCGTGCTGATACTGGCGGTTGCCACGCGGTCGCTACGCGGAGCGCAGCGGTACACGTCCGCCAGTTACGACTATAAAAGGGTGACTATTTCCGCTTCCCTTCAGCCGCTTGCTTCTAGTTATGACAGCTGAGGACAGCGGCGGTGGGGCGCGCGGGGGCGAGTGCGCGCCTTGAGGTGACGTCACGCTTTGGCGTGAACAACAATTTAAAGAAATTAAAACCGACTTCCATTCTATACAGTTATTGGAGTGTAACTCAGAAACTACTTGACCGGTTTTGATAATATTTAAATGGTATTACACGGGAAGTACCTACCAACTTTCAAACAAAAAATAATATTGGGAATCGTTTCAGCCAGTTGAAAGTTATGAGGTAACAAACATAAAAAAAATCAAATTGAGTACCTCCTCCTTTTTGTAAGTCGGTAAAATACAAGTACAATTTGAAAAGTTTAATACTGACTTCCATTCTATTCAGTTATTGGAGTGTATCTCAACTTCTAAACCGAATTTGATGAAATTTTAATGGGACCACATGGGAAGCACCAGCTTTCAAAGCATAATATTTATTAAATAATTTTGGGAATATGTTCACCCAGTTGAAAGTTATGAGGTAACAAACATTAAAAAATACAGTTGAATTGAGTATCTTCTCCTTTTTTTGCAAGTCGGTAGAAAACATGATAGTTTAAAAGTACCTTAGTAGTAAGTAGTATAAGAGTGTCGAAGTCGGGTCCTTTTTTTAGGAGAAAAAATTCGCAAATTTTAGTGACTCTTGCAATATACCGGATCGATTGTCATTCACCGTCAATGATATCATCAAATCGTTAATATAGGCAAAACACTTTTCAGTTATTGGAATATAACTCAAAAACTTCTGGACCGAATTTGATGCAACTTAAATGGGACCACACCGGAAGCACCAGCTTTCAAATAAAAAGGAATCATCAAATCGGTTTTCCCAGTCGAAAGCTCTGTGGTGACAAATGTAAAAAAATCCAGTCGATTTGAACACATCTTTTGAAGTATGTTATACAGAGAAAACTGAAAGAGAAACAAATAATTACTTTAAACCTTTATAACTTGACGGCTTCCACCCAGTGACGCTGTAAATGCCGGTAGAGGCAAACAGCATTTAGCCGGTTCGAAAAAAAACGTCAACAATCCCTTAACCAGAAGGCTCTTGGTTCCTGGAAATGATTATGTAGTGGGTCATGCGGCCAATGGAACAAAAACATTAGAGAAACGGTACTCTAAAAGTTATGGTCGCATTTATTTAATATGTACGTATACCTTCAAAGTCTAGCATCATAAACAGAACTCCACCAATGCATGAAAACAGCTCATAAATATGAAATATGGCATAATTATTCCCTTCTCACGGAAATTGGCATAAACGACCGTTTCTCCCAAGGTCTGAAGATATTTAAGCGCCCACACAAATATCAGATCAAACTTGTGAAAGTTGTAAGTTAATGTGCTATTTTAAATGCTTATATACGGTAAAAGCACGAGCCCTACCTGGTGGTTAACAGGTATTTAAAAACAAGCAAAAGTAATTACTTAGGAAAAGAATTACCTACATAAGCAACGATTTTAATTCTATAGGCTTGAATTTGCCTGAAGTTAGAATTATCAAAGGCTAGAATTCTTAGCCAAGTAATAGTCACCATTTCCTTTGCTCAAGCAATGAGACTCTCGGTAGAGAGTTAAATATTCCTTGCAATGAGAACACGTCAATTTTTCTTTATCACAAGAGTGAAGTTGTATAAAAATGACATTAGCACACAAATCTGAACTATGAAGGATCTATTATGCTGTCAAAATTAAAATCCATTCCATCCCATTACCAAGTTTTTTATACAATAAGCAGATACATCCAATTTTGATAGGGTTATTTCATGCATTTACTTTAGTAAGTAACGTTTCCACGTCTATCTGATAACGAAGGTTTGGTAATCTGCAATTTTGTAAGTGCCAGGAAAAGAAAAATATTCGAGCGCGTTCAGAGGGTAAGTTAACCTGAAAGAAACTCCCATTCAAATGATTGACGATTCGGATGGAGGCATAAGCTTGTGACGGCTTTTTGAAAATGTAGGTTTTATTTTTTAATACAATCGCATTGGCTATCAAAATAATAGCGAGAAAAACATGCGGGAAGTCTTTGGGGACTGTAGATAGAAGTGAAAAATAAGTAATTTGTGAATTGTGTCGTCGAGATGTGTCGTGCGGTGACGATGACGCGAGTTCCATGATTTTTGTTCACCCAAAAACTACATATATACAGTATACATAAAGCTCATGGCAAGCGTTTGATGACGATGAGGCGAGTTCCATGATTTCGGTCACCCAAAAAGTGTTCAACTAAGGCTAAAGAAGTTTTCACTTCGAAAAGTAAAGAGTCCTACAAATATAAATTATAATATAAAATATACAAAGCCGGCTTTTTGAAAAGAAGGTTTTATTTTAAAAACAATCATAACAAAATAAGTAAACAGTCGTACAAAGCTATGGTCTTGCCTATTATAAATTTTTTGGGAGATTTTGAGTGTATCCATAGACTAGTATTGTATATACCAGAGAAGTGTATCACTTCCGTTTACCTTACCTACAAAGGCCGTGATACCTCTGAATGGCGTCCTATAGGCTGAATAATGGGGTAATAACCCCTGAGCGGCCACCGCTTCAAAAGTTTATGAGTCTTTTGGTAAAATAACTTCATTTAACTCGTATTTTTCTTATATCACCTATTCACTCAAACAATGCTATAAAGACAATATCCTCGAGACCTTGAGACGAATATATATTTATGAAAGACCTTCTTCACGCATGAAATACCGTAGTACCGAATCCTTTTTGCCCGAATAACTCCTCCTTGTAAATGTTTTATGCTTGGACGAATACGGCGCTAGAAATTTGTGCAGATTATATGGAATTTAGGTACTTTTATAAAAACAAATGAAGGGTTAGACCCACATAAGAACAGACCCTTTTCAAGGATTTTGGCTGTTAAAGTTAGCAAATGCTATCATCGTTATTTGAAGTAGGGTCTTTCTTCCTTTGAGACTTCAAAGGATGTGGGATCGGTAGAAAACTTATCTTACGTATGTTGGTAGCTACGTATATATATACTTACGTTGTCTGTGAAGGCATGTATAAAGAACTCCACTTCAGTAATCAAGACCTTAACGAGAGTCGTAAGGTGAGACGCAAAAACAAGCGCGTCACACTGAAGAACGTGAAGAAGCTTCCTAAAGAAGCCAAAACAATTTACGATCATGATATCGACGCGTGCCAATAAGTGGGCGAGACTATTTGACTAACTGAATCGTAGGTTTCGCGATGGTTTATGTATGTTCGGTAAACCATATCCTAAAGGAAGTCGGACTCAGAACGCACAGAATTTTGTAAATATCGTCACCACACTAATAGACTTTTTAGTTAAGACGAACGCATCACACTCAAGACCCTGAAGACGGCTTTCGGACATAATCGAAACAGTTTATCGTCGTGATATTGACGACGCGCAAGTTAGAGATAATTGCGATTTTACTTCTACGAGTACCTTTTTGCTCTTATTTTAAAGAAGAAGTATACTTTCGATGGGTGTTGCGTTTATGCGCATATAAACTATTGAATTATCAAAGAATTCATATTTTATCTGAAATGACATAGTTCACACAATACGATATCGCCTTTAAACCGCAAACTACGTAAATTAAAACCTTGGCAATAGTTATTAAATTGATAACCTACATTTTGTTCTCGCAGCCAAATAACGAGTGTCTATTTGATTTCAATTCTCTTTGGTCTCTATCTCAGTCGAAATCTTATTACTACATTGAAACCTTGCGTTTAGTAAAACTTTTGAGTCTAGTAACTATATAAGTGAGCACAATACGTATAACTACTATAACATTGAAAATGATATCACTTGGTTTGTTTCATCTATGTATAATTTATGTGTCTGTGGCATTGTAACTTCCAAAGTAATAAACCAATTTTAATACAGTTTTTTTATTGAATATGGATAGTTCTACAAATGATTAAGATAGTTCTTATCTATAATTAAGAACATCTAGGCGTTTAAAGACTTATTTCCTACTTGACAATATATGGTCTTACCAATTTTAAACCGACTAAAAAAGGGAGGAGGTTATTTTTTTGTGTATTGTTGTCCCCCATTTGTGAATCGATTCGCAAAATTATTTTTTGTTTGGTAGAGTATACTTCCGAGGTGTTCCCATTTTTAATCCCCTGGATTAGCAGTTTTTAAGTTACACTCCAATAAGTGTTTAGCCTATTTTGATGATATCATCATTGACGGTGAATAACAATCGATCCGTAAGTAGCAAGGGTCGCTAAAAAGGAAAAAAAATGACTAACCAATAGAACCTACTTCAATCACAAAAAGTGTAAAATAACTTGTGAAGTCGGTACCATGCGCACTATAATGTGATTATAGGTACTTTTTAACTATCATTGTACCGACTCCAACAATTTTTTTCATATTTTTTGGTGTTGAAGTAGCTTCCATTATTTGGTAAAAAAATAAATCATTTCCAAGTTATTTAATTTTATTACTTTATTTTATACTCGTCTTATTCAACAACTTATTTCACAAATTTTGGTGTTGAAGTCGGTTCCATTATTTGGTAAAAAAATAAATCATTTCCAAGTTATTTAATTTGATTACTTTATTTTATACTCGTCTTATTCAACAACTTATTTCACAAATTTTGGTGTTGAAGTCGGTTCCATTATTTGGTAAAAAAATCCATTTCCAAGTTATTAGTTTTATTACTTTATTTTACATTCGTCTTATTTCATCATCATCATCATCATCTCAGCCGGAGGACGTCCACTGCTGAACATATGCCTCCCCCATGATTTTCCAAAAGGACCGGTTGGAAGCGCTCTGCATCCAACGTCGTCCTGCGACCTTCATCAGGGCGTCTGTCCACAGTGTCGGTGGACGACCTAAGCTACGCTTGCCGGTCCGTGGTCTCCACTCCAGAACCTTTCGGCCCCATCGGCCATCTGTTCTGCGTGCTATGTGCCCTGCCCACTGCCACTTCAACTGGCTAATCTTCTGGGCTATGTCGGTGACTTTCGTTCTTCTACGGATCTCCTCATTTCTGATTCGATCACGTAGAGAAACCCTCTAGCATATAGCCCTCGAGCATAGCCCTCTCCATAGCTCGTTGTGCGACTTTGAGCTTATCTATGAGGCCCATAGTAAGAGACAGAGAGAAATTTATCGTCTTATTTGGATTCCCATAACTCTTAGTTGGAGTTACAGATCCTGCACTTGACACACACTTGTTAATGGATTAAATTGAACTATATTTGTACCTATTCTTCCTATCCAGTAATTGACTTGCTCATTTCGTACGTAGTTAATGTAAAGATGAAGTCGTTTAAAAGGAAAGGGTAAATAAACTATATAGAAAACGGTATACACTTATCAGTTTTGCTCGTCTATTCTGAATTCATAGCTTACCTTTTCACTCATAAAATGGTAATCACTTATCTCTTATCTTCCTTCACCAAAAAATAAATGTACAACCCATCAAACTCCAAAATGACCGTACAAGGAAGATTTCTCTATATTACGTGTCCTTGACTAGCTTGGCTCAGTTCAGACTCTATGGCGTCATCTGTGTCTGTAGTATACTTGTTCTCCGAAACGACTTTGATTGCTTCTGATTAATGTTTTTCTTTTTACTAAAATCAATAGTAATGATTTTAATAAGTCATCACATTTTGTCACTTGATCGCATGAGATAGAGGGTGAACCTTTAACCATCTTATAACTTAGTCACCAGTTTTATATAAAACCAGACTATACATCTCAAGGCCGTGCTTCTCGCTTTAGAGCGCCGTTGACGTTTATAAATTAATTTGGATATTAGACGTATTTTGTAACCCACCATAGTGAAGTATAAAGCTTAAAAAATATCAAAAGAGTATGGAATATTTATTGCATTGAAAACAATCGCCTTGCATCTTTTCTTATCCAAACCAATAAACACACTTATGAACTAATTACATTAGTGTATCTATTCTATATTATATATTGTTTAATAATAGTAATATTTTTTTATTCAGATATTAATCCATTAAATTGTTAGTATGACATCCTATATTTATTTCTAAAATTAAAATGAGTGCACATTTGTTAAAGTCCAATGTCAGGCTATCGTCGTCCATCTTCTACCTCACATGAACTGGAATGAATGTCCTCAGCAAAGTTCAGTCATATCGCCCCTCAATGGTTTAAGAACACACAAGGGGCTGGCAGAGAAAAGAAATCATGCTCCAACCTAAACTTTAAATATACGAGTACTTAATTACATAAACATAAACACATAAACACTGAATTTAAAAAGATTTAAAAGTTGTAAGTTGTTTCGTAGGTCCGGATGATCGAAGGTTAAGATTTTTAATGTCCTCTTCTCCCTATCAGGTAAATGACTTGCTCATTTCGTACATAGCGTATCTAAAGATAAAATCATTAATAAAGTAGAAAATGGATTACTCCTATCTTGGCTTGGTCTCTCGTCCATTCATAGCTTACTACCTTTGCGCTCATAAAAGGGTAATCACTTGTATATCTTCCTACAGTAATAAACGTAAAACAACCCATCAAACTCCTAAATTACCCTGTTTGGCAGGTTTCTCTAATTACGTGTAATCTTGACTAGCTCGGCTCAGATCAGAGAATCATTGGCATCAGTATTTTTATATAGAGCAGTTGAATTCGTAAGCGGCTATGTGTTTCTTTGTTTTGGATTTTGTATAATTTCATCATAATCATTATCAATGTTATTCCAGCGCCTCATATATAGGTACATCCCACTAATATTATAAATGTGAAAGTTTAGATGGATGGATGGATAGATGCATGGATGTGTTTGTTGCTCTTTCACGCTCAAACGGCTAGGCCAATTTTGATGAAAGTTGGTATGGAGGTAGATGAGGCTTTGGATTGACACATAGAATACTTTTTATCATCATCATCATACAACACCACGCGGGTGAAACCGCGGATTGCAGCTAGTACTTACATGTATTTCATTAAAATCCATTATTGCGTGAAGGCGCGGTCCAATCCTAATTTTAAAACAATTTTCTATGCTTTACATAAGGTTGAGAATTGCTTATCAGAATGGACGACGTAATGCGAAAATTCAATAGAATACGTGCTAAAACTTTTTATATTTATCTCGTTCAATCGATGATTTAATTTTAATGATAAAGGAGTACATAGTTCACTAGTAAATTTCATCTGGAATTCGAATATGAGACATTAATTTAAATTTATTTGCCCATAATTTAATCAAAAATGCTTTTTCCCACGAAGCACGTAAGAAAAATTGCAAAATTTAGGGAATGTTGCCGATTTTTTTCTATCGAGCCAAGTTTGCTCAATCGTGTATTGGCTCCCATACTTCATAAGGACGTATATTCAATTTACACTACGTTTTTTTTCGAACTTTGATTATTAGGTTTAAGCGTCAAAAAACTAAGTTTTCGCGAAGTCTAATCATGAAATTTGGAACTCATTTCGCCTGAAAGAGTAACACACAGACTTTCGCGTTTATAATACTAGTAGGATACGAGTATAGTTAAAGTTCAGAACTAATTAAAATGTCTAATGAGTATGGCATATTTGTAACTTTCTGATTTAGGTTTTGTTTAATTTTATCATAATCATTATCAATCATAATAATTGTTTTTGTCGTTCTGAAACGATTTCATGATGTACATCAAGTTCTGCAGTCGGGTCAACTAGTAAATATAAAGAACTACTTTTCATTATCATCATCATCCATCAGCACGCGGGTGAAAAGCGTAATATTCTTGGGCACAGCAAAGACAAAATAACAAGATATCCGCCTACGACAAGATCGTAATGATGACAGTTCTGTCAAAGTTTGTATCAGTCTCAGATAGTCTAGTCAAAAGCAAGCTATCATTTTGACAGCTCGATATACTAGACGTGCTCGATGACCGTCAAGGGTGATGAAATGTAATGACAGTTTATTTCCATTGTGATCTATTTTATATTTGTATGTACGTAGATACTGTTTTTTATTATAAGTGTTTACTGATTGATTTACTAAGTATTTGAATTTACTAATACTATTTTAGTAAATGCGTTTGACCATGTAAATATTCTATGACATTTTGATATAAAGATAGTTTTTTTTTATTACATTAATATTTCTACCCGCAGACTCCAGGGTCCGTGCCATTTTTTTACATTTACTTAACTAACTAATTAACTTAACTAATTAATCAACTATTTAAACATACATCTTTGCATACAATGAGGGAACATATACTAAACCTAACATTATATAAAATAACAGAAAAACAAAACCTAAATTAGGTATCCATTGGAATTCCGAGCAGACCGGTCTCCGCAAGCAGCACCCGTTCACGAGTTGACGCATGTGCCAGCCTACGCCTTCCTCAACCATATTTGAGGGAAGATGGCGACCAGCCACACGACGCCGCCACTTGCCAACACCTCTCCGTGAGCATGACTGGTCGGAATGCCAATGTTTATCCATTACATTAACAACAGATATTACGGTTTTTTTTAAGACGTAGAGGACTGCTTATTGTGAATTGGTTCAATACAAATAATCTTCTCCTCAATGAGAAGAAAACTAATTGTATAAAGTTCTCGACGCCAAATGTGAGACAAGTAAAATCCAATATACAATTGAATGGAACAGGGTTGGACCTTGTGGAGTCAACGGTCTTTTTAGGAATTACTATAGACGCTAAATTGCAATGGGGTCCCCACATAAAAAAATTGTCTAGTAGGCTCAGTTCAGCGGCTTATGCTGTTAAAAAAATTTGACTATTAACTGATGTAGACACAGCTAGAATAGTTTATTTTAGTTATTTCCATAGCGTTATGACTTATGGCATACTGCTTTGGGGATGTTCTGCAGATATTAAGTCCATTTTTATACTGCAAAAAAGGGCTATACGAGCGATCTACAGTTTAGCTCCCAGAGTTTCCCTTAGACAGAAGTTTAAAGACATAAATATTCTAACTGTTGTCTCTCAGTTTATCTATGAAAATCTAATGTATGTAAAGAAAAACATTAGCAGTTTTGATAAAAGGAGTGATGCTCATTCCATCAACACGCGAAATAAGCACAAGCTATCCATACATGTAACGCGTCTCCACAGAATAAGTCATTCTTTTATGGGACAATGTATACGATTCTATAATAAAGTTCCCAATGTTATCCGAGATTTGCCTATTAATAAGTTTAAAATTACTATTAAAACTAAACTCTGTCAAAAAGGTTATTACAAAATTTCGGATTACTTGGAGGATAAAACAGCTTGGGACTGATCACTCCAGGATCTATCTACTCGTGTACTAAGATGTCAAAGTGTAGCGTGTCTTGCCCTACTGATACCATTATTATGTTCTCTTTTGTAAGGCAACACACTGGAGCTAATATCTGTAGTACCTAAGTAAAAATATTGTAAAAACATCTATGTAAAAAGAATGGCCCCGAGTTTCTTGCCGCTTCTTCTCGGTAGGCTCTATATATTTTGGAACGCGGCGGTAGTCTTTAAAGTACATTATAATGAAAAATTGACGTTCATAAGTGCGTCTTTGATGCCTAAATTGAATAAATGATTTTGACTTTGACTTTGACTTTGACTTTATCTACATCCCATTTCAGCAGGGCCTCCATAACCACGCTATTTCTATCTCGGATGGCCATTTTCAGTTTGTATTCACGGATGATCTCTGGTCTTACAACCATCGCCTTCCTAACGAATCTTCCAATGGCATCATTATCTTCGTCTGCGTAGTATGTAAAGGTCCCAGTGTGTCGCGTGGTATAAAGATAGTTATGGCCTTGGAGAAGATAATAAGCAACACAAAGTACTCAACAGTAATTCTGCGCAAAAGAAGTCGAGACCACGGACCGGCAAGCGCAGCGTAGGTCGTCCACCGACACGGTGGGCAGACGACCTGAGGAAGGTCGCAGGACGACGTTGGATGCAGGCCGCTTCCAATCGGTCCTTTTGGAAAATCATGGGAGGCCTATGTTCAGCAGTGGACGTGCATCACTATTACAACATATTATAGGTAAAATTATTACAAGAATTAACTCTAGAATTTATTATGATAAATTCTATAGTTATATAATTATATATATATATATATATATATTATGATATTTACCAGGGTTTGTATTTATTTTGAGTGCTTTGGTGGTAAATATCCTGTTTCTAAATTTAATTCTTTCATTAGTGACCATGCCAGTTTAATAACTTCATAATCATAAATCATAATCAGCCCATTTTGTTGCCACTGCTGGGACTCGAGCCTTCCTCTCAGAGAGAGAGGAGTTGGGTCATAATCCACCACGCGGGCCCAGTGCGGAATGGTTGATAGATTAGTGGCCAACCCATGTCGAAGTTTTCAGGCCGCCTGAAGGCCTTCGACATAGCCTAACAACTGTTGTCCTAAGACAAACAACAGTGACCGACGGCTTCACGTGCCCTCCGAAGCACGGAAGCGCCACTAGCGGTCACCCATCCAAGTCCTGACCGCAGCTAGCGTTGCTTAACTTGTTGATCAGTTAAGATCGCAAAGTCGAGCTCCGCTACAAGCGCTTCTTACTTAATTACTTACAATTATAATAATATAATCACAATAAAAGAATTACAAAAAAAAAAAATCTATAAATGTAATTTAAATATAGTCAACTTTGTTGTATTTGATTATTTTCTTCTAAAATGCTTACCATTTACACGCCTATTCTATAAATAATAAGTCTTTACGAGAGCCAATCAAGCGCTAGCCCTGAAACTTTTGGTACATTAAACTTTTCAATTATCCTCTCACAGTTGGACTGTTGTACTTACGCTGTTGGAGAAAATGTGGGATCTATTTTTACCATTTTCATTTGTATAAATACAAGTAAGTATTTCAACTTTTATAACAATACTAGCTGGTGCCCGCGACTATGTCTGCGCAGGATTAGTACTTCGTGTAGCTTATTATCTTCTCCAAGGCCATAACTATCTTTATATCAAAATGTCATAAAATATTTACAAACGCAATTGCTATAGTAGTATTAGTAAATTTATATACTAATAATAAAATACAGTACCTACGTACATACAAATATTAAATTAAACAATCGAAAAAAACTGTCATTACATATCATCACCCTTGACGGTCATCGAGCACGTCTAGGCTACGTTCCGGGAAGCGCCGTAATCACTCGCGGCGTTCGCACACCCATTCCATTAGAAGCCCGCGATCATCATGAGCGAGCTCGATACGTCATCGATGACGTCACCGAAAACTCTCACAACGCTCGCAGATCGTAGGTGGGTTTTCGTGGTCGTTTGCGAGCTGTCACTGTCAAACATCAAATGTATAGGATTCTATCGATTTTTGACAGAAAAGTTGGCGCGCTTTTCGCGACCGCGTCACTGTTCCACTTGGGTAGAACATTGCAAGCATTCATTTCAACCAGAACGCTGAACCGGGGCGCGACAGTTGTGAGCGTTGACGGTGCTTCGCGGAACGTAGCCCTAGTGTATCGAGCTATCAAAATGATAGCGTGATTTTGACTAAACTATGATAAACTGACACATACTTTGACAGAACCAATTGACTTTGTTATCATTACGATCTTGTCGCAGGCGGAGACCTTGTTATTTTGTCTATGCTTTGCCCAAGAATACTAAGCTTTTTCACCCGCATGGTGATGGATGATGATGAAAAGTAGCCTATGTCCTATTCCAGACTATAATCTATCTATCTGGAAGAAATTTGGCACTCCCTGTGCCAAATTTCATACACATCCGTTCAGCCGTTCTGCCGTTTTTGAGTAACAAACATCCATGTATCGATCCATACATCCAAACTTTCACATTTATAATATTAGTGGGATACTTATATCATGACCTCGTGACGTGAGAACTCCCTACGATAAGTACTTAATTTTTACGCTTCATTGAAAATAACAATTACAAAAAAAGGAGAACCTCAATCAGAGAAAAAATGGTTTTTTGGGAAATAAATGTTTAATTTCTTGTTCGGAGCTGTTACTTACCTAGCCATCGTAGTAGCCTGGCTAACGAGGTAATGTTGCCAGCTTTTTGATAATCCTGCCTGCTGACTGTGATTTAAATGCATTATTTAATATATATGAAATTGTATGATGCTATATAAGCTTATAAGTACATATCTACTATATAAAAATAAGTCGGGTTTTCCTTCCTGACGCTATAACTCCAGAACGCACGAACCGATTTCCACGGTTTTGCATTCGTTGGAAAGGTCTTGGGCTCCGTGAGGTTGATAGTAAAGAAAATTCAGGAAAAAATTAAAAAGAAAAGCGGGAAAATCTTTTTTCCCATACAGCGCCATCTCTGATACATAGCATGTACTACAAACCAATATTTTAAGTAGATGGCGCCAAACGAAATGTTACATAAAACGAAGCCATCTGGTGGCGAAACGGAGTTCGCAAGGTTTGCTAGTAGGTAATAAAACTGTAGAGGTCGAATTTCTATACAATGAATAAAATTATAAAAACCAAGTCAGGGGGATGTAAGGAGTGAAATAGAAATAATTTAGATGTTTTTCACATTTTTCGTTTTAGTTCAAATTGCTCGCGTGGCCTCGCGGTATACGGTAACTCTTTAATTTACCGGGATCAAAAGTATCCTATATGTTGACCAGGGATATAAGCCACCGCCATACGAAATTGCATTTAAATCGGTCCAGTCTTTTCGTAGATTAGCCGTACAAACAGACACACAAACAGTGAAGAAACAAAAAATATGATTAAAAAAAAATTTGTTCGATTGCACTCCCTCTGACTCGGTTTTTAGCTTGTTTTTCATTGTACAAAAATTTGGCCTCTACAGTTTTCTATCAACTTCCAGAAAAAGAGGTACTCAATTCGACTGTACGTTTTTTTTATGTTTGTTACCTCATAACTTAACTGGGTAAACCGATTCTCAAAATTCTTTTTTTTTGTTTAAGTGCTTCCCGTGTGGTCCCATTTTAATTTCATCAAATTCGGTCTAATAGTTTTTGAGATACACTCCAATAACTGAATAGAATAGAAGTCGGTATAAAATTTTTATATTGTACTTGGTTATTATATATAGTGATGTTGTAGATTGGGATCAGTTTAAACCTTCGCCTGTGCCTATACTAAAGCAATGTAGGGATGTTACGTGGAATCTGCTACAGTGTGTAGCAGACAAGCCAATGACCTCAATTCTGAACCTAATCGATTATTCTGCCATTACACAAGGATTGAACGAAAAGTGGAAGCTATCGCCGGTTATTTCTTATACTTATCTTTTTACTTTGTAAAGGGGACGGAGCTAAATATGAATCCCTCCGCCGGCGTCATTATTTGGGGTAGCAATATTGAACTTCTTGCATTGCAAGCGTAAAAGTAACTGTACAAATAACTACGTAAGAGTGACGTAACGTGTCGTTCACGTGAAGCCATACAAACTGTTATTTATCTAAGGCACTTGTGCCACAGATAACTCATAGTTTGTATGATGAAGGGGGACACGTGGCCGTTTGTGATACGAATACTTTTTCGCACATTGTTTGTGCTACGGCCTCTTCAAAGAGCTTTCGGAAAAGGCAATGTTGTGAGGACTTGAATATGAACACGCTTTGTTTTTGTGTATGTCTGTCTTTTCAGTTGAACAAGTACAATTTAAAAATTTAATACCGACTTCCATTCTTTTCAGTTAATGGAGTGTATCTCAAAAACTACTGGACCTTGATGAAATTTACACACCACTTTTCCGCTTTCAAACAAAACAAGTAAAAATAAATAAAAATAATTGTGAGAATCGGTTCACCCAGTCGAAAGCTATGAGGTAACAAACATAAATACAGTCGAATTGAGTACCTCCTCCTTTTTTTGGAAGTCGGTAGAAAATTGTGATCCATTTTCCCAGCACTTACTGGCATTCCATTAATCTGAAATTACCGTTTAACCTTTTGCGTACCAGAGACGTAAATTTACGTGATCTCATTAATAAATCTTTTGTTTTAATTATCACGGTATAGTCAGGGTTAACTCCGGTGATAGTATAGAGAGATATATATATATATATAATAGAGCTGATTTGACGATGGACCTAAAAAGTTTATAGGAGCATCTTAACTACATAAAGTAACTCCATCGTGTTTGGACTTATGATCAGCTTAAAAAGCTTGTCTGGTAGAACATTTTATTTTCTCTGTCATTTCCACAGATATAACACCACAAAGGCACTTATAGTTATATAACGGATTAGTAAATCACAATACCTCGCAAAGTTGTATATCAGTTTATAGAACTCTCTGGAAGCTATCCGGATGTTCCGATAACACGGTCTGATAGGCCCACGGTCGGGCTGGCAGACCTTGATATTCTGTGGAAGTTGGACAATAGCGATGTAGATACCTACACTAGTAACTATGTAGGTACATCAAGTTATCGAAGTAGATTCTTATTTATGGTTTGTTACTGGAATAAATTATAGCTACCATGGAAATAAGCAGGAAAAATATACGTACACATGCTTTATTGTCAGTGTTAAACATACGTTATTATATCATAATAACTTGGCCGGTTGACGCAGTTGGTAGCACCCCTGCCTTCTGATCCGCTGTTCTCCGGATTTGATCCTCGGACAGGTCAAACATTTGTGTGCATGAACATGTCTGTTTGATCTGTGTCTGGCTGTATATATGTATATAAGTATGTATATCAGTCATCAGGTTACCATAGTACAGGCTCTGCCAAGTTTGGGACCTGAAGACCTTTGTGCGGATGTTAAATAAAAAATAATTAAAAATGCTCTGTAAGCTCATTTGTTAAGTCAAAGTCAAAATCATTTATTCAATTTAGGCATTAAAGACGCACTTATGAACGTCAATTTTTCATTATAATGTACTTTAAACTACCACCGCATTCCAAAATATATAGAGCGTACCGAGAAGAAGCGGCAAGAAACTCGGGGCCATTCTTTTTATATAGATGTTTTTACAATGTTTTTACTTAGGTACTACAAATATTAGCTCCAGTGTGTTGCCTTACAAAAGAGAACATAATAATGGTATCAGTAGGGCAAGACACGATACACTTTGATATCTTACGAGTAGTACACGAGTAGATAGATCCTGGAGTGATAATTTTTTTTTTGACCCGGGAAAATCCTTTATGGATACCACTAGCCCCGGGGGAGCATGGTGGTTATGTGGGAGTCCGAATACCCACTAAAAACCCGGGGAGTTCTATCTTCTCGACATATGACGGGGGCACGGGCCCGCTATTGCATTACTCCGCAGCTACCGTCAACGCCGCTGTCTGCCTTCCGGCAGACCCATCTCTGGGGAAGTCGTCCTTTGCGCGACTCCATTCGCAATAGATGTCCCGGAACTCGTTGGGCATCTACGCCTTGTGAGGGTCTATGTCTATTGGGTGTCGGATGCCCCCGCATCCGGCACCACAGGCCTTCCAAGCGGAGATAGAGACCGGGCTCGATTAGCCCTTCTCCGTGGCCGCGCTCTCCGAAGCAAATCAGAGAGGGTCCCTCTCTCTTTCCCGCTCCTCTGCCTCTCTCTGCAGCATGATGGTTTCGCTGAAAGAAGCAACCGCCTCCCACGACCTCTCGTCGCCCACCATCTGTACAATGATGGTGGGCAAGGAGAGGTCTGTCCCCACTACCGCAACTAGGCAACGTCGCGCTTCGTCTCCTGCAGGGCATACCTCCAGCGCGTGCTGGGCAGTGTCATCCGCGTAGACGCACTGCTGGCATGCCGGGGAGGATTCCCTTTGGGCGACGCGACACAAGTACCCCCCAAAACAACCGTGTCCCGTGAGCACTTGTGTCAGCCGATAGGAAAGCCTCCCGTGTCTCCTACGTACCCACTCTTTGAGTACGGGCTGCAACGCGTCGAGTAGTCGTCGAGCGCCAGCCCCCCTCTGTGCAGGCCTAATGAGCCGCTCCTTCCAGGTAGCTAAAGCCACTGTTTTTGCAGTGTTACGCCAGTATGCCACCTCTAGTGGCGCTGGACGCTCGTCCCGCTGCCGTGCCTCTGTTCTGCGCCAGTATACCGAGGCCAGGACTTCAGCCTCAAGGTCCCACGGTAGTGACCCGGAAAGGGCGCACGCTACCTCATGGGAGATTGTGCGATACGCCCTGCACACCCTCACTGCCATCACCCGTTGGGCCGCAATCAGCAGGGAAGTAGTCCTCCGATCGAGCCGGCTAGCCCATATTGGAGCACCGTACAGGGCCATTGAGCTGACCACCGCTGTATAGAGGCGGCGGCAGCTTCCTTCTCCACCCCCCAATGTTTGGGAGGAGGCGACTTAATGCGCCAGCTGTCCCCAAGAGTTTGGGGGACAGCTGCCGCATATGCGCTTCGAACCTCCACTTGCTGTCCAGGACGTCGCCAAGATATTTCAACGTCGTCCTGACTGGAATGGAGGTTCCACCAACCACTATGGTGGAGTCTGCGGGTGGCGTCCGTCGTGGACCATAGAAACATATGGCCTCAGACTTGTGGAGTGTCACCCGCAGACCCAGCATTCTTATCCTGGCTATGATCACCGAGACACCCACCGTAGCCAAGATCGCAGCCTCCCTGTAATTTTTTCCCCGGGCCGTTACCAGCGTATCGTCGGCATAGTAAACGACATTAATGCCGCGAAGGTTACAGTCCCGAAGGATCCAATCATAGCCGACGTTCCACAAAAGGGGGCCTAATACAGACCCCTGTGGAACGCCGCGCATCATGGGTCTTCGACCTTCCCCTGTTGTCGTCGGGAAGACTACCTCTCTGTCAGAGAGGTAATCTCCGACAAGTTTTTTCAGATAACGGGGTATCCTATGATACTCCATGACCGCTAAATATGGTACTCCAGGGCATAGTGTTAAATGCGTTGGCAATGTCCAACGATACGGCCAATAACACGCCGCCACTGGAGCACGCCGCCTCGGAAAGGTCGCGGACGCAGGAGATGGCGTCCAACGTCGAGCGATCCCTCCGGAATCCAAACTGGTTAGGGGCCGGATTGGGTCCGGTCCCATCTAGGTGCCTGACGAGGCGGGCAGCGGCAACCCTCCTCAGCACCTTGCCGGCCTCATCAAGCAGCACGATGGGGCGATAGCCCGATGGTTCGTCTGGTGGTCGTCCCTGCTTTCTCAATAGGACTAGTTTGCCTCGTCTCCATCTTTTAGGGAATCTCCCCTCCCTGAGACACCTATCAAATATTGCCTTAACAAGCGGCCCAAGGTACTCAAAAGAGAGAGCCCACGCACGGCCTGGTATGCCATCAGGCCCGGGCGCCGTGTTTTTTGCCTTCATCCTTAGCACTGCTACGTCTTCGTTCTCTTCGAAATATCTCGACGAGGCCGCTGCGGTAGGAGGCACAAAGTCGGTACCCGGAGAACCGGGGAACAAGCCGTCAATTACCCTCTGGAGAACCACCGGTTGGAGCGAGACAGTAGTAGGGGGGGCCCAGGGGCGGATCCTTTGTCGCGCCCACCTGTACGGGCGGCCCGACGGGTCGCGTTCTAGGCTTTGCAGCAGCTGCTCCCATGCCGACCTCTTGGCCTCATCGATCGCCACACAAAGGGCCTTGGAAGCCTCTCTGTAGGCAGCATAGAGAGACTCAGACACTTCAGTTTATTGCCGCCTTCGCCTCCGATATCGCTGGTATCGGCGGCGTTTCCTCACGCAGCGTCGCCGGAGTTCAGCAATCTCCTCCGACCACCAGTAGACCTGGCGTCTGGGTTGATTTGCTCGTGCGCGCGGCATCGCTGCATCGCACACCTGCGTCATTGCCTCACACAGGCAGCGGATGTGCCGCATCTAGGTCCACTGGATCAGTCTCCAAAGGAGTGCTACACCACGTCGCAACGATGGCCGCCTCCTGCAGTACTGGAGTGATCAGTCCCAAGCTGTTTTATCCTCCAAGTAATCCGAAATTTTGTAATAACCTTTTTGACAGAGTTTAGTTTTAATAGTAATTTTAAACTCATTAATAGGCAAATCTCGGATAACATTGGGAACTTTATTATAGAATCTTATACATTGTCCCATAAAAGAATGACTTGTTCTGTGGAGACGCGTAACATGTACGGATAGCTTGTGCTTATTTCGCGTGTTGATGGAATGAGCATCACTCCTTTTATCAAAACTGCTAATGTTTTTTTTACATACATTAGATTTTCATAGATAAACTGAGAGACAACAGTTAGAATGTTTATGTCTTTAAACTTTGTTAGTAACCTTTGAAGCGCAGGGTCCCAGGTCCGACACCTGCTCGGGGCAAATATTTGTATAATGCGCAGTATTGTTTGGTCTTGGATGTTGTGCTGTGTTATTATGTGTGTAAAGACACAGGGGTTCTTAGCGCTTATTGCAGTTGGGGTGTGAGTTTGTAAACGTTATTGACCAACTTTGAGGTACAAAAAATGTTAAACAAAAATTGGAACCGACTTCAACACCAAAAAGTGTGAAATAACTTGTTGAAATCGGTACCATGATAGTTCATTAGTAGGCCTTTTATCACAATATTGTGCACATGGTACCGACTTCGACAAGTTATTTCGCACTTTTTAGTGTTGAAGTCGGTTCAAATTTTCGGTAAACATTTTTTTTTGCACCGTTTTTAGTGACCCCTTTATATTAAATTTATTTACGGGATCAGTTGTCAATGATGATATAGAATTTTGAGAATCGGTCCACAAATGGGGGAAAAATCGGATAAAAAAATACATACACACGAACATATAAACTCTTCCTTTTTTGAATTCGGTTATCATCATCATCTCAGCCGTAGGAAGTCCACTGCTGAACATATGCCTCCCCCATGATTTTCCAAAAGGACCGATTGGAAGCGGCCTACATCCAACGTCGTCCTGCGACCTTCCTCAGGTCGTCTGTCCACCGTGTCGGTGGATGACCTACGCTGCGCTTGCCGGTACGTGGTCTCCACTCCAGAACCTTTCGGCCCCATCGGCCATCTGTTCTGCGTGCTATGTGCCCTGCCCACTGCCACTTCAACTGGCTAATCTTCTGAGCTATGTCGGTGACTTTCGTTCTTCTACGGATCTCCTCATTTCTGATTCGATCACGTAGAGAAACCCCGAGCATAGCCCTCTCCATAGCTCGTTGTGCGACTTTGAGCTTATCTATGAGGCCCATAGTAAGAGACCACGTTTCAGTGCCATAAGTCATCACTGGTAACACACATTGGTCGAAGACTCTTGTCTTGAGGCACTGAGGTATTTTTGACGAGAAGACTTCGCGAAGTTTCCGGAACGCTGCCCAGCCGAGTTGGATTCGACGATTGACCTCTTTCTCGAAGTTGGACCTGCCTAGTTTGACTGTCTGTCCCAGGTAGATGTACTCGTCAACAACTTCGAGAACTGAGTTCCCAACTGATATTGGGGTAGGTACAACATGGGCATTAGACATAATTTTCGTCTTGTCCATGTTCATCTTAAGACCTACCCGTTGGGAAACTCGATGGAGGCCTTCGAGCATTGTACTGAGGTCTTCCATGGATTCTGCCATGACTACAATATCGTCGGCAAATCGAAGGTGAGTGATGTATTCGCCGTTAATATTGATGCCAAGTCCTTGCCATTCCAGAAGCTTGAAGGCGTCTTCCAATGTAGCGGTGAACAGTTTCGGAGATATAACGTCTCCCTGTCTCACGCCTCTTTGCAATGGAATTGCCTTCAAACTCTGCTCCTGTACTCGGACTGACATGTAGGCGTTTTTGTACAAACACTTCAGCACTTCAATATACCGATAGTCAATACGGCACCGCTGGAGAGACTCAAGCACTGCCCACGTCTCGATCGAATCAAAGGCTTTCTCATAGTCCACAAACGCTAGACAAAGAGGCAAGTTATACTCTTCGGTCTTTTGTATAACTTGCCGTAGCGTGTGGATGTGGTCTATGGTACTATAGCCTTTTCGGAAACCGGCTTGTTCCGGAGGCTGGAATTCATCAAACCTGCGACTGAGACGGTTCGTTATGACCTTCGAAAATTGCTTATAAACATGGCTCAAAAGCGAGATGGGTCTGTAATTTTTAAGTAAAGTGTTGTCACCTTTCTTGAAGAACAGCACCACTTCGCTTTTGTTCTATGCTTCTGGCGTTGAACCTTCGAGTAAGACGGTATTAATCGTATCGTTGGAGAGTTTCTGTGGCCTATCTGTACGGTGGGGTTTAAAGTACTTGGAACCCACTGTATGGACAGTTTCTACTAACCTGTTATTGATCTCGTCCACTGAAGCGATGTTCTCAAGGCAATCGAAGCGATTGGATAGCTCAAGTTGAAAGCTCTCGGGGTCTTGAATATGGGCACGAGTAGGTCGGAGCGTAGACTTCATCAGACGAGACCTCTCCAGTTTGACATTAATATTCACCGTGCCTCTTACCATTCGGTGATCACTACCGGTTTTAACCCTGTTGATCACGGAGACATCAGTGAATATTTGCCTTTTGGTGGTCATAATGAAGTCAATCTCATTTCTCGTGGAACCATCGGGACTCAGCCAGGTCCATTTCCTGTGAGGTGGCTTCTGAAAGAAAGAGTTCATCATAAAGAGTCCCTCTTTCTCCAGGAAGTCGGCCAACCTCTGTCCCCTACGGTTCCGTTGTCCATACCCAAATTGCCCCACTTTCAACTCATCCTCGCTTCTCTTACCCAACTTCGCGTTGAAGTCCCCAGTTGAGACGTCGTTAGTTGCGCCTCCGGTGGTACTCGACGGCCCTGCAATAAAATACGAGTGCTTTAGTACTAAATTTATACACCCGATAGTAAAAAACTGTTTTTTTCTTTTTTCTTTTCAGCGTTTCAGAGTTATGTATGGCCCGACTAATGTCCTCATACATATCCTCCACCTCATCATCCGGGTGCGACTTCGTCGGTGCGTATACCTGAATGACCTTCAGCGAATATCGTTTGGATACTCTGAGTATTAGGTATACGACCCTATTGGAAACGCTATCGATCTTAACTATGTTGTTAGTAAGGGACTTGTGGACGAGAAACCCGACACCACCTTGGGACTGTTGGTCGCCCTCCCGGTGGTAGAGTACCTGATTTTAGGGTTATCGTGACCTCACCCGCTCTACGGACTTCAGATAACCCCACAATGTCCCAGTGTAGCTTACTCATTTCTTCTTCCAGCTCATATATCTTCTCGTCTGTCCTCATCGTGCGTATGTTGTGTGTTACCAGGGCCAGTCGTCGTCGTTGGGGGTGGTAGCCGGGCGTCTGCCGGGGATTCTTAGCACCCCCTGCCCCACCGTTACCGTGACCGCTACCGTAGCCAGGAATAGCGGGGCTGCCGGGGACTGGGGGCCTGGTTCTTTTTGTCCAATCCATTGAGGGGTTTTTGCCAATACTCGCCACAATTGGCAGGCGGGTTGGCGAGCGCAGTTTGTGTGTGTTTGACTGGGAAGGTGCTGCTGCCCACCTTCTGATTTGTTATCCCTTAGCCGCCTTCTACGGCACCCACGGGTAGAGTTGGGGGGGTGCTATTCTAAGCCGGCACCGCCACGGTTAATTTTAATTCGGTTATAAATACACTCAAAACTAATTATAAAATTTGAGGTTTTGATGAGCGGTTCGAAATTTAAGTTCGTAACATTGAAATTTAATCTTTTACAACAATATTCCATTCAATTTTCCACATAGAAAAATACGAAATAAACTCAAAAGACTAGTATTTACTAAATATCTCCTTTAATTCCTTTGCCACCGTTTTCAGGACCACTTTGTCAAACTAACAAAATTCTCGAAGCGTGAGTCTACTAGTGTTAAACTGAAGAATGAAACAAAGCATGAAAATAATTAACATACTAGGTGTGCACCATAGTTTCACCTGCGTGGCGATGGATGAAAATGACGATAAAAAATATTCTATACATTAATCTAGTGCACTTTCTAAGTATTTCCTTATAACCATCCAAATACTGAAATTTATTGAAATTTACAGAGAGAAAAATTCACATCCTCGGACATGATTCGAACCCGAGTCTTCTGACTCTCCGTGTCAGACGCCATTGACCAACTAGGTCACCGAGGTTCGCGTCGCGTCCGAGCATAGCCCGTCTTACGGGGACGGAGCGACATCTATTGGAACAGCTTTGACAATACCATCCAAATACGTTTAGCTGTTTTTGAGTGATTGAGTAACAGACATTAATCCTTGCAATCTTACTTATAAAATCCAATACATTTTCTATAGGTATAGGTACTTAATTATTATTTTGTCATAAAGATGGAATCAGCTGAATTTGATCTCGCAGCATGAGCGGAGAGGAGATTGTGAAAGCCACGTTGCTGCAAGAACTCATATAAATGTTATCTTGATGAAATTTCGTTCGATATTTGCTCTGACTGGCGAAATGCTGCCATTATTAGGGGAAGTAGGCTTTTACTTTTCAGCACCAATTCCAGGAAAAGTTATTTCGTGGGAATTCCGTTGTTCATGGCAATGTTACCGTTAAAACTGTAATGTATTCTATAATGTTTGTTTGAAAGCTGGTGCTTTCCGTATGGTCCCATTTAAATTTCTACGAATTCGGTCTAGCAGTTTTTGAGTTACACTCCAATAACTGACAAGGTATTCGCCAATTTTGATGATTTGATGATATCATCATTGACGGTGAATTACAATCGATCCCGTAATTAGCAAGGGTCACTAAAACGCATGAAATTTTTTTTTACCATAAAATGGAACCGACTTCCACTTCATACAGTGAACTTGTCGAAGTCGGTACCATGTGCATAAAATTGTGATAAAAGGTACTTTTGAACTATCATGGCACCATTAGCATTTTGTGTATTGATGTTTTAAATTTTAAAATAAAAGAAAGTATTGGGTGGAGACACCAACTGTCAAATTCAAAGTCAAAGTCATTTATATAATTTAGGCATCAAAGACGCAATTATGAACGTCAATTTTTCATTATAATGTACTTTAAAGACTACCGCCGCGTTCCAAAATATATAGAACCTACCGAGAAGAAGCGGCAAGAAACTCGGGGCCATTCTTTTTATATAGATGTTTTTACAATGTTTTTACTTAGGTACTACAAATATTAGCTCTAGTGTGTTGCCTTACAAAAGAGAACATAATAATGGTATCAGTAGGGCAAGACACGCTACACTTTGACATCTTAGTACACAAGTAGATAGATCCTGGAGTGATCAGTCCCAAACTGTTTTATCCTCCAAGGAATCCGAAATTTTGTAATAACCTTTTTGACAGAGTTTAGTTTTAATAGTAATTTTAAACTTATTAATAGGCAAATCTCGGATAAAATTGGGAACTTTATTATAGAATCGTATACATTGTCCCATAAAAGAATGACTTATTCTGTGGAGACGCGTTACATGTATGGATAGCTAGTGCTTATTTCGCGTGTTGATGGATGGAATGAGCATCACTCCTTTTATCAAAACTGCTAATGTTTTTCTTTACATACATTCGATTTTCATAGATAAACTGAGAGACAACAGTTAGAATGTTTATGTCTTTAAACTTCTGTCTAAGGGAAACTCTGGGAGCTAAACTGTAGATCGCTCGTATAGCCCTTTTTTGCAGCATAAAAATAGAATTATTATCTGCAGAACATCCCCAGAGCAGTATGCCATAAGTCATAACGCTATGGAAATAACTAAAATAAACTATTCTAGCTGTGTCTACATCAGTTAATAGTCTAATTTTTTTAACAGCATAAGCCGCTGAACTGAGCCTACTAGAGTTTTTATTTTTATGTTTTAATGTTTTAAACCCCATTGCAATTTAGCGTCTACAGTAATTCCTAAAAAGACCGTTGACTCCACAGGGTCCAACCCTGTTCCATTTAATTGTATATTGGATTCTACTTGTCTCACATTTGGTGTTGAGAACTTTATACAATTAGTTTTCGTTGAGGAGAAGATTATTTGTATTGAACCAATTCACAACTTTAGCTAATGCATTGTTAACATCGTCATAGTTTATTAACTGCCTTTTAATTTTAAATAACAGTGAAGTGTCATCAGCAAACAATACAATCTCCTGATTCTTCTCTACATAATAAGGTAAGTCATTAATATAGATTTAAAACAAGAACGGCCCTAGTATTGAACCTTGTGTAACGCCCATTGAGATTATAGAGCCGGGCGATTTTTTACCATTTATGTCAACCCTTTGAATTCTATCATTTAAATATGAAGTCAAAAGGTTGTAAGCCATGTTCCTCATACCGTAGTGTTCTAATTTCCTGACAAGTATATCATGTCGGACGCAGTCAAATGCCTTAGATAAGTCACAAAAAACACCTAAGGCATCCTGAGAGTTCTCCCAGGCATCAAACACATCTTTTATAAGTTCTATCCCTGCGTCTATAGTAGAGCGATTCCTTGTAAACCCAAATTGATTTTTATGGAAAATTTTGTTTGCACTAAAATGAGTTTCTAATTGATGTAATATATTTTTTTCGAAAATCTTACTTAGCGTAGGTAGTACAGAAATAGGCCGAAAATTTGTTGGATCAGTAGTACTACCAGATTTGAATAAAGGAACCACTTTACTGTGCTTCATTAGGTCAGGAAATACACCACTTGCAACACAACTATTAAACACAGCTGCTAGATTGGGTGCAATGACATCTATAATCGAAGAAACATTCTTCACAGAAAGACCCCATAGGTCTGCCGTTTTTTTTGCATCTAGACTTTTGAAACTGCTTACAATATCTTTGCAATTAACTACTGAAAATTTAAAAGTTGTGTCACATTCAGTTACACTTTGTTTAAGTAAGATCTCAGCAGAGATGGAGGAAGATTTTAGAGTTTTGGTTGTTAAAGAAGGAATATTAGTGAAGAAATTCTCAAACTCGGCCGCTACCTCCAAATCTGCTCTTACATCTTTATTATTAATTTTCAAATAAAAGCCTCGATTACGCACTGTATTTCTACCAGTTTCACTGTTTATAATATTCCACGTCTTTTTATTTTATTAACAGAATTTTTGATCTTATTTCTTAAATACGAGTTATAGGACACAGCTCTAAATTGTGCTTATACAATATAGAGTGTTACTATACTATAGTAGCACTCTAATATAGCACTGATGTATCTTAAAATGTAAAATTACATATTTCATACAATAAACCAAACTAAAAGGTTTAATAACCTTCCTACAGAAATAAAGAACCCGTAAATTACAGTGCATTTTGATTTTGATCACTTTGAACATTTATGTCACTCGTGCTTTTAGGGCGTGTCTTGACGCATCATTTTTATCAAAATGGGTTGAGCCGTTGAGTAGTTACGAGCGAAAGTAGGAACGTACATACATATACATCAGGTATACACAACCGTTCTTATGACCTCTGTAGTAGTCGGGTAAAAGTAACATTTTTTTACTTAAAATATATCACCTCATCTGAATATCCCAACCCTTATGATAGTAAGGTAGGTAATATAGTAGGTACCTATTGACGTTTGCTCGCACCCTTTCCTGCAACCTTGGTCTCGTTTCCGCAGAGCTCTATCGGTTTCGACATCTGGCACTTTGTCAGATAGAAAAAGAAACTAAATAAGTTATTTTTGTTTTTCATCCATGGTGACCTCAATAGCAGATAGAATAGAGTAGATTTTGTGGAGGGTAAACATTGATATTGTTTTGACCAAGTCATTCAATCAGTTTATTGGATTTTCAGCTAACTTTCAACAAGAAAGGAGGTTCTTAATTCATCTGGATTTTATATTTGTGCTTTGCCTTATAATTTTTTTCCTAATGATTCCATTTTGATGATCATTTTTTATTCGGAATTTGGTGCTTCTCGTGTGTTTCCATTCTTAAAATTTATCAAGCTCTGACCAATAGTTTTTTTAACTATAATTTTTTAATCAACATCGGGTATAATAGCATGGAAGTCCGTTTATTTTTTTTTGTTACAAAACGTAGTTGTTATTGATTAAACAAGCGATTCCACTGGCTAAATCTGTACCAAATGCAATCGAACCGCTATATTATATATAATATATAGCTGAATTAAACGTTTCCTTAATCTGCTATTGGAAAACAGTCCAGCTGCAGTTACGTTTCTATTAACGCCAGCGATCGATTAAACTTTATATTCTGTTAACTCGATAGATCTTGAAAGTGACGCCATCTAATATTGGTATATAGTAGTGTCTTATTTATCTGTACTATAAAGTATCGCTTATTGTGACGTTACGTTACAATTCGTCTATAGAAATAGTAGAATTGCTTTTTGGGTAAGTATCGGACGACAACCGCAGTTGCAGCGGGAAAAGATGTTGAACTTTGTGAAATAGTAGAATTGACCCCTGATCTGAGTAAATCTTGTAAAACCTACTTTTACTGTCGAAATTCACAACTGTGGCTCGAGCACGAACATCTGTTTAAGTGTAACGTTTAACGTATCGTTTACGTATTCGGTACAAACTATGAGTTATCTGTGCCACTATTGTACTAGATAAATGACAGTTTGTACTAAATACTTTAACGATGAGATTACGTTACACTTAAACAGGTGTTCGTGCTCGGCCCACTGACCGTCATATCTATATTAACCCTTCATATACCATGATAATTAAAACAAAATATTTATGAATGAAACGCACGTAAATTTACGTCAATGGTACTCAAAGGGTTAGGGGACAAAAACAGATTTAGTCTCTTCGTCACAATCATAATCATCTTATATACATAATTATAAATCCACAAGTTTAGGCGGCGTCGGTACAATACATATGTTCGGGATGACGCCGTTTTGCAGTTAGGAGAAATGAGAAATAGTTTATTGTTATGAACTAGTATAAGTACTAGTAGTTCTGCGAATAGTAGACCTCACGGGCACACAGCATTAGCGGCCATTTTTGCAGTAATTCACAACCTAATCTCGGAAATCACTTGACCAATTATACTCTTTTTCGAATTTCTTTTTCAAAGTCAGGTACCTAATGTGTGTACCAAGTTGTATTAATATCGGTCGGTAAATAGCGCCGCAAACCCATTTTTACTAAAAGTATCCCCCACACTCAAAATCACCGACGACAACAAAAAATAAAAGTAGAACATGATATATAATATAATATTAATATGGGACAACAATCACACAAAGGTCTTCAGGTCCCAAACTAGGCAGAGCCTGTACTATGGTAACCTGATGACTGATATACATACTTATATACATATACACACCCAGACACAGATCAAACAGACATGTTCATGCACACAAATTTTTGACCTGTCCGGGGATCGAACCCGGGACCAGCGGCTCAGAAGGCAGGGGTGCTACCAACTGCGCCAACCGGCCTGTCACATGCTTACAAAGTTTCGTCAAGATTGGATGAAAATGCAACCTGTACAGGAAGTACCAACATACAACCTAACAAACATACGATGAAAGTAATTTGGCCAGAAGCAAAGACCCTTCGCCCTTCTACGAGTATAACGCTAAAATTTATAACCACCCAAGTAGTCGTGAATAAGTTATTTAAAGTGAAGGTCGCTACTTACGTTAACTGTTTACAATAATTGATTGACTATTTTACTTATACCTTCTAATAGTGTGCCACATGTTGATAGTGATGATCATCATGATGATGATGAAAAGTATCCTATCTGTTAATCCAGCACCTCATCTGCATTCGTACCAAATTTCATCCAAATTAGCCGTTCGAGCGTGAAAAAGTTACAAACATCTATACATCCAAATTTTCACGTGTATAATATTAGAATAGATTCACAATTGCGTAAGTATTCCATTGTATAAAATTTAAAAAAAATGTTCATATCTATTTTTTTATTAATATTAATGTCAGAACGCCATTTGCATAATGAAAGATCGTTTCCCTTATACCAGGAGAAAATGAGACGTGAGAATGAATGAGATTTTTTCTTTTCCCTGTGAGCGTTTCCGGGAAACCTCCAAACGTATTTTAGTCGAAGTATGTCTCTAGAGATTACTAAGCGAGCTACTGCGGCTGGGTTTAGATTAAAGAATTTAATTAAAATCTACTGTTCGTACCTAAGCCTCGACTCTGTCTAAATATAGTTTTCAGAAACAAAAAATATTTGAAAAAATTAATACATACTTCCATTATATTCAGTTATTGGAGAGTAACTCAAAAACTACTGAACCGAATTTGATGAAATTTAAATGGGACCACACGGGAAGCACCATAATTTTGAGAATCGGTTCACCCTATCGAAAGTTATGAGGTAACAAACATAAAAAAAACAGTCGTATTGAGTACCTCCTCTTTTTTGGAAGTCGGTAGAAACATATAAGAAATAACAAGGTAACGCTTCGATTAAGGCTAACGGTTTGGTCATATCGGTATCAAATATGTAATTTTTAAATATTTTTTTTTATTGCCACGGAGACGTTAATACAGCGATTATATACGGTTGGGTATGTTGAACAAGTGGTGACAGTTGCATATTTGATGCCGTAGGTCCTTTTCCCAAATCTAGTTCACAGTGGCTATTTTAAAAACAATTAATAAGGTCCTATATTTAATTAAAGGAACTGTTCTTCCAAACACGCTGCAATTCTATCATAACTGCATTACATGTTCAGCACAAAACGGCATTTTTGCTTAACCTTTTGCGTCCCATTGACGTAAATATACTTACTTCAGTTTCATTGTTTTAATAATGACGGTATAGGAAGGTTTAAGAGCAGAAAAAAAATATGGAAATCACACTGTTTATGTTCGTGCGACTAGAGGTGGCACGCTTCATTTCTAAAAGTAAAACTAACCTAGTTTTACAATGCATTCGGTTGGCCAACCTGACGGCCGTGTGGAGTTACACAGTTTGCGTGTGAACTTAGTTTAAAAAAATAAAAACAAAAAAGGCGGAAAAGAAAACAGCTAATTTTCACTGAAAATTATGAATGTACAGTTGCTTACCTATTAATAATATCATACTTATTTATTTTTATTAAAATAAAATCTTCAAATTTCCCTAACTTCGGAAGTAATTCAAAGCGAAGCTAAAAACGTTATAGAGAACTTATGGCCGCAAAATTCTCGCATATAATAAATGAAAGCGTATGAGAACTTTATTGAAAGGAAAAATTTTCTTCAGTTTTATTTTACCAACTTTCCTTGCAGAAGTTGAAATAAAAGCAAATTATGCACCTCACATTAAGGAATTTTTATTGCACTCGTGCGTTTAAAAGCCTGTGTGAGTTAGGCCTCCAAATAATCACTCGGTACAATAATAACTTAGTACTTCCTGATTAGTGCTACAAAATACCATTAGTTTAGCTTTTAGATTCAAATTAATGTATTGGTATACACAGGTCAGTAATTAAGTAAGTAAACTATGTAGTAATGCATACTTACATGGTTAATTGTAAGATACACATCTTACAATTAACCATGTAAGTATGATTTACCTAACTAGATGTACCTAGTCAATAATTAATGCATCAAAGGTCGCATGGCCAGACACAATAGAAATTTCATTGTTATAATGACATCGACCTTTGAAGGGTTATTATAAAATTATTACTATTAAATAATTAAAATAAATAAAAGTAAATTAAATCAATAATTTATTGTAAATGAACACATGCATTTAAAAGACATAGATATGCTTATGATAATAACAAATTACAATAAAATAAATAAAAAAATGGCGATAAACAAATTTGTGCCAAAAAATGGAACCGACTTCAATACCTAAAAGTGTGAAATACTTGTTTAAGTCTCAGTTTTTGGAGTGTAAAGCCTCAGAAGTATACTCTACCAAACAAAAAAAATTAAGAATCGGTCCACAAATGGGGGAGAAATCGATTAACATACACATAAAAAAATACATACACGCGAACATAACGCCTTCTTTTTTGAAGTCGGTTAACAATAAATTGTCAATAACGTATTCAATGTGAAATTTTCTTTAAAAATTCAGCATAGCTGTAGAAGGTATGACTGATAAGCCAGCTCTTTATCCTGATTGAAAAATATTTAATTTATTTCTTCTCAAGAAGCCTGTTGTATACCTCCGGACCCATAACGTGAGTCAATCGATTCGACTTAACTAGCGATTGAGATATGGCAGCTAGCTTTCCTCTCCGTCGTGTTTGGTATCTATGTGATGTAATGTGAATAATAAACAATTCGAATTATTAGCGATTCGAAGTGAGTTCTCACGGACGTTTCTCGGGACACTCGTGCTATTGCTCTTTATTTTAACCCGTTGAATGACGATTTGCCATATTTGGCCAATAATACAATAAATTTCGCAGAAATCTACCTTCTTTTCCAGGAACTGCAACGTGTGTGGTTAATAGAATTACTCAATTTTTTTCAAAGATATCAACATTTTATAATAAACCTGCTTAACCCTACGCGCTTACTTTGCGAGCGACCAGTGTATTATTTTGACGCTTTAGGCAGGCAATAGGTACAGTCTAGTTTCTCGACCGGTTCGTGACCTTAAGGGTTATTTCTTCATGCACCTCCCAGCTGCGTCCGCGCTTGCACTACATAAAAATAATATCAGATAGTATTCTAATTATCAACGGGATAATTATCATGTATATTTTCTGTAAGTTTCCGATAATTCGGCACTGTTGCAAGCGCCATGATCATCCGTGATCATTTATCCGTTGATAATTTGAATACTTCTAATGTTTGTGACCATGATGGTTTAAAAACTTATATTAGACAGTGTTTTTTCTTCTAACACAAAGCCTAAGAAATATGTAGAAGTTAAATAAGATGAAGTGAGAGCAAAAGACGTATCAGTGATGAGAGATGCAGTAGATGTGCTCGGCATGGCGTCGCAGAGCAGTGGACGCGTTGCTGAACTGTGCGCTGATGAAGCGGCTGAAGACAGCTGTTAGGAAGTGGCGGAGGATGCGCCTCTTCCGGAAAAAAGAGGGTAAGATCTTCAAGTTGCTACTACAGATAGTTTAAATATACGTATAAAACTATAGGTATGGAGAAACACTCCTACATGTTGTGCCATGTAAGGAATGAGTCCCAAATCAGCATATATACTAGTAGGACCTTTTTAGTCTTCTTAAGTTTGGAGAGTGTACCTGTTTCGGAAATAAGAGGGCAAGATATTTATTTTATTTTTCAGGAAAACAAACAGCTTAGAATTAAACAGTAATACACAAACAGTTACAAACCTTAAGCCAAAAACAGTTTTCACATTTAGAAGTAGATTTAGGCTACGTTCCGGCAAGCGCCGTCAACGCTCACAACTGTCGCGCCCCGGTTTGCCGTTCCCTTTGGTGACAGTGATAGCTCGCAATGATCACGTAAACTCACGTAAGATCCGCGAGGGTACTGAGCGTGGCGTGAGCGTTTTCGGTGACGTCATTGATGACGTATCGAACGCCGCGAGTGATTTAGGCGCTTTCCGTGACGTGGCCATAGTTGCAAAATGTTCCGTATTTTTGCAAAAATTTCATGTCATAATTTAACATACTTGCATTCACTTATCTTAATAATAATAACGCGCTATATTCATTTGGTAATAACTTTTTGGCACAATTTTTCAAAGCATAACTACTTTAAGCACAATAATTGTTAGGAATACTATTCTAAACGCATAATAATTTACCTATTCACGTAAACTCACGTAAGATCCGCGAGGGTACTGAGCGTGGCGTGAGCGTTTTCGGTGACGTCATTGATGACGTATCGAACGCCGCGAGTGATTTAGGCGCTTTCCGGAACGTGGCCATAGTTGCAAAATGTTCCGTATTTTTGCAAAAATTTCATGTCATAATTTAACATACTTGCATTCACTTATCTTAATAATAATAACGCGCTATATTCATTTGATAATAACTTTTTGGCACAATTTTTCAAAGCATAACTACTTTAAGCTCAATAATTGTTAGGAATACTATTCTAAACGCATAATAATTTACCTATGCATAACGATATTAAAAGGAAAAAGTAAGTTTTGAAAATTCTGTGGGTGTACTTCTGAATTTCGAAAAGTTCAATACTTCGACAAGTCGCTTACTTCAATAAAAGTATAGTTCTACGACAGTACATATATTCGACAAGAATTGTATCCCTAAAGTACTGCGTTATATCCTTATCGAGATGTAGGTTAGCCTAATTCTGGCCTGGCGTTGTGTAGTCACCATTCAACCTAACGCCCCTCGCTTCGCTCGTCGTCGCACCTATCGTGACTTTGTTCTGACTAGATACTCCTCTACGTTCTGTGGGAGTAATTCTTGTCGAATATATATTCTGTCGAACTATGTTTCTTCGATGTAAGCGACTGTCGAAGTATTGAACTTGTCGAAATCCAGAGAAACACCGGATCGTTATGCCTAATAACTGTTAGACGACTAAACAATAATGAATGTTAGGGCAAAACTATTAGCCTTAACTATATTGCTGCTTACTGAAATGGTAGTACCTATGCCAAAAACAATTATGTAAAAACATTATTATGAAAAAAAAAAGTTTGTAACTACGACATACGACATTATTACTTATTATTTAGGACAAAAAAGTTTAAAAATGGGATCCCATTTCAAAAACCTCTCATTGACTTTTGCCGATTGAAAATAAAAGTGATTGTAATCATGTGAATTACACTTTTCTACCGACTTCCAAAAAGGAGGAGGTACTCAGTTCGACTGTTTGTTTTTTTAATGTTTGTTACCTCATAACTTTCTACTGGGTGAATCGATTCTCAAAATTCTTTTATAGTTTGAAAGTTTGTGCTTCCCGTGTGGTCCCATTTAAATTTTATCAAACCGGTCACGTACTTTTTTAAATTCACTCCAATAACTGAATAAAATGGAAGTCGGTATTATTTTTTTCAAATTGTACTTGTTTTACTTTTATGTTTGTTACCTCATAACATTCGATAGGGTGAACCGATTCTCAAAATGCTTTTTTTTTGTTTGAAAGCTGGTGCTTTCCGTGTGCTCCCTTCCCATTCAAATTTCATCAAATTCGGTCCAGTAGTTTTTGAGTTACACCAATACCTGAGTAGAATGGAATTAAAGTATTAAATTTATCAAATTGTACTTGTGATACAAAATAATATGTCAATTACATTTAACTGTTATGTTTGGGTGTGGTATTAATACTCGTATTAATGTTGTGAACACGCGATCAAAGGTTTTGTTTTAGTTGCGTTTGGTTCTTAGTGTGACAAAACACACACTATTTTCTTACACATTTCGCGTTTGGTTTTCATAAGGTTCTTGGTTTCATAAAACTCACATAAAAATCGTAACTGCGTGTTTTTCCCTATTTTGTTACTGTTTCTTTCCTTCACCTGAAGTGATTCATTTCTTCTCTCGTAATGTTTGTCTCCTTGTGTTTTTCTTACGAACTCGACCTCAGTTCGTTTGGTTGTTTATTTTTCCTGTTTACATCTACAGCGCTATATTTCGTTATAATCCCATCAACTTTATTTCAGACTATTCATCTTATTTAGCGGAGAAGGGCAAGTCTGAGTGATTTGTAGCGGCTTTACGGAAATAAACTCTAATGCGCTTGTAACAGGTTTGCGTTTCCAAACGTAAATATACCTGCCTACCAAATCGCAACGAATTTAGTTCAAAAAACGTCAGAAGGTCTAATTCTGAATTGCTCCACTGGTAGGCTGTACATACATAGAATCTCCGCCTACGACTTCATATTCTCCGTAACTGTCAAAATGCGTCAAACACCGTCATACGCGTCAATGACGCTCTGATAAGAAGCGTGGCCTCGAGGTATATGACCTGTCATCAAACTCTACCCTTGGGTAGAGTTTTGTATGGTTCCACGATAAGCACCCTGGCCGTGTATAGTCCAGCTAGCACGTCGAAAAACGAGTTAGAAAAGAATGTGAACCAGGTAAATTAAATTTAGGATATTACATGGGGGAGGCCTAGAAAAGTTAAACTTGAAAAAATACTTTTTCGATCGCTATAACCAGCGTACGTAGCTTGTAGCTATGACCCTGGGTCTATCAAGCGGGCGTGAAAAAGCATCTCTCAGGTGATAGGGGTGGCGATTAGTGCAGCTTACAGCTGTACGGTCATTGCTTCTTGATTCCATCTTCGCTTTCCATCAGGCGAGAGAGAGTCTTTTGATGAACCATTATAAAAAATATCCCGATAACGATAAACAGTAGTGGAAAAAGGTGTATGACCTAAATTATAGAGCATTAAAAGCAACAAAAAAGTATTGTGTAATACTGTAATAAACTGAATTCAATGCTTTTTTCAAGGTGGCGGAAAACGCCACCGAAAGTTAGGCTTTTCTAGGCCTCCCCACGTAATATCTAAAATTCAGCTTTCCAGATTCACATTCTTTTCCTAATGTATATAGAGACTGGATTTGTAATTTGTGTGTCCTTTGTCACACCATACAAAAACCTGCGTTATTCAAATTTTCTACCGACTTCCAAAAAAAGGAGGAGGTACTCAATTCGGCTGTATGTTTTTTTATATTTGTTACCTCATAACTTTTAACTGGGTGAACCGGTTCTCAAAATTCTTTGTTTTGTTTAAAAGCTGCTTCCCGTGTGGTTCCATTTAAATTTCATCAAACTCGGTCCAGTAGGTTTTAAGTTACACTCCAATAACTGAATAGAATGGAGGTTGGTATAAAATTTTTCAAATTGTACTTGTTGTAATCACGAAAAGTCGTGAAACAAACCCAAGACTCCTAAGACGCTTTGTTACTTCGATTTACAAGACAACAAAGGTCTTGTGAAATAAAAATATAATTCGATTCCATCCATTCCTTTAAGGCTTTACAGTAATCTTAGGTACAATAAGAAAGGATCAGTCAATCGGAAAAACAGTGTGCGAAGGCTTTTCTTCTATTCAAGAGAAGTGGACGTGAGGGCGACGAGATTCCATTCTTTCTCTATTAAATGACATAACTTCAACAGGCACGTACTTATCATATGTCACGTCTTTCTGTAATGGATGCAATGAATTTGTTGCAAGACACTGGGAGTCAGTATTGTCACAGTATAAATATAGAGAACGGAAACTACCTACAAACGTTCGAAACGGCTCACTCACACAAACATGCGCATCGACGAGAGCTTTAAGCTGTTGTCGCGGTGCTGTCAGTAGTGAGGCCGCGTCGAGACGAGTGGTCACGTATAAGTTTATTTCCACTTAACTAGGCTTAATTTCCATACTGTAGCATCTTTATACTATGGTATTGTGTAGGATGAAAATGTTTTGTAATCTGAGCACCTAAAATAACGTACCTACCAATTTCTTACCACAGCAATATATACCTAAAGTTGTGTTAAACATATAACAGTGTAATCTAATAATTAAAGTAGCTTAGATGACCGAGCTTTGCTTGTAAGTTAGCAATTGATGTTCATGGTCCACCCTTAAACCAAACACTCATTGGCTTAGTGTTGCTTAACAACGCCATCTATTGTCAAATAGCTTCAGTATTGTAGCAGTTTTTCATTGAAAACACAGATAAAAGATGTTTTCTAAAAACTACTACTACACTACTGACTAAAAAAGCCCCTAAATAAAAGCAGAAAAAAAGTCCGACAACCTAAGGAACGTATTTAATAAGACGTGCTTCTAAAGATGCACGCCAGAGCAAATGACCTTTAGTAATGAGTATTTTGAAAAGTTTCTATAAATAAATTATATTATTGTTTTTGAACCGATATAATAACAACATTATGCAATAAAATGTTTTATATAGTAATCCTTTTGTTAAAAGAAAAAAGTAAGAACCTTTCTTACTTATTTTCCATTGTAAGACTACCAATCAGAACCAGATTTGGTTAGGAACTCTGAAGGGAGCTTTAATTTACGTAACTTAGAAGATGGGTGACAGTGATGGAAGACCTCATTAAGTCAACGTTATCCTATCAGTAAGATAGGTATTTCGGGAGCGATTCGAAGATCTTTGATAGCGTATCCATCAAAGAAGTTTGAAATAGCATTTAACTTTAGAATATGTAAACGGTTTTGACGGCTCAGAAGGAATGTTATGTTTTTGAGCTCTATGGATGTGTCATGATTCTTAGGCGATTCTTACACCTTTATTGTCTTTAGAAGACTTATAATAAGTAAGCCTAAAAGACCAATGCCTTATCATTTTGTAATGACTAATATCTCACTTGATGGCCAGTAAGTAATGAAGTGTCCAATATTTTGTTTGTTAGTAGACCCGTCCAGTGTCTAGTTTTTTTCGGTTAATTTCCGAACTACTTACGCATAAAAGTTCAAATAAAAATACTATCCTTGAACAGTTTGACCAACTAAAAGCAAGATACCGGTGGAGTGTATCGGATCTGATAAAATTAGTTACAAACTCGAAAATGTGTATACACTTTGTGTACGCGCAACATGGCTTAGCACTTTTTTAAATGTACACATGGTGTACGAGCGACACGCGATGGGTTAAAGATGGTACTCGTACCAGATACTTAGGGTGCGTTCCGGTAAGAACCGTCAATGCTCACAAACGTCGCGCCCTAGTTTGCCGTTCCCTTCGGTTCCAATGCTTTTAACGCCCAACCCAAATGGGACACTCACGCGGTCGCGAATGCACGCCAAACATTCTGTCAAAAATTTAAACAACTATATAGGGTGAATCGGCCAGTTCACGACCAGTTAGCCGACTTGGCATCTTTAGACTTACGTAACATTTTTAAATATACCTTTCTAGTCCTAATTTTAACTTGAATGGGTAAAAAAAACATTAAACAAATTTATTTTCTATATTTTTCAAACATCTAAATGTATCTATTAATAGTTATGTTAGGATTTATCAAAAATTGCGTTTATTTCAGTTCACGGACATCTTCTGTCAATTTACGTCCGCATTTTCTTCAGTTTACGACCATTCAAAAGTAACTGAAAAAAGAGCTCTTGCTGTATCAAGTTAAAGTCGAAAATAAAACAAACAATATTTCTTCTATAATATTTTTTTTATCATTTATTCGTTTATTTATTTATTTCTATTATTTACTGTTATAAACTAATATATCAGAAATAAATGATGTGTTTTTTTAATCTATCTTTATTATTAACGTAAAAAATGAGCATGTGAAGTTCGATAGCGTAATTCTAGATATTTGTTTCAATACAGTACATTTTAAATGATACCATCGAAACAAGAGCAAAGATGCCTTTTTGAGGTGCTTGTACATGTTTTTTTAATTTTTAAATCGTCTTTCTTGAGCTTTCCTATTTTTTCCTCTTCTCTTAGTTGTTTCCTTCTTATTTCTTCTATTTTTAAAATTTCTTCCGTTTTTAATTGTTAATGTTGTTTCTTTGCTGCTTAATTTTTATTTCTTTTGTCTTTTTTGTATAATAATCTCCACAAGCTTTAAATAAAATTGCAATCGTTTTGTTTTTAGTGCAATTCCCCTTGGCCCTTTCCTTGTTTTGCTTTTAGCCGTTGGTGCTGGTGGCTCCGGAAAATGTAAATGTTTTTCGAAAACGTCGTCTAACAACATGTTATTTTGTGATTGTGATATTTCTATTTCAGAAAATAGCACAACCGATGTATTATTTAAAGTTATATATGACCAAGGTTCAGGGTTGCAGTGGTAATTACTTCTGAACTTCTGATGTTAAAATGTCAATGTTCGGACTGAAACGTGAATCAGACGATTGGTGTAAAGTCCGGTAAAGTCAGGTGTAAAATTTTTAATATCTGAGCTGCATCGAAGAGAAACCGAGAGATGTGGCATGATTTCAGGCTCTTCAAATCTTTAATTGTCTGGAGTGTCAGCAGTTCGTTTCAAGAAAAAATTCTTCAACAAGTATGCTAGAGCTTTGATTAAAAACTGCAGAATTTCGTGGATTTAGTATTTTATGAATATGTTAGTAGGTAGTAATATCAATGATTGGGTGACCAAGAATGGTCTCATAAAGCCTTTTATTCTGTTTAAATTAAATTGAATTAGAAGGAACGGCATAACATTATATGCCTTACCAGCAAACATAACAAACATGCTTCAGCCAGCTGACGTTAACATGGTTAGACCATTGAAGCAAAACTTAAGAAATACTGTAAGGAACTAGCAGGCTAGTCCGGAAAACTTAAACCAAACCGTTACAAAACTAAATTTCTGTGAAATACTCAATGAGACTTTAACATCCATCCACTTGGATGACGCAATCAAAAATCATTTTAAAAAGTGTGGACTATATCGACTAACATCCATCCACTTGGACGACGCAATCAATAATCATTTTAAAAAGTGTGGACTATATCGACTAAACGAAGTTAATGTGGATTACACTAAATGTGTTAATGACACACAACAAACAGTAATAAATCCTAATTCTAATAGAAAAATCATGGTAAAGGCATAAGATTTTTATTGCAGCATCGAAGGTTATATCATGAATCCAGGTAGAACTGGTCAGTCGCAATATTTAAACGAAGCCTATTCTGGAGAAAATTGAGAAGGCTAAGGCGAAATTCGTTGAGACACGCTGAGCCAATCTTTGGAATACTTATGGAATAAATTATTCTTAAACCAGGCCAGGTTGTTGTAGCCACTCCAGAAAAATAAAGGTTAATTGAGCCTGAAATCGTTGTGTTCTGAATTCCTGGTGTTTCTTGTTCCAATATCATTTAACTAATATCCAATGATGAAATACTCTAGAAAATAAATAAGAATCTATTGTAGAGGTAGTCTCTATTTATACTTACTCCCTACCTTTGTGTATAAATAGTTTCTCATATTCATTCAATAAATCAAACCAATTTATCTTGATTTCCTCGTTTCTTCTGTTTGGTTTTCTTCAATTTGAAAATGCAACTCACACTAAGCAAGAAACCTGTTAGTATGGTGCTGTTTATGAATAATACAATACATTTTTGGATGAGAAAAAACAGTTTTCTGCATTATTTCCCACATCATATTAGTTATATTTGTAGTTGCGAGGTTATCAATGCTCGTAACTGATGAATAATTGAAAGAAATTTCATAGTCATTAGGTCATTTTATACCGCCAAAATGTAGTAAAAACTCTATGGTCGGTAATTAATCCGTATACGACCACAAATATTTTAAACAAACTTCATGGTCGCAAGCTAATCAGTATACGACCACCAAAATGTGGTCCAACGAATGAAAATAATCCGTGGTCGTTAGCTAGCCCATATACGACCATAAAACTGATATTTTTGTATGTATAAAACTGTATGGTCGACAGCTGATCCTTTTCCGACCATCTTGTTTTTCATCATTGCAATACATTCACATTAATAGATTCTTCCATATTTTTCCGGTCGTAATCTGACGTATAAATAAACTACGTTTAATAGGATGAAAAGAAACAACAACATTTACGCCCCTATCATGCAGCATGATAGAAAAGATCAAATAAGATACTACGAAAGCTGCTCGTTTACGACCACGCGTTCGTAAACGGACGAAACCTTTGTTTTGGTAAGCCCTTGTGCGACCACCCTGTATTTAAATAAAAACACTTTTTCGCAACCATTTAAAGGTTAAAACTTATTATATATTCATATTCTGACATCCCAAGCACACCATTTATTGACAAACATTGCTAAAACATGTTTTACTTACGGTTGAAGTTTGTCTCCTCGCTATTTTTTCACTAACTTTCTGCTTCTAAATTGACACTTGCTTCCGGTTGAGATTCGTCGGCTCACAGAGCAACACTGTATTATATTGGGTTGGATAAATATTGACCCGAGGGAAAGAGACAGTCAGAGCATACTCTTCAAGCAAGATGAACGTTCGGTGCGCTGATAAACAACTATTTTTCGTTGAATTTGTAAACGTGGTCGTGAGTAGGCAGTGGTCGGCGGACAGGCTGAATCACCCTATATATATTTGCTATTATGACAGTGAGAGATAACAACGACCGCAAAAACCCAAACGTAATCGATGTTATCGATGTGATCAATCTCGCTGACGATGATCGTGGGCTTGTAATGGAACGGGTGTGCGAACGACGCGATTGATTTGGGCATGTAAAGGAACACGACTTTAGAATAGCTCTGAAAGACAGTTGCTGGAACACACATTTGCCAAAGGTCAATAATTAGGGTGATAGTTAATGTGGTATTAGCAGTAAGCTTCATTCCCCATGCTGTGGATTTCACCATAATGTGCATCATGGCCTACCGTCTGATTAGCGACGGACCCACACTATAAGGCTATGAACGCTCAAAATTTAACAACATTATATATATCTCCCCAGATTTACAAATGACCCGGCAATCGTCCAACGAGCCTGTTCCGTCGACGTCTGGAACTCCTGCGCACCATCCCCGTCCACCGCCAGCAGAGTTAATGCAATTAGTAAGTGAAATAATAAGAAAACAAACTAAAAGTTTAATAAGCCGACTAGGGAAATAATTAGCCCGCATCATCATCATCAGCCAGGCATCATTAGGCATCTCAGCCGTAGAACGTCCACTGCTGAACATATGCCTCCCCTACAAATTTCCAAAAGGACCGGTTGGAAGCAGCCTGCATCCAACGCCGTACTGCGACCTTTACCGCAGGTCGTCTGTCCACCGTGTCTGTAGACGACCTACGCAGCACTTGCCGGACCGTGGTCTCCTTCAAGCCCTATCGGCCATCTGTTCTTTGTGCTATGTGCCCTGCCCACTGCCACTTCAACTGGCTTATCATCTGAGCTATGTCGGTGATTTAAGTTCGTCTATGGATCTCCTCATTTCTGATTTGATCACGTAGACAAACCCCGAGTATAGCACTCTCCATAACTTGTTGTGCTACTTTGAGCTTGCTTATGTCCATAGTATGATCCCGAATAAAGCACAAAAAATAAGTTTGTTTCATTGTTTTTAACACTGGCAGTCTAAATTTTGTTTTACATGGTAATCGATCCGTTGCATCATCCGCCACCTTGATTTTAAGGGTACATTCATCATCTCAGCCGTAGGACGTCCACTGCTGAACATATGCCTCTCCCATGATTTTCCAAAAGGACCGGTTGGAAGCGGCCTGCATCCAACGTCGTCCTGCGACCTTCATCAGGTCGTCTGTCCACCGTGTCCTACGCTGCGCTTGCCGGTCCGTGGTCTCCAATCCAGAACCTTTCGGCCCCATCGGCCATCTGTTCTGCGTGCTATGTGCCCTGCCCACTGCCACTTCAACTGGCTAATCTTCTGAGCTATGTCGGTGACTTTCGTTCTTCTACGGATCTCCTCATTTGTAATTCGATCACGTAGAGAAACCCCGAGCATAGCCCTCTCCATAGCTCGTTGTGCGACTTTGAGCGATCTATGTGGCCCATAGTAAGAGACCAGGGTACATTATTGTTTACTGAATAACTTGTTTTTTTTTCAATTTCACACGAAAAATAGTTACACAAAAGTTGTTGAGAATTGAATTGCCTACAATTTAGATTCCTATCATTTTTTTTCCTAAGATCGCTGTTTTCCGAATTATAACCGAAAAAAGGGGGCGAATTTTTCTTTGATTAACAACTCGTTAATTTTCAATATTACATGAGAAATTGCTATGATGGACAAAGTTGTTGAATTGATTAGATAATAGATGATAGAATGATGAAGAATGAGACGATGAATGATAGTGTGAATTAAGTTTTCTACAATTTTTATACCTATTTATAAATTTATTCGTCGAATCGAAATTTTTCGATATATCGAGATATTTTGTTTCATTATTGTTTTGAAACATTTTATTGTACTTGCATTGTATCCAGTGACACTCGGGCCATAAAGACAAATGTAATGATGTATCATTTATAGAAATCGGTTAAGCCGTTGGTTGACACATACATACGAGTACATATAAATTTCAAACATATAACCCTCCTGTTGGGTTTCACCGCAGTCGGGTATGGAGGATTTGGACTTCCGACTTGTTACAACTGAAGCTTACTGCACACACTTCGACACAAAGTGTACTTATTTATGCAAATATTTCGTTCATATATGACATGCATACTTTATGGATACTACTCCGGAAGGCAAATTCCTTAAGCCATTTCTTTCACTTTTAAGGATACACATCGTATCAGGTTCTGGTTATAATTAGACTACATTTATATTTATTACCCTAATCATATGAGAACATATTGTGGGGTCCAGAATTGTATCCCAAGGTCGAAATCTGCGGCCATAAAATGCGGATTTTACTGATGAATTAATTCTCAGGCATATGGGAGCATAGCCTACTTATATACTGTTACTGAACAAGTATTTAATAGACTATGATTTTAATACTAATCATAGTCTATTATCCGGCTCCATAATAATATTTCTCGTACTACACTAATATTCGCTAGTATATAAAGTGTCCTTTCAAAACTTAATAGCAAGCGGCATCATTATTAAGGCGCAAGCAAACAACAAAACACGTTGAGAACATTGTTTTATCCTTGTTTTCAGGCAATGAATAACTGCTACAATATAACAACTAAACTGTTTTACCGACACAGCAACACTAAAGCTACTTGACAATAGATGGCGTTGTTAGGCAACACTAAGCCAATGAGTGTTTGATTTGACGTTAGACCGAGAAAATCAATTGTTTACTTACTTACGAGCTAAGCTCGGTCATCCAGGTACAAGTTTAAAACGTGTCAAACTCACGAGGATTGCAATACAAAAACGTTATCTTTAACAGGATTGCATAACTAGTATTTTCCATACTAAAAGAAAAAACTCCTTTCTACCTCTTAATATTGTCCGATTTTGGTGTTTTTTTGCCAAGGAATCATCAAATTGTTTTTTATGCCCGTACGTTTTGATTTTTTAGTTTTCAAAAGTTCTAAAAAAGGAAATATATTGTACTTTGAAATACTGAAAAAATCAAATGCAAAAGTATTAGCTATGCAATTCTCTGAATTGACTGAATCCCTGTCTGTATCATGTTTAACTTAGACAATTAGCCTATAAATAACAGGACGGTGTTCCCTTTATACCTCCATATCTTTTGGCATAAAATTTAACTGCTGCGAATAATTAACCTTTTATGTTTTCAGGAACCAGATGAAGGTCAAAGACTAAGGGAACAGCACTTAAGACAATACGCCTTCTTCCAACTGAGAATACATCTGAAAAGAGGGCAAAATCTAGTAGCTATGGATAAAAACGGTACGTCTATTAAACACATACAAAACACTCACACTCACAAGTATCGCAGACGGCACCAGTCATCGAAGGCGATCTTAAATTGTTAAACTTAACACAGTGAGTATCAGAAAGCGTATGCAGTGGATCACAGATTAGGAAACTGTCGCTGTCAGGGCGTTCTAAATAGTGTTTATCCGTCCGTTTAAATAAAGTTAAAATTCTCTAGTGGTTATTGAAAAGACCGGTAGATGTTTATATATTTATCATCATCATCATCATCATGAAGGCCTCGTTGTGTTCCATTCTTGTATGTAGGCCTCTTCCCTTTTTTTCCATTCCTGGCGATCTTGTGCCCGGTGCATCTAGTCCCGGCCTGCGTGTCGCCTGATGTCGTCTACCCAGCGATGCGGGCCCTCTTGTATCGGCCCTGGGTATCCACTCAAGAACTCGTCTCACCCATCGACTCGCATCCATTCTTGCAATGTGTCCTGCCCATGTCCACTTTTTCTTCGCTATTGCGATCATTATATTATCAGTAGTATATTATCAAGCTAACAATAAACGTGAAGATTTAACGTTTTGCTCGGCACTGACTCGTCCAGTTATATTTATTATTCTTTAACCTATTTCATGGGGTTTGGTTAGTAAATGTTTATTTGAGTAACAATAAAGAGGAAACATTGGTTTTTGTTGATAGTATCTAGTTTGAATCCTGCACGTAGAGTGGGATAATCAAGTTAACACTTATTTAGCGATACTATGCAAGTTTAATGAAAAACTGTTTTAACCAAATTGATGGAATGAAAATTGATGGCATGGAGGTCATATTAATGATTGCAAAAAATAAATTTCTTAACTCTCACTCTCTTATTACAATTATTGTTACATAACTAATGATTATGTAACAACTTGCTCGAGATTTAGACAACACATATCAACGTTCACACTTCTCTAGCACAACAAGAAAAAAACCAGTTTACCAAATAGATCAAAACATGCACTTTTTTAGCGATTTATCAATTAGGCTGGTAAAAATAGAATGTAACCTCGCACTAAATTTTCGATCCATTTTTTCTGACCCAGATTTTCCATTTTCTCTTTCTGAGCATAAAATCACAAAATGCTTACAGATCTAAGTGAAACTTCAAGCGCAATCTTGATAAAAAGTTTTTTTGTACTGTTATATGTACTCGTATAACATTTATTAGTAATTAAAAATTAAATAAAATAATAATAATAATAACTATCTAATCTATAAGCCCCATGGTGGGGGGAAAAGTGGCCAAAACGCTGGCGGCATTGCCACGCTGGATGGCAATGCTAAGTTTTTGCCCAAAATAGGCGCCAGCATTTCGGTCACACGACGCCTCAAACAAACGTTTCGCCAGATCCCTAAACAAGTTGAGAGCGGACGGCCCCCATGGGCCTAAAGTTTCGACCCCAAACGGCATAAACATGTACATTCTGTCTAAATACACATATTTATGACGTTTGAGGTCTTCCGCTTTAGACGCGGCAGCGCCAGCCCGATAAATCGTCCCAGGGAGATGAGACGGCGCCAGTGTGTCCACACATGTAGCATCCCAAACCAGGGGCTGTCCCATCTTTCACGGGACGATAGTCATCCCATCTGGTCTCTTGCCGTCATCCCGCATCAATCCGTTCGGTTCCAAAACTGACGGGACTCCAGCACTGACAAATGCCCGACGGATGATATCATTCAAGCTGGCGTGCCGCGGTATGCGCCCCGCGCTCTTTACGCATGAGAGTGCGTGGTGGCCGAACCGATCCACCATTTCACCGCAGACACAGCGGTGAGGGACCTGGCAAGGGGCACCTACTCGTAGGGATACGGCTATTCGGAAAGTATTGTTGTCCAAAAGATTTCCAACATTTTTAGACGGCAAAGCATGTAGCCAAAGCCCCGACTCCCATCGAGTAACATCTAACATGCGAGCACGCTCTGCGGAAGAACTAGTTGAATTGATCAGGTTTTCAAGTTCTAACTCACAGAGCGGCCCGTCCTACTGCCTCTGAGAAGCAGGAGCTTTGGGCAGGGACTGACTTGGACAAGCTATTTTCCAGTTTCCTAAAGCCTCAGTCATATAACTAATTTGAATAGAAGGCGATAAAATTGCCTTTACTAACTTTTGAGTACTGAAAATTGATGAAAGGAATGCGGGTAATGCTACACTAGAAATTTTGCGAATACCGAGACCTCCACACCTAATAGGTAGTGAGGCCTGGCGCCAAGTGCGATCGTCAAAATGTGTGTTAAGTATGGTAGTGAGCGTATCCCTCTGGATGATGTCAAGTTTTTGTAAAAGTAAAGGATGATTCCAAAACTGAATATAAATTTAGGGTATAATAATACATAAATTTAGGGACAAAAAGGCAATATCGAATAATAAAATAGTAATACAAAAAATAAATACATACAATTTATTTTTTGTAGGCGATCCGAAACTGAGTTAAAGTTTTGAATTTTGTCATCAACAAAATCGTGAATTGACTCGTCTGGGATTGGAGACCCTAAGAGGCGAAGTGATCGATTATCTAATATTTTGATATTGGGAGCAATTCGTTCAAAAATGTTTACTATCTGATTTCTTAGTAGTGTTGTAGAATTTGGAATGAAAAGTTCGCATTTTGAAAAGTTGAGAGCAAGACCTATTGAACTAAATTCTGAAATTAAATTTTGTAGGTCTTTAAGAACCGTGTCAACATCTCCTCCTAGGGACCCATCATTCAGGTACCAGACATTAACTTTCGATTCTAATTTTTTGATGATAGGGTGGATTGATAGGCTAAAAATAGCTGATCCAAGTGGATCACCTTGTTGGCATCCTACTTCTGAAGATAACAAATTGTTTTTGTATATTAATTTTGAAGGTTTACCATAACATTGCCAAATGAAATTGTATATAAAAGGGATTTTATTTTAACTTGTGTATTATTAATATTAACATTTATTAATTATAGTTTTATTCTACGTACCTTGATATTTTTGACTTTTTTGTCCGGTAGACCAACATTAAACGTCCTATTACTCAAAACAACAGAACATTATTAAAAAAAAGTTTATACAAAAGTTGTTGATAAACTGATCTTTAAAAATGGATCGACGCATTTTAAATTAATACAATATTTTAAGAGTTATCGGCCGAGATAGAAAAACCAATTCATTAAATGGGGCATTAATCATAAACGGTTAGTTTTACAAAAAAGTTTACAGGGAATAAAATCCCGCCCGAGGATGGAATTTTTCTCTCTATAAATTTCAATGTTTGAGATCGCTAAAGCAGGCGTTAGTGCTTTAAAAAGTAATACTATAAAAAAACCTACAATAATAGTCTCAATAACTTTTGCCTTAAAGTGTATACTTTCTGATATATCGGGCAAAATTTTATTCAAGATGGCGCTTGATACTCTACCTGGATCCTTCAACATTTTTTAATGTTGAAAGATCCAGGTAAAGGTTGAAAGGTCCAAGTTTGTGACAATCAGTAAAATTGGAAATTTAGTACAACGTTAACCAAAAAATAGCTCTTTTACTGGCCTAAATAATGATTGTAACTAAAGATACAGTATAATTAACTTGTTCGAGATTCAAACTTAGTAATCACAACAAACAAGGTTTGCTCTCTTGTTACACAAATAACTATTCTACTCTTCGGTTAAGGTAGTGTCGGAGATAACTTCTGAGAAACAATGAACTCGCAAAATTCCTGCTTGTTGTATTAGTGTGGATACGAAGTTCTCCACGCGCAGGAACTATCTTATGTACAGGCACAAGTAAACTAAATACTTTTTGTAATTTATAGTCTAAGTGATTGCATGACTATCGTGGTGAGACTCATGCGGCCTGTTTTACAAAGATTCGTTTAGTAGATAATGGTATTGATTCGCTTGTGCGTACACTAAACTAAAATTCTCTAAACTATGTTAGTTCTTATTATGTCTATACTAAAATCCACACTCGTGTAACACTTAGAAGATGAAGATGCTTGGAATACTCCACTTCTGGCAAGCTGTTACTCTGCCACCCATAAAATGTAATATTTGTAGTACCTAAGTAGAAACATTGTAAACATCTATATAAAAAGAATGGCCCCGAGTTTCTTGCCGCTTCTTCTCGGTGGGCTCTATATATTTTGGAACGCGGCGGTAGGGTCTTTAAAGTACATTATAATGAAAAGTTGACGTTCATAAATGCGTCTTTGATGCCTAAATTGAATAAATGATTTTTGACTTTGACTTTGACTTAGCACTAATAATTCTGAATATATGATTATTCTATTCAAATGTGGTTAGTTCTACATCAGTTTTTTTCATCAGTTTCTACATCAAGTTTAGAGAGCACGAACTTACAACATATAAGCCCACAACTAAACAGAAACGGTAAAATTAAGAAATGTCAATTGCAAGCGTTATACTAATTTTGACTTAATCATGAACAGAATAAGAACTAACGTAATTGATTAACAATATATTTTAATTCGCTAGTTTAGTTTGGTGTTCTGAACAAGCGAATTATTATTGGCTGACCAGTGTCTTTCCTCTCGCTTCACCCTCTTGGTGCATTGCTAAAAATCCTTCCTTTGCGAATGCTAACCGAATTTTCAAACTTGTAGTCCTATTGGTTTAGGCTTCATAGATATATCCTAGCTAGGCCAACGAAAATTCGTAACCATGCGACTATCTAGTTAGATTTAGTTACTATATACTACTATAGGTTCACCAATTTTAGTCAGCCAACGATCTAGGTATAGCGTCTGCGATACGCTTCATGCACTTTAACTGGACACTTACTGAACACGCAATTTATTTCACCAATGTACCGGTATATAGAAAATAGTAAAAGCTTTTGAAAAGTATGAGGCATTTTTTTCACAACCAAAATTTGTTCGTTCCGTTCAAACTAGATGGCGTAACAGTCGCATTGCAAATTCCAGAATCACGGTGACAAGATTCTCACGGAACACGTGTTGCTATTTTGTATTCGTATCCAGGTACTTTATACCTATGATCAAATTTTTAAATTCGATGTTTGGCTTTTGGTTATATTCTACAAAAGTAAATACGTATTTATTTAAAAAAAAACGTTATTAAAAAAATATTTAGTGACACTTCCGCTGAAAAGAAAACAATGATTTTTGGCCTATTTGGGGGCGTGCACCACCCTCCCTCCTGCATAAAATGCTAATAGGAAGAATACAAAATAAAAAACACAAGAAACCCCAAATAAACCAAAACCGATTCGACACGTGTTTCGCCTCTACACGAGGCATCCTCAGGAGATGTTGACTCGTCGAGCGCTAGACCGACAGACAATTTACAGGACAGACAGGCATTTTATGCGGGAGGGAGGGTGGTGCACGCCCCCAAATATCATTGTTTTCTTTTCAGCGGAAGTGTCACTAAATATTTTTTTAATATCGTTTTTTTGATAATGGATTTCCGCAAAGTAACGCCTGAATCAAGAAATTATCTAACGTATTTATTTACTTTCATGCTTAAAATATATAGAACTCTATATATAATCTTAGCTTTCCTGGTTATTCTCTTTATTTATATTGTTAAAAATTTATCTTTATTTCGCGCTCTTTAGAATATAACTAACGTGTTTTACATATTTAAAAAATACTTAGTATGAATACTGAGTTTACAAACTGACGACGGCATAACTGTACTGAAGTAATATTTATTGCCAATTTTGCTGGAAAATGCCAAGATGAACGAATAAAATAGCAACACGAAAACTGCATATTACTTTCAGAAGCATAATATGTTTCCAGCTGAGTTTTGTTTTAATATGACATTATATTAACGATAACCGCAGAGTTTGTTTTGATTTATACACTAAAGTAACGCCTATTAATCTTCAACAATTTGCTCACGAATTTTAATATTTTTGACACTTCACAGTAATAATATAATACACAACACACACTTTTAGAATAATGTAATTTATAACTATTTTGCATGTTATTTTTGTTTTACCATTATTTCACGCTATACCTCACTTTACCACCCAACCACCCTTCGATATTAGATGCATAATTGAACTAATTTTAGGCACATCATTTAAGCTACGAAGCATTCCTACTAATAAAGTTACTAGTTAAGTTATATCATGTAAGTTTTTGTACCTATACCTATTCTAAAGAGTTGTCGCAACTCACAACCCTGAGGTTGCGGAATCACTAGAAATATTGAAAATTATTACCCTGGGACCTGGGAGTACACTTATAGCCTGTATTAAGGCTTTATGTATGACAGGAGGCACAATGGCGGCGATTTAGCAAATGTTGTTGTAATTGTTGGACTCTGCATTTATAAAGCAAGTTATCACTAAAAATCAAAGTACCACTAATGCGGATTTGTACAGAAACAGTGCAATGCTGTCCCGCAACTAAATGTATGTTAAAATACCTATAATAAACAAAAAAAACAATAACGAAACGTTTCTAGAAATAATGCCGAGGAGCTAGTTGAGTAGACAATCACGGCCCTTCTTATAATTTAGTACTGCGCAAAGGAAAAATGTTCTGTGCCGTACTAAGTGGCGTTATTTAAATTTAAGCAGCGTTTATAAGTAAGGCCGTCTGTCTTTAAATCTATTCAAAGCGTAAGTCAAGTACTAATTAGATGACAATCTTGGTATTATAGTACTTATTGGCAGTAAAATATTGACACATAATGTATTATAGCATTGTGTATTTGGGATCATCATGAGTCAGTGCGGTAGAGAGTTGATAGCTCGATTAGGGGTTAATCTGTTTCACTGTTCAGATCTCCGCATTCAAATATACGAATTTGTAAAGGATTAATTAGGGCTATCATGGTTAGCTTTTGTATATAACTAGAGACTGCCCGCGACTTCATTCGCTTGGCCTTCGGCCTCGCCATAACCTTGCATCTTTTCTTGGTTTGACAATATTTTTTAAACCTTGCATTTTTTCTTGGTTTGACAATATTTTTTATTTATTTATTTCTCCTGACAATAATTAACGCAGCAAAAAAAGAATTAGCGAGATGGTTCTATCCGTTCTCATGCAAGTTATAGCGTGACCAGAATAAATAGGTATACATTTATATATGTAGTAGTAACCTCCCCATCTTTTCTTAACTTTTTTTAATATAAGAACCTTCTACGATGCATTAGAAAACATTTAACAAACATTTTCAAATGTAAAGAACCTTCTTCAAAGTATTATAAACATATGAAATCAGTAAAGCCGTTCTCAAGTTAAAGCATGTCCAGGAAAAATAGAGGTTCATTTATATATAAATATATACATAAATAAGGCCTATAAATAAGACGTATACGAGTAGTTAAGGATTTCAAAAATACTTGGGAAAATTATGAATAATTTAACTGTAAGGCAGATCATTAGTTCCGCATCGCTTACACACTAATAAGAAACTTTAACTATGTAACTTATTCACACATTAATATAATAATAAAAGTTATGATTAGAACGAAAAACACAAACCTAATTCTAGAACTAATAAAGTATCAACTTATTTATCGTTAGTTGTTAGTTGGTTAAATACGTATAACATTATAATACAAGTACATAGGTATTGAGTAAAGTATTTTGAAATTATCGTGGTACGCGTGGCAATTAATAATAAAATACTTTCTAACATAGGCGTAAATACTTACTGTACTAGTACTATTAGGTCCCTATTTCCACCGAGCCAACCCATTTATTTGACCCGTCTCCATAAATCTCTTTCGGGCGGTCACAGACCAGTCATAAATATTATGGTTTCAAGGTGTAGGTTATGGCAATAAATTATATTCTAGCATTGAAAATTATTACACTATTGAAGCGCTCGTAGCGGAGTTTGACTTGACGATCTCAACCGATCAACAAGTTAAGCAACGCTTGCTGCGGTCACGAGTTGCGTGGGTGGTCGGTCCTGCTTATTTGTCTTAGGAGAACAGTCGTCAGGCTATGTCGAAGGCTTTCTGGCGGCCTAAAAATTTAGACATGGGCCACTAGTCTACCCACCAACCCGCACTGGGCCCGCGTGGTGGATTATGGCCCAGTTCCCCTCCCTGAGAGGAAGGCTCGAGTCCCAGCATTGGGAACATAATGAACTGATTATGTATTGAATATATTATCATAAACCGAATGTTTACATAAAAATGTGTAAACCGACTTCAAGACTGTACATAATTATATTACCTATGTACAAACTTAAAATAATAACTTTTTACAAAATTTGCAACTGAATTCCATCATATTATACCCGATGTTTTATGATACGTTAATACAAAAAAAACTACTGGTCAGACCTTGATCGAATGAGAAGCACCAGCATCAAATAATGAAAATCATCAATACCTGTTCACTTAGAAAAAGGTTATAAAATAACAAATAAAAAAAAATTTACTCCTCCACTTTTTTTGTAAGTCCGTTGAAAAGTACATAATACTCTTCTTATGTTTTATGTACCTACTATTGTATTTTTTTTTTGTCCTCGTCAAAACTTTTGCTGAACGGAACCATTTGTATTATTGGGTAATAAACTTGTGTCCGGAAGTTAAAACTTCTCTTGAGCAGGTGACGAATAGGGGAAAACTTAACCTGGTCCAATTCAACCGAAAAAAGACAGCACAGGTTCGTGCATTCAACGCAAAAAAAAAACATTTTTTGTAGATCTTCGTTATCAGAAGACTCGCCTTAAAGTTTCTTAAAGAATTGGAATTTTCGCATTCGACAATATTCTACTGTAGGTACAATTCTGCGATCATATTGCAAGTAAAACCAAGCTTGCATCTAAGAGGCTTGGTGCGCTGAACAAGCTGAAGAAATACTTCAAGTCAAGTCAAAGACTTTTGTTATACAAAGCAAAAAGCAAAATGTGAAATGAGCTTTACGCTTCGATATTTCCGGGGGACTTCAATTTATGTGTGCTCTCAAAAGGCGAGTCTTTAAAGGCAATTTTAGTCGGTATTTGTGATGTTCCGAGTGTTACACATATCCATAGGCGCCGGTGATCGTTTTCCAACAGGCAGCCCGTTTATCTATGGCATAAAAAACTCATTTGGTTTCTTTTGCTTTAAAATTACAACATTCCGGCCCATTTGCTACTCTTTCTGTAATGTACTTCACTACATATTGACATCTCGTTCAATACTCGATATCATATAATAAAAAATGCATCGATCAGTACAGTTTTAGGGCTACCTTCCACATTTTCGTACAAAAATACTGTAACTCCGAGACTCAATTAATCGTAGTGCGGGGGTGAGTGATTGAGCGTTAATGTGGGTAGTAATCTTAGTAGTTGTGGGTAGGCAGGTAAACGATTCGGCATCCTGTTTATGCTTAGAACAAAAGATTTATTAATGAAACTAGCGTTGATGAATGGTCTTTTAATCTGTCCGCATCAGGACAAAAAAATAACAATAGAATTATGAATGAAACTTGCCTCGAATGAGTCTTGCTGATTCGGACAGATTAAGGTTTAATATCTGTTAAATAGTGTCACAATAAATGCCGTTATACCAAACGCATTAATGTTTTGTGATACATTCCTAACAATATACCCGACTTACAATTGGGCATAGACAACAACATTACCAACTACAATTTACTCCAAGTGCGTTCCATCCATGATAACGTAAAAAAAGAGGCGGTAATTACAAATTAATGTATAAGAAAATTTATAATTACGTAACAATGAAATAGATTAAATATATACCGACTTTGATAAGTTATTTCCCACATTTTGGTATTGAAATCGGTTCCATTTTTTGGTAAAAATAATTTTTCACTATTTTTAGTGACCCTTGCTTCTTACGGAATCGATTATCATTCACCGTCAATGATGATATCATCAAGATAGACGTAGAAATTTCAATTTTTGGAGTGTAACTCAAAAACTGCTTGACCGAATTTGATAAAATTTCAATGGGACCACCTCGGAAGAATACCCTACCAAAAAAAAAAATTAAGAATTGGGCCATAAATGGGGGAGATATCGATTAACATACACATAAAAAACACACGAACACATAACCGCCTCCTTTTTTGAAGTTGTTTAAAAACGGGAACATGCTCTCAGGTCCTAGATGAATAAACAATTGGGCAAAAAAGTTATCGTATGGGGACCACAAAGTAGAAGGCGTACTGTACGTAGGATAGGCACCCCACTAGGTGAACCAATGATATCCAGTCCGTTAAGATTCTCGGGGAGCCGTTTCATGCAAATGACAAATAGCCGTTTATAGTGGCATTCACAGACGGGTACATATTCAACAGAGCACATCTTTGACCCTGATGATGATTCAATACAAATTAATTAAATTTCTGTCTTTGTTTCAAACGTACTTTGACGACTTTATTCTACTTCTATCATAGCTTTTACCATAAAAAAACTGTAAACTGTAAACTTTCGTAACATGTGTAAGTACCTTATTGAAACATGTAAAAATATCGATAGAACCAAGATAATATGACACCATCAATTGCTCTAACTTAAAATCGTCTCAATAGGACGAATATTTAAACGAAGTTTCAATCAATGTACCATATTATTAGCCTCATTAAACCTATTAATATTAACCTGCTAATTATCGGATAAATCGCCATACAAACCCAGTATTTATTCCAAAACCCCCTTTATTAGAAACAAGATAAAATGATTTCTTAAAGTACTCTTACATTGAAACGTCTCAAATAGGACAACCATTTAAAGAAAGTTTTCTACACAGATGCTATTTAATTAACCTCATTAAAACTTTGCTACTTATTTGATAAATCACCATATAAACCCAGTAATATCTATTACTGGGTTTATGAAAGACCCTCTTTATTATAAACAAGATAATATGAGTTCCCGGAATGCTCTTACATTGAAATATCCCAAAAGGACGACCCTTTAAATAAAATTGAAATTCCCACAGATGTTATTTATTGAACCCCATTAAAATCCTGCTAATGCTTTGATAGTTCTCCATAGAAACCTAGTATCTATTCCCATTAGACCCCCTCTTTCACCACTAAGATAATATTACATCACGGAATGCTTTAACATTGAAATGTTCCAAAAGGACGATCCTTTAAACAAAGTTGAAATTTAAGCAGGTGCCATACAACTTTCATTAAAACCCTCCTAACTCTTCGATAGTTATCCATTTAAACCTGGTATCTTTTCCCATTACATAATCCCCCCCCCCCCCCCTCTATTAGCGTCCGCTTGTCTTTTTATTTATTTTCGCTTCTTCTAACTTGATCCTATGGGGCCGAACGCCAGGTCTGTTATCAGGGACCAGTGACCCGTACGTGAAGTTCAAGGCTGGTGGAAGACTGCTGCATAAGTCCAAGATTGTCTACAGAGACCTCAACCCAGTTTGGGATGAGTGCTTCACGGTGCCTATCGAAGATCCATTCCAGCCGGTCCAGATTAAGGTAACTAATTTTTTTAAGTTTTTTATCATGATATTAGCTGATAGGTATACCGCTGATACCGCGGGGCTCACCCCGCTTGGTGATGGATGATGATGATGATAATCATGGATGAATGTAGTAGTATGTGCCTCCCCGGGATATAATAACGGATCTATAATGCCTCTAACCAACAGTTTCCGAAACAAAACATTAGGATGTTTTAGCGGCTGTTCGATCTTTACAATTTAACCAAAATAACACAATTTAAAAAAAAAAAAAACACATTTATTCTATTATTAAAGATACCAACTCAAAATTTGAAGACCAAATGTTGATGATAAATTACTATCCATAAAAACTACACTATACTATCATCAAAATCGGTTCACCTAGAAAAAAAGTTCTGAGGTAACAATACTACTACGAAATCAAACCTTTCCTTCTTTTGAAGTCAGTTAAAATTTACTTTAACAGTACGGTTACCGTCCGGAAAAGTTAGTGTCGACTCTTCCCATTGCAAATGAAACCTAAATATAGTACTTATTTATTTTGCGCCATAATAGATGCATTGTACATCTAGTTTGCTTTACTTTTCATCCAAATTGGTAGCACACTTAGGCCCACTTGCACGTTAGCTAGAGTTAGCTTCAATAACTCAGAGTCAACTGCTAAAACGGGGTTTTATAATTAATTTATCTTGCAGCATTAAAAGTTAGGAGTAAATCTAAGGTTATTTATTGATATTTAACCCAGCAATGTGGGAGGGTTAAGTCTTTAACTAGGGTTAGTGAAGTTTTGTGTCAAAAGAAATTGAGGTTACATTCTGCTGTATAATGTACTCTTTGGACGAAATGGCACGAGATAATACGTATAGAATAAAAAGTCGTCAAATTTCATACAACAAAGGATAAACAAGAAAGTTATATTATATAATACATTGTACTGTAGTGCCAAAGAGATAGATATAAGTTCACTTTTTTTCGATTTATTCATTATTGGTCAGGCTACAATATAAGCGCATAGACAATTCAATGTTCTCATCTAAAGATTAGAAATGTCAGCTTAGCAAAACCGGTGATCTTTTATAGTGGTGCAAGGCACAATGAGAGTTAAAAATTGATATGACTAACGCAAGTTTACAAACTCGTAGACTTATTTATTCAACCCCAGCAAACGTGCAAGTGGGCCTTAAGGTATTTTTTAATTTTTATTTATATTATTTAAAGACATAACAGAGGTTGGTTTTTTATTCTACAACATATACATAAGATCATCACGATCCAAAGTAGGCAGAGTAACTACAACTTATACTATAGTAACCTGGTGATAGATATACATAACACATGACATATATATAGACAAATAGACACAGTTTAAGTAGACATGTTTATTGCACATAAATGTTTGACCTTTTCACTCAGACAAAATAAAAAAGTCAAGACAGAATGTTGTGAACAGAGAAGTGAGGCCGGTTTTCTAAACTACATGTGCGTGAATCGGTACTGCCATGATATATCAAATTAAATTAAAATTATTCAAAATTAATCAATAATTAATGAATTTAAATTAAATGATACTTAAAACTTTACGTGTTGCTTCCACGCGCCGCGATAATTCGACTGACGAGCCAAGGCGTAGTTTCGTTGTAGGTTTTGTATGTAAATATGTATGGACACGCCGAGGCGTAGTTTTACGCGGCCTCACTTCTCTATTCATAACATTCTGTCTTGACTTTTTTATTTCGTCTGAGCCTTTTCAATACCAGTAGTTTTGTAAAAGAGTTCGTCCGTGGAAGTACTGCCACCATCATTTCTTCTACCGTGAAGCGTAATGATCCCATTACTGTGTTCTAGTCTGTAGAGTATGGGTGCTCGTGAAATTACAGGCACATAAGACTTTACAACTTAATGTCTCAGGTTTACGGGCGCAAAATAAATCCATCTTTTAGGCGCTAGGCAGACGACAGGGCGGGGCGGTCTTTTTGACCGCGAAGCAATGAAGACCGCGTTTGACCGTCGATGCCGCGGCTGCCCTCGCCACTACGTAGCTACGGATATGCCGCGCCGCCAGTGTCCGGCGGGATCTTTATTGCTTTGCGGTCAAAAAGGCCGCCCCGCCCTGTCGTCTGCAGAGCGCCATATAGGCAGAGGTTACCACTTAACACCAGGTGGGATTCGTGCTTGTTACGTCTGATAATAATCTTAAAAACCGGTCGAACCCGGGACCAGCAGTTCAGAAGGCAGAGCTACGAACTGCCAACAGCGCAAGCCGGCCAGTCATTTTCATTAGCTACAGAGGTGGATTATGCCAAGAACCTTTTACATAGTACTGAAAGATAATACTACACCAACGTTAGGGAAATTTAACAATTAACATTTCATTAACATACGGTTTTGATGTTGTGCCGTCTCTTGGGAGGTTGGGGTGTAAAACACATGTAGGTACTCGTATATATCGGTGTCCCGAAACTCTACGATAACCTGGTACCGGGCGAAAGGCCAGTTATGAAATAATTACAGTTTGAAAAAATTGAAACCGACTTCTATTCTATTCAGTTATTGGAATGTAACTCAAAAACTACTGGACCGAATTTGATGAAATTTAAAATCGGACCACACGGGTCAAACAAAAAATAATTTTGATAACCGGTTCACCCAATCAAAATTTATGAGGTAACAAACATAGTAAAATGGAGTTGAATTGAGTACTTCCTTTTTGGAAGTCGGTAGAAAAATAAGAAAAGAAATCATCATCATCAGCCAGTATCAGTCCACTGCTGGACATATATAGGCCTCTCCTAATGCATGCCACTGAGCCCGGTCTTCGGCTTTTCTCATCCAGCTGCTACCAGCCACTTTCCGTATATCGTCGCTCCACCTAGCCGGAGGACGTCCTACACTACGTTTGCCGAGTCGCGGTCTCTACTCAAGAACACGTCTACCCCAACGGTTATCGGTTCTTCGGCTAATATGACCAGCCCACTGCCACTTCAGTTTGCTAATTCTTTGGGCTGTGTCAGTTACCTTGGTTCTCTGTCAGATCACTTCATTTCTGATACGATCCTTCAGAGAAACTCCGAGCATAGCCCTCTCCATAGCTCGCTGAGCAGCCTTAAATCGGTGGACCAGTCGTACCGTGAGTGTCCACGTCTCGGCTCCGTATGTCATAACGGGTAGGACGCACTGATTGAATGCTTTAGTCTTCAGACATTGTGGAATTCGCGACGAGAAGACTCGACGAATTTTCTAAATGCTGCCCAGCCTAGCTGTAGTCTTCTGTCAGTTTCCTTCTCAGAGTTGTTTTAAGCGAGAATAGATTTTTCGAAAAAGTTGAAAGTTTTTTTGCAGTGATATTTTTATAATTTAGTCTCAAATAAAAGTGCTATTAATCGCAACAATCAAAGTAATACACATTGTTAATTAAGTAAAATAAACTAGTGTTGGAAAAAAATGTTTTTTTCTTATTTTTGTTCATAAATGATATACTTGGTCTTTCGCCCGATACCAGGTTATCGTTGAGTTTTGGGACACCTCTATAGGTGGGAGGAAGACAGGTAGGTGGGTGGAACACGAGTCATGACGTGATGGAATTGATTAGCGAAGTTTCCGTAGCTTTGTCTGTTTATTGTCATAACATTTGGCTGTATAGTAATATGTTATTTCAGGATAATCGCGATTTACACTTCAATAAGTACAGTAGCGAGTTAACTTGCGACATCACCGAGTTAAGTTGTTATTGTCGTTTGAACGGCAAGCTCGAGTTAAGTAGTAAGTTGTAGATTAAATTGAGTTAAATAAATCGCGATTCTATTTTTTGGCAAGTCCAGTTCGAAGTAAGCCTCTCTCTCGCGTCTCCCACACCCCGCCAACTTAACTGGCCAGCATGTAGACGGGCGAGTTTAGTACAGTACCAAGGATGATATAGTATATATGATGAACCTTGACAGTACATAAGTTTGTACATTTCAGACGCAGACACGTGTGATTTTTGTGTTTCCCATATGCATTTGGGTCTGTTCATTTCTATTAATATTTCATTTTCAATGTGTGGTAAAAGTATTGATACTATTTCTCTTATTATAGCACGTAAATTGATATTCAGTAATTCGATATCAATTTTCTGAACTAAAACAACTGTTTCGGAGGAACAAAACAACCGACGCGACTGGTTTACTTCTCGGAGCGGTAACTTATGACTACTAAACTCGCGTACGTTTGGACGTTACTACAACTTACTACTTGCTACTTAACTGACCGGTTACTTAACTCGCTACTGTACTTATTGAAGTGTAAATCGGGCTATATGTGCAATACACACACAACCATACTGCAGATGTAGAAAGGTTTCGACAGCGTTCCTATATAGATGTTAAAGTAACTAAAAAGCTCCAAGTACATTGCTTGCGGCGTGAGAATGGGAACGAAGGCCTTAGTGCAATTTGCGAAAAACTATTCGTATCGTAAGCGTTAACGGGTCACACTTCGCCGTCCAAACTATGAGTTATCTGTGTCACAGTTGCCCTAGATACATGACAGTTTGTACTGTTTCACGTGAATGAAACGTTACGTTACACTTACAGTTATTTGTGCTAGGCACACTGATCAGTCCCCGAATCCCGGTGTGTGAAGCTGATCCTCATTTATGATAGTTTATAGTTATATTAAATAGGCAGTAGAAATCAATGATCATATTGACTATATTAAATCTCAAATTGATATTTGCGGTTTGTTATGGTGTTAATTACAACATGTATGTGTTTGCATTATTTATAGCATTTGCATTATGTACATTACAGGGTGTTTGGTAGAGGGGCCGACAAACCAAATGAGCGTGTTCGGGGGCCCACTTGGAGAATACAAGTTGGCCAAAAAAAAATCCCCGACACCCCAATTTTTTTAAACTTTTTTTGTGAATTTTCTCGTTATCTCCAATATTGTACCAATTTTGCTTTGCGTGGCCTGAAGGTGTATTAGAGACCAAATTCAACTAAAAACATCGGGTCTAAAACAGATTTTACAAATGTTATGGTGGTAAATAGGTACAATTTCGGAGAAAAAGGGAAAAATCACAAAAAAAATGTTAAACATATTGGGGGTCAGGGATTTTTTTTGGCCAACTTGTATTCTCCAAGTGGTCCCCCGAACACGCTCATTTGGTTTGTCGGTCCCTCTACCAAACACCCTATATAAAGTGCTCTAGGGTAGATAAGTATTAGGTACAAAAATAAAAATATGTGTTAGGTACTTTCATAATTATAATTATTAATACACCTCTAACTACCCGTAGTAATACACGCACCGGTGTGTTGGTTTTATTTTATTGTTGTAGCGTAGGTTTTTAGCCGTACCATAGAAGTTCATGCGCGCCGACCAGTCAATACAGACCCCAGTTTTAGCATATTAAAACCTATATAACAATAATTTTCAATATATTTATATTACAGCTCATCAATACCATGCAAAGTAATTTGTCTCATAAGAAAAATCTTTTCTTTCTTGTAGTTACTATGATTTTTAAAAAGCCCAATAATAATTTATGTGACTTCGTTTTCGTAGACTAAGCAAGCAAAGCCGCGGGCGGGTCAGCTAGTAATTCTGTAATACTTCATCTACTGTAATAACTTCGATATGGGAATGGAAGTTGGTTTTTAAATTGTATATTATTATTCCACATACTTCGACTGCACCCTTCGTGATTAATATGTATTAACAATATTAATGTACTTAAAACCAAAACATGAGTAGGAGCACAAAAGACGCAGATCACCAAAAAAATTGCAGTACTTAGTCGACGCAGATCACCAAAAAATGCAGTAGTCATGTTTGCAGTAGACAAAATTTTTAACCTATTTATCTCCCTAGGTGTTCGACTACGATTGGGGTCTCCAAGACGACTTCATGGGTTCCTGTCAAATGGATCTGACAGCTTTAGAACTGGGCCGGACTCAGGACCTGGTACTGTGCCTGAAGGACCCCAACAAGCCATCGCAGGATATGGGGGAAATCGTTCTTAATGTCACCCTGTGGCCTAAATCACAAGAGGATAAGGAACAGGTATGTTGTAATTTAATAACTTTTTATACAGTATTTAGAGTAAGGTTAAGGATAGCCTCATGACTGATAATTGGGTGTACTTAAATGACGTGCCGGAAGGTTCTGGAGTGGGGACCACGGACCGGCAAGCGCAGCGTAGGTCGTCCACCGACACGGCGGACAGGCGAACTGATAAAGGTCGCAGGATGACGTTGGATGCAGGCCGCTTCCAACCGGTCCTTTTGGAAAATTTTGGGGGAGGCATATGTTCAGCAGTGGACAGTCTACGACTGAGATGATGATGATGATAGAAGTGCTTGGTTTCTTTAAGGGCTGCATAATAAATATATGTCCCACAAGCCTCTGGCAACAAGTGAATCAAACTCGTGTGCAACTACTGCAACCTTCCATTTACTCGTACCAGAAGACATGCTCACAATGATTGGAACAGGTATTTATTTATGTATATCCATATACTGAAATTATTTCTGAAAATACTGATTTATTTACTGAATATAGGTATTCTCCCTAAATTAAGACAATATTGAAATTTGAAATGGTAAATATTAGTGAAATGGTTTGGTCGGGTTGTTGCAAAAAGAAAAATACTACGAATGATAATCAGTGAGAATACATGAACGGCGAGTAAGATGAACATTGAGTTAAAAATGCACCTTATGTAACAATTTTAAAACTATTGAACAGGTTTTTAGCCAGTATAAGTGACCTTACACTAAGTGTAGAAAAGTTTGACAGATATTTGAATTAAAAATAAATAATTACCTATCTTTTCCATCTTTATTTAAGTCCACATTATGATTGTTAAAAAGTTTTACTTAATTCAAATTTATAGGACAAAAAGGTGTGGTAGCTATCACTTTCCTCGCCCGTATTTGAGGGAAGAAGAAAATGGCGACCCCACAAACGACCCTCCGATTGCAAATATATTTCTGATTTCATGCCTGTCTGAATAAACCAGCCTAACAGCCGTGCGATTCCCTAATGATTTGTCGATGCGCTCGTCGAAGAGCTCACCGATGTCAAATACTTTATGAGATATCGACCTTGTACATAAGGTGGTTTTTCAATGTTTCTTGTAATCTCGTCATTTGTTTCACGGATGTAGTCAAAGATGCAACGATGTTTGCTCTTAGAGAATCGCACGGCAGTATAAGAATGGTATGCACAGTTAGTTACAATAGACTTATTAAAACATAATATGAGTTATTTTGATACCCACATTGTTTACCACAAGTTATTGTTAAATTACGAAACATTGCTGTTCGAGTATATATTATACCGAGAGAGAAATAACAGTCTATAGAATCCCCAAAATCATTCCTATCAAAAAATATTAAGGAACACCATTTTTTATTTTAAACGAACTATCTAAATACTTACAACTTTTCACACCTATGAGTTAAAAACAAATGACTTTACAAAAACATACAAACTTTTTCACCCATTTTTACGTCTTAGGGTTTGAAGTTCGAAAAACCTTTACTTAGTACATCTGTACCCCCCAAGACAAAAACACCCTCCAAGTTTCAAGTCATTCGGTCAGTCATAAGACTTTGATAAAGATGCTTGGAATACTCCACTTCTGGCAAGCTGTCTCTCTGCCACCCATAAAATGTAATATTTGTAGTACATAAGTAGAAACATTGTAAAAATCCATATAAAAAGAATAGCCCCGAGTTTCTTGCCGCTTCTTCTCGGTGGGTTCTATATATTTTGGAACGCGGCGGTAGAGTCTTTAAAGTACATTATAATGAAAAGTTGACGTTCATAAGTGCGTCTTTGATGCCTAAATTGAATAAATGATTTTTGACTTTGACTTTGGTTCTTATTTATATTGATGCTTTTTTGACTAAAATAACCGTGTGAGTAGGTAGGTAGATAGTGGCCTTACTTCTACGCAGCATATTATACCTTATTACATAGAGGAAAACTTGTCACATTCGTGGCAACATCACACATTTTGCGAACCCATCGCTAGCTAATGGCACTCACACACACCCTCTACTCTTACACTGTATGCCACACATTACTTCACATATTACACCAAATGTACGAGTAGATTTGTAATGAGCTGCGTTATTTATTCTTTAGCACAAAACAAATGTACAAGGAGGACTTAATGCTAAGTAGCATTTTCTACCAGTCATCCTGGAGGTGCAAGGAAAATTGTAGCGGTGCAGTAAAATAATATATTTGTAGAGAGATATTAAAAATGTAATAAATACTATAAACGTTTGTACATTTGTACATACTATAAACCATCATGAAATAACAATATATAAAACATATAGAGTGTAACAGCAGTAAAACATTACATTTATCTATAAGATAAAAAAATTCAAAACGAGACATATTTAATATACATAAAATACAAATGGTGGTGAAATTATTAATTAAGTACTGTTTACATTAGTGGGACAGATCAGGAACATGGGGTTTGCGGATGAACTTTTCTAATGTAAAATAGGCGAACTTTTCTCTTAAACGCATCCTTTGAGATTGACCTTTTAAGATCCATTGGTAATGAATTCCACAACTTGACGGCAACAACAGAAAACGAATTATCTAAAAATGACGTACGGTGATGAGGAATAGAGAGTTGTAAGTTGGAGGATGATCGAAGTTCTCGCTCGTGAGAATCCATGAGATATTGGCGTAGGGGTGTTACGATCATTCAACACTGAGTACAATAGGCAGAGAATCCTTACATTTCTTCGCTCACGTATTGGCAGCCACTGAAGTTTCGCGCGGAAGGCCGAAACGTGGTCAAACTTCCGAAGACCAAAAATAAATTGAATGCACGTATTTAAAAGACGATCCAACTTGTTTAGAAGGTCAGCGTTAATGTTGACAAAAGAGACATCTGCATAGTCGATAATAGGTAGAAGAAGAGCATTAACCAACGAGATCTTATTTTTCGTGAGGAAAAAAGTTTTGAGCCTGATAATAGAATGAAACGCAGCGTAGAATTTACGTGAAATTTCTTTAATGTGCTCAGACCAGCAAAGATTGGAGTCAATAATAATGCTCAAATTTTTTACTGTAGGCGTGAAGGGTATGATAGTACCGTTATAAGATAGTGGAGGCACATTTGACAAATCAACACTTGCTAATTGGCGCGGACTACCAATCATAATTTACAGATATACCGTAGCTATCAGACCATATCTGCAAACGAGAAAGATCTCGATTTAGAGCGTCAATAGCAACATCGAGGTTTTCGACTGGTGCGACATAATAGAGTTGCAGGTCATCAGCATACATATGATAGTGACAGTTAGTGCTTGGAGTGAGAAGATTAATAAACAGAGAAAACAGTAAAGGCGACAAGATACCACCTTGTGGTACACCAGCATCAACAACGAGCTAATCAGATACAACCGGACCATTCCGAGTAGCCTGACAGCGACCTTGAAGATAAGAAGAAAACCAGTGCACTGCAGAGGAAGAGAAATAATGACTTAGCGCGGCAAGTAAGAGGTCGTGATCAACCACGTTAAAAGCGTTACTAAAGTCGATAAGAACCAGTACCGTTACTAAAGTGTTTTCCATGTTATGCCGGACATCCTCAGTAACGCAGTTGTAGTTCAAAAACGCAGTTGTAGTACTATGGCCAGCACGAAAACCTGACTGAAATGGATTTAATAGATTTTCTTTATCAAGGAACTCAGTTACTTGCTTATGAACTTCAGATTCAATCACTTTCGATAAAAAAGGTAGTATGGAAATGGGTCGAAAATGACTGGGTACAGTTGGGTTAGGCACCTTTGGAAGAGGAATGACATATGTCAGGAAATTGGTCAGTAGAAAGTGAAAAATTGACGATATGTGCGATGGTAGGAAGAATGGAGTTTAAAATGTACAACAACATTACCCGGCCAATATCATCACAGCCTTTGATTTAAGTGAGTTTACAGTTTTATTTATTATGTCCAGGCTTACCTGAGTAAAATTAAAAAACTGCTGTATTGGCTATCGGTAAAGCTTGGATTTTTAATAGCGTATCACGCTTTGTTATCGAAGACAGTTTAGAGGTAGAAGAGAAATTAACAATTTAGGTTATCGAGATCTATTGTAACTTTTTGTTCTGTTGTTTTAGATTTACCAAAACCAAGAGAGCGTAGGAATTTCCATAGTCCGGCCGGAGTGGATAGTTCAATTTGATCAGCGATATAACGGCGTTTAGCATTTCGCACTAGTTACGAAGCTTTTTGTAAACATTCCAGTTACTTTCAGACCTATCGAGTTTAAACTTGCGGAAAGAGCGATCTCTTCTGGTCATGGCTATGCGGATAGTATCATTGATCCAAGGAGCAGGGGGGTGCTTGAGCTTAACCGGACGGACAGGAGCGTGCTTGTCAAACAATTTTATGATATTAGTATTGAATAAGCTTAGTTTATCATCAATATAATTTAAAGACTCAATTTCAGACCAGTTAACCATGGATGCGTCATGTGAAAGGTTGTCAACATCCAAGCGAGAGAAATTACGTCGGAATACAACAATTGGTTTAGGTTTAGGGTCTCGGATATTAAAAGATGCATAATGGGATCATGATGGGAGAAGCCAGGGGCAGAAAGCTGCCCATGATTGGCCACTAAATCAGGATGAGATGTGACTATAATATCTAGTAGTGTATCGGATGTGCTAGTATGATGAGTAGGAAGTAGTTTTATCATATTCAGATTTAGAGAATCAGTAATAGCACATAGTTTACGACTACGGTAATCCTCCTTGAGTAGACATGTATTAAAATCGCCCATGATCAGAAAGTGAGTATATTCTGACATGAGGTTTTCCAAAGCAGTCTCCAGTGTTGAAAAATAGTCTACCCTAGGCGGGCAGTAGGTACACCACACCTAAAATAAGTTTTACACCGAAGTCTACTTCAAGAAACAGGTATTCAGCACTGGCACTGTAAGCGGAAGGTGACTGTAAAACTATTTTATAAGAAAGGTGGCTTTTGAGATAAATAGCAACGCCACCAGCTCCGAGATCGGTTCGATCATTCCTCGCCAAGACATAGCCTGGTAAAGGGTAAGATATGGAGGGAAGAGTAGGTTTGAGCCATGTTGCTGAAATAAGAACTGCATCAATATGGGCAGAGTCAAAGGAGTCATAAAGGTCTGCAAAGTGTGCTGGGATACTCTGAGCGTTTATATGGCATGCATTGAAATTTTTTGTCCATAGCTTAAAAATGTTGTTAAGACTTTCATCTACAGTACCATCATCAGCACTGAGAGAAGAACTACTTGATTGGAATGATTTGAAGGAATCATCGTCACTACTGTAAATGAAAACTAAAATAAAATAATTACTTATATAATAAATATGAAAATAATAAAATTTGTATGTTTATGTATATGTCTATGAATTAAAAGTAGATAAATTGAGGAAACTAAATACTAAGTGAAAGGGACTCAATTTTTGTTGCACTTCCTGCTGGCAAACTTAAAACTAATTATAATTTGAAGCAAAAGTTACCATATAAACTTTTTACATGATACATACAAAAAAAGCTAGTTAAGCCCATAATATACAGTCATAAGACCGAACATATTAATATATAAAACATTCATTCAATATATCAAACCAATATATATAATACCTACCTATTTATAGTTAAAATGTCACATTAAAATTAGCGTTTTACTGTATATAAATAATAGAAAGTAAAGTTGTGTCGAAATATTCAAAACTAAATAGAACTTGCTTTCTTTAAACTGGTAAGAAAAACCTCCTTGTTGCAGAACAATAAATGACTATGAACATAGGCACTTTAAACATATAACATTATTGTGCTATAGTTGAATATGAATACAAGTGCCCAGATTACCTACTCACCCATACAACTATACGAGTACATACAATATATCTATGTTAATCAGCGTGGTGATAAGGACAACGCACGGGAAAATAAATATCTGTATGAAAGGCATAGTTAGGTAAAGATAGACAACATCTGACATTAGGTAATAACATAACCTCACTGACTGCACAATATAGCCGTAGGTATCTATTTCCATTTATAACAGTATTAATAATAAACTGATCTTAGCAACTAAGCTGGGTCTGCCAGACGATGCACAAGTAATAAGTTAAATAGGTACTCACTAGTGGCATTTCCGATAGGTAGTAATAATTACTTATTGAACAAATACAACAGATTTCACACACCTACACAAAAATCCCACAAACAGCTTAAAGCAGACAACACCACAGTTTACGAGTCATAACGCAGAGAAGAAGTTTTGTTTGTGTTGTGGCGAATACACTTTTGCGAATTAAACAATCTACCTAGCTACTTTTATATGATTGCTAAAAAGACTAAACTGCACTAACTCGTCTACACACACACACAATACATTTTAACAAAAGGTAGATATCCCAAACCGCAGATTCAAAATTTATAATATCTAACCTCTTTGCTTACCGTGACATCAGTATCAAACTACAGTGATAAGTACTGAGAGTAAAATATTAGTTGGTACATGCAGTATACACATACAATGATAATTATACCAACTGTTACTGTAGCTACACATATTATATACGTCATATTATATACAATTATACATGGTAATGTCACAAAGAAGATAGTTTCACCGAGGAAGAAACGGGTTTAACTAAATAGATACAGATAACCGAAAAATTATATTAAAGAAAGACCAAAAAAAACGGATGACTCGGAATACAAACATTTTTTTACACATTTCTTCATTAACTAACTACAAGGTAGGTATGGGTTTCATATGATTATGAGGATATATCAAAAATATGTTTGGTAACAAAACAAAACAAAAGAAATGATATACCTACGGGAACTCAAGCTTATTAGGCGTCAGGCAGACTGTTTCGCAGATTTATTCTTCATCGCGGCTCTGCGACTAGGAACATACTCTGACACCGCCGCCGGGGGGTCCTGAACACTGGGGCCACGTAACTCTGACGAAGTTTTAGAGGCCGTCGACGGAAACTCAATCATCAGCTGCTCCAACTCTTCAGCAGTTGCTATACGTTTGCGGTCATTGTTGGGTAATTTTATCATTACTTTCCCTTCTCTTGTCCAACAACGGTAAATACCGAAGTGCTTACGATCCATAGCAAATGAGGCCTGCCGCGAACGTGTCAGGAACTCACTTATAACGACCGAAGAAGATTTAAGCCGTCTCTTTTCAATCCAGATCAGGTTTCGAGTATTCATATAGACAAATCTAACAAGAATAGGCCGGCTGTGTGAGCTACGTTTAATACCTAACCGGTGACACATGAGAATCGCCGATGAATGGATCTCGCATAATTTCATTGTAGTCTGAATGACGCAGAGTATCAAGGTGTGACAGTTCTCATTATCATTTTCTTTAATGCCGCTGAACAGCAATGCATTACGCCTATTATAGCAGTCTAGGTCATCCACTTGCTGTGTCAGAGATCGAATAACTGTTCTTAATATTTGCAAGATCGACCACACAGCCTCTTTAAACGACTTGTAATCTTGAGATAGTTTGTCGAGGGTTAGCTTATTATCGGTAGCCGCAGCCGACTTCAATTGGATTTCAAATTCAGCCATCTTCTTCTTCTTCAGAGAGGGATTCTTCAATTTGTTTTTAAGTGTCAAGGACATCTTGAACATTAGCCATCTTGAAAGCGTAGGTAACAAAACAACAAGTGATGAAATAGCCAGCAGGTTAGTGCAGTGTGCTCACTTGATAACACACATAAACACAAATTTTGTGCTTAAAAATCACTATAACTATTTATTTGATGGAAATAAATACGGAGCAAAACTAACAATGTAGTGGTCGTTCGACTGCTTACCCGCGAAAAAAAGCTTAGTGATTGTGAACCTACACAAAGAGCTGTTCATTAACCTATACAAGATATGGTTATTAATTTTACCCGCATTACCTATACCTTATTAACGTAGTTCGAGCTGAGTCGACTGAGCCGTGCAGAAAATTACTATGTCACTGAAATCTTTTTTGTTTAAATAAACGTTACCCCGTTTGTTATTACTGGTAAAAGGTAAAAATTCGACTCAAATCCGTAGAGCCGTTTTAGCGAAAAAATGTTACATAGTCGCTCGCTCACTCACGCACAAAGTATCCACTTTTGGTATATGAATGAAATACTATTAATTATTATTACTACCACAGTTGAGTAACTGTGGTAGTAATTCATTCATATACCAAAAGTGGATACTTTGTGCTTGAGTGAGCGAGCGACTATGTAACATTTTGAACATCATGAAATAAACACTGCATTGCATTGTATATTTCATATACTCATATGAAATATACAATGCAATGCAGTGTTTATTTCATATAGCAACATATAAATCGCGACTATACCCCACCAAACTACTTTATAATGAGTGTAATGTGTTAACAGTACGTCAATTTACTAATCTTAAAAAATATACTAAGTACTTGCACATTCGACAGATTATAAGAAATCAACACCAGAACCAAAAAGAAGAAAGGACAGAGTATTTAAGGTACAGCTACACTGAACTGTTTTTGCTGGTAGACACCCCTTATTTGCAGCTCCCTACTTATACAATAAGTTAAGTAAAACCATCTCCCTTCGCCAGCTAACTTACTATAAATCTAGGAATGTCGTAAAACAATTCCTTCTTACCTTAGATTATGATGCTACTGAATTTTTGTTATTTACATGTCCTCAGTAACAGATTAGATATAACTGTAAAATACACATACATACAATCACACACAATCACACACAATCACACACACCCACACACACACAAGTGTCCCACACACGTGTGTGTGTGTATGTGTACACATTCATTCGCTTTGATAATACCAATTTAATGTAATAATGTATAGAAACCCCTAGTTAAATACACACTAACTACTACAAGTCGTAACTGGCGCTTATCCCACATTTACAGCTAGTTTAACCCGTTAAGCTGCCTTGGCATACGTGTATGCCAAACAAAACTTTCGTAAAGCCGCCTTGGCATACAGGTATGCCAAGGCCAAATCAAATAAGGATCCAATTAAAAATGTTATCTATTCAAATATACAATAGATTTCAGCGAATGTTTTGTTTTTTTGATGCTGTAAAGGACCTGGAAATTTTTTTTAAACAACAAATTATCATTTGAAAGATACTAGATCGGTAATGGTGATGATTCGCTTGTGCGTACACTAAACTAAAATTCTCTAAACTATTGTAGTTCTTATCATGTAAATAATAAAATCCACATTCATGTAAAACTAAGACTGATAATTCTAAACATATGATTATTCTATTTAAATGTGGGTAGTTTTACATCAGTTTAGACTAGTTTAGAGAGCACGAACTTACATGACGACTAAATTTGCACTAAACATACCCACAATTAAACAGAAACAGTAAATATACGAATTGTCACTAGCAAGCATTATACAAATATGGACCTAAACATGAACAGAATAAGAACTACCACATATTTACTAAAAATAGATTTAGTTTAGTTTGGTGATCGGAACAAGCGAATTAATACCAATATCAACGAAAAAGCGACAGTCACTTGTTTTTTTGCGGGGTTTTTACAACTCTGGTTTACAAATTTGATCATAGTCAGGAGCTCACTAGTGGAGGATCCCAATAATCTATCTATCCACGGTTTTCCTTACTACCGATAGAAATTTGACATAACGTCCATACAAATAGTGTCAAATATCTAACTCTAGTAAGGTAAACCGGCGATAGATAGATTATTGGGACCGGCCGTAGGTTAAGCTGCCAGTGCGTATATTATGTAAAATTTTATTATTTTAAAAAAATAAACATTATCAATATAATAATATATTTTATCTCTATCATTCCTATAGAAACCTCATTTATAGCTGTAAGCGTTGATAAGTTATTAACCACACAAGTTGCAGTGTTCAAAACCATCAGAACATCCATTCGCGGTTATCTCCCATATTTTCCCTGCTTTAAAAAATACGCACCACATCGACGATATTAGATCAGACAGATCAAGCTCATCGGATTTTATTATTAAAGATCCAAAGCTCTTCAAAACTCTGGCCGTTGTCAGCAAAATTGGCACTAAAATTAAACCACAAGCAACAACACGAATATCTTGAAAAACAAGGCTGAAAGATGATTTCAATTCTTTAGCATCCCAGCGGGAGAATAAAAACAAAGATAAAACCTTACTTAACATTGCAAACACAATGGAAGGTTCTTAGTGCCAAAGTTAGAAGTGGTTTAATAGTAAACGACACAGAATAGTAATGAGTAAGAGTGCAAACTCATCTGCGTGCGGGAATTCTGGGCTGGATTTTATCTCAGATGAAGCGAGAAGGTTATTAGACTATACATATTCGCATATTGAGGCGACACTTCTAACAGAGCACCTTTATCCGGCTACATCCAAATAACAAAGGAACTAAGGTTTTATTCACGCGTATTTCCAAGTAGCTTTTCCGTTTAACGCTCTTTCTGAATAGGCCGGTATGTTTTAAATTAATTCTTACTAAAGTACCTATACGAAGCGCTCGTAGCGGAGCTTGACTTGGCGATCTTAACCGATCAACCAGTTAAGCAACACTTGCTGCGGTCAGGACTTGGATACCCATCCAAGTCCTGACCGCAGCAAGTGTTGCCGCTAGTGGCATTATTCAACTGAGCGCTTCTGTGCTTCGGAGGGCACGTTAAGCCGTCGATCCCGGTTGTTTGTATTAGGACAACAGTCGTTAGGCTATGTCGAAGGCCTTCGGGCGGCCTGAAAACTTCGACATGGGTTGGCCACTAACCTATCCACCAAACCGCACTGGGCCCGCGTGGTGTGTTATTGCCCAACTCCTCTCTCTGAGTGGAAGGCTCGAGCCCCAGCAGTGCGAACAAAATGGACTGTTTATGATTATAATAATATGAAAGTCAAGACAGAATGTTTTCAACAGAGAAGTGAAGCCGGTTTTCTTAACTACATGTTCGTGCATTGGTACTACCATGATAATTCAAATTAAATTTAAATTAATAAGAATTACTTAATAATTAATAAATTCAAATTAAATGATAATTTTAATTTTACGTGTCAATTCCACGCGCTGCGATATTTCAATTCAACTGACGAGTAAAGGCGTAGCTTTGTTGTACGTGTGTGTGTGTGTAATTATGAATGGACACGGCGAAGCGTAGTTTTAACGGCCTCACTTTTCTGTTCACAACATTCTGTCTTGACTTTTTTATTTTGTATGGGCTTATAATGCATTTTTTTAAAAAGCTTATTATCACAAATATAAATAGGTACGTTCATACAAACACAAGTGCAACAATATTACTTCATCAGTCGAACGACCCAGACACAATAGAAATTTCATTGTTATATTGACAATCGACTGGTGAGGGGTTATAAAGGTGTTGATTCTTTAAGAACTCTCACCTTGAGCGGAGATTTGACAGTAAATTCAATACAACATTTTACTATCAGCTTTGTAAAAACCATGCAAGTTCCGTGGAGTTCTTAAACCTAGTTTAACAGTTTTGAATGAAATCATACCATGACGCTCATTTATGTGAACTGTTTGAACATCATTTTCCTCAAATATGAACGGAAAATGTTGTCTCTGGATTTCTAACAGTTTACTATAACCAACATTGTAGTTGCCTAGACGTTTGGAAGCTGATAAAAGATTATCACCTTTAACATTGAAATTTATAGAGAGAAATATTCTACAGAAATATCTTTGGATGGGATTCGAACCCGCGTCTTGCGACAATCCGTGTCAGACGCCATGATCATCTAGGCCACCGAGGCTCGAGGTCCGAGCATCGAATTTTAACTCTATCTGATTTAACTGTCTTACGGGGACGGAGCGACATCTATTGAACAGCTTTGACAGCAGTATCCAACCGAAAGAAGTATTTTTAGAAATACTTATACTTTCGTATTGACGTCGCAGCTCTTTATAATTTTTATAGTATTATATCGCTAAGCAGGTGTTAGTGCTTTAAAAAGTAATACTATAAAAAAATATCACCTCATCTATTGATTGTCCTGATTTGCTTAATATTATCAAGTTTTACGTACCTTATTCTAGGTCCTTCCGCGCAAGCCCGCTCTTTTATCTTCCTTCAGTTTCAACGAACTATAGGCAGAACAGTGTTATGTATCGTGTGTGTGAAACTTTCAACAAGGAGCATAGAGAGAATAACCGTGACTTTGACATTCTCACTCTAGTATTGTTTCCATGAAGAAACAGCTAAGCGAATATTTTCTGAACAATTCCTAAGTGACTACTTCAAACAGATTATTGCGTTTCTTCCATATCTCTTATTAATATTATGCAAGTGAGTGTACATTTTTGTACTATCGTATCACAGTATCACATCGTTTATGTATAACTAGCGACCCGCCCCGGCTTCGCACGGGTCCAATGCTGATACTAAATAATATACCTACCTACTACAGAATGAAATGTAAAGGGCCATATTGATCTATATTGAATGGACAATGTAATTAAGGTACTTAATTGGATAAGGATTAATGCGGTATTGCTTAAAATAACTTCAAAATAACTTCCTAAATAAGCCATTTTTTCACGTAAAATGTAAAGGATAAAATATGGTTATTTATAAGAGATAGACATATACCATCGCGGACTTTTTTGTTGACCTTTTTAAGGTGTACAATACCGTGGTACATTATTTTGATTTCATTTACGAGTAGTTCGTGGGGTTCAGTCAGCGTTTGCAATGTAAACGCAAAAAAAATGTGTTTATTTACGACATCACATAGAAACCTGTAAATTCATCAGCGTTTCTCTACAATATTATGCATGTATCATACATATAAACCTTCCTCTTGAATCACTCTATCTATTAAAAATCTATCTATTATTCAAAATCCGTTGCGTAGTTTTAAAGATTTAAGCATACACAGGGACGAACAGACAGCGACAGCGACTTTGTTTTATACTATGTAGTGATATTGTTTTACATTATAGGCTCAATTTAGTAAGCTATTTTAGCGCTATCAGTGGAGACTTTTAATGACTACTATAAGAAGTATTAATCAATTGTATAAGTCGATAGTCTTCCTAAGATTAAATAAAGAAATAAATAAACTAAACGGATATCGTAAAACATCGTAACGTAACGTCAGTTCATAAAAAATACAGGGTTTTCCACGGTTCGTGAATAGTAGGCAGTCAAAGTCAAAATCATTTATTCAATTTAGGCATCAAAGACGCACTTATGAACGTCAATTTTTCATTATATATATATTAGGCCTGGCCTGCTATGTTATTATGGTACGATTAAGCTGGGCAGTTTTAGAAATTCTGCATTAAGAGCTTATACTAAGGTTCTTGTACTCAAAGGTAGATTCACAGCTTAACGTCATTCAAATTCAAATTCAATTCAAACACTCTTTTTTGAAAACCAATATAAGTACAATACAACATAAGAAAAACATGTAGTACTAAATGGAGGTTGAACAATGGTCTTTCTAGAATACCGACCTAAATCTTTAAACTATGATACTTACATGGGCAGAAGAACTCATTGTGGATGAATTCGTGCGGGGAAGTACTGCAAACATTGGTACCCTATTTCTACCACGAAGCAGTAATGTTTGTAATACCTACTGCATTCTGGTTTGACGGGTATGGGTGCCGGGGAAATTACGTGCACATGAGAGTTAAGACGCGGTCCAACCCCAATTTTAAAAAATTTACGATGCTTTACGTAAGGTTGAAAATCGCTTGTTAGATTGGACGATGTAATGCGAAAATGCGTTAATTTTGTACGTTTTCTTTATATTTTTCGATATATACTAACTTAATTGAAAAAACTGCTGGTTACTATTAAAAAAAAAACTATTATACGTTGGCTATGTATTACCTAAAAAAAATATAGTGTTATCGCTGAAAATACTGAAGGTTTGGACGTGAAAGTTTATTTTTGTGGACCTATTCAGAATTTTTTTCTGCTGAAAGAGAGTTATATTTATGAATTCTATTCGGTTATTACTCTTTTCCTATTCCTTTTCTAACCTTTGTATTTTTTTCATAATATATTATTGATCTGTTTCGTTACACTAGGAGTTTAAGAATTCTGCATTTTACTATAATCAGGATACGACCGCGCCTTAAAAGGTTACGTGCGCAATGCAGTTCGCCACAACTCAAGTGACTTGCAAGTGACGAACTACACTGTGGGCCCGAATATCTGCTTAAGTGCAAAGTTATCGTATCGTTCACGTATTTAGTACTAACTATGAGTTATCTGTGCCACTATTGTACTAGATAAATGACAGTTTGTACTAAATACGTCAACGGTGCGATTACGTTACACTTAAACAGATTTTCATGCTCGGCCCCCTGCTCCCGTAATTCTCTCTCACCTTCGCATCTGTTCTAAGCAGATGTTACCGCTTTCTCAGCGGGCTCGTGCTTGTACCGTCGCCTATAATAACATTAAAAAGAAGAGTTCTTGGACATCGCGTATAATAATAAGTCTTCATCCAATGGATACACGGGAAACACCAGCTTTTTAACAAAAAAAGAATTTTAAGAATCGGTTCACCCTATCGAAAGATATGGGGTAACAAACATAATAAAAAAAACAGTCGATTGAGTACCTCTTCCTTTTTGGAAGTCGGTAAAAATCGATGACATGGTTCGAGAAGAGATCTTTGTTTGTCATATAGTTTCAGACTTGCCCTGACTTGCTACTGACCTGAAATATGTATTTGAAAATATAATGTATGTTCGTAAAAATTTACATAAATAGGGTGGTTGGACCAATAGATGACTGATTAAGCGGAATTCAAGTTATTTTATTTTTTATCTCAACTCCTATTCAAGGAATATTTTATGTTTTTGGTTGTATACGTAGGTAGATATTTGATGCATCAACTAGATAAACTGTTTTTACTCTGAACTATTTGTAAATAAGTTAAAATTGCAAAAATATCAAATAAATGACTTTGGCCCTAATTGTGACCGGTTTGGAACTAATTCTGACCGAAATCGGCCCTATTTATGACCGACAAAATAAAAGGCGAAATTCTTCATAACAAGAGACTTTATTTGAAAGAAGTGGGGTTCCGTATACCTACATAATTTTGTCTGCATTATAATACTAAGGTACTTATCATAATTTTAATTGCTTAATAAACAAATAACAATCAGTCTACACATATAATAATCAGTCTAAACATATAATAATCAGTCTGCACATAATGTAATGATGACAACAGTTTGTAAGGCCAACGAAATTGGTTTACTTTTGATTACGAAGAACCCTAGTAAAATTCCACAACAGTTTTATTGCAACAGTCAAAATCAGTCGGTCACAATTAGGTTTTGAGGTCCAAATTATGAACGAACAAATTTCTTCGGTCACAAATAGAGCGTTTGGAACAATAAATGACCAGCTAAAAAATAACAGCCCAAAACAACGATTTTTCTGTAATTAACCTCCGGTCATGTTTTGGTTTATAGAATTATGTATCCAAAACCATTAAGATAAACGTAAAAAATCAATAAAAAATCAAAGATACAATCTACAATATCAAAACAAAATTTGCAGGTCGGAGCTAATTCTGACCGCTCGGTCACAAATAGGATTTATGTATCTTTTTTCGACCAGTAATTGAACAGCAAATTTCTCGAAAACCTTATTAAAAAATACTTATTTTCTTTGATTTTCTACTTGAGATAATAGTCATAAATGCAGGGGAACTCATAAATGGGGCCTAATTATATCAAGAAATCGGCAATCCACTCATAAGCTTAAGAAACTGGTTTACTCACCTTAGCTCGTTGTCCATACAAAATGGCGATGGCCGAAACACATCCGCACTAAATGAGGTCCTGGAGCATGACTGAGGGTCCAATGACGATGTATTAATTTTTAAAAGAGGGAACAGTGTTGCCGCTTCTAAAGAAAAAATACGCCACTACAGGGAGTACCACTCAATTCTTATAATTCGAGAAAATGTGCGTTTCGGTCATCTACTGGGGGGTGGTCATCTTTTGGTCCGACTACCCTATAAGTTAAATAGTGATCACCACACTTTTAATACCAGAAATACAAATAGGATAGCTGTACCTAGTTTTAGACTTGCGAAGACTAATAAGTCATTCCTAGGGAATTGTGTGCGTTTTTACAATAAAATCCCAAAGCACATAACTGAGCTCACAGAGGGCAAATTCAAGTTGACTGTAAAAAACGTTTTAATAAAAAAAGCTTACTATAAAGTTCGACATTATATAGAAGATAAATATGCTTGGAATACTCCACTTCTGGCAAGCTGTCTCTCTACCACCCATAAAATGTAATATTTGTAGTACCTAAGTAGAAACATTGTAAACATCTATATAAAAAGAATGGCCCCGAGTTTTTGCCGCTTCTTCTCGGTGGGCTCTATATATTTTGGAACGCGGCGGTAGAGTCTTTAAAGTACATTATAATGAAAAGTTGACGTTCATAAGTGCGTCTTTGATGCCTAAATAGAATAAATGATTTTGACTTTGACTTTGACCGTTCTAAATGGCCCATCCTGCGCATAAATATAGGCAGGTCACTTTCATCCTGTTTTTTGGCAATTGATTGGATAGGCAAATATCCAGCCGTGTGATTCTCTAATGATTCGTCGATGTGCTCGTTGACGAGCTCACCGATGTCGAATACTTTTGTTGTTTCGTTGAGACATCGCCCTTGTACATAAAGTTGCTTATCCGACGTTTCTTATCATCTCGTCATTTGTCTCACGGATGTTGTCAAAGATGCAACGATGTTTGTTCATACAGAATCGCACGGCAGCAGTCATACAACTGATTACCTACATTATAATTAATAATTGACGTTCATAACTGCTAACTATCTTTGATGCCTAAATTAAATAAATGATTTTGACTGAGATGATGATGACGAATTATATGTTTAGTTTCGCCTAGTTTACAAGTCCAGCTAGTTGAAGACAGCACGCAGAACTGATGGCCGGTTAGGCGGGAAGATTCTGGTCTGGAGTGGAGAAGAGTAGAGAAAGTAGGGTCATACATCAGCAAGAATGAGAGACGATCTGCGGGCCGAGCACGAAAACCTATTTAAGCGTAACGTACCTAATCGTATCGTTTAAGTATTTAGTACAAACTGTCATTTATCTAGTACAATAGTGGCACAGATAACTCATAGTTTATACTGAATACGTAAACGATAACGTTACACTTAAACAGCTTTCGTGCTCTGCCCTCGGATAAAGGTCTCAACAAACTGGTGCTTATGAAAATTTATGAAGAATATACGCCATATTCAGTGTCGTACGGCTGAGATGATGCTGATGAGTTCACAATATACCTCGATAAAATGAAATGATGTCATAGAGAGATAAGCAGTATTGTGTTTTATTTACCAACAATGAGTCTCGAGTCAACAAGTACGATATCTTCAATGTCAAGGCCGTTTTAATACAGTTGTGATGGACACAGAATAAATTATAGTTGAACAGTGTAAAACAATTATAAACATTGAATGAATTTCGTACGCTGCTTTGTCGTTCGATGTGAATTACTAACTCAAACTCGAGCTGACTAGGGACGTGAAGCACAAAGACCCTAAGAGTCGTGAAGGCATATATAGGCTATAAAAGTCATGCACATAGCCCCTCACCAGTCGATTGTCAATATAACAATGAAATGTCTATTGTATCTGGGTCGTTCGACTGATGAAGTATTATATAAACGCCCGTGGTTCTCGGCCCGCAGTCCGCGAAAATGTTTCTCAGTCGTTAGGTACGCTCTTGACAGAACGGTCGTGGTCGTCATGTAGTAGTGGAGGCTGATGTAATGCGCCTCACCATGTCATGCCATCCTCCTCTATTCGCAGTCATCCTGGTGCACTCATGCAAGGGATCACCTCCCACCGCAGATTTGATCTGATCCGTCCATCGATTAAGTGACCTCCCGCGCGGTCTACTGCCTTCTACTTTGCCCTGAACGAAGCGAAAATGTTAGGGTATTTTAAAAGGTACTGCTTTGCCCCTAACCAATGTCATGTCTGTACATCTCTACTTAAATAAAGAGAGGAAAGCTTTTTTGTTCGTTTGTTTGAATTGGATAGGTTTAGAAACTACTAGACCGATTTGAAAAATTCTTTCACCATTAGAATTCTACATTATCTTTGATGAAAATAGGCTATATAGTATTTGGATTCCTCATCATCGTCATCCGTCACCACGCGGAAATAATTGCGGAGCGCAGCTAGTATTAGATAATAAGAAAAATATGTTTTTATTGGTAACATCGCAAGGTTCTTGTTTGTCGTTGTTAAGTGATTAGGTACTGTTTGTTTGCGCGAAATCGTATTTAAAAATTTCCACAGCAATTACCGTGACGTCGTTGCACTCGTCACGGGGTGGATCAAACCAAAAACGTCGCGGAAGCCGTCCTAATTAGGACATATTTTAGACATTTACCTACTTTACGGTTATGAAATGCCCGTAACTTTACTAATATTAGAAACACAAAAGTTTGTATGTAGGTATAGATGTTTTTGTACTCTTTCACGCTCAAACGGATCGGCCAATTCTGATGAAATTCAAATATGGACGTAGATGAGGCGCTGGATCAACACCTATAACTTTTTAACATCATCATCCATCACCACGCGGGTGAAACCGTGGGGCGCAACTAGATTATTTTACATTTTAATTAGTATAAAAGCCGAAAGACTCACGTTAGGGGTCGAATCTATCAGACATTTTCGCGTATATCAGAAGCTCATCTTCAGGGCGAGTGCGAAATGGCGACTGCGAGCTCCCGGCGGGAGTAGGTATAATAATGCAAATAAACCCAAAACCAAGTTTCTGGAAGAAACAATAAGCATACTTACGGAAAAAACAAGAATTTGAACATGACTTTTCACGTTGCACGTTACTGCAGTTTTTGTAGACTATAATCAAAAGTATCTCGATGACCGAGCTCTGCTCGATTTAGATACGCAAAATAGCAACACATGATCCATGAGGTTCTTGTTACCGCGATTCAAGATTTTGCAATGCGACTGTTACGCCATCTAGTTTGAACGCAACGAACAAACTGTTGTTTTTCATTGCCTGAAAACACAGATACAACGAAGTTTTCTAAAAATTAAACCTAGTTACTTAGATCGATTTATCGCCCCAGAAATCCCCTGCATACTAAATTTCATTAAAATCGCTGGAGCCATTTCCGAGTTCCATATTATATATGCATGTTCCATGTGCATCCAAGAACTCCTCGTTAGTAAAAACAGAATAAAATGGATAGAATTAAAAATAATTGCTGACGGAATTTGTCACTCCTACAATACAACTCTAATGGATTGCATGCTCGATGCATAGCAGTATAACCGGAACGTAATGACTGCACCGTCTGAGTACAGTTTTTATTTTTAATGTATGTCCCATAAGTCCGTTTACTAGAAACGTTTTGAAATGGCATTAGGCCTTATTAATCTAAACATAAGGTATACAATAGAAGCGTTTTCATTTACGTTATAATAACAAAGTAGTATGTTTTATTATTTGTTCTGTGGTAAAGATATGACCATTACTTTCTACCGGTATGATCCGGTACGGCCTAACACTCAGGAGAAAAGGCCATATTGAAAATGTGTAGCCGCCAAATACAAAAAACAAATACTGCCTACTAAAGTACTAGGGTTTGGTCCCATTTAAATTTTCTTAAAATCGGTCCAGTAGTTTTTAGTTACACACCAATAACTGATTTTTATCAAAGTAATAGAATGGAAGTCGGTATTAAATTTCTCAAATTGCACTTGATAAAGAATACGATTGCACAAACACTAACCAGTAGATGCATTACACTTACTGTAAATGAAAACTTTTTATTATATGTATATACCTCGGTACGACACTAGCAAGTTGCTCGCCTGAAGTTTAGCGTCACGCTGCAGTGCCATTCAGAATTTTAAACTGCAACACTTCAAAACCATGCACGGCAATGCACTGCGCTCGTCAGGAATCTATATCTACTACTGTCTATACTAATATTATAAACTTCCGTGCACGTTAAGCCGTCGTTCCCGGATTTTGTCTTAGGACAATATTCGTAAGGCTATGTCGAAGGCCTTCGGGGGCCTAAAAACTTTGACATGGGTTGGCAACTAACCTATCCACCAATCTCCACTAGGCCCGCGTGGTGGATTATGGCCCAACTCCTCTCTCTGAGAGGAAGGCTCGAGTCCCAGCAGTGGGAACAAAATGGGCTGATTATGATTATGATGAATATTATAAAGTGAAAATATGTGTAGGTATTGTGTTTGCAACAAATAAACTCAAAACTTTCGGACCGATTTTAACAATCCTTTCACCATTAGAATGATATATTACCTATACCGGGCTTGTAGTCAAAATACTAATTTTGATTCATCATCATCATCATCATCCATCACCACGCGAGCGAAATCGCGGAGCGCAGCTAGTTCTATATAAGATGTTAAAATCTCTTGTTCTGTAATTTCTTTGAAAACTTTGCCCTTTCAACCAAAACATTGTAATGTTTGCAGAGTACTGCTTCATGTTTGAATAACTGACAAAGGTGAGGGTGGTACTTCCCCAGGCGAAGTTTGCAAAAGTCCTACTATAAATATACAATATTATAAACAGCTGGAAGGACTATTATCATTTTTCAACAATAAAACTCTTTTCTAGAAAATCGTGACCTCATTTACTTCAATGTCCTTTATATGTGCGAAATTTTATGTTCAAGTAAACCGACTTGCGGGACTTGTTTGGAAAAGTCCTACCACTACAAATTAGAAATATTATAAACAGCTGGAAGAACTATTACTTATCATTTTTCAACAATAAAACTCGTTTCTAGAAAATCGTGACCTCATTTACTTCAATGTCCTTTATTAATATGTGCGAAACTGTCTGTTCAAGTAAACCGACTTACGGGAGATGTTTGCAAAAGTCCTACCACTACAAATATACAATATTATAAATAGCTGGAAGGAATATTATCATTTTCCACAATAAATTTCTTTTCCAGAAAATAGTGATCTCTTTTACTTCAAAGCCCTGTATTAAACTGTGCGAAATTGTCTGTTCAAGTAAATCGACTTACGGGACATGACTTTATGCAATGTTACACCCGCTACCGGCTAACCACAATTTTAGTTTGCGCCGGAACGCAACGACGCGCCATCGTGCGCTGCGTTCCAAATTCAAAATACTCGCAATAATAAACAAATAGTGATTGAGACCATACATCTCGGTACGATATTAGTGTTTTGCAGAAGTTTATGTGTGTTTAATAGTGTTTTGTTTTAGTGTTGGTGTGAACTGCTTTAGTGATGCGTTGCTACACTTGTGTTTAAGTGAAAACTCAGATTGAACGGGCAATGATTTTTAAATTTTATTACTTTGGTGATTTGGTCGGTTGGCGTTCTTTTCAACATTTTTGTTTTTATTTATCTGTTGGGAGTGTAATGCATTGAGGTGTGGAACGATATTATTTTAAAGAACCTTTTGCATAATGGTAGTTCTGCGAATAGTTTTAAATTAGTCTGCGGTCATTTAACTGGACAAATTGACTTTTATGTGTCCGTATGTTTGTTAGGTTGTATGTTGGTCCTCATGGTCGCATTTTTAAACCAATCTTCAAACTTACGTATGTTCTACTGTTCAATATAACTTTTTTTGTCAGCGTATATTATATATATATATATTATTATACATATATATTATATATATAGTATACTTGCTACGTACCTACAGGTCGCATTTTTCAACCAATCTTGATCAAACTTACGTATGTTCTACTGTTACTAAAAATGGATACTGTGGCGCTATTTCTCGACCGATTTTGATATAAAGTTGGTACACACGCTACATGATTTTAAAGAGGGATTTCGAATATGGGCGTAGTTGGTCGAGTAGTTTCTGAGATAATAGGTTGTGAAGTACTGCGAAATTTTTCCGTTATGACTGCTCGCGAGGTCTACTGTACGCAGAACTAGTTCGCTAAATTAGGTTAAAAAGTTCATATAAATAATTATAAAATTCAAACAGTTGAGACCAAAATGATTCAGTAATTTACCACTATTTTACGTTAAAAATATTTAGGTTAGGACTTCAATAAGGATAATAGTAACAACCTCAGTCACTATACCTACTTACCTACTTGCTTATTGTACATAATAATAACACAATGATAAAACATAACTGATCGTCAAAAAAATGTATATTTTATACCGACTTCCAAGGAGGTACTCAATTCGACTGTATTTTTATTTTTTTATGTTTGTTACCTCATAACTTTCGACTGGGTGAACCGATACTCAAAATTCTTTTTTTTTAAAGCTGTTGCTTCCCGTGTGGTCCCATTTAAGTTTCATCAAATTCGGTCTATTGAGATACACCCCAATAACTGAATAGAATAGAATGGAAGTCGGTATTAATTTTTCAAATTGTACTTGTTAAATATAAGTATATGAGGAATCTGAAGAGCGGTAGAACTCTTTGTAAATGAGTTCGTCGGGATAATAGGTAGGTACTGCTACTATGCCTATTGCAGTAATGTTCCCAATACTAGGTTTTGGTTTGAAGGTATGGTTTCCGGCGAAATTACAAGCACATGAGACTAACAACTTAATGGCTCAGATTACGGACACGATGCAGCTTGTCACTTTTGAGGAAATGCATCTGTTCTAGGCAGAGTTTACCACTTACCATCCGGTGGGCCTCGTGCTTGCACCGTTGCCTATTAACATGAAAAAATATTTCCATTGGCTCTGTGGCGTGGCTCCAAAATTATTCTGCGACCTTCTAGAACCCAGTGTGCAAATTAACCCATAGGTTCGTTTTATACATATAGATACGATCATAATTATCTTCTTCTTTAAGTGCCTCTCCATCACTGAAGGTTGGCATCAGCTTCTTAAATTGTTCCTTGTCAAGCGCCAATCTGAACAATTGCTCTACGGTCTTAATCCCTGTCCACTCCCTGATATTACGCAGCCAAGACATCTTTCGTCTACCTGATTTACGCTTCCCGGGTACATTTCCCATCATGGTGGTCTGCAGGAGGGAATACCGATCATGCCGTAGAACATGTCCGAGGTAGGCGACCTTTCTCTGCTTGAAAGTCCGGATCAGTTCGTCATTTTTTCCCATTCGGCGCAAAAATTCTACGTTTGTGACTTTATCCGTCCAACTGATGCTACTGATCATAATTATAAACATGTTTAATTACACATTAAAGCAATAGCTTACAAAAGTATTAGTCATACAAAAGATGAGCATAGCCAGGGTTCTGTTCTGGATTAGGGGGCTAGAGTTCTGGGTAGAGGCCCTAATGCGTTCCCAGCGGAGCTTGACTTGGCGATATTAACCGATCAACAAGTTAAGCTACGCTTGCTGCCGTCAGCAGTTGGATGGGTGTGTGCTAGTGGCATTATTCAACTGAGCGCTTCCGTGCTTCGGAGAGCACGTTGACCCGTCGGTCCCGGTTGTCTTAGGGCAACAGTCGTAAGGCTATGTCAAAGGCCTTCAGGTGGCTTGAAATCTTCGACATTAGTGGCCCGAATTGGATTATGGCCCAACTCGTCTCTCTGAGAGGAAGGCTCGAGTCCCAGCAGAGGGAACATACTCGTAATAGGCTATGTTATAGTAGAGGCCAAGCTGGCTGTCCAATTATTCATCTCCATCCACTTGAATGAGTCTAGACCAACTGAGTCAGCTGACTATGAGGTTGAAACCGGTCCCCGCGCTTCATAACAACATAACCGTGATGTTCCTACTGTTGAAGGCGTTTCGATGTGATCGAATTGATCGATTCACTGGATTTAACAACTTTAGATCGTATTATTCAGAGGTGGGCACCAAGTAAGTTGGGAGAGGAATGATAGCTGTGATGATAGGAAATAATCATCATCATCATCATCATCTCAGCCGTTGGACGTCCACTGCTGAACATATGCCTACCCCATATTTTTCCAAAAGGACCGGTTGGAAGCGGCCTGCGTCCAACGTCGTCCTGCGACCTTTATCACATCGTCTGTCTACCGTGTCGGTGGACGACCTACGCTGCGCTTGCCGGTCCGTGGTCTCCACTCCAGAACCTTCCGGCCCCATCGGACATCTGTTCTGCGTGCTATGTGCTCTGCCAACTGCCACTTTAACTGGCTAATCTTCTGGGCTATGTCGGTGACTTTCGTTCTTCTACGGATCTCCTCTCATTTCTGATTCGATCACGTAGAGAAACCCCGAGCATAGCCTTCTCCATAGCTCGTTGTGCGACTTTGAGGCCCAAAGTAAGAGACTACGTTTCAGTGCCATAACTCATCACTGGTAACACACATTGGTCGGAGACTCTTGTCTTGAGGCACTGAGGTATTCTTGAAAAGAAGATTTGGTGAAGTTTCCGGAACGCTGCCCAGCCGAGTTGGATTCGACGATTGACCTCTTTCTCAAAGTTGGACCTCCCTAGTTTGACTGTCTTTCCCAGGTAGGTATTCGTCAACAACTTCGAGAACTGAGTTCCGAACTGATATTGGGGTAGGTACAAAATGGGCATTAGGCATAATTTTCGATTAGACATAGGAAATAATACTTTATGTAAATGCCCTAATGAATTAAAATATGCAGTCGGATGCCTACTACCGATTTGACCACTGGTTCTAAGTTTAACTGTTTTTAAAGCCCATCAAGATCCTAGATGTTTACTCCACTTTATCTTCTGCAATAATAACCTTGTTAACATTATCCGTCTTGCAAATTATCGCTAACGAAATGAACAGGTTACGAAAGCTAATTATATATCATTCTAATGTTATCTAATTTTCATTGTACACAGCGTGTAACAAAAAGGTGTAGTAATACTAGAACAACATACGCAGAAGCTTGCACACAATCGGGACCTAACTACTGCGTCCAAGGAAGTAGTCAACAGTGTCAACACTCCGAGTTATGAGTAACCAAAGTTTTTCTAATACTCAAGCAGGTCCATCCCTGAAAAACTAGGCCTAAGACGGTAATGGCCTCCAGAACGTTATACTACGTAAACAAGGGGCATAAGCTGCTGCCAGGCCTGGGCTAGGTTGCGGCGCGGGGAAGGGTGCATGCAGGGAAGGGCGATGGTGGTGAATAGGTGATGTGGGGAAGGTGCTAATTATGTAGATAGGCTGGACCGCTTTAGATGAATTATAATGTTAGCTAGATATACAACAAAATAATTATATAATATAAATAACAATAATTAATTATCGAGCTCGAGCTTTATCAAGCGACGATAAAGAGTTTTGATGAACAATGATGATTTTGATTAAAATTAACTCCTATTTCTCCTGGTCACGCTATAACTTGAGAACGCATGGAACAATCTCGCTAATTATATTTTTGTTGTGTTCATTTTTATCAGGAGAAGGTTCGTATGAAAGAAAAACTAAGAAAAGACGGGAGGTTGTAGCGAGCCTAAGGCCGAGCCTACTACGTGAACGAAGTCGCAGGCAGTCGCGAGTAATAATATAAGGCTTAGAAAATATATGTAACAAATCTGTACCTATAGATATGTAATGGTCTTTGAATATAAATAAGTGACAACAGTCTGTCCATTTTGGACGTGCAATAGTTCAAATGCACAAACAAATAAAAACATAGGTATATTTAATATGAGTCTTTAACACACTGTTTTAGACTTTCGCGGTTGATAACTACTCGTACATTATCATGTCGAGACTTACAATCGAGTTCGAGGGCCAGTGGTATCCGCAGTAAAAGAGTGAGAAAGAGAGTAGACCGTTTTGTCTGCTCTTAAAACTTCGAACTTTTTTCACATCCACCCGCATATTCAGTCTCCCCGTGAACATGGTGCATGTAATTGCGCCGAAATATCGGGAACTCCAAAACTCGCCTAATCGTGGTGTACATCCCGTGAGTACTAATTATAAATAAGTCTTTAATTATATGACCGACTAAATAAATGTTTCATCTATGAAACATTACAGAACATACAAAGTTACCTTACATTAAACACTATATCAAAATAATATCAACTATATTTTATTTATTACTAAAAATGTATCCGGCCGGATAGACCGTCCGGGACAAAATAAGGCGAAACGAAGCGGAGACAGAGTAAACAATATTTTGTTTCCGATTCTTCGTTTTTTCTTTGTGCCAATTTGCTAATGAAACAATCATGAGCATTATCTGTTCGCACGGCCCAAGGTCTGCAGAATTAGTAAACAGCGGTGAAACACCGGCATTGCCAAGTTAGCTTATCTTTGCCACTTACACTGAGCTGTCGGTGTGACGGCCTGATGCAATTGAACATTACGACATGTTATAGTTAGTAACTACCAACTCTGGTTTATAAATAAAAATACAAAAAAAGGCACTGACTTCAACAGTAAAAAGTGTGAAATAACTTGTTGAAGTCGGTATTGTTGTAATAACTCGTACAATATAAGGCTTGTGCCGCCATCTATGTTGTCTATGCATCAAATATGGTTTATAAAATAAATCAGTCTTTAGTCTGTCTTTGCAAGTGAAGTTTTATTACAGCCGTGCTCTGATTCGTCGACGAGCTCATCGACAAGCTCACCGATGTCAAATACTTCGCCCTTGTACATAAGGTTGTTTTTACAACGTTTCTTATCATCTCTTCATTTGCTTCACGAATGTTGTCAAAGATGCAACGATGTTCGCTCAGAATCGCAGCTTAATATCAGCTTAGAGAATCGCACATTGATAGTTCAAAGGTATCATTTATAATATTGTACGCATGATACCGACTTTGACATGTTATTTCTCACTTTTTGGTGTTGAAGTCGGTGTCATTTTTTTCAATTTTTTTTATAAACTAGTGTTATTAGTTGCTAACTATAACATGTCGTAATCTTCACACACAACGACTACAAAGTAAGTGAGACCGTGTAAAAATAATAAAATAGTTAAAAAAATCTATTTCCTTTAATTTTTAGTACTTAATACATTTCTTTGCAAAGATTAATCTTTATCAGCAACAGAATCCATTAGTTCAATAATACAGAACGTCTTTTTTTTGGCAAAATCATTCGGGTCGATTGCCGTCAAAAGTAAAATATTAAAAAATACTAAATATGCAGTTATTGTTTTCTTATAAATCGAGGGCATGTCTCCTTTCACGGTTGTTCTCTAACTCTCGTGGTTCCGGACTTGGACATGACCGCCCTTCTCAAAAAACCAACCTATATATAAAAAAACGATATTAAAAAATATTTAGTGACACTTCCGCTGAAAAGAAAACAATGATTTTGGCCTATTTGGGGGCGTGCACCACCCTCCCTCCCGCATAAAATGCTAATAGGAAGAATACAAAATAAAAAACACAAGAAACCCCAAATAAACCAAAACCAAAACCGATTCGACACGTGTTTCGCCTCTACACGAGGCATCTTCAGGAGATGTTGACTCGTCGAGCGCTAGACCGACTGTCGGTCTAGCGCTCGACGAGTCAAATAGGCCAAAATCATTGTTTTCTTTTCAGCGGAAGTGTCACTAAATATTTTTTTAAATCGTTTTTTGATAATGTATTTCCGTAAAGTAACGCCTTAATCAATAAATTAACCTGTATATAATCAGAATGTCGGAAACGGCTCCAATGATTTTCATGTAATGTAGTATGTAGGGGCTTTCGGCGGCGATTATTCGATCTAGCTAGGTTTAATTTTTAGAAAACGTCGTTTTATCCCTGTTTTCAGGAAATGAAAAACTTCTACAATATCATTATTGCAACTAGGACCATTAGGTTAAACAACAACTAAACTGTTTTATCGACACAGCAACACTAAAGCTACTTACTTGATAATAGATGGCGTTGTTAAGCAGCACTAAGCCAGCGAGTGTTTGGTTTGGGGTTAGACCAAGAAAATCAATTGTTTACTAACAAGGAAAGCTCGCCCATCCAGGTACCTTCTACTACAGGTTAAAGAGTGGAATTCATTGCCGGAGTCTGTGTTTCTCCATAAATACTTACAATCTAGGTTTTTCTACATTCGGTGAAACATACTCTTACAAAACGAGTGTAGAAATATTCTATATTGTACCTATAAGCCTAAAAAGACTAAGGATACTAAGGGTCATATTCCATCAAAGGTATAGGGCATCATGCATCACAATAGAAATTTCATTGTTATAATATAACGACTATTTACCTATCAAAATGAGAAACATTTTAATACTTCCTATACTGTGATAATTAAAACGAAAGATTTATGAATGAAACTGACGTACATTAACGTCTCCGGTACGCGAAGGGTTAAGGTAGTAAGACTTTTTCTTCTAACCGTAGTGACTTCTTGATGTATTTTGCCAAGAAATGCAACAAATTGCAACCAGCCCATTTTAAGTAGGTACTAACAGAGAAAGACGTCATCGACATGTTCAGAGGTTTTACTCTGAATAATTTGTTTTGTTGTAAAATATGTCCATCACTTGTATCTTCATTACGTAGGTAAAGTAATTTAAGAATGTGTCTAATGGCCGGTCCCAATAATCTATCTTTCGCCGGTTTACCTTACTAGAGATAGATATTTGACACTATTTGTATGGACGTTATGTCAAATTTCTATTGGTAGTAAGCAAAACTGTGGTTAGATAGATTATTGGGATCCGTCCTAAGAGGTATTATTGTGTTGCTTTTCAATATTTCTGAATACGGCATCCGAAAATAAACTATATTAAACATAAAGAACGAATAGTACATTATGCTACAAGTGTGTAATATTGGTGATTACCGCTTAGGCACCATCGAGACCAGAGGCACAGATTAAATAAGTTACCCAGAGGCGTCAGGTGAGGGTCTTAAAAGGATCGCATAGCTAGTACTTTCCATACTAAAAGTAAAAACTCTTTTCTACTTCTCAACATTGTCTGATTTCAATGTTTTTTTCATGGATTTTTTCCAAGCAAATAAGAATGTCGCCACTAGCATAAGCTGAAATAATGATTTCAATTGAAATTGATCTACCTACAATTTATTAATAAAAGGTTTATATTCCATATAATATTACTCCTCCCCTGGCTCGAACACACGCGGTGATCCTTTTGGCATGCTGAGAATCAAGTTATCCAATATTATTTGGGGTAACCTGTCCCATTCTTGAATAGCTGCTTCGCTGAGCTCTGGCACTGTCTGGGGACGTAGCTGACGGTTTCAAACAGCTCGCTTAAGAGCATCCCATGCGTGCTCTAATGGGCTTAAGTCAGACGAGCCGGCAGGGCAGTCTAACCTTGTGATGTCGTATTCTCGGAGAGCAGCATTAACTCGTCGAGTACCTAACGTGGGTTGTCTGGTAGAGATCGCTCTGAGCGATAATACCGCCCATTGTTGCACCTAGTTTTAGGCATTGTTTTTTATTTTATTGTCTAATATTAAGTCATAAATGTGGTGTCTCAATAAAGTGTTATCTATCTATCTATCTAACTATCAAACCGTTTGACCGAATTTGATGAAATTTAAATCGGACCACCTCGGAAGTATACTCTGCCAAACAATAAAATAATTTACCAAACCGGACTACTCTTTAAAAAAATATGCTTCGACTTTAGAACCTTCTTTTTTAGGAGTCGGTTGATAAGCATCGTCTGCGCCACGGTAATATTATCTATCTACCGTGTCTGCGCGATGCCTAATGCTTACTAATGAAAATTAAAGCATATAGATTACAACATTATAGTGTTATGCACGGATAATTAGCACGTATTGTATTGTCCTACTGCAATGGGAGATTATAATGAAACAATCAAAATTTGAACTGTAATAGAAAATACATAAAGGTAGACTAGAGCAAAGCCCCCGTATGCAAAGTGTGCAACGCATTATGATATATATAGACTCTTGAATTAGTATGAAAACAGTTTAATCAGAAAAAAAATTAGGTGGTAGTGCCACGCTAACTACCCCACAGCCGAATAGGCCAGCACGACCGGGGAACTACCACACTCCCACATAACACCGACGTGAAGTAACATAGCTTGCTATTGCGTTTCGTTAGCTTATTTCGTTTCGGAGACCCGATTCCCCCTTCTCCATTCTCCCCCTCCAACCTTTACCCCTTCTAACTCTTCCTTCCTATCATCCTTCCTCAAAGGTTGGCAACGCATCCTCGTGACCTCTGGTATTGCGGATGTCCGTGGGCGACGGTATCACTTACCATCAGGTGAGCCGCTTTCTCGTTTGCCAACCTATCACATAAAAAAAAACATTTAAAAAACTTCTAGTCTAAATGTTATAATGTGCTCCATACGTTGCATCCGTGGGCTCAGTTTGTTTCTACCTTCAAACTTATATTGAACGTGTCTAAGGATTTTAATGAGTTCCAGTTTCCAGTTGGCAGGTCAGGGGGCCTACTCCCACCTTTTACGAAACGGGAGCGTTTTGTAAGAAGCTTAAAATAATCATACTTACTATCGTACTCCCACCGACACAAAACAGTCAACCAAATTTAATGGTAAGCAATATAAATGGTATGCAATATGACTACTTTAAGAGATGAGAGTACGGATCTTCTTCGGGGTCAAGTCAAAGTACGCGAATTGAGTGCACTATTTGATACTACGTCAACAAAATGTCTATCGTAATCCATTATTATTTTAAGCTTGCTATATATTGACGTGGTGGTACCAATTTTAATGGTAAGGTTGAAACATGATTACTTTAAAAGGTGGGAGTAGGGCCCCAGGTCCACTGCTCATTGTCACATGTAGTCACGTTGCAGGCGATTACACTGATGAGTTTATAACTTAGGTGCCTCATCCTTGTTTGTGTACGTATTAACCAGCTTTACTAATCTGGCAGTACTTATCTCTGTTGCTGACGTCAAGAAAGGTCCCAAACTAGGTTGTATCTATATGGAGCCGTATCATTTTACAGGCAGATACAAATATTCTGAATAATGTAGTAGTAATACAATATTATAATAGATCAAAGTTTGTTCGTGCCTTATCTTTTTGAAGTATTCAAGTAGTTTAAGCAAACTTTACCTCGATTACTATTTAGAATGGGTGACCACTAGTGATTTTTCAACAGAGCGCTTCTTAGGACACGTTAAGCTGTAATTCCCGGTCTTTTTGTAGAATGACAGTTGCATGGCCATGTTCTTCAATTTCTTGAAAACTTCGCGTTGAGACTTGGTCACTAGCCTATCCGTTTGGCCTCTAGCCACTTGGCCACAACTCTAAGCATATAGGTGCATTCGAATTACTGTGATGGCATTGTTAGCGTTTGCAAAAAGTGCATTCGTGTAAAGCATTCCAGAAACAAAATTTAGTTTATTTTGAAATTCTTACTTACACGCTAGTCACACCTCAGTCTAAAATACCTCATGCCTAGGACGGGTGTTGAAAATTGATTGGTATATTATAAGCTGTACGAACGCTGTACAAACAAAACATCTCATAACGACAATTTCACCCATAGATTCCCAATTCGAACATTTTTAGCATTTTTGAATGTTAGTTTTGCCAACTCGAAGCGATCCGAACGCGGGTTGTATAGAAGATTATGGCCCAGAATCCAAGTTCCAAATACTTTATTTTAATTATAGCATTGCATGTAGCGAGCTAGTGATTAAAAAAACAATGGAATTATTTGCAATAAATAGTAAGATATCGCAACAAGTGTAATGTAACCACTAATATGTAAGTTTACAACTACTTATAAAAATAAAACTAAACTTAAACCGTTTAAAAACATCTTAATAAAGGTACTACGGTTATACATAACAAATGTTTAATGTCTTGGAACATCTCCGAAGTATTCTGTTCAGTTTTAAACACCCGGTAAACGCGGTTTCCAAAAATATCTTTACTCAGTACATCTCAATATACGAGCAATTTATGCCTTACTGGAACAACTGAACCTTCCAGTAGCGATAACTACCGTTCGATCGAAGATGAATCACAAGAATAGAGAAGTTAGCGAGAATCTTACGCCAACTGTTTAATTTAATAGCTCTCAGATAAAAGTTGATTACGGAAGATCTAATATTCCATGAATTTAGGCTAACAATAACAATGTTGAAAAGAACGGCTTTAATAACACTGTACAGAGTGTTTGTTTTCCTATTCCGAAATAAATTTGTTTGGAAGCAGTATTATTTGAACTGTCGATAAAGATAGACGTGTTAGGGTCAATGCTGTTCAATAAAATCGCATCCTTGTTAAATGCTGAAACAAGTATTATATTTTGTAGTGTTTTAAAACTAAAGTGAGTATAAATAGTGTCAAGATGTCTGACAAGGACAATAAAATGGACCGTCTCAAAAAAGGACTGATTAAAATACAAGGAAAGATTCAAGACAGAATGGACGATATTCAAGATCAAGTACAGAACAGAATCGAGAAGTCAAGGAAATTTATTTCACATCTGTCAGAAGAAGGGAGAAGTTCTATTGAAGATAATAATAATTCTACAGATTTTGAGAGTGACAGAAATTCTGTTGATTCTTCGAAGACTCGATCATCCGTGGAGAACGTCATTCCTTCCTTGGTCATACATGAGCCTGATACAAGTCAAAACAGCAAAGATTTGTGTATAGAGTTTATTAATCTTGAGAAGAACAGTGTGCTGTACAGAAGGAGCGTATCTGCGACCAACTTGTCTTCGTACAATGAAGATGAAAATTCTGATACGCGAAGTTCCAGCGAATCGTGTTTTTCGTGCCACTCTTCTGGTGATGAAAGGTACCTTGATTTAATTTATTTTTGATTTACTAGGGCATTTGCATGTGTGTGTGTGTGTGTGTGTGTGTGTGTGTGTGTGTGTGTGATTTGTAGTAGTAATTCTGCGGTAACACTAGAATTCCTGGATTTATAATTGATGAGTTTAGTCACTGTTTATATATTTAAAGACTCATTTAAATGATTGCTAGATTTTAATAAATATTATTCAGTCATCGATCATCAATTTAGAATGATATGAATAAAGCCTTAATAACAAAATTACCACGGGTATTAATAGTATAAATAATGATGTAATAGTAGTCTATTGTGAGTATATATTCTTGGCTTATTAAAGAAAATATATTTTTTTATTAAGTTCTTTATCTATACATATATCGTGTTTAAACGACATTTTTATATTAAATCATATTTTTAATATGATCCTATCCCATAAAGTATTTTATGGTTTTCATATCACTGCCCAGCCAGCTGACCTTGACCTGCTGGTTTATTTTTCAACTGGCCTTAATAATTATACATTTCTATATAATAGTAATTTTTTTTAAACGTATTTCAGGCACCTAGATAGCTACATATAGACACAGACACAGACACCTACATGTAGTTAGGTCCCCTCACATAGTTAGGTTTTAATTTATCACTCTTTTTTAAAATTTGTTTAATTTTACATACTGTTTGTAAAGAGGAAATAAATATATTTAGAATTTGATTTTGATTGAGTTACTGTTTTCACAATAACCACTTCGCAATTGTTGAACAATAATTTATAACCTTGATTGTACAAAGAATAATTATACTTACTTATAACTTGTCCCTACATGCTTTCTTAATGTTTTTAAGAACAAAATGGTTCTAGCCTTAATCAAAATTGATAATTCAAATATATTGATGGGCTTCATATATAAAAAGGATGCTGTTATAGAAAATTTGATTTAACAAACGAGGTTTCTAATATGTCCAACTTCTCACTTAGTGACTTGAGAGTTACGAATAACAAAAAAAAAATTTCACGATACACCATAATACAAATCGGAGCTCTATAGTATCTTATGAAAAAATATATTTATATAAATTACTAGGTGCTTTCCGCGGTTTCACCCGCGCGGTGATGGATGATGATGATGATGAAACTTATACCCTATGTTACTCAGGGTGAATGTAGCTTTCCAATGATGAAAGAATTTATGAAATCGGTATATATACTTTTTGAGCCAATTCGTTACAAACATACTTACATACAAATCTGTCCTCTTTATAATATTATATATATTAATTTATTACTCCATACAGTAACCTTGTTATTCTCTATTAATATTGTTCTAATTAATAATAATAATAAATCGTTTATTTCATTTCTGAGCATTTTAAAAATGAGGTGGGACTACCTTTTAGGTATAGTGAAATACCTGTGCCAGGTAGACCCGCTCTTCCTTATCTTAAAAATTGCTGGAGGACAAATAATTTCAGGATATGTTCTGCATATCTCTCAGATTCTACTATTACCTATTAAGGCTGTGTTTCTATTCTATCTATCCAATATAGAATTTCATTGCCCAATTCCCGTTACAGAACACCAGAATTCCGAAGAGCAGGCAGCCTTCCTCCAGGATCTCATCTTGACATTCCAGCAGCTATCAACACCTGCACCGATATTATTGAGAAGATTGGCAACAGGTTTCCAAAGCTTATGAGTAGAGGAGACAGGTTTCATAGGGTACTTAAAAATATCATGGTGTTTTGGGTGTTGTAACTAACACAAATAAAATTTGAATAATTTGAAACCGACTTCCATTCTATTTAGTTATTGGATAGGTACTCAAAAACTACCGAACCAAATTTAATGAAATTTTAATGGGACCACGAGAAGCACGAGCTTTCAAACAAAAAAATATTTTATGTGAATCGGTTCACCCAGTCGAAAGTTATGAGGTAACAAATATAAACAAAAGAAAATACAGCCCATTGAGTTCCTCCCCTTTTTTTGGAAGTCGGTAGAAAATGTATTTAATTCTATGGTGTTGAATAATAATAATTGTATTAACCTATGACATTTTGTAACTTAAACCAGGACTTCTATGCCCTTGTCTTTCATCCTGTTGGAACCAGTTAATTGGGTCGATAATGATATGAATAATATAAATATGAATAAATTGATAGTGTATAAAAAGCTGAAGGTAGTTTTTTGAGCGCCAGTCATCTTAGGTACTTCAGTATTCTAGTCTAGGTAGGTACTTTATTCACAAATCTTGCGTCTTTCTGATGAGACTAATATATGAAATGAAGTGAAATCGTTTATTCTGTATACAGAATACAGAATAAACGAAGTACGGGGGCACTTACAAATTGTCATATTACATTTATTATTTCTTAAATCGAAAACCGGATCGGAACGCGACCACGACTGAGAAGATCCGGCAAGAAACTCAGCGGGCTTGTCTTTTTACATTTTTTTATCGCCAATTTCTTAATGTATAAAATTTACATTATTAAATTAAATTAAATTAAAATTTATATTACTTATTATACTTATTGTTCGTTTATTTTTAACTCCAGTGTGTTGCCTTACAAAAGAGACCATAATAATGGTATCATTAGGGCAAGACACGCTACACTTTGACATCGTAATACACGAGTAGATAGATCCTAGGAGTAGGAGTGATCAGTAGATAGTTTTAATAGTAATTTTAAACTTATTAATAGGCAAATCTTAGATAACATTTGGATACTTATTATAGAATCGTATACATTGTCCCATAAAAGAATGACTTATCTGTGGAGACGCGTTACATGTACGGATAGCTTGTGCTTATTCCGCGTGTTGATCGAATGAGTATCACTCCTTTTTTCAAAACTGTATATATACTATTAAAATTAATGGTGTTTAATAATAACAAATAACTTGGTCTTTTGGATGTTGTGACTAACAAAATCTATTTAATTTCATGGTGATTAATAATAATATTGCAATAACCTGGGCTATACCTGTCGTAATTTTTGTAACATAAACCAGCAGGGCTATTATGTATCTCGGTTGCTAACAAATGTTGATTGAAATAAAAACAAATTGGCGGCTCCCTATCAACATTTGTTAGCAACTGAGTTACATAATAAGCCCTGCAGGACTATATGTTCTTGTTTTTCATCTTGTTCATCATTAAATGGGTCGTTATATAAACAGCTCAAGATAGTCGTATAAAGCGCTACTCATCTTAAGTACTTCAGTATTCTAGATACATTTTTAAGATATTTTTAAAGGAAAATACAACATGCATTATGTTTTTTTTTTCAAGTTTACATTAACAAGGGTGGTAATAAAAACAAATTAAATGAGTAGGTAATTAAATAAATACGTGACACAGAAAAAAATTGAGACGGAAAATGGTAGAATGTTAAGGTACTTTTACACGACCAATTATTACTTCGTTACACGTCTAGTGTAGCGAGCTGTCAATACATAGCGTTTTATTGACTAAATTGTCAGACTCTGACACATCTTTGACAGAACTCTATTGATAGAAGATAAGCCATCATTATATACAATCTTGACGTAGGTGGAAATCTTGTTATTTTGTCTATGCTGTGCATAAGAATATTCCGCTTTTATACACTGGTAATGAATGCTGATGATGATAATAATGATGATGATGAAAAGTATCCTATGTGGTAATCCAGCGCCTCATCTACCTCCACACCAAGTTTCATTAAAATAGGTCTGTTTGAGCGTGAAAGAGCAACAAACATCCATCCATCCATCCATCCCTCTAAACTTTCACATGTATTATATTAGTGGGATAGATTGCTAAAGTGTTATAACGTGTCTGTAACTTGCAAGGAAACTCTTGTTCGCCCAGTTCCTCTCCCAACAAATACTATGTTGCTTTGTGTATTATCACGGAGTCGTCGAACAATAAATGTATTTTTTCGTTTCTTTCCTTTTTAATATTGTTTCTGTCCATTTTCAAGTACAACAACATATTACAATCTACGAAGAAATAATATCAGGAAGAGTAACTGGCTTCAAAAAATGACCCAATAAAAGTCGTGCTAAATCAATAACATCGTTCACGCCGCTATGACTCAGCTGTCATAGTAGATGTTGCAGCACGCGCGTGAACCAATCCCTGCTTTCCTTCTGAAATTTAAACCAATCACCGAACATGTCTATTTGTAACGTTTTGGTTTGTTGGACCACTTTTTGTGTGGAATTTGTTCTGAGTTATGCTTCCTGACATTATTTCTTCGTAGATTACAATACAACAAGAAATACACAAACCAAATCACTTCTGGATAAAATGAAAATAACCTCAACTCTCGATGTCAATTTCACGTCAAGGTCAAAATGTCGAACATAAACTACTGTTTAAACTAGCCCGAGGCCTATCCCACTAATGCCACTAATTCGAACTTATAACTCCCACTAACTAGGCATACTAATACCATAGTGGTAGCATAGTACTCGTACCTGCAATTCTTCCTTAATCGGCTAGTTGGTGATGTAAATAATCACCTAAATTAAAGCACATACATACGTTATTTCGTTTGATATTTGTTCTGAACGTTTTCGTCGGGCAGGTAAGACAATTTTACGCTACTTTTACTCGATCAATTGTCCAATAGGTTATATAGATTGTAACCTATTAATGTTTATCTGTGGTTGTATTTTTGGTTAGGTTATTGCTAAAATATTGCTGAAATAAAACCTCGTATAAATGACCTTGACATGAGATTCGTTTTCAAACCGTAAACCAATTGATAATATTAATCATTTTATCATCATCATCTCATCTCAGCCGTAGGACGTCCTGCTGAACATATGCCTCCCCCACAAACTTCCAAAAGGACCGGTTGGAAGCGGCTTGCATCCAACGTCGTCCTGCTACCTTTATCAGGTCGTCAGTCCACCTCGTCAGTGGACGAACTACGCTGCGCTTGCTGGTCCGTGGTCTCCACTCTAGAACCTTCCGGCCCCATCGGCCATCTGTTCTGCGTGCTTTGTGCCCTGCCCGCTGCCACATCAACTGGCTTATCTTCTGAGCTATGTTGGTGACTTTAGTTCGTCTACGGATCTCCTCATTTCTGATTCGATCACGTAGAGAAACCCCGAGCATAGCCCTCTCCATAGCTCAATGTGCGATTTGTAGCTTGCTTATGAGGCCCATAGTTAGAGACCACGTTTCATTCACAATTAATCATTCTTCATCTAACCAATAAAGATATCAAACATTAGTATCCTAAATCCCACCTTAGGGTACACGAAAAGAAGGGGTTCATCGACATTTTTGCATAAATCAAACTAAGTTTACCATTTATTGTAAATGGGTCTTTCTTATAATGTATTCGAAATAGTATAGATGGAGCTTTTCAAAGATAATCCACATTAATAAAAATCCATCCATGACTAAAAGGAGCCCATTGCAGCTCAAACCTGAATAAAAGGTGCACATTGCATGCGAAACTGGTAAAGAAGGTTCTCATTGTCTAAATTGACAAAAACGCGTCGTACGCGCGTAGGAGTTATTTATACATATATACTTCCTAATCTGTGGTAGGAGTTACATTGGTGAAATTAGTATAAGTTCATTGTTATCGATTTAATTGATTCAAAATTTATATTTTCAGTCACATAGGATACGTAACGTTTTAAAACATAAAATTCATTAGTATTAACCATGTCTTTTAAGCAGTCATTTAAATATCAAAGTTTAATTGGCAATTAGCTCTGGTATATCCTTCATATGTTGTGAAGGTAGCCTCTTTCGTTTAAAATATTTTATGTTTGAGTTATGTGAAATATTACACTTTTATGATAATTAATAAGGCAGCCGTCCTCCTACCGTTATTTACATTCAAGTGTGCCAATCCGAATAAGTGTAACGTAACGTGTCGTTCAGTACAAACTGTCATTTATCTAGGGCAACTGTGACACAGACAACTCATAGTTTGTCCCCAAAAGCGTAACGCTTTGACGCATACGACACGAATACTTTTTCACATATTATTTGTGCCGTTGTGTGTATGATTTGCCTCTAAACTTGTTATACGTAGACAAATAATCTAATAATCAATGTATAATAATTATTACGCTTTGCCAATTAGGGGCCATCTATATATCTAACTGCATATTAGCAATTATTGTGCTGGTTATTTAATTCCCTTCTTGATTGGGTTAGTTGTAAGTTGCTTACATTTAATATGTACTGCATGCCAGTGCCAGAAAAAGGAACTAATCGTAAATCAAACACTTCGATTGTTTATAGAAAAAGCATAGTAACTTACTAGTGAAGGAGTGAAGCCCTGTGGGCCCAGCACCAAAGTTTGCGTAAGTGTAACGTAAACGTATCGTCGTACTGTGTATGTGAAATAAAATCAAATCTAATGTCTTTATTTGCATGAATATAGGTAATCGTAAAATCTGGTAAAAATAAGTAGTATAATTCTTCACAATTCCCCTTGACGGTAGGCAAAAATTGTATAGTTAATTCTAATTAATTATATTGCTAATATAAATTATTCTCTACGTAATCTATTATAATTCAAAAGTCTTATAACTCCAAGATATACAAATTAAAATAAAATTAAATATAACTCTCTCAAATATCTTAATCAACGATACGATTACGTTGAAGATCTCATCTTCAATACGAGTGCCGATTTCATAATGCTTGAAACCCGAGTCGACGTTTTCGATCCCTAACGTGAGTGTCTAGCCAACCGCTTCTTTAATTCTCCAGGGTGTTATGTTATGTATAGAATAATTAAAATAACTTGTGACTAACAAAACAAATATCCTCTTATCCTAATAGGTATAAGGATAAGAGAATATTGACATTTGTGTAAAACAGTTTTATTATCGTATTCGTGAAGTTATTATTAACTTACATTCATGCCTGCTAACAAATTGAACTTTGGTATTTTTATTTAGGTACATACCTATCTATACACTAGCTGACCCGGCGAACTTCGTACCGCCTAACAGTCGATTCTTTCTTTTTTTTTCTTTTTTTAATACTTAATCTGTCTGCTATTTGGGAGGCCGGGTCAGCTAGTAAAATAAAAAAAGAAAAAAGAAAATTAATAAGTCAACAATTACATTATGTCAAAACATAAAAATGATGAAACACCTACTTAGATTTAGTAATATTATAGATGCACAGCAAAGAGACGTTTACATTTCAAGTGACATTTTACTACAATATTGACATTCATATTTATACGATACTAACGTCACCCAATTGTTTTGCCTTCCCGGAACCTCTCCACTAACAATTAAACTTTATGGTATGGCATTAAAGTTCAAATTGACTTTGTATTATTACGAATCGATTGTATGGGAGTATGGAAAATTGTTGTTTTGCGACCATTTAAGGCAATTTTTTAAATTTTTCTCTCCGTAAGAACCATCCTCGTACTTCAAGGAATGTTTTACAAAAAGAATTAACAAAATCGGTTCAGCTGCTCTCGAGATGTGCGCTTAGCAACACATTCAGCGATTGATTATTACATTATAGAAGATTAATATTTTAACATAATAATTATAATTTTATAAAATAATTGTATGTACTCTACTACACTTGTACAACCCGTCGAGCGTCGTCACGAGATTAAAATGTCACAATTTCAAATCGAACAATAATAATGTTTATTATGTTAATACACTGTTATCTACATCTGACGCGTATACCTACATACATTGAAATTTAATAGAGAGAAAAATTCCATCCTCGGACGGAATTCGAACCCGCGTCTTCTGACTCTCCGTGTCAGACGCCATTGACCAACTAGGCTACCGAGAATCTGGTCCGAGCATCGAATTGTAACTCTCTATTTGACTAACCGGCAGGCACAGATAGTTAGAATTATTTCTTTTAATTTACTTAGAAAGGCCCGAGCAATAACTTGATTTTCATCACTTAATATCCTTGTTTCTATTTTTGTATTAATTCTGTGTTCTGGGCCTCGCAGAGACAAATCCACCAATCTCTCATCCATTGCCGATGTCCAAACATTTTAAAGACTGGTTTGACAGTTGGTACGTCCCATCCTGCTGAGCTGCTGATCCTGGGTTCGATCCTAGGATAAGTCCAACATTTGTTTGCATATCTGTTTGACCTGTATTTGTATTTGTATATAAGTATATATATCGGTCATCTGTAGGTCTACCATGAGTTTATGACACCAATCGATGCTCGATATCGACTGCCGCGAAAAAATTTATGAAAAAAGAACAGTGCCACCTTGCGGTCAATTGTAGAACTAAAATTGACAGCGAGTACGCCAATCACAAGCTTAATAGGTAGGCGAGATCGAGTATCGAGTAGTATCGACTATAGATGACATTTATGTTGCCAACTCATGGTAGAGGTACAGGTTACCCATAGTACAGGCTCTACCTAGTTGTACCTGAAGAACTCGAGTGTTTGTTGTGTCCCATATCACAGTATTATTATAGAGAAACAGTACGGAAAATACCCACAAAAGTTCGAAACGGCTCACTCACACAAACATGCGCATCGACGATAGCCCTAAGCGGTTGTCGCGGTGCTGTCAGTAGTGAGGCCGCGTCAAGACGAGTGATCACGTAGTTTTATTATCGCTTTACTAGGCTTAGTTTCCATACTGTTGCATCTTTATAATAGTATAAATAGGCATAGGCCCATATTATTATATTATATATTATACGCACTCGTATATGTATTAGTAAATTACATAAGTAAGTAGCTAAGGGAATATCACTTTCCGTTTTATTAAAACTATAAATGTGTTGATTCCAGTATTTGCTCAAAAACACGAGGCTAAGTGACGTCAACAAGCGACTGAAGGCTCAGATCTGGAGCTCAGTAGTGACCATCGTGCTGGTGGAAGCCAAGAACCTGCCTGCGATGGATCTGGACACCAGGTCCAGTGACCCTTATTGTAAGTTTAGGTAAGTAGATGGCTGTACGTGAGCCAGCAGTGGGACACTAATTGGATGGAATACTAGCAGATATAATATAGAATTCACTTCATTAACGTACTTGTGATAAGTATTTTACTGGACTTACATATTTTCGATGTAAGCAAGGAAGATGTTATAACCTTGGCGTTTTATAAAAAATAGATTGCGTGCAAGATAGGCGTGGTAGCATAGTACCTGCAGTTCTTCTATGGATAATGTCTATACGGAAAGATTTGTCTGTAAGTATGTTTGTAACGAATTGGCTCAAAAACTACTGGACCGATTTCAAAAATTCTTTCATCATTGGAAAGCTACATTCACCCTGAGTAACATAGGCTATATAATATTCATCATCGTCATCATCCATCACCGCGCGGGTGAAACCTCGGAGAGCAGCTAGTATGTGATATAAAGAATCGCCTATAAATTAAAGCGCATACAATCGTTATCTGTACATTATATTTCCTTTGATATTTGTTCTGAAAATTTTCATCAAGAGGTAATATAACATCCTAAATCATAACTTGATGCAGGCAATTCAATCGTATAGGTATTTATGTATACCTTCTTCAGGCACTTGTGTTCCACAAAGCGTGATCCATATTGGCTTTATAACTGTTTTGTTAAGATATTAAATACCTATTATGTGTATACCTGTTGCTATGAGGTATCTACTAATTATTCTTAAACAATCATGTTTGTCGCCATACTAATTTGTGGCGGAACTTGCAGCCTTGTCCTTTATTAGTGTGTGTGTAGTAAAGACCTAAGCAATTACCTATAATAAGGTTTGTATGCACGTGAGCACGTTCAGACAAATGATAAAGAAGCTGACAAGGTTGTGGATTATTGAATGATATCGCCAGAAAATAAATAATAATCTGGCGAGTTCTTGTCGTTTTAAAAACATCATGAGTCATTTCTCAACTTTGAATACATAAATTATATTCGTTTGCGCTATCCCATGCACCATCTTCGATGCGCCAATTATGGTTTCGTTAAACACATAATCGTTTAACGATATAGGTACATATACATAATAATCGATTTCTCCACAAGAGGGTTTTTCGCCGACGAAAAACCAGGTCATCTGATCCCACGATGCCGGCCGGCGAGTGGTTTACGGCCGGTCCCAATAATCTATCAATCGCCGGTTTACCTTACTAATGATAGATATTTGACACTTTTTGTATGGACGTTATGTCAAATTTCTATCGGTAGTAAGGTAAACCGTGGATAGATAGATTATTGGGATCCTCCATTACTGGCACGATACATGCAAAGGCAACAGAGCGCATGGCGCGACAGTCAGTACTTCAGCCCACATAAATACCTAATAATAATAATTATTTACAACTTTAAATACAATGTTTCATATAATTATATACGAAACATTGTAGAAACACTAGATATTTTAATTACAATATAAGTGGTTACTTTAAGGTGCAAATTGGTAGCCGACTACACGTAGCAGCAGCAGACGACGTGTCGTCGCTTTATGTCGCCACGAGACGTCGTTGCGTTCTGTCGCTGCAGTCATGATTTCGAACCCGACTGCAGACGGCAACTGCAGATGGCATCAACCATTTGAAAAGGGATACGAAAGATTTAGTTTAAAAGCTTTTCAGTTGTTTTCCTAGGCAGATTGGTACCCGAGCGGCACTACTGATCTGCGGTCAGGCGACAGTGTCGCTTGTCGTCTGCCGCTCGACGACGCGACGCTAACTTCGTGTAACTACGAATGGTATTTCATAGAAAGACATAGAAACCAGTAGTGTCGCTGCGACATGTCGTTTGCTGCGGCTTCATGTAGCCGGCTACCAACTCGCACCTTAAGTTACACGATTTGGAATCCCTGTACCCTGTATTAGTATTAACTGTGTTGCAGGGTAACAGTTCCTTCCTATGATAGATTAATTACAAACTCGGTAGTATTATATAGACACAATATTTATAGATGCATCAGCGAAACATAATTATGTAATGCGTGTTTGAGCGAGAGCGTGTGTGCATAAGGGAAAAGTTGCGTATAAATTATACGCGTTAGGGTGTACTTAATGTAAACTTTTGATTTATATGTAATTCTGCATATTGAAGAATAATAATGGTGATCACAGGAATGTCATACTTTCACCCATCCCAGTACGCAGACAGAACATGCATATGGAAGAAATAAGGGCGCACATATATATAAATCTAGATAGGTGCGCCACGAGATATAGTTAACATATCGAAGAACCCCACACTGGCGTTTGTGCCAGCGGTGGCATCGTGCAACCATATTCTCCCATACATATATCATCCCATAGATATAACAAGTATTTTTTCGGTGGTAATGCCACGCTGTAACCCCACAGCCGGGACCGGCACGACCGAGGAAGTAGGTACCACACTCCCACATAACACCGACGTGAAGTAACACAGCTTGCTATTGCGTTTCGTCGGTTTGTGGGAGGTTCCGGAGGCCCGATTCCCCCTTTCCACATTCTCCCTATCCTCCCCCCTTCCCCTCCACCCTCACCCTATTTATCTCTTCCTTCCATCCTTTCTCAAAGGTCGGCAACGCATCCTCGAGACCTCTGGTTTGCTGATATCCGTGGGTGACGGTATCACTTACCATCAGATGAGCCGCTTGCTCGTTTGCCAACCTATCACATAAAAAATATATAAATCAAAAAAATAAATAAAAATATATTTTTCTCACTAAAATTACAACATTTGGTTTCGCTAAGTAGGCGTTAGTGCTAAACCATATTATAAAAATTGTTAAGGGTTGCGACATCAATATGAAAGTTATGTGTTTGTAAAAACTCTTTTTTTGGTTTGATAATGCTTGTTAAGCTATTCAATAGATATTCCACGTCCCCACACGACGGTTAAGAGGATTGCATAGCTAGTACTTGTCCACACTAAAGGAAAAACTCTTTTCTACCTGTAAACATTGTCCGATTTCAGTGATTTTTTTTTAATGCATTGTTTGCTATGCCCGTACGTTTTGATGTTTTCAGTTTTTTCAATAAAAAAAAAGTATGTTACTTTAAGTACTGAAAAAAACAAAACGTACAGGCATACAATGTGTCGATTGCATTAAAAAAACACTGAAATCGGACAATGTTAACAGGTAGAAAATAGTTTTTTTCCTTAAGTGTGGACAAGTACTAGCTATGCAATCTTCTTAAGGCTGCTCTCTCGAAAAATTACAATATTCCGGGATCTTTGCGATCCTACTGCTGATCAAGTATTAGAGCTAAGGATTATTTTATTCGTTTATATAATTTTCCATTCAACTACGTACAAAAGCAGCAAAATATTTTTTTTAAAGTTACAATATGATCAATAAAAAAAAATCAAAAATATCTTAGTTTTTACATATATTTGACTTCTTCTCTAAACCAATATGAAACATTGACTTGATACTTACATTAAAAATAGAGAATAAAATTGGTTTGATTGATTGCCTTGGTGGCCTAGTAGTTATGGCGTCTGACACGGAATGTCGGAAGATAAGCTGGTTTCGAATTCCGTCACAACATGTATAATTTTCTATATATACAAAGTTTGGTCTCGCTAAGCAGGCGTTAGTGCTTTATCCCGTTGACTCGCGATTCGCCATATTCGGCCAATAATATACGAGTATACAATAGATTTCGCAGAAATCAACCTACTCTTCCAGGAACTGCAACGCGCGTGGTTAAAAATCATCATCATCATTTCAGCCGTAGGACGTCTACTGCTGAAAATAGGCCTCCCCCATGATTTTCCAAAAGGACCGGTTGGAAGCGGCCTGCATCCAACGTCGTCCTGCGTCCTTCATCAGTCGTCTGTCCACCGTGTCGGTGGACGACCTACGCCGCGCTTGCCGGTCCGTGGTCTCCACTCCAGAACCTTTCGGCCCCATCAGCCATCTGTTCTGCATGCTATGTGACCTGCCCACTGCCACTTCAACTGGCAAAACATATACTTAATAAAAATAATATATAATTTTTTCAGGTTAGGTAACGAGAAGTACAAGAGTAAAGTGGTATGGAAATCACTGCACCCGTCGTGGTTGGAACAGTTCGACCTGCACCTGTATGATGACCAGGAGCAGATCCTGGAGGTCACCGTCTGGGATAAGGACAAGCAGGCCAAGGATGACTTCTTGGGACGGTGAGTTTCTTGTTTCGCTACGATATTAAGAGGATTGCATAGCTACGAGTAGTACTTTTGACACTAAAAGAAATAACTCTTTTCTACCTCTTAACATTGTCCGATTTCAGTGATTTTTTTTTTCATTAATCGTCACATTTTTTATATGCCCGTACGCTTTGGTTATTTCAGTATTTCAAAGTAATATCAATTTCGGTTTTCTAGAACATAACGCTAAAGAACTTTTTTTTAAAAGTTCAATTCAAAATGGCTTTTATTTTTTTTTGTAATTAATTTAAAAGTTGACACTTTTCATAACATTTACAGAGATTTCCCACTTTAAAAGCTCAGAAGTGTTTTTATATGAATTGTATCAAGTAATAATTTATTTAGAATAAGGATACATTGCAGAACAAAATTGCAAACAACAAAGTTATGACGGTTTAAAGGCAAGATTCGGTCATTAAAAAAACCAAAAAAATAACATACCTAAACTATCGTGACACTTAGGACATAGGATCTATCGGGGAAAACGAACGCATTACCCCCCTAACCCCCCGAAAATCCTGTCGGTCCATACACTAATCACCCTGTATACCTAGCCCTGTCTCCCATAAATTAAGCGAGTGAAGCTGCGGACGGGTCAAATTAAATATGTCCAGCTATTTCATATAAACATACAAAAAGTCAATAGTTTAAAAAAAACCAAGAGGTGTGAGAAACGTATTCGGAGGAAAAAGACATTCACCAAAAATGGCTATGTTTGCTTTCCAGAGACAGACGTGTTAAAAAACAATAAAATGTTGATGTACCAATGCTCATACGCCATCGCTGTTTATAACTTCAGTGCTGAAAGGATATTTCCTTTAGTAGCTGCACAGTGGACTAAAGAAAGTAAGCGTTATTAAATAGAAACGGTCGAAAGTGTATTTATTTACAAGGTTTTGTTATGTGTCCTTTTAACTATTATGGCAACCCTATGTTGGCATGATACTGACATACTGTTAACCCAATATGTTTTATCCATTGTAAATGCCAGGTCAGCCCCAGCAAATTATTCCCATGTGTCATCCACGTACGATTTGAAATAATACAATACCACCGACCTCGATTGTAACGTTTTCCCCAACAGATTCTTTAATAAAGGTCAAACAAACATTCAATTGTAAAACAGTTATACCAACAGCTGTAAAGCGTAGGCCACACCGCCAGCTAGCGAGCGAGCGAGCGAGACGGGCGAGCTTCGTTTCGCCTCTTTTATTCTTCAGTTCTCAACCTGAACTACAGAGATAGGCTACATCAGTACAAACAATGTGAACAAAATATCCGATTAATCCAGCGGTTTTGTTCGTTTACCTCGTCAGCGTAGCTTAGCTCCGTACTTTTTTTTCCTGTCCGGGCGCATAATAGGCCCGGCCCGCGAGCTATCCTACTCCTACCTTGGACATGATCAGAGTTCTTTTCTACTCTTTCTTTCGTCTCGCTTTCTTGCTGCATACTATTTCTTTCTTTAATTCAATTCATCTTTCACACTTACCACTGGTAGCCAGCAGCTACTATATCTGTATTTAGGAATTGAAACTCAGGATTTGTTCTTTATTTTTCTTACTTTCTAATTAAGATTTATTATCTTGAGATTTAAAAGTTACCTTTATTCTTATATACTATAATATTATACTGCAGGCACTTTCTATATAGCTTAGTACATAGCAGTGCTATCAACATATTTTTTTTACTACTTTTTAACAATGTTTTTACAATATTCTTATAACTTATCTCTAATTTCTTTGTCCTTTACAATTTTATATACATTTTTTTATTTTTTATTTTATTACATTTTCAATATCACATCGATATAGCTCCGTACTTCGAAGCATCGTTCACTCGGCTCGACGAAAGTTCAGACGATGATTTAACTAAAAATTTAAAGAACACGGTGACACTTCTCGCTTTCCTGCCCGCTCGCTCGCCTGTTCGTCCGTAGTTTTCGGTGTGAAACCACATAGTTTAGCTCGCCAAAGCTTTGCTTAGTTTATATAGTTTCCCTTGTCTCTCTTCCATCCGGTGACGCTGTAAATACTGGTAGAGGCAAACAGCACGTTCTTAAAAAATAAAAACAAAAGACACCTCGCTCGCCTGCTCGTTAGCTGGCGGTGTGACGTGCGCTTAATGCGATTAATTCGATGCGATCTATGCAGAATTCTGGCATGGTTCCAGAAGCTTTGTTTGATAATAGGTAGATATCAATATTGTTTTACTCTATCAAGTTACGGTACGGACAAATCGAGACAGTAGAACTAAACCCAGAACATAGAATAGAACTGAAGTGTGTGTCACTCAGACTGACTCTCATTAGCGCAGTATTTTTTATTATTTTTATTAAAAAAATATTTACTACAGCTACCTTCACAGACTAACACTGTAATGCACCATTGCTTCCTGACATTGCTTTGCAATTTTAGAGGGGAAAATACAAATAATGCGTCGTTTGGTGACGGAGCGACATCTATTGAACAACTTGACAGCATTATCCAACCGTAAGAAGAGTTTTTCCAAAGAGCTTCTGAAGGACTTTAAGTACCAGTATTCCACCCGCTTTTAGAAGCTCGTTATAGCACATATATTTTTTGTTAACAATACACTGCTTCAATAGGTAAATTATGGGTTTATGAAACTCAGACCATAATTTATGAGGAACTAATTAAACAGACGAGAAGACCCTATAAAGTTTACTAATTATATTTATTAATTTATTATATATTAATTATTCTTTTAAGTTTAACAATTTTACTGGGGTGATAAAACTGATACGTAAGTGTCTAGTACTTAATATGTTTACTAATAATATAATTAAGTATCTACAATTTATTTAAGTATCGTTTAAAAATAAAGGTTACGGAAAAGCAAAAATGTGGTTCTCGAGCCCTCAGCCTTTACTAAAATTAATATACTTTTTTTAGATGCACAATAGACCTATCAAAGCTGGAACGGGAGAAGACTCACAACATATGGAAGGAGCTGGAAGACGGCAATGGACAGGTGTTCTTACTGCTGACCATCAGTGGCACCACGCAGTCAGAGACCATCACAGATCTCACCAGCTATCGAGAAAACCCTCGAGACCAAGAAATTATCGAGAGGAGATATGTGAGTGAGCTTATGTCCTATTTTTATTTCATACTAGACTGCCCGCAACTTTGTTCGCGTAGTAGGCAATAATAAACACAATAAAAATGGCATTAGTGATATTTATCCTCAAGTTATAGCATGACCAGGAGAAATAGGTGTTAATTTAAATTTATATATGTATATATATATATATATATATAGAGACTACCGACTGCCCGCGACTTCCTTCGCGTTGAAGGCTCAGCCTTCGGCCTCGTCATCGCCACCCATCTTTTCTTGGTTTTTCTTGTATAACTTTCTCCTGACAGTAATTAACACAATATAAAAAGAATTTGCGAGATTGTTGCACCCTTTTCAAGTTATAGCGTGACCAGGAGAAATAAGGATTCATTTACATATTTATAGAAGATAAATTAAATACATCTCCTATTATTTATACATAATACACAAATAAACTCTGTATCAAATATTCCCTGACACCTGATACACAGACGAGGCGAGGCCCAGAACTATTAAGTAATTATTGCTTTGTTATCATTTGATTGATAATCATGTAAGTACCAATGATCCAGATGGTGTGGTAGTAATGAAATGAGCAAAGTCAGCGCTAAGAATTCTAATTTATTCGAACTATCAAGACCTGCCTCTAATTTGACCTCATACAATCCATAACGGCCGGTCCCAATAAATTGATCAACCCAAATATAAATTTGGATTCATCCTTATTCTCGATCGATCTCGAGGGTCTGTCTCAGTCTTACACTGGCAAGTGAATTGTTCTTTCTAAAATTGCAGTGTTTCCTAAAAGTTTTAAAATGATCCAAAAACAAAGGATGCTTCGTTAAAAGATTGCCGAGTAAAATAAATTAAAACTGATTACAGGCATGGTATCACCTAAACGAGCAGTCAGGGGCCAGCGGAGTTGGCTGGCTTTGCGTCAAGGTATATGGTGCCAAAGGTCTGGCAGCGGCAGACCTCGGGGGAAAATCTGATCCATTCTGTGTAGTGGAACTAGGAAATGCGAGGCTACAAACACATACAGAGTACAAGACGCTAACACCGAACTGGATGAAGATATTTACTTTGTAAGTATCAGGCTTTATGATGGTTTTTAATTAAATTAGATTGCTATATCAATGATGTTATTATATAAAAGTAGAGTCAGTTCCAGTTCTGCGTCATGGTGTAGACTCTTTAGATATAGTCTGATTAATCTGCTGTAGATGGAGCCAAGTGTCTATTAGAGATAAATCTTTTACGAAAGCATATCCAGGTGGCCGATTCTACTGATTAAATTGCAATCGAACCGTAGCTGAACGGCGACTTTTATGCGTTTTATTATTCCGCTATTGAACAACAGTCCAGCTGCAGTTACGTTTCTGTTGACGCCAGCGATCGATCAAAACTTTATGTTCTGCTAACTCGATAGATCATGAACGCGTTGTTAACTCATATTCGTATATACTGCCGTCGTAAGGAAAAGGGGCACAACTAACATTTTTTTTAAAATTGAGTTATATACATGTTTAGAATCAGAAAAAAAAGGCACATCTGCTCAATTTTTTGTAGAATTTTATCTTCAAGGAATTCGGAGATACAGTAGGCTTAAAAGGCACAAATGAGACCAAATATTCATGTTTTATAGAATGAAAGGCACATTTATTTACCATTACATTGAAAAGGCACAAATACGTAGATGTGACTATTACTTCATACAGATTTTTACTAAAAACTACTTTGAAAAGGCACACCTACAATATAACAAAAAGAAAAGTCTCAAATGCCAGATGTGCCCAGTCTACTTAATTAATGATCCATGCATGTCTCAATCAATTTACGTATAAAAGGCACAAATAACCAGTTGTGCCTTTTCTTTAAATTATTTACGATTAGGGGTGAGGAAAGGAGGGCAGGGTTTGATTGAACCGCGCCAGTTGTGCCTGCGACGTCGAAGTGACTCCAAGCTTGTCTGCAGCCTGCCCGCGCTAGGTAAGTTTATTTACGTTTTATCCATGTTTACATATTGTTTCTAATTCAAGTAGGTAGGTCGATAACTTTGTAGGTTAGGTCATAAACCTAGGTAATCTCAACAGTTACCTGTCGGTTTCTAGACAGATGTGCCAAACAAAGCCACGGTAATATTATTATTATCTAACAGACTATTTTGTCTGCACCAGGAGGCGCGTCCGTTTGTATGAAGTTGGAACACTTTATAGATAACATTACCGTGCCTTAGCTTAACACCTATGTGACATGTCATAATATTTAATTAATTAAGTAGCAATATGATAAACGTATATTATCATTCATTTTACTTGCTTTTCCTTTATTTCAGATAATTTTTAAATGCAGTCACGTGGTAAAAGATTAGTCAGCGCCGCTTTACAAAATCTAAAGCCTAGATCTGATATTGAAGAACAGATTCCGTCCACTAGTCGTCTACAAAACTGCTCGCCACAAATTCTAGCATTAGAATCAGATTTTGATTCGGACGATTCAGTAGCCGATAATGATTATGAGCCACCAAAAAAACACAAAACATACATTATTGCTGCTCAATGCTTAAAACAATCAGTGGTTAAAAACTTAAATATGAGGGGTCATAATGAAAACTATGAACGACGTGAAGCCAATATTTTATTGGATGATTTTGGCTCCGAATCAGACTTAATTCCATGTTCTCAACCGTGTTTGGAGAAAACGATTCCAGAATAATCAGATGAGTCTACAAAAGACGAGCTTACAAAAAAAGGGACAGTAAGAAAGCGCAAAAGATATGATGTTAGTCTTAAAAAACGAAAGGAAGTTAAAAGAGAAGAAAAAATATTTACCAAATATTTTGTGAAACCCGGATGCGAAGAGAACATTTGTAAAAAAAAATGTTCAACAAAATTCTCAGAGGATTATCGCAAAATTACTAATCGTAATTTCTGGAACTAAATCTTGGTCGGAACAAAAACCCTTTTTTTTTAGCTAATACTATCCAGCAAAAGCCTAGACCAAAGAAAAAAAGTCATGATGATGAGCATAGTAAACACTATGATCGAACTAAGAGTGTTTCGTATTTCTTAAGTGATGAAAACGGTGAGAGAGTTACGGTACGTAAAACGTTTTTCTCACAACTTTGGGTTACAAGAAAAGTAATTGTAAGGCTGTGAGGAACATTATTGACACATACTACAAAACAAAATACGCAGAGCCTATTGCTGACGGCCGAGGTCATAACCCGAACCCATCACAAATAGACAGTACAAAGGTAAAAGAACATTATGTCTTTTCGTCCAGTTGTGTCGCATTATAGAAGAGTTCATGCACCAAACCGGAAATATTTGCCCTCGGATAGAACATTTTTCGCACAATTCACATTCCTCGTGTCCAAGTTTTGTGAAGGATATTTTAAGCTCATTTACGACATTATAATTCTGTTATATAATTCAAATATATTCAAGAAAATTAAATAATCAGCAAAACTGATTATTTAATTTTCTTGAATCTTTTTTATAGTTATTACCAATTACTGCATTGTGATAATTCAACCAAGTGCCATGTTATGTTTATTATTGTTACATTTAATTCTTATAATAATAATAGTATTGTTTTAAATATTAAACTACGAGTGCCTTTAATAATTACGTGTGTGAGCTATTTCCTGTACATGAACAATAAATAATTAGAATATGCTCTAATAGAGTAGCTTCATAAAGGTTCAAAACCAAAATTTATGCTCCTATTACTACCTCTATTAAGAATTAAGAATATTTTGATTTATTTTTCTTAATGTGATTTAGAGTAACTATTTTTTTATAGATTTTTGAGTTAGGGGTCCAACTTATTAGTAAAAAGAATAAAAATATTTAATTTTTAATTTCCTTAGGTATCTTACTAACTAAAATGTGTGATTGAGTTTAAGTATTAGCACTTGTTGTTTCTAATTCATATCTAATTATTGTGCTTCCCTAATAATGTATAAATAACTATTGAATATTAAGAAAGTTTTTTTATGTTGTATGCCTTTTTATGTCCTAGAAGAAGATTTGTTAAGTTTTGTTTCAGTTAATTGGATAAGCTAACCAGAAAATATGGCATGACATTATTATAAATATGTTTTATAGTTTATTAAACTTTCTTCACATGATTATTTGTTTTTTTTTTATAGAAAACAAACATTAAGTCAATTTACATTAAAAAGGCGCAATTAGACAAATGTGCCCTTTCTTTTAGACTCAATGACCAATTTGCTTGAAATATTAAAAAGAAAGGTCATATTTGGTTAACTGTGCCTTTTCTTTGTAGTAAGTGGTATTTTTAAAATATATTTTTATTATGTTGAAAGGAATAATTTGAATTTATTTAATAATTAATTATATTTAAAAACTAAAAAGTAAAAAATATAATAGTACTAATCTTCACGCATATATCATCAGTATTTTTTTTTCTTTTAAGCAATAGGTTTCCGCACTATGAAGCAGAATATGGTAAAAACTTTAATCCAAATTATCTCAGTTTGGTCAAAATGATAGATGTGCCCTTCTCTCGTACGACGGCAGTATAGTAGTGTCAATTATATATTTATTAAAAAGTAGCGTTTATGTTATGTTAATGTGACGCTACAATCCAATTTGTCTCTAGAAATAGTAGAATGGCTTTTATCCAAAGTATCGAACGACAACCGGAGTGTAACTGCAGTTGCAGCGGTATAGATTGTTGAACGTTGTGAAATAACAGAATTGGCCTCCCGTTCTGGGTGAACTAGGAAAGTGAAGTTGATGTTGTTCAATCTTAGGAGTATAATAAGCTACTGCCAAATAGGACGAATCTTCGTCCTATTTGGCAGTAGCTTATTATACTTCATTAGACTTACAGTCCATGGTTTGAGTCCCAAACAGTTCTATGTCTTTTGGGTTTTAAACTTTTCGTTTGTTTTTATTTTCTAATGTGAGCCAGTAAAACTTTGTAAACCGTTCCTTTACTTAATTTATTGATTCAGGCGTTACTTTGCGGAAATCCATTATCAAAAACGATATTAGAAGAAATATTTAATGACACTTCCGCTAAAAAAAAATATTTTTAGCGGAGGTGTCACTAAATATTTCTTCTAATTCCTTCCTTTACTTGTATCTTTTTTTAAATAGCTTGTATTAAGCTATTTTTTTCGATAGGCATGCGATTCGAGTCGCATATATGTATAGGTATATAAATATACGTAACGAGAAAATAATGCAATAATTAAGAATGTAACATGTATATCTGCAAAACTACATATTACGAAGTTACATTAATGCGCCTGGATTCGAAAAGAGAAACGAACTTCAAGTCGTACGTGCTCCGGTTTCCAGCGAAGTTTAAAGAGACGTTCCTGGCACCGGACTTCTGGCCTGAAGGGATCGTTTTTCGACGGTGCAGGGAGCCTAGACCGAATATAAATCCTAAACTAACTGTACGCTAGTTAAGAAACCAAATAATATGTGTATATATGTTAGTCTATAAGGTATATGTTTTGTATATGGGCCGCTGGTATTTTATGTTGTGTAATTCTACTATTGCCTGAAATAAAGATGATTATTATTATTATTATATTATTATATATATACTTATTGGGTCTTCAGTAAAGTTCACAAATGATATCGGAAAAATATTATTGGTGCGGTTCACTCAAAACTTGGTGACAATAAACTTCAACGAAATTAATTAAATAAGTTTTAATTTAAAACACTATTATTGGTGCGGTTCACTCAAAACTTGGTGACAATAAACTTCAACGAAATTAATTAAATAAGTTTTAATTTAAAACACAACATAACAAATCGTCACGCTTATATCCTCGAAGGGTAAGCAAGGGTGTTAAATGGTGTTTTAAACACCTACGTTTTTTGCCAGATTGTTTTTGTCCCATGTAAGGGGGGGATGGCCTATTGCCATCTAAGGGGCACTGTTCCAGACTCTAGACTACTATTAAGAACTGCTTTATCAGAAAAACCCAATAACTGTCCAACCCAGGACCTCGATATTCCCAAACGGCGCTTCCACTACTACACTAAGACCAAGCGGGCGAAGACGCTGGTGGATCACCTAGTAGGTAATGAAAAAAATTAAAAAGTACTATGACCTCATTGCTCGAAAATCATTCAGTTTTGTTTAAAATAAAATTAAATGAATAAACCAATTATTACACGAGGCCAAATAACACTACTATATTTCTCAATGTTGTGAATTATATATATTTTTTTAATTTTATGTAGGGTATATCGTCCTAAAAACACTACTCTATTTCTCAATATTGTAGATTATATATATTTATTGGATTTTATACGGGCCATATATTCTCATATCATCAAAAGCCCAGCCTGTATATATTTGTAAACCAAAAACAAATACAGGCATTAAGTATCATTGCAGGTCACTAAAATAATGGAATCTTTAATATTCTATTACAGTACCGTAAAAGATATAAGCTCAATACTAGAAATCACTGTGTACGACGAGGATCACGACCACAAAGTGGAGTTCCTCGGGAAGCTGGCTATTCCATTGCTGAGCATACGGAATCGGGAGAAGAGGTGGTATGCCTTGAAGGACAAGAAAATGAGGGCAAGGGCAAAAGGGAACTGGCCACAGATACTGTTGGAGATGACCGTGATATGGAACCCGGTGAGTTTGTACGAACCTCTTTGTATGTACATGTACAGTCATGTGATAAAAGGTCTATTTATATCTGATAAATGTACTTTGTTAAGCTTACGTCTGAAACAGTACCTACTAGATCATACTGGATACTTAACAAATTACAGACTATTTTGATTAGTTTATTTTATATATTGTACAGTATTTTGATATTTTCATTTGTTATCCTGAACTGAATAATCTTGGTGGACTACATACTGTCTTACCCGTTAAGATATAGAATTCAAAGCTAGAAAATATCTCTTACTTTTAACCTGCACGAGTTCTGTAGAGAAAAAAAGATGTGTGGCACTCGGAGACTGCCGCGGTAAAGCTATTGCATAGCAGTTTTTATCAACTTATGCAATTATAATTATTTAACCAATGCCATCTAAATGCGAGTTGCTGAACTAAAGAGACAAGCGTGATATTTCAAAAAGTCATCAAAAGTTCTGCTATTCATCGATAGATGCCAAATCAACTTATGCAATTATAATTATTTAACCAATGCCATCTAGAGGCGAGTTACTGAACTAAAGAGACAAGCGTGATATTTCAAAAAGTCATTAAAAGTTCTGCTATTCATCGATAGATGGAGTTGGAGTGGGGGGTGTTAGGTTATTTTCGTTACGGAATTTCTGGATTCGGTCTCCACGCTCAAGGCCCGCAATACAAGCTATGCAATAGCTTAAAAGGCCTTCACAAATGCACAGTGAAGTGAAGAAAAACCTCTTGATGACTCTTAAAACTCACTGTCTTGCCAAGCGATATGTTGTTAATGTCTATTGAAAATCATTGAATAGGTATATATTTTGTGTTTGGTTTTTTTTCTTTTCTTATCCAATCTCTACACGTCCATTTAGTACGGGTCTGTGTCTAATGGTTGTCGGTCCTTTGAAAGACGAAACAAGCTTTGCCAGTACTATATTTGTGCTTTTGGTCTTTTGCCCCTGCATGGAGCTGACCAATAGTAACATACAACTGCATATCATTCATCAATTAAAGAGCGAGATCAGATGTCTAGATGATCAAGTCCTTTCTTTTTTCAGCTAAAAGCGGCAATCAGAGCAGTGAACCCAAAAGAGCCGAAGTATATGGCGCAAGAAGCTAAGTTCAAGAGGCAACTGTTTATTAGAAACGTGATGAGACTAAAAGCGATCATCATGTGGTTTATAGAAGTAGGAAAAATATTACAGTGAGTGTTATTTCTTAAGAGCTCTGATTATAAAAGAATTTTAATAGGAATGGCAATCTGAACAATGAACACAAATTAAATGCCACCGAATGCGACTTTAGAGAGCAACTAGGTTTTTAAGGATGTTAGTTAAATCTTGAGGAAATAAAAATGCCCAAAAGCTTGACTTTTTTGACAATATGAACAAGAACAGAGATCGTGTAGCTCCTCGTGAAATGCGATGGCTATATATTTATAATGATGACATTCACATTAAAGTTGTAATGTAAATTTTGTCTCACGATATATAAACTTCACATAGAGTCTAAATAGATTAGTAGCAAAGTACATGTTTGTCTGCTACGTGATAGCTATTGCTCTTTAAATTATTATTTCCATTACATCCAGATTCGCGAATGATAGGCATTTCATTATAACCATATTAAAATAATATTTAACCAGCAAAAACTACGTCACGTCAGACGCTCATCTTCAGTGCCCACCGGGTGTTCGCAGACGCCGCTACGCACTCGAAGATGAGCGTCTGATAGGTATGCTCGAAACCCGAGTCGACTAATTGCATCCTCAACGTGAGTGTTTGCCGGTTTAATAGTAATCAAACTTTCGCCTTTATTATCATCATCGTCATCATCTCAGCCGTAGGACGTCCACTGCTGAACATATGTCTACCCCATGATTTTCCAAAAGGACCGGTTGGAAGCGGCCTGCATCTAACGTCGTCCTGCAACCTTCATCAGGTCGTCTGTCCACCGTGTCGCTGGACGACCTACGCTGCGCTTGCCGGTCCATGGTCTCCACTCCAGAACCTTTCGGCCCCATCGGCCATCTGTTCTGCGTGCTATGTGCCCTGCCCACTGCCACTTCAACTGGCTAATCTTCTGAGCTATGTCGGTGACTTTCGTTCTTCTACGGATCTCCTCATTTCTGATTCGATCACGTAGAGAAACGCCGAGCATAGCCCTCTCCATTGCTCGTTTATTATCATATAATAATATTATTGTTTTACCATTATTATTTCCAGAGACTGTTTCGAATGGGAATCGAGAATACGATCATTTCTAGGTTTGCTGATATGGCTTGCCTTCTGCTATAACTACGAAATGTGGATGCTCCCATTTATAATTCTTACATTCTTTATGAGGAACTGGCTTATCTATAGGCTAACTGGTAAGTTCTATTCTTCATTAACCATAATCTTTATTAGTTGGTGAGGTATGGTGGTATGTATTGGTATGGTATTTATCCTTTCCTAACTTGAATTGGTGTGTCATCAACTGTACTTTTATAACTTTTTTTTGTTTTATCATTTTTTTCTTGGATCAACAAACAGTACATGCAATACAGATAAGTAAAAAACTAACAAAAAAAGACTGTGGCACTCGGAGACTGCCGCGGTAAAGCTATTGCATAGCTGTTTTTATCAACTTATACAATTATACTTATTTAACCAATGCCATCTAGATGCGAGTTGCTGAACTAAAGAGACAAGCGTGATATTTCAAAAAGTCATTAAACGTTCTGCTATTCATCGATAGATGCCAAATCAACTTATGCAATTATAATTATTTAACCAATGCCATCTAGAGGCGAGTTGATGAACTAAAGAGACAAGCGTGATATTTCAAAAAGTCATTAAAAGTTCTGCTATTCTTCGATAGAATATGGAGTCGGAGTGGGGGGTGTTAGGTTATTTTCGTTACGGAATTTATGGATTCGGTCTCCACGCTCAAGGCCCGCGATAGAAGCTATGCAATAGCTTAATTATATTTAGGTTATTGCAGCACCATCGACGTTAACCACAAATTCGTAATATATATACGAGTGCTGAGAGTTAAGACTAGAGTTCACAAACTAACAACATAATCATCTTAATTTCTTAAGAGCAAATTTTTAGCTCACTGAAAGGACTACATTAAATGATTAATAAAGATGCAATATTGCACAAAGTGTCAAATGCTACTTAATCCTTCCTATACCGTGATTATTAAAACAAAAGATTTATGAATTAAGCTGACGTATATTTAAGTCTCTGGGACGCAAAGGGTTAAGCTGTTAAAGAACCTTTTTTGGTTATTTCATTTTTTCAGTTGCTCAAACACTGACTTCCTAAACTACCTACATTCTCATTAAATATATCAATGCTATTCAAATTTTCAATAATACCTTAGACATGCGTTACAATGGAGATCATTTACCAGCTTAATTATATTTAATTTATTATTAATTAATTAATAATTTATTTTATCGTTTAATAATTAATTTAATTTATCATTTACGACAAAATGTAGTAGCAAATAAAATAGTTGTCACGACGTGAAAGGGCTCTGGTTTGTACCTCATAGTGAAGGTTACATCAATTCAAGTAAAGAAGTATGGCACACATGGCTGCTGCATAGGATGATGCCTACCCAATTCTATTGTGATCAACAATACTATCGGATCGGCGAAAAACAAAAACATACATTTCGGTAAATAACAGTGTATTTGCGGCGTGAGTTCTTATTCTGATTAGTTCGATTGAAACTCAGCCAATGTAAACAAGTCTAACAATACCGCAATGTATACAGCTGCAATAATTATGCCCGATTTCATCTGTCGAAGTGTCTCACATTCAGTAAGGCCATGTAGAATAAACTGCGTATATTTTAAGGTTTAACAACGCACATCGCAATTCTCCGGAATAGGGAGATTATAAATAGTATGATTACTGAGTAATCCATTGTATTATTGGCCAAATATGGCGATTGGCGAATGACGAACATTAAATTATGAACAGAATTATTTATTTTAAATCACCGCTAAGACTTACTTACAAACTTTTATTGTACAGAACAGTAGATGCATCGAGTACATTTGTATTGTAATAATTTTAATTCATTGCATAACTACATTTAACATTTTTTTCTTGGTATTGTTGATCGAATTAATTAAAGTTGCTTTATTCAAGAAATTTTATGTTTGTAGAGATATTTAAAATAACACGAAGAAGGTTTTGAACATAAACCAAAGTCGACATTTAAAAAAACTTTTATTAAAAAAATCTAAATTATTGTAAAATTATCAATAAAGCTGAGCTGTTCCTTTTTTATTTATTAAATTTTCTTTAAATTACACTAGATACATTAAATATACAAGATAGTATGCTTTTTTTAATGATCGATCACTTTTTATTATTGTTACTACTTTTACGAGTACAAAACTATACGTTACCCACAAGTTTGCGTTATAAAATAAGTCATCATACACTTTCTTATAATTTTGTTTATATTCCTTTGTTTTATTTTTATTTTAGTTCGTTTGAAAGCTATCAAAACTAAATTCAAAAACGATCCGCGTCCGTTCTTAACAAAATTCTTTTCTCGTAAGTTGATTATAATTTTATTTTGTCTGATTGTTATTTAGTGTCAGCATGTTTATTGTTTTCAAATTGATGACGACAGCTTTGTAAATTTTTTTGATGATATATTAGTAATAGTAGAGGAAAGTAACCAAATATGGAATACCGTTTTGTTTTTTAGGCATAAATGAAACAAATATAAAAAATCAAAAACTTTTAATGGTAATTATAAACAATCATATATTTAGTTTTTATATGGTAACAATCTTGTATTATCATTATTAAGTATGGATCTAAAATTTCTCAAAAACAAAATCGTCATAAAGGTATCTAACAATGGAATAGGTACCCCAAATATGGAACACAAGAAAACCTATCAAAAATAAACCTGGAATTTATTGTATCATACTTTTTTGGTTGGTAAAATTAAACTTAACTTAAATTATTTGCGATAATCACAAATCCAGGTGTCGAACTCTGCACCAGCGCAATCAACATGTGCCCAGAGCCGCCCGCACATGAGACATTTGATCCAGGTTTCCATAGTCCATATTTGGACCCTATGACCTGTCCATATTTGGAATTTATAACTAATTTAAATTTATATTCATACATTTATACATAACAAACTAGCCTATAAAATTGATTTAACACTTTCAAACAAACATGTATACAATACAAAAACTATACTATTTGCAATATCTTTACGAAATATACTCAATATTTACGTACCTGAGAAAGTTTTCTCACAGCGACAAAACAAAACGCTCTCACCATGGACAAAGGACTCGCTCGACTGACACGTCGAAACCTATACACGCGTAAAGTGATTGAAAAAGATAGACGATCGCAGCTCCTGGCGTTTAGGAATATTTGTTTGCGATAAACGCCGGTATTCCAATTTAGGGATACTATTCCATATTTGGTTGCTTTCCTCTATTAATTTACCTACTTAGTATTCGGGCACTTAGTAATAAAGAGTTGTAAATATAAACGTGATTTGTTAACGTGGCTATTGTTTAAACTTGGCCCAAATCTCTCAGTGGCTTTATTAACTTTAAATTTAAATTGATGCTATAACAAGATACATACTACCTAAATTATTAGTTTTATATTTATTTATGCTTTTATTATGCATGAATAAAAGTCGTCCTAACCCTTGCATTGTTACGAGTACTTCATGACGTACATAGTTTAGTACAAAAGCAAATTGTTAACAACAAAATATGGGTTTTCAGGAGGAAATCCTCTTCTTGTACCAGTTGATGACGAAGATCTATTAGCAGAAGAAGACGATGAAGAAGAAGGAGATAAGGTAACATTAATTTAGAGCGCGTTAATGTTCTATACGATATCTATATAAGAAACAGATTTTCATAAAATCAATACCTACCAATCAAAATTTGATTACAACTGACATACGTAGTAGCATCATGGCTATTATAATATATATCTCAGTTGCTAACAAATGTTGATAAAATTTTTGAAAAAAGGCGGCACAATTTCGGTTTTGACAACTCCACACTGGGAAAAAAATGGGTCGATTTATCGGCAAAGTAGAGCCGTGTAAACCAGGTACTGTATCTGCAACCACGTTAACGCGGTAAGGGTTGCTGGGTTTAGCTGATACGGCTACATTACACACACGGTTCAAATACATATTGCGTGTCTATCGCTGCCAAGTTTGGTTAAGCATACAGCTCGTTGGATTATGTGTAAAACACTTACTCTACCGTGTTTGTTTTGCACACTAACCGATGCGCTGTGTCAACACCGCTCCGACAACCGTCTTAAAGCGTAGCCGTGTATTTTTGCACGGCTACGATTTTCAAACAGCTAGGAAATTATTTTAAGCTGTAAAGGTAACCGTCTATACTAGCTAACGAAGAGAGAGAGAGAGAGAGAGAGACGGCTGCCAAACGCGACTGGTGCAGCCGTTTACATGGCTATAGGAATTGTAGCTGTGCTTAAAAGCCGTGTACTTTTTCCAGTGCAGTAAGCCTAAATGTTAGTTAGTTGACTGGAGCTGACAAAAGTGACATAGAGACGCCATTTTATTCGATTCATTTTTTTCGATTCAATTAACATTTGTTGGCAACTGAGACACATAATAGCCCTACAGGTATAGCTCAGCAGGTCAATTACGAATCTCAGTTACAATGTAATGTTAATTGAAATCATGAAATATGGCGGCTCTATTGCGTTCTAATTGAGAGCTGCAGGAAGCAGAAATGTCAGTAAGTTGTTGGGTGGAGCTGACAGGGACATAAAGCCGCCATTTTCTTAGATTTTAATCACTGTTTGACTGCATTTGAGATACGTAGGTACCTAATAGCCCTGCAGGTCAAGCTCCGGTCATCATATTCGTAAAGATTTCTAGTTACATTTTTGATGACATATTAGCCGCTCGCACTCACACATTACTTATCGCAAGTGTTCGATAGAGGACGTCGCGTTACATGGGCACACGTGAACTTAGATATACTTACATGATATATTTTTTTTAGATTTAGTAGGTAGGTAAAATGCGCAGTGTAATTTTAGTTTTAATTTTCGTGCGAGTTTATTTTGATATTAAACTCATTCGTATGATAATAATAATAATTAAACTTTCCTTTCTATTAATTTTTATTAAATCCAATGCTTACATGCAAAGTCTCGTGTCGATCTAATCCAAATTATGACACCCAAGACCTTAGCTAAAGGAAATCAAAACTTCTTCTCTAATCCCGAAGCAAATAGCATGTTATTAGAGATGTTAATTACAAAGTGTTATCATTTAAATGGCTCTGAATGATAAATGTAAACGACCACGGAATGTGTAGGGTACCAAGGGTTCATTAAGCATTCTTAAACAATAAATTAGATACTTATGGTCACATTTTTACTGTTGTATGCTAATGAGCATAACATTTTTTTTCTTTTTTTTTTCTTTGGGGAGCTTACTGCTATAATAATGGTACATGGTGATAAAATTAACAATGAAAAGCCATTTACAAGCCTCCACAAGTAACAACAATGTAAAAGAATATAAAATAATAGAAATTGTAACATGATAATACTACTAGAACCAATACACACTTAACGATTGTCGGTGCCGGTGTAATATATTAATAAAGTGTAATATATTTTGGCAAACAAATGAAATATGCTAATGAGCATAACATATTTTTCTTTCTTGTTCTTTGGGGAGCCTATAGCTATAGTTATGGTACATGGTGATAAAATTAACAATGAAAAGCTATTTACAAGCCTCCACAAGTAACAACAATGTAAAATAATATAAAATAATAGAAATTGTAACATGATAATACAACTAGAACCAATACACACTTAACTATTGTCGGTGCCGGTGTAATACATTAATAAAGTGTAATATATTTTGGCAAACAAATGAAAAAAAAAATTCATAACTAAGTCAATATAAAATTAAGTATCCTAGTTTATATGTTTGCCGATATGTGGCTATTAATAAAGTATGAACTAAAATAGACGTATTTCATTACAGGAAGAGAAGAAATCTTTAAAAGAGAGACTGCAAGCTATACAAGAAGTGACGCAGACCGTACAAAACGCCATTGGTTATGTTGCTTCCTTAGGAGAGGCTGTCAAAAAGTAAGCTTCCAAAAACTAAATTTGAAAATTCATATTAGGAATTACAACGGAAAGGACACTTTTTATGCACTCAAGTGTCAATACGTGCAAGTCATGTGCCTGAATGTAATCCATTCTTATTTATGACAGTTGCACTGCCGCTCAGACGCTCAGAATTGTAGTTGAACGTGGCACTCCAAATGCTCGTCGACCCGAGACGTTCGTTTTTAAGTCTCTTTCGTTCAGCAATTCCACTTGCTACACTGTAGGTCTACCATGAGTTTACTTACAACATTGAAACCAATCGATGCTCGGTATCGACTGCCGCGAAAAAAATGTCCTGAATCCTGCTGGGCGTCTGGGCTAACCCGACAACTGCGGCTGCCCGTTTCCCGTTTTTCCTGCTACTGTCTTCTGCCGGTTACTGCACTACCCACACCGTCGCGTCGAGGACTTCACTGCTATTCTGAGATAAGTCCCCGTAACAAGGGAGGCTATTGCATCATCTGTCTGTACTCACGACCCAGCTCTGGGCTTTCTAGAGGCTAATAAACTTGACCTGACTTTTATTTGTAAACACAGTCCATATTAGGTATATGGATTGTTTACAAAATGTATGAAAAAATGAACAGTGCCACCTCGTGGTCAATTGTAGAACTAAAATTGACAGCGAGTACGCCAATCACAAGCTTAATAGGTAGACGAGATCGAGTATCGACTATAGATGACGTTTATGTTGCCAACTCATGGTAGAGGTACTGCCTTGCAAACCCTAACACAGATACTTGCGCAATATTGATTGCACGATATCTGGAACTAGTAACAACTAAGACGGCCTCTTGCACACCTTGTTAATTGGCTTTCTCTTACGATTCGTATTCTGATAGCGGATAGATATTTTAACTCCGCCCCTACGAGTAATATTCCGTAAACATACATTATATAGAACAAAATCATAATTAGTTCATACATATCATTTGTTTTGTTTCAGCCTAATGAATTTCACTATGCCATATCTGAGCTACTTAGCGATTATAATGTTATTTGGAGCAATGCTAGTGCTGTACGTGATACCACTGAGATATCTCTTGATGGCATGGGGTAAGTTGATTTAAATGAATATACTAAAATCCCAGAAGTGTGCACTCTTAACGAAAATGTTATGGTTTCAGGAATTAATAAATTTACAAGAAAAATCCTTCGGCCGCACACCATACCTAACAATGAAGTGTTAGATTTATTATCAAGGGTACCAGACGATGAAATTTTGGTAAGAAAATCATTACTAACTTTGCGGCATTTCGTGTCTTGAATGTTTAAGTATTATAAATTGTTTATAACTCAGCCTTCCTAAGCATTGAATTTAATGTCTGATACTTAATAATACTTTAAGATAATGTAAAAAGTAGTACCTATATATTTTAATTGTATAACTTTTTTAAAGCACTAACGCCTGCTTAGCGATACCAAACATTGCAAATTCCGAGCGTCCGAGGATGTGAATTTTTCTCTCTATAAATTTCAATATTTGAGATCTCTAAAGCAGGCAAAGTATTACTATAAAAATTATAAAGGACTGTGTCGTCAATACAAAAGTTAAGTATTACCTATGGTATTACTAAAAATGCTTCTTTCGGTTGTATAACGCTGTCAAAGCTGTTCAATAGATGTCGCTCCGTCCCCGTGAGACGGTTAAAATCAGATAGAGAGTTAAAATTCGATGCTCGGACCTTGGTGGTCTAGTCTAGACGGATTGTCTGCTCGGACCTCAAGCCTTGGTGGCCCAGATGGTCATGGCGTCTGACACGGATTGTCGGAAGACGCGGGTTCGAATCCCGTCCGAGGATGTGATTTTTCTCTCTAACAATTGCAAAGTCGTACATAATTAAAATTATTTTCATACTTTTTCTTTGACGCATAATTGTAATTTGACTTTTCCAATGTGTCGCACAATCTCGTATAATGCTATTAAGCAATTCTGTGATTTTCCATTGTGAAACAGGATATGGCTGCATAAAAGCGGCATGACACCTTATTGTATGAACAATTAAATGAGAAAAGTATTTGAGTGAGCGAGTGATTATGTATATGTCTGCTAGTTCTTCAAGGTGAAATCGGTCAACGGGTCTGGATAAAATATTAAATGGAAATATGTTTTACTAAGAATTAACATATTATCTACGCCAACGTGGTTACCCACTTTTTAATCAGAATTAACTAATAGGTAGTGCTCGCTCGAGACATCGAGATAACCTAATTCTAGTAGTTAGACATTAGTTAGTGGTTATATAAACTTGCATAAAATTAAAAAAAAAAAAGTAATATTTTTTCTATATCTTTGAACAAGCTTATACGAGTTTGAACAATTTTATCGATAATAAAACTATTATATATGACTAGCTGGCGCCCGCTACTTCGTTTGCGCAGGATTAGATTAGTAACTTCGAGTAGCTTATTATCTTCTCTAAGGCCATATCTATCTCTATACCAAAATGTCATAAAATATGTATATGGTCAAACGCAATTGCTATAATAGTAAATATAAAAACTTAGTAAATCAATCAGTAAACACTATAATAAAATACAATACTTACGTACAAATATAACAATAATCAGTATGGAAGAAAATTTAATTACATTTCATCACGCTTGATGTTATTTGTCTCATATCATATTTCATAACGGTTGACGGTCGTCGAGCACGACGTCTAGTGTATTGAGCTGTCAAAATGATAGCGTGCTTTTGACTAAGCTATCAGAAACTGACACAAGCTTTGACGATCTTGACGTAAGCGGAGTTATTTTGTCTATGCTGTGCCCAAGAATATTATGCTTTATCACCCACGTGATGATGGATGATGATGATGATGAAAAGTATTCAATGTGTTAATCTAGCGCCTCATCTACCTCCATACCAAATTTCTTCAAAATTGGCCCCGCCGTTTGAGCGTGAAAGAGTAACAAACATCCATACATCCATTCTCAAAAACTTTCGCGTTTATAATATTAGTAGTATTAAATACAAAATTTCAATAATCAGAAAAATAAATTATAGCCATTTAATTAATTTCACATATTATTAACTTACTAATACATTTATATAATCATAGTTGTTGTTTATGTTTTTAATGAAACTTATTTTATTGCAGTTGGATTGCAGGGAACTCAAACCGCATCCGCCGAGCGAGCGACGTGACTTGAGGAAAAAACACAAATCTTCGTAACATCCTTTGAAGGTCCGACAACGGATCAAGCGATACTTTTCCAGGGTTAGATATAAGGAAACATTGTATAAATCAAAGGTTCCATAGATAGGAGTATAAAATCTCATCTAGCTTCATTCTTCACTTCTTTCAAAGAAATCATATTTGAGGGACGGTGGAAACAGTACAATGTACAACCAACATACAATGTACCAACTAAGAGACAGTAAATAAACTAATCCTTATCATGTTCCTTGTGTCATAACAAGTTTTCAATAAGCACATAAAGAGAACTTTCATAGATGTCGAATGGCGAAGTCTCTCACATACGGCCGCACATATTTTATGCAAGAATGTATGTAATGTAGAGCATTATTGGTATACACCAATAATGCTCCACATTTGAACTTGCTTTTTAATTATAAATAAGCTACAGGCAAAAAACAAGTCAGTATTTTATAATGGAACCATCAAAAAGTTACTTACAAGACTACCATGTTGTCGTGGTATAAAACAAAAATTTCAGAATAGGATTGTTAAAAAAATACTACCAAATGATACACACTTAAAAATTTTACGTTGTTAAGTGTTCTATATATGTATAAAGTATGCCTATATTTTATAAAATACCTTTGTCAGTTGTATAATATTATTATTCTATATACAGTACATAGCAAGAATGCGCTAACATTATCATAATAGCTTAAAGTTAAAATATTTCTAACTGTGTATATTCTTCCACACAGGTACCTGACGAAAGGTTTAATGTTAAGCTATAAGGCACACATGTTCGTCACTGTTAATCATTTTTCTGTTATACTACACAGTGTTCAATCTTGTCTCTCAAATAGTCTAGTCAAATTAGGATAAAGAATGGAAATAATTCTGATAGTTGTAGATTCTTCTGGGATCGTTAAAAACACAGCTAGAAGACCTCCTACGGAGGTTACATTTCGTAGAGATTGAGCTAGACATGATTCTTATATCATAAAAAACCCACTATCGCAAATTAATTCGACTATTTTGCAAAATATCGCCTAATTTGATTGAACTAAAATAGACTGAGGCACTGTGTTGAAATAAAAATTAGAATCAAATTGAAGAGTTTTTGAAGAAGTCTGTCAAATTTAAAAGCTGAATTTGTTTCTGATGTTAGACCCTACAACTGATTGTGTTAAATATATTAATTTTGTTTAGGGCCATACGTATTTATATTTATAAAATAGGAACTATGAAATCATTATGATAAAAGGCCGGACTGGCTAACGTAGTATAAGAAATCCTTCTTCCATATTTTCCAATTTTTATAAGTATTGATCTATTTTTTTAGTTACTGCTAGTTGATACTTGAAAATATATAGTTCCGGTTGCATTTCATATTGATGACAACATCAATATGAAATGAGTGTAAAGAGCAATATTTTAGCATAGCAATTATAATTAATATTTTAATATTTAATATATTAATATTTAATATTGAACTCCAAATCCTAAATACATAAAAGTGTTGCATTTATATTATTATAGGTACCTCTAGCTATTGTATAAAGGACAATAGATTTTTATTATATTCAAAATGTGTATTCTAACAAGTAAATAGATAGGATTTTTAAACATTTTATAAAAAACTTGTTAAAATTTTGTTATTTACCAAAGTTACAGTGTACAGACAAAAATTATGAATTTTATTAGAAAAAATACTTGTGAGTCTTGTAAATGGTGTATAGTCGCCTAAGCGTAATTATTCATCCAATCAATACAATCATAGTATAAGACTGAGACCAATCTCATTGTGTAGTTTGCTATTAATATTATTAATAATGATATCAAAATTTCTTCTCTTAATAAGTCTCTATATTTCCAAATCAACATTCTACACTAATTTTAATGTGTATTTTTCTTCTACGTGTATTTTATTGCACAAATCTGTACAAATAAATATTAACAATCTCGAATTTCACGCACAAACCCGTATTCTATATCTATAAATAATAGGTATGGTGAGATAAACCTACGTCACCTAAATTAGTATTGGTTAAACTTAAGGCTAAAAGAAAAATGTTAAAATAAACCTTTTTTTAAAGTTTGTAAATTGACACTCCAACACAATTAGAAATTAAAGAAAATATCCACATCGAGTCAGAACTTGGGGTGTCCCATTTTATGTTATTTTTTAATAAATGCAGTCACAGAGTCCTTACGCGACGAGAGTAACGGATGGAGGGTAGTGGGAGTCAAACCCACTAAAAACCTTTGGGAGCAATCTCGCATATTAACTATGTTGCTCCATTGGTAGGCCCGATGTGATCTATAAATTATTACACGCTATGAAAGATCGGACATTAATTAATTTACCGTAAAGAGATCTCACCATACATAGAAATCAAATTATCTGAAATCTCAATAAACATTTTGTTCGTTTGTAGGTAAACCTACTCTAGTCATGCTTCGTGGAAACAGAAACCTGTTCCAGTATTTTAAGTTATCACTGTGATTGTTATAATTTTTATGCACAGCATTTTTTAGCAAATACTCGCATAAGCACAAACATAGTTTTAAGAAAATTTATTCGTATTAACTTTTCTTCCTAAATTACTGTTAACTTCCTCTTTTTCAAGTTTGTCAGAAATGAGCAGTTAACGGCAAATAAAAATAACAATTGTATAAATTCATCCGGTCCATGAAAATATTAGGTATTATTTTTGTAATGCACAAAGATAAAAATGTTAACGCTTTCATATTTTAAAAGAATAATATAACACAACAAAATTACATATTGAAGTTTTCTTTTAATATTTGTAAGTATTGTAGTTATAACTAATTTATATACTCGGAAGCATGAATTGCGGCTCTAGCACGAAAATTTGCGTAAGTGTAACGTAATCGTATCTTTAACGTCAGCAGCTGTAGGACGTCCACTAGAAAGATGAATGATAGGACAAATGGAATGGACAGTTTTGGAAATCTCGGATACTCGGACTGACATGTTGGCGTTATTGCACAAACAATTCAACACTTCGAGAAACCGATAGTCAATATGGCACCGCTGAAGAAACTCAAGCAATGAGAGCAATGAGAAGATCATTCTCATAGTCATAAACGCTAAACATAGAGGCAAGTTAAACTCTTCCGTCTTCTGTATAACTTACTGTAGCGTGACACACCTGCGATTGAGCTGACCTTCGAAAACAGTTTATAAACCTGGCTCAAAGCGATGGGTCTGCAACTCTTAAGCAAAGTATTATCACCGTTCTAGAAGAATAGCACCACCACGCTTTTGTTACATGCTCCTCACGTTAAACCTTGGAGTAGGACGGTATTAAGGAACTTTTGAAGGACCGGTTATAGTGAGAGACTTTTATAATTTCATTTTAAAAGGTTTTATTACTATTTTTAAGTTGACTCGGGATAGCATGTACCTACCTACATACAAAAGCTGTTATAATATACATGAAAAGAAAACAAAGAAGTAATCAATTAAACAAACAAAATCGCTTCGCTGGCAAAATATTGAAGCTCAAATACCCATCATTTTGATGTATTGCGCTTTATACTGAGATATGGCTTCCAAAAGGAAACGATTTTAGGTATTTGATGTAACTCATATTTAGGTGGCTGACTCCTTTAGCCATACATACGATGAAAGAGGCGGCTGTATTACACATTATAACCAAAAACAATAAACTCGGGGTCATTCTTTTTATATAGATGTTTTTACTTAGGTACTACAAATATTAGCTCCAGTGCCAGTATTAGCAGCCTTACAAAAGAGAACATGGTATCAGTAGGGCAAGACACGCTACACTTTGACATCTTAGTACACGAGTAGATAGATCCTGGAGTGATCAGTCCCAAGCTGTTTTATCCTCCAAGTAATCCGAAATTTTGTAATAACCTTTTTGACAGAGTTTAGTTTTAATAGTAATTTTAAACTTATTAATAGGCAAATCTCGGATAACATTGGGAACTTTATTATAGAATCGTATACATTGTCCCATAAAAGAATGACTTATTCTGTGGAGACGCGTTACATGTACGGATAGCTTGTGCTTATTTCGCGTGTTGATGGAATGAGCATCACTCCTTTTATCAAAACTGCTAATGTTTTTCTTTACATACATTAGATTTTCATAGATAAACTGAGAGACAACAGTTAGAATGTTTATGTCTTTAAACTTCTGTCTAAAGGAAACTCTGGGAGCTAAACGGTAGATCGCTCGCATAGCCCTTTTTTGCAGTATAAAAATATATAAAATATCTGCAGAACATCCCCAGAGCAGTATGCCATAAGTCATTACGCTATGGAAATAACTAAAATAAACACTTCTAGTTGTGTCTACATCAGTCAATAGTCTAACTTTTTTAACAGCATAAGCCGCTGAACTGAGCTTACTAGACAGTTTTTTAATGTGGGGACTCCATTGCAATTTAGCGTCTATAGTAATTCCTAAAAAGACCGTTGACTCCACAAGGTCCAACCCTGTTCCATTCAATTGTATATTGGATTCTACTTGTCTCACATTTGGTGTCGAGAACTTTATACAATTAGTTTTCTTCTCATTGAGGAGAAGATTATTTGTATTGAACCAACTCACAACTTTAGCTAGTGCATTGTTAACATCGTCATAGTTTAATAACTGCCTTTCAATTTTAAATAACAGTGAAGTGTCATCTGCAAACAATACAATCTCGTGATACTTCTCTACATAATAAGGTAAGTCATTAATATAGATTAAAAACAAGAACGGCCCTAGTATTGAACCTTGTGGAACGCCCATTGAGATTATAGAGCCGGGCGATTTTTTACCATTTATGTCAACCCTTTGAATTCTATTGTTTAATTATGAAGTCAAAAGGTTGAGAGCCATGTTCCTATTACCGTAGTGTTGTAATTTCCTGACAAGTATATCATGTCGGACGCAGTCAAATTCCTTAGACAATTCACAAAAAACACCTGAGATATCCTGAGAGTTCTCCCAGTTCCCCCATCAAACACATCTTTTATAAGTTCTATACATGCGTCTATATCAAAAACGAAAGTAGCAGCGGACATGATGTCATAATGGCAAAAACATGATAGTGTTGTGCCTTATCCACAGATTGAGAATCAAGTGAGTGAAGAAAGCATCTATTATTATTGCTTTAAAACCAAATCCATACTAGGTCAAAGGACAAACTGTCGATCCATAAACACGATTATTCCCGCAACCGCAAAGAATAAGTTTGTTATACATTTTTATATTAATCAAATATCTAAGTTTATAATAACATTCAATAGTATATTCGTTTTTCAAGTTACCATTGTTGTTACACAATTATGGATTTCAGTTTTTTTTCTTTTTATGAATGAAAAAGTGTTTGATAGGCAAACAGACGAACAGACGGACAACAAAGTGATCCGATGATTTTTCCTTTTGAAGTGAAAGACCCTACATAGAACAAATTATGCGGCTAAAATTTAGTTTTATTTTTGTAACTGCAGAGTTAGGTATATTTTTTTCCAAGTAGGTAGGCAATTACAGTCTGCTCTATGAAATAATTCAGTCATATAGTTATTGTTTTGCTTAAATCGCGTGGATACATTACTAAAACTTGCTAACACGATTGACAAAAAAACAAAATGGATGTTCCATGATTTGATAGGTAGGTACCTACACTTTACTGCCACTCGTACACCATTGTGAACATCAACGGTTAATAATCCAAAACTATAACACGTCAAAACTTGAGAATAAACACAAAAGAAAATAATATATAATAGTAATTGTTGTTTATTTCCCGCCATCTCCATGTTCAAGTAAGCAACCTCCAAGCAAGCAAAACGTATTATAATCACAACACTGTTTGTTTTTGCTTTAGTGACGTCACACGACGCCGGTCGCCATTGAATAATGTTTTAGCGCCAATTATAAAGTTTAAAAATTAAAACATAGTTTTTATAGTTTAAAGTTCTCTAAAAAAATATTTAAAAATGGTAGGTGCGCATTTCGGTGTCCTGATTAGTTTAACATACATTGAAAAAAAAAGGTCAACAACGCTATTGCTATCTTTCAATTTGTTTCATTTCCTAGACTTGTTATAGTTACGAGTGTAATGAAAGTAGGATAAATCTTAGAACCTTTTATTAGAACGTGGCTCAGACAGGACGGTGACTTGATGGCAGACGTATTACTGTGACTTGACCCAGAAAACATGAATAAAAATATCACTTGATGCAATATTCATCTTTTTATGTTTCCGTACCCAAAAGGTAAAACGGGACCGAGAGTAAGGTCCGTATTCCATAAGCTACGCTCAAACAGGATTTTGAGATTCCGTACTGAGATTTCATTGTCCGTCCGTCTGTTTGTCTGTCTGTTTGTCCGTCTGTATATCACCAGGTTGTATTTCATGAACCATGATAGTTACAGTTAAAATGTTCACAGATGATGTATTTCCGTTGCCGCTATAACAAATACGAGGGCAGTTTGGCAACTCAATGACTTTAAGGTTGAATAATTTTTTTAAGCTATTGCATATCTTCTATCGCGGGCCTTGAGCGTGGAGACCGAATCCAGAAATTCCGTAACGAAAATAACCTAACACCCCCACTCCGACTCCATCTATCGATGAATAGCAGAACTTTTAATGACTTTTTGAAATATCACTCTTGTCTCTTTAGTTCAGTAACTCGCCTCTAGATGGCATTGGTTAAATAATTATAATTGCATAAGTTGATTTGGCATCTATCGATGAATAGCAGAACTTTTAATGACTTTTTGAAATATCACGCTTGTCTCTTTAGTTCAGCAACTCGCCTCTAGATGGCATTGGTTAAATAATTATAATTGCATAAGTTGATAAAAACAGCTATGCAATTGCTTTACCGCGGCAGTCTCCGATTGCCACACGTCTTTTATTTAATATTTTTGTTGTCTCATATTTGGAAACTCACTACGAAGCGTATGCCGTTCTTTTTTCAAATTTGGTGCGAAAGCAAGCTTTTTAGAAACAAAAAAGTTAGTCGACTTCTAAGTATTCTTTGAAAATGGAGAAAAGCGAGTTTCGATTGCTAATTAAACACTATTTTTTACGTGGTAAAACTATTAAGCAGACCGAAGACAAATTGAAAAAGTATTATGGTGATTCTGCACCTTCTCATGGGATGGTACTTAACTGGTTCACTGAACTCGTACCACTAATGACGCGGAGCGCCCAGGAAGGCCGATTGAGGTCACTACGGAGGGCATGGTTAATAAAATACATGATATTGTTTTGACAGACCGTCGAAAGAAGATACGCGAAATAAGTGATGCTGTGCACATCTCGACTGAACGAGTTTTTTATATTTTGCATGATATTCTGGGCATTAAAAAGCTTTCTGCAAGATGCGTTTACTAACAGTCGACCAGAAACGAAATCATGTAACAGCTTCTGAGGATGCCTAGACATGTATAATCGCAATCCGAGTGAGTTTATGCGTCGGTACATAATAGTTGACGAAACGTGGGTTCATCATTATACACCAGAGACTAAGCAACAGTCGAAGCAATGGACTTCTACCGGGGAACGTGCCCCAAAGAAGGCAAAAACTGTTTGCTCGGCTAGTAAGGTGATGGCCAGTCTTTTGGGACAGCGAAGGGGTTATTGACATCGACTTTCTGGATAAAGGCAAGACAATAACCGGAGCTTACTATGCTGCATTGTTAGATAGATTCAATCAAAAGTTGAACAAAGACACGACCGCATCTAGCAAAGAAAAAAATTCTTTTTTTTATATTTTATATCAGGATGCATCGGCCCACTTGTCTGCAATCGCGACATCAAAAATTGTCGAATTAGCATACGAATTATTGCCACACCCTCCGTATTCGCCAGATTTAGCCTCCCTGTGACTTTTTCCTCTTCCCAAACATGAACACATGGCTTGGTTGGCAAAGATTTTCGTCAAACGAAGAGGTGGTAGCCGAAAGTGGTGAGGCCAATTTTTCAGGGTTTGACAAAAAATATTTTTTGATGGGTTGAAGAGGTTGGAACATCGCTGGACTAGAGTTGATGGAGATTATGTAGAAAAATAAAAAATATATACTTATATGTAAAAAGAGTGCTTCTTCTTTCCAAAGTCATGGACTTATCAAACCGCCCTCGTACTAAAAAAACAGAATAACATAATGAGGGGGTTCTCATACAGCAAACGTAGTTGTATTGCTCGTTTTTATAGATAATAGTACGGAACCCTTCGTTCGCGAGTCTGACTCGCACTTGACCGGTTTTTTTGACGTGATAACGTCTTATAAATCGATGAACGCCGGCTGGACGCATGAAAAAGTATGACTCATTGTCACGTTCCGGCTGAGCCGAGCGTGCAAGCGAGAGCGCGCAACCATAGGCTAAAATATATACTATGAAACGCGGAACACGCAATAGAGAGACACGATCAGCCCAAGCATTCGCCTTGACTTTTGACGTTATCACGTAAAATGTTCGTCCGTGAGCTGACTTTACAGGCACAAATAGCTAATGTACAAAGATAAGAGTCCACATATAAAAGAAAAAAGGGTTTCAATCTTCACTATTTCCGATTTTAGACAAAATCTATTTTGGCGATTTTAACACTATTACCATTCAATATCGCACTTTTGACTGATGTGTTCTGTCAGCGATTCGGAATGGGTTTAAAAAAACACGCTTAGGTTGCTCACGGTATGGCAGCGATTTGTTATACGCTTCTTACAAGATTATTAGATATTTATCAAGACGGTCTGGAAACAATATAATAAAACATGAAGCGCTTAAAACAGGCCATATTTATTTTGCCAGAATGAAGACGAGAAAACACACACACATATTTACGAATTGTAATTTTTGACAGAACTGCTCACAGTGATTTTAGATCGAAGCATGGTCGTTGAACTCGCAAAATGGCAATCTTGTGACGTTATCCATAACGTCACATGGGTCTACGTTGCCGCCTACAAAGAAATAATGTCAGGAAGCATAATTCTGAACAAACTCCACACAAAAAGTGGCCCTTCACACCAAAACTAGGAATCACGAAAATCCGCCATTTAAAAAAAATGCCCACGGTCGCGGTAATTTTACTATAGTAAAATATCTAATGAAGCTATTTTGTATCTGTAAACGGCATAAAATTACACTAAACGTGTGTTGCTCCTGTGCCACTTCACAACGAATGCTGGCATGATGATTCACAACTGTAGTTCACAATGATAAAAATGAAAATGTACGAGAAGACTTGAATTATGTATCCTTGCAAGAAAAATTACCGACTGATGACGTACTGAACACGACTTTGAGCCCCGCCAACTTGAGCACGACTTTTGTTAGGTCATTTTTTTTACGCAGTTACAGTTCTTGACTTATTATTTCTGCGTAGGTTCATCATCATAGAATTTCAACTTCAATCGGAAAGTGACTCTTCAATGTCTTGTCAGTTGCAGCGTGACCAGATGTGATAGTTTTCTACTTTTTGAGTAGCTTTAGACCTTTTGGATTTGCTCTTAAGTATGTGTTAGATTTTGGCATATTTTACTTAGGTGCTTGCTGCTTCTTTGCTAGTTCTTGTTCACCATTGGGTATATTAGGTCTATTTGCAGCTTAATTATACAGAAAACGTAATGGAATATTAACGTATATTACGTACCGTACCGTAAGTATTCTCTAATAATTGATCTAATATTGTGCATAAGGTGACGAATATCATGAAGTGGTATAAATATTTAGTTTACTCTATGGTATAAGCTTGATAATACATTTATACTGATTTCCGTTCATGACAACAAAGACAACGATTGTCAATGTTGTCATGAAAAGGTTCGACACACTATAGTTACATTTTTGTACGTTTAAGTAATACCATTAGATATGAAAAAGATTTTCACTGGATTAAATAAGAAAAATGTTGTAGGATAAAAAACAAACATTTAATCTTAGAAAAATTACCTATAGAAACTGAGTCCACGCGCAAAATGTAAACCATCAAGTGAAGCCAGAAATGGCTTCACACGACACCCGCGCTGTCAGAGCTCTCATTCCGATGACAGAGAATACAGCTCGGTAAAAAATAACAAAATGACGATTTGTGCGTTGAAATTGTGCCACAACATTCCAGAAAAGCTACATGAGAGTAATTATGAGGTGCGTTCGTTTAGCTTATGAGGGCATTGGTGGCGTTGTCATTGATGGCTGTTTTGTTAAAGCGTTCGTAAAGCTAAAAAACGTTATTTTGCCACTTTTGCCACTTTTGCCCATACCCTATTCGAACGCTCAACTAATAATAAGACCTAAAATCGCAAGATTATGCTGTCAAATACATAGCTGTCAAATAACGATCACAGACAACCATGATCCGGACGTGGGCAAAAATTCCTCTTTTTTTAGCTTTCCGAGCGCTGAACAAAAAGCGGCATGAACGACATGTTCACCCACAGATTCCCAAAGAAAAAAAATCCCAAAAAAAAAATCCCCTGGTGAGCGTTTTTAGCGTTATTTTCGCCAAAAACGATCAGAAGTGATCTATTCGAACGCACTTTTTGTGTGACATTTCATAGCTAAGCCATTGATTTTAATGCTTAAAACTCCCAAATATATAAAAAATAATAAATACAAATTATCCACTTTTAATGCTTAAATCGTCTAAAATATAAAAAATAATAAATACAAATTATCCACTCTTAGTTCAGACGAAATGTTGCCAGCTATGTATTAAATTATTCCATTGAAATTTATAGAGAGATAAATTCACATCCTCGGACGGGATTCGAACCCGCGTCTACTGACTCTCCGTGTAAGGCGGATGTCATTTCAATAGATGTCGCTCCATCCCCGTAAGTCGGTTAGTCAGATAGAGAGTTAAAATTCGATGCTCGGATCCGAACCTCGGTGGCCTAGTTGGTTAATGGCGTCTGACACGGAGAGTCAGAAGACGCAGGTTTGAATCCCGTCCGAGGATGTGAATTTTTCTCTCTATAAATTTCAATGTTTGAGATCGCTAAAGCAGGTGTTAGTGCTTTACAAAGTAATACTATAAAAATTACAAGGGTTGCGATGTCAATACGAAAGTCAGTATTTCTAAATAATGCTTCTTTTGGTTGGATAGTACTGTAAAAACTGTTCAATAGATGTCGCTCCGTCCCCGTAAGATGGTTAGTCAGATAGAGAGTTAAAATTCGATGCTCGGACCCGAACCTCGGTGGTCTAGTTGGATAATGGTGTCTGACCCGAAAAGTCAGAAGACGCGGGTTTGAATCCCGTCCGAGAATGTGATATTTTGTTCTCTCTATAAATTTCAATGTTTGAGATAGTTAAAGCAGGCGTTAGTGCTTTAAAAAGTAATACTATAAATTATTCCAGATTTAAAACGTTGCTTAGGTTATGACATAACGTTATATTCTCTTAGGGTATGATATTGTTTGTGTTACTATACGACTACATAAAAAAGGAGGTTGTGTTTTCAGAGATCATATATATTATACAATATGTGTACCTATTTGTATTTGTGTGAGTGAGTTTTTTTTTTCCACCGTATTTCGAAATCGCCTTGACTGATTTCGATGTATATGGTATTGTTAGATTCCTTACATTATCTCGGCAAACATGGTATAAGATAAATCATGAAAACGTTAGTTAGTTCCCGGAGAGCAAAAACCTTAAAAGAGGTTATAACAATCAAAGTTTTGATTGCTTCAGACTACAATCAAAACTAAATTCAAAATCGGTTTAACAATATTTTTCATCTTATTCGTTAAGAGTTAATCACAGTCTTATCTTATGGTTGGTGGTAAACTGTTGATGGTGGAGTATGCTTGCCTAAAATATACCTTTTTCACTCACGCACGCATATAAAAGAAATGTAAAACATGTGAAAAATGCAAACATTTTAATCCGTAAAAGTTCATAGCTCTGAGCATAACTGGCTAGTCTAGGTTTCAAAATAGTCTCCTAGTCTCGGTGGCCCAAAAACGTGAGCTGCTGACACGCTATGAAAAGATGTTATATACCTAGTCCAATCCAATATTCGATGACGATTATTAATAACTATTTATAATAATTAAATATTTGACACTCTCTGTTTATCCTGCAAAGTCCCTTACCAAAGGGTAAAATGGGACCCTATTACTGAGACTCCGCAGTCCGTCCTTCTGTCTGTCCATCTGTCACCAGGCTGTATCTCATGAACCGTGATAGTTGAAACACAAAAAACAGTTTAAGGGGGTTTGTATGGAAGCTAGCATATCGACCCGCCGCCATTTTTTTTTAGGTCACAGCGCACTTTGTAAGTGGTTATTATGGGTTGAGGACACGTAGACGAACAAAAAATGTCAAGTAACACGATACCCTAGTCACGTTACCAAGATATTTGCAGGTAATGATGACATATGAGTACGACGACAATCGTTAAAAATAGAGTTATTACGACACGTGTCTATAAGCATCAGATTGTATGCAAATAGTTATTGCCAGGCTAATTAATATGATTACTATTTTTGTATTAAAATTCTCGTGAGTTTGAAAAACTATTACCAACTATTAACCGGCAAAACACTCATGTTAGGGATCGAATACGTCTCGCCGGCTTGCGAGCATACCTCTCCTTGCCCACCATCATTGTACAGATGGTGGGTCGTGGACGAGAGGTCGTGGGAGGCGGTTGCTTTTTTCAGCAAAACCATCATGCTGCAGAGAAAGGCAGAGGAGCGGGAAGGGAAAGAGAGAGGGGCCCTCTCTCTGATTTGCTTCGGAGAGCGTGGCCACGGAGAAGGGCTAATCGAGCCCGGTCTCCATCTCCGCTTGGAAGGCCTGTGGTGCCTGTGGACCCCCACTAGACATAGGCCCTCACAAGGCGTGGATGCCCAATGACTTCCGGGGCATCTATTGCGAATGGAGTCGCAAAGGACGACTTCCCCAGAGGTGAGTCTGCCGGAAGGCGGACAGCGGCGTTGACGGTAGCTGCGGTGTAATGCGTGAGCGGGCCCGTGCCCCCGTCACATGTCGAGAAGATGGAACTCCCCGGGTTTTTAGTGAGTATTCGGACTCCCACATAACCACCGTACTCCCCCGGGGCCAGTGGTATCCATAAAGGATTTATCCGAATCAAAAAAAAAAGAAAAGGTTGCGAGCATGTCTGATGCTCATCTTCAGGGCGAGTTTGCAGCGGCGCAGCGTCTGCAAGCTCCCGGTGGGCACTGTTATGCAGTTCACATATTCGATCCCTAACGTGAGTGTTTTGCAGATTATTAGTAATAGTTTAATTGCACTACCTAACTACTGGTTAAAATTTTAAAAAATGCTTGTGATTGATATTAACATTTATTTATTACTGTAAGTACACTGTCAAACTTACGCGAATAGTAGGTAGGTAATGGTAGTAATTGACTTGTTCAGATTACCATACTAAACTAGCAAACTAAAATATTTTTTGGTAAGTTATGCTAGTTCTTATTCTGTACGTACTTAAGTTCAAATTCATATAACGCTTGCAAGTGACGATTCTTAAATTTGCCGTTTCTGTTTAATTGCAGGTATGTTTAGGAGTTTATTTCTGCCTTGTAAACTATTATCCAGCATGAGGTAAACGAAATATCGCCAGACATGGTGATGTGGCCTGCGGGATATAATAAATAATGTGGGTGATTTGATGTCGCGATTGTATTTTAGCTCTTGCCAGAGCCAATGATTGAGGGTTGTAATGCCGAATAGGTAAGATTGTAATCAGTTTCTAAATGTTCATACACCTTAATGATATGATTATTTATAGTAGTAGCTTTATAGTAGTGTGTAATGTAGTAGGTACATTACATACTCATATTTTTTTTAAGGACCAACTAACAGTTTCACAATGTAAATTATAAATAAATGTTTAAATTCTAGATTACAATAAATGTGAGACCAACTTCGTTGACCACAAATTTCGTAAAGAAATTATGAGGTTTAAGTTGTTGACGTGCAAACAGTGTTAATTATTCAAAAAGCTAGAATATAATATGGTAAGAAAATAAAGACAAGTATGATAATATACAAAAATATAAGTATGCAGTTACATTATAAGCTTATTTTACATTATTCGAGAATAGTAAACAATAATTGAAATTTTCTATTGTTATGAGCTGAATTTGATATAAAACAGTACAAGTCCGTGAACAGCATCACAATTGGTCGCTGCCTTTACCTCCAAGAAGTTCCAATACATACCTCTTAAAGCAACCCACACGTTCATGAAATAAGTCTATACAATTGTCTATACAAAGATCATTATATGAACTTGTCATACGATACAGTGGTGATCTTCGACCAGCTTTAGTGCGACAAGTTGCAATAGCAAATACTTTATGTTTATAGCGAGAAGTTCTAAAAGGTATTTTAGATCGAAGCTCATTGACCAATTCTGAACAGTCATATCTATTATGAACCAAGTCATACAAAAGCATTACATCTAGCTGTTGTCTCCTGGAGCTTAAGTCTAATAATTTATATTTACGAGTATTTAGCAGCTTTTCATACGGTATAATATTATGACAGAGTTTGTAATGCATACAGCGTAAAAAAATATTTTGAACTCTTTTAATATTTTTAATATAACACTTATAAAGCGGGTTCCACACTAACACAGCATATTCTAATTGTGATCGAACCAGTGACTTATATAGCAATAGATACGTTATTTCGTTCTTAAAATAAATTGAGGATCTTATGACAAAATTAAACATTTTGAATCCACGAGCTGTTATATTTTCAATATGTACGTTAATTTACTATCTAGGGTTATTCCTAGGTCCTTTATGATCTGAACTTTTTCAAGATTAGTGTTACATAAGACATATGTATAACTACTTACGTTAAATTTACGTGTGAAAGTAATTGATTTGCATTTATTTATACTTAGTAGTAGATTATTTTTAAGACAGTACGCCGAGAACCTGTCAAGATCTTGTTGAAAATTTAAGTGATCATGATATTTATTTATGGTGTGGTATACTTTTAAGTCATCGGCATATAAAAGGAAATTGCAAAATTTAAAACAGCTTTTAATGTCATTCATATATAGTATAAAGATATTGACCCTTGGGGGACACCGGAACTAATTGGAACTAGATCAGATTCGAAACCGTTGATTACTACCTTCTGGCTGCGATTCGTAATATATGACTTGAACCAGCGCCACAAGTTACCACTAATACCATTATATGCTATTTTGTCTAATAGAATTCGATGGTCCACCCTGTCATCATCCAATAAATAGTAATAATAAAAACCAACCAGGAAACGATTATTAAGATACAATCAGACGCTTAGAATCACATAATAACTATATTTTTAATTATTGTCGTTGTACTCATATGTCGATCTTTACCTCCAAATATCTCCATAACGTGACACTTTAGAGTACCATGTTACATAACATTTTTTGTTCGTCTATGTGTCCTCTACCCATGCATATAGTTTTAATCATGCGCCGCGATTAAAAAAAATCTACGGTGGCGGGTAGATATGCCAGATAGGATCAAATACCTTTGCAGAGATGATGTGTTTCTGTTGCCACTATAACAAAAAATACTAAAAACCAATCAAATGCGAGTCAGACTCTGGCACGAACGGTTCCGTACCATTATTTATAAAAATGGCAAAAATATCATGTCTGTTGGGAGATCTATAGATAATGGGACCCTTCGATTCTGACTCGCACTTGGTTAGTTTTACGTAACCCTTCGTGCGCGAGTCCCACTCGCACTTGGCCGGTTTTGAATAAGATTTTATAAACAGCTATAATTAGTTCTATGTAAGTAGGTACATAGACATATTATACCATACATGGATAAGTTAAAATATGCGCTTTAGTTATAAAGCATGTGCATATCTTAACTTTTATACTATATTTATTATATAGATATTGTAGAAACATATTTTACAGAAATATTTTACCAGTCAGCCAATTACCCATTTACCCAAGTTTTAGGGAAAATAAGTTTTAGCTGGGCATGGGCATATTATGTTTGCGTCTGTGTGCGTGATGAAGAAAGTAAATACAGCACACAAAGCGAATTTGTAGCGCGCGTTTTGAGAAGAGGTTTTAAGGAAACCTTTCTTCTATAGGTAATTATTCTATGCATTTAATATAAAATGAATCGGTCTATCGTGCGATCTTTATGTTTGCGTCTGTGTGCGTGACAAAGCAAGTAAATACAGCACACAAAGCGAATTAGTAGCGCGCGTTTTGAGAAGAGGTTTTAAGGAAACCTTTCTTCTATAGGTAATTATTCTATGCATTTAATATAAAATGAATCGGTCTATCGTGCGGTCTCAGTTTACTTAATTTGTATTCATTTTACAGAAACTGATTTTATTTAGACTTTGGTAGATGTTGGTAGATATTAACGGCTGCTAAAGTAGAAAGTTCAATTTAGGTATGTGCCATGTGGTGACACATGCTAGTCCGGCCAGCAGTTGTCATTTCATTTGTCAAGTCAAGTTTCTTTCAACTTGTCATCACCACACCGCGCTGTGCGTCTAGATTTACTGCCAAAGTACTGATTTCCATTCAAAACTTCCCAAAAAACAACCACCATGTCTTCCAAATTGCTTGAGTACAAAGACACCATAGAAAAGAACTTATCAGACAAAAGCAAGCCTTGGACCAGATACTTTGAGATCGCAGAACGTAAAACCGGCGTCAGCCGAGTATACATTTTCGTGGGTGAGTATAAGTTTTTTTTCCTAGTTTATTTATAACCTTAGCGGGATTTGACATTCGTTTTGGTTGTGCAGGTCTCGTGGCGTTCACCGGTTTATATTTAGTATTCGGTTTTGGTGCCGAGCTGATATGCAACGCGATCGGTTTCGCATACCCTGCCTATATGTCCATGAGAGCACTGGAATCGCCACAAAAGGATGACGACACCAAATGGCTGACATATTGGGTGGTCTACGCATGTTTCTCGCTTGTGGAATACTTCTCGGACTTCATTGTTGGCTGGTTTCCTCTCTACTGGCTTGTCAAGGTTAGTACCATCCAAGCAAGGTCACTAGGTGATGTGTTCCGAGTATACGTAAGTATAAGTACGGCATTACTTACGACTTTGCTTTTACTGAGGCAAAGATCAACATAGAAGTCTCCTAACATCCTATACATGAGTGATTTATAAATCTAGGCATTGTATCTACTTATCATATGAAAACAAAGATGTAGCAATTGGCAGACTGCCCAAGCCACAGAATTTAATTCTTCTGAAATGCATTTTTGATGTTTATATACTAATACAGGAGAGTCAAATATTTGATTGATTGGCTAGATTATTTTCATAACACTTCATCAAATTGGTAATTATTTGTCTATGTTTAGCTAGACTGCCTGCACAGGCTTGTATCAATCATATGCCTTGTGGGGCATTGTGGTAGATATGCAGCTAAGCCTAATCTGGTAATTTCAGGAGATCTAATTGCAGCTGACATAACATAATGACTGTAATCCTTAGATAAGCGGTTGGAAGCCACTAAGCTGACTATGAAAGCCATTTGTTTCTGTTGAGAATAATAACACAAGTCTGGCTGTAAGTGCTTTGCATATAGGTAGGTAGTACCAAGTGGTTTTATTAAGATTAGCAAAGGTTAAGAATAGACTACTAATATTACTATATGCTGCAAGTTGCATTTGTTTGTAATTGTCAATTTTTATTGCACAAGTAAAATATTCAAAGCCAAACCTACAACTGGTTCACTGCCATGTCACATAACTCGCCATGTTTAAGGGCTTAATCCGTTAACTCACAATTCACTATATTTGGCCAATAATACAATAGATTTCACAGAACTCAACCTATTTTTCCAGGAACTGCAACATGTGTAGTTAAACTGGCTGATTATTTTTGTTGCTATGCTGTCTTGTCATTGTCTTCCATGTTATGAATATAAACTTTATAACTTTGCTTCCTTACAATATCATTTTTTAAGAAAATCTAATATGAGGTCTATTAGACCACATAAAAATATCAAAACCAGACTTTAAACACACAAACTTTGCTTATTATGTAGGTCTACAAAAGTTATAAATGGTATGAGTGCAGAGCAGACACGTACTAGAGAGATATTTAATTATAATATTTTCCTAATTTATTGATTCAGGTGTTATTTGCAGAAATGCACATAAAAATTATAATAAAAGATATATATTATATATTAGGTGATATTTCCACTAGAAAAATGCTTGTGACAGAGATGCAGCAACATACATGCAACTCGCTCAACTCAAAAATCTCACTAGAAGCTTCTAAATCTAAGAAATTTGGTGGTTCAGTGAGTTGTATGTGTGTTGCTTACTCTGTATACTTCCTGCATGTATGTTCTGTGGGAGAGAGTGGGTGAGTGTGGTACACAACGCCTCTCTGCTGTAAGCATTTTTCCTGTGGAAGTGTCACTAAAAACATAGTTTAATATAATTTTTTCTATTATCATCCACGTTGGGCATAGGTCCTAGTTTTAAAATATATCTCATATTTGACTGATCCATGCTGTAAAGCCCGTTTATCTAATAGTGTAAATGCCTCTTATCTTATCAGTTGTCGACACTGTTATCAGCGGTGACTAAATAAACTATTAGTTGCATTTCACTTTTACTTTTATATGATAACATGCTTTTCATTACATTGTATGTGGTTATCGACACACTGTAGTTAAGCATGTTATCAGTCTTTGGTGAAGATTTACATGAGTTGTAGGCATCAATAGCCGAATCGTTACCAAATACCAAAAACCCTTTTTAAGGACCACTACCTAACTAATACCAATATTCTTTACCAAACAACTAAATTATTTAACTTAGAGCAACTTTACTATTACAATGCATATTAATAAAAAAAAAAATACTATCACAAAAAATATATACATAAATAAAATTTACTCAAAGAACATATACCTATAACTTGAGAAATTCTAATAAATTAAGGACACAAGCTCCAAGAACCAAAATGCATGGTAATGGGAACATAATGCATGAAGGAGTACAATTTTATAACAAGTTACCTAATGATCTTAGACTGTCAAATTCCTTTATTTAAAAAGAAACTAAAAAACATATCTTTAATAATATCTCTTAAGGTCTCTGGGCTAACAATTAATAAAAACTTGGCTAGCTAGGTTAATTAGCTTTTAAGTTTTATAATTAAGTATATCTTATTATAAGCAAACTATGTTCTTTATGAGAAATAAATATTTGTTAAACCTGACCTATACCAAAAGGGTAACCAGCATGCCAGCGAGCTAATGTCCTCCTCTGCTATGTTAAGAGGCTGGGATTGCTTGGGTAAAGGCCAGCAGGCATAAAACACCACAAGGGGCATGTTAGTGCCATGCGGACGTAACCATAAAACATCAGTCAGTCTGATTCTGGGTCAATCCATATGATGAAAACTACAGTATTACGGTAGGGGACTCTAATGTCCCCTCTTTTCTTACGGGATATGTTATACACAGTGTGTGCGCTATGTGTGAATTAGAAACACCCTAAAATAGATAGATGGTAAGTCTGTAGAAAATTATTTCATCCGTTTTTGGACTTGTATCTTTATGACTAGTGGGTCTATGAGCTGTAGACCTCGCGATTATGTCTTTGAATAGCTTAAACTGAATAAATATGCGCCATGCACCTTAAATTGCCAATGCCATATAGTTTCATTTTAGAACACTAAAACCTATGAAATTTGCTTCACTCTTGATCGGTTAATAAACAATCTGTAAGCAAAGTAACCGTACATGAACTTTTGAAACAATTGTAACTTAACGAAACAATACATTTCACAAAAGATTATCACAATCAGATATGTATATATCATCATCATCATCAGCCTGTAGCAGTTCACTGCTGGACATAGGCCGCTCCAATATGTATATATGTGGGCAATTAATTGCTACAATTATTATATTGTGTTGGCATTCAAATAAGTTTGATGTGTCTTTGACATTTTGAATTAGAATGCATTTGTTGGTTGGCTAATTTTCCTCCATAAGTACAAAATAAACAGCACGAAGCAACTAAGGGGCTTATTATCTGTATGACTGGAGCAAACAAAAACCAACCTACTACTTATAAACCTAACATTAAAACTGCAAATAATATAAAGTAAACAAATTGTAATTGTAGTAAACAAAATACAGGCAAGTACATGATGCTTATAAGCAAATGTTAATAACACGCAATGCCCTACAAATGCACCAGAAAGATTACATTTGTAAATAAAGCAACATTATAACAGACAGTTCTTTGTCTACACTTACAAGCATACTCTGACCTTGTTATGTATTTATAATTAACACAAAGCAATAATACCTTTGTTCTAATTAGCCTAGAAACTGGCATGTTATAATCTAGTCTGCTTTGGCATGGGCTGGCATGTTATAGTCTACTTATCTAGTATATAAGTACCTACTTTAGACGGACTTTCGACTCACTTTAGACACTCCGAGGTAATACGAAACGTAAGAGACGACGAAGCCCGATTTACTAGCTGATAGGCCTCTGGAGCAAGAGACCGCAGCGGTCGGTACCACCGCAGTAATAGATATTCTTCCGCGCTGAAATTGCGATACAAATGAAAGTGTGAAATACAAGAGGCCACAGAACATAATGTATCAAGTTTACGGGCGCGGGCAGTCCGTCACTTATGACATAATGCATGTGTTCTAGTCCGAGGTTATCACATAACACCAGGCGGGCATGTAAATTAATCGCATAAAAATGGTTCTAAGGTACTAGAATTATACTTTTATTTGATCTTCGGCGGGCTGCCTCGGTGACCAAGTGGGCAAATCGTCTGATACATTCAAAACGGGTTTCGAATCCCCTCACAATGTGAAATATAATTTGCCACTACATTATAGTAAAACATAATACTTAATGTCTTGTTTTGGAAACCTTTGAAAATATTACATTAAAAATCTCCGTAAAATATAATAGTCGTGGACACACGAAAAAAATAGCAGTTATATTTTTGTTAAATTAGTATATTTTTAATTATAATTAATTATATAATCTTGTGTTTCTCTCAATCCGCAGTGCATGTTCGTAATATGGTGCTTCCTGCCCACCGATTTCAACGGCTCCCTCATCATATACAACCGCGTCATCCGTCCGTATTACCAGAAGCATCACGGACGCATCGATGACATTGCCAATTCAGGTATGAACAAAACCCTTGGTTATGATTTGACACTATTTTACTTAGGATGTTTTCAACTCATTTCCAAAAAAGGAGAAAGATTCTCGTTGGGATTTGAAACTACTTTACTTAGAACGTGTTTAACTCATTTCCAAAAAAGGAAAAAGATTCTCTTTACAATTTCACACAACTTTACTTAAGACGTTTTCTACTTATTTCCAAAAAAGAATAAAGATTCGCGTTTCGATTTGACACTACTTTACTTCGGACGTTTTCAATGCATTTCCAAAAAAGGAGAAAGATTCTCTTTACAATTTCACACAACTTTACTTAAGACGTTTTCTACTTATTTCCAAAAAAGAAGAAAGATTCGCGTTTCGATTTGACACTACTTTACTTCGGACGTTTTCAATGCATTTCCAAAAAAGGAGAAAGATTCTCTTTACAATTTCACACTACTTAGACGTTTTCAACTCATTTCCAAAAAAGAAGAAAGATTCTCGTTACGATTTGACACTACTTTACTTAGGACGTTTACATCTTATTTGCACAAAAGGAGCAAGATTCTGAATTAAACTGTTTTTATTATTTTTATATACTAAAAATAATTTGTGTATACCTCACAACTTTTTCTATGTGAATCGATTTTGATGATTCCTTTTAATTTGAAACTTGGTGCTTCTCATGTGGTCCCATTTAAATTTGATCAAGATCTGACGCGTAGTTTTTTTTTATAGTAATTTATCATCAACATAGGAAATAAAATGTGAGAAAAATCAAGTTATTTAATGCATTTTTTTTCAACTTGGATAGTTTTTAAGGCGCGAGTTTGACGAAGATCTTTCATAATGTAGACAGTTTGTAAATTGAAATTATTGCTGATTATTTCAAATATAATTTGTATATAACGACAGAATTCACTAAATAGTTTGCAAATTAAGCGCGTTAATATACACGTTTTTCTGGAATACCTACCTAAAGACTATCTATGAAGGGACTGCAGAGAATCTTCGCTGAAATAGATGAGCGTATTATTGCCATCATAAAAGTGCGCAGACTCTATTGGTTGTGCCGAAACCAGTAGTGTTATTTGATTGTTTTCCTCAATTTTTAGATCTTGATAAACTTTTGGCGAAAGTCGAGCATAAGGTGGATAAAACCGTAAAAGCTTTTAGCAGAACCATAAAGGAGCTGCACAAAGACTAAATTAAACCTTAAACACAGGTACATTTAGTACATAATTGCTTTGCATGGCAGAGGAACTTTATGGTGCTAACTTATGCTATGTTAAAAAATGCAAGTTATACTTACCTCCAGTTTCTGGATCGTTTGTCAAAGTTTGATCAGCTAACAGACGTATACTGACCGCTGATTGGTCACATATCGCGTCATACAATAACATTGACCAATGAGCGTTTATTATTTAGTTGTCAACTAATCAAGGCTTAGCAAACGATCTAGGATCTGGGGGTAAATGTATAAAATATAACCACAGAACACAGATATGAATAATTATCAGCATATTTTTATTATTTGCTTTTGAGTATATGTTTTGCGGTTTGGGTACCGGAAACGACATTATCATATTATTTTTGGTATAGATAGTGCATTACATACCTTTACCCACAACTCGATCAGATAAGACCTATATGTATTGCGAAATTGTGTGTGAATTTATAATTTACTATAGGTGCGCCGCGGCTTCGCCCACATGGCGTTTGCATTGTAATCTGTTCTATCAATACTAAATTTAATAACTATACTAGCGACCCGCCCTAGCTTTACACGGATGATTTAGATTTAAATAAAGCAGGGGAATACTTCTAGTATAATAGTAGTAATTCTCTTGAACACAAACGCTAAACTAAAATTCTTTAAACTATGGTAGTTTTTATTCTTTTAATATCCACATTCGTGCAACGTTTAGAATGAAAATTCTAAAAATATGATTATATTATTTAATAGCGGGTAGTCTTACATCAGTTTAGACTAGTTTAGAGAGCACGAACTTACATGACTGCTAAATTAGCAAAAATCAAATCATTTATTATATACATATAGGCCCACAGGGGCACTTACAAATTGTCATTATACATTTATTTTGTTCTTAAATCTACAACCGGATCGGAACGCGACCACGACTGAGCAGATCCGGCAAGAAAAGCAGGCTTGTCCTTTTTTTTATGGCCAATTACTTAATGTATTTAACAAATGTTCGTTTATTTTTAGCCCCAGTGTGTTGCCATATAAAAGAGACCATAATAATGGTATCAGTAGGGCAAGACACGCTACATATTGACTTCATAATGCACGACTAGATAGAACCTGGAGTTATCCCAAGCTGTTTTATCCTCCAAGTAATCCGAAATTTTGTAATAACCTTTTATACAGAGTTTAGTTTTAATTGTAAAATTAAACTTATTAATAGGCAAATTTCGGATAACATTGGAATGTTTATTATAGAATCGTATACATTGTCCCATAATACTTCATCTGTCGAACGACCCACACTCAATAGAAATTTCATTGTTATATTGACAATCGACAGGTGAGAGGAAATAATTAGTTATTCTGTGGAGACGCGTTACATGTACGGATAAACTGAGAGACAACAGTTATAATGTTTATATCTTTAAACTTCTGTCTAAGGAAGTCTCTGGGAGCTAAACTGTAGATAGCTCGTATAGCCCTAAACATACCCATACAATTAAACAGAAATTGCAAATTTAAGAATCGTCATTCGCAGTTGTTGTACTAGTTTGGACTTTAGTGTAAATAGAATAAGAACTACCATTATTACTAAAAATGAATTTAAGTTCACTGGTTTAGTTTCGTGTTCTGAACAAGCTAATTGCTACTAATATTTGTTTTTTTCTACTACCGTACGTCCGTGAAAAGTTATCTAACAGTTGGTGTAAACCGCATCAAAATTCGTTGCGTTACTTAAGAGGAATTACATACATTTTACATATGTTTGAGCTGTACATTGAGCGTTGTTTTCAGAATATTGTAAAAATTTTATAGAATTAAATTGTACTGTACATAATACATTCTACACCTTTGGCGGTTTCTGGTATACGGATATACGTACGTAGGCTAATTTTATACTCGATATGATGAGTGCGAAGCTGCGGACAAGTAAATTATAATAATAATAAGTTAACTAATTGGGTATGGTACTCAAGAGTGGGCATTATTTATGAATGTTTTGTGTTGTCTTCGGGGAAACTGTTTTATTGTTCGTTTGTGAAGTAGCGTTAGTTTATGTGGTAGTTTGTTATGTATAGCGGAAACAAAATGAATAACAGATAAATATTTTTTACTTACAAAATTCACTAAGGTAATATTTTATAACTACTGCGGGGAAACTGGATTTGTTAAGTGAATATTGTTTGATAGTACGCTATATAATTGGAACAATAGAATAGATTTCGGTCTTTAGTCTTTGTGAAACTCGATAAATAAAAACTAGGTTACTTATGGGTTGCCAAATATTACTTATGTTTCTACTTGACAATGTTTTTAATAAGAAAAAGGTCTAGTTTGTATGAGGTTATTAAAAACTTACTCAGTTTATGGGGCCACATCTCAGGCTTGGGACTTCGCTTTCAGTATCAACATTTCCGAGTCAGTGTCAGGCACTTTGAATAAAGTGCCTTAGCGACCCTTAACTATTGCACACACTTGGAATAAAGTGCCGTAGCAACTCAAAAATATTACACACACTGAATAAAGTGCCGTAGCTACTCAAATTTTTGAACACACTTTGTATAAAGTGCCGTAGCGTAGCGACTCAAAAAAAATTGCACACACTTGGAATAAAGTGCCGTAGCGAGTAACTACTCAAATTTTTGAACACACTTTGTATAAAGTGCCGTAGCGTAGCGACTCAAAAAAAATTGCACACACTTGGAATAAAGTGCCGTAGCGACTCAAATTATTGCACACACTTTGTATAAAGTGTCGTAGCTAATCAAAAATATTGCACATACTTTGAATAAAGTGCCGTAGCGACTCGAAAATATTGCACAGATCAACCTGCAATAGACGACTTGAATTGTTCGATCATCTCTGAACTACTACTACTAAACTTTGCAGCACGTGCAAATCAACTCAATGTCTATCAGTTGGTGCAAGGCGCTAACAAGAAGATTGAGAATTCGATGCGAAAATTGAGCGAGTGAACTGACGAATGTACTATTCGTTACAATACTGTATGTGCCCCTTTATTTTTTGTTCTGTAGGTACATAGTATTTTTTTATGTAAGTAGTAGTTTTATTTTCAACATTTTTAGGTAAAGCGCACAGCGCGACTTGTGAAATACTTGTTCTATAAACGCGCGACTGTAGGTATCGCTAGTCGCAGTAGCGATAGAGCCGTATTGAGTATGTCACCATCACTACAGTACACCCGTATATGTATATTAGTTAGTTTAAAGCGCAGACTACACAGCCAGCTAGCCAGTGAGTTGGCAGGCGAAGCGTGGCGAGGGAAGCTATATAAACAAAGAGAAACTTTGGCGAGCTAAACTAGGGACTCACACCGAAAACTACGGAAAGGCGGAAAGCCTCCCGTTCGGCGAGCTGAGCGAGTATCGTTTCACCTCTCTTCATACTTCGAACTACAACGCTCAGCTACGCTAACGAGGTGAACGAACAACATCGCTGGGATTGTCGGTAGGTCTACCACGAGTATTAACAGTATTAACACCAATAAACACTCGCTATCGGCTGCCGCAAAAAAAGTATGAAAATAAGAACAGTGAAAACTCCACCTTGCGGTCAATTGTAGAACTAAAATTGACAGTGAGTACGCCAATCACAAGCTTGATAGGTAGGCGAGATCTACTATAGATGACGTTTATGTTGCCAACTCATGGTAGAGCAACAGATATGTTGTTGCATTGTTTGTATCGCTGATGTAGCTTATTTCTGTAGTTCGGAGTGTGACCTGAAGTATGAATAGCAGTGTAACAGTGCTCGCTTGGCTCGCTCGCTTGCTCGCTCGATAGCTGGCGGTGTGGCCTGCGCGATCAGTAGCTCTTTAATACCAACACAACTACAACAGTATAACCATCTCTGTCTAACGATTTCTACACAAGGCACAGGGAGGTTTATAAAAAAAGCTTTATTATCATCCAACACACATAATTGGATATCGCGTCAGAAAACTCTCTTCCGATGCTCGCTAGTATACACTCCGCGCATTTTTTATAGACTCAATGTTATAATAAGGATATTTATATAATAAGAATCTGCAATCCCCACGCGTTTGTGTACTCAGAAGTTTAACTACAAAATATGTGCGTGGATTGCTTTCCAGCGAGCGTCAAGCTAATTTAGACAAATGAAACTAGTTATCTTTGGTTTTATCGCGCTGGGTAATTTAAACGCTCACATTTATCATACCTTCAGAAGTGTGCAAGGTACAAACATTGATTATAACAATACCGAAATTATTCCTACCTATAACAAATTATGTATTACTTATAGGTAAACAGGAATAAGGGTGGCACACATATAACTTACAAACACATACATATGGTAAGTATGTAAACAGTTACGGAAAACTGCTTTCTATGTTAACTCAAAAATAATCTTACTTGCACTTAAAATATAACCATACGGCCTTAAAAATTGAATGAAGTGCCGTAGCAACTCGAAAATATTGCACACACTGAATAAAGTGCCGTAGCGGCTCAAATTATTGCACACACTTTGAATAAAGTGCCGTAGCGACTCAAAAATATTGCACACACTTTGATCGCGCGGGTAATGCCAATGGGGCGACCATACCGACGATTACTCACATTTATCATACTTTCAGAAGTGTGCAAGGGTCAAACATTGATTATAACAATACCGAAGTTATTCCTACCTACAACATATGTATTACTTATTTATAGGTAAACAGGAATAAGGGTGGCACACATATAACTCACTCACACACATATGGTAAGTATGTAAACAGTTACGGAAAACTGCTTTCCATGTTAACTACAAAATAATCTTACTTGCACTTAAAACATAACCATACGGCCTTACTTATAAACGTTGATTAAATTTAAATAATGTCATTTAGTACAGTGCAGAGAATTTTTCTAAATAACTTCACTTCACTAAATAACGTCATTTAAAGTTAAGAAGCGTTTATAAGTAAGGCCCTAAATGTTTTCTTTTACTAACGATAATTCAAGGATATAATTATGAATGTATGTGTTCTATTAACGTATAATTAAGATTGTTTATTGCACTAACTCTAATAAAACAAGTCACTTTGGTTGTGTGTATATGTATAAGTATGTATCAGTCATCAGGTTACCATAGTACAGGCTCTGAACCCCTTGTTTGAAAGAAAAACTACGTAATTTGTGTTATACTAAATACAATAATAAAACTAAAATTGTAGTAGGTACATACCTCTATGTTCATCACTGTTGTTGTTTAATTGGTATTTTAGTTTACAAATATAATACGGTTCGAATTTTCACCTTGCGCCAACTGGTAGACTGACAAGTAATAAGTGTTTTTTTTTTAAATAATTACAAATGTTCTATTAGAATATACTAATTCAAATAAAATTTTATTTCATTTAACTACTTAATCATTATGTAAAGTATCAACAACTATAGTCCTTCAAATCTAATAGATACCGTTTGACGTTTCACACTCTTCAAGACGAAATTACTTTTTACAGGCGTAACTCACAAAATGTCAACACCCTTCGACGTAAAACCATGGAAATATGACCTCGTTTCAAAGTTACGTAGTTTGGCGTTTTTTTGGTTTTTTTACGTAGTGTTGCAACTCTACAAATTCACTTGTATACGAATAATCGGTTAAAATTTACTTATAATCGAACTTAGTGATAACTATTGCGAAAGCCTAAGAAATCATTATTGATAACAGCCTGCGCTCCGCGGTTTCACCCGCGTGGTCATGGATATACATATCATGGATCCATTATAAGGATTGTTTGGGTATTTTTTTCACGCCTTGGGTTACTTTATCGAAGTTTTCATACGGATCCCTAACTTTTTGAAAATATTCTATAGCCTATGTTCATCAAAGATAAGGTAGGATTCTAATGGTGTAAGAATTTATCAAATCAGTCTAGTAGTTTTGGTGGCTATTCAATTCAAATAAAATCAAAATCGCGGCTGGTCGATATGCCAGTTTCCATACAAAAAGGTTCAAACCTCTTTATGTCGATATCTCTTAAGAATTGGATATTGTAGTAACCGATTTTTTGAACCCACCCCTATTTTACAATCTGTCTAAACTGTCAAACGGTATCTATTAGTTCTGAAGGACTATAGTTACTTTAAAGATCATTTGTGAGGAAGGGTATTGCAGTATTCCTTGGACATTAGTGACAAAAAGACCCAACAATATAGTGACAAAACATCCTGAATTGGCTTTGGTTTGGTCACTAGTATTATATACAAATATGTATTTGATCACTGATTTATCGAAATGTACGGTTATCAAATTAAATCATAACCGGAAGCAAGTCGTATGGGCAATAAAAACTATAATACTAAGAATTTTATAAAATATATATTTATTTGTTGACTCGAAATAAGACGCAAAACATCATGAATCAATCATGCCATGTTGACGTTTAATTTCATTTTCTTCAAAACGCCTGCGTTTAACATTGTGATTGCACAATGTATGTTCTGAACACAGGGATTAGAAGATTATCAGATTAATCTGTCCGAATCAGCAAGCCTCATTCGAGGCAAGTTTCATCCATAAATCTATTGTTATTTTTTGTCCTGATGCGGACAGATTAAAAACGAAAGCCAGATTGTTAAAAATATCCAACTAAAGGATATTACAGATGAGAGCATCACAAGACAAAACTCACCCACAAACGGGCGCTTCGTTGTGGAGTGTACGACAGACACACCAGGCTGTGTCAATTTTAGTTCTTAACAACAAACTTAAAACAAATTTGTGACTTTGTGGTCACCAACAAATCGGGAAGATGCCATATGATCTTCCCGTTTAGTTAAATCTGTGTAAAAATATTTTGTATGCCGGAAAGTTTATGTATCAGTTAAAAAATAGTCATAGTTAAAATATATGCCAGAGTTTTTCTCAAGATCTTTAGTTATACATTGACTTGGTTCATTATGAAACTCCTTTGAATAATAATATGTAGGTACTGTTCAATTATCTGTGCATTTAATTAATTTTAATATTAACCAAAAAAATTGTTTACCTACTTACCATACATCATACTATTCACACGAATACTAAATATAACAAATTAGTAAATGGGAGCCCTATTATTAATATACCCTAAAAATATTCGCGTATTTTGGCAAGCGAACGTATTTAATATTATGAATGTATGTAGTTTGCACGCTACGTTTTGATAACCAATATATATATATTGCGCTAATCCTTATTCATATAATTATAGCAAGTATTTTGCCTGGTGAATAGTAAGGGAAACGCCTATAGACAATTACTAAAACTATAAAGTAGCATTCAATAGCGACTTTCGAGAATTGATGGGATACAATTAGGGGAGACAAAAAATAGCTATTTAATGCTACTTTAATATCACTGGGAATTAGAAAATCGCTAGTGAGCATGAACTCATTAACTACAAAAAGCCGTATTTTAATTTCACCGACATGGCAACACATTAAGAGTGTACTAAATCCACCAGATGGCTTTTATCTATTTCAGTAGTACTCGGGCTCACTAGATGGCGCTTTTACAAACTTTTACTTTTTGAAAAATATCTAAGTACTTGCCAATCATTTCTGGCGTCATAAAATATTACTAAACATTTTAAAAGTTCTAAATTTATAACTTTATGTCAGTAAGTTATAGACACAATTTGAGTGAGATTTTGAGTCACGACGAGATTCAAGAATTGTATACAATCCTAAACGGTATAAGGTCCAAGTAGTAATTTGCTAAAATTATGAAGTCTGTTTTATTGGCATTTCGCTTACCACCAGGTGAACTACTGGTGCATATCTTATCAGTCTATTCCTATCTGGTATCAGAACAAACAATTTACTTCAAAGCCGACAACGGCATTATAATCTCATCGTGTTTTTCTGTCTCTATAAAACAATGTACAATTCTTAAATAAGTCATCATAATTATTTTATATATTTCTTGCAGCTTCCCGCATCGTGAACGACGTAATTGGCAAGAACAAGTAAAGCGCCATCTATATTCAAATCCGGGAAAGTGAAAGTACAAAACCACACACCGCTTCAAAAATCACGAGCTTTCGCACCACGCACTGAATATGTTAGTATTATATTTGAAATTATGCCTTTTTTTGTATTTTTAACGTTGTGACATTGAACTTGAGGCTTCAGGTGCCTAAGATAGATCGCACACGATAGATAATAGTTTGTATGGAAAAGTCGAAAGTAGTATTAGAAACTATTATATATACTGTGCGATACGTGAAAGCGCTTGTAATGCTATCGGACGTAAAACACTGTCACTTTGGCCAGGAAAGTACGATTGGAAATAAAGGTTACTCGACAGCTGATATGACGAATGCGGAATATGGTGAAATCAGTTAAATTTCGACGTTCCCTTTATATTTACAGTTACCATGATCAGATATTGCTTCAGCAAAACAACTGTGGTGTAATCTATGGTATGAGTTGCCTTTCATATAACTCGATCAATTTGGCGCGATCTGAGAAATAAAACATTTGAATATCATCAAATAAGACAGACGAAGATCGCGTTATTTGAATAAAATGTGTCCTCTATATTTACTTACGATGGTTTTAATTGGTCACATAGAGAAATAAATTCGAAAATGATATTGGTTTTAAATAATAATTTACAACAATTTGAACCTTGTGCAGCAAAATTATTTTCTTAGTGTATCTTATTTTAAGACTTGGATTTCAAAATAAGAAACAACTGTATGTATACCAAAACGAGGTCCAATGTCAAAGGTTTACCTGCGTATGTTTAAAAAATAACAAATTCTTAAATCATTTTGAAAATCTAAGATTGATGAATTTAATTAAAAATAGCAAAAAGTCTGTCAAATTACTGTTACTTTTTTCGTGTATATTATGCATCGTTTGTTTCTCACAATATTTGAATCCTTGTGTGTAACATGTGAGATAGACATTAATTTTATTTTCCTGTTATTAACTGTTTGACTCGTTAAGGTCGATCTGCACACGCCATCCCACTCTGGTATTTGAGTATGCCAATCACGCATGACGTTGAAAATTTCGTAACATGTTAAATGATTTGTGAGGGGCATACCTACATAATTACCAAAAACCTTATGGATCTGTTCAGTTAAAGTAAGATGGTACCCACCATCTTGCTATCTATTTTTGAGGTTTGAATTAAAGGCACTATAGCTAATGAAGTATCTATTCAAATGGCAAAAATCAGTACCCAACCCCTCATGTGTCGATGTCATTATAACAATGAAATTTCTATTGTGTCTGTCCGTTTGACTCTTGATGGATTAAATGTTATTTTTGCAATAAAATCTCTTGTGGATTGACAGGAAAAGGAATCGGTTTTATTGGCTTGATAAACGTCTTATAAGTCGTTGAATGCCGGCTGCACCTACGAAAAAGCATGTCACATTACCCTTAAGCTGCTTTTCATATGGCATTATCACGTAAAATAATCGTCCATAAACCGACTTTACAGACAAGTTTTTTTCATTATGTTGCCTTGGGACATTAAATAAGTAATGGTGAATTATTAAATGATAAAGTATTCGTCAGTATGAGCGAGTGAAGTGTACAAATGAAGCAACGTGATTTATATGATGTCCTCCCCGTCGCTCTTGAAATTCGCAGTCGCAGTCTTTATTCACAGCAGTTATATCAACTGCTTTACTAAAAACGTATAATTTGACATATGGGAATTCCACATATAAAAACATATCTTATGTACATTTCACTGCTACTTGATTTTTTTTCGTGTACAACCATCAGAACATGGAGACTGCGTTGGCGTGTGCTGGTCGACCTTAACCTTTTAAAAAGTGTATACACTACGTCACAGCGATTCATAAATGAAATAAAGGGCTTTATGCGTAAAGGGTAACTAGTTGGTCAGCTATTTTGTTTACAATATCCTTGCACCAGATTGACTATCGCAATAAATCATGTTTTCAAAATAGTATTTAGACCAAACAAGAATGTAGTAATAAGTTTTTATTTATGTATATCCTGGCGAGTTTTACACTTATTATAAAATTATTAGTTTAATCTTACTCTCTTCTTTTAGGGATTGCCAGCTTTAGCTGAATAAGTGTAGGTCTTATGGTATTCTTTTTAATTCCCATATTGTAAGATGCTTATAAGAACAATGATTTTCTTCTGTTTCTGTTGGTATTTCTATAAAGATTGCTCAAGGAATGTTTGTTTAAGTTTTTTTAAGAATAAAATATTATTATTGTTAGTTTTTGCAAGTGTTGCCCATTTAATAAATGTACAGAGTGTTGCCATTTTATTCCTTGAAAATTACAGCTGAGGCATTTATGCATGCATTACTTTAATAATATAATTTAAAGTAATCTTAAACCCCATGTTTGCCTTTAAATAGTTTAATAGTTTTAAAGGTTTTCATATTAAAGCTTGTGTGAAGTAAATCTGTTATTGTGCCTTTGCGGTTTTGCTGCCAGCGTTTTAATGTACTCATCGAAAGTATTGTTCTCTTTCAATAAAAGGAATTCCTTGTGTAAAATCTGGTGTATTACTTTAGTTTATAATACTCACGTTTTTTATAATGTTGTAATAGAACTGTGGGCCGAGCACGAAAAAATTGCATATGTGTAACGTTATCGTATCGTTTACGTATTTAGTACAAACTATGCATTATCTGTGCCACTATTGTACTAGATAAATGACAGTTTGTACTAAATACGTAAACGATGCGATTACGTTACACTTAAACAGATTTTCGTGCTCGGCCCCCTGGTACCGACTTAAGTACAGTTCTACATACAGGGCAGTTTTCAACTAGTACATTCTGCGTTCCCCACAAAGTGGAAAGCAATGTAAAAGTTCAATTTCGAGTTACTAGAAATATTTCACAATAGTTAGACAGATAAACCACAGAATAATACTAGTAGTTCTGCGAATAGGTAGACCTCGCGAGCAGTCTTATCAGCGGCAATCTTGATACATTTTCTAAAGTTTTGTACTCTGTAGTACCAAATGTTCTTGCGAATATTATCAAAATCGTCCAGTTTTTAAACTTCTCAACCTGGTATCTCAGCAACTACTTCAACAATATACTCATATACCTAATTCCACTTTAAAGTTATTACCTAATTTTATCAAAATCGGTCGGCAAATAGCGTCGCAGCAAACTTCCTCACTTTGAAAAGTACCTTTCACTCAAAAATCGCCGAAGACTAAACATTATATCATCACCATTAATCACCACCGAGGTGAAACCGAGTGGCGGTATAATAAGTGTAGCGGTCTTGAGTGAATCGATACTTTTGCCTATGGTGTATATCCTCGAAAGGTTAAGCAGCGGTATTTTTATCGCCTGCGTCATATATGGTTTTAGCCATGTCGGGGGCGAGCCTATTGACATCTACGGGGCAATGTTCCAGTCTGGACTGTTTTGAGAATATCTTTCTTTCTCAGAATAACCCAATAACTGGAACCCGTGGATCGAACCCATGACCTCGATGTTTCAAAACGGCACTTCCACCACTACACCAAGACCAAACGAGCAAAGCCGCTGGCGGGTCAGCTAGTAAACATATACATTGAATGAATACCATGTTTCGTCAAGATGAGTTGAAACCAATATTCAACCTTACAAACATATGGACAGATAGTCATTCTGGCCAATTGAAGCAAGTTTCCCTCTCGGTCAAAAATAGGTGAAACTCCCAAATTGTATACAGTAACAAAAAAGTCGTGCCTACCCATGATGGTTAAAGTAACCCGGAGCTGGTTCTTCAAGACAAAATTTCCACAAACACTAATCTAGCTAAACTAACCGCGGGATGTCGGCTTAGAATAGCACCTCCCCAACTCTACCCGTGGGTGCCGTAGAAGGCGGCTATGGTATAACAATCAGAAGGTGGGCAGCACCTTCCCAGTTAAACACACAAAAACTGCGCTCGTCAACCCGCCTGCCAAGCGTGGCGAGTATTGGCAAACCCCCAATTGTGATGATGAAACACTAATCAGTCGCCGAGCTTGGTTTTAGGTACCTTTTTTACATTGATAGGTGTTTGACTACTGTCTCACTCGATGGTCAGTGATGATGTGCTCGAAGGTGGTATTACACTAGACCTAGAATAGCTCATGGCTCTCGAGAGCAGCTGCCGGAACTGCCTGCCTGTTAGGGGGGACAAATTTGGAAACTTTAAGGCAGGGTACCTGGCTGGTAGCTAGCCAGAGGGACACCAGAAGTGCCCTACCATTCTATATACCATAGATTCTTATATTTTAAAATTATGAATGTTTATTTTTATATTACTGTTGGTAGTATGACTATTTTTTGTAATTTGATCAAATTGAACTGTAACTCTGGAGTTATCAATAAATTATCTTATCTTATCTACCACCATGATGTGATTTTCATCACAAAGCTACCTAAACTGAAAGTTCAAGTCTGAGATGGGAATTGATCCCGTGGCCTTCTAATCGACGGCTAGCCCCCGTTACCCGTGCGGTATCATCGCTATTCGAAATACCTACTGAATCATAAGCAAACTACATGCATAACAAGAGAATATACATTTCCCATTTTTTATTCCCATGTATATTATGGACACACCATTTAACACTTTCATCAAGTCTGGGCTGGCCCAATACTGAAGTTCCCTAAATACAGTAGGTACATATTTTTATCTATGGAAACAGAATGACAATTGGCATACTGCTCTGGGGATGTTCTGCAGATCTTAATTCTATTTTCATACTGCAAAAAAGGGCAATACGAGCTATCTACAGTTTAGCTCCCAGAGTTTCCCTTAGACAGAAGTTTAAAGATATAAACATTCTGTTGTCTCTCAGTTTATCTACGAAAATATAATGTACAAGAAAAACAGGAACAGTTTTGAAAAAAGAAGTGATGCTCATTCCATCAACACGCGGAATAAGCACAGGCTATCCGTACATGTAACGCGTCTCCACAGAATAAGTCATTATTTTATGGGACAATGTATACGATTCTATAAAAAAGTTCCCAATGTTATCCGAGATTTGCCTATTAATAAGTTTAAAATTACTATTAAAACTAAACTCTGTCAAAAAGATTATAATAGGTAAGGTTCGAATCCCGTCCGAGGGTGTGTAATTTCTCTTTAAAATTGCAAAGATTTCTCTTGCTAAGCAGGCGTTATTGCTTTAGAAACCATGTAAAAAAATGTATGTATTGTATGTTGTAAAAAAATATAGGGCGTATAGAGTTGGTTACTCACTGTCGCCAATCGGCATAAAAGCTTTATGGGCAGGGCCTGCTACTGCCATCTACATTTTTTAAGTGAAGAATATTTTGTTATTGTTAATAATTCGTTTATAACCAATAAGAAACCCTGTGCTGCCATCTAGTAATAAACTCGATTTAGGTTAAGTATGTGAAATTTACAAAAAAGACTGGGATGAATGCATTCTTTGGGTATATATTGTTCTGCGCCATAGAGTAATACAAAAAAAGAGAATCTGTGCTCTTGCTCTAAATGAAAAAATGTCTTAAGTTTTTCTGAATTTAATATAAAAATTAAGTTGATTATTACACATGAAGACTCTTCTTGACAATCACTCTTTAGTTTAAGGGTAACATCAATACGGAATGTTATTTGTTTGTGAAAACTATTCTTTCAGTAATAATTTAGATAATGTGTCAAACTATTCAATAGATGTCGCTTCGTCCCCATACGACGCGACGCGCGACGGTTAAAATCAACTAGAGCTATTCAATGCACTCCACTACATCTTGCTACATCTAACATTGCATCAAGTCCAGACTCAAACAATTTTCAATCATAATATCGACAATGCAGAAAGTCGATCCTGTTTTAAAGCACTATGGGAACATGTATTTTCAAAAGATAAGTAATAGCAGGAAGCAGACTTCTCTTAAGTCTTGGGGATGGGATTTTTTTATGCAATTAATTTTCTCATCTGCCTCCACTTAATGGGTCGCCTTGCATGACAGTTAAAATAGAATCCAAGTATTTTATTCCTTGATATTGCATGTTTAAGAGTGTAATCATGCCATCTTAACACTGTTAAATACAGGGGTAAAAAAGTACAGTCGGCTGAAATTGCTCTATCTCACTTGTCATTATGGTCTCATTTTATAAATTGTAAACCTGGCCTAGTGTGACATATACAGAGAGTGTTGAGTTGACTCTCCATCAAATCGAGTGGGTGTTGAAAACTAATTAAATAGTAATACTTAATAATTTATTACAAGAACTATATCTAACATCAAACTAGTTATGACCCTAAATCTTATGAAGCAGCTGCAGCTTTTGCAGCATCTGCTTCTTGCTTGGCTAAATTTTCTCTTTCCGCTGCTCTGTTTCTCCAGGCTGTCATGTACGATCTTGGGTGGATTGGGAAGAAACCAGATAGACCTGGAATTGTAAAGGGCATTTAGTTACTTCAGGATTCCTATCAGATAGAGTATGGGTGGTAATTGAGCAGGCCCAATGCTGGTTGATAAATAAGATAGTGGCCAAGGGAGGAAGACATGTGCCCTAGCAGTTAGAAAATATTATTTATTTAAAGATACAAGTAGCACAATTGCTGATGGCAATATCAGTGTCAAAACTTTTTAGTATATATTTAATGCTACAAGTTCACTTTATAAAGTTGGTGAAATTTAATATTGGGCTGCATTTGTTATAAAATATTTCCGAAAAAAGATCCTTTTTAAAATTTTGCTAGAAATGTGAATTACTGACATCATATTTAATATGTCATGGGCAAAATAAAAAAAAACATAGGTATAGCACTACTCTTTTCAAGAAGCAAGAATTCAGGTAGTAGGTCGACCTTTAGCTGGCTGAGCAATTTTAACATTCTGATATTGTAAGCTGCCAGTAGAATTATACAAAAAACCAGATGAACCTACAGGAAAAACTATATCTCATTTCACAAATTATAAAGTGATTAAACAATATACATTGGTCAATATTAGTTTAGTTCATAAATGTTTTGTTCTAAGCATTAACCTGATTACCAAGTAGTTAATATGTTATGTCAAAAGATACCTACCTAAGCAAGCTGTTGATAATTTGAGAGTTAAGATGAGACTGCATTTGGTTATAGAAGAATTGAACCCTTCAATAAAATCATTCTGAAAAAAATATTCTACTCACCAAGTAATTCGGCAACAGGATTTGTAACATGGGCTCCTTCACCAAGCCAAAATTTTAGTCTTTCCAGGTTCAAGGCCACTAGTTTCTCATTGTTTACATTTGGCATAGGGTCGTACGACCCTAGTTGTTCTATTACTGGTAAATGGTTGGGTCTTTTGCGCTAAAATAAAGAAAAATATATTCCTGTAAAATATACATAACCACGCAAATATAATTATCATTTATATAAATGGAGCTTATTGTAGGTATCACATTTTGTGTCGAAACGCAAGTTTAGAAATGGCTCTTACATCGATTTCAATGCAAAATTTTAGAGAATTTAACATGAATTCAATGCACTTACATGAGTTACAGAGATGTGGAAAAATGGTCTATTTGTGCATCCCTGACGCACTAAGCGAATTGATTTAGCTGCTTTGGCAAAATATATGCCTGTTCCACTGGCTGGAGGCAATGCCATTTCTGTTTGTTTTTCAGAAATGATTCCTCAAACTAAGTAGAAAATTACAAACAAAAAATTAGTAGAAACAAAAACAGGTTACTTTTCGTTTTTTTTTTCAAGTTTGGCTTCGCATCAACGCAACTAGCAAATTTACAGTGAAGTCCCAATTGAGCCATAATCGATATTAGCGCGATAACAGTCGGTCCCTTTCACCGTGGGCGTGATTACGATGGCCCACGCTACGTCATCGATGACGTCTTAACTGCCGCCATATTGACGATTAAATGAACCATGCTAGTTTACACCATAATCGTCGTGAGCGTTCTGTCAAAAGTGAAAGGTGTTTTTTTATTTCTACAATGTCTTTACTTTTTTTGCCGTGGGGTACCGGCTTAGAATAGTACCCCCCCAACTCTACCCGTGGTTGCGTAAAAATCTGCTAAGGGATAACAATCGGAAGGGTGGGCAGCAGCACCTTCCCAGTATTAAAACCTCAAAACTGCGCTCGCCAATCCACCTGCCAAGCGTGGCGAGTATTGGCAAAATCCCCCCTATGGATTTGATAAAAAGAACCAGGCCCCCTGTCCCCGGCAGCCCCGCTATTCCTGGCTACGGTAGCGGCCACGGTAACGGTGGGGCAGGGGGTGCTAAGAATCCCCGGCAGACGCCTGGCTACCACCCCCAATGACGACGACTGGCCCTGGTGACACACAACATACGCACGATGAGGACAGACGAGAAGATATATGAGCTGGAAGAAGAAATGAGTAAGTTACACTGGGACATTGTGGGGTTATCTGAAGTCCGTAGAGCGGGTGAGGACACGATAACCCTAAAATCAGGTAACCTACTCTACTACCGGGAGGGCGACCAACAGTCCCAAGGTGGTGTCGGTTTTCTCGTCCACAAGTCCCTTACTAACAACATAGTTAAGATCGATAGCGTTTCCAATAGGGTCGTATACCTAATACTCAGAGTATCCAAACGATATTCGCTGAAGGTCATTCAGGTGTACGCACCGACGAAGTCGCACCCGGATGATGAGGTGGAGGATATGTATGAGGACATTAGTCGGGCCATACATACCTCTGAAACGCACTTTCTAGTTGTTATGGGGGACTTCAACGCGAAGTTGGGTAAGAGAAGCGAGGATGAGTTGAAAGTGGGGCAATTTGGATATGGACAACGGAACCGTAGGGAACAGAGGATGGCCGACTTCCTGGAGAAAGAGGGACTCTTTATGATGAACTCTTTCTTTCAGAAGCCATCTCACAGGAAATGGACCTGGCTGAGTCCCGATGGTTCCACGAGAAATGAGATTGACTTCATTATGACCACCAAAGGCAAATATTCACTGATGTCTCCGTGATCAACAGGGTTAAAACCGGTAGTGATCACCGAATGGTAAGAGGCACGGTGAATATTAATGTCAATCTGGAGAGGTCTCGTCTGATGAAGTCTACGCTCCGACCCACTCGTGCCCATATACAAGACCCCGAAAGCTTTCAACTTGAGCTATCCAATCGCTTCGATTGCCTTGAGAACATCGCTTCAGTGCACGAGATCAATAACATGTTAGTAGAAACTGTCCATACAGTGGGTTCCAAATACTTTAAACCCCACCGTACAGATAGGCCACAGAAACTCTCCAACGATACCCTCAACCTCATGGCTGAACGACGCTCACTGAAAATGCAGTCTTCGCATGATGCTGAAGCATATAGGCTGCTCAATAGACGAATATGGAAGTCCTTGCGACACGACATCCGGATCTTTAATACAAACCGTATTAAAGACACGATAGAGCGGAAAAAAGGCTCCAAAGTGTTTGAAGAGACATGTCTATTGGGCAAAGCCACGAAGCTGAAGAGAGAAGACGGCAGTGTAGCGTCGACCAAAGCAGAAGTATTAGGAGAGGTAGAGAGTTTCTACGGACAGCTATACACCTCGGTCGCTAAATCTGTTAGCACCTCGGCCAAAGACCCAAGAGCCAAGCTGACCCGACATTATACCGAAGATATCCCGGACATCAGCCTGTACGAGATAAGAATGGCCTTGAAACAGCTTAAGAACAACAAGGCGCCTGGTGACGACGGTATCACATCTGAGCTTCTGAAAGCGGGTGGAACACCAGTACTTAATGTCCTTCAGAAGCTCTTTAATACCGTCTTACTCGAAGGTTAAACGCCAGAAGCATGGAACAAAAGCGTGGTGGTGCTGTTCTTCAAGAAAGGTGACAACACTTTACTTAAAAATTACAGACCCATCTCGCTTTTGAGCCATGTTTATAAGCTGTTTTCGAAGGTCATAACGAACCGTCTCAGTCGCAGGTTTGATGAATTCCAGCCTCCGGAACAAGCCGGTTTCCGAAAAGGCTATAGTACCATAGACCACATCCACACGCTACGGCAAGTTATACAGAAGACCGAAGAGTATAACTTGCCTCTTTGTTTAGCGTTTGTGGACTATGAGAAAGCCTTTGATTCGATCGAGACGTGGGCAGTGCTTGAGTCTCTCCAGAGGTGCCGTATTGACTATCGGTATATTGAAGTGCTGAAGTGTTTGTACAAAAACGCCTACATGTCAGTCCGAGTACAGGAGCAGAGTTCGAAGGCAATTCCATTGCAAAGAGGCGTGAGACAGGGAGACGTTATATCTCCGAAAATGTTCACCGCTACATTGGAAGACGCCTTCAAGCTTCTGGAATGGCAAGGACTTGGCATTAATATTAACGGCGAATACATCACTCACCTTCGATTTGCCGACGATATTGTAGTCATTGCAGAATCCATGGAAAACCTCAGTACAATGCTCGAAGGCCTCCATCGAGTTACCCAACGGGTAGGTCTTAAGATGAACATGGATAAGACGAAAATTATGTCTAATGCCCATGTTGTACCTACCCCAATATCAGTTGGGAACTCAGTTCTCGAAGTTGTTGACGAGTACATCTACCTGGGACAGACAGTCAAACTAGGCAGGTCCAAATTCGAGAAAGAGGTCAATCGTCGAATCCAACTCGGCTGGGCAGCGTTCCGGAAATTTCGCGAAGTCTTCTCGTCAAAAATACCTCAGTGCCTCAAGACAAGAGTCTTCGACCAATGTGTGTTACCAGTGATGACTTATGGCACTGAAACGTGGTCTCTTACTATGGGCCTTATAGAAGAGCTCAAAGTCGCACAACGAGCTATGGAGAGGGCTATGCTCGGGGTTTCTCTACGTGATCGAATCAAAAATGAGGACATTCGTAGAAGAACGAAAGTCACCGACATAGCCCAGAAGATTAGCCAGTTGAAGTGGCAGTGGGCAGGGCACATAGCACGTAGAACAGATGGCCGATGGGGCCGAAAGGTTCTGTAGTGGAATAGAATAGAATAGAAAGATGTTTATTTCCCTAGTTCATATGTTACATTATGTCCACAGGTCGGTGGTGTGTTCGGCCTGTGGGTGTGTCAGCTACTTACAGTCTACCTATGTTTGTCTGAGAGAGATCTATATAAGTGTCGTGTAGTGTGTGCTGTGAGATTGTTAGTCTGTACAGAATCAATTTATATAAATTTATTATGTTGTTGTATATTGCCCTATCCTATTTACAGCTAATTACAATTTATGGGGACGTGGAGCAGTGATTCGCTTGCTGAGCAGCCGACTCCTGTCTTTTTTTGGTACATATTCGATGTCACCTAGTCTAGTATTAGTGAGAAGGGGGTTGTGCTGTCCATATCCGAGGTAGGCATCACCAGGGGTCTCTAGATCCTCGATGTGCATTTCGCGGAGTCGGCACAACATGTCCTCGTTCAAGTCTTGTGCACGGAGGTGCCATGGATCCCAGTCAAGCATATCCCAGAGTAATGTGGTTTCTAGGCGTCTTGGGAATTGTCCGCTGGTCTTAAGAGCCATTCGATATTGGCGTTAAATTTTTTGAAGGTTGCTCTTACTGTAACGTGAGAGTAGTTGTACCACCCCATAATCCAATATAGGAAGTAGGCAGGCCTGAATGACAGCAAGTTTCTGTAGTGGAGACCACGGACCGGCAAGCGCAGCGTAGGTCGTCCACCGACACGGTGGACAGACGACCTGATGAAGGTCGCTCGACGACGTTGGATGCAGGCCGCTTCCAACCGGTCCTTTTGGAAAATCATGGGGGAGGCTAATGTTCAGCAGTGGACGTCCTACGGCTGAGATGATGATGATGATGAATGTCTTTACTGGTGTCCCTTGTTTTTGATGTAAAAAATGTAAAAGTCGGTCCATCCATTCCATTATTTCTTTTTAATCCACACACCACATAGTTAACCTTCACACTATGCACGATATTTTTATGAATTTATTTTTCGCGTGCAAATGGTTCGTTATTGCTACAACACTGGTCCGATTTATCAACACGCTTACAGTGCCATGAGCTGTCAAAATCGCGATATTTGTCTCGGACCGGCTTTGGTAGACGTTAGCACTGTGAACAAAAATATCGCAAAACGGACCGCTGTGTTAGCAAATCGCACAATTGTTGCCAGGAACAGCAAAAGCGGAGAGAGTGAGGAAAGATGGAAAGATTTATCAAAAAGGGCGAACTTTGTACCTATACTTTTATAGTTGCGAAGAGTATATCTTACCTCTTTGTTTAGCGTTTGTAGACTATGAGAAGGCCTTTGATTCGATTAAGACGTAGGCAGTGCTTAAGACTCTCCAGCGGTGACGTATTGTTGAAGTGTTTGTACAATAACTCCAACATGTCAGTCCGAGCATAGGAGCAGGCAGAGTTTAAAGGCAATTCCATTGAAAAGAGGCGTTAGACAGGGAGATGTAATATCTCCGAAACTGTTCACCACTGCATTGGAAGACAAAAATACCTCAGGGCCTCAAGACAAGAGTCTTAGACCAATGTGTGTTACCAGTGATGACATATGACGCTGAAACGTGGTCTCTTACTATGGGTCTCATAAACAAGAATAGAAATAAGGAAATCCGTAGAAGAACGAAAGTGACTGACATACCTCAGAAGATTAGCCAGTTAAAGTGGCAGTGGGCAGGGCACATAGCACGCAGAACAGATGGCCGATGAGGGCGAAAGGTTCTTGAGTGGAGAACAATTAATTTTACAACACATATTATTATTATCCATATTTTTTAAGATAAATTTATTTTATCTCAAAGTCACAGCCACGGAAAAAATATGTGGTATGGTGGGAAACTCTGATTCTCATTCCGCATGATGGATGGATCCATATACAATGACACCATTTTTGTACATGTTTAAGTCAATGAGCGATGAGCCCATACGCGCCAATAAATTAAAAAGTAAAAGTGTGATATAAAAAAGTTATTTTATGATGCAGTTATTTGAAAATCAAAAAAAAATGTTTCACTGTAATGGCTTTTATTTTAATTTTACCTATCCTCGAAAAAAGTAAGTACGTGTTTATACAATCTTTCTTGAATTCATATTTGGAATATTACGTTGTGAGTGTAAATAATAGTAGATTGTATCTTAACCCGTCCGAATCAGCAACTCTCATTCCAGGCAAGTTTCATTCATAAATCTATTGTTATTTTTTGTCCTGATGCGGACGAGTTAAGAGAGCAAAATAATATTTTTACGACAAGAGTGCTTTTTTTTAATCTAGAGTGAAGTAAGGGATTCTAGATTAGAATCCCGAGCGTAGCGAGGACTTCTTTAGTCGGATCCTGAACGTAGCAAGATAAAGATCCATTTAATTGCCAAAAACATGAGTAGATAGTATAGGTAGGTACATACACGAATACATAGTTGGTAACACATTTGTTTTCTGTAGTCCTACATGGTCTTTACCTGAAAGGCGTGCAAACACAGCAAATGAGATAGGCATGCATGTACATGATAATAAACAATATTTATCTAATCCCTTGCTAAGGTGAACAAGTACATTTTATATTCGTCATATCATTCATATCAACTATATAATAATAATAATAATAAATTGGCGAAAAATGTAAATAACCTCAGCCCGTCTCGTTTATCCGAGGTGTAGAGGAACCTACCTCAGCCCGCAGCGCAGCCAATTCTCTCGACTACTATTTCGTAATCTGTGCCGACGCTATGATGTTGAGTGACTTAGTGAACTTGCAGTGAAATATTTTTGTTTTGATGCACTTAACTTTGGCACTAATCACGTTTGTTTAAGTTTGATTATGGTGTGAGCTAATATGTGGAATTATGTGAGCACCCGAAACGCGACCACACCCTAAGACAGATAGATCCGCACTCAAACTCAATATAATTAGGAAATTTATTCGTCACTAATAAAAATACAGAAAATACAAATTAAATTATATGTCAATAAATAAGTCAACTAAACTCATGGTAATAGTATTCAGTTTATCCATACATAATAATTCAATGATTAAACATAATCAGAATAGCAGCAAAAACTAAAACTTGTATGGAATTGTATATGCCAAATGAAATAAAATCTGTTATTTAAAAAGTGCGGAAGTTAAATAAATGAAAATTTTTCTTGTAAACAATCTTTAAGAGAATAGTAACATTTATCTGTCAGCAGGCTTTTTAGTTTATATTTAAACAAATCTGTTACAATTTTTAATGTCTTGTGGAATTTTATTATATAGGGTGTTTGGTAGAGGGACCGACAAACCAAATGAGCGTGTTCGGGGGACCACTTGGAGAATTCAAGTTTTCCAAAAAAAATACCCGACCCCCCAATATGTTTAACTTTTTTTGTGATTTTTCCCTTTTTCTCCGAAATTGTACCTATTTACCACCATAACATTTGTGAAATCTGTTTTAGACCGGATGTTTTTAGTTGAATTTGGTCTCTAATACACCTTCAGGCCACGCAAAGCAAAATTGGATACAAAACAGAGCTAACTAACTGATTTAGTTAAAAAAAAATGGGGGGTCGGGGATTTTTTTTGGCCAACTTGTATTCTCCAAGTTCTCCAGAACACGCTCATTTGGTTTGTCGGTCCCTCTACCAAACACCCTGTATACGATCAGTGCCATGCACAATAGACTTTTTCTCATCAATGCTGTTTTAGAAGTGTTTAGACAGCTTGCTATTATCGCGTCTGTTTCGCTTTACAAAATCGGACACTCGTTCAAATAACAAGGGATTGTTACGGACAAATAGTGCAATTTCATAAATGTACAAATATGCGAGCGTAAGTATTTTATGTCTGATAAAGTAAACTGTACAGGTATCAGTAGAATGCAGTCCAAACATAGACCGAATGCATTGCTTTTGTGCCTTAAAAGCTTTTTCATTATCAGTTTGTATAAACCCCCGCTTATTTTAATTTTATCCTATAATTAATTGATTTTGTTTTGGCCAAAGATCGTCTAGTCTAGGAGGACCCTAACACACTGAACCGCTGCTGTAACTTTAGCTCTTTTCGGGAAGAATTGAAACAGAGAAAACTATTCAGAGTTATAGATGCCTAGAGTAAACAAAAGCAAAGCCTAGGTATTCCGATATTACGTTGGATGTCCTACTACTACATTACAATAACTGAATTACTAGCTGCAAACGATAAGGCATGATGAACATACTAGAATGCATGTACTGTATGCAAGTGATTCATACAGACTGACTGACTGAACTGATCCTAGATGCTTATGTACTTAATTTGACTTCTAATCTTGGAGGATATTAATCTCCAAATATAAGTTCTTGAATTTAAAGATTAAGCTGCACAACTTTAGAACATAGAAATAGAAGGTTATTTGCAAGTTTTACTGTATAACTATTAGCTTGCAATCCTACCTGTTATATCTGATAATTCAGTTTGATTAGTGGGATGTTATATAAACAACTCTTTAAAATAATAACAGATCCTCGATATTATCATTCACAGTTATAAACCTGTTGATTCGACATCTAGCTTTCTTTATACATTTCTGTTTGATATTACGAGCATTTAGCTGTTGATGAAATTAATATAATCTCTTGTAGACTAAGTGTAGTCTTCATAATACCTAGGTACTGTCTGTATCGTTTATGAAAACTGCTATAAAGTAAATAGAAATTAAAGTTAGAATTTACTTTATATGTGCTGTAGAAATCTTTTGTGAAAAGTAGCTAAACTACGTTGATTATCCTTTTCCTTTAGATATAATATATTATTAGCAACTACTTCCTGAATAGTTCAAATGTTCAAGTTTAATTATTTACTCGTTTACTGATAGCCATATATGAGAAATAATATCAATGACTTAGAGAAAACTGTAGACCCTTGTGTGTCATCATCATCATCATCTCAGCCGTAGGACGTCCACTGCTGAACATATGCCTCCCCCATGATTTTCCAAAAGGACCGGTTGGAAGCGGCCTGCATCCAACGTCGTCCTGCGACCTTCCTCAGGTCGTCTGTCCACCGTGTCGGTGGACGACCTACGCTGCGCTTGCCGGTACGTGGTCTCCACTCCAGAACCTTTCGGCCCCATCGGCCATCTGTTCTGCGTGCTATGTGCCCTGCCCACTGCCACTTCAACTGGCTAATCTTCTGAGCTATGTCGGTGACTTTCGTTCTTCTACGGATCTCCTCATTTCTGATTCGATCATGTAGAGAAACCCCGAGCATAGCCCTCTCCATAGCTCGTTGTGCGACTTTGAGCTTATCTCTGAGGCCCATAGTAAGAGACCATGTTTCAGTGCCATAAGTCATCACTGGTAACACACATTGGTCGAAGACTCTTGTCTTGAGGCACTGAGGTATTTTTGACGAGAAGACTTCGCGAAGTTTCCGGAACGGTGCCCAGCCGAGTTGGATTCGACGATTGACCTCTTTCTCGAAGTTGGACCTGCCTAGTTTGACTGTCTGTTCCAGGTAGATGTACTCGTCAACAACTTCGAGAACTGAGTTCCCAACTGATATTGGGGTAGGTACAACATGGGCATTAGACATAATTTTCGTCTTGTCCATGTTCATCTTAAGACCTACCCGTTGGGAAACTCGATGGAGGCCTTCGAGCATTGTACTGAGGTCTTCCATGGATTCTGCCATGACTACAATAGCGTCGGCAAATCGAAGGTGAGTGATGTATTCGCCGTTAATATTGATGCCAAGTCCTTGCCATACCAGAAGCTTGAAGGCGTCTTCCAATGTAGCAGTGAACAGTTTCGGAGATATAACGTCTCCCTGTCTCACGCCTCTTTGCAATGGAATTGCCTTCGAACTCTGCTCCTGTACTCGGACTGACATGTAGGCGTTTTTGTACAAACACTTCAGCACTTCAATATACCGATAGTCAATACGGCACCGCTGGAGAGACTCAAGCACTGCCCACGTCTCGATCGAATCAAAGGCTTTCTCATAGTCCACAAACGCTAGACAAAGAGGCAAGTTATACTCTTCGGTCTTCTGTATAACTTGCCGTAGCGTGTAGATGTGGTCTATGGTACTATAGCCTTTTCGGAAACCGGCTTGTTCCGGAGGCTGGAATTCATCAAACCTGCGACTAAGACGGTTCGTTATGACCTTCGAAAACAGCTTATAAACATGGCTCAAAAGCGAGATGGGTCTGTAATTTTTAAGTAAAGTGTTGTCACCTTTCTTGAAGAACAGCACCACCACGCTTTTGTTCCATGCTTCTGGGGTTGAACCTTCGAGTAAGACGGTATTAAAGAGCTTCTGAAGGACTTTAAGTACCGGTGTTCCACCCGCTTTCAGAAGCTCAGTTGTGATACCGTCGTCACCAGGCGCCTTGTTGTTTTTAAGCTGTTTCAAGGCCATTCTAATCTCGTATAGGCTGATGTCCGGGATATCTTCGGTATAATGTCGGGTCAGCTTGGCTCTTGGGTCTTTGACCGAGCTGCTAACAGGTTTAGCGACCGAGGTATAACTGTCCGTAGAAACTCTCGACCTCTCCTAACACTTCCGCTTTGGTCGACGCTACACTGCCGTCTCCTCTCTTCAGCTTCGTCAACTGGCTTTGCCCAATAGACATGTCTCTTGCAAACACTTTGGAGCCATTTTTCCGCTCTATCGTCTCTTTAATACGGTTTGTATTAAAGATCCGGATGTCGTGTCGCAAGGACTTCCATATTCGTCTATTGAGCAGCCTATATGCTTCAGCATCATTCGAAGACTGCAGTTTCAATGAGCGTCGTTCAGCCATGAGGTTGAGGGTATCGTTGGAGAGTTTCTGTGGCCTATCTGTACGGTGGGGTTTAAAGTACTTGGAACCCACTGTATGGACAGTTTCTACTAACCTGTTATTGATCTCGTCCACTGAAGCGATGTTCTCAAGGCAATCGAAGCGATTGGATAGCTCAAGTTGAAAGCTCTCGGGGTCTTGAATACGGGCACGAGTGGGTCGGAGCGTAGTCTTCATCAGACGAGACCTCTCCAGTTTGACATTAATATTCACCGTGCCTCTTACCATTCGGTGATCACTACCGGTTTTAACCCTGTTGATCACGGAGACATCAGTGAATATTTGCCTTTTGGTGGTCATAATGAAGTCAATCTCATTTCTCGTGGAACCATCGGGACTCAGCCAGGTCCATTTCCTGTGAGGTGGCTTCTGAAAGAAAGAGTTCATCATAAAGAGTCCCTCTTTCTCCAGGAAGTCGGCCAACCTCTGTCCCCTACGGTTCCGTTGTCCATAGCCAAATTGCCCCACTTTCGACTCATCCTCGCTTCTCTTACCCAACTTCGCGTTGAAGTCCCCCATAACAACTAGAAAGTGCATTTCAGAGGTATGTATGGCCCGACTTATGTCCTCATACATATCCTCCACCTCATCATCCGGGTGCGACTTCGTCGATGCGTATACCTGAATGACCTTCAGCGAATATCGTTTGGATACTCTGAGTATTAGGTATACGACCCTATTGGAAACGCTATCGATCTTAACTATGTTGTTAGTAAGGGACTTGTGGACGAGAAACCCGACACCACCTTGGGACTGTTGGTCGCCCTCCCGGTGGTAGAGTAGGTTACCTGATTTTAGGGTTATCGTGTCCTCACCCGCTCTACGGACTTCAGATAACCCCACAATGTCCCAGTGTAGCTTACTCATTTCTTCTTCCAGCTCATATATCTTCTCGTCAGTCCTCATCGTCCGTACGTTGTGTGTTACCAGGGCCAGTCGTCGTCGTTGGGGGTGGTAGCCGGGCGTCTGCCGGGGATTCTTAGCACCCCCTGCCCCACCGTTACCGTGGCCGCTACCGTAGCCAGGAATAGCGGGGCTGCCGGGGACTGGGGTCCTGGTTCTTTTTGTCCAATCCATGAAGGGGTTTTTGCCAATACTCGCCACGCTTGGCAGGCGGGTTGGCGAGCGCAGTTTGTGTGTGTTTGACTGGGAAGGTGCTGCTGCCCACCTTCTGATTTGTTATCCCTTAGCCGCCTTCTACGGCACCCACGGGTAGAGTTGGGGGGGTTGCTATTCTAAGCCGGCACCGCCACGGCATATGTGTGTGTGGTTTACAAGAATTCTCAAGGTACTGCATTGCTTGACCAAGTTTGATAAGACTTACCACATACATAAATCTCCTTTTCATACGAGATTACTATGCTTAGATTACTAGTGTTTTACATGACATGTCATCTATTGAACCATTGTAGGAAAAGCAGTTATTTTAAGTATTAGCAGTATCTGTGTTGTATCGGTTAGCTCAATACTAGTAGCATATACTTATTATGATGAGTATTATAATGGTTAGCTTTATTTTGCCGAGTAAATTATTGATAGATATCTCTATAATTTCAAGACAATTAGTTTGTTTTCTTTAGATTTGCCGTAGAATTCTAGATTTATTATGATTTAGAAAGTAGGATTCCTGGCATGTTCAAAGCTTACATTTTGAATGCTGGTTTAAAAGTACTCTTTACAGTGACACTAATGTTCACCATCATGCCAAAATCCTCTTCTATTTACCCCAAATTTAGTAAGGCCTTATTAAGTCCGTTTGGTAGCTTTCCAAATATACAGTTTTTGTCTATAAGCGGTTATATTCTTATTAATTTACCTTAGTATTATTACTTATCATAAACAAATGTTTTACTGAAATTACGAATCTAAATATTACATTTTGATACCATCAACTAATAATTCAATTGCTATAACTTTATTACCACATTCTCATGCTAGAAACAGAGTAGACAATCTAGACCAACATCAATTCATTAAGAAGTATATAATATATTATTGAAACAATTACATAACATTTCTTCTGAACGAATATTTTTATATTTCTTTTCAGGAAAATATTTATTCATACCTTACTGTATACTGAATAAAAATTCATTTATTTTGTCATTTTTATTTCATAGTTAGTCTTTAGTTTCTAAGTCTAGCATACTAATAGATTGTATTGATATGACGAAATCATTTGATGGAACCTACGTCTCTAGTGGTAGATACTACTAGTGCGTGAATTTAATTATTTACTCCCGATTGAACCATCACGAAGTTAATGTATTACCCGGTAAACAAAATACTATTTCCTTAGCCCTACTTCGGTCCTAAATAAATTCCTAGTCTGCTAAAGTGTGTGTAAGTCCCCAACAATCTCCCCAAAGTTAATTGCGCATGAGCTTTCATCCCCATGATAGGATGGCTCAAGTTTGATCCCTAACTAGCCGAGAATCGAACCTATGGCCCCTAGGGTGCCCAACTCCACGCACGGAAATAGTCGCACGACTTTACCGCTATAGCCGAAGCTATGGAATGCTGCAGAGCGACGTTCTAGTATGAGAGGAAATAAATACATATAATACATAGAAGACACCACTGGAGTATTCTTTCCAATCGAAGTGAGGAGCAGTTAATCGTACCCAATGCAATAGGTTAAACCGATTGTTGGCTCGATCCCAAGTGTCCAACTCTAAGGATTGGGCATTCCCTATCGAGGTGGATCTTAGTTGTCACCGTGAGGTATCCAACCCACGTCCGGAACCATGCCCTTAGCAGAATATATTACCTCACGGAAGTTCGGGAATTTAATAAGCATTTTCTCGGTCTCTCTACTGCTTATATACTTTCTCAAACTTGACAGTGTCGCTGATTCGAGGCCGACAGGTATCCAATCAATGCCCTTTTTTATCGGCGTCAAAACGGCTTCAGATCCACCTCATCCAATCTCTGCCTTCCAGCGAATCCCTATTCTAATTTCAAATTCTCATCAAAATCCGCTCATGACAACACATATTTTGAATCTCGAATGACGCCGATCAGAGGTACGTAGATCCAATCAATGCCCTTTCTATCGGCGTCAAAACTCATTTGTTTTAGGGTTCATTTTGACGTAGCAAACTCAAATACACGGACGCGTAACAAAAATATGTTCCTCACATCACCTTTGTATGGCTAAAAATAAGTAACTTTTATTTTTATTACTCAACATTTCCTTTTCCTTGAAGTAACTTATCAGTTCTGTTTGAACAATCGATTTAAATGTTTACTACATCGAATATCTTGATAGCTTAAATATTTAAGCTGCTTATCATGTTCAATAAGTATAGTCTTGTTATAAGAAATACCCGACTTAACATCTAAATCTCAATATCACACATTAACGCTTTCTTTTACTTTTGATTGTCTAAATTTCATCAATATTTGTTCATACTAAGATACTTTTTATGTCTCTATATTTGTGAATCGTGACGGAATCCTCATCCAGAGCCTGTTCCGTTACAAGTTGAATTTCCCCAAAAGATTATGCCATATTTTAAGACTGATGCTGCAAGCCCATGATATGAAGTTAGTACACCATCTACGTTTACTATAGGGGCTATTTTATGAAAAACATACGCTGTGCTACTTAATCTTTTGCACATTTGCTCTAGGGATTTCTGGGATAGGGATGAAAATAAAAATATCAAAACTAAAATCTACAACCCACCACAAAAAGATTGGATTAACAAAAGTGTAATAAGTGAAATTACTCAAAGGAACTATTTATGGGTAGAACTTAAAAATATCCCAATAACGAATACATAAATAAAGCATTTCAAAAGAAAAGGGACCATGTAGCTAAATTTATACAGAACACAAAAGATTCTCACTATTTAAAAAAAATTAAGTCCTGTAGTAAAAAACCAAAGAAGATGTGGAATTTGGTGAATTCTCTAGCTAAAAATAAAATTGAGTTAAATTGTGCTCCTGCAAAACTACTAGTAAACTCAAAAGAGATAACACATCCAACTAATATTTGTCAGATATTCAATGAGTTTTTTTTCAACGATAGGACTACATCTAGCAGACGAAATACCTAAACAATTTCATGATAACTATTTGGCAGCCTTACCAAACCCGCCGATTCAAAATTCTCAAATATCAACACTAAAACCATGTACGGAAGCAGAAATTTTAAATATTGTTAGGGATCTCGATTCTAACTGCAGTACTGGTTTAGATGGAATTAGTACTAAAATTATTAAATGTATAATACAGTACAATCTCACTAATCCGGCACTTCGATAGATCGGCACGTCCAATAATCCGGCACCCTCCGCCCACGCCTCTCTTTCCCCTCTATGCCTGTGCGCTTTGGTCGCTGCGTCATCGACTAGCAGTCTAACCTCAAAACTTATCACGTGCACGTGCTAACGTATCTATTGTTTCTTTCAAGTGAGACTAGTTTATAGTTAAAAATGTCAAATAAACGCAAACACAAAACACTAGATTTAAATAATAAAATGGATTTTATTTATTACCGATGACTTTTTCAGTAGGTATAACCCAGTAATCCGAACATTCCAATAATCCGACACCCTCCGGTTTTTAATAGTGCCGGATTAGTGAGATTACACTGTACATTTAATTTTACCGAAATTAAACGAGTGTTTTAACCAATTGTTGCTTGATGGTAAATTCCCGGACACATTGAAGGTAGCGAAAGTCACTCCTATCTATGAATCGGGACAAAAGACAGATCCGGGTAACTATAGACCTATCTCCGTATTGTCAGTATTATCAAAAAAAATTGAAAAGATTTTACATTCAAGACTAGAAAAATACTTAGATTCCATTAATTTTATCTCTGAAAGGCAGTACGGATTTAGGCCAAAAAGCAACACACTTACAGCCACAGTTGATCTCATCACTAAAATAAAAATCAACATAGATAAAAAAAATATTGTCCTGGGTGTTTTCATCGATTTGAAAAAAGCATTCGATACCGTGAGCCACTTTTTGCTTTTGAAAAAAATTAGAAACAATCGGTATAACTGGTAAAGCTCTACATATGCTTACATCTTACCTAACGAGCAGAACGCAGGTAGTTAAAATAGGTAACAACACTCAAAGTGACTCGCTACCTGTGATGTGTGGAATGCCTCAAGGCTCAATTTTGGGACCTTTGCTTTTTTAACGTATATTAACAATATACTTGAAATTGGCCTTAAGGGTCACATCACTCTGTATGCTGACGACACATGTCTCTTCTACTTTGGTTCATCGATAAAAGATTTAATTACACAAGCCCAAGATGATCTAAACACTTTATATAAATGGTTTCAACATAATTTACTAACCATTAATATTTCCAAGACATCTTTTATCATATTTAAAGCTCGAAACAAACCTATACCACCGCACGGGCCTCTAACGATCAACAATGTTCCTATACAACAAAAAGACCATGAAAAATATCTCGGTTTACGTATGGATACTCATTTGACGTGGAGTGCTCATATCGAACATTTGGAAACAAAAATAGTAACTCTTCTTGGTTCACTCCGTAATATTGCTCGCTGTATTCCACATAAATTACGATTAACAATCTATAATGCACTAGTAAAGCCACACTTACTGTATCTCATCGAAATTTAGGGGGGGGGGGGGGTGCTGCCAAATCAAAGTTAGCTAAAATACAAGTTCTACAAAATAAAATAATTAAAAATATATTTAATTACCATTTTTTGACATCGACAAAAAAAATTTCCAATGAGACAAAGATAATGAATATAAAAACATTATACCATTACAACACCTGCATTCTCATCAGAAAATTCCTCAACAGAAACGTGCATACAAATATAACTTTTACGTATCAAAAAAATGTTTCGAAACGCTGCACTCGCCGAGGCAGTTATGTCGTACTTCCGAAAGCTAGAACAAGTTATGGCAAAACAATGTTCACTTTTGCAGGAGCACAACTTTATAATAAACTACCTTCAAATATAAAAAATGTTAGCTCATTTAACGCATTTAAGAAGCAACTAGCTGAGTATCTTACAAAGGAATAAATGTGTTAAGTACAAAGTGATTACTGTTTAACAATTTATTAGTATTATGTTACAATGTTTTAATTTTGTTTAGTGTAACGACGAACGAATATTAAGTTTTTTAAGTATCGCTATGTTCTCAAGAAAGTGACTAAGTGTCTTATTTAAGAATAAAATTCTTTAAACCTAAACCTATATACTGACTCATTAGACTTAAAAAAATTTGCAAATTAAAACACTTTAAAATATTATACTTTTGGGAATTTTCTAGGACAACTATGTCCCTATGGGCTATAAGAGATACTTTTCATTCGAAAATCTTATTTTCACTTTTATTAGATTTGCTTATAGGAAATGGTGCAATATGTTAATAAATACGGTTTTATTATAGGAAATATTATTTATTAATGGTAATAAGCAAAACAATTCCTTTCATTGGTATATAGTATAGATGAACTTCACATACACATTCTTTCACATTCACATTCTTTTTCACAACCGCCGTATATACGGCGGTTGTGAAAAAGAATACAACAACAAATTGTAAGTAGGTACATTACAAAATGCAGCATACCATGGGCGCCGGCAGAAATAATTTCCAGGTGGTGCAGATTTTAGTTTTCTTACAATCTTCGCCGTATTATGATTGTTAATAAAAAAATTGATATTTATGTCGGAAACATCTGAATCCCGGTTTATTTTATGTTCGAGACATTTACAAATTTCTGACTATTATTAGACTATGATATTTCGGAGTATTTTAAATTCATAAATGTATTTTATAGGTACCCAGTCCTCACGGCTCACACCTATTTGTTCGCGACGATCGAAATTTTAAAATTCTAAGTTGTTGGGCCAGGAGTACCGGGATCGATATTAATTAATCGATTTACATTACTTCTCTGAACGCACCCTTTAAAGTACCGGTACTCCACACGAGATAGCACCAGCATAAATGGGAAGAACTTAACAGAGAAAGCGCAATACAGTTTCTAAGCAGTGCGAAAGAGACCGCCTCTTGTCAAAGTCAATCGCGAATGAACTAGAAAGTTCAAAAATGTAAAAGAGACATAGATTATAGATGACAGGGACAGAGCTATGTTCGAGACGGTTTGGGAATCTGGAACCTTCCTTACATTTTGATATATAAGGTGGCTAGGTCGCGTTCCGAGTCAGTCAGTTTTCGATTGAAGTTCGAACATTTTTTCACAGTGAAAAAATCGCGAGTAGTGTCTAATAGAAGTCTGGCTAATGAAAGTTGATACTGAAAAAGCGCGGCAAATTTAAAACATATCAGCATGGCAGCCCTAAAGTAAAAAGGAAAGTTGGAACAACTCACTTTGATACTTTGACATTCATTTTTATTTTACTAGTGGATGCTTGCAATTTTGGTCCGCGTTATGACGAGATTAAAAGTAGCTTATATCACTTGTTAACTCTTTATTAACTCCATACCAAACATCACACGGATACGTCACTCCATTGTGGCGTATTAAAGGAACAAACAGGCTATCATACACTATCATGAGTATCAATATTATCATGTGTTTAAATTTTTGTAAATCTATGTGAGTATGTATCAAAGAAAACAACACCATATATTTTTATACTGTTTTTTAATCACTATAATCAAAATCTGAATCTAAAAACTCAACATGGAGTGAATCGTCAGAATCACTGGAGTCGCTGCTGTCTCTTAAATTGATGATGAAGCTTTCTAAATTATTTTCAGTTATATGGTCTCTTCTTTTGTACTTGTCTTCCACATGAATGACATGGTCTGTCATTTTTTTCCAATCATCTGCTGTAATACACTCAAAAGATTGTTTTATGAGATCCTCGAACTCTTTTGGAGTTCGGTTTACATTTTTGCTTCCCACATTTCTTTTTGCTAGACTCCATATGAGTTCTATAGCATTTAGGTCAATGATATGGAGGAAGTCTTAGCACTTCATGTCCGTTTTGGCTTAAAAGTTCATCAGCTTCATAAATAGGTTCTGGTGTGTTCTGTTTTACTAAGCAGAGCAACTCTGCTTTTGAATTGTATGTTTCAAATGAAATACCATTCAATGTAAGCCAATACTGTATCTCTAACTTTAGATTTTGAGATGTGGGCGCTTTATTTATTATGACAGAATGGTATGATGCATTGTCCATTACAATTACACTTGGTTCATTCAAATTGGGAATAAGCTTTTCTTGAAGCCATTTGTTGAAGTTTGTGGAATTCATGTCATGGTGGTAGTCGGCTATTTTCGATTTGGTGCTAAATACTAACAATGAGTTTGGAATAGGGCCTTTCTCTGATCCTGCATGCACAATAGTATATCGTTTTCCTGACGATATATTTTCAATTATTCCACTTGTTGATGGACCTTGCCAACATTTTTTAGGCTTATAGGTTTTGTGGACAAAAGTTTCATCTAAGTAGATTATTGGCTTGCCTTCTGCACGTTTCGATGCAATGGTACGCAAAAAGCGATGTCTCCATGCAGCTATATTATATCGTTCAATTAATAATGATGGTTCATTTTTGTTTTTCTTAAATTCATAACCGTTGGCTAATAATATGCGACGGAGAGTTTCACGACATCCACCAAATTCTATACTTTCTTTTAACTCTACCAACAAAGATCTTAATGTTGGTACTTGTTTCCTCACACAGTAAAATTCGTTTACTTTATTACGAATAACATCCATATCGAAACTATCTAAGTTTTGACACTTTTTAAGGGTGAGGTCGTTTTTTACCTGGAGTCCTCTTGGAGTTCTTCCTGGAGTTCTTTTTTAATTCTCTTCAATGTAATAACACTTACATCTGTAAAATGAATAAAATAAAATGTCAATTATCGTGAGTCTCATAACTAAGAAATAATAGAAAATGCACAAGTATTACAAAACTAGTCTAAGATTAACGTTGAGTGAAAACTTACCGGTGAGTGAAGATAGTTCTTCTAAGTACTGGTTCTGCGATTTCATCATATCTTTTTGATCTAAATCTGTGACCTTTTCAATTGCTTGTTTTACTTCAGCAGTTCGTGCATTATCCTAAAGACTATCTGTAAAAGAACAATAACATTATCTAAAGTAACTAAAACTAATATTTACTTATTTAAAATAAAAAAATATCAAGACATTTTGACCGTACTAACCTAAAAAATCAGTCACAGTACGTAAACAATCCCGTTTTCTCGCAATACGGTTTGTTTCACAACAAAGCTTTTTCTCTTCATATTTCGAAATCATACAAAACAATAGTTTTCGCACTTCACTCTTTATAGTTTTATTCATTTTTATAGCATTAACACGGATATATCACAACAAAACTATACGCAAGTCAACCACAACGAAACATCAACAACACGTACACGCCATCTTGTTGCGTCAGAGATAGGGATACCATACACTGATTCTGATTTTACCAAATCTTTCGGAAAACAGCCGAAAATTAATTTCTTTAAAATAAAATTGCCAAGCTTTTCTCTAGTAAATAGTGTAGGTACCTAATTAATTAAGCTATTTATTAGACCAACTTAAGGCTTAGTGTTGCTCTTGAAATGATCCAACACGTACATACGATACTTATTTTCGATGAATACAATTTTAGCACACGTATGAATTTTTAAAACTCATTTTGTAAAATGTTTAAAATAAGTTTATTTTAAAAATGCCCTTTTGGAATTAATTGTTCCTAAGTACTTTCTGCTTAAAATACCCCAATTTGTAGGGTAAATATCCGATGGTAGGTACACTTTAGTGTTGTCATATAAAAAGTTTGCAAAAAAATCCAGTATCTACTTTCGTTAGCCAGACGTTATCTTCAGTGCACAAGTGCGTGCGTTTGAAAAATTAATAGTTCCCGCCATATTCGTTTCATAGATTAGTGTTGTTATAGTGTTGCCGTATTTCAATTTCGAAAATATATAGATAGTTAGTTCATACAGTCCAATAGGTCAAGAATGGTTGCTTGAGTTGCAAGAGCGAGCTAATAAGTCAGTGTCAGTGCGCGCCGTAATTAATTAATCAGTGCAAGCAAGTAGTGACAAGTGAGCTAACGTGTGTTTATTTTCTTTATTTTCAAAGTAAAAATAATTATAATTTTGTTATAAAATATGAGTGACATAAGGCGATTTTTCTGCAAGAGAAAAAAGATTGAAAATGAACAGTTTAAAGCTAAAGATTGTCCAAGTACTTCGGCACAGCAAAGTACTAGTAAAACTGAATTAACAACACAACAAACTTTAGTTAATATTTGTGATGTGGGTTTATATCTGGACCGTATTTCATCACTGATAGGTACGTTAGAACCTATCAGTGATGATATACGGTTTAAAGTGCTCGAAACAGCGTGGAAACCTCCGCAAGATTATGATTTCAAGCAGGACATCGACCATAAAACCGAAACACAACAACGTGCATTTCGCCACGAGTGGCTCACAGCATACCCTTGGTTAGCCTATTCTGCTCAGGCTTAAGGACCACTTTGCCGTACATGTGTATTATTTCCCGCACACATTCATCGAGGCAGTACTCAGGGGCCATTTATCGTTCGGCCATGAAAAAAAAAACAAAAATTTCATGAGTGTGCGAAATCTCATGCAAATAGCCAGTGGCATCGTGAATCGGTTATACGTTCTAAAAAATTTCTGGAAATCATGCAAAGAAACACAAATGACATTTATGAACAGATTGATATATAGGAAATTTCCCTGTGATATTCAGATACCACAGGGAAATTTCAGAAAACAGAAAAAAACTTCATCCCACTATATCTTCGGTCTTATTTTGTGCTACGCATGATTTACCCCTTCGAGGAAAAACAGAAGATGGGTCAGTTTTCAAAGACTTACTACATTTCCGAGTTGAGGCAGGAGATACGGTTTTAAAAGACCACTTTGCAACTGGTTCGAAAATGCCCTCTATGTATCCCAGCAAGTACAAAACTAAATTATTGAAACCTGTGCTGATGTTCTTCGTGAAACCATTACTGATGAAGCAAAAGAAGCGGCATACTTTTCAATCTTGGCTGACGAGATAGCGGATATAAGCGGGACTGAACAGCTTTCAATGGGCATAAGATGTACATCAAGTTTGACCAAACGAAACACAGCAACGTAATATTTGAAGAATTTTTGGGGTACAGACCACTTCAAAAATTAGATGCTGCATCGATTTCTGAAGTTATAATATCTTTTTTGACATCATGTGGTTTACATCTCAACAACATGGTTGGGCAAGGTTTATGTTTACCATCGTATTTTTTTTTTTTTATACCGAACTGGGTAGCACTTGACCACTATCTCACCTGATGCTAAGTGATGATGCGATCGATGATGGATCGCGCTTACCCAGAAGATACCTATGCACTCGTGTTTTGAAGACCCCCATATCGTACTTAACCGGAAACACCGACTCAGGGAGGGTGTTCCATTCCCTAGCGGTTCGTATGATAAACGAAGAAGTAAATCGCTTCGTCCGGGTAAATGGAATATCCACCATAAAGCGGTGGCGCTTCTGAGTATCTCTGGATGTCTGATTATAGAATATGATGGTAGCTCCACGATGGCTGGACATGTTGGTAGAGTTTAGAAAATAATTAATGATAAATATCCCAAAGCAAAGCATTTCCAAATCTTGTTGTCAATGATTTAAATAATTTGAGTGAAATGAGAAATATTGCTGGAATGATTAAGGAAACTATAACTTTTTTTAGAGAGAGCTTTTTACGGCGAAAAAAATTACAAATATTCCCTTGTTTTGCGAAACCAGATGGTCTGCAAAGTACAAAAGTATTCGAATTTGCGCTCAAAATTTCACCAAAATTGTAGAAGCTTTACAAGACCTCTCAGAAGATCAAGCCACTAATTCTAAGACAAAGGTTAGAGCTTACCAACTGCGCACTGCTTTGACCACCACAAATTTTATTGTGGCATTGCATATTCAGCATTGGACATCCTACGGCAGAGATGATGATTATTGCATATTATTGCTACTTACTCGGCAAAGCTTGAGCCTGTCTGCAACCAGATTCAACAAGTGGAGTTTGACATTAATTCAGTAAATGACCACATTTGAAAACTCATAATAGAGGGTCACAGACAAAACGCATCGCAGGAATTTACTGCTATATTTGGAGAAGCTAAACAAAGTTGCGAAGACCTTTTATTATTAAATTGTTGTATTTAAAAAAATATATCAACTTATGCTGTTGCGCAGTATTTTTGCCTTTCACGGTCTCTTGGTCTTCTCCAGACATGGATACGTCGGTTACCTGGATTTAAAGGGCCTGATCGACGGGCGAGTAAGACCGTGGACCGTTTTATGGCTCGTCGGTAAAGCTCGCCGGTGTATCATTGCAAAACCACGGTTTTAAATACCGCCGAGCCAGGATCGCGGCTCGTCGTCGTGCTATATGTTTTACTCGACTCGCCATGCAAAACCGCGTGTCGATCACGGCCGGCGAGCCGAGCCGTCACTTTTCGGCGACAGCGCTAGAGGACGGATGTGCGCCAGAAGAGCTGTGTACCGACCTACTACAAACTTCGTAACGTGCGTGCTCAGTCCGTGTCACAATAATGGATCTACATACTTACAGCCACGATTTTATAATACAATTTATAAATGCCTTTCGAGACTGTCCCTGTTTATGGCAAACTAAATCAAGCGAGTATAAAAACAAAGCAAATAGGCTTGCAGCATATAATAAACTCGTGGATATTGCAAAAAAATATGAACCAAACTCGGATATAACCGATATTAAGAAAAAAATTCAGTAAAGTAGGATACTGCAAACTGGTTTGATTTTTCCCTTCTGCCAGGTATCTGATTGTAGCAGTCAGACGTTCATGTGGAGAAATAGCTTCTCGCATTACAGTGTCTTGTTTTTGTACTTATTAAAGGTGTCACTAAAGATAACAACTCGTTGTACGATTCTTCAGACATTCTCTGATAATTTTGGTAATCAAGTGGCTCTGCTGCCAATTCTTGAATTAAATGGGTATGTGACAAAGCTTGCCTTTTTTCAATCCAACTTTTGACCCAAACTTTAGGGCGTTTTCTTTTTTTTTCATAACTGCGTAATATCCTATAGCGAGATAACACAAGGCTTCAGACTCGGAACAAGACATGTTTGCGACTGTTTTGCTTGCTAATCGATCAGCACCAACGAGCCGCGAGCCAGGTTCTTCGGTATTTAAAACCACGGTCTTACTCGCCCGTCGATCAGGCCCTTAAAACGACTCTAAAAAGACGAAACCGTCGTATGGGGACGGCGCGACATTTATTGAATAGTTTGACAAGCATTTTTCAACTGTAATAAGAGTTTTCACTAACAAATAACTATCGTATTGATGTCGCAATCCCTCATATTTTTTATTGGCCGAGCTAGCGAAGCGTCTCTGCTATAACTGGCGAAATTGACTTTCATCTGTCCGCGGGTTTGTTGGTCCTCCTGTACAGTTCGCATTATTCAACCAATATTACGAAATTTTACGGTGCTTTGCAGTCGACGGGGCGGTCAATTTTGCCGCGAACGATAGCGCAAAGGGAATCCTCTACTACCAACGCACACGGAGGGCAAATTGACCGCGCCGCGCCGAGCCATATATACGGCATATCCGTAGCTACGTCGCGGCACGGCGAGGGCAGCCGCGGGCAGACGCAGTCTTTATTTCTTCGCGGTCAAAAAGACCGCCCCGCCCCGTCGTCTGCATAGCGGCTACAGGTTCTACTATTCAATATATTTTTTTTTCCGTCGACGATTTTTGAGTGGGGGGGTACTTTTCATAAAAGGGGTGGATGTTTGCTGCGGCGCTGTTTAGTATTTACCGACTGATTTAGATAAAATTTGGTACACACATTAGACTAAAAAAGGAATTTTAAATACCTATGAGCATAATTGATCAAGAAGTTGCCTAGGTAATAGATTGTGAAGTTTAAAAATTGGACCATTTTGGTAATATTCGTCAAAAACATTTTGCTCGTGAGGTCTACTGTTCGCAGAACTACTAGTCTATTATCATTTTGAAAGCACTAACGCGTGCTTAGCAAGACAAAACACTGCAATATTATTTTCGTCGTATCCACGAACTTGAACCCGCTTTTTCCGGCAATCCGTGTCAGACGCCATTCGCGTATAAGTATATATGTTTTTTCGTAATGGAAGATATCATCTGCTCATCTTTTTGGTAGCGGGCTTTATTGATTTTGACATTTTGTAATTCGGTATGTAAAGTTTTTTTTTGGTATTTTTTTATATTTTTATTTCGTAGATTATGTCATTATAAGAAACTAATTTCAATATTTTTGTTTTATATTCAGTAGTTATTTTATAATATTTTTTTGAAAATTTGAATCCTATGACGTCACTTTTTTGCACAAATATGTAGTTGCGTTGAGGAGCCAAGAAAAGCACGCGAGTAAAAAAAAAGAAACTAGAATTTACTTTGACACTTGACAGTGACACCTACTAATTCGTAAGTCTCTATTCAATCAAAACAAAAGTCCGCTCGTGTTGTGAATCGATAATAAAATGCAAAAAAGTGACGTCATTTAGAGGTCAATGAAAGTCGAATTATTTCATCGTTTTTTGTTAAAATAAATGGCATCTTATCGTTTTAAAAGGTCAGAGTAGAAAAATAAGGGTTTGTACCTTACACCTTTTTTTTTTTTTTGTTTGGTTACAAACCAAAAATTGGTTTGTAACCAATTTTTAGCATACCGAATTCGGTATGCTAAAAAAAATTAACCTATGCCAATTCCGAAACCATTTCGAGATTTTATGTTACAAACCCTTATTTTTCTACTCTGACCTTTTAAAACGATAAGATGCAATTTATTTTAACAAAAAACGATGAAATAATTCGACTTTCATTGACCTCTAAATGACGTCACTTTTTTGCACTTTTGTTTTGATTGAATAGAGACTTACGAATTAGTAGGTGTCACTGTCAAGTGTTCTAGTTTCTTTTTTTTACTCGCGTGCTTTTCTTGGCTCCTCAACGCAACTACATATTTGTGCAAAAAAGTGACGTCATAGGATTCAAATTTTCAAAAAAATATTATAAAATAACTACTGAATATAAAACAAAAATATTGAAATTAGTTTCTTATAATGACCTAATCTACGAAATAAAAATATAAAAAAAATACCAAAAAAAAACTTTACATACCGAATTATGATATGGTAATGGACAAACATTTTCTTTAACAGGAATTGTTAGAAAAACCGTATGACACTAGCACACTAAAATAAAAATAAAGCCGAAAGTTTGCGAATATGTGTGATTGTATGTTCGTTACTTTACTTCTCACGCACAAATGTCTAGACCAATTTCGATGAAATTTTGTATGATTGTAGATGAGGCACAAAATTAAAACATTCGACTTTTCATAATCATCCATCACCACACTGATGATGATGAGTTGATGAATGATGATTCACATGCACATTTTTCTTAATAAATTTCTCAATGGCAAATAGCTTGGTATAGTAAGTACGCTTTGTAATTAGGCTCTTTTTTGTCTAAGGTTAACTCGTTACGTGTTGTGAAATAATACAGATAAGCTCTAACGAAAACTAAATCTGTAAAGAAAAAGGGTAAGTTGCAATTATATCCAAAAACCTTTATTAACCAATCCAAAAATCTTTATTAAAATAGACATAGGACAGAAGGAAATGTGTGTAAAATGTTGCCTGGCCTTCAGTTCAGCCATTATTAATATCGGGCATGTACCAGGGCAGCATGAAAGGGTGGGAGTGCTCCGCAAACGCAATCCGGCTTGCTATTGCGGTGGCGCCAGTAACGACCGAGGACGACGCGACGGGTGTATTTTTTATTGTGCTATTCCACGCTTTCCATTCATCGTGCAAACTAGGCATAGGGTTGTGATCGTAGTGGTTTTGTCGATGTTGCTTTCTGTAGATTCTAAAAAATGATAAGGGAACGCCTACTTACTTTATGCAATATTAAACATCACTAGGATTTATTTTAATCTATACAATATATACTTCATGTTTTCTAGGAATAAACTATTGAGCACATAAATTATGTTATGTTTTTTGACCAATATTTTAAAAACCCGCAGGGCTATTGTGTATCTCAGCTATAAGTAATCAAATATTGATTCAAATCTTGAAAAATGGAGGCTCTATGTCAGTTTTTACAACTCCAGTAAGTGGCAGTAAGCAAAAAAAGTATGACTGGAGCTAACAAAAGTGACTTAGAGCCGCCTTTTTTTATATCAATCAACATTTGACTGAGATACCGAGATAGGTACATAAATGTTAATAATAAATTATTATCCAAGAAAGTATTATTTTTGTTTTAGGTATTCAACCCACTACATTCAGTAACATATATATCTAGATACTAACATATAATGAGATTTATGAAAAAGCACTGAATTAATATTGATAAAATTTATATAGTTATGTAAATTTATATATGGTCTCTGAAATAACAGTTATAAACAAGCACACAAAAAGTATGATCAAAATCAATTCATATTTGTCGGAGTTATCGCTTACAAACATACAAATAACGTTCAGCAGAATTGAGATCGACCTCCTTTTTCAATGTCGGTTAAAAACAGTTTGCGCTCTCGATTTCATATATAGGCTATAATAATAACACAATGGAGACTTTTTTCACAGTGAACTGCCATGTTCACGCTGTTAATATCTTCTATAAGTATATATATATAATTATGTATCTAACCATATATTAAGCAATACTTACTAGACCTTTGTTTGCAGTTACTTTATCTGAATAGAAGCCTTATATTCAGGGTTAGGCAGCATTTGAATTAATTGTAATTAAAATACGTAATTGAAATACTAATACGTATTTAGTATTTGTATTTCAATTACTCCCTTAAAGAGTAATTTGTAATTCGTATTTCAAATACCTGACGCCGAGGTATTTTGTAATAAGTATTTCAAATACTTGAGGCTTCAAAATACATTTTAACATTAAAATACACTTAACATTTTATATACGCTTAACATTTATTTTGCGATTGTGAGGGACCAGTGGAAAGATAGTTTTCTTTAGCAGGCAAAAAGAGGCTGTTTGTCTGACAGTACATTTAAAAATCTAGTGTTCATGAAAGGAAAATGTGGATTTACTGATCAATTAATCTTGTATTCCTCAAAACTTTCAGCCCGTGCTGGTCTAGATTACTTTTATAATTTGTATTCCGTATTTCAATTAATAATAGCTAAAATACTGTATTTTGCATTTAATATTTCAAATACCGTACATTAATGTATTTTGTATTTCGTATTTTAATTAAAGCAAAGCAAGTATTTTGCCCAGCCCTGATTGTATATGCACCCTGCGCGGCTCTGCACGCGTGGACAACGGCTACCCCACAGGATGATTTTTCCGGTTTGAAAAGAACCAAGATAGCACACATGCCTATGTACTATCCTGGATGTATATCCATTCCAAAAAAAATCAGCAAATCCGTTCAGACGTAACTCCAATCTACTTTTTAAAGTCTTTAATTTTATCGACAACTCAACCCGCCTTAAAGACAACTCTGCTTTCTTCCCGATCAGTACTAAGTCTGACCGACATAAGGCGACCTTCCCCTAAGATAGAGACAAAAACATGCGTCTCTTATACGTGCGAAAGAGATGAAAACGTATGTGGGTCACGGGATGAGAGAGTCTCGGTAGCGCTGAAACGCTTGAAAATAAAAGATGGCTGAAACGCAGACTATAAATAGAAGAGATTCGAGCTATAACGAATGATACTTTATTACAGATAATGGGACAGTTTCCTTGTTTTCCTTTACTCATTTAAGGCGTTTTTTTTAAATAGAGATACCTACAGAAATAATGGTCGTAACAAAATAGTTGTTTAGGTATTGATATTTAAGATTATTATGAGAACTATGAAGGAAACAAAAGAAGACACAACAAGAAACAACATTATTATGTACCTATTTTGTTTTTTGTGTAATGATATTAATGAAAAGAGTGATAGACTTAAATAATAGCTAAAAGTTAAATAAACGAAATGCTTATTTATCTTTAATTAATTAATTGAATTAGGCTTAGATTTTTACTTCAATGTAGGTTTCATTAATATATTATAAGTTTTATACCTATAAGAAAGTTTACTTCATATTAAATGCGTGTGTGAAAAATGTTAAAAATTACATTAATGATATAAATTCGATTACACTGATAAAAAACGGTATTATAAGGGCTCTACATTGTATTTCTAATTAGGTTGATTTTATCAGCATAGTTAATACAGGTTATGGACGCTCTGTTGACTTTGCTATAGACCCTCGATATAAATATTGGATTGAAGATTGCTTTGTTAAATAAAGCCTAAAGCCTTGGTTCGTGCCTTTTTGGAAATACTCGTAACTCTACCTTATAAGTCTGTAGAACTTTCAAATCTTTATTAAATACCTAAAGATCAAATTATATTCAAAATGATGGAATAACTAATGTAAAAGTATGTTTATAAAAGATTTAGTAAAAAAATTTAAAGCACCAGTAGGTAGTTGCAGTTGTGATTGGCAGCTGGAATGTTTAGCCGAACAATCGCAGCAAAACCCACGGTGGTCTAAGTGCTACGCGTTGATGCTTTATTGCCACGCCTGCTTCGTCTATATGCGCACAGACGTTATCAGTACGTCCTATTTCTGTAGGCATTTAATTGCTAAACCTGCGACGACTTCGTGTGATGCGTAGAGGTTTTATGCAGCGTAGAGGTTATATTTCTAAGGCTTATTTATGTAAAGTAAGTAAAATATCACCCTGTTACTTTCCCACGGCCCTAATAGGCCATAATCCAACACCAGGGCCAAAGCGGCTTGATGGATGGTCTTATAGGCAATCATTATTTCGAAGTTTTTCAGGCCGTTCATAAGCCTCCGATATTGCCTATTGACTGTGGTCCTAACACAAACAAACAAGAACTACAGTATAAAGCGGCTCGCGAAGCAATTAGTGGAAAATACCACTGGGCGATCACCATTCGACGTCGTGACCGCAGAACAGAATGAAAAAAACGCTCCGCTGGGAATCTTGCATCGTCTACGTATATGTAGACGTTTTATTTATAAGTAAGCATATATGCTATGTGTCATACCTAAAATATTTATGGTGTAACGTAACCCACGTCGATTACGTGCCTCACGTACCTAGCGTTGAATTCATGAACTTGAGTTGTCCACGCTACGCATAGATCTTTTATTATACTATACGCCCAGGTGGCATAGACGACATGCGTAGAGGTTTTATTGCTAAGCTCGCGTGACATAGATGCGATAGATGCCATGCGTTTTTATTAGTAAACCCTTTTGGCATAGGTGTCATGCGTAGATGTTTTATTGGTAAGCTCAGGTGGCATAGATGCGATAGATGCCATGCGTTGAGGTTTTATTAGTAAGCCTGTTTTGCATAGGTGCCATCCGTAGATGTTTTATTGGTAAGCTCGGATGGCATAAATGCCGTGCGTAGAGGTTTATGCTTAGCTCAGGTGACATAGATTCTCTGCGTAGAGATTTTGAGCTCGGGTGGATAGGAATAGATGTGATAGATGCCATGCGAAGAGGTTTTATTGCTAAACCAGTTTGGCATAGGTGCCATGTGTAGATGCTTTATTGGTAAGCTCGGATGGCATAAATGCCGTGCGTAGAGGTTTATGCTTAGCTCAGGTGACATAGATTCTCTGCGTAGAGATTTTGAGCTCGGGTGGATAGGAATAGATGTGATAGATGCCATGCGAAGAGGTTTTATTGCTAAACCAGTTTGGCATAGGTGCCGTGCGTAGTGGTTTATGCTTAGCTCAGGTGACATAGATTCTCTGCGTAGAGATTTTGAGCTCGGGTGGATAGGAATAGATGTGAGAGATGTCATGCGAAGAGGTTTTATTGCTAAACCAGTTTGGCATAGGTGCCATGCGTAGATGTTTTATTGGTAAGCTCGGATGGCATAAATGCCGTGCGTAGAGGTTTATGCTTAGCTCAGGTGACATAGATTCTCTGCGTAGAGATTTTGAGCTCGGGTGGATAGGAATAGATGTGATAGATGCCATGCGAAGAGGTTTTATTGCTAAACCAGTTTGGCATAGGTGCCATGTGTAGATGCTTTATTGGTAAGCTCGGATGGCATAAATGCCGTGCGTAGAGGTTTATGCTTAGCTCAGGTGACATAGATTCTCTGCGTAGAGATTTTGAGCTCGGGTGGATAGGAATAGATGTGATAGATGCCATGCGAAGAGGTTTTATTGCTAAACCAGTTTGGCATAGGTGCCGTGCGTAGTGGTTTATGCTTAGCTCAGGTGACATAGATTCTCTGCGTAGAGATTTTGAGCTCGGGTGGATAGGAATAGATGTGAGAGATGTCATGCGAAGAGGTTTTATTGCTAAACCAGTTTGGCATAGGTGCCATGCGTAGATGTTTTATTGGTAAGCTCGGATGGCATAAATGCCGTACGTAGAGGTTTATGCTTAGCTCAGGTGACATAGATTCTCTGCGTAGAGATTTTGAGCTCGGGTGGATAGGAATAGATGTGAGAGATGCCATGCGAAGAGGTTTTATTGCTAAACCAGTTTGGCATAGGTGCCATGCGTAGATGTTTTATTGGTAAGCTCGGATGGCATAAATGCCGTGCGTAGAGGTTTATGCTTAGCTCAGGTGACATAGATTCTCTGCGTAGAGATTTTGAGCTCGGGTGGTATCGCATGGATGCCATGTGTAGATATTTTATTGCTACCTGCGTAGCATAGATGTCACTCTTAGAAGTTTCATTGCTAAAATTGAGTTGCTCATCAGTAGGTACATTTTTCAACATTATGAAAGGAAAGAAAAGGTTTAACTTTTATCTATGGTACATTTATTACGTTAGACTATAATATAAACGATAATAAATCATGAAAAAATCTAACAGCCCGTTCTGAGAAACTTATAAATACCTATGTAGTGCTAATTTATAAACCTTCGTCGTCAGAGTCTAGTCGTTGAAGCAGATTAACATTTTTATTATAATCGCAGCTTATGCTAACAGCTATTGGCTATTGAGTGCCTTTTCAATATCTACATAATTAAGGAAGATCATTAAACTTTCAGTGCTTATCAGCTACCGCCTGCTGCTCATCAAGTAGCTGGCAGATAGACCTACATTATAGCTCTCGATGGTTAACTGCCCATAACGCTCCAATTAGTTATGATAAGCGCCGTGAATCAGGAATTGTATCCGAAATCGTATTAATTGAATTTGGTACAATCCCGTCGACACAGATTAGATAAAAGTTAGTGGAGTAGAACCGCCCCCGTTTGGTCGTCCGCGGAATCAATCGCTCGAGCGGCTGAGTTGTGGGGCACTGGGTTTAGACACGCATGCGCGACTAGAGTCGGCTTGGGCGAGCGATCGATGGGACGGGCGTTCCGTAAAGTTCCGTTCAGTGGTCGCGTGCCCGTCGCGCAGTCCGGTGCACAATGCGCTCGCAGTGACGCGGGAAACTCGGCAAGCTGTATCTCCGCGATTACCCGCCGGAGGACGACCGGCCGCCGTGCCGGGAGGAGTGGCGGCGGCAGGAGTGGCCCGGCGGCGGTGGCGGAGGCGGCGGCCCACGGTCGCGGCTTCCCCCGGTGGAGCGCAGCCCGTCCCGGCGCAGCCCGTACCTGACCCGAGATGACGAGCCCTCGCCTGCGCCCGAGGAGCGCGGCCGCTCCGCCTCGGCCGGCGCACACCACCGCGCGCGCTCTTCGCGCCCGATGCGCTACCAGTCGCTGGAACGCGACCAGTACGACCGCTCGTACGCGCCGCCGCCGCCGCACCCCGAAGATGACTACTACCGCCGTGAACCACCTCCCCTCTTCCTCGGCGAGCTCCAATCCCAGAACTCTGATCTCCAAAGAGAACTGGGGAACCTCAAGAAAGAGCTTGAACTGACCAATCAGAAGCTCGGCTCCAGTATGCACAGCATCAAGACCTTTTGGAGCCCAGAGCTGAAGAAGGAGCGGGCGCTGAGGAAAGAGGAGAGTGCGAAGTACAGCCTTATCAATGACCAACTCAAGCTGCTCAATCAGGAAAATCAGGTAAGCTTTTTTCCTATTTTCCTCAGATTACAATATCGAACTCTTCAATGTTTCTCAAAATACAGACACTAACCTAGAAACATGAATTAAATCTTGGAGCCAATCTCCGAGTGACAGACGCGTACGCTCGTTTTACGATCGATAAGTGAGGGTAGTCGGAAATCCGCAGACACAATTACCTCAGATCGACCAAATTACAAAGACGAAGATGCGTAAACGTGAGTAAACAATTTTACGCATTATTTCGATGAACAGATTGGAGTAGAATCGACAAATAGCTATCATGAGTCATTGCCGAAAATGTCTGGAGTCGAAGTAACTATACGTAATCTGTAATAACTTCCCCTCCCACCCCGCCCGCGCTGTGACGTCATACGCATGCTTGGAGGAAACCTAGTCCATTGATGTAAGAGGTCAATGGAGTGGCCATTTTCTTATAGCTTTATGCAACGTCCCACTTAGGTAATGGTTATATTTTTAAACATTCTAATATTAAAATTGTTTCATCTTTCGAATAGCTTTACGTTTACGCTTTAACCGCGTATATTAGTTCTAACGTCATTCCTACATCAAACCTACATCTAGATTACCGAGATTACGGACAAAGGTTGATTTGTCTCTTGGTACTATTATGTCTTTGGAATATTCACTTTCTAGCTTTATTCATATCATTAAATAAGAAAAAGATTTACATTTAAGATGAAAACATACCTACCTTCTTCGTTCTTATTATTCTTATTAGTACTTCTTTCTAGACTTTAATTTTATCAGATCTGAATTGGGGTTATATAAAATGTATTTTTAACAAAGCATTTTCTATCAAGTATGATATTTATTGACTTACGAAATATAATTCTAATTCATGTAAAGTTTTTGTTACAGTGATCTTAAGCATAATTATGACGACTATAACATGATGACCTTTCTAGAGCTATAAGTAATTTGTAAGAAAGATTTTTTGGGTTCGTAGTTGTATTCCTGTATTAGGGTGTTTTTTTCTATTTCTCACATTCCGATATCAAACTCTACAATTTTCGACAAAAACAGACATTAACCTAGAAAGCTAGATTAAACTCTTGGAGCCAATCTCATCGTATATATATATGACCTATAACTACCAGGCTGTCATATTTACTCTTACTCGTTTTATAAACACCTCCTCTCTTCTCTCCCCTTTAGATTACGTCGGTTCTGGGCTATTATCAATGCGTAATATAAAAAAGATATGAAACACTTTAGTTTAGATCTACCTACCAGCCACATAGATATCACCAAAATACCGTTCTTTCGCTTCGCCATTACATAAATTGTACTAGCACTATAAATCCTTCGGCCCTAAATATCTTGCGGGTATGTTCATAGACTACAATTAAAATATAACGTTTTGACGTCAATTTGGATCCAAATGTTGTGGACGATGCAAGTGCATCATTTCCAATAACGTTTCAAAAGTCATACTTAAATCCTTCGAAGAAATAATATCAGGAAGAGAAACTGCCTTAAAAAAATGACCCAATAAAAGTCGTGCTAAATCACGTTCACGCTGCTATGACTCAGCTGTCATAGTAGACGTTGCAGACCACGTTGCAGACGTAGACGCGCGTGGACCAATCACTGCTTTCCTTCTGAAATTTAAAACAATCACCGAACATGTCTATTTGTAACCTCGAAAGTAATTCGTATTTGGAATCATACGTCGTTTTGGTTTGAAGGACCACTTTTTGTGTGGAATTTGTTCTGAGTTATGCTTCCTGACATTATTTCTTCGTAGCTTAAATCACATGAATTAATTATTAGTTGCTCCCCGGGGCTCTGCCCGCGTATGAATTAAAACGCAGTAAAACAGTTTTCTGGAATAAATAATTTATATCTGTATATAGAACATGTGTACCAGGTTTTGTCAAGATTGGTTGAAAAATGCGACCTGTACAGAAGGACCAACACACAACCTAACAAACATACGGACAGATGAAATTCAATTTGGCCAGTTATAGCAGACACGCTTCGCTCGCTCGTCATTCATCATCATCTCAGCCGTAGGACGTCCACTGCTGAACATAAGCCTCCCCCAAAATTTTCCAAAAGGACCGGTTGGAAGCGGCCTGCATCCAACGTGTCGGTGGATGACCTAACGAGACGACGCTCGTTATTCTGCTTATAAAATTAAAACATTTTACAGCCAATTTATTGTGTTTTGAGATGTCATTGTTAAAGCTCTCACAGTATAGGCTATCTTCACTAGTCTGAACACAGGGCTACTGGGCAAAGGTTTAATTTTATAAGTCGAATCGTCGACGACGAAGCTCTCTCCGATCGGCTCGACTCTATGGCACAGCATAGAGATGTTGGATCACTCTGCATCTTATATTGCATACATCATGGGAGTGTTCCGAGGAACTGTTCGGTCTAACACCTGCAGCTGAATTTCGCCATCGGACAACACGACGGAAATTTCATAGAGATCATATTGCCGTCTGGGAGTCTACAACCGTGCGATTCCGACGGAACTTTCTGCCTCACACTACTACCCACAGATCTCAGAACAAGAGATCTGTGCTACTACCTATGTAGATCCAGCTGCCACTCGAGATGTTTCCGAACAGATACGACTTAGGAGCCTTCAAGAAAAAGAGCCTATTCCTTCCTCAAAGGCCGGCAACGCATTCGAGACTTCTGGATTGTCTTGATTGAGAATTGTGGATGTCCGTGGAGGACGGTGATCACTTACCATCAGTTGAGCCGCCTGCTCGTTTGCCAACCTATCCCATATTTTTTTTTAAATTTTATATAAGTTTATACGAACATATATCAGATTTTGAAATGCATAAGTCGAAGGCAAAATAGCATATTTAATTATCAAAATAAATCTCTAATAGATTCAGTTATGTAGTCTACAATTTTGTAATGAAAAAGTAACAAGCATCCATCTATGTATCCATCTACATAAACATTGATACTTTTCAATTTCTTATCTCCACAGATATATAATATTATAATATAATCACTTCTCCTAACTGCCTGGCTGAATCATCTACGCAGAGCCTATGAACCGAAAGCGAGCGAAGCCGCTGGCGGGTCAGCTAGAATTGCTATAATATTAGTGTAATAAGAAAATATGTATGTTACGATGTACCTATAGCAACACTATCTTCGACGCCATAACTAAACTAATAACTGAACTTAATCGGGCTGACATTTTCAACATAGACAAAATCCTGTTAAAGTTTACATCTTTGTTTCTCGGAAAAAAGAAAATGTATTTATAACCTAAAATCTCTTCACCTGGCTCAGTCCCCAAGCCTTGTTTAGTACACTCCAGTTGCGTAAACACTGTGGGTTATTTTATTATAATTTACTCAAGTTACTTATCCTAAACAATCTAAGTAACGTTCCAAAGTAGGATATCTCGGGTCTCCAAATGCATGAGAAATTTCTGCGGTTATGTGAGAAAGCTTTGGCAATAATTATTTTATCGGACGGGCACCAAATTGTAAGAAACTTTAAATTAGGTTAGGCTTAGATTAGACCTCTTTACCCAACTCCGGGACTAAAATAAGATTGAACTAACTTCTGTGCTAAAGATTCCCGAAAACTAAATCTGAGAATTCAAAAGCGGAAGACTCAACTGAGTTTTTAGCTTTTGTAAAATTTATTACAGCTCTAATAGATTTTGCAAGTCATTAATTTCATACGTTTATAGTTTTCATACGAGGTGTTGGTCCTTAACATGATCGTAAATTTTCAAGAGGCGTAAACCATTGATAAGTCTCATCATTGATCACTGCAACCTGAAACATCATTTAGTTAGACAATATTGGTGCTACAGATAGCCATCTATGCATCCCTAAATGCAAATCTTAATATCACCTTTTAAGGTACAAATCTAGGAGAAATATGACTAAATACGTACAACACTGGAAGATCAATTTAACTATAGCAAATCAAATCATTTATTCTGTATAGGCCTACGGGGGCACTTACAAATTGTCCTTTTACATTTATTTTTTCTTAAATCTTCAACCGAATCGGAACTCGACCACGACTGAGAAGATCCGGCAAGAAACTCGGTGGGCTTGTCTTTGAACATTTTATTTTTTCGCCAATTTCTTAATGTATATAGCAAATGTTCGTTTATTTTTAGCTCTAGTGTGTTGCCTTACAAAAGAGACCAAAGTAATGGTACCAGTAGGGCATGACACGCTACACTTTGACATCTTAATGTACAAATCAAGCAAGTGAAGTTATTAGGCGAATGACACTCAAAAGCTGCTATGTCTCGGGTTTATGAGCGGTAGGTATATATGTATATGGTTATAAAAGAACGCAAAACTTCAGCACGTAGCTATGAGTGGCACTGCAGTTGCCCTGGGTAAGCGTGGTGCCTTCCATCAGATGCTCAACTTGCCAGTTTCTTTTTATGATCGAAAAAAAGTGGCTGAACTGATCAGAACAGCACACAGTGAGAACGTAATTAGCATTACTTTACTTTTTAATAGATGGTAAAACTGGCTCCTCCACTGACATCAAGAAAGTTTTGGGCATTTTTGGAACGGATGGATTTTACGGAACTGATTTACGATTATTATTCTTTGCAAATTCAGCTATGTCCAGAACAATGTTTGTTTACACTCTTCAGCCTTATAAATAAAACGGTGCCGTAATACACCAAGTAATTACTTTTACTGAGCTTGGGAACCTTGAACCCCAATGCCATTTTAATCAACAGCTTTTACGTAAATAACTAGCTGAAAAGATACAAAAATGTTGCACGAATTCACAAATTTGTACGGTATTTACTTTGATGAGTTACAATGATAGTGATGGGCTTTGGTGCAGAATACTAAACGGTTCTTATTCTGCATGCACTAAAATCCACATCCGTGTAACACTTAGAATGAAAATTCAACAAATATGATTACTTACAACAACAAATATGGTTACAACAGTTTAGTCAAGTTTAGAGAGCACGAAGTTAGAGTGAGGCCCCATTGGTGCGTTACGTTTTCCATATATATTTCGCAACGCAACGCACTAATGGGGCCTCATTCTTATATGACGGCTAAATTTGCAACGGCTAAATATGCCCACAATTGAACAGAAATGACATATTTAAGAATTGACGTTCGCCAGCGTTTTACAAATTTGGACTTTACCATGAACCAAATAATAACTACCATAACTTACAAAAAATAGAATCTAGTTCGCTAGTTTGGTCCGAACAAGCGAATTTCTACCTGTACCTCCCGTCATGGTAGTAATGATCACGTCTGCTCTCGAGACATGGGCAGCTAATTGCGTCCTTTTCCCCAGTAATTTAACTTGCTACAGTGATTCACAAACTTTATCGCAGTCCATAGTGTTTTATTATTCTAGAGTGTCTTAGTACCTGACATGTCAATTGATTGGAGCTTTTTTTTACGTTCCACACTCGCTATAGTAGCAGTATAGAACTCCTTGTTAACGAGTTCGTCCAGGGAAGTACTGCCACCATACCTATTTCTACCGCAAAGGTCAGTTCCGCAATTTTCGTGTTACTGTTTTTCGGCTTGAACGGTATGAGCGCCGGTGACATTAAAGGCACATTAGACTAAACAACTTGCCAAACAATGTCTCAATAGGATGGACCCAGTGCAGTTCGTCACTTAATGTGATGGAATGTGCCTATTATAGGCAGAGGTTATCGCTTAAAACCAGGTGAGCCTAGTGCTTGTTCCGTAATATTATCGCACTAAAAAACGTATACTCAGATCAATCACATACACCACTGAGTTACCCACATGTAAAAACATTGTAGCTAGAATTTACAGGGTCGCATGTCAAAATATTAAACGAACTCGTCGAATCGTTTCAAAATTATCGACGATCTATTGATTTTGAGCAGTGGCGGCTAATATAGCACACCTATCTCGGAGTTTGATCGCAGCAATCTGGGTTACATTCTCGTACAACTGAAGCGATTTAAATGGGACATTGCCGGTTATGTGATCGTTCGCTGAGCGACATACTTTGGAAAGTTATGGACGCAATGGATATGGCGCTTTGTGAATTTTAATTTGAAAATTAGGTCAGGTATTTGATTATATTCTGAAGCCATGATATCTCGGGGGTATTGAAGTACGGCTGCCAATCAGGTGTTCGCCGTTTTGATCCCATATCTGGTTTGAGATTTAGGCAGTAGCTTGATTATCATGCACAACATGGTGGTAGGGCACTTTTTGGTACCCACCTGGCTATCTTCACATGGGAAACCCTCTATGAAGCATACGGTGTGTTCCAGTAGCTGACTTTGAGACCTTCCACCGCATCGTTACGGACCAGTAAGTTAGTCAAGTTTAGCCATAAACTAATAATAAAATGAAGACTGGAGGTAACGGAAAAACTGCAATGCATGTACGTATGCATGCATTGTTGCTTTTGAAATTATTCATTATTAAAAACACTGATAAACACTGCCTAATAATAGTTATATTTTTTTTTGTTGAAAGTATGGTAAGTTTCTGGCATACATGCTGCTGTCATACACATGCCTATTGAAATAACATTACTTAAGTGATTACTAATAAAAATAATTATTGTTATTTATTCCCATAAATACAGTACATTATTTAGCCTAAGACTTAGTTCGCGTAGTAGGCTCGGCTTTCGTCCTCGCCATGCCCTCCCATCTTTTCTTGGTATTTCTTTCATAAGAACCTTCTGACAATAATTAACACAACAAAAAAGAATTAGCGTGATTGTTCCATCTTTTCTCAAATTATAACGTGACCAGGTGAAACAGGGGTTCATTCACGTTTATATTAATGAATAAACAATAGCGACTTTATTTGACACAACTTAATTGTTGTTGCCTAGCGGTACTTAGTGGTAAATGGTGCTAAAGTTTAAGCACAGTTATTTGGTGGTTGGTTAACTTATTTGGTTTGACTCAAGATTATACTTCGCCTAAAGTAATGTAAGTAGACAGTGTTAAGGGTTAGTGGTCACCTATGCCTACTTATTAATCACTAGCTGCTCTCCGCGGTTTCACCCGCGCGGTGATGGATGATGATGATGAATCTTATATAGCCTATGTTACTCAGGGTAAATGTAGCTTTCCAATGGTTAAAGAATTTTTGAAATCGGTCCAGTACTTTTTGAGCCAATTCGTTACAAACATACTTACATACAAATCTTTCCTCTTTATAATATTAGTACAGACTAGCTGACTCGCCAACAGTTTCGCTCGCTTGGTATTGGTGTGATGGGGAAAGTTTTGCGAGTTGACAGTTATTGGGTTTTCCTGATAAATACATTCTCAATATTAATCCGGAGTCTAGCGTAGGTTTTTAGCCGTATCAAAGAAGTTCATGCGCGAAGACCAGTCAATCGAGACCCCAGTTTTATATGAGACCATATAGCATAAAGAGATCAAGCTGCCATAGTGGACTTTGTGAAGGATCAAAATAAAAAAGTTATAGTTGGGAGCTCTGGACTCTATTCTATCTATGTACAAAATTTCATAGAAATCTGTGCGGTAGTTTTTAAGTTATGCGTAAACATACAATTTTTCTATATGACTCTGAAACTTGGACACTAAAAGCTCGTGTGCGCTCTAGGATTGACGCGTTTGAAATGTGGTGCTGGCGCAAAATGCTGAGAGTATCCTTGACGGAACGCCGGACAAACGAGTCAATCCTAAAGCAGCTAAATATAAAAACACGACTCTCTACAATTTGCAGACAAAGAGTCCTCAAGTTCTTCGGGCAAACAGTCAGGCGAGACCCAGACAGTCTTGAAAGGCTGATTATCACTGGCTGTGTCGAAGGAAAACGAGGCAGGGGGCGCTCTCCAACGCGATGGACACACACCACTCAAGAGGCAACAGGGGCCACCTTACAATCATCCATTCAAATGGCGCAAGATAGAGAGAGCTGGAGAAAAATGGTGGCACAGACTACACACCAAAATCACGTCCCTCAGTCATGAGGATACGACTAAGAAGAAGAAGAAACATACAGACAGACAGACTTTTTAAAAAGGTCATATTCTAGTTCAGTAGATAATCTTACGTGTTTTCATCCATTTTTTTATTTTATTCTAAGTACAGAATTTTTGGCGTTTTTCCTTTATTAAAAGTATAGATAGATGACACCTACTATTAACAATTTAAAGTAATAGGTAAGTACACATATTTAACTGCGTTACTGGGCATTATTATGTTGATTGTACAATTGCTGAACTACTTCAACAGCCTCAGACAAAATATTACTTTTTTTACCATGACAGTACTGAGTCACGCACATGTAGTTTAGAAAACCGGCCTCACTTCTCTGTTCACAACATTATGTCTTGACTTTTTTATTTTGTCTGAGTCAACAGCTGAAGAACCTACGTTTCACTTTGTGGTTTCACAGTGATTAAAAAATAAATGATTATTTATCTTTTTAATATTTTTCACTACCTCCAGCTCGGATATAAATGGCGCTGCATAACGCATGGGTAGATTTCGAAATAAATACGTATTTCAAAAGATTGTATCCGATACGTAAATATCTCTTTGCGCCCACGAGAAGCTCTTCTATTCTTTCTTCGCGTTATAAAGGTTGGATTGTATATCAGAATGTTCCTAAGAGCTCCAAATACAAAGGCTGAGAAAGATATATTGTGTGTTAGACATGGAGATCTCGTAAAGATACAATGTTATAATCACGTTACTCTTGTTCAGAATGATTAGTTTATTTAATACTTATTTAAATTTTGTTGTGTGTTTTAACATCCAGTCTTATAATTTCAAGTGAGATTAAACATCCAGAGTATCACATACTTAGTATACAGTATTTATATACTTACTGTACTTAGTGTAGCTCTCAACTTTCTAGTAGCGTCACCAAAATAAAACCTTGCATGGAGCCAGACTTCAAAATACCTATAGTAACATTCTATCAAAAATTGGGCTCAGTTTTCCATTGCCTGACGTCGGTTTGAGGGTTGATATTTTTTTCACAGAAAGGTCACGTTATTATATGAACACACGCCAAGTTTCAATACCAGAAAACGCGTAGTTTTTGAGAAAAAAATTATTGAAAATGAATTATTTTTGCAATATTTACGTGAATCCATACCACAGATTATGTAGAATTCTCGCAATTGAACGTTTCGTTTTAACTACAGTTAAGTTGTGGTACATTCGGTAACATTTTATTTTATATAAATTTACGTAAATAATTATATTTTGAAGTTATTTCAACTGTTTTTCATTACTTTTACGTAAATAATTATATTTCGTACTTATTTCAGCTGTTTTTCATTACTAGCTATTAAAATGGGTAGTATTTACCGTCTCTTGCCGGTTTGTGAAACGAAACGTAAAATTGACGCCATTTCGTATTGTCATTGTCATCGTCAGTCAGTCATCTTTTGTGTTCCTTGCAGTTGAGCGCGTTTTCGTACTCCTGTCGGTAAACAACATTTGACTACTAACATGGCGTCTCCGAAGCCCCAGGTTTCGTGTTCTGCCGTGCCGTCTGAAGAATCGAGTGTAGTGGAAGTGTTGGACTCTAATGAGCCACAAGGACACCACACGAAAAAAAATTAGGTTAGGTTGAAACTGCGACAACCAACGCGCGAGCCGAGCGAGCGAAGCGAGCGTGCCGCGGCAGCGGCCGGCGAAGCGCTAAAAAGTCAGTTACACATCCAACAAAACAATAAATTAGATCAGCGAAGTGTTAAATAACGTGAGGTCATGATTTTACAAAAATAAGCATAACTCAAAAACTATGCATTACCTTGTAATAAAAATGGTGAAAAAGGGAGGGGAGGACCCTATCCTTCCCCCCTTCAACCCCCTATTTCATGCCAATCTATTAAAAAATATTATCTTAATTTTAATCCATAAAATTAGAAAAATTAAAAAAAAAGTAAAAAAGGGGGGGTTCCCGTGCTTATTATTAGAAGAGGGGGGGGAACCCCCCCCCTCCCCCTCCCCCCTTAATTCGGCGGCAGTCAATGGAAAGTCGTACCAAAAATTGTCACTAAGTATATTGTTTTTATATTGCATTTTTAACATATGGAATATGGATTTACATATAAAATCGATTCGATCGAATCGATTTTACTCATTGCACAAAGTAAAGATTGGGAAACAAAATACAATGTATAATTTATACTCAGTCAAAGTCAAAATCATTTATTCAATTTAAGCATCAAAGACGCACTTATGAACGTCAATTTTGTATTATGATGTACTTTAAAGACTCTACCGCCGCGTTCTAAAATAATATAGAGCTATACTATAAATATAGGCCTAAATATGACGCTTAAAATATTATGATTTATATTAAAGTAATTGCTCTATAATATGCCTATCTCACCTTATCAGCTAAAGCTGGCAATGTGTCATCAAAATCAGATATTTGTAGCAGTAGTGTGAAAGCTCTATTGTTTTAAGATGAAGTAAGTGAAGTAAGCTAACTTGGTGATACTCAAAAGCCGATATCTTAGGGTGAAGAGAATTGCTTGCTTTGAATTTCATTGGTTAGCTCTCGATGGTACCACCAGCTTTATAGGCTAGGCACTTACAATAAGGCTTACAGGCAATAAGTCAAACTTTATAATATAAAAAAAAAACTTATTTTAAATGAAGGTTGTTAGCCAGGCCTTTCATCCCTTCATCCGGAGCTTAATTCATGTCGTGTGCCAAATAATTTTCTGGCAGTGTATCAAAAACAGGAGGTTTCAAGTAAGCAATTTTTAAGTTAAATCTGGTATCTTATATATTTATTTGGCAAGGATATTTTAGTGTAGCTATAGGCATCCGTGACCTCTCTGACAAAACATAGCTGTATACATGCAATAAAAATAAAATTATGGCAAGTTCAAAATATAGATTTTGCAAAATAGGTGTATTTCAGATATTTTTTTCTGTTTGATTCGGTCAGATTACAAAATACGTAGTTTACGTATTTTGTAATCTCACCACTCTGATTTGATGCAACTAAGTTTAAGTGTTCACGAAGTTAATCAACTTGGGGAATGGCAAAATGTAGAAACCTACGAGTTCACTTATAAAGGAAAAAAACGTAACTCAATAAAAACTTTTGAGTGCGTGTCACGTACGTGTTACGTGTTTATTTTTTTTCCTGCTACGTTACAGGTCTTTTTTGAAATTTATCTCGGGGACATGACTTCATTAATTGTTATTTATGTGACTCGATATTGTAATGTTAATTAAAAATAATGATTTATGATAATATTATAGGTATAACGTAAGTATTATTCCGTTGTAGAATACACCAAGGACATATATTTAATCATTAGCAAATGTATAATCGCTGAATGAATTTAAATAACGACATTTAGTACGGCATTGTAGTTCGCAATATTTACGTTTCTATGTTCTATAAGGTAGTTTAGATAGGTACAAACTATATCAAAATAAAAGTATGTAATAATTCATTGCTATGGGAATAAGATAAAGGAAAAGCAAAAAGGTCGGCAGAAGACCTCTGCCATGAGTTAGCAACATAAATGTCATCTATTGTCGATACTCGATCTCGCCTACCTACTCGCTTATGATTGGCGTATACTCGCTGTCAATTTTAGTTCTATAATTGACCGCGAGGTGGCACATCGATATCGAGCATCGATTTGTGTCAATGTTGTAAACTCACGGCAGACCTACTGTACAAATTTATTTATGGATTACGTATTCATCTAGGTAGAGTGTACAAAGGCTGTAGCACAAACATTTAGCGAAAAAGTATTCGTAAAAGTCAATGCGTCATGCGTCAAACTATGAGTTATCTGTGTCACAATTGCCCTAGTCAAATTAGAGTTTGTACTGTTTCACGTGAACGATGTTACACACGTAGTTACTGTTATCTACTCTGTGATGTATCGGCGCCGACGAAGTGCGTTCAGTCGCGCTATGGTTTCTTTTTGCTTATATGTAGAGAAGCGTTATACTTATATTTAATTTTAAGTAGTGTTTAAGATGACGTTACGTTACGTCTCTAGGAATAGTAGAATCAATTCGAATTCGAACGAAAACCGGACTCGAACTGCAGTTGCAGCGGGATAGATTGTTGAACTTTGTGAAATAGTAGTTGACCTCCTGGGACTATATGTGTTTAAAGATAGTGGAAAGTGGCAACCAATCAGGTCATCGATTTAAATCCAACTCAAGCTCGGGCTTTTAAAGAATCCATCGTGAGGATTCCCACAGAGGCCAAATCACAAAGAATTTGCGAAAACGTATTTCGTATCGTATGCGTCAACGCGATACGCTTCACGTTGCTTGATAAATGACGGTTTGTACTATTTCACGTTAGTGGTATGCCACGTTACACTTACGCAGTTATTCTTGCTAGGCCCTTTGGTATAAGTGGTATAGAGCCCGCTTGGCTTGTTGCTAACCGCAAGACTGAAAATCTGCATACACACGTAGTAACTATTATGTTATCTGTGCTTTGGTAAAAAGCCTGATATTTATTTTCAAATATACAGTCCCAGCCATGTCTCAATGGAATAGGTGACCTTGTCCGAGTTTACGGTGCAAGATGCGGTGACCACGAACCTAGCTCGGTAACGTCGGCTAATTACGTGAGTAAAATCGGTTTGATATTAAATAAATAGGTACCTATCAGTTTTTTTCCTAACTACGACCCGTAGTTACACCCGCATTGTGATGGATGATGATGATTAGAAGTATTCTGTGGAAATCCAGCGCCTCATCTACCTTTATGATTAACAAGATAGGGTTACTACATGTTAGCTTTTTAAAAATCAGTACAAGATTTTAGAACCGGAAGTAGCATGGCCAAAACATTACATTAAAAGTCATAACTAAGGTTGTTTCAAAAAAGATTAAATAATAGTTATAGAACAGTAATCATTATTTTGAAGTTAATCGACTTTAATCGGATTAAATGCGAAGACCGGTCTGCTCTGAATGCTGATGCAAACTTAGAAACGATATAGTAGTCTTACATAAACATCCTATGTCCTCTAATTAAGTACATATTGTTGTCTCATTTTTAATCGTAATTAGATTTGACTAAAAAATGGCACGGACCGTGGAGTAATAAAAAAAATAGTAGAGGTAGTAGCAGAGGCTAGTAATAAAAAAATTCGGATTAAATGGCGTATAGATAAACCACCCACGTTGCAGTTCCTGGAAAAGTAGGTTGATTTCTGGAAATCTATTGTATTATTGGCCAAATATGGCGAATCGCGAGTCAACCTTTGTTATTTTGTCCCATTTCGAACACTTTTCTCTGAACATGGTCATGGGTAGACCGGATGGCAGTTGTCTGCTATAAAGTTATGGAAACACACTGACACACACACGCGTAAGTTCTAACTTAGTAGTTAGTATTATCATTTAGAATTAAGCCCGCTTCTAACTTAATTTATCCTCGACTAACATCGCAGTTCGAGCAAAGAGGTACACTGAAAACCAGCTCTGCGTAAACCGCAGTTTACGCAGCACAGTGCTGAGCGTACCCCTATTGCCAATCATTGAAGCATATTTAGTTTAGTGACATCTATATAGTTCTTTCCTTGCATCTTTGTTGGTAATAAATGATTGAACTTTGACTTTTGACTTTGGAAATTATTTTTATTATAATTTTAATCAAAACGTTCCCGATGCACGCAGTAGTCACTTACAGTGTCCAGAGGTCTTGCAGTATTGTACTGGCTTTGGGATTTTATTAGCTTGATCACTGAATTTATTTACTTACTAACGGTACTTGCCAACCATCATCTATATTGAAATGGGTGTTTTTTTTAAATTTCTATGGCCACTCTTAACATTCTCGGCACATAGCTGTTCTCCCTAGCTAGAATTTGTGGGTTATCGAGCCGGGTTGGTTGGGCTTATCCAGAACATGCTCATATACTGCAGACTTGGTCCAACATCTGTTCTTTATGTCAGCTATATGTATCAGAATCAGAATCAGAAATTTATTCACCATTATAACAATGATTGTTACATTCCGTAAGTCACATTACATATAAATTAACAATATTGTATACACATTTAAGATTATATTAATTAACTTAAATTCACAAAATATTATTACTAATTTTGAAAATAGTCCACGTTTGTCACTTAATTCAACTTTTAGTATACATAATAATAATTAAGTTAAGTAAATAATGATGAGTCACACAAGCAACTTTATTTACGTATTGTTAAATAATATTATACTTCTTTATAAATCAGTGCTTTAAGTTACTTTCGGTGCTGGTTCTATTAATATTTATGATTTCCAATGAAATACGACGAGATTCCTTACAAACATTCCTTTAGTAAGACCACAGACTAACATGATGATAGGTAAATCAGACAACAAATTGACACAGACAACAAATAGTGTTGCCATTCCATAACAATATGTTATTAAATTATCATCATCATCTCAGCCGTAGGACGTCCGTCCACTGCTGAACATAAGCCTCCCCCCTAATTTTTCAAAAGGACTGGTTGGAAGCGGCCTTCATCCAACGTGGTCCTGCTATCTTTATCAGGTCGTCAGTCCACCTTCTCGGTGAACGACCTACGCTGCGCTTGCCGGTCCGTGGTCTCCACTCCAGAACTTTCCGGTCCCATCGGCCATCTGTTCTGCGTGCTATTTGCCCTGCCCACTGCCACTTCAACTGCCGTTTGCAACACTATGGGCTTTACTTATAAACGCCCCTTTACTTTAAATGGCGTTATTTAAAGTTAAGCAGCGTTTATAAATAAGGCCTATAAAAATACAACATTGCAGTACGATGCCTTGTCTTCTAAATAATGCTTTTGTTATAAGATTTTCCTTTTTAAGGCCTATTCACACCTGAGCGTTATTCGCTACCGCTGTGGGTAGCGAAAAAAACCACGCGGAACTCGATGGGTAAATAGTATGAAGTTCCATAACGGCAGCGAAACTTGTACCGCCTAGTGAGGCGGTATTTTCTCTTGTTTGGCGAAACTAGTTCCGCCGCCCCGCTAACCGTTACCAACGAATATCTCTACCGCGTGCGGTAGAGATATCCGCTTTAGTGTGAACAGTGAAATTAACGCATACCCTTTCGGATTTCTCTATCGCTCGCGGTAGCGAATAACGCCCAGGTTTGAATAGGCCTTTACAGCGGAATTGAATACTCTTTCCGCAAGGGTGGTTAAGCTTTTTAGAAAACTAAACTTTCGAAACTAGAAAAGTGAATAATAACGTCGACGGCGGCGCCGCGACGGCTGTCAGTTTTGGCTTGAAGCCAGAGCTTGACGGGTCGGGAACCGATGTATTGGAAACCTGTAGAGTGTGCTGTGATGATGCACTTGATACTTGTCAAGCTGAATGACACCCTGACATCTTCAGGCCACTTCGTACTCCAGTGGCATGAGATTTGCGAAAAAATATATCGCGAACAAAAACAATTGAAAAACGCACTGCAAACAGCCGTCCGATTCTCTAATGATTCGTCGTTGTCGATGTCAAATACTTTATGAGATATCGCCCTTGTACACAAGGTTGTTTTTCCAACGTTTCTTGTCATCTCTTCATTTGTTACACGGAATTTTTTCAAAGATGCAACGAAGGGAACGCATGGCAGGTGTTCCACGATTGTACGAGTAATAGTTATATCATTCTTTGTTTTTCAATTGTTTCTAGGTACTTTATTTATCAGTAGAAATAAGATATAGTCAGATTTATCTATGAGTAGATCTCTTTGTGAATGAGTTCGTCTGGGGAAGTACTGCCACCAAACCTATTTCTACCATGAAGCAGTATGTTCGCATCATTGTGTTCTGGTTTGTAGGTTGCCTGCGAAATTACTGGCACAGTGCATTTCGTCGCTTGTGATGAAATGCATCTGTTCTAGGCAGAGGTCACCACTTAATACCAGGGTATTTACTTATTTGTTACTTCTTATTTCGTTTATAAAAACCATTTAAACTCATGCTAATTCTATGTCCCATACCCTCAGATGCTAATGACTTGAGTAATTAACCAAAAAGGGATTTTATACAATTTGAATGCCTTAAATCTATTCAGATATGTATTAGTCGAGATAAGCTAGTAATCTAAGTCATATTGCAATAAGGAGCATTACTTTATTAATGACTATTCTTTAATATCCTTCCCAATCAATAGTAATATACTGGGTGTTTGGTAGAGGGACTGACAAACCAAATGAGCGTGTTCGGGGGCCTACTTGGAGAATACAAGTTGCCCAAAAAAAATCCCCGACACCCCAATTTTTTTAAACTAAATCAGTTAGCTCTGTTTTGTATCCAATTTTGCTTTGCGTGGCCTGAAGGTGTATTAGAGACCAAACTCAACTAAAAACATTCGGTCTAAAACAGACTTTACAAATGTTATGGTGGTAAATAGGTACAATTTCGGAGAAAAAGGGAAAAATCACAAAAAAAAGTTAAACATATTGGGGGGTCGGGGATTTTTTTTGGGCAACTTGTATTCTCCAAGTGGTCCCCCGAACACGCTCATTTGGTTTGTCGGTCCCTCTACCAAACACCCTATATAGTAATGCGCTAGTTTTATGCCCGATAGATCCTATGTCCTATGTGTCGCGGTAGTTTAGATATGTTATTTTTTTATTTTTTTTAAATCACCCGGAGTCTTGTCTTTAAATCGTCATAACTACTCGTATTTTGTTTGTGGTTTAATACCACAAAATAACTTATGCTTGTATTCTGCTATTGTATTCGATACAATTAATATATTTAAAAAAAACTTCTGAGCTTTTAAAGTGTAAATGTTATGAAAAGTGACAACTTTTAAATTAATTACAAAAAAGCTAAAATTCATTTTGAATTTAGCTTTCTTTTCAAAAGTTCTTTTGTTATTACCCTTTCCAACTATATGCTACAAGACAGAAATCATACATCAGGGGTCGACATAAGAGATACTTGGTTGCTAGGGTCAAGTTTAAGAAAATACTTTTTTTATGTTGATAACAAGGTTTTAACTTGAGTTCGGTACTAGAACTACGGGAAACTTACTGGCACTTCGAATAGCAGAATAATCTGGACTGATTCCCGGCTAGTCACCTTCAAGCAATAGGAAATGCTTTTCGGTATGAGTATACAATACTAAGACCCATAAGTTAGTAAATAGCTTCCCTTGCGCTTTTACCAGCTTGGCCATGGCTTATGAAAAGTATCCTATATATTCCATAACCTCACATACCAAATTTCATCTAAACCCGTTCCGTCGCTCTGGGATGATTGACTTACAAACATACATCCATCTAAACATACGCAAACATGATATTTTAGGTGCGTTCGTTTAGCTTTTCGGACTTTGGTGGCGTTGTCATTGATGGTTCGTTCGTAAACCTAAAAACGTTATTTTTGCCACTTTTGCCCACACCCTATTCGAACGCTCAACTGAGCATAAAATCCCATGATATGCTGTCAAATACAAAGCTGTCAAAAAAGGATCACAAACAACCATGCTCCGGACGTGGGTCAAAGATTGCACTTTTAGCTTTCCGAACGCTGAACAAAAAGAGACATGAACGACATTTTCGCTCACAGATTCCCAATTCGACGCCCCTTGTAAGCGTTTTTAGCGTTATTTTCGCTAAAAACGCTCACAAAGGGTCTATTTGAACGCACTATTTAAATGATAATCTTGCACTGAAGGAGTATTATACAATTCAGTACCTACACACCTACGCAATCTTCTCAACGTATAAACAACCTTTGTGATTTAATATCTACGTATATTTACCTAAAAAACCTCGTATCTCCATAATATTTTTGTAAATTAACTCCCACGCTTCTTTAAAATATCACACACTTTCCGTCAAGAGTTTTCTGGAACGCATATTACACTAAGAAAATATGCTCAGCTATTTATAAAAATTGTAGACCGAGAGCTAAAGACGTTAACAATCACGTTAGCTGCACACATGGGATTATAACATCGTATAGCGTAGTGTTGAGACGCCGAGATGGAGATGCGATTGCGTAAATATTGAGCTTTTTGTACCGACTTCCGAAAAAAGGAGGGGTACTCAATGCGACTGTTTTTTTTTATGTTTGTTATCTCATAACTTTTGACTGGGTGAACCGATTCTAAAAATTCTTTTTTGTTTGAAACGTGGTGCTTCTCGTGTGGCCCCATGTAAATTTCATCAAATTAGGTCTAGTAGTTTTTGAGATACACTACATTTACTGAATAGAATGGAATTCTGTACTTGTAATGGTATAAATAAGGTATGTGAAATCTTGAAAAAAATCTCTAAATAAAACTTATGAACCAAAATGTATTAATGGTAAACTACGGTCTTCCTTGTCGTTTTCTGCAATGCAATGCTGGAAAAGGTAGAAGTACGACAAAAAGTGAATCAGCATCAGAAGCCTCATTTAATATTATGAAAATTCCGTCGCGATAACATTGAACGATAATTAGTGCGCGGGTGTTCATGAAACATGTTCCAAGACATGACCTTTTATTACGAGATTTTATGACAATAGTTTGTAATGTAGAATTTGCGTTAGAAGTGCAAGGCTTTTAATGAAGTGTTTCTATTTTATAATTTATGAGTATATTATAATAGTATACTTAGTTAAATTTGTGCAAATTACACATTAATAGAGTTCTGAATTTGTGTCCCAGAAATATTTTTTGCTGCAATATACAAGATATCAATTTGTAAAATATATTAAAATAAAAAGTTGATACGGCGACATAATGTCGTACGAGCGGGATGGAAAACATGAGTATTGAGACGGCCGTTTTTAAGTAACAAAACCGCAACCGTTGCTCGCTCTCAGTCTAAACCAACATAGTTCTTATAAACAGTCTGTTAGGTCGTTATTAGGTCATTATCAGTAGACGCTCGTGTTTTCAAGTTGTAAACACTTGAAGAATCGCAATGTGCTTTATTTGAACCAATTTAAGACGCAGTCCAACCCCAATTTTAAAATAATTTACGATGCTTTACGTAAGGTTGAAAATCGCTTGTTAGATTGGACGATGTAATGCGAAAATGCGGTAATTTTGTACGTTTTATTTATATCTTTCGATATATACTAACACAATTGAAAAAACTGCTGGTTACTACTTTAGTACTATATGTTGGCTATGTATTACCTAAAAAATAATATAGTGTTATCGCTGAAAATTCTGAGAGTTTGGACGTGAAAGTTTATTTTTATGCACATATTTAGGATTTTTTTCTGCAGAGAGCGAGTAATATTTATGAATTCTGTTCGGTTATTACTCTTTGCCTGTTCCTTTTCTAACCTAAGTTTTTTTTTCATAGATTATTATCGAACTGTTTCGTTATACTCGATGTTTAAAGATTCTGCTTTTTACTATTATCAGGGTACGACCGCGCCTTAAACATTAGTGCTATAGTTATAAAGTTGAAACTGTTTTAGTACCTTTCTACGACTTTTTCGTCTATGTTTCCGTTGAAATACGTTTTATAAATAGGTAGGTACTATTTCCATTACGAATAAAATGATGATACGAACATATTTTGTTTAAATTCATGTGTACGAGATAGATCAAATGTTAGTCTCCACAGAAAGCTGAGTTTGTTCTTCGTTGGAAGAGACTTTGAACAGAATAATATACTGTTTAAAGTCTCTTCCAACGAACCAAAACGTTTGGCAGTTCCTACCGTTCTGTCGTGTAAGTAAATTGTGGAATGCTCTGCCGGCGTACGTATTTCCTTGAAGACCTAGGGTCATAACCGTGGGTAAACCCTGGGTCTTTCAAGCGGGGCGTGAAAAAGCATCTCTCAGGTCATCATAGGGGGTGGCGACTAACGGCTGCACTAATAGTCATCGCTTCTTGATTCCATCTTCGCTTTCCATCAGGCGAGAGAGACTCCTTTGTTTTATGAGCCTTAGTAATAATATTCAACAAAAAAAATCACTTAACTAAAATTAAGTAATAAGGTACGTATACTATTTTCCAGGTTATCGCTCAGGTGGGCCGTAGCTGTACTAGGATTCCCTGTGTTACAGTTGCTAGGATTCCCTGTGTTACAGCTACTAAGATTCCCTGTGTTACAGTTGCTAGGATTCCCTGTGTGTTACAGCTACTAAGATTCCCTGTGTTACAGCTACTAGGATTCCCTGTGTTACAGCTACTAAGATTCCCTGTGTTACAGCTACTAGGATTCCCTGTGTTACAGCTACTAGGATTCCCTGTGTTACAGCTACTAAGATTCCCTGTGTTACAGCTACTAGGATTCCCTGTGTTACAGCTACTAAGATTCCTAGCTTTAACTTTAATTAATGACATAATTCATTAAAATTACGAGCGTATAATTAGTAAGAACTTTGCATTATATACTCGTTACTTGGCACAATATGTTACATTCAAAATGTATCATAAGAATTATTAATCATTGAAATTTATAGAGAAAAATTCCATCCTCGGACGGGATTCGAACACGCGTCTTCTGACTCTCCGTGTCAGACGCCATTGACCAACTAGGCCACCGAGAATCTGGTCCGAGCATCGAATTTTAACTCTCTATTTGACTAACCGTCTTGCGGGACCGGACGCGGGTTCGAATCCCGTCCGAGGATGGAATTTTTCTCTATAAATTTCCATGTTTGAGATCGCTTAAGCAGGCGTTAGTGCTTTAAAAAAGTAATACTATAAAAATTATTAATCATGTTATTTTTCATCATCATCGGTTACTAAGTTTGGTAAACCATTATATGAAAAAGGTACATGTCAGTGTAGAAGAGATTATCCTAATATGTATAATATCTGTACTAATAGCGTAATTAAATTCATATTTGTCAAAAGGCAATCCGTTATTCCGGAAGAGCGTATCAAAGCGTCCCAAGAATATGTACTCAGAAGATATCATTGTGTTCGACATAATGATCAGGATAACAAAGGGAATATACCATAATATCAAATTATAGGTACGTTGGGTACAGCTATTATACGAACCCGATCTATTATTATAACATATTAGAAGATATAACTATTTGTCAACTAATAAACAAATAAACTTGTAGTCGAATAGCTGAGTTCCGTGTTTTCACCCGCATTCATGATGACGATGAATCAAAATAATATAAAGGCTATGTTCATCAGGGATAATGTATGATTATAATGGTGCAAAAGCTTTTAAATCGGCCCAATAGTTTCCGAGCCTATTCAATTCACAAAACAAATCTTTCCTCGTTATAACATTAAGTATAGAAGTAAGATAAATATGTAATCTAACCACGCAATAGGGCTGTTGCTTATTAAAGCCAATAGTTTGTTGGTATTATATTAAATTAAGGGTGACCAATGAAAGAAGTAATTATTTTATAAATACTTATTTATATGTCGATAAAAATATATAATATATACACATATAATAAAACTATAGAGGTCGACTTTTGGTACAATTAAAAAAATGCTAAAAACCGAGTTGACAGGATGTAAGGAGTGAGATCGAACTAATTTAAATTTTTCCAATTTTTGTTTCTCTATTTCTCTGTCTGTTTGTACGGGCTAATCTCCGAAACGACTGGACCGATTTGAATGAAATTTTGTATGGTGGTAGCCTATATCCCTGGTCAACATATATGATACTTTTGATCCTGGTTAATTAAAGAGTTCTCGTGGTATAATTAAAAAAACTGTAATTAACCATATCCCGCCAGCTCACGCGAGCAAAGCCGCTGGCGGGTCAGTTAGTTATATAATATATACAAATTATTTAGCAGGCATCATTTTCCAGGCTGAACACAGAGTTATGACTAACTGAACTGTACCTTTCAACCTCAATGTCGTTTTTAATATTAGTTCCCAAACCTACCATACTTTGCTGTCGCATAAAACAGAATGACCAGTCCAGTTTTATCCACTTGGTTCAAATATCTGTATAGACTTGGTTCATACGGGTATATTTCAGACGTAATCCCAAACTCGATATTTTTCGTTGTAGGTTGTGTCTACACCTGAACCTGAATTAATTCTGGAACAACTCGCACGTCAACAAGTACAATTTGAAAATTTTTATACTGACTTCAATTCTATTCATTTATTGGAGTGTATCTCAAAAACTACTCTACCGAATTTGATGAAATTTGAATGGGACCACACGGGAAGCACCAGCTTTATAACAAAAAAGAATTTTAGGAATCGGTTCACCCTATCGAAAGTTATGAGGTAACAAACATAAAATACCTTCGAATTGAGAACCACCTCCTTTTTAGAAGTCAGCAGTAAAATATCTCTGAATCGTGTTATCAAGCTCAGTTCTCAGTAAAACAAAATGGTATAAAAATAGCATTTCCTTATCGGAAAGTCTCTAAATAATAAGCTCGCTCGCGCTTCGACTTGCCGTAACTTTGTATATTTTAAATCTGACAGCCAAAGCTACTTATTCAGATTTCAAATATTAACTTTAAAACTCAAAAGCAATGTCGAAAAGTATATTAAGTCTACGAAACAGGAATTGAATCGACTTAGTTTTTGTATTGTATTTGCGAATTGTAAAATAGTGAGTATACGGACTAAAGAGTGTTTAATTAAACACGTTGCAGTACCTGAAAAAGTAGGTTGTATTGTATTATTGGCCAAATATGGCGAAGCGCGAGTCAACGGGTTAATAAAACCCCAGAATCATTAAAATCAGTTCCACTCACAATATTCAAAGACAAACTTTTCAGATGGTTTATTGATTGTAGCTAAACATAGGCTTTTACCAAACGAATTTCACATAATGACCATAAATAATAGCCCATCCTAACATCAATCATAAAGTATACAATATCAGCTTTTCATTATATATGTATAATTAAGTGTATTATTAAAATATGATTTGTTTTACTAGTTAACTAAGGATTTTGATCTTATATTACGTTATATATAATCTTTGATTAAGATTTTAGTTTGCGCATGCCAAATGGGCAAAAGTTGTGTTGGACTTAACATTATAGCTATAAGCTATAAGATCTTGCATTGTAACCACAATTTAAAGCAAAATAAATGACTTAAACTTGAACTTGAACCCCATAACTACCTACCTCCTCCCAGACGGGTGTTACCTGCGAGTATAGGATTTCCCCGAAACAAACAATAAAGTTGTTAGCAAACCTGCTTTCTGAGCCGTTAGTCTCGGGTTCGAACTCCGGTGGACACATTTGCATGAATAATATGAACATGTCTGCTTAACCTAGGTGTCTGTGTGTGTATATCTATACATACAGCATAGTTTGGGACCTGAAGACCTTGTATGGATGTCGAACAAAAAAATGTTGTTGAAATGGAACCGACTTCAACACCAAAAAGTGTGAAATAACTTGTTGAACTCTGTACCATGATAGTTCAAAAGTACATTTTAACACAATATTGTGCGCATAATACCTACTTCAACAAGTTATTTCACACTTTCTGGTGTTGAAGTCGCTTCCATTTCTTGGTCAACATTTTTTTACCATTTTTAGTGACTTACAGGATCGATTGTCATTCACCGTCAATGATATCAAGATAGGCGTAACACTTTTAATTTACGGGAGTGTAACGCGAAAATCTTTTTTAACAATAAATTTAAAGAAATTTAATTAGGACCACGCCGGAAGTATATTCTACCAAACAAAAAAATAATTTTGAGAATCGGTCAATAAATAGGGGAGAAATCGGTAAACATAGAAAAAAAGTAGAATATGTTCTACTTTTTTTCTATGTTTACCGATTTCTCCCCTATTTATTGACCGATTATATGTAACCTCCTCCTTTTTTCGGTGATTAGAAAAAGATACTTGTTATGTTATGATCTCCAAAACGCTTGTGTTAGTTTCAATTTGACATCATTAGTTCTATCGCAGTTATATTGGGCATATTCAAAAGTTCTTTGTTTTTGTTTCCCTTATACCTTTTGTTCCAACCGATTAACTTCAAAACGATGTTCTACGTATCTGATGTTATTGTTCCATTACTTTGTTCACGGTTGAGATCACGGGTCGGGTTACTTGATACCCTTCTTGTAAAACCATCAAGCCTTAATAAAATATTGTACTACAGGGCCCTGTGCCGACTGACGGTCGTTTTCAATAATCTATCTATCCACAGTTTCCTTACTAGGGATAGATATTTGACATAACGTCCATACAAATTGTGTCAAATATCTATCTCTAGTAATGTAAACCAGCAATAGATAGGTTATTGAAAACGGGCGTAAATCATTTTAAAACCCTTCAGTAAGGTCATCTGCTGAGACAACAGCTAATATTACTTATAAATAAAATAAACTAAAGTTATAATTAGCACTCACGGGATGTCGACCACGATTTGATTGCTTTTGAAGTTCCCGTTATTTCAGCTCGGGTAGACATGGTGTATGTAACTGCCGTGCGATTCTCTAATGATTCGTCGTTGCGTTCATCAACGAGCTCACCGATGTCAAATACTTTATGAGATATCGCCTTGTGCATAAGGTTGTTTTTCCAACGTTTCTAGTCATCTCTTCATTTATTTCACGGATGTTGTCAAAGGTGCAACGATGTTTGCTCTTAGAAAATCGCACGGCTGCACAGTGGTCAAGGTTCCCAAGAAGGTCATAGGGATTGCAGGTCGGATTAAAAATGAAGGAATAACTATTTTTATCGGCTGTGCCGAAATATCGGGAACTCAAAAAGCGATTATATCGTGGTCCACATCCCGTGAGCACTAATTATAACTTAGTTAAGAACCGCGAAAGTAAAACATTGTTTTATTATAAAATTATCTTTGTCATTCAGAACATTAAAATAGTAGTTTAAGCAACTGTCACATAGGTAATAGAGGGTATTAAAACATGAGTGTAGTTTCTTGAAACGAGCCGCAGGCGAGTTTGAAGATAAGATTACACGAGTGTTTTAATACCTAATTATATGCAGTTGCATACACTACTTTATTTAATCTCATGACATTTTAGCTACTAAAGTTTTATCCAACAAAATATTACTCAAATTCGTATGTACGAAATAGCGCCAAAATGGAAAAGTCTTCTTCTTGTTTCTATGGCTTGTGCGGCGTAACCACAATTTTGCCAATATCAGTGGAAAAAGTTTGTTATTCGTCTAAGTAGTGGTCTATTGGTTCGGAACCAGGGCGTTGCGCGCGCAGCGCGCTCACCACAGATAATGTGTACTTAAATTGAATTGAAACCTCCTTGGTCGGGACACATTGTACTTTAATAATTAAAAAAATGTTTTAAAGCATTGTTTTGTTAGGAGAATAATGCTTTAATTTAATTTTTTAATTTTCTTAAAGAAGTATCTAAATAAAATATGCCAATAGAAGAAGAATTTCATTTCATAATTAGAATATTACCGAATGAGATTATATAAAAATTGTTTTCAAATTTAAAATATAAAGTTTGATAATCACACTGATTATTATAAATGCCAAAGATTATTTTTGTATATTCGTTACTTCTTCATACTCAAACGTCTGAACGTTTTTGGATGAAATTTGATATGGAAGTAGATGAGCCGATGGATTAACACAGGATTTTTTTCATCATCATCCATCACCACGTGGGTGAATCGGCGGGGCGTAGCTAGTTAACACATAAAACAGCTCCACTATATGTATTTGGACACGGATTGCGAGAAGACGCGGGTTCGAAACCCATCCAAAACTAGGACATTTTCCTCTCTAAAATTAAAAACTTGTTTCGCTAAACAGGGTCGAGTATGTACTTTAAAAACATGTATTAAAAATACGTTATTATATAAAGTTTCATAACTAAATTTATCTTGTAAGCCTCCTCTCACTCTCTTCTCTCAGTCTTGTCTTGTCCGTGTTACTCTCCTCCACAGTCTTGGTATGCAACTCTTTCCATCTGCTATATTGTCCTATCTCTGCATCTTGATGAGTCTTCTGGTGAGAGAGGACGCAAATCGGCAATGCAGTGTCACCGATAACATTTATCTGCACCCAAAGCATGAAAAAGGATCATTTCGATTAAAATAAAATAAATAAATAAAATAGATTTTTATTGCCAAAATCATAAAAATATTACAAAAGTTTTAACATTTGCCAAGGTATAAGATAGAATAGTGTATAGAAACTAAATTAAAATTATTAATAATACCTACTTAAAATTTACTTTTGATGATTATGGCAATTGGGGTAGGCTCAGCGTTTTTCTGCGTGAACTAGGTCTACGCAGAGCTGGTTTTCAGCATACCCCATTGCTTGAGCTGAGATGTTTGTCAAGCTTATTGGACATGTAAGCAATAAAGCGGGTCTTATTCACACAAAATTTCATTACACACTTTTTGGTATTGAAGTCGGTTCCATTATTAATTTTACCATTTTAGTGACCCTTGCTACTTAGGGAATCAATTGTAATTCACTGTCAATGATGATATAAAGATAGGCGTAACTATTTTCAGTTTTTGTATTGTAACTCAAAAACTGCTTGACCGAATTTGATGTTTAAATGGGACCACCTCGAAAGTATACTCTACCAAACAAAAAAAATATTTAAGAATCGGTTCACAAATGGCGGAGAAATCGATTAACATACACATAAAAAATACATACACACGAATATAATATAACCGCCTCCTTTTTTTGAAGGCGGTTAAAAACTGAGTGGGTATCTCAGATACCCCTAACAAAAAACAAATGTAACATTAAAGTTAAAAGTTAGTACTTTGAAGCACAAATTGAGTAATTACTGTTCTCTGAACAAACCCCCTCGTTAATTCCAATTACCTTTGGCAAAGGCTCCGATATTCGATTACAAAATTAACGATGTACAAACGTTTTGTGCCTACAGTAATGCTCGCGTGGTAGGGTGGTGCGGGGCGGGGCTTAGGGCTGCCCCTTAAGTGTGTGGTCACTTTTATATAGGTTGTATCCCTTTTATAATTGTATTTATCGGAAGGGACGAGTCCTTCGCCTGATAGTTTTCCTGTCCATCGTCATGCATGTCCAAGAGAGTTGTCACATAGATTCACATTAAAAGTTTTAAGTGAATTGCGCTACGGTCATCACTCAAAGGCAATTATGTTTAATCTTATTAGGTCATGTAAATGACCGATCAAAATGATCCTCTACGTGTGATAGGTATAGTTATTAGGAAAGAAGAACCCAATGAAACATCATCTTTTAAGATCATACAACGCCATCTAGCCATGCTGAATTAAAAAAACAATATCTTATTGGTTCCGTACCCAAAGAGTAAAACAGGACCTGTTTATCAGGACAGTTGAAATTTTCATGATTCATGATGTATTTCTTTTGCCGCTATAACAATAAGTACTAAAAACCGGCCAAGTGCGAGTCGTACGATAATTTTAGATAATGGTAAGGAACCCTTCGTGCGCGAGTATGACTCGCGCTTGGCCGGTTTTATTATAACTAAAATCAATGAAATAGTTATGATAACATCAAATTCTATACATTATTTTTATCGATTATTGTGAAAGCAAAATTTTAAGCCAAATTTTGCTTTTTAACTCTGTTCTTTGACGTCACATTGATTGAAAATCTGTCCTGCAAGGTTAATAAGCTACTAATAAGTATCTCAGTTGCTAACAAATCTTGATCTTAAAAAATGGCGGCTCTATGTCACTTTTGGCAACTCCAATAAGCAGAAATGTTAGTAAGTCGATGACTAGAGCTGACAGAAGTGACATAGAGCGGCCATTTTTTTTAGGTTTCAATCAACATTTGTTAGCAACTGAGATGCATAATAGCCCTTCTGATAACTATTGCCCAAATAGTACGCATAATAATTGTGAAAACCTGGTCCAATTATATCCAGTAGTTTCTAAGAAATAAGGTAATATAATAACACAATAAATAGACATTTTAACAATAAATTAACCACACACGTTGCAGTTCCTGGAAAAGTAGGTAGATTTCTGCGAAATCTGTTGTATTATTGGCCAAATATGGAGAATCGCCATTCAGCGGGTTAAAGCATATAAAATATCAATGTTTGATCTGTTGCTTCTTTCTGACACCTATTACTTCACCATCCTCTGCAGACGGGCTCTTACACACGTGTTCTACCATATAGGGTTGTTACCTGGCACCACTAGGTGCCATAAAGGTATCTTCATACGGATCTGGGTGACTAATATATCCAGATTCAATTACCGTTTCGATAACAATGCAGCTTCGGCTCTGCGTATCTGATAAGGAATGTGTGAAGTTTGCAATAAAGCATTCCCAGGCAGTTGCGATTTGAGCACTTTTTGTACCTACCGAATGTTTATGTTAGGCAGCTGACGTAGGTCATTTGCTAGTCGTGCGATTCTGGGGCAAACATAGTTGCATCTTTGACAACATCCGTGAAATAAATGACGAGATGACAAGAAACGTTGGAAAAACTACCTTGTGTACAAGGGCGATATCTCAAAAAGTATTACGAAGTAAAGACGAGCGCAACGACGAATCATTAGATAACGCACGGCTGAAAAGGATATTTGTATTGTCAATGTTATAAATAGTTCTACTGCGTGTTTATGATCTCCTAGTATATTTTCCAATTCAGACTAGATCAGATTTTGAACGGAGGAATGTTCATTTCATAAATTTGCTGAATATTTTACCCTTACGTCGTACAACGTTAATTATTAATGATTCCGTTCTCTTCTCAATAAACCTATATCACGGGATTTGGTCTCTAAAACAGGGGTCGGAAGATTTTATAACCGGCCTAAATTTAGAATCTAGCTCTCGAAAACCTGGATTAGGATTGTTATTTCAGTTATTGCTAAAGTTGGTTTTAGATTAATGATCGTTAAGGTTGTGAATGATGAAGGTTTTATTAGGAAAACTGAATTATATAAAATTTACGGGTTTTTAAACAAGCCAATGTCATTGACACATAATAATATGGAACATATATATTATAATCAAATATTATTATTAACCGGCAAAACACCCATGTTAGTGATCGAATACGTCAACCCGGGTTTCGAGCATGTCCGATGCTCATCTTCAGGGCGAGTGCGCAGCGGGGTCTACGAGCTCCCAGTGGACTCTGATAATAATAGCCGAATATGTGTTTTAACTCACGAGAATTTAAATACAAAAATATATATTGTAAGTTATATATGTTTTTATATTGAAATTCTGTGTGTGAAATAATAATTTATAACTTCACATGAATGTATTACGTCACTTATTCACATGAATATATTTTACTACGAGCAGTAGAACTCTTTGTGAATGAGTTCGTTCCGGGCAGTAAGTAGGTACAGCCCCCATACTTTTTTCTCCCGTGAAGCAGTAATGTTCGCAATACTGTGTTTTAGGTTGAAGGGTGGGGTATTGTGAACTAGGTATTACAGGCCCTTGAGACTTAAGAGGATTGCTAGTACTTTCCATACTAAAAAAACTCTTTTTTACCTCTGAACATATTCCGATTTCAGTGATTTTTATGTCCGAATGCCCGTACGGTTAGAATCTAATTTTTTTATGAGTTCTAAAATATTAAATTTATAGTACTTTGAAAAATAACTGAAATCGGACAATGTTGAGAGGTAGAAAAGAGTTTTTTTCTTTTAGTATGGAAAGTACTAGCTATGCAATCCTCTTAACAACGTAATGTCTCAGGGTTAGGGGCACAGATCGTCACTTGTGAGGAAATGCACCTGTTCTAGGCAGAGGGTACCAATTAACACCAGATGGGCCTCATGTTTGTGCCGTCTCCTAATAACATACAAAAACAAAACAGTCATCTTGATTTCCTACCTCTATGTAGGTTTGAATATTATAGTTATTTAATTTAAATATATAGTTTGCACAGTACATATATAGTGAAGAATGATGTCAGGAAGCAAAACTCAGAACAAATTCCACACAAAAAGTGGTCCTTCAAACCAAAACGACGTATGATTCCAAATACGAATTACTTCCGAGGTTACAAATAGACATGTTCGGTTATTGGTTTAAATTTCAGAAGGAAAGCAGGGATTGGTCCACGCGCGTGCTGCAACGTCTACTATGACAGCTGAGTCATATCGGCGTGAACGTGATTTAGCACGACTTTTATTGGGTAATTTTTTTAAGGCAGTTACTCTTCCTGATATTATTTCTTCGTAGTGTGAAAGCCAAGCGGGCGTAGCGTCAGGTCAATGATGTATGGATATTTGGGTGAATTGAGATAAAATTTGTGATAGTGTTAAATGATTACAATCTTACGCTACAAGGTCTCCGCCATTTGCAGTGACGAGCGCGGGGATAATTGTGGACTGAATTATTCACCTACTATAGGTTAGCTAAAGTTAGAAGTATGTAATTATTGTACATTACAGTTACAGTTTATCTCATTAGCAGCGATTTAATTAAAACTACAAAAAATAATATGACATACCCAAGACTGATAAGTACACATTGACGGAATTAAAAACATATTTTAACATCGTAGAGTAGGTACATTAAAAAAAATCAAACATACCACTTAATTTCATCTTTAAAACAGTTTTTCTCTTTATTCACTATTGTATTTGTTATGAAACACATATCATAAAATAGCAGTGTTTAATACACACACATTGACGGATTATTTTTTATTTAAGAGTGCATTTATTTTTATAAGAACTTTGTACGTTTTTACGAGATGCGTTTGCCTGATTTCAAGTAAAGGAAATTGAACGTAGCCAAGCGCTGAGAAGAAACGCCTTTAGGGCTTACAGAAGACCGGCAATGCCTCATGTCATTTTTAAAACCAGAACTATACCCTCGAACTAGCATTCTCTATGTCGCAGGAAGCACACATACGAACTCAGCTAATAAACAACACCGGAGACAAAAAAAATCTGCTCGGTACACAAATATATTACGGGCAGGAGATCGAATCCCGGAACCTCGCGTTTTGAAGCAGTTTCTACTTTGCAATACCAACTGAGTTAACGGGCCGTGTTTCGCTGCCACAGCCATTTTGACTTCTATTAACGATGAGTACATCAAATTGAGTATAACAAGTACAATTTTAAAACCGACTTCCATTCTATTCAGTCAGTGAAGTGTAACTCAAAAACTACTAAACCAAATTTGGGATAAATGGGACCACCAGCAGATGGGAAGCACCAGCTTTCAAACAAAAAATTTTGAGAATCGGTTCAACCAGTCAAAAGTTATGAGGTAACAAATATAAAAAAAAACAGTCGTATTATTATGTATTACATTATGTACCTCCTCCTTTTTGGAAGTCCGGTAGATAAAAGAAAAAAATCTTCAAATGCTTTTTTTATTAAATTTTACGAAAGCTTCTCGTATTAGTGTACTGACTCTATTGTATCCGTTACCGTTATCAAAACAAAATAGCACCCGGAAACTGTTTCGAAAATCCCAATTTCCCTTTGCAATATCAAAAACGTTTGTACCGGAAATGGCGCTAGTAAAATTTCTCTTCCACCGCTATATTATTAGAAGTCTCATAGCTTATAGCGCCGTTGAACTTAAAATATTCTTATACTGTGCTTATAGTTGTCGTATATTTTCATACGAATACTTTCTACGATGCTGCTTTGTGCCAGGAAACTCTGTAAAAGCACCTGTTTGCCTAGCACGAATAATTTGCAAGCGTAGCCGTATTGTAAGCGTAAACAGCTGAATAATGAAACCACGTTTCCTCGCATAAACTATCAGTTTTCTGGGCCAGCGTTCTGTTGTACTAGATACATTATAGTTTGTTTTGAATTACATTGTTTAAATTAACGATAATGGTATATTATGATATGAATAAAGCACGGGTTTAAAGCGAGGGCCATAGATGAATCACGACTGTAGCGAGTGATTCAAGTGTTAGAATCCTGAGCGATACTAGTGATTCGTGGCCCTCGATATAAATCCTTCGATTCCTGTCTATCGGCAAACTTTATGCTGAAGGAAACTCTGGGGCATCATTGGACTTTGACGGGCGTGGAGTCCATGGGTCTTCAAGATTCTTCAGGTGTATGCTGCTTACTATCTGAAGGCTGCGTTTCGTTTTATTTTCGATAGAATCTTCGATATAACCACATTAACCACGGTATTGACTTCCGTCCGCCATAGTGCTTCCGTCATATGTGCACCAGTGTTCGCAATCACGTTACAGAGGTCTTCCGGAAATAATGTTCTGTATAGATAGATATATACCGGACATTATTTCCAACCATACTAGAGTATTGTTTGCATACGGTGTTTATATCGAGTATTATTTGTGCATGAGGTTGTGTAGCGGGGCGGTTGAGGTGGAGGTCGAATATTTGTGTGTTCTGAATTCAAACACCAAAATAGTGATAATTAGTGCTTTTTATTCACTGTTTTCAATGAATAAAGTAAGCCTTTTAGAGGGAGGAATTATGTAAAATTTTATTTCGCTAGATTTCGTGCTACATAACTATAGCCATTAAATATTTTATTACTTTACGATTATTAAACGATTTTGTGTGTCAAAACGAATAGGCATAAAATCGACTGTGATGTGTTAAAATTGTGTAATTCCTGCTAAAACTGAGAGTGTTCGCTCATGCTGCAGTCATGAGCTGGCCTCACGCTGAACATCAAACAAATGAATCGTTCTTTGGTCTTCTTCGAATTGGCTACTTTAAGTTTGTACACTTTTGATCGAGGGTAACCCCTATGTGCAGTGGTGAACATGAGCAGTTACCTTGGAAATCAGTTAGTTACAAATAGTTAATATACTTTTGTTTGTTACTTCACACTGAAACGGCTATTGAACATATTTGGAAGGGAACAAAAAAGTATATGTCTAGAAATAACTTATAATAATAAATAGTAGGTAATAATAAGGTATAATAACCACACAAGGTTTCAAGTCCTAAACTAGGCAGTATCTATACTATGGTAACTTGATGACTGAAATACATAGGTACCAAACATAGGTCAAACACAAGAACATGTTCACGTACACAAACGTTTGACTCCATGTCCTCCAAGTAACCCATTAAGACTGTATCAATATTTCCTTGCAAAAGTTCAGCCGTCAAACTTTAGGACGTAAACTGATGAATTATAAGGATTGTAGTGACAAAGGGGTGGGCTTGAACACTACAATTAGCTGGTAATGATACGCAAGTTGCTATTTCTTGGCGGCAATTCTGGTGTTACCATGGTTTAATATAATATTACAAGTGAAATCAGATCTTCAGAGGTATCAATTGGCTTGGCATAACATGACATGTTTGTGCCATGACTGATGACAGTTCCCAAAGCACTCTAAGCTTAGCGTAGTTTTGCGAGGCGCTCCACTGTATTCGCCAACAAAGACATTGATTTATGAACATCTTTCGGTCAGAAATTTCAATTTCTACATATTCAGTTTTAGTACAAAAAATAATTTAACAATAAAATCTAAATGATTGATTCGTTATTCACCACTTGCTGATGATGATGATGAATCAAAATATATAGCCTATGTTCATCAGGGATCATATAGGATTGTAATGGTAAAATAATTTTTCAAATCCAGTCCAGTAGTTTCGGAGCCTATTCGATTTAAACAAACAAATAAACAATTATTTCCCCTTTATAATATTATTAGTATAGATAAGTTTCTAAATACTCGTAATTATATTGGCAACTTATTTGTTAAACGGTTTTAAATAAACGTGGGGTAAAAATCACCTCATTCCCAGATTAAGTTTCTAAAAGTCCGCTTGTCCCACTTGCACGTTACAGAGTTAGCTTCAATAACTCAGAGTCAACTGCTAAAACAGGGTTTTATAATTAATTTATCTTGCACTATTAAAGGTTAGGAGTAAATCTAAAGTTATTTATTGATATTTAACCCAGCAATGTAGGAGGGTTAAGTCTTTAACTAGGGTTAGTGAAGTTTTATGTCAAAAGAAATTGAGGTTATATTCTGCTGTATAATTTACTGTTTGGACGAAATGACGATACAATACGTATAGAATAAAAAGTCGTCAAATTTCATACAACAAAGGATAAACAAGAAATTCTATATACATTGTACTGTAGTGCCAAAGAGATAGATATAAGGTTAAATTTTTTTTCGATTCATTCATTATTGGTGAGGTTATAATATAAGCGCATAGACAATCCAATGTTCCCTCTATCTCTCAAATCTAAAGATTACAAATGTCAGTTTAGCAAAACCGGTGAACTTTTATAGTGGTACAAGCCACAATGAGAGTTAAGAATTGATATGACTAACTCAAGTTTACAAACTCGTAGACTTATTTATTCAACCCGAGCAAACGTGCAAGTGGGCTAAAGGTTCCATAGTTAAACTTTAAGTGTTTTTGTCACGTAGATTGCAGCTGTATTCTGGCTGAATAGTAGCTACCTAGCGGCTGTTACACAATCGTTATTCAACTGCTCGTTATTTCAGTTTAATGTTGAATGGTGCCTGTGCTAATGATGTGAAAATAAAGTTACTGGAATAAGTTACCATTGTTATTCATTTCTATCTTTGTTAAAATACACTTTTAAAATGTAGGTGATTATGATCTTTAAAATATAAGTCTGACACATCATAGGTTCTTTTTCTTCTTTATCAGGCGCAAGTATTGCCCATCTTACTACTTGATAGCATTCATAAAATAAAATTAAGAGTTTTTATATAAATGTGAGATGCAAATAAATATAGATTGGTATAGGAGAGGTGCATACTTGAAGTAAGGGTATTTTCTACCGACTTCCAAAAAGGAGGAGGTACTCAATTCGACTGTATATATATTTAATTTAATGTTTGTTACTTATTTTTAATCTTTTTATTTTAAAATAAAAAAAAAATACTTGAGAGGTGTCAAGGGACACCCGGATGGAACGAAGTTCCTCATCAGAAAAAATAATGCTAAAAATACAAAACCATGGTAAATATTCCAATAATAGGTCCCGATAATCGCGCGTATATGGTTACTTCAATAAAACTCCTTTCTGCGTATGGGAAGTGTTCAAAAATATATATTTCTCAAAATTACATATTACATCCAGTGAATGAAATGTCTCCGCGAGCTAACTTTACCTGAGTCGCCATCTAGTATAAATTTACGGAACTAAATGGCGCCACTTGCTACGATTACAACATCTGGCTTGCTTTCTATAAGAGAAAGAGAGACAGACAGAGAAACATGCGACGCCGCACTTGCTTTCTATAAGAGAGAGAGAGACAGACAGACAGCTTACTATAGCAAAAAGTGTCGTGACAACTTTTCGTAAGAATTTTTTCCGTCTAGCCCCCTTTCACAACGCGCGATAAGGAACTTCGTTCCAAAAAAAAAATTGTTTGTTACCTCATAACTTTCGATAGAGTGAACCGATTCTCAAAATTATTTTTTGTTTGAAAGCTGGTGCTTCCCGTGTGGTCCCATTTAAATTTCATCAAACACTCTAATAACTGAATAGAATGGAGTCGGTATTACATTTTTTAATTGTACCTACTTGTATTGATAAGGTAACAAATCTCATGTACTCTGAAGTAGGGTTGTATGTATTTCGATCAAACGAATTATAATTAAATTTAGTCTGCTGGCCCAAATTACCTCAAATATACCTAATAACAAGAAATCATTTTACTTATAGTAAATCATTGAAGGTATATATATATATATATATATATTGTATATATTTAGCATTATTTATTTCAGTAGCACTCTAGCTCATACTAAAAGGGTGTCATGCTGAATTTTGGTAGTTTAATATTTCGACAAGTTGCTTACCTCGAAAAATTACAGATCGACAAGTCATTGCTTCATTAAGACATATATTCGACAAGAGTTTTTTCCCAAAAGTGCTGCGTTATATCGTTATCTAGGTATAGGTTAGCCTAATTTTGCCGTTGTGTGGTTAATATTAAACCCAACGCGCCTTGCTTCGCTCGTCGTCGCACCTTGTACTATCGTAACTTGCTCTGACTAGATACTCCGATAAGTACTGTGGGAGTAATTCTTGTCGAATATATGTTCTGTCCAAGCAATGACCATTCGAACTAGGTATGTTCTTCTTCTTCTTCTTATTGGATGGCTTCAACTAGGTATGTTATTTTCGAACTAAGCGACTTGTCAAAGTATTCATCATCATCATCATCATCATCTCAGCCGTAGGACGTCCACTGCTGAACATAGGCCTCCCCCATGTCAAAGTATTGAACTGTCAAAATTCAGTATGACACCGGGGAGGTACTGCCACCATCCATAGACCAAAATATATACTAGGAAACCACCATACCTATTTGTACCGTGAAGCAGTAATGTTCTCATTTCTGTATTCTGGTTTGAAGTACGGCGAAGTTACAACTACATGAGATTAATATCTCAGGGCTACGAGCACAGTGCAGTTTGTTACTTGTGACGAATCTTTTATAGACAGAGGTTAATACCAGCCGTGCGATTCTGTAATGATTCGTCGATGCGCTCGTCGACGAGTTCACCGATGTCAAATACTTTATGAGATATCGCCCTTGTACACAAGGTTGCTTTTCCAACGTTTCTTGTCATCTCTTCATTTGTTTCACGGATGTTGTCAAAGATGCAACGATGTTTGCTCTTTGAGAATCGCACGGCTGATAGGCCTCGAGGTTGTACAGTATACTAATAAAAATATAGATATTTTTTTTTATATAAAAATTTTACCAATTTTACCAAATAATGGAACCGACTTCAACACTAAAAAAAATAAAAAAACTTGTTGAAATCGGTACCATGACAGTTCAAAAGTACCTATTACAATAAATTGCGCATGGTACTTACTGACTTCAACAAGTTATTTCACACTTTAATGTTGAAGGCGGTCCAATTTTTTGTCAAAAAAAAAATTCACCCATTTTTAGAGACCCTTGCTAATTACGGGATCGACTGTCATTCACCGTCAATGATATCATCAAAATAGGCAAAACACTTTTCAGTTATTGGAGTATATCTCGTAAAGAGCTGTACCGAATTTGATGAAATTTAAATGAGACCACCTCGGAAGTCCTACTCTACCAAACAAACAAAAATTCATGAAAATCGGTTATTAAACGACTCAGTTATCAGCGACCACACATTATAATAATATATAAATACGCTCGAATTGAGAAACCTCCTCTTTTTTTGAAGTCAGACAATAAGAAAGTAGCTTGTAAATTTACTTCCTACTAATATTCAGTCCGCAAGTACCACTCTATGTTTTTAGCCACTCATCGCTGAGACAGCCTGGAAAAAATGTATGAGAAACTATTTAAGTTCCTGGACCCTGTGTGTTAGTCATCTTTCACTTGGGTGGAGACGCGGGGCACAGTTACTGTGGTCATACTCTAAATAATCAGAATAATAAATTATATTTCATATTTATAAATTATTGATTCTAATTATAGTAAGTGAAACAAAAAGATAAAATTCTAATAATTAAATGATCTTTCAAAAGATCTAATCGTAAGAGCATTGTGTCGTAAGGCAGGCATCCTATACCAGGCAACCATGAGTCGCGACATACGAGTACTTTGTTAAAACTTCTTAGACGACTCTACCGGTCACGCTGGTTTTCCAACAGTCATACGAGTAAGTGATTACTTAAAAAACAGAGTTACATTTCGATGACTATCGAAATTGTTCTTAAAAAAGATTTACCCTAGTTAGGAAAATTTACATAGCTCACAAGATAAAACGAAAAACAATTCAGTACAAATATTTCCCTACTTCCGTGTAACATGGGAGCAGAAACGATTACGGGTACCAGGAATACATAAATCAGAAACAGTTTCAAGACAAAGTTTATTTTGGGTTACCACGAGTCAGGGGGCTCAGGGACATAGCATGCGAAAGTGTTTTAAGAGTTATTAAGTAACCTACTATTACAGAATAAATAATGGTGCTTACTACTAAGCACAGATTAATTACGACTGTTATATTTCATTGCAAACGTAACGTATGTTTAGTTGAGAGAAAAAACCGATATATTTCAAACGAGTTCCGAAACTGGAGAAGGTTCTTAATTTATCAGTGTTTTTTTTATCCTCATAACTTTTTACGTGTACAGATTTTGACGATTATTTTTCTTTTATTTGAAAGCTAGTGTTTCTCATGTGATCCCATTTAAATTTGAACCAGTATTCCAGGATAGATCAAGTTCCCATGGCAACGAGTCAGAGTGTTGTGATTGGTTAAATATAATGGACCTTTTATATGATTGGCTACTTTTTGCCGACCTTAAATAATCATTCGTGTTATAGAAACCCGACTAAAATCGAGCGAAAGCTTGTGTATTTTTGTTAATTATGGTTTTAAAATAAAACATGAAAATGAGGCAGAAAGTAACATGGCTAAGAAAGCCATGTTGCTTTCTGCCTCAACCTAGAAGCTAAAATATTTATAAACTTAATTTGGAACTGTAAGAACGGTAAAGTGTACCAGGAAAACATAAATCAGTAACAGTTCCAAGACTTGGAAGTTTATTTCTCGGGTGTCGCGAGATAGGGGAGTTGGGACACGTAATCGGGTGAAAGTGTCCTTGTGTGAGTTCCTTTGAGCAGTAATATGATTATACTAATAAAAAATATATAGACTATGGTATATTATTTTAAGTAGGTAATACAGACTACGAGCTCAAAAATCGCTGAATAGGTCGGAAGATCCGTGATAATATACACATTTCGTTATTCATGTTCTTGAAGCAATTACTGAAGAATTATATTATGTAATGAGTGTGCGAACACATTGCCATCCATCTCTAGCCTACAACGTTTCATGAAGGTTTTTAAAATTGCATTAACTAGCAGACGGAATACTTGCCGCTGATTGGTCTAATATCACGTCATAGAATAGAATTGACCAATGAGCGTTTAGTATTTGTTTGGTCAACTAATCAAGCTTCGACAAACGTTCTAGAAACTGGGCGTTAGTTGTGTTTTACGGCAATTTGTTACGAACCAAGATGGATTCTTAACCAAGAATGCCATTTAGCAAGTTGGGTGTAATATGTACTTTTATAAGTATTTTTTACAACACTTAACCCTTCATAGGTCGTTGGTCATCATAGGGCCAGACACAATAGAAATTGCATTGTTATAATATAACGACTCTTGAAGGGATAAGATACCTAACTAATCGTCATAACCTAAATCAAAAAACAAATGTCTAAAAGTCAGTACATTCCAACCAATCCCGTATTTCTGGTATGTACGTTAAAAGGGTTCACTACATCCCTTCCATTCGGAAAATATGCGGCCTTGCCACGGCAAAATACGAGAATTTCTCGGCTTGTAGTGTAACCATGAATTTAGAGGATATTCAGCGTAAAAGCCAGCCTTCATAACTCTACCTTCCTGGGATTTGTGGCTGTGATTTTATATTCCAACGCTGCTGAATTTTCTTATATCGTAGCACATACCTAGTGAAACATTTCATAATACATCTCTGCTTTTTTGTTATCACCTTTGTGCAGGTAAATGAGAAAGTTTAAAATGTTCATGCGCATGATGACATGTATATATTGATATAACTTGATCACAATTTTTATAAGTATTACAAATTATTAATATTTGACCGCATTACCGTTGAAAATCTCAAACGGTTTTGTGAACTTACTGCGCACGTGCAATAACTGAGACAGTCTAGTTTCTTCATAGAGCACTCGGTGCTCTATGAAGAAGTGACTCGAGAAACCTCGAGGTCGAGATACTAGATCGGAAGCTTCCTTCATACATATAATTTATTGATTCAGGCGTTACTTTGCGGAAATCCATTACCAAAAAACGATATTAAAAAATATTTGGGGTTTCTTGTGTTTTTTATTTTGTATTCTTCCTATTAGCATTTTATGCGGGAGGGATGGTGGTGCACGCCCCCAAATAGGCCAAAATCATTGTTTTCTTTTCAGCGGAAGTGTCACTAAATATTTTTTAATATCGTTATTTTTTTCCTTCATACATCTTTACCACTACTACTTTCGTAACAGCAGAACTCTTGATCTGAACGTGAAACAGCCACCATACATTTTTCTACCCCAAAAGCAGTACCTATAATGTTCGCATTACTGTGTTCTGGTTTGAAGGACATGTGTGCTGAAATTACAGACACATGAGACTTAACAATTTTATAGCACAGGACTACGGGCCCAGTGCAGTTCGTCAATTGTGACGAACTGCGTCTGTTATAGGCAGAGGTTGCCACTTAACAGCAGGTAGGCCACGTGTTTGTTCGTTTTAATAACATTTAAAACAAAGCTTGACTGTACTAACGCGTAAGTTTAACTTTCATAATAATATTAAAATTTTATAATAATGGTTACTATTGATGTTTTTTCCTAATAAAACTGGATTTATGGCTATCTCAGTCCTGAGTAGTCATATTTCCTCCTAGCAACCCTTAAGAAGGCCATTCACGTTTTTTACGTCAGACTTATTAAAATAGCTGCAAAAGATCTTACAGAAGGCGGGGCTATTCAGTTACTGTGAAATAGTAGCTTTGCCAGAGAGAAAATTTATTTTTAACTATTTTAAAAAGGTGTTGGAATTTTTAGTTTTATTTTTAAGATGTTTTTCGAATTCTTTTGAATAAGTTCGGTTACAGTGCCACACAGAGTTTAGAATTGTAGTTTTTCACTGCACCGCGCTCGTTACCCTGTGTTATTAGTTTTTGACTTTTTAATTAATTTTTTTTTCTTTCGAAAAGTAATTTCACTTTCTACAGTGCCCTTCGCTTACTTACTTAAACACAATAACGCTCAATACTAAATAGTTAATTGCTATCATTATATAGGTATACCATACATGCAAATCTTAAATACATACTCTTATCTCATATGACCCTGGTAGGGCGTGGCAAGAAAGTTAGCAGTAGGCTGAGCACGAAAATCTGCTTTAATGTAACGTTATCGTGTCGTTTACATATTTAGCACAAATTATGAGTTATTTGTGCCACAATTGTACTAGATAAATGCCAGTTTGTACTAAATACGTTAACGATGCGACTACGTTACACTTAAACAGATTTTCGTGCTCGGCCCACAGAGCGCCCGTCTCATTCAATAATCATCAAATTTGTCGTTAAGAAAACCATTTATACTATAATAGCATTTAGTTATTATTAGGTTCTTCAGATATTTCACAAATTTTGTTACATTTTCTTCATCTTTTCTACCGACTTCCAAAAAAGGAGGAGGTACTCAATTCGACTGTATTATTAGTATTATTATTTTTATATTTGTTACCTTATAACTTTCGACTGGGTGAACCGATTCTCAAAATTCTTTTTTTGTTTGAAAGCTGGTGCTTCATTTAAATTTCATCAAATTCGGTCCAGTAGTTTTTGAAATACACTCCAATAACTGAATAGAATGGAAGTCGGTATTAAATTTATCAAATTGTACTTGTATTTTGCTAGGTAGGTGATTAAAAATGTTTATAGCCATTACGTGAGGACCAGAATTGTGTATAATCACTAATTTCGAGTTCAGTAGAGTTAGTTTACGTTCGAACCTATACGTAGATGCATGTGGTCGCTCTGGAACTTTTTTGAAAAACTGATACTATGGTTTTCACTAAAATAATGTGGTAAGCTTCATTTAACATTTAGTGTTTGTTTCATGCCAATCGGTTCATAAATAAAATGTTGTATATATATATATATATATACTACCATACGACGCAACACCAAGCGCGCGAAGCCGCTGTCGGGTCAAACTAGTATGTACTAATTATGTTGTGTGTGTTAAGAAAACCATCGCGTCAAATGCACACTTTAAACATTGGAATAGTTTTCGATAATGATGTATTGCATGTACTTATGGCTAGCTCTGTAAAACAGCAAGTAAAAGACAAGCCTAAAGAGGAACGGTAGAACTGCCTTAGAATATGTCGTGTAGAGACTGACGGCGAGCTAAAACCCTGTTATAAATATAGCTCCAACCTCCACGGGTTCACGTCAGATCGATCGATACTACACGATCGGTGTTACGCGACGTTACGAGAGCACCCCCACACCCACCCCTTCTCTAGCGGGCGGAGGGTATGGCAATTCACCCGGTGGTGGAATAATCAGCTGTCATTATGAGTGATTAAAAATTTATGCGTGGAATCGTGTTTGAAGACTGAGGCTTGTTTTAATAGACCAGTAGTAAGTAAGGTACAAGTATATACATATACCCTTTTCTGCCCTTTCTACTGACCTATTAAAACAAACCTCAGTCTTCTTAACAAACTTTAACCAAACGTTAATTAATTCTATTTAGTTCTAACTTGGTAGTTAGGAAGTATAATACAATTTTGTATACGCAATCTGGAGACTAATATCTTAGCTTCCATTTTATCTTTAAACTTACTTACTTATTATGTAATATAATAATAAAGCACTGACGCCTGCATAACGTAATCAAATATTGCAATTTTAAAGAGCAAAATAACATATCATCACCATCTCAGCCGTAGGACGTCCATTGCTGAACATAAGCCTCCCCAATCTAATCCCATCCCCAAATAACATAAAGCCCAGTCAAATTAGGCGATATTTTGCAAAAGAGTGGAAATAATTTGAGGGTTTTTTATTTTATTATGATTTATTATGCTTCAAGAATCATGCCTAATTCAACCCCTATGAAACTTAACCTCCGGAAGAGGGTTAAAACAAGTAAAAACTTTGAAATTGCATAACTTCATTCAGGAAAGAGTGGCGATCGCTATTTTTTTACACTACGCTTAAAGTATTATAATCTACCTTCTTGCAAAGTATTTTTCAATCAACTTCCATAAACAGGAATTTTTTGTCAAGTCGAGGTGTATATTTTTTTATGTATAATCACGAAAACCTTTTTGTAGAGTAGTCCGATTTTAATCATTATTTTTTTGTTTGTTGTAGAGTATACTTAAGTTAATTTGGTCAATCGATTTTCGAGTTACAATCTAAGAAAAGTGTTTCGCCTATTTGGATTATATCAATTACGATATCAGCGAGGTAGATTAAACACTTTTCAGTTATTGGATTGTAGCTCAAAAACCGATTGTCCGGACTACCGTAGACGTATACTCTACCAATATTTTTTTTAAATCGGTCATTAAAAAATTATGCGTGATTATACATAAAAAAATATACACCTGGACTTGAGAAATTACTATTATTTTTGGAAGTTGGTTAAAAAGACATCATCCGTAACTTGCACATTGGTGTTTTATCTGAACGTTTATGATGCTTATAAATACCCTTTTTATACCTTTAATTTTATGGTTTGCACCTAGGTCAGAATTTTCCTAGAGCCGCAAATGAAAAAAAAAACACAATGACAAATATTTTGTATGTCGCGCGACTTTTTTTGCTCTAAGCCACTATACACATAGGAAGCCTTTATTCATAAATACAATAAACTATTCCAACTTCTCTGAATTCTTCTAATTAACGGACCGTTAAAGTTTATACCTAATATTTAACATGGTTCCGTAGGTGCTACAAACGGTACAAACCAGGGAGATACTCCTAGCTGTGTTTCCTAACGATTCCAGAAGACTCTACTACTGTCACAATTATTTCCATACTTGATCCTAATATGACTGGACTAATACCCTCGGACGGGATTTCAATCTGCCTCATCCGTCCATCCATGTCAGACGCCAATACCACTACACGCACATTCCCCCACACACCCTCTCTGTCTCTCACATACACATAACCCTACTTCAGATTTCGGTTATTATATTATATATTACTATCGGTTCGGCCACCACGCACTCTCATGCTTAAAGAGCGCGGGGCGCATACCGCGGCACGCCAGCTTGAATGATATCATCCGTCGGGCATTTGTCAGTGCTGGAGTCCCGTCAGTTTTGGAACCGAACGGATTGATGCGGGATGACGGCAAGAGACCAGATGGGATGACTATCGTCCCGTGGAAGATGGGACAGCCCCTGGTTTGGGATGCTACATGTGTGGACACACTGGCGCAGTCTCATCTCCCTGGGACGATTGATCGGGCTGGCGCTGCCGCGTCTAAAGCGGAAGACCTCAAACGTCATAAATATGTGTATTTAGACAGAATGTACATGTTTATGCCGTTTGGGGTCGAAACTTTAGGCCCATGGGGGCCGTCCGCTCTCAACTTGTTTAGGGATCTGGCGAAACGTTTGTTTGAGGCGTCGGGTGACCGAAATGCTGGCGCCTATTTTGGGCAAAAACTTAGCATTGCCATCCAGCGTGGCAATGCCGCCAGCGTTTTGGCCACTTTTCCCCCCACCATGGGGCGTATAGATTAGATAGTTATTATTATTATTTTATTCAATTTTTAATTACTAATAAAAGCAGTATTACATTTATTAAACTTTAAAAAAAATTAATATATTATAATAATACAATATAATATTATATTCTACTAGGTTTGTTTGGTAGTTTATGTGGCACATGTTCGAATATGGATTTAACAATCACGTGAAAGGTGTAGTATACTTACGGAGGTAGTTTTATTGTTACGAAATTATAATGAATGTGACTTTAGATTATGTATAACTTTTGTAGATAAACCTTTTATTAACTTGTAGTGGTAAGAGTTTTGCAGAGTCCGCTTAGGGCAGTACCACACCTTTGTCAGTTATTCAGTCACTAAGCAGTAGTGTGCAAACATTACTGTGTTTCGGTTTGATGGGCAACATTTTAAGTGACGAAGCGCTCGCAGCGGAGCTCGACTTGGCGATCTTAACCGATCAACAAGTTAAGCAACACGTGCTCCGGTCAGGACTTGGATGGGTGACCGCTAGTGGCATTATTCAACTGAGCGTTTCCGTGCTTCGGAGGGCACGTTAATTCAGTATCAAACATTACTTAGTAGTTATGCAGTTTCCAGGTAATTCATAATATACTTGTAGTACTCTAGGGGGTAAGTTGCCACCCTTCGCGTGCGGTGGAATATTCACACGTAATACGTGAGCCAAGAGTCGGGAAGCAGGTCAAAATAATTATTAGTACAAGTTAAAGCCAGTAACTTTCACGTCAATATTAATCAAATTCTTTTCCTCACAATATTTTTTGTTATCATCGAATAAATTGAAGTATTTATTTAATTTTTACAAGTGTCTAGATAATAGTTATTGCACCAAACAACCAATTATTGGGATTTATACGTTATAAAATAAAAGATTACGTTTTAAAATAAAAGATAATGTCAATACTCACAGTTCATCGGTTTATTACCATTCCAAATAACAGTCAGCATAGTGAACCACTCCACTAGAACGTTGGATCCGATCTGCTAGCGAGAGGTTGGCTTCACAGTTCACCGACAGAGACAAATACCCCTCTACTTTCAACCTCCGCCATTAGAGTCTCTGATTGGTCGGTGAGCCAACCCCGCAGGAAGTTGGTACCGCGCTAGTCAAAATAACAATTAATTAATACAGTATATTTCAAATACAGACTTGATGCTATCAAAAATTGCCTTTGTACGATATTTGTAGTCAATTAAAAATGTCGCGAGCGAAGCGTCTCTGCTTTAACTGGCCAAACTGACGTTCAAACATCCGTATATTTGTTAGGTAGTTCGTTTTTCTTCCTGTACAGGCCGCATTTTTCAACCAATCTTCACGAAACTTAGTATGCCCGGCCTAATATTCAATATTTATTTTTGCCGTCGGCGATTTTTGAGTGGACTTTTCTTAAAATGGGGGAATTTTTGCTACGGCGCTATTAGTCGGCATTTTGTACACACGTTAGGTACCTTTGGCATTTTTGGCTTTTGGCCGCTGGTATTTTTATATTATGTAACTGTACTATTGCGTGAAATATAGATTATTATTATTATTATTATTATAATTTAAATAAGCTTATAACACTTGGGCCTTAGACTACACTAACTCTTCGATGCGAACTAAGAACTTGTAATACTTACAATAAAATCGTAGGCAATGGCCAAAATTAAGACTTCATAGTCTTGTATACCTATATACATATTGATGGTTCAATCAAGATGGTTAGGAATTATCACGCATTTTTACTTGCACAAGCAATTAGTCTTATTAGCCATTTTAAACTTTGCCCACAAGAGCAAAGATAAGTTTGAAATGACTGATAACAGGCGTTCAAAGAGTCGCTAGTTTTCGAGTTAGGCATAGTTTAAAACTAATGAGTCTTAGTTTTGTAATTTAACCTTCTGTTAATTGTTAATAAGTCTGTGGTTGCGCTGCTATTATTTCGTTAAAATATAGGAAAAAGTAAAACATTTTTTTTCTTTTCTACCGTCTTCCAAAAAAAGGAGGAGGTACTCAAGAAGACTGTTTTTTTTTAATTTGTATTACCTCATAACTTTCAATTGGGTGGACCGACTCTCAAAATTCTTTTTTTGTTTGAAAACTGGTGCTTCCCGTGTGGTCCAATTTCATCAAATTCGGTGCAGTAATTTTTGAGTTGCGCTCCAATAACTGATTTTTATCAAAGTAATAGAATGGAAGCCGGTATAAAATTTTTCAAATTGCACTTGTTAAAATTACCATTTCTCATTAGTTTTCGAAAATTGTGCTACGGTATCAAATATGTAACTAGTTTTAAAACATTTTAATATTTTGTATTGCCGCAAAACTGTTTAAATAAAGTTTTTTTTTTATTATTGCTTTTCTTCACAGATTCAATGGGTCCGTGGCATTGCTTACATTTATATTTTAAACTTATATATTTTTTTATAATTACTAACGGAATACAGGAGGACATTTTTTTTTAACTAATCTTACAAAATATATTTTTTTTTGTACACAGATAGACTTTTAACTAATTTCTAAATATCGTACATACCGAGAGCATACCGGCTCCCGCAAGCAGCGCCCGTTCACGAGCTTGACACGTGTGCCAGCCATCGCCCTCCTCAACCATATTTCAGGGCAGAGGACGACCCGCCACACGACGCCGCCGCGAGAAGAAGCCTTTTAGTGAGCGTGAATGCTCAAGGTATACACGCATACATAATACGAAAGCCTAAGCTTGTCTAATTTAAAAAAATAAAATTTTATAACTAATTTTTATATAAGTCGGCTTTCTTCTTAAAATAAAGTTTTGTACGGTTTAGTATGTTCAGCTCGTGGTGGCAATTACTAAAATGTGTATATTGCACATTTTGTAGTAGGACTTTTGCAGAGGAATTACCACACATTTGTCAGTTATTCTCCCGTAGCCGTATTAAAGCGGAGGCGGAGGTAATGCAATTCAAGCAAGTAGTGTGCAAACATTAGGTAGTTCTTTTCGTTGGAGTGCAACGTTTCCAGTGATATTACAAATCAAGAGATTTATCATCTTATATCTCAGAGTGACTAGCGCAGTGCATTGCCAGGCAGGGTTTTGTAATCTGGTGCCTTAAAAATTTGAATGTTGCTGAAAACGGTACAAGCGTGCCGCTTTACGTCAGGCGAGTGGCTAACTCGTCTCCTCACCAATTGACATAAAAATATATTAGATACTCGTATTTTTTTTAAACCGACTCGCTTGTTTTTCGGCCCGGTGTAGTATAAAAAGTCAAATATTATCACTACATATTATAATAAAACTGTAAAGGTTGAATTTCTGTACAATGAATAAAAATGCTAAAATCTAGTAAGGAGTGAAATCAAACTAATTCCGATTTTTCGAATTTTTTTGTTTCTTTGTCTTTTGGTCTGTTTGTCTGTCTGTTTGTACGGGCTAATCTTCGGCGAAACGACTGGACCGATTAAAATGAAATTTTGTAATGGTAGCTTAGCAGGGATATAAATCCCTGGTCAACATATAGGATACTTTTGATCTCGGTAAATTAATGACTTTCCGTGGGATTGTTAAAAAACTGTAATTAATTAACCGTATCTCGCGAGGCCAAGCGCGCGAAACCGCTGGTGTGTCAGCTAGTGTACGTATAAAACAAAAGTGACGTATACATCTCAGTTGAGTGCCTTCACGTAACCTAGAATCCTGTATAGTAAATGAGTTGCCGAGAAATCCAGACTGTAGTACTCTAAACTAGAGTGTGGGGGGGAACAACCTCACGCATACGGAGGTGTAACCACGGTTTATGTAAAGAGAACGCGCTGAGACTTAAATCAAAAGTACAGATGCCGCAGCACAAACAATTTGTGAAAAAGTATTCGTATCGCAAACGTCAACGTGTCACACTTCGGCGTACAAACTGTGAGATATCTGTGTCACAGTTGCTCTAGAAATAATGACACGTTAGGTACGTTACACTTATGCAGTTATTCACAGGACCGTCTAAGGCTTCACATGCCCTCCTGGTTGAAAATTCCACTAGCGGTCATCCATCCAAGTCATGACCGCAGTAAGATTAGCTCAAGCTAGCGAAACAATTACGAACGATCTGGTAAGTTTCGCTACAAGCGCTTCCATTATGATGCCATTGCGGTCAAATCTATATATATAAGCGAAAGGAACTCACTCATCACGAAATCTCAGAAACTACAAGTGCTAGGAGTTTCAAATTTTGCATGCGGGTTCTTTTTAGGACGTAGGTGCTCACTAAGACGGGATTTTATGAAATACAACCACTAAGGGTTTTTTGGGGTTGATAGTTTGTATGAAACTTCGTTACTGCGAGTGCTAAAAGTTTAAAATTTTGCATGGGTGTTCTTTTTTGGACCTATGTACTCACTAAGATGGGATTTTGTGAAATTTGACCCCTAATTACGAGTATTATTGAAATCTGACCCATTGAAATCTGTAATTAACGTATCCCACGAGGCCACGCGAGCGAAGCCGCTGGCGAGTCAGCTAGTCAAATAACAAAATTGGCTTTAAAAAGCTCACTACAGTATAGTACGTAGATATAGTTCACATGCAAAACAATTAAACTCGCATCAAGACCTGCGTCCCGCCTGATTACGTAGTGACGCGCGATTGTTCTACATCACGTGAGGGGTTTGCTCCCCCCACCACCAGTTGTTAAGACATTCTGGATTCTTGGAAACTGAGTTACTGGGTTCGATGTTACGAGAATGGACTCATTTGAGATATACGTCATATACATTTATGTACAAAACTCATTGACGCTTACGATACGAATACATTTCGCAAATTGTTTGTGCTACAGTCGCTGGCTGCCTGGATTACAGTCATGATGCCATATCGTCAGTGAATCATGTCTCATACACACACAGAAATGAACAGGCTGTCCTCTAGTCAAACATAAAAACACAATCGGTACCAATACACTAACCCAGCACTATGGTTACTCTGTGCGTGATTTAGGAAATGATTTGACCAATCAGAAGGCTGTTCGCGACATCGCCTACAAACCGCCAAATAAGTGGTTATCGCTGATTCCGAAAGACATTGTCATTGATGGCCTTTCTTGGACTTCCTGTTTTGTGTATACTTCTCTCCCTCAACTCATAAGAAGTCCTGTATCCCAGCAGTGGAAACCTAATAGGTGCTGCGCATTATAAACGTAAAAGCATAACGCTTTGTGCATATAGTATTTCGTTATTGGTGGCTTTTCTAGGTCTACATGTTTTATGCAAACCCTTTTTCTATCAACTTCTAAATATAGGAGGAGGTACTCAATTCGACTGTATTTTTTTATATGTCATATCTTTCGACTGGGTAACCGATTCTCAAAATTATTTTTTTGTTTGAAAGCTGGTGCATCCCGTGTGGTCCCTTTTAAATTTTATCAAATTCGGTCCAGTAGTTTTTGAGATACACTCCAATAACTGAATAGAATGGAAGTCGGCTTTAAATTTTTCATATTGTACTTGTCCTCGTCTCAAAAGGACTTCCTTATAGCGTTGGAAACGTATTAGATAAAGCGCATTATAGAGAACAACCGTGATAGTTTAAAACAGTGTTTTATATAGGGGGTATTTCGTCTAGAACTATCCGTTTTGTACATACACCTCTCCTTCAACTCCTAAGAAGGCCTTTATCTCAGCAGTAGAAACGTAATGGGTAGCGCACATTATGAAAGTGAAACCAAAACATTTTGCACATAAGGGTGGTATGTTTATCATACAGTGATAAGCAGAGGTTTATGTGGTTGGCATTGTAGCTTGTCCACTTAAGAACAGAATCGGGTTCCTATTGAAACTGAAATTGAATTGAAGTTACATCTTGATATGTCCTTCTTATGGGGTACTATTCAGTAATCTGCAGCACCCTGTTTGTTAATATATCCATACGGAATAAAATGCGTAAGGAATTAAATTAACTTGAATTTTAGATAAAATGGTAGGTTAGTACAACTTTTTTTGGACTCATTTTTTGGTGCAAATTAACTTCTGCTTTTTAAATATAGATGCTGAGTAAAATGATTAAATTCAGGGTCCATTCGGCCACGTAATCCTATCAGTCTTAGTTAGTAGAAGGGTACATTTCAGCGAATCCATCCACATAGTTTCCGGTTACAAGAAACATCTATGTGGTCTTCTGCAATTGTCAGTATTGGTAAGTACCATAGCAGTGGACTTTTCATGTGTGAATGCGCTACAGTATTAAGATTGAAAGGACAATGAGGGCATAACAGCTATATCACTGGATAAGGAATGTATAAATATAGGAGGAGGTACTCAATTCGACTGTATTTTTTTATATGTCATATCTTTCGACTGGGTAACCGATTCTCAAAATTATTTTTTTGTTTGAAAGCTGGTGCATCCCGTGTGGTCCCTTTTAAATTTTATCAAATTCGGTCCAGTAGTTTTTGAGATACACTCCAATAACTGAATAGAATGGAAGTCGGCTTTAAATTTTTCATATTGTACTTGTCCTCGTCTCAAAAGGACTTCCTTATAGCGTTGGAAACGTATTAGATAAAGCGCATTATAGAGAACAACCGTGATAGTTTAAAACAGTGTTTTATATAGGGGGTATTTCGTCTAGAACTATCCGTTTTGTACATACACCTCTCCTTCAACTCCTAAGAAGGCCTTTATCTCAGCAGTAGAAACGTAATGGGTAGCGCACATTATGAAAGTGAAACCAAAACATTTTGCACATAAGGGTGGTATGTTTATCATACAGTGATAAGCAGAGGTTTATGTGGTTGGCATTGTAGCTTGTCCACTTAAGAACAGAATCGGGTTCCTATTGAAACTGAAATTGAATTGAAGTTACATCTTGATATGTCCTTCTTATGGGGTACTATTCAGTAATCTGCAGCACCCTGTTTGTTAATATATCCATACGGAATAAAATGCGTAAGGAATTAAATTAACTTGAATTTTAGATAAAATGGTAGGTTAGTACAACTTTTTTTGGACTCATTTTTTGGTGCAAATTAACTTCTGCTTTTTAAATATAGATGCTGAGTAAAATGATTAAATTCAGGGTCCATTCGGCCACGTAATCCTATCAGTCTTAGTTAGTAGAAGGGTACATTTCAGCGAATCCATCCACATAGTTTCCGGTTACAAGAAACATCTATGTGGTCTTCTGCAATTGTCAGTATTGGTAAGTACCATAGCAGTGGACTTTTCATGTGTGAATGCGCTACAGTATTAAGATTGAAAGGACAATGAGGGCATAACAGCTATATCACTGGATAAGGAATGTATAGCTTCTCGCAATTATCTGAAGTATAAAGATGTATGAGCCACTGCGATTATCATTGGTAGGCTTGAATTACCCTCGGGTTTATCGAAAGAACAACGCTGAAATCCAAATTGAAAGTACAAAGAGGCCGACTGAAACTAGTGAACACAAAATATACTTCCTGTACGCATTCCCAACATAAATGTTTCACAAACGATTGTGGGCCTTGGAAGTATCGATTCACTCCGAATTAAGGAGAAAATGGAACGCAGGGAATGCGGAAGGGTCGGAAAGGTAGTAGGCTTTGTTTGAAGCGGAGCGAGGAGCGGGTAAGGTTCAACTTCAAAGACTCTGTTCTCTTACCTACTATACAATTCTTCTCTTCTTACAATACAAGACAAACATTATATATAATACTATCGTTCGTGTATGAGAAAAATACACTTGATGATCATACTCTTAAGGTGGTCTCATAAGTAAACAAGTAATTGTGTGAACAGTAGACCTTGCGATCACAGTCTTCTGCAGTTGGAGGTGGAATATAAGTCCAATAGGTACAGTCAAAATCAACACAGAACAAAATTATGAGGGAAAAAAACATGCAGAAATGATAATAACAGATTAATATACATGTTCATGCCGAATATTACCAAAATCGTCCAGTTATTAAACGTCCCAACCTATTATCTCTGCAGCCACTTGACCTATTATACTTTATTCAAAATACTGGTTTAAAATCAATACCTATTGTGCGTACAAAATGCGCAGCTGAATTCCCCTCTTTTTTAGGAAAAGTACCCTCCACTCAAAGTCGCACAATGAGCTATGGAGAGGGCTATGCTCGGGGTTTCTCTACGTGATCGAATCAGAAATGAGGAGATCCGTAGAAGAACGAAAGTCACCGACATAGCTCAGAAGATTAGCCAGTTGAAGTGGCAGTGGGCAGGGCACATAGCACGCAGAACAGATGGCCGATGGGGCCAGAAGGTTCTGGAGTGGAGACCACGGACCGGCAAGCGCAGTGTAGGTCGTCCACCGACACGGTGGACATACTACCTGCTTATATCGTATATATTATTATATTATATCGCAGGACGACGTTGGATGCAGGCCGCTTCCAACCGGTCCTTTTGGAAAATCATGGGGGAGGCATATGTTCAGCAGTGGACGTCCCAAGGTCTGAGATGATGATGATGACCCTCCACTCGAAAAACTCCGACGACAAAAAAGTAAATTAAATAGTAGAATATATATATTTCAACAAGTTTATTCAAGATTGGTTGATAAATGCGACCTGTACAGGAAGTGTGCCATACAACCTAACAAACATACAGACAGATGAAATCAATTTCTCAGAAAAAAAATTCAATCAAATTCAATCTCAGATGAAATTAATTGATCAATTTGGCCAGTTAAAGCAGAGACGCTTCGCTCGCTCGGTCAATAAACAATGTCCACACACTTATTCCCGCACACGAGGATTCATTATGTAACAGGAATCAAGGCAACACATACTACATTCAAGAAGAGAGAACATACATTTATGCACATCGCACATGTTTTACCCGGCCAGGGATCGACCTCCCGCACAATCCACCCCTGCTTTCCGTTTAAAATCAATATCGATTTTGGCACTGCAGGGCTATTATGTATCTCAGTTGCTAACAAATGTTGATTGAAATCTTGAAAAATGGCGGCCCTATGTCACTTTTGGCAACTCCAGTAAGCAAAAATGTTAGTAATTTGATCACTGAAGCTGACAAAAGTGACATAGAGCGGCCATTTTTTCAGATTTCAATCCACATTTGTTAGCAACTGAGATACATAATAGCCCAGCGGTTCTTCATTCCGATTCAATATCGCGGTATTGACAGGTGAGATACATACATGCTGACAGCGCAGTGACTCGTTATACGAGCTATTATATTCTCTTTGATACGAGTACGCTTCTTACAAGATGTTTAACGAGGCGGTATGGCAACAATATAAAAAAACATTTAAAACAGGCCATAAAACTTTGTTTTGCTAGAACGAAAGGCAGTAAACACTTTCACACATCAACGAACTGTAATTTTTGACAGAACTGCTCGGTGATTTCAGTTATTAGCGTGGTTGTTGATGTCACATTGTCGCGCTTTCGTTGATTGGAAGTGACGATCACAGCGCCAAAATCGATTTTGACTTCAGGCGGAGAGCAGGGTAAATTATCGCAGTCGTCTCATAAACCATTTATTCTTTCAAACATCATTTCGAAGCCAGTCCCTTTGGTCATACCAATGTCTAGCAGTATAGATATACTGCTATATATATGCATATGCCTGCCTTATCAAAAATATTTCTAATATAAATATCTATTAACTGCCGTAGGACAGATGTCGTACGGCTGAGATAATGCAAGTTTTTCATGCCAATCATAATCGTTTGCCGTAAAAAACGCTTTCTCTTACCCAGTATGCTCTCTACCGAAGCAGTGTTGTCGAGTCACCGCTTTCCTACCCAATTCTTCTACACTGCTACATTGTGTATGTATATAAGCACAAATATTTTTATTGTATTGGTTTTACTATGTACATTTATTAGCAATGACACATTTCAATTGTTTATTTGGGGGAAAAGATAACAATAATTGTTTTTGTTGGTTGTGCTGAATTCGAATGCCCAATCAAGCGAAGCGAATGAAGTGTATAGATCTACATCTATACGCTTGATTCTCTCATCTATATGAGGGTTTCAAAGGCAAGAACAAGAAATAAATTGCTTAAATCTCATGACCACCTTTACCTCGTATTTTACCTCATCATCGTCATCTCAGACGTAAGACGTCCACTGTTGGACATATGTCTCCCATAGGGGAGATTTGCAGATTTCCATGCCAGTTTCAGTATCAGGTAGGGGGCGTCAGGTACAGCGTGAGCGCACGACATGGGCAAAAATTAGCTATACACAACAAACACTTGAAATTTCAGTTCATTTTATAAGATAGGTTGTTTCGGCGGTAGTGCCACGCTTTAACCCCTCAGCCGAATAGTCCGACACGACCGGGGAAGTACCACACTCCCACATAACACCGGCGTGAAGTAACATAGCTTGCTATTGCGTTTCGTCAGTTTGTGGGAGGTTCCGGATGATTCCCTCCCCATTCTCCCTCTCCTTCCTCTCCCCCTCCAATCTTTACCCCTTCTATCTCTTCCATCTTTCCAAGTGAAGCCTCTGATGGGTCAGCTAGTTTGACAATAAAATATCAAAAGGGAGCCGTAAATCGTTTCAAACAAACTGCTTACATTTGCACATTTACTTGATTTCTATAGGTAGTTATTCTAACCCTACGAGTACAGTAAGCCAAGTTTCCTTGCCTTTTCCGATCGCATCCTGACAGTAAAGGGAATATTTTGAACTACCCTCACAAATTCGAGACAGGTAGATACCGTTTGTACAATTAAAAATGATTAAAAAGTATTATTGTTCGGATTTCTCACGAGCTTTTCATCTTGTTCAATACGTACGTTCGTTAGTGGCGCAATTTGCATTCGAGCCAATTGGAAAATTGGAAATCTGATAAAAACAATTCGTATACGGAATTGTCTGCACCGAATTACTTTTTATGTTATACGTGCCCGTGGTTTGTCCGCATGGTGAAGGATAATGGTGGTGAAAAGTATCATATAACAGAAATTTATAGTAAAACGTTTAAGTCACTCGGGTCTAATAAAAATATATGCTCCACTAGCACTTAAAGTTCGAATTAGTCAACATAATTAGTATTTCGGCAAACATAATTCACTCTGTAAAAAGCTAATTCAATAGGTGCTGACTGGATGCCAGGGATGGCGACATCCTTAGGCGTCAAGTTTTAAATTTATAGTACGCGTTGTGGTTTCGCTACTACATAAGAACTGTCTGTTTTTCTACAGACTTCCAAAAAGGAGGAGGTACTCAATTCGACTGTATTTTTTATGTTTGTTACGTCATAACTTTCGACTGGGTGAACCGATTCTCAAAATTCTTTTTTTTTTTGTTTGAAAGCTGGTGCTTTCCGTGTGGTCCCATTTAAATTTCATCAAATCGCGTTCTAGTAGTTTTTAAGATGCACTTCAATAACTGAATAGAATGGAAGTCGGTAATTTTTTTCCAAATTGTACTTGTTTTGAGTAATTTTATGGCCAGGGAAAAATTTGATCACACCCCGCTGTGCTCGCTACTCCTAGACATTGGTTTTTGATTAGTCAGCCCAGTAATTTCAACTAGATCCAGTGATGGAAACTTCTATAGTCGTTTTATACATAGATACGTGTTCCGTAGGCCTGCACGAACAACTGCGTAAGTGAAACGTAACGTGTCGTTCACGTGAAACAGTACAAACTGTCATCTATCTAGCGCAACTTTGACACAGCTCATGCATAGCGCGGAAGCGTGACGCGACAACATTTACGATACGAATACTTTTTCGTAAATTTTTTGTGCTACGGCCTGTATGGTAATATTTTTAAATGCTATATTTTTGGAAGTCTGCTGGTAAGTAGGAAATTCAACTGGATCTTATTAATAGATATATAGATGGATCAGCTGCACCGACACGAGTCTAACTTGTAAGTTATAATAATAATAATTAGTGATATCTAATATATTTTGAACACATCCACTGCAAATGAATACCCCGATAAGTTACAATAACAAAGTCTTTTTCAAATTCACAAATTCGCAAATTCCTTCACATGATATAAAATGTTACAATAAATATTACATCCCTAGTTGCGATAAAACTAATAAAACTTGGTAAGTATGCGTACGTGAGGGGAGTTCTGAAACTGTTCAACTCTTCCGAGGTTATATCACAGTTTTAAACTCTATGGTAAATTCAGACGGATTATTCGAAGAATTATTCAACGCTTGGAGTATGTTCTGATGATCGTATTACATGTTCGAAGCGATGTTTTCTTGTCTTGGAATCTGTAAGGCTTTTAAAGGCACTGCAACTTGAGGTAAATACTAAACCACTAGTGGTGTTTAAAGATCAGGTCAATGCTATAATATACTGTATTAATACACTTATTATTTAAGAACCGGCTATAAGGACTCAAGTGACATGTTATTTAAATAAAAAAAGCGTTTTATTTCCTAATGTACGAGTAACTAGCGCTCCGCGTGTGCTCTAGTGTGTCTGCTAGTGTGGTGATGGATGGTGATGGATGATGATGATTATGAATCAAAATATATATAGCCTATGTTTATCTTGAATAGGCTCCGATACTACTGGACCGATTTGAAAAAAATCTTTCCCCATTAGAATCCTCCATTTTTCCCTGATGGCTATATAATATTTTCAAAAAAGCTTTCAGAAATGTTTATTTCAGAAAAAGCCAGTAACTGTCCAACCCGGAGATCCATGTACCTCGAGGTTCCAAAAAGGCACTTCTACCTCTACACCAAGACCAAGCGAATGGAGCCGCTGGCGGGTCAGCTAGTTAGGGATAAGTTAAGATACTAATGGTGAAATAATTTATTAAATCGGTCTAGTAGTTTCGGAGTCTATGCAATTCAAAGGCACAAACAAATCTTTCCCGCTCATAATATTGGTACAGATTATATAAAACGTTACATGCCTTTCAATATCACTTATTAATAAAGGAACCTGTGTTGACAGGTGAAGCCATTTTTGACAATATTTACAAGATAATTGTTCCGACCAGCAGTGCGATTCTTTAATGATGCGTCGTTGCGTTCTCCGACGAGCTCACGGATGTCAAATACTTTATGAGATATCACCCTTGTACACAAGGTTGTCTTTCCAACGTTTCTTGTCATCTCGTCATTTGTTTCACTGATGTTGTCTAACGGCCGTTTTCAATAACCTATCTATCGTCCGTTTAGCCTACTAGAGATAGATATTTGACACTATTTGTATGGACGACATGTCAAATTTCTATCCGTAGTTAGGAAAACTATGGATAGATAGAATATTGAAAACGGCCGTAAGATACAACGATGTTTGCTCTTAGAGAAGCGCACGGGTGTTTTGAACTTATTTGAAGTCCTTCGTCCGAGCAATTCAAAAGAGAGTAAAAAAACAGCTGTTTAAAATAAAAGAGACAGATGGCGGTGTAAACTTGATAATTAGGTCTTTGAAGTCCCGAGAAAGAACTAGACTTATCTAGTTAATGTGATACAATTTATATATCAAGAACATTTAAGCGATGAACTAAACAAAAATATTTTTCTATGAACACGATTGTGATAAACTATCATTCCATTTTACGATAGTCAGTGAAACGACGGAAGCCGTCGAGATAAATAGGACAACTTCGGCCGTAAAACAACGCGATTGGTGATTGTATCATATTTAATAGGATTCCCAATTCTCATTCCTTTGTTTTAATTTCCTGCGCTTGAGTTTGACCGCAATCTTACTTCGTTGTCTGCTATGATACGGTCAAAGGCTCACATTCTGCTACCATAATTCTATTAAACGGAAGAATGTATGCAGGTCTATTCTCAGAAATAACATCAATGATCAATGTGTAAATCTCATCACAAACATCTTCTAAACCGACAATCAATGTCTAAAACAACCCAAAAAAAAATTAAAAATGGAACCGATAATTTAACACCAAAAAGTGTCGGTTCAATTGTTTTTCGTAAAAAAAAAAAAATTTCACCACTTTTAGTGACCCTTGCTACGTACGGGATCGATTGTCATTCACCGTCAATCTACGAAGAAATATAGTCAGGAACAGTAACTGCGTTAAAAAAATGACCCAACAAAAGTCGTGTTCAAGTAGGCGGGGCTTAAAAGTCGTGTTCAGTACGTCATCAGTCGGACATTTTACTTGCAAGCGAGCACACTTCAAATCTTCGCGTACATTTTCATTTTTATTATTGTGAACTTCAGTTGTGGATCATCATGCCAGCATTCGTTGTGAAGTGGTGCAGAAACAATACAAGATTAAAATGTCCAGGGATCACTTTTACTAGTAAATAATAGCAAAATTATAATTATTCAAAGATGTTCAAATACGTTAACAAATCGAGATGGTCAATACTATGCAAAATTAAGTCAGTCAATTTTTATTTAATTTAGGATGTATTTTTTTCTTAAGGACTAAATATTGAAGTGTATGTAATGTGCAATGGTTTTGCTTGTTATGTTTTATTCTCGCTTGCTTGCCGATTCAATGCGGCAAAATAAGTGCCTAGCTGCACTTAAGCTAGAAAAACAAGAGTATGACTGCCTGTGAAAACCAGCATAGTTATACTACGTTAATTTTGACTGAAAACAATAAAATTATAGATAATAAAAAAAATATGGACCATGTTACACAAAACTGCAGTACCTACCTACCAGTTGTTAAATTGTGTTATATAAAATATCATATTTATCATTTTATGCTGATGATTTGTCCCGAAGAAACACCAACATCTTTAAGAGCCTTTATTCTGCGCAGCGCTGTGCGAGTTTAGGTATTTTACATTAGCGAGTTACTTGCTAGCGCGCCCTGCGGCAGTGGCCTTACCGCTTGAGCAAAATAGCGCGCATTCATATTTGGATCTTTTTTTTTTTATCTACTTTGCTTTTTATGTAATAGACGTAGGTCAAAAAGGTGAAATAAAATATCACGCAGGACACATTTTATTTTTAATATCGACATTAATTAACATAAAATGATAATTATTAATCAAGTACATGTTATCTACATGAGCATAGACAAGAAAAAAGTAAGATTTAACTCATGTACCTACCAAAAAGAGATGAGAATAGCAAATAAAACAACCATCAAATAGTTCCTGCTACCAGTTTCATCAGGTCCTGGTCACCAGCTAGAAAAAAGGTATCGCGAAGACGATTCATACGATCCCAAACACGGTGTGTCTACTATTAAACATCACATAGTTCCTGCTACCAGTTTCCGACTCCAGCATGGATTCTTGGATACCAAGTATAAGATATATGGTATGGCATAAGAAATTTGGTTAATAGCAAAATACTAGCCCCTCAAGGGTCGATGTCATTATAACAATGAAATTTCTATTGTTGATGCACTAGATGTCATATAAAATTATTTGTTAGAATCCCACTTAGCGCACTAATATTTAGTTGTGTAAGCGCAGGGCGTCAGAGCGATACGTCCTCTGACCTCTCTCTAAGAGGCCTCAGCCGCGTCTGACGATTCGTGACTGGCGCGACCGGTTTTATGATTGATTTTAAAAACGTGTGTGTGTAGAAACCGCTCGGCAATAACAAACTAATAAACAATTTCTAAATGAAGTCTGTGGAACTTGAACTTGTTAATCAAATAATGTTCTATTACATCAGGTAAGAATAATTGACATAATATACTATATCAATCATTATTATGTGACCCTTCAAATACTCAGCAAAAACGCGAATTGGCGCTTCCAAAGCGTTTACGCTCTAAAGAGATACTACAGACAATGAACAATAAACGATTGCCTACAGTTGTTATGTAATATAGGTAACTATACAGCATTAAAAAACAGTTCATTGTTTGTTCAAATTAAAGCACGTTTAATTTTTCAAGCTAATGAAAATTCATCCTCTGCTAATTTTAAAGTGGTTTGGCTGAGTTGCTAATTAATTTGTCAGTAATATCAACACAGTGCTTTTCTAAAGTTATTCTATAAATTGATTGAGTTTTCTAAATTGATTATGAAGGTATTCTGTGACCACTGAAAAACATCCAGCTGGCAAATAACGACTTATTTTTTTTGGTAAAATGTATAAGCCTAAAATGTTTCATAATCGTTCTTTACTACATTGCGAAGAATCTCTTCTAATGTCTTCTAGACAAAAACTTAATAAATTAATCATATGTCGCGAGACATACGAGATTTACGATTGATTTATTATTGAGTTGGTCCAGTCCACTTGTTGCATAACATCGTCCACGCCGCTATGACTCTGCTGTCATTGTAGACGTTGCAGCACGCGCGTAAACCAATCCCTGCTTTCCTTCTGAATTTAAACCAATCACCGAACATGTCTATTTGTAACCTCGGAAGTAATTTGTATTTGGAATCATACGTTGTTTTGATTTGAAGGGCCACTTTTTGTGTGGAATTTGTTCTGAATTATGCTTCCTGACTATTATTTCTTCGTAGCCGTCAATGATGAAATCATCAAGATAGGCGTAACAGATTTCAGTTTCTAGAGTGTAACTCAAAAACTGCTTGACTGAATTTGATGAAATGTAAATGAGACCATCTCGAAAATACTTTCGCTACTAAAGATACTAGAAAATACTCTACCAAACAAAAAATAACTTTGAGAATCAGTTAACAAATGGGGGAGAAATCGGTTAACATACACAAAAAAACATACAATGGAACATATAACCTCCTCCTTTTTTAAGTCGGTTAAAACTGCAACTGTTCTATCCGGCCATAAAACGAGTCATGCACTATCGAAAGATCATTCAGTACCTTATAAATAGCAGAAAACTTGGTTGCGGTCAATAATGACAGAAGACTGGGGTAGAGGGCATCTGCATGATGAGTGTGCACAGGAAGAGTGTTCTGGAAGCCAATAAATATTGATGACGAAATTTTAGCTAGACGTAGACAGAACCCTCGCAGATTATTATTAAAAAAAGGCCAGTAAATAAGAAGTATTATTATACTCTTACGTATTATAGAGACATTTAATTCTGCCTTACCTGTAAAAAAATACTGGGTAAGTCAAAGTCAAAATCATTTATTCAATTTAGGCATCAAAGACGCACTTATGAACGTCAACTTTTCATTAAAATGTACTTTAAAGACTCTACCGCCGCGTTCCAAAATATATAGAACCCACCGAGAAGAACCGACAAGTAACTCGGGGCCATTCTTTTTATATGGATGTTTACAATGTTTCCACTTAGGTACTACAAATATTACATTCTAAGGGTGGCAGAGAGACAGCTTGCCAGAAGTGGAGTATTCTAAGCATCTTTATCTTCTATATAATGTCGAACTTTATAGTAAGCTTTTTTATTAAAACGTTTTTTTACAGTCAACTTGAATTTGCCCTCTGTGAGCTCAGTTATGTGCTTTGGGATTTTATTGTAAAAAGCACACAATTTCCTAGGAATGACTTATTAGTCTTCGCAAGTCTAAAACTAGGTACTTACAGCTATCCTATTTTATTTCTGGTATTAAAAGTGTGGTGATCACTATTTAACTTATATTTATGTAAATTTTTACGAACATACATTATATTTTCAAATACATATAAGGAAGGCAACGTTAATATATTGATTTCTTAAATAAATCTCTCAAAGATTCACGGGGACCCATTTCGTATATAGCTCTAATAGCACGTTTCTGAAGGATAAATATGGTCTCTATATCAGCCGCTGAACCCCATAGCAATATCCCATATGACATTACGCTGTGGAATTATGCAAAATACACTAACCGTGCCGTAGAAGTATCTGTTAGCTCTCTTATTTTACGTACTGCATATGCAGCAGAACTGAGTCTCCCAGACAGGGCATTTATGTGAGGACCCCATTGTAATTTTGCGTCAATTTTAATGCCTAGGAAGACTGTTTCCTTGTCCATTACGAGTTTAACTCCATCAAGCGTAACGTTGGACTCCAAATATAGAACAGTAGGCAAAGAAAACTTCAAACATTTTGTCTTTTTTGAATTCAGAAGTAAATTATTAGTTGAGAACCATTTAGAGATACTAGATAGAGCGTTGTTTACTTGAATTAGTGTGATATCTTTCCTATCTACTTTAAAAATCAGAGATGTGTCATCCGCAAATAAAACAATATCACAACTACGCCTATGCACTAGAGTGACACCTATCAGGGTCCCTAGTCTGAGTTTGGTTCGCTGCTCTGCGTGACTTTATTGAAATTAGACTGTTCGAAACATAATATATTTGTATTGTGTCAAAAAAGCGCCCCTGGCGGATCATTTGTGACTGTAGAAGATATAGATTGAGAAACCGTACCGTAAGTATTGAATATTCTCGGTTCGATCATAATTGAGTCTATTCCCGATTTACTAACGGTTCTTTTAAATAAGTCATAGTGGCTCCACCAGCCACACCCAGCATCAGACCAAAAAGGTAACTAATGATGTGTCATTTATTTCAATAATTTAGTTAACTTACGAAATCTGAATGGATCTCCAGTCGTCGTCAACGGTCGTTATCTGATTTAATCTGTCCGCATCAGGTTTACGCTATAACAAAAGATGAAGCGGAGACTTGCTGATTTGAACTGATTAAAATCTTTCAATGCTAATGTACCGTAAGGCTGTGCGCTATTGCCGACTCTAGTTATCCTGGATATCAATGACATGCTGTAGTTCAGCGATATTCATTGATATTTGGATGACAATACCGGAGATGCCGGAGATCTTATACCAGTCGTCCTAAAACTTGTCGAAAAAACGTGATCGAGAGTTGGAAAAAATTTGAGTCTGAAGTAGAGACCCTGTTGTCTGTCTCGAAGTGGGGCCGACTGAATTTAAAAGACACAAATTTCCTCCCTTACCGCTAAATATCCCCCTTGGTTGTATCCCTCCGTTTTGAGAATACTCCCTTAGATGCCGTATCCAGTATCGGAATACTTAGCATAGGGTTAACATATCGAATGTTTTTCAATTTCGCTGTCACTTGGAAGGGACGGCTAAATTAGCTTTTAAGAAGCTTGGTGTGCTCAGAAAGGCAAGACGGAACTTGACGTCGGCCTGCAATTTTATAACGCATAAGTTTTGGGCGGGGTCTCCCCAGTACCAGCTCCTTCCATTTGACCGCATTCAACGCAGAGCAGAACCGTCGACGATCAGGCTCTCGCCGATCGGCTCGACCTTTTGGCATTGCGTTGAGATGTTCAATCCCTCTTCATATTCTAATCCATCTATCACGAGGAGTGTTCGGTTTAATACCGGCTTCCTGTCCCCTTAGAAACTTTCGCGTGTAACACATATTTATAAAAAAAAAAAAAAATTATTAATATGTTTTTTTATTAATATATTTTTTTATAACACATATTTATAAAAAAATTTTTTATTAATATGTGTATTTATTTACCTCGACCTTTCGATCAAGTTACATTGATCGTGGTCACGAGCGGACTAAGTTTGCTCTGTTACTAGAGTGAGACTGACACTTATCGAAACTCAATAATTGATTTCGACAGCTTGATCCCGCTTATCACAAAAACTCAGACTAGCGGATCAGCTAAATCAGAAACTTGCGCAAATCTCGAGAGCAGCTAAACCGATTCTGCTAATTCTTTTTTAGAATATTCCTTGAAGTACGAGGATGGTTCTTACGGAGAGAAACATTACAAAAATTGCGTGAAAAGGTCTCAAAACAACACTTTTCTATACTCCCATACAATCAATTCGTAATAATACTTAGGTCAATTTGAACTTTAATACCATACCATAAAGTTTAAGTGTTAGTGGAGAGGTTCCGGGAAGGCAAAACAATTGAGTGACGTTAGTATTGTATAAATATTAATGTCAATATACAAACAGTTTATTTCTAATTTCTATATTATATACCTAACTCAACTTAATTATGTCACAATAAATATTCATGTTACTAGCTGACACGGCGGCGTCGCGAATAGCAGAACAAGTATTAAAAAATAATTCAAAAATCGACTGTTAGGCGGTACCAAGTTCGCCGGGTCAGCTAGTTCATTCATAAAAATTTAAGTGTATTTCGCAGAGAGCCCTAGGAGAATAATTTCTAACATTAAAGTTACCTTTAGTTCTACAACTTTTTACATCAGTGTTGTTTTAATATTGAAAGTTTAATATTTCCACTGTGTCATTATTTAGCTTGATATAATGGTGACTTTAATATTATTTTACTGATCATGGGACACTAACAGCTATTTAATAACTTCTTCTTCTTTAAGTGCCTCTCCATTACTGAAGGTTGGCAGTCAGCTTCTTAAATTGTTCCTTGTCAATCGCCAATCTGAACAATTGCTCCACAGTCTTAATCCCTGTCCACTCCCTGATATTACGCAGCCAAGACATCTTTCGTCTACCCGATTTACGCTTCCCGGGTACATTTCCCATCATGATGGTCTGCAGGAGGGAATGCCGAACATGCCGTAGAACATGTCCATAATAACTTAATGAATACATAATGATATAAAGTATTGGACGTGAAAATAAAATTATGACTTCCCTGTTTCGTCACTTCAAAGAAAAAAAAAGTAACTGTGTACTAGCAAGATAGTTATCGTTAGTGTAACGTAATTGTACCGTTGACTTATAAAACACAAACCATTATTTATCTTGTACATCTGTGGCACAGATATCATAGTCTGTGCTGCATATGTCAACGGTACGATTATGTTATACCACAGACCACAAACTATTAAGTATTTATCTTGTACATCTGTGGCACAGATATCATAGTCTGTGCTGCATATGTCAACGGTACGATTATGTTATACCACAGACCACAAACTATTAAGTATTTATCTTGTACATCTGTGGCACAGATATCATAGTCTGTGCTGCATATGTCAACGGTACGATTATGTTATACCACAGACCACAAACTATTAAGTATTTATCTTGTACATCTGTGGCACAGATATCATAGTCTGTGCTGCATATGTCAACGGTATGTTATACCACAGACCACAAACTATTAAGTATTTATCTTGTACATCTGTGGCACAGATATCATAGTCTGTGCTGCATATGTCAACGGTACGATTATGTTATACCACAGACCATATAATATGGTCTGTGTGTTATACCACAGAATAATAACTAGAACTAGTAACTAGTGTTATACTAACTCATATTTTCGTGGTAGGCCTTCTTTATCAAGGCCAAATCATCCGATTTCTACGTTGGAGATGTTTGATAAAAGTATCATTACGTCTTGAAATGGCCGAGGAAAGATTCATTGGCCGGAATTAACACAGTAGGCTGCCGAAGCACAATTTATGACCCTTGAGAGTGTTATTCGAATAGTGGAATAGGTACGATCAGGCTGGTTTTGCGAAATGTGAAATTTTTGCAACCTACTTTTAAAAGGAGACGAGTATTTTTTTGTATGACCACGCGTAACTTTACAGAGATTTCCGATTTTGATATTTTTTTTTGTTTGATACTTTGGAGGCGGTCCCACTTAAAGTTCATCAAATTCAGTCCAGCAGTTTTTGAGTTACGTTTCTAATAACTAACAAGTGTTTCGCCTATGTCCAATATATCGTAATTGACGGTGAATGACAGTCGATCCCGTAAGCAGCAAGAGTCACTAAAAAGGGTAAAAAAATATCATAAAAACACTTTTATCAAAAAATAGAACCGAGTTCTACACTAAAAGTGTGAAATAATTTGTTGAAGTCGGTACCGTGATAGTTCGAAAGTACCTATTATCACATTATTGCGTGCATGGTATCGACTTCAACAAGTAATTTCACACCTTTTAAGTGACCTCTACTTACGGGATACACCGTCAATGATGATATCATCAAGACAAATCAACACTTTTTTGGAGTGTAACTTAAAAACTGCTTGACCGAATTTGATGAAACTTATATGGGATCGCCACGGAAGTTTAGCAAATCAAACAAAAAAAGAATAATCAGAGATAAATCAGAAGTCGGGTCATAATCGACGAAGTTTTCCGCAAATACACATAAAAATATATATACGGTCGAATTGAGAAACCTCCTCCTTTTCTTTTTGATATCGGTTAAAAATGGAACAGACTTTAATACTACGAGTACTAAAGTGTGAAATAACTTGTCGAAGTCGTTAACATGTACACAATATTGTGATAATAGGTACTTTTTTACTATTGGTACCGACTTTTAAAGGGTGTATGTTTATAAATATATCATGTCATACGCTTAGACTGAGTGTTTTGTCGATGCTAGTTTAATACGTTCAATTTTAACGGTAACGTCCGAAATAGTACAAAAGTGACGTAGATAAGGTACTAAAAAACTTTCAACTTTAAGTAAGACAAGCAATAAAGTTTAAATTGGTTCAAATAAAGTACATGGCGATTCATCAAGTGTTTACAACTTGAAAACACGAGCGTCTACTGATGATAACCTAATAACGACCTATATAAAGACTGTTTATAAGAACTATGTTGATTTAGACTGAGAGCGAGGAACGGTGGCCGTTTTGTCTCTTGGTCTAAACTTTCAGCCGTGCGATTATCTAAGAGCAAACATCGTGACAACATCCGTGAAACAAATGACTAGATCACAAGAAACGTTGGAAAAACAACCTTAAGTACACGTCGTGTCACGTAAAAAGAACGCTGGCGGTTAGGGTGCGTAGTAGGCGATTTATCGGTCTATTTGGTGGTATGAGGTGCGGTGCGGGGCGGGCGGGTCACACGCCGCTTGCTTGTCGGAGTGCTATTGGTTCATCAGTAGACCTTTGAGTGTACAGATCGCGCGGCGAGAGTTTGGCTTTGACCTTCGGGTGGAGGGGATTACTGCGCATGGGTACTGTCGCGCCATGTGACAGAGAGAGACAAGAGTCCCTCGTCTTCGATGTGACAGAGAGAGACAAGAGTCCTTCGTCCCTCTAGCCACCCTGTGATACCCAATTTTTGACTTCTGCGCAATAACGGTCAAAGCCAAACTCTCGCCGCGCGATCTGTACCCATGCGCAAACCCCCTCCACTTTCTTCCAGCGTTCTTTTTACATGACGCGACCTATACAAGGGCGATATTTAATAAAGTATTTGACATCCGTGAGCTCGTCGACGAGCGCATCGACGAATCATTAGAGAATCGCACGGCATCTGTTAGTAAAGTGACATTTGCAAAAACTATTTGAAGGAAACGCTACAGCCACAGAGTATATAGTTATAAACTAGTTCCTATATATTTACTAGTGTCTCTCTGAGCTGTAGTAGACCTCGTGAGTATATCTTTGCATAGCATAAACTGTATAAACATTCACCTTAAAACGAAATCCTTACAACTTACAATCCTTAAAACAATCTCGACTACTCTTGAATAGTCTGACCAATTATAAGTAAGTTTATACCGTGTCAGACGCCGTTGACCAACTAGGCCACCGAGGTTCAGGTCCAATCAATGGCGTCTGACACGGTTAGACAGAAAACGCGTGTTCGAATCCCGTCCGAGGATGTGAATTTTTCTCTCTATAAATTTCAATGTTTGAGATCGCTAAAGCAGGCGTTAGTGCTTTAAAAAGTAATACTATAAAGAGTTTATACCGGTACAAAATTTGTTACAAACAAGAGGTATAAAAATGTGTATACACTTGTGTACGCGCGACATGGCTTAGCACTTTTTTGTACGTACACATGGTGTACGCTCGACACGCGATGGTTTAAGGCATTGCCAACGCCATCTAGTTTCAATTTCGGATTAAATTCGGTTTTAACCAATGAAGACAATTTCATTTTTATAAATATCCAAAAACTGTATCGACTAATTTTTTTTATGGGTTAGGTTGCAACGAGCAAGCGGCTCACCTGATGGTAAGTGATCCGCAATACCCCGGGGTCTCGAGTATGCGTTGCCGACCTTTGAGGAAGGATGATAGGAAGGAAGAGATAAAAACGGGTGAGGGTGGAGGGGGAAAGGAGAGGGACAATAGGGAAGGGGGGAATCGGGCCTCCGGAACCTCCCACAAACCGAAGAAACGCAATAGCAAGCTATGTTACTTCACGTCGGTGTTATGTGGGAATGTGGTACTTCTCCGGTCGTGCGCCTGCCCATTCGGCTGTGTGGTTACAGCGTGGCACTACCACCGAAAGACAACCGAAAATCAACACAATTATCAAACCTGCTGACAAAATGTCACGAGAATCGGTTGAGAAATGCGACCTGCTGGGTTATTCGAATTCACACGGATACGATTCGGAGACAGAAACGGCCTATCCGTCTCCGTCATCTACATTCAGGATGATAGAGACGGATATGCCGTTTCAGTCTCCGAATCGTTTCCGAGTGAATTAGAATAACGGGCCTGTAGAGGAGAATATCCTGACATACGGATCTACTAAAGCGTTTTTGCCCAAGCTATTGCAGAGACGCTTCGCACTCGCTCGGTCAACTATGTTCTGTAGTGCGATTCTCTAATGATTCGTCGATGTGCTCGTCGACGTGCTCACCGATGTCAAATACTTTATGAGATATCGCCCTTGTACATAAGGTTGTTTTTCCAACGTTTCTTGTCATCTCGTCATTTGTTTCACGGATGTTTTCAAAGATGCAACGATGTTTGCTCTTAGAGAATCGCACGGCTGTAGTGCGATTCTCTAATGATTCGTCGATGTGCTCGTCGACGAGCTTACCGATGTCAAATACTTTATGAGATATCGCCCTTGTACATAAGGTTGTTTTTCCAACGTTTCTTGTCATCTCGTCATTTGTTTCACGGATGTTGTCAAAGATGCAACGATGTTTGCTCTTAGAGAATCGCACGGCTGTAGTGCGATTCTCTAATGATTCGTCGATGTGCTCGTCGACGAGCTTACCGATGTCAAATACTTTATGAGATATCGCCCTTGTACATAAGGTTGTTTTTCCAACGTTTCTTGTCATCTCGTCATTTGTTTCACGGATGTTTTCAAAGATGCAACGATGTTTGCTCTTAGAGAATCGCACGGCTGTAGTGCGATTCTCTAATGATTCGTCGATGTGCTCGTCGACGAGCTCACCGATGTCAAATACTTTATGAGATATCGCCCTTGTACATAAGGTTGTTTTTCCAACGTTTCTTGTCATCTCGTCATTTGTTTCACGGATGTTTTCAAAGATGCAACGATGTTTGCTCTTAGAGAATCGCACGGCTGTAGTGCGATTCTCTAATGATTCGTCGATGTGCTCGTCGACGAGCTTACCGATGTCAAATACTTTATGAGATATCGCCCTTGTACATAAGGTTGTTTTTCCTACGTTTCTTGTCATCTCGTCATTTGTTTCACGGATGTTGTCAAAGATGCAACGATGTTTGCTCTTAGAGACTCGCACGGCTGTAGTTACTATGTAGGTGCCTTATTGCCCAGCTTCTATACAGCGAACATGTGGCACTAATGTAAAAAAAATTACATTCTAACGTTGGCTGCCACGACCTTATATTGGCAGACATTTTTATGCCAATATTATGATAATAAGTTCTTTTTCGTTACGACTACGAAAAAACTCAAAAACTACTAAAACGAATTTGATGTAATTTAAATGGGACCACACGGGAAGCGCCAGCTTTCAAACATAAAAATAATTTTGAGAATCAGTTCACCCAATCGAAAGTTATGTGGTAACAAACATTAAAAAAAATACAGTCGCATTGAGTACTTCCTCCTTTTTTTGGAAGTCGGTAGAAAATTTATAGCTTATGATCATGACGTATAATATAGCATTCTAATGATGTAAACATGATTCAAATAGGTCCAGTATTTTCGGAGCCTATTCAATTCAAAAAAACAAACAATAAATCTTTCCTCTTAATAAATATTAGTGTAGAAAAACTCATATACTTAGATAATTATGTACAATTGGCGCAGTAGCTTTTTTATTACATAAACTAACGGTTCAATTATTCAATATTTTTATGTGCCTACGAAATTAGAGGCGCATGAGACTAATAACTTAATGGTCTCGATTCTGTAAGCATTCTCTTAGATAAAATCCTCTAAATGATGGCAGTACTTATTTTTTTATTTAGGCTAAAATCCAATTAATAAATTAGTTTAACACTTCCCAATGACAGCACTAATGTTAGATATTATTTATATTCAATTGTGGGCATATTTTATACATATTAGTCGTCACGTAACTTGGTGCTCGCTAAACAAACGTCAAAAACACCCAAAAATGAATAGAGTATCCCATTTTTAGAAATTACATTCTATGTCTTACATGAATTTGGATTTTGATGTTAAGGTGCTGTCATATCACGATGTCGATAAAAATGAAGGTTTAGCAGTTTATCTCTTAACCAACGATTTAATTAAAACTACAAAAATTCATATGACATTTTTAAGACTTCTAAATACACATTTACGGAATTAAAAGTTATTTTAACATACTAGAGTACATTAAAAATCAAACAAACCACTTTGACCTTTAAAGCAGTTTTTCTCTTTATTCACTATTGGATTGTTATGAAACACATATCATAAAATAGTAATTTTTGATACACATACATTGACGGATATTGTTATTTATTTAAGAGTGCACATTATTTCTCTATGAATTTTGTACGATTTTACGTCATGCATTTGCTTGATTTCAAGTAAAGGAAATTGAACGTAGCCAAGCGCTGGGTTGACAGCGCCTTAAGATGATTGCATAGCTAGTACTTGTTCAAACTAAAAGAAAAAACTCTTTTCTACCTCTTAACATTGTCCGATTACAGTGATTTTTTGTTTCATGCAATCAACACATTGTTTGCTATGCCCGTACGTTTTGACTTTTTCTGTTTTTTTAAGTTAAAAAAAATAATAATTTATATTACTTTGATATACTGAAAAAATCAAAACATAGCATACCAAACAATGTATTGATTGCAAGAAAAAAAACTGTAATCGGACAATGTTAAGAGGTAGAAAAGAGTTTTTTCTTTTAGTTTGGACAAGTACTATGCAATCCTCTTAACATAATAAGGACTACCATAGTTACATTTGAGTTCGCTAATTTAGTTTAGTTTTTTGAACAAGGGAATCGCTACTCTCAGGGATCGATGTCTCAGGGTTACTGGCGCAGTGCAGTTCGCCACTTGTGACGAAATGCATCTGTTTTGTTCAGAGGTTACCTACCACTTAAGACCAGGGGGTCTCGTGTTTGTACCGTCACCCAATATCAATGTTTTTTCACAAATATTGTCCCAATTGCCAGCGATTAATCCAAGTTATTTTATTCTTCGACAGAAACAAGCAATGCTAGTGCGACAGCTGGAAGAGGAACTCCGACTGCGCATGCGCCAACCAGCTCCTGAACTACAGTCGCAACTGGAGCAGCTGTTCGCTGAGAATGAACACCTGCAACGAGAAATAGCCATCTTGAGGGACACCATCAAGGTATAGCCAATATCAAAGCACCTGACATCTCAATACCAAACTTCCATAGAGAGAACTGCCTCCTGGTGCACAGCTCACACTTTTCCAAGAGGCAGGATACCAGTTAATGTGGAAACTTTATATATTAATGCGAAATAAATGGTCTATTATTATTAATTTACTGATTCATTGGCGTTACTTTGCGGAAATCCATTATCAAAAAACGATATTAAAAAAATATCTAGTGACACTTCCGCTACAAAAAACAATGATTTTGGCCTATTTGGGGGTGTGCACCACCCTCCCTCCCGCATAAACTGCTAATAGGAAGAATACAAACCAAAAACACAAAAGAAAACCAAAATCAATTCGACACGTGTTTCGCCTCTACACGAGGCATCCTCAGGAGATGTTGACTCGTCGAGCGCTAGACCGACAGTTTTTTAATATCGTTTTTTATTATTATTATCATTATACGCCTTCTTTTATTAAATTTAAAATCCTGTCTGTAATGTCTCACACATTTGTACACTCTACAAATTTGTAAATTTGTAAAAAAAATATCCTTGTCTTGTTTCATAAAGCAACCGATAAATCCAGTTTAATACGATCTTAATATAGACATAAACTAATAAAACCGCGATCAAACCTCGTGGTGTTTAGCACTAGCCTTTACTCAATGTCTGTGAAAATCTATATATATAAAAGAAAATGTCCTGATAGACAACGCACAGCCTAAACCACTGATCGTAGAGAAAGACAAAGAAACTAAGAATGGGTTTTTCGAAATTCTACCCCTAAGGGGGTGAAAACATTTGTATAAACCTCCTTTGTTTTTGAACTTATAGTTGTGAAAACTTTTATTTGGATAGGTTGGTTTGGTAGCTTATATCCCTGATCAACATATATGATACTTTTGATCCCGGTAAATTAAAGAGTTCCCGTGGGATAATTAAGTACAAATATGTAATTACCGTATCCCGCGAGGCCACGCGAGCGAAGCCGCTGGCGGGTCAGCTACTATATAATAAATAGCATAATGTCCTTAAAGACATTATACGAGTATTGTTGACCTAATGATGTTAGCTTTATTGTAAATCTAAATAGTATGCTAAAAAAAATGCTACTATTCAGTAGATCAATTTTTCAACGATAATTCTGTTGATATGAAATAAATCGTTCCGCACAAGCAAACTATTACCTTAATATATGACCTTACAAGATCATATATTTTCAACCTGAAACATGTTTTTAAGGCCGGAACGTAAATATATATTATATGCTGCAAAAAATATTGAGTCAATATACTCAATATTTTTTGCAGCATATAATAATATAATAATAAGTGTTAATTCTGCCGTGTGATTCTCTAAGAGCAAACATCGTTGTATCTTTGACAACATCCGTGAAACAAATCACGAGATGACAAGAAACGTTGGAAAAACAACCTTGTCTACAAGATCTCAATAAGTGTGGAATATCTCATAAAGTGTATAACATCGGTGAGCTCGTCGACGAGCGCAAGGACGAATCATTAGAGAATCGCACACCTGTAAGCATTCTCTAAACGAAAAATCTCTAAGCCTATGGCAGTTACTATTCTGTTAAGGTAAAATCGTCAAATTAGTACAACACTTCCGAATGGCAACACTAAAATTACAAATGTACATGTTGATTAAATATACATCAACATCGGGTCTTAAAATTATATGTGTCGTCAATAATAGAATAGAAATGTGACATATTTTTTTTTCATAAAGTCCTGATGACTCACTATAATAATACCTAATATTAATATTTATTATACTCATTCACAAAGAAAATGTTCGCTGAAGTTCTGATGGCTGAGTATTATCTACCGACTTCCAAAAAAGGAGGAGGTACTCAATTCGACTGTATGTTTTTTTTTAAATGTTTGTTACCTCATAACTTTCGGCTGGGTGAACCGATCCTCAAAATTCTTTGTTTGTTTCAAAGCTGGTGCTTCCCGTGTGGTCCCATTTTCATCAAATTCGGTTCTGTAGTTTTTGAAATACACATAATAACTGAATAGAATGGAAGTTGATATAAAAAATTTCAAATTGTACTTGTTAATTGTTATTAATTCATTGAGCAACGTCATAAAGATTTCGATAATAAACAATAATAATTTGTTTTTCTCCACCAGGAACTAGAACTGAGGATCGAAACACAAAAGCAAACATTACAAGCAAGAGATGAGAGCATCAAAAAACTACTCGAAATGTTACAAAATAAGGGAATGGGTACGTAATGCTGACAAGTTAAACAACTCACAGATCGTATACGTTAGGGTGTTGCAAATAAACAATGTAAAACTTTCAGGTAAAGAAGAAGAACGACAAATGTTCCAACAAATGCAGGCAATGGCACAAAAACAGGTGATTATTGCACTGTGTTGAGTGCTGCATGCTTTGTACTTAATAGCAAAACTTCTGATCCGATTCTATTTGCCTCTCTGTCGGAAATTTTGCTATCTCGTGATCGTATCCTACACTTGTTTAGTCGTAATTATGCACGTCACTTCTGCTTTCTTACAACTAGCATCTTTAACCACAAGGGCGTTTTATTTTGTGATACCTTTATCATCGTCACTGTTTCTGTTAGAGTTGCTCTTGATAGTTCCATTTCATTCATTTCTTGTCTCTTCAGCCGAATGTATCTGTCGTGACGCCTTTTTATGTTCAGAGATCGAGCACACTCGATAGCTTCATGAACTTGTCAGACTCTCGCTTCCTCACTCTCCCACGTTCTTTCAATACCTTTCTGTGACACTGTCAGCTTTGCTCCCCGAGCACTAACTTATCGTTTTGTTTATTCTCCTCTCCCGCCACTTACACCTACGATACAATAAATCAAAATTATAATAAGCTATTTTCTAATTTTAATTCGAAGCGTAAACAAATTCGGCCTTAAACACAAATGAAATTTTGAACTACCGACACAACACAATCGAACCACGACATTGCATGTTTAGCAGCTCATATCCCAGTTCACATGAACCTTAGACAAGACCGTCTCGTGTCAAATTTGATTATTATTGGACATTCAGTTGGGCAATCATTGTTTTTAGAAGCCAAAGTTTTGTTTTATGCGCCTCCGGACGGGGCTGCGTCGCGAGGACACGGCCGCGGGTCGCTCACCGCGCAAACGGTAAGGGCGAGCACACACGGCGCCGGTGCGGTGCGCCGCGCCGGTTCAGTTCGCAGTCTATTCGCAGCCGGAAGTCGAGGGTCACGAGAGTGAGACAGAGAGAGAGAGAGTAACGTCCGTGTGTCCTCGCCCTGCCGGCCGGCGGCGCAGCCCCGGCGAGGCGCGGTCGAACGCGTCGCCGCGGCAGGTAGGGTGTGTGAGCGGGCGGCGGCGGCGGCTGACCGTCTCGCGTGCCGGCAGGAGCTCAAGACGACGGCGGACACGCTGCGGGCGCTGCAGGCCCAGCTGGAGCGCGCTCTGACCACGACTGGCCTGCCGGGCGGAAGTGCAGGCGCCACTCTCACCGCGGTGCTCGAGACGAAGGAAGCGCGCATCGCCACCTTGGAGCGGCAGGTTGCGTTACTCGAGAGCGAGCTGGCCGCGTACGTGTCGCCGCCGCCGCCCTCGCTCGCGCCGTCCCACACTTCGCTATACGATAAGGTCGACCCTCCGTTCAAGAGACAAGTAAGTTTTCTGCTGAACGACGTGCGCGTGATGAAGGATGGGCGCCTGAGCGCGCCGCCGCAGCGGCCCGCTCTGCGCGTCTCGCCGGCGTCCCGCCTCACCTACTATAGCGCCACCACGCTGTGACCGCCAGCGCCGGCCCCCGGCCCCACGGCCCTACGGCCCCACGGCCCCACGGCCGACACCGACTACCGTGTCAATTTATTCGCTTTAAGTACCGTACCTAGCCGAAATCGCCGAATGTGTTGAATCGTAATATTTTTATGTAAACTTGTTCGTTGTTAAAGCTATTTTTATTAAAATAAGAGAAATTATATTCTTAAAAGATGTCGATCGAAATATTTTTGTTAAATAGGGCCTTAGTGAAAGCGAATATATGAATTTAGATGTAATCGTACGGTTAGATGAGATATGTGAGATCTTACGTTGACATCAAAACTGTCGATTTAGAGATAGACTGTTAATAAAGACTGTCGAGGTCGAGCGCATCGAACTTAAACTTCGAGTATGTTTGTTTGGCTCCTGTTCTGATCTGTTTTGATTTGATCATGTTGTGCTTTCGGTGTACATTGCCCGCGCTCGCGCTCGTGCCCGCGCTCGCAGGCAGTACAGTGCCAGCCGTCACCCGTCATCCTCATAGCATAGAATAGCCCATCACAGACCCGACCTCTCTCATTAGTGGTCATGCATCAGTCTGTCTCACACTAGGTAGATAAATGTATCACAACATAGGCGCCCGCGCCCGTGCATCTAACGATGTTTTCTCTCTATTTGATATTCCACAACGAATTCTGGAAAGCTTTCTACCCCATCATCGAATTTCTGACTTTTCATATTAGCCATTAGTTTAGAAAGTTTTCCAGTGTAAATGTTCATACTACTTCGTGTTCTTTCGATAAGATTTTTGTGTAATTAAGATTCTATGACGACATGTTTATAATTGAAGAGTAATGCATGAAACTAATGAACGTGTGAGAATGATATGTCGAAATGTCTTCCATGGCACCGATTATAATATGTCATGTGTTCAATAAGAGTGCTGTAAACATTTCGTTTGTTACTAATATAAGGTTAATAACATTTTAAGCTTGCGTCGCTTGTCATACTTCGGTACTAACTTTGGTGATCATTGAATCAGTATTGTTGAGTAGATTGAGATTTTTAACATCGATATCATTTCCGCCATCACTTTTGCCTCAGTAGAATAGTTTTGTTTTGATATTGTTCGAGTCTTCCATGATGTTCAGTTTTACTAATCGTATGTATGGGTTTCTTATCTAATTTTATATTCGGATGGATGGTGGAATGATGAGCAGCTGGATGAATTTCGTCTGGAGATTCAAAGGAGAGACCAGGAGATCCTGGCGATGGCTGCGAAGATGAAAGCATTAGAGGAACAGCACCAGGACTACCAGCGTCACATAGCCGTGTTGAAGGAATCCTTGTGCGCTAAAGAAGAACATTATAGTATGCTGCAGACAGATGTAAGTGATCCTGACATTAAAAAAAGGGTAAATTCATATGCTATCAACGAAAAACACAAACTTTTATAAGTTCTGCCTTGTGGGAGCCACCAATATCAAGCTATTTGTCCCTAAATACATTACTTATGTGACCAAATTCAGTACTGATACCAGTCTAAAATAAACAGATTTACAAAAAAATAGAACTTTCTCTCAAAATTATAACAGAAGTTGATAGTTACAAGAAACTATTCAAAGATATTAAAGTTACAATAAATAACTTCTTAATAATTTGCCGTGATCAAATATATGACTAAAATTCAATGACCACACATCATCTTTAACCCCATCATACAAAACATGCTATGCACAGCTTTTATGTCGTGATTTGTGAATTCTGTGTCCAACAACTAATTAAATATATTGAAAAATGAAACGTTACAATACGTTTCGTACATGTTTAAATCAATTATGTAAAGTCACGAGCACTGCTAGAACTTATATCACAGTTTATCAACCAGGTTGAAGAACTAAAGGCGCGTTTAGATGAAAAGAACCGGCAAGTGGAGAAGAAATCCGCAGCAGCCATGTCTGCAGCCCATGAACTTGCAGAGTTAAGAGACCACTCCGAGATCAAGGACCGCAAGATCAACGTTTTGCAGAGGAAGGTAGGCCAGAAGGGGGTTAAGTCCTGTTGTTGGTAAGCTGTAGTTAGAGCTAAAAGATATCGCCCCTATAAATTTGAAACTATATTAATTCAAAAAGAATTGAACATTGACGGAACAAACTTACGTCATACGTATTTACAGTTTTGTGAAGAATATGCAAGACTCTTTTATTAATCATCATCTGTTTCCTCGTTTTCTGTAACCATGAATGTTGCCCTGGCAATCTTGAATTAAGTAAAGTCAAATTGGAGAAGAATATTTATTTATCAACCAATTTTCACTACTATGTAACTCGTTAGGCTGTGGATCTCTTTCTTTTGTCTATTATTTTGTTGACGTCAGCTTATATTGTGAACTTTATCTGACTATTCCCTAATAAATACAGACAAATTTGTTGTTAGTATAGAACTATAAACTCATAGTATATGAGTTTACCTCAGTAATGAAAATCTTACACAAAAAGAGGTATGATTTCCGCATCTCCTAAGGCTAGTCACTTATAGAAGACGAGCATTTATGTTATATAATTGAACTGCAGCACATAATAAAAGAAAATAATAAGCTAAACTCTGTGAATAAGTTTTTGCAATGATACTAGAGCATAATAGATTTACTTACCTATTTATAAAGTCATTCAGATGGCCATATGTTTATAAGAATGTAGAACAATTATGTATTTTTATTGAATTTACTCGTAAACATTCCTGATTTTGTAAATAAAATTAAATTGCCATAATATTCCTTAGGTCTATGTAGCAGGTATCTGTGTACATCCAATTATTTATCATATTGTATATACATCTATAATGAAGTTTGTAAAGTATCCTACCTCATAGTTATTACAAGAGAACAGACTGGCTGCACTCACCTTAAAACTGTTTTAGAGGTCAAGTCCAACGTTCTTCCTTCGCTCTATACGTTCTATTAAATATAATGGAAGTTCTATTTTAGGGAGCGTTGACGCTTGGAAATCTTGCTTTAAACTTTTAGGTATATGCTCTTCTATCTTAACTCAAAATTGAAATGATTTTATCCCAAAATGATTTACTTATGCCTAACTCTAAATAATATAATTATTTATTATATTCACCGGCAATGATGGGTTCCACGCTAGGCTCTAAGCCTTTCTGTGGAAGCGTATGATTGGTTTTTGAATATAAAAAAAACTGTTTCAAGAACATCTCTGGTCTTTCCATGTTATATGGAATAGTTTCTGTTATTGATAGTGATTACAATAAACTATTGAAGTTAACTCATTCTAAAATATCGTGGGAATTCCACCGATACAGTATTTAAGTAGCTGAATGCAGACGATCTGTTGTATTTATACTTATTATTCTATCGATACTAGTAATGGAACTGGCTATAAATTTACAACTTTATAATTTATTACCTTATCATTTGCTTCCTTATTATTTATGTATTAAATCTCTTTGACCTCTTTTAAATTGTAAATTCCCGAATTGATTGAAAACTTATTTTCATTTAAACATATATTGAAATCTGATGTCATATTTTAACTGCTCATTGGATTAAATCCTTTCGAATGAATGAGCAAATTGCTGTTTCGTATCTGCAATCATCAAACGGATTATCAATAGCTATAACTCTTCGGTTAGGTATGTATTTAATGGGATGAAACCGCTATAAAAACAGATATCATCGTTATTTTATGGTATTACGTTATAATATATTTATTCTGTGATGTCATCAAAAACATAATTGGTGCAATGTGGGTTCATGTTTTAATGTTCACCTTTGCCAAAACATTTAAAAACATTATGGCATCAGGCGCAAAATCCAATCACATTAGTTTATTTAATATGCATATTTACTTTGACTGAAAAGAATAATCATATTGTATTGGAATTGGAGTAATCAGAGTTGGTCGTACAAGTCTTAACTGTCTCTTATTTTTTTAAATGTCCATTTATAGTTATCTATCTATATTATATGGATATAAACTCTTAAGATTATGCCTACAAATAAGATATACAGAATTCGTTTCAATTTCATTATACTACTTCCTTCTTACATTCAAATGTCGTTATCACAATCTATGAATATTGTTTATATTAAAATTTTAATATGATGTAGCTGTTCCTTATCCCAGTGCCGTATTAAGCTTGGTTATTGGTTTTTTCTACATTTTTGTTTTGTAAGTAAGTACTTTTGTTTATTTTATTTTTGTCTTTGTTGCTTTATATTGTATTGTTTCACGCTTGCTATATTATATTCATTTTGTTACTATTGTGATTTGGTTTCAGTTTTTAGTTTTGGTTAGCTAAATTAAACAAGTCTAAAGTTCTAACTCTGGAACTATATTTTCAGATTGAAAACCTTGAAGATCTATTAAAAGAAAAAGATAATCAAGTAGACATGGCTCGCGCCAGATTAAATGCTATGCAAGCACACCATTGCTCCTCTGAAGGGGCGCTATCGTCTCTTGAAGAAGTCATAGGAGATAAAGAGAAACAAATCCAACAACTTAGAGAGCAACGAGATAGGGCTGAACATGAAAAGAACGAAGAACGTGAGCTACATGAGCGTGAAATAGCAGAGTACAAAATGAAACTACACGCTCTAGAAAGCGAAGTCGAAAAACTTGGAGCAAGGCTCGAAAGGGCTCAGGCGGAAAAAGATCGCCTTGAAGCTAAGCTTGAAAGCTCACAATCTGAACTTGGAAAATCTAAAGCAGAGCTAGACAAAGCTGCAAGTGAAGTCGGAAGATCTGGTGCTGATTGGGAAGCAGCGAAACAGCGCTTAGCCAGACTAGAACTTGAGAATGAGAGGCTAAAGCATGAATTAGAAAGATCACAGACAACCTTTGGAAGGAGTACTTTAACTACTTCTCAGGAATTAGACAGGATCCAAGAGAAGGCTGATAAGAGTGCGACAGAGTTGAGACGTGCACAGGCTGAATTGAGAGTGACGCAGGCTGATGCAGAAAGAGCTCATGCTGAAGCTGGTGCTCTGCAGGAGAAACTGGAGAAGTCTCAAGGTGAAGTGTACCGTCTGAAGGCCAAGCTTGAAAATGCACAAACTGAGCAGGATAGCCTAAAGGAAGAGTATGACCGGTAAGTAGAAAATGAAATTAAAATAAACGCAATTAAAGTGCGAACACATTTGTTGTATTGTGAAACGTGATAAGATCTAGCAGTATATTGTGATTTCTAGTTGTTCAATCGCATCAAACTAAAGTTTTATTGTTTGTTACTTTTTTCTGCTGAAACAGCTCTGAGGCTTTGAGTATAATTTAAATGGGAATAGTTTATACCCATAAATAGCAAGGCTATTTTATGCCAAAATACTTTTTCTGTACAGTTAGTAATGTTACTAGAAGCTGTAATCGCGGAGCGCCTATTCTACAATGCGACACAGGAAACTAGGAGCTATCGAAATAAATCAATTCAGCTTGAACCCCTTTTCACAAAGTATGATAGGGTAGTTGACACAGTCAAAAATAAATTACAATATAATGTTAACATGATAGTGGTTGGAGCAAGTAACTCGAATATTTTAACAAATTTATTATGCATTGGGTTTACTTTATTTTGAATAAATAAAACTTGTACAAAAGTTTCTAGAAGTCACGTGTCCTCAAACGGTAGTAGCGGCGGAAATGATGTCATAAGGGCAAAAACAAACGTGTGGCATGATAGTGTCGTGCCTTATCAACAGATTGAGAATCAAGCAAGTGAAGGAAGCATCTAATATTCTTGCTTTAAAACTAAATACATACTAGGTCAAAGGACAAACTGTCGATCCATAAACACGGAATCAAGCAAGTGAAGGAAGCATCTAATATTCTTGCTTTAAAACTAAATACATACTAGGTCAAAGGACAAACTGTCAATCCATAAACACGGAATCAAGCAAGTGAAGGAAGCATCTAATATTTTTGCTTTAAAACTAAATACATACTAGGTCAAAGGACAAACTGTCGATCCATAAACACGGTTATTGCCGCAACCGCAGATAATATTTTTGTTTTACATTTTTTATATTAAATAAATACCTAAGTTTATAATAATATGCAATAGTAAATTCATTTGACTTTTATCATTGTTGTTACACATTTATGTTTTTTTTTCTTTTTTATGAATAAAAAAGAGTTTTGATAGACAGATAGACAGACAGACAGACAGACAGACAAACGAACAGAAGGACAACAAAGTGATCCGATAAGGGTTCATTTTTCTTTTGAGGTGGGAAACCCTATAATAGTATTAAACAAATTATGCGGATGAAATGTAGGTTTATTCGTTCGTAACAGAGTTATGAACTTTTTTTTCATGTAGGTAGTTAGAGTCTGGTCTAAGAAATAAGTCAGTCATTTAATTACTGCCTTGTACGAGTCACGTGGATGCATTACTAAAATTTGCTAACACGATTGACGAAAAAAAAACAAAAGGTATGTTTCATGATTTTATACACTTTACTGACATTCGTACACCATTATGGACATCAACCGTTAATAATCCACCATTATTAAACGTCAAGACTTGATAATAAACACAAAAGAAAATATTGTTGGGTTTTTCCCGCCATCTCCATGTACAAGCAAGCAACCTCCAAGCAAGCCAAACGTATTATAATCCCAACACAATTTGTTTTTGCCCTAATAACGGCATACGACGAATAGGCCGCCATTGAATAATGTTTTAGCGCCAATTTTAAAAGGCAATAAAAAACATAGTTTTTTTAAATGCATGTGCAAAATGTGCATTTCGGTGTCCTGACTAATTTAACATATATTAAAAAAAGGTCAACAACCCTATTGTAATTTTATCATATGTCTCGGTTTCGAAGTCACGATTGCTAGTATTTTTTCTTTAAGCAGTGACAAAGCCTACATAAAAAAATCATAGTTCTGATATCAACTAAATTTATGAAGGCAATAATTATGAAAATGTTTATCTTTCTGATAAAGTTTTTTTTTACAGTCTCCAAGCATCGATAAGCCGCCTCCACTCCGAGCGAGACAAGGCAATAGCGGAATTGGAGAAGTCGAGAGAAGAGCTGGAAAGAACTCAAGCCACTCTTGGCAAAGCGCAACTCCAGCAAGACAAACTGCAAGCATCGCTTGATGCAGCACATTCTGAAATCGACAAGCTTCAAGAAAAGTTGGATAAAGTTGCTACTGAGAATCGAAAAGTAAGTTTTTTTAAATATTTTCTTGTGACGAGACGGACAAGTCGTGTGCCCATGACAGTTGCAGTTCCACCCAGACTTTAGATATCAAATGTTTCATGACACTGCGCTCGGAACCATGAGACTTCGGTTTGGAGTCCCAAGCATCTAAAAATCTTCATCAAACTAGTTGTGCTAATAAAAAAATATCATGCGAGGCACTCTTTTTTTGCATTTTTTTATAATGATATATCAATGTGACTCCCTCTCACCTGATGGAAAGCGAAGATGGAATCAAGAAGCAAATACCATTAGTGCTGCCATAAGCTGCACTAATCGCCACCCCTATGATGACCTGACAAATGCTTTTTCACGCCCCGCTTGAAAGACCCAGGGTCATAGCTGCAAGGAAATACGTACGCCGGTAGAGCATTCCACAATTTAATTACACGACAGAGGTAGAAACTGCTAAACTTTTTGGTTCGTGGTAAGAAGTTTTCAACAGTATATGGATGCAATGTTAGACCGGAACGAGTAGTTCGGGATCGGAATGGTGAGGAAGGAATAAGATTAAAAAGCTCTTCAGAACATTCGCCATGAAACAACCGGTAAAAAACGCTAAGAATGCTATAGCTTGTCTTTGTAGACTGTCGAATAGAAGTGAATAATATTCGAATTATATTTAAGACACACAATCAACAACCATATAGGTAGTCATGGAAACCATTATCATGCCTAAAGAAGTTTTCACTTCAAAACTACATTATCTATGACAAAGCGTTCGGTGACGGTGACGAGAGTTCCTTGATTTTTGTTCACCCAAAAAGTGCTCAACGCGAAGTTTTCACTTCAAACAAAATTTGTATAAAACATGCGACTGACCTCAATATGAATAGTTAAGAAAATCGATACGGATATTCCAATCAACTTATAATGATGACTACAATCATATTAATATTATAGATGTAGAAGTATGTCCGTGTTACTCATTGGGGTAATTGTACGCCAACACCACATAACTGATTACTCTGCCATTATTTAAATAGGTGTAATGTTGATTCAGATAAAGATCTGGGGGCCTACTCTCACCTTTTACGAAACTATCATAAATCAGGAGCGTATTGTAATAAGCTTAGAATAATCATACTTACTATCGTGCTCCCACTGACACAAAACGGTCAACTAAATTTAATGGTAAGGTTGCAATATGACTACTTTAAGAGATGAGAGTAGAGAAAGACAGTTTAACACTGGAACAATGAAACGTAGTGTCAAAGTTCACGAATTGAGTGAAATATTTGATACTACATCATCAAAACGTCTATCGTAATGCATTATTATTTTAAGCTTGCTATATTGACGTGGTGGTACCAAATTTAATGGTAAGGTTGAAACATGCCTACTTTAAAAGGTGGGAGAAGGGCCCCTGGAATAGTACAAATAATACTATCTAATCCAGATAAAATTCTGTGGGAGGAAAGTTTCAATATAGCCAGAGCCGTAGAGCATACCTAGTATTAGTTTAAAATATGACACTTCCAAAGATCATAAGTATCCTTTATTACGCCTGTTTTGCGAACCCACAAGTTGCGACTTTAGTAAAGGATAATTACTAATCCTTTCTGGGTTCGAACCCTACGACCTGTGGCGAGGAGAGCATTAAATTTATTTATCCATGATTATTTTTTTATTAATAGGTTCGCAAACTGGACGTTTCAACAACATAAGAGACAGAGATTAACATTATATAAACATGAATTGCTGAACGCCCTACTCGGTGCGAACACAGCATGCGTATAAATAGTTCATACCAAAAATATAATAATTTTGTGTAATTACTATAGTTACCATAAACATCGCAAAGAAAAAAAAATAACTATAACATTTTTAGAAACTTTTGACATGACTGCATGACCTGTTTGCATGAGCATCACTGGTTCAATTTCAACTGTCGTATGAGGACGGAGCATTTTACTTGTAATTGTTTGAACGGCGTTATCCGACCAAGAGAAAAGTTTTTATAAGCACTGTTACTTTTCTATTGACGCCGCAACCCTTGATAATTTTTGGAGCACTAAAACGAACTACATTTTTAGACAGATATATCACACAATCCATGTATTGTAGTAGCTTATACATTGATTTAAATAATGGAAACATTATTTACTCTGTAGCTCCAAGTGGACCGCGAGAAACAAGCCTACGACTTCGAGTCCTTGCAGTCACAACTGGACAAGGCACTGGGTCAAGCCGGTCGCCTGCAGAAGGAACGGGACACTGCACAGCTGGACGCTGACAGGTTCCACGACAAGAATGAGAAAGCACAGGTCAGTTAAAAAAGTATACTTAACAAAAAACATAAACTCACTTCTACACTATACTTACTAGATACAAACTTAATAACCCTTTGCGTACCATTGACGTTAATTTACGTGCGTTTCATTCATAAATCTTTTGTTTTAATTATCACGGTATAGCAAGGATTAAGGCGCGCTCGTACCCTGATTAAAGAAAAAGCAGCATTTTTAAACACCTAGTGTAACGAAACAGATCAATAGTATATTATGAAAAAAATACAAAGGTTAGAAAAGGAATAGAAAAAGAGTAATAACCGAATAGAATTCATAAATATAACTCTCTTTCAGCAGATAAATATCCTCCATATTTCACTTCACAAAGTTTCTTATGCTAATCGGGTTTATGTATAGGTATATACGAGTAATTTCTTAATTAGGCTACTTTGTGAGAGCTGGTGCTTAATGTAGGTTTTGTGAAAAACCTGTATTACAAGTCACCAGGGCTCCCTCGGTAGGAACAATTTTCGTAATTTTTACATAACCATATTTTTACAATGTAATATTAACAAGTAGTTGGTGTACTTCAAGTAGGTAAATAAATCATTATGTGAAAACAAGTTTAGTTATCTAGTTGATTTGAAAAAACAAATCAATACTTTAGGTATGTACTAATACTAATACTTTAGGCAGTATGCTTAATTATTATTCATTAATTATTAATAAGCTATAATTAAGCTCAAAGTCGCACAACGAGCTATGGAGAGGGCTATGCTCGGGGTTTCTCTACGTGATCGAATCAGAAATGAGGAGATCCGTAGAAGAACGAAAGTCACCGACATAGCTCAGAAGATTAGCCAGTTGAAGTGGCAGTGGGCAGGGCACATAGCACGCAGAACAGATGGCCGATGGGGCCGAAAGGTTCTGGAGTGGAGACCACGTACCGGCAAGCGCAGCGTAGGTCGTCCACCGACACGGTGGACAGACGACCTGAGAAAGGTCGCAGGACGACGTTGGATGCAGGCCGCTTCCAACCGGTCCTTTTGGAAAATCATGGGGGAGGCCTATGTTCAGCAGTGGACGTCCTACGGCTGAGATGATGATGATGAATTATTAATACGTCATATACATATAAACTAAGCTTGTAGATAAGCATCCACATAACAAAAAAATGCAATATTTATAATTATATGTTTTTTACATGAGACCAAAACTCACCGACCATTTCGTTATTCGTTATTAAGTTTATTTTCGCTACTTTCGTTACCATGTCACGCAACGGTTATCGATGTCGTCATAAATCGTCACAATTAAAAATGTTACAAGAATTTTAATAAGGGGTGTAACAAAGGCATTGCAAAGTAGATATTGTATTTCGTTTTGAGTAAAAAATATAGGGGAGTAAAATTGGAAAAATTAGAACAATGGGGAGAACTAAGTGATGTTTACGTTTTCTTCATGAAATGAGTGCCTTACATTTCGAAATGCTTAGATTTAATCATTTTAAATCCGGTAAAATGGTACGTATGCCGTATAACCGACTTCAACAAAAAGGAGCGGTTCTCAATTCGACGGTCTGTTCTTTTGTATGTATGTTACGCGATCATTCCGCCAATTATGAATCGATATTCCACCGACTTCCAAAAATGAGGAGGTACTCAATTAGACTATATTTTTTTATGTTTGTTACCTCATAACTTTCGATATGGTGAACCGATTCACAAAATTCTTTTTTTGTTTGAAAGCTGGTGCTTCTCGTGTGGTCCCAATTTATCAAATTCGGTCCAGTAGTTTTTGAGTTACACTCCAATAACTAAATAGAATGGAAGTCGGTATTCAATTTTTCAAATTTTACTTGTGATGATTATTTTTGTTTGGTATCTACGACACTTAAGAGGTAATATAAACTTAATCGAAATTGATATAGCGCGTTTTGTGAAACGCAACAAAAAACGATATATATACGCAGATAATGTTTTGGTTTATTTGGCAACTTTTGTTAGATGATAACCGAGTGAACGAAGCGTATCTGCTTTAACTGGTCAAATTGACTTTCATCTGACCGTTTTTTTGTTAGGTTGTATGTTGATCCTCCTGTACAGCTCGCATTTTCAATTTTTTTCAGTCTTTTTTTAAATTTTCAGTCTTGACGAAAGAAAAGTAAAAAGGAAAAAAGTACAAAGTATGCATTCTACTATTCAATAAATTTTCTTTATCGTCGTCGATTTTTGAGGGGGAGGATACTTTTCCTGGGGGGAAGTTTAATGCGGCGCTATTTACCGACCGATTTTGTTAAAATTTGGTATGTGCATTAGGTACTTGACTTTAAAGAAGAACTTTCAATATAAGCATAATTTGTTTAGCGGTTGCCGAGATTGTAAAGTTTAAAAACTGGTCGATTTTGGAAATATCGGTCGATTTTGGAATTTAGATTCGGCATTCTCCAACTGCAGACTGCGAAAAATTGCCGCTGATAAGACTGTGCTCGTAAGGTCTACTGTTCGCAGAACTACTAGTAATTTATCATCAACCTCGGGCCTTAAAATTTTAAGCTGGTATCTTAAATATTAGAAGTCTTAAAAATTTTCAAATTGTTTGTTATTTACGAGTATTTCAGAACAAACCAATTTAAAGTCAGTTAAAGTAAATATTAGGAACTTCCTGAACATACGTTTTGGTTTCATCGCCATTAGTACAAAAGTTAATTCATTGTAAAACTAGGACACTCGGCACTCAAAATGTTTGATACTTTTCAACCGATTTCAAAAAACAGGATTCTATCTACGAGTATACATATATCTCCCGTTGTCGTATCCCTCCGTTTTTAAGGTCCTTCTCAAGTTGCCGTGCGATTCTCTAAGAGCAAATATCATTGCATGTTGTCAACATCTTGAACGTGAAACAAAGGACGAGATGACAAGAAACGTTGGAAAAAGAACCTTGTGTACAAAGGCGATATCTCATAAAGTATTTTGTACGGCTGGTTGGATGTAAAAACTAGCTACGCCCCGCGGTTAGACCCGCATGGTGCTGGATGATGAAAAGTATCCTATGTGTTAATCACGCCACATCATACAAAGTTTATCAAAATTGCTGCAGCCGTTTGGGCTTTAAGAAAGCACAAACCACAAACTTTTGCTTCTATAACATTAGTGTGAAAAGAAAACCGGGCGCAGTAATCTTAAAAAAACACAAACTTTCGCCTTTATAATATACTAGCTGGTGCCCGCGACTTCGTCTGCACATGATTAGTACTTCGTGTATCTTATTATCTTCTCCAAGGCCATATATCTTTATACCAAAATGTCATAAAATATTTACATGGTCAAACGCAATTTCTAATAGTATTAGTAAATTTAAATACTTAGTAAATCAATCAGTAAACACTAAACGCCTATTCAAACCTGGGCGTTATTCGCTACCGCGAGCGATAGAGAAATCCGAAAGGGTATGCGTTAATTTCACTTTTCACACCAAAGCGGATATCTCTACCGCGCGCGTTAGAGATATTCGTTGGCAACGGTTAGCGGGGCGGCGGAACTAGTTTCGCCAAACAAGAGAAAATACCGCCTCACTAGGCGGTACAAGTTTAGCTGCAGTTGTGGAACTTGATACTATTTACCCATCGAGTTCCGCGTGGTAGTTTTCGCTACCCACAGCAGTAGTGAATAACGCTCAGGTCTGAATAGGCCTTTATAATAAAATACAGTACCTACGTACATTACACATATAAAATTAATCACAATGGAAAAAAACTGTCATTACATTACGATAGACTATATTTGTGTTACATTTCATCACTCTTGACGGTCATCGAGCACGTCTAGTGTATCGAGCTGTCAAAATGATAGCGTGATTTTGATTAAACTATCAGAAACTGACAGACTGACACAAACTTTGACAGATCCAAGAATATTACACTTTTCACCCGCGTGGATGATGATGATGATGATAATGAAAAGTAGCCTTTATGATATTTCAGACTATAATCTATCTTTGTGCCAAATTTCATGCAGATCCGTTCAGCCGTTCTGTAGTTTTTGAGTAACAAACATACATTTATCCATCCATCCATCGATCCATCCAAACTGTCACATTTATAATATTAGTGGGATAAGATATTAGTGGGATAAAAACAACTTGGCGTAGCGTTCTTAAGAAAGCTACGCGGCGTAGCAATTTTGGACGCTACCGGTGGAGCTACGCGAAAATGCTCACCGTAGAGCTGTATACGGGAAACCTACCGCGAGAACTAATTAAGTGGATTGCATAGGTACAGCTAGTACTTGTCCACACTAAAAGAAAAAACTCTTTTCTACCTCGTAACATTGTCCGATTTCAGTGGTTTTTTTTTCATGTAATCGACACATTGTTTGCTATGCCCGTACGTTTTGTTTTTTTTCTGTATTTATTTATTTATTTATTTATTTATTTATAGAGATACGCCAACAGTGAACATATTACACATTCTTAAGAAATACAAAAAATTTATACATACATAGATTTACAGGCGTATACAACATTCGCCAAAAAAGTGGTTAGACACTAAAACTATATAATCAAATAACATAATTATATGAAATTCTTAGTATTATTTGTCTCTAGTTAGAGACTTTACTATTTTGTTTTTAAAAACATATAAAGAATCATTAAATACATCCAGATCACTCAAGGAAACGTTAAATTCATTATAGGTGCGACATAATCTTTTTGCAGGGGAGTTAAGTGCCAAATTGGTTCTAGCAGCTTGCCGCCGACCTAGAATTCGAGAAATTCTGTGCCTCGGATAGTGGTATGGAACGTTTAGAGAGATTTCTTTGAAAATAGATGGACTGTCAATAAATGCATGGATCACTTTATGAAGAAACGTTAGATCGCGGATTTTTCGCCTGTCTCGCAAGGTATGCATTTTAAAATAACTTAGACGACTTTCATAAGGACTTCTGTGGGAAATGCCTTGGCTGGAGAAAGCCAATGATCTAGTAAAAGCACGCTGGACTGTATTTCAAAGTAATATAAATTTAATTTTTTTAAACTTAAGAATACTGAAAAAATCAAAACGTACGAGCATAGCAAACACTGTGTTGATAGCATGAAAAAAAATCACTGAAATCGGACAAAGTTAAGAGGTAGAAAAGAGTTTTTTCTTTTTGTATGGACAAGTACTAGCTATGCAATCCAATTAAGGTGCATTTGATTCAATAAGTAAGTGACTACCAGCGCCCCGTGGTTTCACCCGCGTGGTAGCGTATGTTACTCAGGCTTAATGTAGCTTTCAGATAAAAAAATTATTGGTTTAAGTTAAGTTTCGGAGAGTAGTTTTTTGCGTTTATTAATTATAAACAATCAAACAGTTTTAACAAGTTATTTTAAACAATTTTGACGGGTTTTTAAACAAGGATAGGCCCTGTTTATACTTATGCTACAAATGTCAAGAGTCAATGAGAAAACGGATAATTCGTTTGTATGGACAAGACTGTTTAATCAGACATGAGGACTAGTAAGTATGCGTATTCATTTATTAGACCTTGTCCACGTGGAATAAAGTTACCGCGATCCCTGGAATTAGCCCTCCAATCGAGTTAAATACTTGCCTATGTCGTAAGCCCGGGTACAAACCATCTCTACTTCAAATTCCACCCAAATCTGTGCCACCGTTTTTGCGAGCTTGAGTAACAAACATACAAAACATTAAGAGTGTCAATATAATATGTCAAACTCACGAGAATTACAATACAAATCATAAATTTTTATTATTAAAGTCAGAATCATTTATTCAATTTAGGCATCAAAGACGCACTTATGAACGTAAATTTTTCATTATAATGTACTTTAAAGACTCTACCACCGCTTTCCAAATATATAGAGCCTACCGAGAAGAAGCGGCAAGAAGCTCGGGGGGCCATTATTTTTACATAGATGTTTACAATGTTTCTACTTAGGTTTTACTAATAGTACATTTACGGTCGTTTTCAATAACTTATCCATCGTCGGTTTACCCTACTAAAGATAGATATTCGACACTATTTGTATATACGCTGTATATATATACTATGTCAGATTTCTATCGGTAGTAAGGAAAACTGTGAATAGATAGAATATTGAAAACGGCCGTTAATGGGTACAGAATGACAGCTTGCCAGAAGTGGAGTATTCCAAGCAACTTTGTTTTGTCTATATAGAAATATGTCGGACTTTATTATAAGCTTTTTTTATTAAAACGTTTTTTACATTCAATTTGAATTACTGTAGACTAGTTGCGCCCCGTGGTTTCACTAGCGTGGTGATGGACGATTCTTTGTGTTAACCTTGCCCCTACCGTAACTAATTAAAATAAAATATTTATGAATGAATCTGACGTAAATTAACGTCTCCGGTCAGGGAAGGTTTAGTCCAGTACCTCATCTATCTATTTACCAAATTTGCTCCAAATGAATTTAGTTTTTGCATGATTGAGTAACAAACATCCAACCATACATCCAGAGATTCGTAGTTATAATATTAGTAAGATATAGAATAATAATAATAATAATAAATCCTTTATTACAACAAACAGTTACAACACTGTTTTAAACTATCACGGTTGTTCTCTAAAGTTCGAACTAAAGCGAACTGTTTCATGCCGCATCATGGAACACATAAAGGCAGTAAAAAACAATGAAAGACACAAATCTGCCATAGCTGAGCATCTGCTGGACGCGGGTCCTAACCACTGGATTGAATTCCATAACCCTAAAATGTTGTCCACCGAACGCCATTACATACCAAGGCTAGTAAAGGAAACTATTGAGATCTCGAAATGCCAGAATTTCAATCGAGGTGATGGTTTTCAACTCGCCAGTGCGTGGAATCCAGTATTAGGTTGTTTTAAAAATAAAAGTCCGCGTTCAAAATGTGTTCAAAATACTATACGCAGTGATACAGTGAGTGTGTTTTGTCGGGACTTAGGATCGAGTTCGAGTTCCAGTGATAACCGTAGCAAAAGACTAAGAAAGAGGGTAGATCGTTATGTCTGCACCTAACTTTTAAACTTTTTGACCAACCACCCGCATTCTTCAGTCTTCCCGTGAACATGGTGCATGTAACTGCGCCGAAATATCGGGAGCTCATTCCACAACCTTACCACGGTAAATATCCCGTTAATAATCATATAACTTTAAACAGTTACAAGTTATGTAACATGATATCAATGATGAGTGTAATACAGTTTCAAAAGGAATACTTTGTACTCTTATGATAGCATGAGTGGAAAACTGGAATTCAAACTAGGTTTCCCCGTGCTATGAATATAGAAGGAAGTAGGATAGCGTGATAGCCACAAGATTTTTCTCAACATGACGCGAACAGCCGTTTCGTCAATAAACACCATAAAAAATCAGTATGAACTCATACGACTGGTTTTTTATACATTTTGTACAATATTTTATTATTACGCGGGCAATAAATGGCGGCGTACAGTCTAGACCGAAAGTCTCGCTATAAAAGATGATGTAAGCTCAAATAATGTAGAGAGCAACGTACTCAGCTTTATCGATCTCGTTTGACAAAAGTAGTCCATGAGAAGTAGGTCAGGTATTGGATGTAATCAACACTCGTATTATCCACAATATTACTTATTTATAAACACTGCGGTTATTTTGGTTTACCGATTGATTGTAGCTGTTTTATACAACTTGCATAAAAATATCACGTGATGATCATTTGATAAGTATTCACATATTTTAAGGTGAGGGATAGCAAAAAAACAACCATACGAGTCCACTTATAAAGGAAAAAAGCGGGTAAACTTGCGAGGTCACCTTTGCGGTTACGCTTCATCCGGTCTTGTTTCCTTTCATTTGTACGAAGAGGCTTCTGATTGTCGGCTTATAGCGCTAAATCCGGCTCTGTTCTGATAAATAATGCAGCGGTGGTAGTTCTCACGAAAATAACCGGCTACCCGGATCACTGACCCGGGTAAATCCGGGGAACCGGGCTATTTAGTCTGTCACGAGTTTACTAACGGCTCCGACGTTCTTTTTATGAATTGTTTATGTTACACTTGGTAATTTATGTTTTAGGTGTGTGTAGTATGTACGTACCTAAGTGTTTGAAAGTTGAATTCAATAATATAAATAAATTCAATTCCATGCTATTGGAACTCATATTCATCATGATTTGGTAATAATAAAACGGGGTTAACTTGAAACTTCCATCGGCGATCAACTTTTGCGGGGCTCAACGACGAGCGCACCGCACTGAAGAAGGCTTCCGGATGATTCCCTTTTTAAGGTAGTGGCAATATTCATGCCACCATAAAAATGAGTTTTTTAATTCATGTCTGTTTTGTGTGCGATACTGTTTAATTTCACTGATGGCTACACTGATATTTTTTAAGTGAAAGACAAGTGTGACATTGACAGATAGTTGGAAGCTGTCAAGCTTGTGTCAGCCATTATTGTTCGAATGTGGCGTTTTCAGATGAATACTCTTATTAAAATCCAGTTGGATCTCTTTAGATTTTAGCAAAACTTTTTCTATGCGTACTGAAAAAAAAATGCTGGTTTTTATTACTATTTTTTATTTATTTTAAGAAATGTATGTATTTGTGTTGTGTAATATGAACTGTTTTATTTGTTGTCTGAAAATCAATAAATAAAATAAAAAGCTGTAATAAACATGAAAGTTATTGAAAATTACTGGAATTTACAGCAATATCACCACTATGGTATGGGCAGTGCAGATATATTGCCACCTATTTTCCACAGTTTCCAGCGATTTTCCGAATTAGAAAAAATCTTATAATCATATAAAAATATTTGTGTTATCATAACTAAATTTCATCTTCCTACCACTTCCGGTTTTCTTGGCCTTATAAAGGGATATATTGACGATCGTGATATCAACAACGCATAAGTATCACATTAATCCCGTTTTCTGTGGGTAATCAAGGATGCAACCATTAATTACGTGAAGTCATTCTGGCGATTTTTTCGGCTACCGCCCTTCGGTGAGGAGTCGTGAGATTTTGCTGGACCACTTTCGAAACACTTTACTACTACTTCAACTGCTAAGTTTATAAGAAAACTAACTATTACTAATTTAATCTTATACTATAACAATACAGTATCTAAAATTAATTAGTAATGAGTATGTATTATATATACGTTATTTATTAGTGTCGTTTTATTTAACCCTTTGTGGACCAGAGAAGTACATTTACGTCCGTTTCATTCTTATAAATCTTCCTTATAATCCTAGGCCTTTATTGATAAACGTTGCGTAAACATAGATTAGGCGTAACATGCTTTGTCTTGCTTTCACGCGTGACATTTATTGCAAGCGAAACATTGACAGATAGATGTTTAACTACTCCGGGTTTACTACAAGTTTATTAATAAGGCCGTATATGTTTTGACTATCACGGTATATAGAGGATTAATTCAATTGTTTTGAAAACAATACAACGAATTTGTAAAAGCTAAAAGGAGAATTATGAGTTTGAACTGTATGTGTGTATGCCCATACCTATGTCCAGTCGTATCTGCCGTGCGATTCTTTAAGAGCAAAACATCGTTGCATCTTTGACAACATCCGTGAAACAAATGAAGAGATGACAAGAAATGTTGGATATCAACCTTATGCACAAGGGCGATATCTCATAAAGTACTTGACGTCGGTGAGCTGGTCGTGGTATCATTAGAGAATTGCACGGCTGATTTTGATAAATAATTCGTCATTCCTTGACTGTAGCAAAGCCTAAAAGAAGAGCAGATTTTTTCCGAAGATTTATGCGCTTTAATGTGTTTTCTGAGTCGAGTAATTAAACTTTTAGTTCCATTTCTCATCGACATCACTCCTCTCAAGCCCAAAATCCAGTCAATGACTTTCCAAAACGCAAACGTTACGTAAAACCACTCAAAGTTAAATTGGTATTATTCCACGAATATACATTCGGAATGAACTCTTGCATCTCGACAAAAGCAAAGTTTCAATGTGTAACGTTACTTTTACGACAAAAGGCATTATCAACTAAAGTAACCAACTGATTAAAGAACTGGTAATAAAGTTAGGCGTATCGATTAAGGTTTAATTGTTATTATTGCTCAAATGATGTCAAGTATATCAACTTAAAAGATCATCTAAATGGCCTAGATGGTCATGGCGTCTGACACGGATTGTCGGAAGACGTGGGTTCGAATCCCGTCCGACGATGTGAATTTTTCTCTCTAACAATTCCATTTCTGCTTATATATTGAAAGTGTTCACAATCTCACCAGCAAATGGCGGAATTGAATATGTCGTTTGACGATTTTCTCCATGCACGAATCGATGCGTCATACATCGTCGATGCTGGTTTTGAGAACTGCAATATGCGATGCAAAAACACTATTTTTACGATCCCCTTCCATTAATACGACAGTGGAAATGATTATCTATGCTTACTTTTTCACTCCATTTAGTCAACGTAAAAAAAAAAAACAAGCCTGTTTCACGAGACATATAAATCTCCGCTTTCCAAGATCTTAGTTCCGGATAGAAGGATATATCTCGGACGATATTTAGCAAACAAAACCTATCGATGTTTATCGGCACTAAACCAAGGAATGTAGGCACAGAAGCGTAGCGTACTTTAACATGCCATCTTCGGGATTATAGGATATTAAGATGGTTTTTGATCTTTATGTCGAGGGCGTTAGGTACAGACTAACTAAAAGATTTACGTGTAATATGTATTGGAGGATTTCCATAACCATCTGTAAGTAATGGACCGAGCGAGCGAAGCGTCTCTGCTTTAACTGGCCAAATTGACTTTCATCTGTCCGTATGTTTGTTAGATTGTATGTTGGTCTCCTTGTATATGTCGCATTATTCAACCAATCGTGACCAAACTTGGTATGCATGTTCAACTAGGTATTTAATATAATTATTTTGTCGTCGGATTTTTGAGTGGGGAGTACTTTTCCTAAAAAGGGTGACCGTTTGCTACAACTCTATTTACCGACCGATTTGACCGCGTTACTTTGCGGAAATTTATTTATTAAAACGATATTCAAATAAATATTTAGTGACACTTCCGCTGGACAAATTCTTGCACTGCATCACCGCTATAAGAATTTGTCCAGCGGAATTGTCAATGAATACTTATTAAATAATCGTTTTTTTTATTTGGTACACGCATTAGGAACTTAATTTCAAAGAGGAATTTCGAATATGAGAATAATAAATTTCAAGCATGAAAGTTGATGCAAGAAGCTTTATTGACATTATATACTTAGATGCATCTAATTCGCGAACTGATTCATGAGAAGTTTATGAATGGAATAAAATAGGTTCGAATTGGATCATCATCTTAGCCGTAGTACGTCCACTGCTGAACATATTCCTCCCCCATAATTTTCCAAAAGGACCGGCTGGAAGCGGTCTGCATCCAACGTCGTCCTGCGACCTTTATCAGGTCGTCTATCCACCGTGTCGGTGAACGACATACGCTGCGCTTGCCAGTTGGTGTTATCCACTCCAGAACCCTCCGGCCGCATTGGCCATCTGTTCTTCGTGCTATGTGCCCTGCCCACTGCCACTTTAAATGGCTAATCTTCTGGGCTATGTTGGTGACTTTCGTTCTTCTAAGGATCTCCTCATTTCTAATTCGTTGTCGTATCCCTCCGTTTTTAAGGTCCTTCTCAAGTTGCCGTGCGATTCTCTAAGAGCAAATATCATTGCATGTTGTCAACATCTTGAACGTGAAACAAAGGACGAGATGACAAGAAACGTTGGAAAAAGAACCTTGTGTACAAAGGCGATATCTCATAAAGTATTTTGTACGGCTGGTTGGATGTAAAAACTAGCTACGCCCCGCGGTTAGACCCGCATGGTGCTGGATGATGAAAAGTATCCTATGTGTTAATCACGCCACATCATACAAAGTTTATCAAAATTGCTGCAGCCGTTTGGGCTTTAAGAAAGCACAAACCACAAACTTTTGCTTCTATAACATTAGTGTGAAAAGAAAACCGGGCGCAGTAATCTTAAAAAAACACAAACTTTCGCCTTTATAATATACTAGCTGGTGCCCGCGACTTCGTCTGCACATGATTAGTACTTCGTGTATCTTATTATCTTCTCCAAGGCCATATATCTTTATACCAAAATGTCATAAAATATTTACATGGTCAAACGCAATTTCTAATAGTATTAGTAAATTTAAATACTTAGTAAATCAATCAGTAAACACTAAACGCCTATTCAAACCTGGGCGTTATTCGCTACCGCGAGCGATAGAGAAATCCGAAAGGGTATGCGTTAATTTCACTTTTCACACCAAAGCGGATATCTCTACCGCGCGCGTTAGAGATATTCGTTGGCAACGGTTAGCGGGGCGGCGGAACTAGTTTCGCCAAACAAGAGAAAATACCGCCTCACTAGGCGGTACAAGTTTAGCTGCAGTTGTGGAACTTGATACTATTTACCCATCGAGTTCCGCGTGGTAGTTTTCGCTACCCACAGCAGTAGTGAATAACGCTCAGGTCTGAATAGGCCTTTATAATAAAATACAGTACCTACGTACATTACACATATAAAATTAATCACAATGGAAAAAAACTGTCATTACATTACGATAGACTATATTTGTGTTACATTTCATCACTCTTGACGGTCATCGAGCACGTCTAGTGTATCGAGCTGTCAAAATGATAGCGTGATTTTGATTAAACTATCAGAAACTGACAGACTGACACAAACTTTGACAGATCCAAGAATATTACACTTTTCACCCGCGTGGATGATGATGATGATGATAATGAAAAGTAGCCTTTATGATATTTCAGACTATAATCTATCTTTGTGCCAAATTTCATGCAGATCCGTTCAGCCGTTCTGTAGTTTTTGAGTAACAAACATACATTTATCCATCCATCCATCGATCCATCCAAACTGTCACATTTATAATATTAGTGGGATAAGATATTAGTGGGATAAAAACAACTTGGCGTAGCGTTCTTAAGAAAGCTACGCGGCGTAGCAATTTTGGACGCTACCGGTGGAGCTACGCGAAAATGCTCACCGTAGAGCTGTATACGGGAAACCTACCGCGAGAACTAATTAAGTGGATTGCATAGGTACAGCTAGTACTTGTCCACACTAAAAGAAAAAACTCTTTTCTACCTCGTAACATTGTCCGATTTCAGTGGTTTTTTTTTCATGTAATCGACACATTGTTTGCTATGCCCGTACGTTTTGTTTTTTTTCTGTATTTATTTATTTATTTATTTATTTATAGAGATACGCCAACAGTGAACATATTACACATTCTTAAGAAATACAAAAAATTTATACATACATAGATTTACAGGCGTATACAACATTCGCCAAAAAAGTGGTTAGACACTAAAACTATATAATCAAATAACATAATTATATGAAATTCTTAGTATTATTTGTCTCTAGTTAGAGACTTTACTATTTTGTTTTTAAAAACATATAAAGAATCATTAAATACATCCAGATCACTCAAGGAAACGTTAAATTCATTATAGGTGCGACATAATCTTTTTGCAGGGGAGTTAAGTGCCAAATTGGTTCTAGCAGCTTGCCGCCGACCTAGAATTCGAGAAATTCTGTGCCTCGGATAGTGGTATGGAACGTTTAGAGAGATTTCTTTGAAAATAGATGGACTGTCAATAAATGCATGGATCACTTTATGAAGAAACGTTAGATCGCGGATTTTTCGCCTGTCTCGCAAGGTATGCATTTTAAAATAACTTAGACGACTTTCATAAGGACTTCTGTGGGAAATGCCTTGGCTGGAGAAAGCCAATGATCTAGTAAAAGCACGCTGGACTGTATTTCAAAGTAATATAAATTTAATTTTTTTAAACTTAAGAATACTGAAAAAATCAAAACGTACGAGCATAGCAAACACTGTGTTGATAGCATGAAAAAAAATCACTGAAATCGGACAAAGTTAAGAGGTAGAAAAGAGTTTTTTCTTTTTGTATGGACAAGTACTAGCTATGCAATCCAATTAAGGTGCATTTGATTCAATAAGTAAGTGACTACCAGCGCCCCGTGGTTTCACCCGCGTGGTAGCGTATGTTACTCAGGCTTAATGTAGCTTTCAGATAAAAAAATTATTGGTTTAAGTTAAGTTTCGGAGAGTAGTTTTTTGCGTTTATTAATTATAAACAATCAAACAGTTTTAACAAGTTATTTTAAACAATTTTGACGGGTTTTTAAACAAGGATAGGCCCTGTTTATAGTTTATGCTACAAATGTCAAGAGTCAATGAGAAAACGGATAATTCGTTTGTATGGACAAGACTGTTTAATCAGACATGAGGACTAGTAAGTATGCGTATTCATTTATTAGACCTTGTCCACGTGGAATAAAGTTACCGCGAACCCTGGAATTAGCCCTCCAATCGAGTTAAATACTTGCCTATGTCGTAAGCCCGGGTACAAACCATCTCTACTTCAAATTCCACCCAAATCTGTGCCACCGTTTTTGCGAGCTTGAGTAACAAACATACAAAACATTAAGAGTGTCAATATAATATGTCAAACTCACGAGAATTACAATACAAATCATAAATTTTTATTATTAAAGTCAGAATCATTTATTCAATTTAGGCATCAAAGACGCACTTATGAACGTAAATTTTTCATTATAATGTACTTTAAAGACTCTACCACCGCTTTCCAAATATATAGAGCCTACCGAGAAGAAGCGGCAAGAAGCTCGGGGGGCCATTATTTTTACATAGATGTTTACAATGTTTCTACTTAGGTTTTACTAATAGTACATTTACGGTCGTTTTCAATAACTTATCTATCGTCGGTTTACCCTACTAAAGATAGATATTCGACACTATTTGTATATACGCTGTATATATATACTATGTCAGATTTCTATCGGTAGTAAGGAAAACTGTGAATAGATAGAATATTGAAAACGGCCGTTAATGGGTACAGAATGACAGCTTGCCAGAAGTGGAGTATTCCAAGCAACTTTGTTTTGTCTATATAGAAATATGTCGGACTTTATTATAAGCTTTTTTTATTAAAACGTTTTTTACATTCAATTTGAATTACTGTAGACTAGTTGCGCCCCGTGGTTTCACTAGCGTGGTGATGGACGATTCTTTGTGTTAACCTTGCCCCTACCGTAACTAATTAAAATAAAATATTTATGAATGAATCTGACGTAAATTAACGTCTCCGGTCAGGGAAGGTTTAGTCCAGTACCTCATCTATCTATTTACCAAATTTGCTCCAAATGAATTTAGTTTTTGCATGATTGAGTAACAAACATCCAACCATACATCCAGAGATTCGTAGTTATAATATTAGTAAGATATAGAATAATAATAATAATAATAAATCCTTTATTACAACAAACAGTTACAACACTGTTTTAAACTATCACGGTTGTTCTCTAAAGTTCGAACTAAAGCGAACTGTTTCATGCCGCATCATGGAACACATAAAGGCAGTAAAAAACAATGAAAGACACAAATCTGCCATAGCTGAGCATCTGCTGGACGCGGGTCCTAACCACTGGATTGAATTCCATAACCCTAAAATGTTGTCCACCGAACGCCATTACATACCAAGGCTAGTAAAGGAAACTATTGAGATCTCGAAATGCCAGAATTTCAATCGAGGTGATGGTTTTCAACTCGCCAGTGCGTGGAATCCAGTATTAGGTTGTTTTAAAAATAAAAGTCCGCGTTCAAAATGTGTTCAAAATACTATACGCAGTGATACAGTGAGTGTGTTTTGTCGGGACTTAGGATCGAGTTCGAGTTCCAGTGATAACCGTAGCAAAAGACTAAGAAAGAGGGTAGATCGTTATGTCTGCACCTAACTTTTAAACTTTTTGACCAACCACCCGCATTCTTCAGTCTTCCCGTGAACATGGTGCATGTAACTGCGCCGAAATATCGGGAGCTCATTCCACAACCTTACCACGGTAAATATCCCGTTAATAATCATATAACTTTAAACAGTTACAAGTTATGTAACATGATATCAATGATGAGTGTAATACAGTTTCAAAAGGAATACTTTGTACTCTTATGATAGCATGAGTGGAAAACTGGAATTCAAACTAGGTTTCCCCGTGCTATGAATATAGAAGGAAGTAGGATAGCGTGATAGCCACAAGATTTTTCTCAACATGACGCGAACAGCCGTTTCGTCAATAAACACCATAAAAAATCAGTATGAACTCATACGACTGGTTTTTTATACATTTTGTACAATATTTTATTATTACGCGGGCAATAAATGGCGGCGTACAGTCTAGACCGAAAGTCTCGCTATAAAAGATGATGTAAGCTCAAATAATGTAGAGAGCAACGTACTCAGCTTTATCGATCTCGTTTGACAAAAGTAGTCCATGAGAAGTAGGTCAGGTATTGGATGTAATCAACACTCGTATTATCCACAATATTACTTATTTATAAACACTGCGGTTATTTTGGTTTACCGATTGATTGTAGCTGTTTTATACAACTTGCATAAAAATATCACGTGATGATCATTTGATAAGTATTCACATATTTTAAGGTGAGGGATAGCAAAAAAACAACCATACGAGTCCACTTATAAAGGAAAAAAGCGGGTAAACTTGCGAGGTCACCTTTGCGGTTACGCTTCATCCGGTCTTGTTTCCTTTCATTTGTACGAAGAGGCTTCTGATTGTCGGCTTATAGCGCTAAATCCGGCTCTGTTCTGATAAATAAAGCAGCGGTGGTAGTTCTCACGAAAATAACCGGCTACCCGGATCACTGACCCGGGTAAATCCGGGGAACCGGGCTATTTAGTCTGTCACGAGTTTACTAACGGCTCCGACGTTCTTTTTATGAATTGTTTATGTTACACTTGGTAATTTATGTTTTAGGTGTGTGTAGTATGTACGTACCTAAGTGTTTGAAAGTTGAATTCAATAATATAAATAAATTCAATTCCATGCTATTGGAACTCATATTCATCATGATTTGGTAATAATAAAACGGGGTTAACTTGAAACTTCCATCGGCGATCAACTTTTGCGGGGCTCAACGACGAGCGCACCGCACTGAAGAAGGCTTCCGGATGATTCCCTTTTTAAGGTAGTGGCAATATTCATGCCACCATAAAAATGAGTTTTTTAATTCATGTCTGTTTTGTGTGCGATACTGTTTAATTTCACTGATGGCTACACTGATATTTTTTAAGTGAAAGACAAGTGTGACATTGACAGATAGTTGGAAGCTGTCAAGCTTGTGTCAGCCATTATTGTTCGAATGTGGCGTTTTCAGATGAATACTCTTATTAAAATCCAGTTGGATCTCTTTAGATTTTAGCAAAACTTTTTCTATGCGTACTGAAAAAAAAATGCTGGTTTTTATTACTATTTTTTATTTATTTTAAGAAATGTATGTATTTGTGTTGTGTAATATGAACTGTTTTATTTGTTGTCTGAAAATCAATAAATAAAATAAAAAGCTGTAATAAACATGAAAGTTATTGAAAATTACTGGAATTTACAGCAATATCACCACTATGGTATGGGCAGTGCAGATATATTGCCACCTATTTTCCACAGTTTCCAGCGATTTTCCGAATTAGAAAAAATCTTATAATCATATAAAAATATTTGTGTTATCATAACTAAATTTCATCTTCCTACCACTTCCGGTTTTCTTGGCCTTATAAAGGGATATATTGACGATCGTGATATCAACAACGCATAAGTATCACATTAATCCCGTTTTCTGTGGGTAATCAAGGATGCAACCATTAATTACGTGAAGTCATTCTGGCGATTTTTTCGGCTACCGCCCTTCGGTGAGGAGTCGTGAGATTTTGCTGGACCACTTTCGAAACACTTTACTACTACTTCAACTGCTAAGTTTATAAGAAAACTAACTATTACTAATTTAATCTTATACTATAACAATACAGTATCTAAAATTAATTAGTAATGAGTATGTATTATATATACGTTATTTATTAGTGTCGTTTTATTTAACCCTTTGTGGACCAGAGAAGTACATTTACGTCCGTTTCATTCTTATAAATCTTCCTTATAATCCTAGGCCTTTATTGATAAACGTTGCGTAAACATAGATTAGGCGTAACATGCTTTGTCTTGCTTTCACGCGTGACATTTACTGCAAGCGAAACATTGACAGATAGATGTTTAACTACTCCGGGTTTACTACAAGTTTATTAATAAGGCCGTATATGTTTTGACTATCACGGTATATAGAGGATTAATTCAATTGTTTTGAAAACAATACAACGAATTTGTAAAAGCTAAAAGGAGAATTATGAGTTTGAACTGTATGTGTGTATGCCCATACCTATGTCCAGTCGTATCTGCCGTGCGATTCTTTAAGAGCAAAACATCGTTGCATCTTTGACAACATCCGTGAAACAAATGAAGAGATGACAAGAAATGTTGGATATCAACCTTATGCACAAGGGCGATATCTCATAAAGTACTTGACGTCGGTGAGCTGGTCGTGGTATCATTAGAGAATTGCACGGCTGATTTTGATAAATAATTCGTCATTCCTTGACTGTAGCAAAGCCTAAAAGAAGAGCAGATTTTTTCCGAAGATTTATGCGCTTTAATGTGTTTTCTGAGTCGAGTAATTAAACTTTTAGTTCCATTTCTCATCGACTTCACTCCTCTCAAGCCCAAAATCCAGTCAATGACTTTCCAAAACGCAAACGTTACGTAAAACCACTCAAAGTTAAATTGGTATTATTCCACGAATATACCATCGGATTGAACTCTTGCATCTCGACAAAAGCAAAGTTTCAATGTGTAACGTTACTTTTACGACAAAAGGCATTATCAACTAAAGTAACTAACTGATTAAAGAACTGAAATAAAGTTAGGCGTATCGATTTAGGTTTTATTGTTATTATTTCCCAAATGATGTCAAGTATATCAACTTAAAAGATCATCTAAAGTACACGTTATAAGCACACTTATTACGTACGGCATAACAGTCTCGTGGTAGCTTTATGTACCAAGTATAAGATACATACATACATACATACATAAAATCACGCCTCTTTCCCGTAGGGGTAGGCAGAGACCACGGATTTCCACTTACTACGATCCTGACATATCTCTTTCGCTTCATCTATACTCATCAATCCTTTCATACATAAGCGTCGGTTTAGGGTACTTTTGACCTGGCCTTTTTTCAGAACGTCTTCAATCTGATTTCGGAACGTTCGCCTAGGTCTTCTCCTTCCAACACTTCCGTTTACTTGTCCCATGTATACCTGTTTAGTCATTCTCATTTCATTCATTCTCTCCACATGTCCAAACCATCTTAACATACCTTTCTCGATTTTTGTCACTACACCCTCATTCACACTACATCGTTCCCTTATCACACTATTCCTTATCCTGTCACTCCGTTTCACTCCAATCATGCTCCTCAATGCTCTCATCTCCACAGCATTTATTCTACTTTCATGCTTTTTCTGCCACACCCAACGTTCACTACCATACATCAGTGTCGGAACCAACACTCCCCCATGAACAGCCAGACGAGCCTTTTTAGACACCTTCTGACTGTTCATAAAAGCGACGAAAAAAGTATAAGATACCTGAATATAAGAAACAAATGACGGGTAAGTTTGTATAAAACTTGATATTGTGGCCATGTTATACTTCGTATTGCTTTAGGTAGGGAGTGGATATAGTGAGAGGGTCGCAGCAAACATTTTTGCAGCCGCTATCCGCAAGTCAATGTACAATATCCAAGCGATTAAGTATTATTTTATTTATATATTATTTTATTAAAGCTCTAATACCTGCTTAGCGATACCAAACATTGCAACTGTTAGATAGAAAAATTCACATTCTCTCAGAAAAGTTCTCAAAACCAGCATCGACGATGTATGACGCATCGATTCGTGCATGGAGAATATCGTCAAACGACATATTCAATTCCGCCATTTGTTGGTTAGATTGTAAACAGTTTCAGTATATAAGCAGAAATATACTTCGAACAATGAATAAAATAGCAATTGTAAGAGAGAAAAAATCACATCGTCTGACGATGCACGAATCGATGCGTCATACATCGTCGAAGCTGGTTTTGCGAACTGCAACATGCGATGCGAAAACATTACTTTACGGCCCTGTCCCATTCCATTAATACGACCGTGGAAATGTTTATCTATGCTTACTTTATCACTCCACTTAGTAAACGTAAAAAAAAACAAGCCTGTTTCACGAGACATAAAAATCTCCGATTCCAAGATAGACGGATCTTAGTTCCAGATAGAAGGATATATCTCGGACAATATTTAGCAAAGAAATCCTATCGATGTTTATCGGCACTAAACCAAGATATGTAGGTACAGAAGCCTTGACATGCCACCTTTGGAGTCCAGCCAAAATCTTCGGGATTATAGGATATTAAGATGGTTTTTGATCTTTATGTCAAGGGCGTTAGGCACAGACTAACTAAAAGGTTTAGGTGCAATACGTATTGAAGGATTTCCATAAATATCTGTAAGTAATGGACCGAGCGAGCGAAGCGTCTCTTATTTAACTGGCCAAATTGACTTTCATCTGTCTGTATGTTTGTTAGATTGTATGTTGGTCTCCTTGTATATGTCGCATTATTCAACCAATCGTGACCAAACTTGGTATGCATGTTCTACTATTTAATATCATTCTTTTGTCGTCGGATTTTTAGTGGCGGAGTACTTTTCTTAAAAAGAGTGACCGTTTGCATCAATTTCCAATGCTATTTACCGACCGATTTGACCGCGTTACTTTGTGGAAATCCATTTATAAAAACGATATTAAAATAAATATTTATTGACACTTCTGCTGGACAAATTCTTGCACTGCCGTTCGATTCTCTAAGAGCAAACATCGTTGCATCTTTGACAACATCCGTCAAACAAATGACGAGATGACAAGAAACGTTGGAAAAACAACCTTATGTACAAGGGCGATATCTAAAATCTAAAATTGGCTAGAAAGTTGACGAACGAGACATTGTAGAGGCTCGTCGAGTGGGTCCAGTGCGCGTAGGAGAAGATGGTAAACCGCGAACGAGACCCGTGGTAGTACGTGTGACTAGACGGGCCGTGCATGAGCAAATATTGAAATGCGCTCGCGCGCGTCGACGTATTGCCACTGCTGATATTGATCTCTCGGGGACGCCTCGTCCTATTTACATAAATGAGCGCCTCACAAAGGAGAACAGGCTTATTTTTGGAAGAGCTCGGCAATTGTGCAAGGAGTACATATGGAAATTTTCCTGGACGCGAGAAGGCAAGATATTTGTCAGGGAATCTGATGGGAAACAGGCCTTTCGCGTTCGTAGCGAAGGAAATTTGGTCTCTATTTTTAAATTACGTCATAATTCTAATAACTAGGTTAGCCATAATTATTTTTATGTTACATTACGAGTATTATCTTAGTTCACCTGTAAAATTGATTATTTATTTAAAGTTTTGCTACTATATACTTCTTATCATAAGCCAGCTTTGCGCTAAAAATACTGTATTTTCTTGTTCCTTTAATTTTGTATATTTATGTCTTGTGTTTGTGTCTTGCAATATTTTTTTCATACACACACATGTTTTGTCATATAATCACACCTTACACTACGCACAACTACACACGTTCTCACTTACTCTGTGCCTATATGAAAATGCTACTCCGTGTAATTTTTTACCTTTTGATTATGGATAATACGCCAAAAAATAAACAAAGTTTGAGACTAGGTCTATTGAACGTTCGGTCACTCAATACTGGGAGAGATGAGCTTGAAGCAAGCATTGAGACTTATAAGCCCGATATATTGGCCCTCAATGAGACTTGGATCAAAGAGGGTCAAGATATTATAGCCCCAGTACTTCCAGGGTACGTTCTTAAATTAAAATCCCGTAAGGTACTACGCGGTGGTGGAGTGGGTTTTTACATTAAAAAAGGGTTAAAAGCAAGAGTTCGTGCCCATCCAGAGTCGAAACTAGAGCAATTGTGGTTGGAAGTTTCACTACCAGGTTCACGTATGGCAGTAGGCACTGCATATAGGTCTGAGATCACTAAAGTAGATGTGGGTCTCGAGGCCTTAAGCGAGTCACTGAGTACTTTTGCTTATTGTGAGTACGTATGTCTGCTGACTGATTTTAATATTGATGTATTGAAAACGGATCAAAGACATTCTCGGGAGCTAGCAACATTTTGTCTTCATCAAAATCTTGTTCAAGTAGTAGCAGAACCGACTAGAATTACGGACTCTACAGCGACTTTATTGGATCTCATTATAACAAACGTGCCTGATAAATGTAAAAAGATCACCATCATACACAATAGAGAGCTAAGCGATCACGGTCTGGTTCTGGGCGATTTTAATATAAGAAAACAGAAACCCGTAAAACGTTTTGTAGAGTCACGATCATTGACAGGTATTAATTTTGATTCATTCCAAAATTGGATGATATAATGCAGTTTCAAGATGTTCAGTCTAAAGTGGAAATATTTAATGAAACAATCATTATGCTTTTTGATAAACACGCCCCTTTAAAAAGGCGTCGGGTTCAAGCCTCCCCTAAGCCATGGATAACTTGTAATATTAGACTAATGATGACTTTAAGGAACGAAGCTCTACTCAAAGCATTAACCAAGAAAACAGATTCCGCAAAATCATATTATAAAAATTTAAGAAATTTTGTAACAGCGTCAGTAGAACGTGAAAAATCTGCTTTTATCACACATTACATTAATAACAATTTAAAACAGCCTAAAAAAATGTGGAATTATTTAAAAAAACTTAAGACATTGAATAATAGTTCTATGACGTCTATTCCTGATCATTTAATGGACTCTAATAGTATAAACAATCATTTTCTGAATGTACCCGGAGATGGAGTAGTTGATAACAAATTAATAGCGTTTTTTCAGTGTAATAAAAGATCTCAAAACGTTTTTTTCTCTTAGCCCGGTGTCTGAAGAAACTGTAGGTAAAATATTGTTAAATATTAAGACAAAAGCTTCAGGTTGTGACGGCATAAATTCGGAAATGATACAACTTACACTTCCAGAGAGTCTGCCACTCATTACAAATATAATTAACTCTTCCATTCTGTCGGGTGTTTTTCCTTCTGCTTGGAAGCGTTCAGTGGTGAAACCGATACCTAAATGCAATTCTGTAGAAGAACTAAAAGATCTTCGTCCAATAAGTATTTTGCCCGTGATATCAAAAGTCTTGGAAAAGGTAGTTTATATGCAAATGGAAAAGTTTATTCACCAGGAAAACATTTTACCTAAACATCAGTCTGGTTTTCGTAAGAGTCACGGAACAGAAACAGCCCTTCTGAAAGTCACTGATGATTTGTTATCAGCTTCGGACTCTGGTATGGCTAGCGTTCTTGTACTGTTAGACTTCTCACGTGCATTTGAATGTTTAAACCCTTATCTTCTAGTTGCGAAACTTTCATATTATGGTTTTTCATCAGAAACATGCGAATGGTTCAAAAGTTATCTCATTGGTAGAGAGCAATATGTAGAGCTGGAGAACGGTAAAGGTAGCAAAATTGTTTCTTCAGTCGAAAATGTACTAAGAGGCACGCCACAGGGCTCTATTTTGAGTCCCATTTTGTTCTCTTTATTTACAGCGGACCTATCGGAACATATAAAAGCTTGCAATTACCATCTGTATGCGGATGATACACAAATTTATCATAGTTTTGAACCAGAGCATACCAGGGATGCCATACAACGTATAAACGAAGACTTAAATGAAATCTACGAATGGGCTCAGCGCAACTCCTTGGTGTTAAATGCATTGAAATCCAAATTTATGATTTTAGTCACGTCCTTCGTAATGATCCTAGGCTTGCAATTAATTTTACACAAATACCTTTGGAAACAGAGGTAAGGAATTTAGGGATGATAATGGATAGTGCACTAAGATATGAGAAACATGTGAACGATAAAATAAAGAATGCATTTTACAAATTAAAAGTTTTATATCCCATAAGAAAATACATTTCTGAAGAGGTAAGAGGTTTACTTTGTGACCATTTAGTGCTCTCTCCATTTAATTACTGCAGTGCCGTATATGGACCGAGAATATGGATTAAGACAGAAAACGCAATTCAACGTGTTCAAAACGCATGCGCGCGTTTTTGTTTTAACATACCCAGGAGAGATCATGTCACGCCTTATTTAGTAAAAAAAATATTCTGAATATGAAGTCACGCAGAGAACTTCATCTTGCGTGTGTTACCCAAAAAGTGCTCTACAACAAAAAACCGGAATATTTATTCGAAAAATTCTCATGGTCGAAAGATATTCATCAGGCTTATACTCGTTCTAAGCACAGTAACACATTGGCTATCCCATTGTTCAAAAACCCAGGTTTTAAGGGTTGCTTCAAGTTAAGAGCGGCTAAAATTTGGAACGATCTGCCGCCTCCTTTGCGAACAATACGATGTAGTGTAATATTCAAGACACGGGTTAAATTAAATTTGTTAGTCCGCCAAAGACATAACTTCGAGGCAACCTTTAGAATCCACAGTTCACACCATAGACTAGTCTAAGCATAGTAAGCAAACACATACACACACGCACATACACACACAGCACACACAAAAATTCCCCACCATACATCTACTTACACATTAAAAAAAAACTGGCATCGGCTCCCACATTGTTGTTATTTGCGCATTATTATTTTCAATTAAGGTATTACTATTTGTGATGTTATTTAATCTATCATATATGAAAAAGTCCTACTAATAGATTGCTGTTTTGTCTGTGGTTTATTAAGGTTTATTGGTAATTCTTGAACTCGCTTTTTTATACTCTTTTTTTCTCGGCGAACATCTTAGCCCGAGTTCAGGAATCCACTGAAAATCAGTGTTATGGTAGCTCCTTGACTGGTGTGGCCATAACTCAAACTGAGTGTATTCCTTTTGCTATAAGTTGTATATTGTTTGTAAGAAATTGTATGTCATTTATTTTATTTTCTGTAGCAATAAATTATTATTCTATTCTATTCTAATAAATCTCAATTTATAAGATCTCATATTGACATTTTTAATCAACCAGGTATGTATATATATATATATATATATATATATATATATATATATATACATACATACCTGGTTCGTATATATATATATATATATACTTACAGTGCAGTGGACTACGTCAAGTGTTAACGCAAAAAGTATCGCTAGTCGATCATATGTGTACGGTCGATGCAAGAAGCTTTATTGACATTACCTATATGATATTATTATATATTGACAATTTGATGAATGGAATAAAATAGGTTTGAATCCATCATCATCATCTCAGCCGTAGGACGGCCACTGCTGAACATAGGCCTCCCCCTGTAATTTTCCAAAAGGACCGGTTGGAAGCGGCCAGCATCCAACGTCGTCCTGCGACCTTTATCAGGTCGTCTGTCCACCGTGTCGGTGGACGACCTACGCTGCGCTTGCCGGTCCGTGGTCTCCACTCCAGAACCTTTCGGCCCCATCGGCCATCTGTTCTGCGTGCTATGTGCCCTGCCCACTGCCACTTTAACTGGCTAATCTTCTGGGCTATGTCGGTGACTTTCGTTCTTCTACGGATCTCCTCATTTCTAATTCTATCACGTAAAGAAACTGGATATGGAAGTTGGATATTATTCGTTAATAGATCGAAATACAAAAACTTACTAGGAAATTTATATATGTAGTAAGAGTTTGCAATCACACCATAAGTATTTCGTCGTTTATTAAGAACTAGCTCCGGGGTTTCACCCGCGTGATGGTGGATGATGACGAATCAAAATATACAGCCTTTGTCACTCAGGTGTAAAGCAGCATTCTAATGGTAAGAGAATTTTTGAAATCGGTCAAGTAGTTTTTGAGTATACCGTGATAATTAAAACAAAAGATATATGAATGAAACGCACGTAAATTTACGTCAATGGTAGGCAAAGGTTTAATCGTGACAGACATACAAACATACAAATCATTCCTCTTTATAATATTATAGTATTAGTCTAAAACGCTTGACCAGACATTTTTTTGGTGCTTTTCGCGTCCGGCGGGTGAAGGGACATGTTTATACAAAAATTCTTCCGATCTTGATGGCTATAGTCCGTTTCGAAATAAGTACTTCTTGAGCTTATTGAGCTTTCTTACAAAATAACTTTGACGGCATCAGCTAATTTTAATATTATTGTGAATTTAAGATACACTAGCCCTTGTTGTGTGTTGGGTTTGGCCTACGACTCATCAATAGACATTTTCCTTATCATTTAAGAGTTAAGGCCAATAGCACTACTATATTACCATTTTTTTATGTAATAGATATACCAATGTCACCGTCATCCCAAATTCTGGTTCTATAAACTTTAGTACCAAATGTACTACAAAAATGTAAAAAATAAAAATATGGGACAACATCCACACAAAGGTCTTCAGGTCCATAACTAGGCAGAGCATGTACTATGGCAACCTGATGACTGATATACATACTTAAATACATAATATACACACCCAGACACAAACAGACATGTTCATCCACATAAATGTTTGACCTGTCCGAGGATCGAAACCGGGACCAGCGGCTCAGAAGGCAGGAGTGCTACCAACTGCGCCAACCGGCCTGTCAATAAGTAATGTAATGTTTATCAAACAGGCCTTTAAGTGGTGGCTGTACCCTTTGTAAAGGACCGTATGAAATCCGTGAAATTAATGTAATGAGATGATAGTAATAATATTAATAACAACCAGTGAATGACCCGTCAAACAGACAAAAACAACGTATTCAATTGTTTTTTGTAAGTAAGTCATACTGTCAAATTAATTTAGTAAACAGCTGTTCTTTTACAATAAAAACAGACACATAAATTGTATATATTTTCCATCCCTCTTTTTTAACCTTCGACGGCAAGAACGACGGGGTGTTATAAGTTTGACTTGTCTGCGTGTGTGTTTGTGTCTGTGGCATCGTAACTCCCAAACGGTGAACCGATTTTGTTTTTTTTTTGTTTTAAAGGTGAATTAGTCGGGAGTGTTCTTAGCGACGTTTGATGAAAAGTGAAATTAAACTTAACTTTCATTTTAACAAAATAATCATAGTTTTCACAACTCCCTCAATTTGTTTTATTTGTGGTATTAATTGAAAGGTCTTGACTAATAGAATACTATACACTTATGACAATTTTCATTATTATTTAGTGACGGGTTTTTTTAAATGTTATTTTACGTTTCAGGCACTGATCACCCGCATCCAGAAAGAGCGAGACGCAGCTCTAGCCGAAGCAGCCAGCTGCCGAGAGAGAGCCGAAGCGGCCGCAGCCGCAGCCAACAGAGCTGCAAGGGACAGGGACAGCGCTGCTACAGAACTGGACGTGTTGAGAGAGCGGTGGGAGAAAGCGCATCAGCAGCATCAGAAACTTACTGTAAGTCAACTTTATTACGCCAAATAAATAAATATTTCAACGTTATCTCTAAGTACCTAATGCAGCGGCCACGCATTGGATTCAACTTTGCGTTCAAGCTTGGCTCCGATTCGGAATAGCCAATATTGAACAAACTACTGCACCATACATTGGCTTCAATATAAACTTTGCAACAAACACTGGAAATAGATAAGCACATTAAACCTTTTAAAACATTTCCATTTTTGCGGAATTTATTGATAGAAATCCATAACGCTGGTTCTTCTTAGTATAATTCAATACATTCTTAGACAGGTTCATTCGACCATTCAGTCGAGGGCGTTGTCATTTCGAACATTCACGGCATTCTGTCCAAGATGCCCGCGTGCACTCCCCTTTTATTCACCTCGCCTTTGAACTTGTTAAAAAAACCGACTCGTTGCGCGTCGGTATTGGGCATTGGACGGTGATTGGTCTGATCCACTCATTGGATTATTGGGCGCAATACTCAAAATTTGTGTAAATATTACCAATGTGTGGCCGCGTCACAATGGAATGCGACTCTGCAGTTACCCAGCACTTCGAGCATGGATTGTCGATACGATAAAATTTGACGATAACCGCACTAATATTATTTTATATATTAAAAAGGCGGCAGTTTATGAGTGTGATTGTTTCTTTGTTACTTTTTCACGCTCGAACGATTTGGCCAGTTTGAATGTTTGGTATGGAGATAGATGAAACGATGGAATAACACTTATTATAATTTTAATCATCATCAATTACCACGCAGGTGTAACTCCGGGGCGCACGTAGTTATCGATAAAATACAGCCCAATTTATAGCCATCGTGGTTAGCTCCATGCTAGAGACAAGGTACGATAGTTAAACTCAATTTATCAACGTGGCAAGTTTATCGTATCGACGATCCACTCTGTCACCTTGTTACCACGACGTTGCCACATATTTTGCCTCTAAGGATAGCTCTAATACTAATATTGAAGTCTTTTGGTTTGATACGCACTACGGAAATAACAAGACTTGAAAACGTATGTCTTAAGGCGATGCGCAGTATGTGTACAGCTGTTACGCGGTTGTGGGTTCCAATCTAACTGTCATGGGCCATGATACTTATTTTAAGGTGAACTTCTTGTTCGCAGATGATATAATAAATATTCCTGTAACATATATCGCTAATAGTCGGTATTGTTTTAGTGCAACTCATATTTTACTTCTACTGAGTACGAAAAATCCTTTTTGACATCTATCTGACAGCAAGAACTAGACCTACTAGACCTGCTAGACCAACTCGCACATGGACAGTCTTTTTATTTATTCTTAATAATTATTTCATAATAATATTATTTCTAATGTGAACGTTTTGATGTATTTCAGATGGAACGAGATGACGCCATTACAGAGCTTGAAATACTAAAAGAAAAACTCGACAAAGCTCTGTATTCTAATCAGAAGACTATCGAAGAGAAGGAATCAGCGCACAAAGAATACGAGAAAATGCTTGAAAAGTATGATAGGTATTATCACTTTGCTTGTCGTCTTGTGTTGGTGGCGAATTACAATTAATAGTGAAACCTAATGCTAAGTTCATAAGAACTCTTTTGTTTCCAGGTCCCAAAATGAAATCTACAGACTGCAGAATAAGATAGATATCCTTGAAGCAGATAAAGATCGTTTAGAATTAGAATTGGAGAAACATGTGCATTTGTCCACGAAGGTCAGAGATGACCAGAGAAAGTTACAAGATGAGCTAGCAAGAGTCCAAGAAATGTACGACAGGGCTTCCTTACAGTTGGGCAGGACAAAGGAACAGGAAGAAAAGGCTAAAGAAGATATGGACAGACTTTGTGTTGACATAGAAATGGTGCGAGATCGGTATGAGAAGAGCCAGATAGAACTCCGAAGGCTACAGGGTGAAAAAGAAAAGCTATTAGCCGATAGTGAAAGACTCCAGTTCGAATACGATAGAGCGATGACACAATGTGGCAAAGCTCAGGCTTCCAATGAAAAGACTCAAGAAGAAATGGCTAGAGTCCAGATAGAACTCGAAAAGATGTACGATAAGCACGATAAGGCTTCTGCTGAACTAAGAAGGGTCCAAGCAGAGCTGGATAAAGTTAAACAAGATGCTTCCGGAGCAAGAGAAGAAGCGGAACGATACGCAGCCAGATATGGAAAATACCATGACACGAAGGAAGAACATGAAAGGACAAAATTGGAGGTGGAAAGACTTCGAACGCGGTTAGAGAAGACCACACTTGACCTGGAGCGAGCGCGCAAAGCTGAAGAAGAAGTCACCCGTCTGCGCTCCGAACTAGAACGGATCGAAACTCAACGAGGTAAATACCAATTCGAACAGGACAAATGGACCGCAGAAGTCAACCGTCTACAAGCTGAGATCGACAAACACCGTGAACGTTTCGATGAAACTCAAACTGAGATGCAGCGGTTGCAAGCTGAGAAGGAACAGGCGGAAACTAAGTTCCACGAACTTAACATTCAACTGGAACTTTCTAAGGGTGAAGTGACGAAACTAAGTGCGGCACTCGAAAAGCAAAGGACGGAACTCGAACGTGCTCATATAGAGTGCGAAAAATTCAGAGATCGATGTGAGAAACTCAAGTTACGTTCAGACCAGTTGGACAAAGACAATGAAAGGCTTAAAGGAGAGTTGCAGCAAATAGAAAGGATGAAGTTACAAGCTGTTGCTGGTGATAAAGCTCGTACTGAAGATAGGCTTGAAATTGAACGTTTACGTGATAAACTCGAAAAGGCAATCCAAGCTCGAGACTCCACGGAGATGGAAGCTGGACGGTTAGCGAAAGAACTTGAAAAATCACAAATGCATTTAGCTAAGTACCAGGAAACGAACGAAACGACGCGCGTTGAGTACGACCGGATGACGAACGAGCTCGGTCGAATGCATGAGCGTCTCGAGCGTACGATCCTAGAAAGTCGACAGATAGAGCAGGAAAGAGATGCATTGCGAGCAGAGATACAGAATACGAGACGAAACGTAGAGCAGCAGCAGAGAACGTTAGACCACAGAACACAAGAAACTCTAGTCAAGTTGCAACAGGAACTGGCACAATCTGTGCGAGATCGTGAAAAGATGGCTTCTATTTTAGAGCAACGAGATCAACAAGCGGATGCGATAGAAAAGCAAATAGTAAAATTGGAGGCAGACACAAAACAGCTGACAATAGAACGCGATCAATTAGTGGCCCAATTAGAGAAATCTCAAGACATGTTAGTGAACTTCCAGAGAGAACTAAATGCTTCAGAGGCTGAATTGCAGAAGCAACGTGATGAAGTGCGTAGGCTAAGAGAAGAACAGAAAAAGATGTCGCAAGACTCCGAGCGCGGAGCTAAAGCTGTCATTGAAAATCGTGAACGTGAGATTGCTAAACTTCAGCAGCAAGTTCAAGCAACCGCAAAGGAAAGAGACGTGTTACGTCAAAGAGCAGAAAAAGCAGAACAGCAGGCTCAAAAAGCTGGAGAAGTCGACAAATGGCGGGCAGCGGTCGATGCGGAGAAAACGAAAGCTATCGCCGCTGAAAAAGCGCTGTCCGAATGCCAACAACGATTGCAATCTTTGGAGAAACAGTTGCATCAACAAAACCAGCAATTGCAACAGCTTCACGCGCGGGGAGGGTCAGACGTACGAGAGGTTCAGAAGCAGCTGGAAGCGGCGCAAGCGGAATCACGGTCGCTGGCTACGGAGCGGGAGCGATGCCAGGCACAGCTCGAGATGCTTGTGCAAGAATTGGAGAAGAGCCAGGTCAGTTGGAGGATCGCCCGGCAGCGCGCGGCCGTTGGTGTGGCGTCGGGTGGTTGAGTCGAGTTGTGATCTTCAAATTAAACTGAACGAATTTATCGAAACTCTTTATTCAAAATTATGAATATTTTTGACAGTTCGCTTGCATCATAAATCGTTACGCGCGTGTGTAAAACCCTTTCTAGCAACTCGATTAAACCGCGTTCGATTCGCGTTTGCTTATCATTGCACCGGTGTCGAGTAGATGTTTTGGTTTCGATGTTCATGATTTTATGTTGATTCATTATCGCGCGTCATCGATGTTGTGTAACGCCATCTAGTGATAGCGCTTTTGACTTTATGTAAAATATATGTACTAGAGAATGAACGTAATTACAACTATTTTTGTTGTTTAACAAAATTTTATGGTAGAATAAATATTACGTAGAATATTACAAAATTTTGGTATGAACCCAATGCTAGCTTGCTTTGTATGGCAACAACTCATTACAATCACTGACAAGACAAAAATAAAAAATGGCGGTTTTATTAAAAAAAAATATTGACCTTCATCAAGAAAAAGTAGGTAGGTACGAGTATCTATATTATTGATCATCACGAAATCTAAACCATGAAACCAATTAAAGAGACGTATGGGCTTAAACGAGAAGATTATGTCTGATAATAAGTATTCGAGATTACTTAAACACGCTGCATATTTACGTAATTAAAATTACAACAACGTTTATAAATAAGGTCAATAAAATGAAAACTAGTTACAAAATGGGATGGCAAAGAAAAATAGATTTCAATAAGCTTAGGAGTCAAAAGCGTCATCACTAGAGGCACTAGTAGCATGTCACCTACGGCCCGCTAGGCGTCCTCCAACCCCTCATAATTATATTATTTTATTTATTTATCATCTTTGTGTAACTGAAACTTAACCGACCTCTCGAAGTACCATGGGAAGCAGTAAGAGATATCTACTACTTTTTTGTCTGGCCAAAGTATTTTTAAACAATCGACGTGGTACTCTAACTTCCAGTTTCTGGTACGTTTGTCAAAGTTTAATCAGCTAACAGACGGAATACTGACCGCTGATTGGTCACATATCGCGTCATAGAATACCATTGACCAATGAGCGTTTAGTATTTAGTTGGTCAACTAAAGACTTTGACAAACGTTCTAGAAACTGGGGGTAAGACTTTAGTGTATATTTCCTAATCTTTAGGCGCATGTCATTATTAAGTGCCTTGTGACATGACTACGTATCAGAATACAATTATATTCGAATTAGGACCATTACGACGTATCTTACGTTTGGTATAAAGCCTTTCAAACAACTATGAGTCATATGATAAATGAGTCAATTCGCTCCACCGCTACTCTCAACTTGAGAAATTAGGAAATTACTATGGTGTTAAATCTAGGTAATGATTATTCGCCAATTTTGACGAAACTTGGTATGCATGTTCTACTATTAATTTTTTTTTAAGTCTTCGGCGATTTTTGTAGGGGTATAGTTATAGGGGGGTGTTTTTTTCTAAAAATGGGGAAATATTACTGCGGCGCTATTTACCGACTGGTTTTGATAAAATTTGGCACACACATTAGGTATCTGCCTATGAAAAGGAATTTTGAATAAAGTGAGCATAATTGGTCAAGTGGCCGAGATAATAGGTTGAGAAGTTTAAAAACTAGATTAATTTAGTAATAACTTGATTAAAACTTTCGTAAGTATTACACATTTTAATGTTATTTTGACGGTTTAACTTACGGTCGAAAATCTCGACCGGTTTCGTGACCGTCCGAGCCACTTCTTCAGGGAGTAATTGAGCACCCGGTTGCGTTCGCGCTAGGATTTTTTTCTTACTAGGCGTCATATATTTTTGCTTCCCATGAATATCTCGTGAAACTTGTTGGTCGATAAAGTTTCGTCTATGGAATGAATGTTGTGTCCGATACAATATTGTTGCACCTTACGTTTCACTCGCACTTGCAAGCCCATGTCTGTTATAGACAATATGTCAATAAAAGGAATGCTGTGATATGTATGAGAATATAATCTAGTTTGAATGTTGGAATCAAATTCAAATGAGCGATTTTCTAAAACTTGACACTGGCAGAGTAACGTCTTCTAAAATTAAAAAGCGAAAGTGGAAGAAGAAGCATAAAATGATAGCTGTCCTCAGGATATTCTCATTAATGATTTCTTAGGCTTTTGCTTTTAATAAAACTTAATTAAATTAAATCGAGTTTGTATATTTTATATAATTTTAAACTGGACGTTTTGAACACTCTTCTGTGAATATAATCTCTGTAAGACTTAGCAGAATATTATTTACTCAAAACTTGAGTCGAGTGAAGATAGTCTTTTGTTATGTTTTACACAACGTTTAATCAATATTGTGGCTATTTTTGATATACATATTATATTTGATGTTTAGTAAAAGGCGAACATTCAGACCAGACGTTACAAAACCAATAAGTATTTATTACGTATATGTACAAATTTATGCGACTATACTCGTGTCAAAACTTTGCTGCCGCGGAGCAACGAAAGTGTGGGAAAGGGATGCATATACAGGGTGTTTGGTAGAGGGTCCGACAAACCAAATGAGCGTGTTCGGGGGCCCAATTGAAGAATACAAGTTGGCCAAAAAAATCCCCAATACCCCATTTTTTGTTACTTTTTTTTGTGAATTTTCCCATTTATCCGAAATTGTACTATTTACCACCATAAGATTTGTAAAATCTGTTTTAGACCGGATGTTTTTAGTTGAATTTGGTCTAAACAGATTTTACAGATGTTATGGTGGTAAATAGGTACAATTTAGGAGTAAAGGGAATTTTCACAAAAAATAATTTAAAAAAATTGGAGGGTCAGGGATTTTTTTTTGGGCAACTTGTAGTCTCCAAGTGGGCCCCCGAACACACTCATTTGGTTTGTCGGACCCTCTACCAAACACCCTATATAGTAAATCTCTTTCCCACACTTTTATTGCTCCTTTAGCAACGAAGTTTTGATACAAGTATAGCAACTCTAGCTTCATGTATTGTATCATAAATAATAATTTCATGAATTCTTTTCAGCTGTTCTTGCTACTGTTGTGTGTACGTTTGCAGTCATTGTATTGAAGAATCATTTCTCGTTGGATATTTTGCTATAGTTAAGAATTTATATTTTGCGATGTTACGTATAAAACGTTTTAGCTTTTTGTAAATAAAGTGTGCGTTTCCATTATATATTTTACAATTGTCATGTGATTTTTTTTTATTATATGTCATCTGCATTGTTAGTTTGAAACGGCGTACTTTAAAAAAAACTTTCATGTTGATATAAAAAAGCATGTTATCGGAGCATACACTTATATCAAAATTAATTTTAAATAGAAAGTAAAGAAATTGTACTCCGAAACATGAAACAGTCTTTGTATTGTTAATCTTATATCAACTACTTATAGTAAGTTTTATAACGTACGACAACCTTGTGACAACATGCCTTGTGATATGAAATCAACATTTCCAAACTACTAACATGTATTTTCCCTACCAGCTCGATTTGCACGAGGCGAACAAGAAACTACAACAAACTGGAACTCAGAACGCAAGAGCTGGCGAAGACACAGCCCAAGCTAAACGCCAGATACAAGAAGAATTCAAGAAGTTAGAAGACGCGCGAAGACAGTTTGAAGAACAAAGAAGAGCGATCGAGAACAAGAGGAAAGACGTGGAAGAGAAGGAGAAGTCGTTAGCGGAATTAGATCGACAGTTGAAGAAGCGGAAAGAGCAAATGGACCAAATGGAAGCTTCTTTGAGGAAGGTAAGGTTGATAGAACAAATCGTTTTTTGGCTCAAAAAAAATGAAACTTCGATATTCATTTTATAATATGACCTACTATTACACGTCATCCATTGGAATAAATTAACTTGCAAGTACCTAGCAGCGCCTTGTTATAAATTTAGTTTAATCTCGGAATAAAACGTTTCAGGTATGTAATAAAAACTACTTACCTAAAATTTTGGTGATAGCATAACAACGAACATTTAAGCGCTATAACAGCTGTATCCCAGTTCAAATAATACTATTGCTTACGAGTAGTGCTATAACCACCTGCTCTAACAACGCTATACTCCCAGAATAGGCTCCAAATTTTGCAGCCGCAGGATCTTTTTATCGTTGTAGACGAACCTACTAACCTAATCGCCACTATAGAGCCTAAACCTATACAAATGAAACATACAAAGCTATAATATATTAATTATGTCTACAAGAAATTTACAGCATGCTTACCCGTATTAACTTTGTAAAAGCAATAATGTTTTTTACCACAAATAGAAAATTTTCGAATATGAAAATAAAGTTTCAAAATGGACTGGTTTGATACTAGCGGAATTATTACGAAAAGTTAACTTTTAAAATTTAATTAATTGGTATTATAATTTACATATTTTTAATTTTTAAAAGGTTTTAAATGTAACATTTTTAGGCTGGCGGTAGTACGGCAGCGGTTACGGACTTGAACCGCAAGCTGACTGATACACAGAAAGATGCCGAGCAGATGAAGGCACAGCTCGATCAGAGCAAAGAGGAGGCTAAGCGTCTCACAACAGAGACAGAACGACTACTGCAGTTGGTGCAGATGTCGCAAGAAGAACAGGCGCAGAAGGAGAAACAAATCATGGATTTGACACAGTAAGTGTTGTTAGAACTGCCGGTTGTTATAAGCGACAGGAAAAATATATAATATGAAATTTTCAAACCAACATCTGTACCGAACCGAAGTACTGAATCATAGTACTTATCTCTAGCTACAACACTTATCGATCTATATTTATGTCATCTAGATATACAGCCCTGCGATTCTTTAATGATTCGTCAACGAGGTCGTCGACGAGCACACCGATGTCAAATACTTCGCCCTTGTAAATAAGGTTGCTTTTCCAACGTTTCTTGTAATCTCTTCATTTGTTTCACGGATGTTGTCGAAGATGCAACGATGTTTGCTCTTAGAGAATCGCACGGCAGTTCTTACTAGCCGCAAAGAAAGCGAGTCGGTTTTTAAATTGCGATATCTGTTAAAATGTTTAAAACTTGTTAAAATAAAAATGAATTACAAATTTATTTTAATAATATATAGACAAATTTGTACACCTTTATTATTTCTTTTTAAATGGCTATTTTACATTTGATTTTTAAATGAGCTAAGCCATCAAATATTAAATTTTTAATCATTTAAACTTTATTACATTAAATGTTTTAAAAGGATTCCTGATATATTATTAAAAAGGCTTTCTTTGCAGCCCAGTGTATTATGGTGGATAACTCAACAACTTTTGTTTGTATTGATGCCATTTAAACGGGATTAACTAGAATGTATATTCTATCCTACAAGATAAAAATCACAGTTTACAATCATTCAAGAAATTATACAAAATATACCAACAATACGTTAAAAAGTATGACACAGCTAAACAAATATATATTCATACTAAAGTAGGCAAATAAAAATAGCTATTCGTACCAAAGAATAGATTTATCGTCAATTTGACGTGCGTAGTAAAATCCAATTTCAAGTTGCCAAGCGCAATACAGTGCAATGTATAAAAAATCTTACTCACAGCTCTGACATAAAGACAATTACAAAAAGTCTTCACCGTATTCTTGCATATAAAAAACCTATGTAACTGTGTGCTAATATTCTCATTTCAGATCTGTGAGAAACCTCCAAGCCAAATTGAAAAGTCAGCAACAAGCACAAGCACAAAAAGAAGAGGTATACAACGTTCCCATTTTATTGTTGTCTTACAGTACTTAACAAAATAATATATAATACTTATATTATCGCAACTAATATGACTAACTTTTTTTGTTCCATGCTACCAGGCCGGACCCGCTGGCTTCCTCAAAAGCTTTTTCTAAGTTAGTCCTCCGCACCAAGACTGTCATTCATTTTTTGCTCTTTTTCGTTTCGTTTGTTTCTTTTAACTGTCGTTATGATTCCGCAAGCGACCATTCTCACCACGTCTTTCGGTAACACGTGAGCTTTACTAACGCAATTTCGTATTAAGCATATTTGTATAATGAAGTGTTCAGATAATAATAACATTCTCCTGTCGATACCATACGGAACGGATCATTAAAACTCTTCAGTTCATTGTAACCAGCACACAGTTAGGTTATTTATTAGTTTAGCGATAATTTTAAGTGTTTAAAAGAAACAATCGTGTTCAGCGGGAGTTATTTTTAAGTATTCATATATAAAAAAAACAATATTGTAAAACTGTTAAGTAATCATGTATCTAGATAGAATGAGTAAGTTGTCCACTAATCGATGTTACCCAGCTTGCGAACTTGTTATGCATGTATAATAAAAGTCTATGTTGATCTCAAATTATTTTTCGGTTGTTATTGTTGAACGTTTTGTTGTTGAAGTAAATTATCATTTTTCTATTGGTTTTTCTCATTTTCTTTTACTTTTTTCATCATTTGATCCCATTCTGTTAGGAGATATCCCGTGCGAGGTTAAGCGAAATGGCAGCGATAGACGATTTGACGCGAACTCTGGCAGAAAAGGACAAACTAAAGTCACGATTAGAGGAAAATAAAATGAGAGTGATAGATTTAGAAATAGAATTGAACGAATCATCACTCATACTTTCCGAATTGCTAAAACTCTCTGAAGGGAAAGAGCTATCGTGCATAAAAAGAAGTAAAAGCTACTTTGAATTGCAAAAGAGTGGTAAGGTAGTGGATAGATTGGACAAGTGCCAGTACAGCAGAAGTGACAACGAATTAGACGTAATGCACTTTAGAAAAGATCCGCCTAATATAAATAAGCTTTCACGAAAGATTTCTGAATTAACTAAAGAGATTGGCATTAAGAATTCGAAAATAATCGAACAGCAAAGATGTATATCGATATTAGAAGAAGCTTTGAGAGAAAATAATAATATAGCCGAGTTTGAACAACTTCTAGCCGTAGTTAGAAGTAAAGATGAAAGAATCGATGAACTTGAACATATAGTTAGCAAAAAAACTGGAATAACAACAGATTCTAAAGATAAAAGAATATTGGAGCTAGAAGAGGCGTTGAAAGAATCATTTATGGTTGCAGCCGAGAGGGAGAAAGTTTTTTATCAAGAAGAACAGAGGAGAATCGCAACGCTACACAAGGTAATTAAATATGTTTTTACATTTTATGCAACTTACAAAGCTTCTCTAGAAACTTCGACCACATAAATTTGTGCAAAAGTAACGATTTACCTTCTTCCTTCCTAAAAATAGACATTTTAGATAACTTATCAAGATTGTTTGCAAAAACAATATCGTTTCCTTTCTTCCCACTGTTTCCAACTCGTTTTTTTTTTGTATTATTTAGAATTCTGGTTAAATTAATATCATGAGAACTTTTCACAATAGATAGGCCCTCAAAATAACAGTGTGGAACCCATTTGCCTTTCTTAATCTAGTGGGATATTATATTTGAAGGCGTCATTACTGACCAACAAGGTTTATAATCATCAAACGCGAGACTTGCATTTTTTTAAAAGCATTGGGTGGCTGTATATAAAAGTTATAATACATTCAACCGGTTCTTGTGAAAATTTATGGAGAGGTTAATTCGAGTTTAGTTCAGCAGTAGAGTCCTACGGCTGAGATGATGATTAATATATTTTGGCTTCGTAAAAAGACAGTTCTACCTAAGATACTGCGGATGGGCTAGAATAGACATAATATATTTAAATATATCTTCAATAAATATACTCGTAGTCACTGTAAATACTTCGTCTCTAGAGGACGACAATACGTGGATATTTTATGAGTCTACAGCCACCATGTGAGTTAGCAGTCTTTTACCAATAATATTGATTATCGACATATATCCTTATCGTACTACACCATTATGGTCAATGACGTAGATAAAGCAAATTGCATGGAATCTGTGTTGTTTTCACTGTTGAATGAATATAAAGCAAATACTTCTTTAAAACCTCGGTTTATCTGGACATCTTTGGAGATTGTTAAACTCGAGTTAACTCGATCTGATATCTCAATCATGATCAATGATAAATATAATCTGATCTAGAGCTCAAATTAAATAAAATACATGGTAAATATCCGGTTTCTAAAGTTAATTCTTGAAACAGACTAATAAGTCATAACCCTGTCCAACATTTAATTAGCGAAGCAGAAAACGATTTCATTTCTTGGTTTTGCACGCGTAACCCGTTGACTCGCGATTTGCCATATTTGGCCAATAATACTATAGATTCCGCAGATATCAACCTACTTTTCCAGGAACTGCAACGTGTGTAGTTAAGAATATAATACAGACACAGTAGGTACATATTTGTATTCAAATAATCCACAAACTACGTGATATTTTCAGATGAGGAAACTGGAGCAACGAATTCGGTCGCTGCAAAACGCATCGGTGCTAAACTGTGCTACTTGTTCAGCAGTGCTGAAACGGTTGAAACGACTCGAAGAGCTTCTGAAAGACAGCGAGAGCAAACGGGAAAATGTGCTGCGTCAATTATCTGGTGCGATGTGGGTATTCATTATCATTTTATTCAAATTCAAATTATAATTTATGTGCCAGCTTAGGACCTGCAATGATACGAGTAAAACAGTGACTAGTTTTAGTTACTAATTCTGAGTAATTTTACTCAACCATCAAGCACAATTTGCCGTAGCCAATCAGAGACCAGAAAGGTGCGTACGCTCCGGGATCAAGAGCCTTGTTGTTGGCTAACCACTAGACCCACGAGCAAAGCGCGCGAATTTGAATTTATGTTATCGAAACTAGAACGAATAGTGAACAAGTAATATCTCTGGATTGTGTGCGCATACGCAGTTTGCTATCTGTAATCTGAGCTAGAAACGACAAGAAATTTTCTTTAGAAAATGGACACATCTTTGACTAATGCACTTTGTAGGTTCTCATACGAAATATATTCATTTCACGCCGATACTAGCTAAAGAATTTTTCTCTATTTCTTCTCAGCCAAGACATCCTAGAAGGAGTGATTAGCGAGAAAGACTCGCAGATTGCTGAACTTGAAGTTAAAGGCGTACTGGACGAGAGTGAAACAGTGAGATGCAACGTCTTGAAAGGCGAGAGAGACGGACTGCTCAATAGGCTGAAGATTGAGGTAAGCACTCTCCCCAAGATATTCTTTACAAGTATGGAGGGTGAGGAAACTGCGCAAAATCTTGCACGATCAAATTGGTCATGATCAAAAGCTAGTTCTATATCTATATAGCTTGGGTATTATATATAGTATAAGCTTAACTTGGCTATAATAACGAAACAGGCATTTTATCACCTGGGGTCTTACCTGGGCTACCACCTCTTAATATAGTCATTTTTCAACCTTACCACTAAATTTAGTACCCCCAATTCAATATAGCAAGCTTAAAATAGTAATTGAACGAAAACACGTGGCGTTTTGATGACGTCATAACAAATAGTTCACTCAATTTGCGTACTCCGACGTGACTTTTGACACAAAGTTTTGCTGTTGTAATGTAAAATTATATAGTTTGCCTTTATTGCGTATTGGTGGAATTATGATTGAAAGTATGAAATTATAAGCTTATTACAAAACGCTCTTGTTTTATGATATAACAGTTAAGGTGGTAGTGGCCCATAGTGTATTTTCATGCAGAGCCTATAGGTGCAATTGCGCTAACACCTGATTTATTTTGTTACATCAGTTCTCGCACTTGGAAAATTTTAAGGTTTATTTAGTACAAGGACGAATCTCGCAAAATATAAATGAAATTATGGATGATAAAATTAAAATAGTCCAACAAAATTACCATGTTAACTTTGTACATGTTTTGTTTTATATTTTTTTCTAGTTTTTTTTGTATGTTTAGAATATAATAATGTGATGTTGTGTGTGTCTTGAATAGATGTGATTTCATTTCATTTCATTAACTATTAATAAGTGGACTGACAAAAAATCTGAATACTTAGCAGGGGATATCGATTTTTAAACCGGTTGGAAGCGACCTGCATCCAACGTCGTCCTGCTACCTTTATCAGGTCGTCAGTCCACCTTATCGGTTGACGACCAACGCTACGCTTGCCGGTCCGTGGTCTCCACTCCAGAACCTTCCGGCCCCATCGGCCATCTGTTCTGCGTGTCATGTGCCCTGCCACTTCAACTGGCTAATCTTCTGGACTATATCGGTGACTTAAGTTGGTCTACGGATCTCTTCATTTCTGATTCGATCACGTAGAGAAACCCCGAGCATAGCCCTCTCCATAGCTCGTTGTGCGACTTTGTTCATGAGGCATAGTAAGAGACCACGTTTCAGTGCCATAAGTCATCACTGGTAACACACATTGGTCGAAGACTCTTGTCTTGAGGCACTGAGGTATTTTTGACGAGAAGCGTTCGCGAAGTTTCCGGAACGCTGCCCAAGCATTATCGCATTTAAATAATTAAATGAAATTAAATATATATGAATAGACACACGCAATATTAGGTACATAAATTTATAACTGAAATATACACATGAAATTAATTTATATACAGGGTTATTGGTTAAGTCGACCTATTCCCGTTTAGGACGTGCAGCGATTCTGACTGATTTGACTAGAAAACACCTTATATTAAATCTTACCGTTTTCGAGATATTTGAATATGTATAAATTTGGCCACCGGTGTACCGGCGCGGGTTTATAGGTTTTTTTTTTTTAATAAATATTCCACAACTAACACACAACGCCATCTAGTCCCAAGCTAAGCAGAGCTTGTGTTATGGGTACTAGACAACTGATAAACATACTTATATATTTCTAAATACATACATATTATAGATAAATTACACCCAGACACAGAACAAATGATCGTGCTCATTACACAAACATTTGTCCTGGGTGGGAATCGAACCCACGACCTCTGGCATAGCAGTCAGGGTCACTAACCACTAGACCAACAGGCCTGTCAATGATATTGATATGTGAATATCTTATTATTACTATAATATTTGATTTTTACATGTAAAGTACGATGCTTTATAACCTCAATAACGAATATTGTACGTAAAATTAATAAGTCGTTATAGATGATTAAAACTTATGTGAACTAATCTATATCTTATCTACCTATACATATAAAAATAAATCCCTATTTCTCCAGGAGGCCAATTCTGTTATTTCACAACGTTCAACAATCTATCCCGCTGCAACTGTAGTTCAACTCTAGTTGTAGTTCGATAATTCGGTATGCTAAAAAAAATTAACCTATGCCAATTCCGAAACCATTTCGAGATTTTATGTTACAAACCCTTATTTTTCTACTCTGACCTTTTAAAACGATAAGATGCCATTTATTTTAACAAAAAACGATGAAATAATTCGACTTTCATTGACCTCTAAATGACGTCACTTTTTTGCACTTTTGTTTTGATTGAATAGAGACTTACGAATTAGTAGGTGTCACTGTCAAGTGTTCTAGTTTCTTTTTTTTTACTCGCGTGCTTTTCTTGGCTTCTCAACGCAACTACATATTTGTGCAAAAAAGTGACGTCATAGGATTCAAATTTTCAAAAAAATATTATAAAATAACTACTGAATATAAAACAAAAATATTGAAATTAGTTTCTTATAATGACCTAATCTACGAAATAAAAATATAAAAAAAATACCAAAAAAAAAACTTTACATACCGAACTGTTTCGACAGACAAATTGGATTGTAGTGTCACATAAACATAACATAAACGATACTTTTTGATAAATATATGATTGACACTACTATATACGAATATGAGTTAACAACGCGTTCATGATCTATCGAGTTAGCAGAGTATAAAGTTTTTATCGATCGCTGGCGTCAACAGAAACGTAACTGCAGCTGGACTGTTGTTCAATAGCAGAATAAGAAAACCCATAAAAGTCACCGTTCAGCTACGGTTCGATTGCAATTTAATTAGTGGAATCGATCCCCTGGTCACGCTATAACTTGAGAACGTATGGAACAATCTGGCTAATTCATTTTTTGTTGTGTTAATTATTATCAGGAAAAGGTTCTTATGAAAGAAAAACCAAGAAAAGAAAGGAGGTTGTGGCGAGGCCGAAGGTCGAGCGTACTACGGGAACGAAGTCGCGGGCAGTCGCTAGTAAACATTAAAACAATTAAATTAAAATATCTCGTAAACGGTTAGATTTAGGATAGGGTGTTTCATAGTCAAATCAGTCAGAAACGATGTAAACGCTTTTAAGGGGAATCATCATCATCATCTCAGCCGTAGGACGCGCATCCACTGCTGAACATAAGCCTCCCTCAACAAGGGGAATAGTTTGACTTAAATAATAACCGTGTATATGTATCTCTATTTCCCTTTGTCATCACATAACGCGTGAACGGATGAAACAATTTTCGCTATTTATTCATTGTTGTGTTAATAACTGTCAGAAGGTTCTTATGAAAAAAATCAAGGAAAAGTGGAAGGTTACTACGCGAACGAAGTCGCGGGCACTCGCTAGTAAGGTATAAAGTACTTATGTTGCGCGCTGTCATGAATATAGGGCCTGTCCCGACTCAGTATTTAACTAAGAATTAATTTGGATCTTAGTTACTGATTTTCAATCGGAACCCATGTCAATGACGTCACGAATCACAGATGAAATTAAAATAATTAAAGTACTCGTAGTATTAAATTATAATGTAAGTATATCTACGTGAAGGTACTTTCAGTTATCACTATAGTCTGACCGAAACCATTTTACCGCGGCTTAGGTGTGACAGACGTGGTGCGGAGAGGAAAAGCCTTATGGAGGATCCCAATAATCTATCTATCCAAGGTTTTCCGGTTAAACTATAGTCGCCCGGTACCCGCGGGGCGGGGGGAGGGGGGGCGGAGGGGGGGGGGGAGGGGGAGGGGGTGAAGCCCCCCTGCATCCCCCCCCCCCCGCCGGAGGCCGTTAGTTTTTGAGTAATAATTTTTTTAGTACTTAACCTCACTTTCGGCTATATCAGTATTTTTTACCTATTTTTTGTTTCACACCTAATCTATTAAGGCGGTTCGCTTCTGGCACTTCGCCGGCCGCTGCCGCGGCACGCTCGCTTCGCTCGCTCGGCTCGTGCGTTGTTTGTCATGTTCTAACCTAACCTAACCTATTTTTTGTTTCACACCTAATCTGTCAAGGCGGTTCACTTAACATTGTATTATATAACAACAATAACATATCCAGTCCGTCTCAGAGTTATGTTGATAGATGAGAAAAACTTAATGTTAAAGGGCTAGGAGAGACACAATTAAACAAACATTTTAATACATTACTTGTTTATTTCATAAACATGTTTAATTGCTTTCATTAAATGTACAAAAGAGTCTCTTTTATATTTATACACGTCTCTTCGCCACAAATATTCAACAATTATATCACTAAAGTTTTCTGGGTTGTTATAATTTTGTTTTTTGAAAAACCTCTTCACTGCTCGCCACTGGGATTCTATTCTTTGGGTGTGGATTCCATCTTTACCCACAAATGGGTTCTCTGGGTCTGAATGATTCACTTTTTTGTGTATGTATCCATATTCAGACAGACAATCGTATGCCCGCCAACAATCGGTGTGGATTGTTGTTCCAGGTAAAACATGCTTTTGAATTAAAGGTATGAGAGTATCAGCATCTCTTTTATTGTATTTTAAGTCTTCAGACCCATCTTCTATTAATCCCAGCACCCAGTGGCCTTCAATGTGACGTCCTTTGTTATATTTCCTTTTTCCAAATTTACTTTCGTCTATTTGCACTATTTTCCCACAGCCTCCAATTTTACCGCTGTAAAGATTTTGTTTTTCCAAATAAAATATCACAACTACTTCTCTGCAGTAATTAAACCAATCGGCTATAGTATTTGGGCTTAAACATTGCTTCCTTTCTTTTTTATAAGGGTCTTCGTGAATTGTTTGGTCGTAGGTCCATCCTTGTGAGTATGCATATATAAGATAGTAAACATGCATTATGTCGATAGCAATATTTTCGAAAAATGTGCCAATTCTGCGAGAGATCTTGGCACCGCTGCCCGATTTAGATTTGCATGATCTTTTTGAGCACACAAATGTACCAAAACTTGTGCATCCGCATGAGTATGACACTTTCATGGATGTCCTGTGGGTTCGACACCGTTTCTCAGTTGGTATGAGACCTTGGTCTTCACTATATTTGATGCATTGGTCTTTAGTGCCCAATTTTCGCACAACGTCAGTTAAATTCCAATGATCAATCACTTCAGTGACGCAAAGTTTTCGTTTGGTTATAAGCTCGTTGTCGTCGTCGTCATTACTCGAAGAAGGTCCGGCGACAGGTTCAACGGGCAGATCAGGAGCCGAAGAAGGTCCGGCTACAGGCTCGACGGGCAGATCAGGAGCCGAAGAAGGTCCGGCAACAGGTTCGACGGGCAGATCAGGAGCCGAAACCGCGTCCGCTTCGGGTATTGTACTGTAATACTCCATTACAGCCAAGTGCAGTCCAGTTTTCAAGCCAAGTTCAAGTCGTAGAGCAATCCAAACAAATCCGGTAAGCAAGCCAAGTTTCAAGTCGTCGCGCAATCGAAGGAAGTCCAGGGAAAAAGCCAAAGACGTAATAAAAATCGAAAAACAAGAGAGCACACATTCACGAAACTACGAGAGAAACGGAATGAATGGATGACAGTCCATCTGTCAGTAAGACAAAATGGCGCCTTTTTTTTTTCTTACGTTTAACGATAACGATACGTTTCGTTTAACTCAGTTTGACAACTTAATATTGTACCATTTTCTCAACATTGCGTTCCATTTCACTTTTTTTTATCAAATTTTAATTTAATCATAATTAATTTAAACTACGTTTCCGGCAAAAAAAAATTGCTGGAAGGGCTTCAGGTGGACCCCAATGATACCCCTAAACTCGCACCTTCATCAAAATCAGGTACCGGACGGCTATAGCCAACCCGGTTTTCCTTACTACCGATAGAAATTTCACATAACATCCATACAAATAGTGTCAAATATCTATCTCTAATAAGGTAAACCGGCGATAGATAGATTATTGGGACCAGCCGTTAGTAGCTATGGTGTAATCCGTGGCCGCGAATACGCGGGTGAACCCCGCGCCTCACCGCGCACATACCTAAGACGCAGTACAGCGGTGGCGGTCAGACTATACCATGTTCACCAGTTCAACTGTTATTTCACAAAAAAATCGTCTTTTTCCAGAACGAGCGTATAGTGGAAATCGAGCGAAGCATGGCGATACCCCCCGACACGGCACACGACGGTTCCCTGCCCGTCGAACTAACGCTGACCGACGAACTGATAGCGATCTCCGACGACGATGTAATTGTCTGGGTATTGTATAACGGGCATATTGAGAATGTGTGTGGCACACGTCATGTGCATCATCCATTGCTTTCAACTAAAAAAAAAACAAAATCAATAAAAATACATACATCAACCGTGCGATTCTCTAAAGATTCGTCGATGCGCTCGTCGACGAGCTCACCGATGTCAAATACTTATAATGTGATATCGCCCTTGTACACAAAGTTGTTTTTCCAACGTTTCTTGTCATCTCTTCATTTGTTTCACGGATGTTATCAAAGATGCAACGATGTTTGCAGAATCGTACGGCTGATGTCTACCTTTTTTAACTGAGAGTAGATAAGTGACATTTTAAGTGGTCAGACTAGGTTCAATCAAAAAATAATAATAATAAAGTAAAGCGATATAAAATAAGTACTTACTAAAACTTACTGTACGGTGATTGACGAGAAAAACGCAAAGGGCCTTACTTATAAACGCTGTTTAACTTTAAATGACGTTATTTAGTACTGCGCAAAATGTTCTGCGCCGTACTAAGTGACGTTATTTAAATTTAAGCAACGTTTATGAGTAAGGCCGTAAATCTTCATCTCATCTGGACACTTTGCCCACACTGGTACCTCGTCACAGTCACTTACTGTGCCAGGTTACTCGGTCCGTCTAAAGAGACGGATATGCCAGTGGCAGTACAATTTATATGACAATGTTCACGTTTAGACGGATCAGAGAAAAAGAACGGATTCGAACGTTTCGCCACTGCGATTCATTTTCTGCATGCTTATCACATTTTGGTATACCTGTTTAGCAGTTATGTATAGCTTATCATAAGATTCAGATCTACGCGTCCATAATCGTGTAATAATTAAATTATAGAATAGAATAGGCTTCATTTACGGCAAAACACATACAAAACATTTCGAAGTTCAACACATAAATCCAAACAATAATGACTAAACACAATAAAATAAACGATTCTTGCAGCCTTCTGCCTCAAATCGGCTCCAACTCAACATAGTGCTGATCGTAAACAACTAGCGTTGGTCTTCCGGTTGAGGCCGGTAGGTGACGTCACGCACGGTTACACATAATACTTACTTTAATATATACAAGACACAATTTGCAAAACACACATAGTAGAAGAAGTTAAATTATAAAGAAAATTATGTCTTTTCATTACTTCATAGGGTGCTTTTAGGGTTCCGTACCTTATAAGGATAAAGGAACCCTTAAATAAATACTTTTTCGTCCGTCTATTCGTCTGATTGTCTGTCAAGACCCATTTTCTGAGGAAGGTGTTTAGCCGTCTAAACGCCCGGATCGGATATAGTGTGAATGAATTTTCTGACAAAACGGCACCAATTTGCCTCCCTCCTACTCATTTTGTACTCTTGTTTCAATTGAAACTCGTCCAAAGAAATCATCAAAAGAGGAAAAAGACATCCGGAAGTAAGTAGTTAAAAAACTTTGTTTCATCATTTCTAACCCGAAGATTTAAAGCAAACTGATCGAAGCCTGCTGGTGTAAGTGTGAACACACACGTCCGGCTTCTTCCTTTCAGACAGACGGTCCGTCTTATTGGAACGGGCCCTTAGTGGTTATTAAACCACCATTACTATGGGTACATACATCAAAATTTAACGCATCTCAAATCTGTGAAAACTAACAAAAACAATGATAGGTTGTGTTTTTTCTCGTTAATTTATATCGTACTAGCAAACCCTGCGAACTCCGTTTCGCCACCAGATGGCTTCGTTTTATGTAACATTTCGTTTGGCGCCATCTACTTAATATATTGGTTTGTAGTACATGCTATGTATCAGAGATGGTGCTGTATATGAAAAAAGATTTTCCCGCTTTTCTTTTTAAATTTTTCCTGAATTTTCTTACTATACTATACTATACTATAAACCTCACGGAGCCCGAGACCTTTCCAACGAATGCAAAACCGTGGAAATCGGTTCGTGCGTTCGGGAGTTATAGCGTCAGGAATGAAAACCAGACTTATTTTTATATAGTAGATTTACATACTATACTGATAGGTTTGATAGGTATTCTATACCAAGGAGACTTGAAAGCACTCCTACGGGCTATATAGTCGATAATCGCTATCCAGAAATGGTAGGTTTCTATATCAATGTATGTACATATTGTGGATGAATGTAGCTCTCCATTGCTCTACTAGAGATATAGATTTGATATAGAGCCTACGAAGAAATACTGTCAGGAAGCATAACTCAGAACAAATTCCACACAAAAAGTGGTCCTTCAAACCAAAACGACGTATGATTCCAAATACGAATTACTTCCGAGGTTACAAATAGACATGTTCGGTGATTGGTTTAAATTTCAGAAGGAAAGCAGGGATTGGTTCACGCGCGTGCCGCAACGTCTACTATGACAGCTGAACGATGTTATTAATTTAGCACGACTTTTGTTGGTTCATTTTATCACGGCACTTTTCCTGATATTATTTCTTCGTAGTATTAGCTCGATATAAATAGTGTCAAAATGCTATCTATAGTAGAAGTGGGTAAACCGTCGATCGATAAATTTTCTTATTTATTCTATCTTTAATTATCTTTCAAACAGACCTTTTATAAGGGACAACATTCACGCAAGGTCTTGATCCCGGACTGTACTATGGTAGCATGATAACTGATATACCTGCTTATAAACATAAGTACCTACACCTAGACACAGTATGACATGTCGGGAATTGAACCCGGGCCCAGCGGCACAGAAGCCAGGGTCTTCCAACTGCGCCAATCGTCCAGCATTTATTAACATACATCATACATCACACTCTTTGACATTTACAAGCACTGAAGTTTTACTCTACTACACCACAGCTATAAGGAAGCTATTGTTAGCAATTCGCTTCTGCAGACCATCAAACTAAACTTCTCTAAACTATGGTACTTCTTATTCTGTTCAAGCTAAAATCCAAGTTGTGTGTGGAACAGAATTTAAATTAATTAATAAATGAAGCTTAGTAAAATATGAATATCCTGTTGGCTTTCTCCCCCCCCCCCTCCCCCCTCCCCCCCTCCCCTCCCCCCCCCCCTCTCCCTCTCTCTCTCGTTGGTCCCTCATGACCTCATTACCGCGAGGGTCGTGGTCAATAGATTATCCTAGCGGACTATCTATCGCCACTAGTTTCATAGCCTAAGTAAAATTCTGTTCAATTGTGGATTTTTTACGTCACTTTAGAGAACACAAGTTACATGACGAACTAAATTTACACTAAACATTTTTAATTACAGAAAGGAGAATGGTCATTTGGTCATACCCACTGAAAATTAAAACCACGGAGAATGAACCTATGCCAAATTTATTTATTATTAGTACATGCAAATAATTCATATATTTATATTTAATTAGCAGTTGGGAAAAATGAGAAAACCCAACTATTACGATAGATTTCTTTTGAAAAACCCAGTCAGATATTTTTAGCTAAATTCTGCCTATCTAACCTAACCTAGAAAAAATATCAATGGTGATAACTTTTAAACCCCAACTTAAAAATATATGGGACAATTTTATAATATCTTAGTCTTACTAAGGACTACTGTTTTTGCATGGTTTCCTTTCTCGTGGGTCCGTCTATGTAGGGTACCCAAAACACACAGAGGTTTGCCATTCTTCTTTAAGAACTGACGCAAGCGTTACACGAATCCGGAATTTAGTAAACAGAATACGAACGAATTTCAATTTAGAATACGAAAAAATTTCATTTTAGTTCATTAGTTCAGTTTGGTGTTCCGTACAAGCCAATTGGTATACCTACATAAGCATGCTTTCACTCATAACACTACTTAACTACTTAAAATTATCAATTAGCTAGTAGTTAAGATACACACTTAAAATCTAAAAGAATTTACTCTATTAATTATTACAATTGTTGATCCAAGTAGATAAATAATTATAATGCATATAATTTTATGCCAAACTAACGTTCTTAACGATTACTTACTAAATATGTAAAAAATATATATTTTTTAAACTCTTTGTAAACAGTAAGCTTATAAGCTAGCATTTGAAAAGCATCCCTACTACCAATAGTCCTAAAGTTCTACGAAGATGAAATATATATATATATATATATATATATATATATATATATATATATATATATATCTTCGTTCTTTATATAACCCTTTCTATATTTCTATATTTCTTATATTTCTTTATATAATGAATATGAACCCCTATTTCTCCTGGTTAATACATAAAGACTTTATCACCAGTTCTAACAAGAGACCGATGTTGTCACCGATGAACATGATATCACTGCTGTCTGCAGATAAATCACTAACTAGTGATATCTAATTGCGAAAAGCTACATTTTCGAGTTTTACTAATCATAGATACTTGCACCATAGGAGTTAGGGATGATAGAATCTAACAGATTGCATTTTTATCTAATACGCCAACTAGATGGCGCTTATAAAAACTGCGAACTGCGTTTTGTCACTATCTGTAGTTACAAAACGCAGTTCGCAGTTTTTAAAGTAACTGTTATTATACGTAATGTTAAATTCATTGCCTAAAAATCTGCCATATTTTAATAATATTATATTACCTAGATATTGCCGGTACGCCCGGAACGGGTAATAAGTTGATATTTATAAATTTAAGAACTTACGGTTCTATAAAAACTGCTTAAATTTAAATAACTTCATTATTACTAAATATATTGACTATATTATTTCTGTTTTTCTGCATTATTTCTACATTAGAAAACTGTTCTGTACGTAAATTACGTTATTTAAATTTAAAAACATTGTTCATAAGTAAGGCCCATAATGTACACAGATGCACAAGTAAAATTATTCTGATTCTAAAATTGTTAATAATACTATTGTTCATAATTTTGTTTATTTGAAACAGGAGGAGGACATCCCGGCGACAGTGCTATGACGCCGAAAAAGCTAAGTCCAAAAAGTGTTGTTTTCGTGGCATTAGCGATATCACCGCACTTGTCACTCATTCGCTACCTTACCAACCTTCATCATTGCTTATCACTTACTGCCAACCGAATAAAAATAAAAGAATCTTCTCTCGCCCGCTTGCCTAAACTTTTGTGCCATAAGACCAAAAACTTATTTTATTTATGATTTCTTGTACATAAATTAAATATAATAAAAGTTATACGTTTTAAATTCTTGTTTTATTTTTTAAGTAGACTTGAAGCTATGGTGAAATGGAACCAACTTATTTATTGTCGTTTTTAAAGAAGTAGTTTTTTATTCTATGTATACCTTGTTTAGAGCAATAATCGATATTATAGTGAAACAACACTCAATGTCTATTTTTATCTTGTAACTAGTCAAATATACTAAAGTTTTTACTGCTTGAAAATTATTTATAAATATATTTATACATACTTATGTATGGCATAGGAACACGTTTTGTAAGGAAATATTCATTATTGCATCATCAAATAAATGGTTACTGTAATAGGAATCTATATTTGACTGATGGATGGAACAGACTAATGTTACACTGAAAAAGGTCTCCGCTTATAGAAGTTTTGTTTTATCATTCAAATAATGACTCTACTTTTGCAGTAACATTTTATTGCAGCCATTAGCTGCAATAAAAAACCTTTTGGATATTTTGTTACGAAATAGTGAAAACGCAATGTACCAGTAGTTAAAGATGTTCTATTAGAGTTCCACGGTAGCTAAATAAGTACCTTAAAGGCCTACTACGCCTTAACACACTCCTAAGTATTAGGGCTATAAGACCTAAGGTATGTAGAGTACCGAATCTATCATTATTTATGTAGGAGACAATTTTAGACACTGGTGTTAGAAATTTTAGTTAAATAACCGTCAATATGTACGTAGGACTATCGTTATCAGCTCGTAACTGTTGCTATGGAATATTTCACAACAAAATTTACATATCATGCACAAGTTATAAATTCACGAAAAGCTGATAATCGGCATATCATTAAATAATTAAAAACATAGCTTTTTATTCATTGGAACTAGTGTGTTAAACTATTTTTGTGAGACAAAACGCTTGTACAATATTAAAAAGCACTGCCTTACATATTAAGTATTCTTTTGTTAAACGACTGAAATCGTGTTGCCACGAATTGTCACGTCCGCTCTCCACGGCAGCTGACGATTGAGTGAGAAAAAAAGCGCGCCATGACAGCATGACACTCATGTACCCACATACTTTTTTATATCGTGAGCTTTTTTATAAATAAGCATTTACAAAACAGTATTGTTGTGTGATAAAAAGCTGGTGTCTAAACCCAATGTGTTTTATGTTGTTAACAACCACTTATTACAAATAATAAACATACATATATAAGTATATTATAAGACATTCGAAATGAAAGCTTGTTGCTGTTTTAAGCAATTGTTTTTATATTGTAACTCATATTTGGAAATCACTCGAAATAAACATCGAATCAAAACATCTCATTTCTATCCGTAATTATCTTCCTTCTCTCTAAGAAGCTATTTTCTATGGACAATTGACTCTTATTAAATATTACAAATAGAATATTTTAACCCTTACAATAATCTTAGAATTATTTTAATATAATAACAGACTCTTGTCCTTTTTGTAACTTATTCTTCTCCATTATTAATAGTTAAAGAGTTGTTGATTTGATCACATGTTTATAGTGTTGGCAAAATGGCTTGGATGCTGGAGTAGTGTTGTATTAGGGGGAAGTATTAGCTAAGCTGCAATGTTTCGTGAACAACTTCTTTCGATTCCTTCCAGTTTTAACATTTAAATTCTATTTCACCTTTCATTTTGAATGACGTGTTGCAGCAATATTCTTTTTTAAAAGTGTGTAGTTGAGGCGTATATCTACAAGTCACAATAATAATTGTATTACATTAGTTACTTGTTATTGTAATGGTATATAAATATTAACAGTGGTATTGTTTGTCACGTTGTATGACCGAAGTTATGCTGAGATAAAAAAATACATGTTCTTTGAAAATATAATATCTTCATATATGGAACGATACAGTTTGTTTTAATTTATGCCCTTTATATAAAAACAATATATATCAATAACGCCCAAAAAGAGTTACAGTCGTATTTATAAACAAGCTAAAGTAATTACTTAAGGTAAAGTAATATATACTTATAGAACGATTTTAATGCATTTTTTGACTAGTATTTGTCTGAAGTTAGAACTATCAAAGGTTAGAATTCTTAGCCGAGTAATAGTCACCATTTCCTTTGCTTGCAATGAGGACACGTCAATTTTTCGTTCACACAAGTTTGAACTGTGAAGGATCTATTATGCTGTAAAAATTAAAACGTTAGAATTGCTCAAGAATAAGATTTTATGTTGAAGTATTCTATCGTCAAGTGCAATACTTGAAATTGAGAAATTACTTATCATCGAGTGATTACTTGTTTATAAATACGGCTGATGAAGCGGGCGCACATTGTTAAATTAATTCGATTCAAACTTCTTATTGTCTGCAGGGTCTAGTACAAAATGATTGCCTTGAGTGTCTTACCTGTGCCCGTTACAATTTTTGTATTAGGTATAGGTACGCCCGCTCTTAGTCGCCATAGACATAATCGTAAGCTTCATGAAGCCAGAATCTCAAACACCCGCATGAAATCTAGATGGCGCTAACTAAAAGCCTGGAGCCTCGGCACTTGAATGTAGGTATTGTGTTTGATATACCTATATAAGTAATAAATACAGAAGATTGACATCAACCTGAGACCTACAAAGTATAATTTTTAATTCTGCAATTTATGCCTCTGCCATAACTTTGCCAAACGCACTGCTTACTGCTAGTAAGCAGTGCGTTTGGCGAGCTATAATTTTCCTTTCGGGGAGAAAAACACGTAATATACACCTAGTTGACACTTTCAGTGGTCACAGTCAGTGGGTAGTAATGAGACATAAAGCGAAAAATGTTTGTCTATACTTTGCAAGTACCGGAGAGTGTTTTAATCGTAATACTCCTTCCTCTTATCTCTTGGATTCCTTTCATCATCATCATCATCTCAGCCGTAGGACGTCCACTGCTGAACATAGGTCTCCCCCATAATTTCCAAAAGGACCGGTTGGAAGCGGCCTGCATCCAACGTCGTCCTGCGACCTTTATCAGGTCGTCTGTCCACCGTGTCGGTGGACGACCTACGCTGCGCTTGCCTGTCCGTGGTCTCCGTTCCAGAACCTTCCGGCCCCATCGGCCATCTGTTCTGCGTGCTATGTGCCCTGCCCACTGCCACTTTAACTGATTAATCTTCTGGGCTATGTCGGTGACTTTCGTTCTTCTACGGATCTCCGCATTTCTGATTCGATCACGTAGAGAAACCCCGAGCATAGCACCCCTCTCCGTAGCTCGTTGTGTGACTTTGAGCTTATCAATGAGGTCCATAGTAGTTGCTAACAAATGTTGATTGAAATCTTGAAAAATGGCGGCCCTATGTCAGTTTTGGCAACTCCAGTACGCAAAAATGTTAGTAAGTTGATCACTGAAGCTGACAAAAGTGACACAGAGCGGCCATTTTTTCAGATTTCAATCCACATTTGTTAGCAACTGAGATACATAATAGCCCTGCTGAAAACAATAAATTTAACAAGGCTATTACGGAGCGCAGGCCGGGACTGGATGCACCGGGCACAAGATCGCCAGGAATGGAAAAAAGGGAAGAGGCCTACATCCAAGAATGGATTACAACGAGGCCTCCATGATGATGATGATTACTGAGTGGGCTGACTTAATGTAGCGTTGAAAAAGGCGCTCTTTTTTAGTTCAAAGAAATTAAAAACTACAAATGTACCGTGTAATTTGTTGTAGATGTTATAAAAACTGTACTAATTAATATGAAACATTGTCAAAGTAATGGCTGTACCACGCAGTAGGTAGGTATTTAGCCTACACCTTCCCGCGGACAAATCATCATGCCGAATACTTATGTTATATCCCTACCTATATAATGTGGGGCTTGGACGAGTAGGAAACTGAAATATGTAAAAAGTTGGCAACGTTGGATCTGAACGTGCTGACAAAGCATTCCTGCGAGAATTTTTCTCATAAATGTTTATAGACGCCATCTGTCGCCAAGTGGCTGTACTTATGAGTATATTAAATTCTAAAGTCCAGTAGAGATGGCGCTACCGACCGTGCCAGGATTTTTACCATAAATGTTTATGTACGCCATCTGCCGCAAAATGGCTTTACTAATTAGTGTAATATATTTTGTAAGACAATCCTAAGCTACCGAATGTAGCTTTTCACCGCTAGGTGACAATACGAGTACAAAATAAAGTACCTAAAGCTTACAACAGGATCTATTCCCGCCAATCTTACTGAACATTGAAAACTTTGAAAAGTAATTCAATACACTTACTATGTATTTAAACAATGTAGTCGAACTTTTGCGTTTGAACATGCATTGTAAGCAATTTATTTGACTCTTATTTATTTTGACTTGTATCGAAAACTGAGTTAGACAAAATATAGACGAGTAGGTAGGTATGTTATGTACCTAGTGGGTAATAACCAAGAGGAAGTTATCACTACATATAATAACTGTAGAGGTCGAATTTCTGTACAATGAAAAACAACGCTAAAGACCGAGTCAGGGTATGTAAGGAGTGAAATCGAACTGTTTTTATATTATTATTTTTTTGTTTTTCTGTTTGTCTGTCTGTTTGTTCAGGCTAATCTACAAAACAACAGGACAGATTTAAATTAAATTTTGTAAGGTGGTAGCTTATATCCCTGGTCAACATATAGGACACTTTTGATCCCGGTAAATTAAAGAGTCTCTGTGGGATAGTTAAAAACCTTATGAATTCTATTTGCTAATTATTCTTTTTCTATTCCTTTTCTAACCTAAGTATTTTTTAATAGAATATTATAGATCAAAAATACAGTACTGTCGGTCTAGCGCGTCGAGTCAACATCTCCTGAGGATGCCTCGTGTAGAGGAGAAACACGTGTCGAATCGTTTTTGGTTTATTTGGGTTTTCTTGTGTGTTTTATTTTGTATTCTTCCTATTAGCAGTTTGTGCGGGAGGGAGGGTGGTGCACACCCCCAAATAGGCCAAAATCATTGTTTTTTTCAGCGGAAGTGTCACTAAATATTTTTTAATACTTATCGTTTTTTGATAATGGATTTCCGCAAAGTAACGCCTGAGTCAATAAATTAATATTATAGATCTTTTTCTTTACATAATGTTTAAAGATTCTGCTTTTAACTAATAGCAGGATACGCCGTATTCCGCGAGGCCACGTGAGCGAAGCCGTTGGCGGGTCAGTTAGTCTTATAATGAAAGACTTATAGCTATCTTATATATCTATGTTGTGTGTTACCAGTACCAGATGGCCTATGGATTATTCTCTATAACTGTTATTGATTATGTGCTTATGGCACTGAAACAAAATTATATGTAAGTTTAAAGTCACGCAACGATCTATCCAGAGGTACATCCTCGGCATTTCTTTCAGATCATAGAAACGTTTCACTACGTTATCGAATCAGAAATGAGGAGATCCGTAAAAGAACGAAGCCTGCGGAAAAGTTGCAGCGAGCATACCACATAGCATGCAGAATAGTTGGTCGATGGGGCCTGAAGGTTCCGGAGTGGAGAGGACGGACCGGCAAGCGCAGCGTAGGCCATCCGCCGACAAGGTGGATAGACGACCTGATACACCTGATGACCTGGTACTTTTGGAAATTTATGGGGGAGGCATACCTATGTTCAGCAGTGGACATCCTACGGCTGAGATAATGATAAATATAGCTTTATACTTCTTGCTCTTCTACTTTATTCTATAAATATTAGACCCGAACAGGATACAAACCTAAGACCCAACGCTTTGAAGGCAGATTCGATACCAACTGACATCACAGAGCTGCTGATATGATAATCATTTTCGTTTTACGCGGTCACGCCACCCTAAAATTGTTACCCGATTGAGATTATATATACTTAGTTATATATAACTAATCATAAAATTCCGATCGTTTTAATCCTGTATCCGTCTGGTGTCTGCCCAACATGGCCTGGGTTTATGTTTATCCTAATTGTATAATGGTAGTCCACGAGCCTATCCCCGCTGCAGGCCACCCGAGCACGGATTAGCATTATGGTACTTCCATTATGGACATCGAGTTATATAGTACTTGCCTGAGTTAATGTTCTATATAGTATAATTACAACAGTAATACATTTCCCATAACTATTAGACGGCTTTGGGAGCAGAGTCACCTACGTCCTATATCATACGTCCTATAATCTACGTCCTATATCCTACTTCCTATAATCTACGTCCTATATCCTACTTCCTATAATCTACGTCCTATATCCTACTTACTATAATCTACGTCCTATATCATACGTCCTATAATCTACGTCCTATATCCTACTTCCTATAATCTACGTCCTATATCCTACTTACTATAATCTACGTCTTATATTCTACTTCCTATAATCTACGTCCTATATCCTACTTCCTATAATCTACGTCCTATATCCTACTTCCTATAATCTACGTCTTATATCCTACTTCCTATAATCTACGTCCTATATGCTACTTCCTATATTCTACGTCCTATATCCTACTTCCTATAATCTACGTCCTATATCCTACTTCCTATATTCTACATCCTATATCCTACTTCCTATAATCTACGTCCTATATCCTACTTCCTATAATCTACGTCCTATATGCTACTTCCTATAATCTACGTCCTATATGCTACTTCCTATATTCTACGTCCTATATCCTACTTCCTATAATCTACGTCCTATATCCTACTTCCTATAATCTACGTCCTATATCCTACTTACTATAATCTACGTCCTATATCATACGTCCTATAATCTACGTCCTATATCCTACTTCCTATAATCTACGTCCTATATCCTACTTACTATAATCTACGTCTTATATTCTACTTCCTATAATCTACGTCCTATATCCTACTTCCTATAATCTACGTCCTATATCCTACTTCCTATAATCTACGTCTTATATCCTACTTCCTATAATCTACGTCCTATATGCTACTTCCTATATTCTACGTCCTATATCCTACTTCCTATAATCTACGTCCTATATCCTACTTCCTATATTCTACATCCTATATCCTACTTCCTATAATCTACGTCCTATATCCTACTTCCTATAATCTACGTCCTATATGCTACTTCCTATAATCTACGTCCTATATGCTACTTCCTATATTCTACGTCCTATATCCTACTTCCTATAATCTACGTCCTATATCCTACTTCCTATATTCTACATCCTATATCCTACTTCCTATAATCTACGTCCTATATCCTACTTCCTATAATCTACGTCCTATATGCTACTTCCTATATTCTACGTCCTATATCCTACTTCCTATAATCTACGTCCTATATCCTACTTCCTATATTCTACATCCTATATCCTACTTCCTATAATCTACGTCCTATATCCTACTTCCTATAATCTACGTCTTATATCCTACTTGCTATATTCTACGTCCTATATCCTACTTCCTTAATATTCTACGTCCTATATCCTCCTTCCTATAATCTACGTCCTATATCCTACTTCCTATAATCTACGTCCTATATCCTACTTCCTATAATCTACTTCCTATAATCTACGTCCTATATCCTACTTCCTATAATCTACGTCTTATATCCTACGTCCCTTGTCCTTTATCCTACGTCCTATATCCTACGTCCTGTATCCTACGTCCTCTATATTACGTTCTAAACCCTACACCCTCTATCCTAATTCCTATATCTTACGTTCTATATCCTACATCATATATCTTACGTCCTATATCCTACATTATATGTACTAAATATTATACTACGTCCTAGGTCCTATATACGTCCTACCTAATAGATGTGGTGTGTCCGTAACCCTCAGCAGAAAACTCTGAGCTGAACTGCAATTGCCATTGGCAGTCAGGATTTTTTTCTACCAGACCACAAATCTCTCAAACGCAGTCGCACAAAGGTGAAGCGGTGACAAGCTTAATTTTATTGGTATATCTGCCAAAAAACTAAACATATATCCTTTGTCATATGTCCAACATTCTATATCCTACGTCCTATATCATAGGTCCTATAACCTACGTCCCATGTCATACGTCATATAGCTTAGCTCATATGTCCTATATGTTACGTCTTTAATCCTACGTCCTATTTCTACTACATAATATATCCTATATCCTCTATCCTACGTCCTATGTCAAACATTATATGTCCTACAAAAAATAAACAAATAGGTAGGTAACTATTTAACGTAAAATAGTACTTGAGTATCTAATGAATTAACCTTAACAAGACTGCTAAACATTTTAACCGAATCCAGTGGATGAAACACCCATCGATGGTGTTTTTTACTGACCATTTTTGATAGACTGTAAATCGAAGCAAATTGCTTAACGATCGGTTAGGACGGCATAACGATTGTTTAAAATTGCATAATTTTAGTGTAACTTAAACAAGGCACCTATTAATATAATTTGATGTTGGCGAAATAGTTATTGTCTAGTGTAGTGATATAGGATTCAACCGTATACCTATCCACAGGTACTTATACAGCATATAACACAAATGTTAGTATTACCATGATAATATATCTATGCTCGAGAAGGTACAAAAGGTTTTTCTAAGGTCGTTGTACAAAAGATTGTACGGCTATTATCCATATTTGTACCCTACTAAGTTTTTGCTGGGCCAGTTGGGGTATAACTCACTAGAGTCGAGAAGACTGATAGATCAGCTCAATAATCTGTAAGATACTTAGAGGCTCGACTGATTCCATGAAGCTACTTACGTTAGTTTGTACGCTATTCGCGCCTGACAATCCGTGGGCCCCAGCGAATAGGCGTTGTCGTCCGCGCAACTTGTTTGCAGTGAAAACAACAAGCACTGTGGCGCGCTCGATGTCGCCTCTTATCCGCACACGCCGCCATCGCAATGAGCTCCTTGCTACCAGCACTGATTGTGATTTATTTTTTGACGATTGGAGAAACATGATCTTAGATATTAGGAAATATTGTGAAAATGTACCTGACCAATGGAATAGTAATGTAAGAAGCCCTGACAACTCATTTGAGGTTGATAACCTTACTTTATTTCATGACTGGTCATCAATCTCAAATGAATAACGAATAATTTGTATTTACCTACATTTATATTGTTTTTATGACTTTGTGAATTATTTAGTATGTGTTTCATTGTTCTTTTGTTTTTTTTTAAATTAATTAATATTAATTTTAATAATTGTGATGTAATTGTAATTGTCTTTGAATTGACGTTATTAGATCATTAAATAAATAAATAAATAAAATAAATAATTTTTTTTTTTTTTATTTAATTATTCTTCGACACTACAGACTCTTTGGTCCGTACCTTTTTTAGTTTTTTTTTTTTTTTATATATACATATATTACATTTTTCTTGGAGATTCGTTCTCCAAACATCACAATAAACATTCTTAAGCTATGGTGGAAATTGCTTAAAAACTAAAGTGAGTCCATTTTTTTTTTCTTTTTGAATACATACAATATAAAATATTACCGTGGTAATACTATAAGGTGTACCTACATATATCGATAGATAGATAGATAACTCTTTAACGTATTGCTTATTGTATTTTAACATACCTACTGAAATAAAAAGTAATATCTAGTTCTTTTAAGCATGTTGTTTACTTCTGTTCCAAGGATTACCACATAAAAACTATGTGAAAAGAACTTGTACTTACAATAAACTTTTATTACACACCAATAAGCAGAGAATAGGCGGGGTTAGTGAATGATCATTTCATGCAACATTCACCCTTAAGATGGATATCCGAAAGTTTTGATGATATATAAAATATGGATACATTTAATATATTATTAACTAGCTGCTCTCCGCGGTTTCATCCGCGCGGTGAAGGATGATGATGATGATGATGATGAATCTTATATAGCCTATGTAACTCAGGGTGAAGGTAGCTTTCTAATGGTGAGGAATTTTTGAAATCAGTCTAGTACTTTTCGAGCCAATTACAAAACATACATACAAATCTTTGGTCTTTATAATATTAGTATAAATTATACTGTTGTTCAATGGGCGGTCTTATCGCTTATAAGCGATCTCTTCCAGACAGCCTTTGGATTGAGGGGAATTATGATACACTAATAGACTAGAGAACTATAGAGTATGTAGGTAGGTAATAAAGCTGTTATTTTAGCATTAGCAACTTCAGATACACTAAGACACTTCAATATTATTTATTTTCAACCGACTTTTAAAAAGAGGAAGTTCTCAATTAGATTGTTTTTATGCGTGTCAACCTCAGAACTTTTTTCAAAGTAAACCTTTTTTGTTGATAATTTTTTTAATTTAAAAGTTACTTCTTATGTGTTATAAAGTAGATCAATATATAACCAGTAGTTGTTTTGGATAACAATTTACCACCGACATCAGTAGGGCGATTATGTATCTTAGTTGATAACAAATGTTGATTGAAAGTTTGAAAAATGGCGGCACTATGTCAGTTTTGACAACACCAGTAAGCAAAAATATTAGTCAGTTCGTGACAGCCGTGCGATTCTCTAACGACCGTTTTCAATAATCTATCTATCGCCGGTTTACCTTACTAGAGATAGATATTTGACACTATTTGTATGGACGTTATGTCAAATTTCTATCGGTAGTAAGGAAAACAGTGGATAGGTAGATAGAATATTGAAAACGGCCGTAAGAGCTTACATTGTTGCATCTTTGACAACATCCGTGAAACAAATGACGAGATGATAAGAAACGTTGGAGAAACAACTTTATGTACAAAGGCGATAGCTCATAAAGTATTTGACATCGGTGAGCTCGTCGACGAGCGCATCAACGAATCATTAGAGAATCGCACGGCTGGAGCTGACAAAAGTGAGATAGGGCCACCATTATTATCGACTTCAATCAACATTTTTTAGCAACTGAGATACATAATAGCCCAGCGGGTCTCAAAAGGGTATCCTCAATAAAAGAATAGAATTGGTTTCAAATTTCTCAAATCATATTTTAGTATATATTTAGATGTTTTAAAAAGTTATTTCGTCCATTTACAAAGAGTGAACTCGTCTCGCACCGCACCAACGCACTTGCGTTCGTTCCCAACCACCTGCATCCGGACAACTTCCGGCTGTCAGATGTAGCACAGCTCAGCTGTTACTATGCCCTTTGGTTATAGCTTGAGTAGCTCACATCAAAAAAGGGAAGAGGTTTTTAAGGCAACGCGTTCATTTATTTTTATATAAGAATGCTGTTGTCTATGTACATAACACAGTCATACACTGGACCGTCGTAGCGGGTCTTACTTATAAAAAAATATTTTAGTTTTGTGGATTAAAGTGTATTGCGTTAATATATAGAAAGAAGTTTAAACGTTTTATTTCTTTGATGACTAATTTTGACTAAAATTTATAAAAATGTGCTACGTATAGTATCAAATTATGCAATTTTTACACTTAGTCAAATACCTATGGTACCTTTATTTTAAGTAGATTTATTTAAGACTAGCGACCGCCCGCGACTTCGTTCGTGTTGTAGGCTCTGCCTTCGTTTTGGCATTACCTCCCATCTTTTCTTGGTTTTTCTTTCACAAGAACCTTCTCCTGACAATAATTAACACAACTAAAAAGAATTAGCGAGATAGTTCCATCCGCTCACAAGTAAAAATGTTTACCAGAAGAAATAAGAGTTCATTTTCATATACATATACCTATTATAGACTAGCGACTGCCCACGACGTCGTTCGCGTAGCAGGCTCGGCCTTCGGCCTCGCCATAACTTCCCATCTTTTCTTAACTCTTTTTTATGTAAGTACCTTCAACGTAGTATTATAAAACATAAAAAAGATGAATGAAATCAGTACCTAATGCCCAGATCTCAAGATATAACGTGGCCAAGAGAAATAGGAGTTCATATATATACCTATAAGATAGATTAGCACTTTGATATCAGTACCTATTTTTAAATCAGTATATAAATAAATAAATAACTAAACCATTTATTGCCTTATTATTACACAATTATAAAAATACTAGACACAATTAAAATTTCATAACCAGCAGGCAAAAGGGTTATGTTATGCTCAGCATAAGCAGCGCTTGCGTTTATCAGACGTGCGCTGTTTTTCAGCACATCCCTGCTCGTGCCGATGATAGCCGACAAACAAACTTAAGAAATAAAAAATATTATGCTTATTGTTTTCCCACTGCTGGGACTCGAGCCTTCCTCTCAATGAGAGGATGACTGACTAGATGTTTACGGCATCACAAATAACTAACTAACTAAGTAGTTCTAAACACTGCTTATTGCAATGCAACTTTATCTGTCGTGAAAAGTGTATACTTACTTATAGTTATGTGTATGTAGAATGGACCGTGGCGAGTGGACACGAACGGTTGGTTACGGTGCGTTACATATCTTGATACTTGATATTATAATTTATATTGTTAAATAACTGACCCGCCAGCGGCCTCGCTCGGTATATAATCACCTTTGCGTACTTTTATCATCTACCGACTGCCAAAAAAAGAAGGAGGTACTCAATTCGCCTGTATTTTTTTTATGTTTGTTACCTCATAACTTTCGACTGATGAACCGATTCCCAAAATTTTTGAGTTTGAAAGCTGGCGCTTCCTTTGCTATTTAATTTAAATTTCAATAAATTCGGTCTAGTAGTTTTTGAGATACAATCCAATAACTGAATAGAATGGAAGTCGGTATAAATATTTTCAAATTGTACTTGTTGATGTTAAAAATTTCTAAACTCTTAATTATTGTATCATCATTAAAATTAAGATGACTTTAGGCTGTACCTCTAATGTTAAACAGTTCTTCCCGTCGATACCAAATACACAATCGGAGTGATTTAGATCCTTATTTCTGCCATCTTCATTCAGTAATTTAACAGTGTCACGGTAAGTTCAGTACACTTGAGGGCATCTTGCATAGATTATCAAAATAACAGGAAACAAAAACAGATAAAACAAAAACAAAATAAGTTCTAGCTTTACAGGGATTTGGTCTGCCGGCCTTAGCAGTCCTTTATTACATAAAGACCTAATCATATGACAAAGGCCTCCAATAGCACACTATTGAAAAACGTACTACATATTATAATTATTATGCATATGTCTCTTGAGGGTTATACACTGTTAAACTACGGGCCCCAAACTAGGCACTAGGCCTGTATCTTGGGCACCCACACCTTTCACACAAATTAAACAAATTGCTTATGTTTAATCTGTTAATGTACTGTACACGGTAGTACATAACCATTTTAAAAAATATATTTTTACTCGTATATTATTTAGAATAGAATATAGATAGACTGAAAAAAATCAGCTTATGTATATCATATTACCAAATACATATAAGAAAATAACGTAAAAGTTTAAATACTTTATCCCTTCCGCGGTACTCGCGCCTAATAACCATGGAGTTTTTATTGTGTTTGGCATTATGTACTGTTGAAGGCATGTTGCATGCCGTCTTCGCCTATAATTGTTGTGACATTTAGCTTGATTTGTACTTATTTGACATATATTGTAATGTATTGGTGTACACTACGTTGGCGGACTTAATAAATAAATAAATAAATACCAAAGTAATAAGTAACTACCAAAATTACACCAATGTAATGTGAAACTATAAAAGTTTATAGGTGATCAAGCCACATATATCATCATACTATAACCACATTATATCAAAATATAACCTAACCTAACTTAACCTAAACAATTGTTGATCATTTATTAATTTTGGTCTTACAGCTAGAACCATTGTAGTAGATGTGTTTAAGACTTTCATGCTTAGTTTTTTTTTGTAAGAAAGCTCAGAAGTCGTAGTATTTTTGGTGGCCATTGCATTTACCTCAAAAATGATTAGACCTAAAGGACGTCCTACACTACGTTGGACTATTACTCCATCAAAGGTCGTTGGTCATCATAGGGCCAGACACTATAGAAGTTTATAACGAAGAATATATAACGACTCTTGAAGGGTTAAGACATTTTTTAGACTTCAATGTGAAAATATAGAGTGTTTTTTTATTTTTATACGAAGTATCAAGATTGTTTGAACAAAATAACGGTCCGTCGCGACACGCACGCTTGCACCGTACATACCTACATATTCATATAGAATACAGATATAGCATCGCTACGATATGATAGCTAGATAGGTAGAGTGCATACGCGGTCAATTTATTAATAGACCTTCTACGGAGCGGAGGTGAATATTATGATAAAAATTTAATCAAGACTAAAACAAAAATAACGAATAGGTTGATAGTTAAGAAAAAAATACTTAGAACCTACTGCTGTTGCGTAGGTCACTCTGTGTACTAAAGGAATTTTTATTTTTTTCACGGACTACTGAAAAAAAAACAGATTATAAACGTGGAAGCAATAAACGCTGGCCTCCAATTGTGATCTTATGCATCGAATTTATTCGAATCTATATTATCACCGTGTTGTAGTGTTTTATGGATATTCATAATGACAAAATCAAATGACATGCGATTTTTATTATTATATAATATAACTAAAACATTTCAAAGTTTCTATTTTTAGTCGCTGACTGAACATTTTGAAGTATAGTGAACAACCTTGATAGTCGTGTCTTGTCATCAGTAAAAACAGCTATAGGATACATGCCCCAATGAGTAAAATCATTTTTTGGTTTGAACATTAGTTAAAATTTTTAAATTATTTGAAGGTACCGTGAGCGTTTTCGAATTTTCGTTAAGTACCTACCTACGAAGGTATAAAGCCGCGTCAGAAAATATTTTTGCAGGGGACCTAATGCCGAGGCCCTAGGTGTGCTTATCCTATTTATAAATGTTTGCTTTGGACTAAGTATACAAATGTGATTAAATAATTAGTGCTAAGGCAGACGCAGAATTCCAATATTCTATGAAACATTTAATATTGAAAAAGATCTTATAAAAGAAATATCAAGACAAGATGGGACGAAGTCGCGAGCAGTCGCTGGTAAGGAATAATAATAAAAGTTATAAGATTTAGGGCATTTATCCCACCGAGGCTGTATCCTCGATTTACCCTACGATTAGAGATGTAGGGCTATTACATTTTCTAATCCCCACACCTTTAAAATACGAACGAACAGAAAACCAGCAAGACACAGGTAAACGATGTCGATTAATAGACGAGGTATTGGTTAAAAGTTTGCCGTTGTACGAACGAGTACGCTCAACAATAAAATAGGTTAACTATGTAAAACGGACCACAAGTAGGTACCTACTTAGATCGCCGCGTCGCTGCACCGATGCGTGACCGCATTACTAAATAGATAGGTATCCTAGATACGCACGCTGAATCTGCTTGTTCTTCACTTCGGTAGATTCGCTTAACCTATAACAGAGGCAAAGAAAGAAAGTTTTTTTTTTTATTTTTGCTGTTTGTTGCTTACAGAATTGACATCAGAAGCAGAACGTGTGGAACCAACTCTACAGTTGGAATGTATAGTGTTTGGTCTGGAATAGTCAGCTGAATAGTTAGATCTCAGTGAAGGATAAGGCAAAAGAAGTCATAGGTGACACTTTTAGACTTGAATTCTATCTAGGCTACGGTGATGGTCAAGGAAAAGCCAATTAGGAACTACCTAGGTACCTACTTGACAAATGGAAACCAGAGACGCTGAGTTTATGACACCGAATTAACAATAACACAACCATTTAAAAAAACCTACTTCATTGCTGACACTAGCCCCCTTATATACCTAGTTAGGTTTTATTTTGTCAGTCTTTCCCAACAATAATTAGGTAGGCCTACAGTACCTAGGTACCTATATTTTTTTTATACCAACCTTTTTGAGGATGAAACTAAATATACTTTTGATATGTTATTCTGATTCATTTCAATTCAGGGTGACACTTGAATCTTTGAGATTCTTTCTGATGAGTCAACTAAGTGGTGGAAACGGTCAGAAACGAAAGACCAATGCTCCATCATGATCATACCTATATAATGTGGCACACCATTTTTTAAGTCGGTTAAAATAATAATGGTGGTTGAAGAATACCTGGTTGGCACTCGATTACCAAACTGTTAGCTTATAAAAAGACGTGTATCATCCGAACCGCATAAAAATTACCTACACGTAGCAATTAACTTCTTTAACTAAGTTTTATTAAGTAGGTAACGCAAGTCGACGTCCTATATGCATAAATTAGCAATTGGAAACTCTTATATCATGGTATTACGAAATTTACCCGCGCTGTGAGATAACACGTTCCAATTTCAAAAATTGCTCTACATTTTTTTTTAACCAGAGTCGTACACTGGCTGATTCACGAATAAAATTTGCACGTGAAAAACATTGATCCTGCTTCCAACCATTTAGTGATTACTTAAATTTACTTTTTAACTTTAGATTTAGGTTCGAGACGGACATCTAAAGCAAAGAAAAACGTACAAGCACCTACCTACTGTATAACGCATAGAGGGCTACGAAAGTTACTGTTATCTTGGCATATCCTCTCTAGGCGAGACGCCCATAAAGTATTCAGTTTATTATCTCAACGTCCGCGAACAACGGTATACGGTACTTGATGCGCGCGCCGCTCCCCCCTCGCTGCTATTGTTACGAAGCGCCCACAAAGTACCGGATTCGAGGCCGAGAATAATTCTACCTCTGGTATAAATTTCCTTCACTAAATACTCTTAAAGCAAAACAAAATTCACCTAAAAAGTTATATAGAATTACTCAGAAAAAAATCCCCGATTTTTTAATATACAATTTGCATGGCAATATGCTTTATTTATATCAAAAATAGCGTGGTATAAATAAATTCCTTATCTCTCTGGTGTGGAATTTAAATGCGGTGCTTTATAGACGCGCGCGATCATGTTGAACCGTATTTCTGTGGCGGTACAGTCGTAGAGGGGAATCCGGTACTTGTCTGGTCTCGGAGCAACCCTTCGTCTTATTCTCCATCCTTGTCTTGCACGACGGTCGACTGCGCTGCTCTAGATAAAGACGGTGAGCCAGCTTCGGCGATGTTTAGAAGCTTTTTGATGAGATGTTCATTTTGAAAATGAATTGTAACTTTTCACCACCAGAGGATATTTTATCCACGTGGATAGACGGCGGGAGTAGCGTTCTGTATGGTTTTCTTCTATTTAAAGAAAATTTTACAAAATTGCCACATATGTCTTCAATATTTTCTCAATTCATCAAAAATGCGTAGTATATCTCTTTAGTTTTTACATCAAACTTTCAGACATTTCAATTTATGCAAGCCTCTGAATGGCGTGTGATATCTATACTTAGTATGCTACTTCGTTTACCTACTAAGACTAATTTATGCAGTATTGAAGTGATGACCTGTTGTAGAGTAAAAACAAATAATAATAATTTAACTTAGGTAGGTATTTCTCAGAATGTAGATAGGAAAGTAATACAATAATAACCTTGGTATGCCCCGGCAATCCCTATGGTTTCGAGGCTGTAATGCATTATTAAGCTCCTCACACAATGCCATTTTTGTTGACCCGAAATATGTGCCTGATTTCATTATCTGGGTAATCGATAGGGTTAGTGGCATCTCGGATATACATCCGGTGTAATTTTCTTTTCATTGTTTCCATTTCCCACGACATAATATAATTAATATAATATGCGCGAGACATTTTGAATGAAAATAAACTTTTATCCACCATCTTTAATGCAGGAATTAAGCTGCTCGCTACAAAATATAATTATTATAATGTTGGCGAGATGCTTTTAAATGGAAATAAACTTTATCCACAACCTTCAAAGAAGGTGATAGCCTTTCTCCGTGTCATGTCAATCGGAGATAATTATATCCACGTTTCTACATTTCCGTGCTCTACAGCGGGAGTAGCGGGACATAATGTCTACGAGAAACGTGAAATGGAAACACTTTATCCTTTCCCTGGTAGCCGTGCTCTGTAAGAGGGAGAAGACGATTTTTTCCACTGACAGGTGGATAAAAGCCGCATGCTAGGCCTGCAGTAGGCCTAGCACGCGACGGAGAGAAATAGAATAAAAATAAAAATAAAATGTTTCCTTTTGAAGTTTCTCGTCGACACTATGTCCCGCTACTCCTGCTGTAGAGCACGGACTCGTAGAAACGTGGATATAATTATTTCCGATTGACATGACACGGAGAAAGGCTATCACCTTCTTTGAAGGTTGTGGATAAAGTTTATTTATATTTAAAAGCGTCTCGCCAATATTATAATAGTTATATTTTGTAGCGAGCAGCTTAATTATGCATTGCAGCCTCGAAACTATACGGATGATTTGCCAGTATATATCAAGGTTATTATTTTATTACTTTCCTATCTACATTCTGTGAAAAACCTAAATTAAATAATAATTATTTGTTTTTACTCTACAATAGGTCCCCACTTCCATACGCATAATGAGTCGTAAACTAAATAGGATACTACGTATGGATATCACACGCTATACTCAGAGACTTTTGTCAAAACATACAAACCATAGAGAACGCTACTCCCGCCGTCTATCCACGTGGATAAACTATCCTCTGGCGTTGCCGTGCTTGCAAGGGATAAAAATGACATGGTGGAAAAGATTTCTTTCATCTCCACGGGGAGAATTAGTCAACTGCCAGTGCTAGCCCTGCTGGGATAGACTGAAAACCACCCGAATGATATACAATATCATAATATATCATAATATTGTATATCATAATATATCATTTGTATAGGTATTATATAATCTGAATCTCGAAAAAGACTCCAAAGAGTTTGATGAAATTTAGTATGCCAGGGGTTTTGGGGACGATAAATCGATAGCTAGGTTTAATTTTTAGAAAACGTCGTTTCATCCATGATTACCAGGCAATGAAAAACCGACACAGCAACACTAAAGCTACTTGACAATAGATGGCGTTGTTAAGGAACACTAAGCCAATGAGTGTTTTGTTTCAGGTTAGACCAAGAAAATCAAAAGTTTACTTACGAGTTCGGTCATCCAGGTACTACTACTTAAAGTGGCCATCAATGATTTCTTATCTGACCGTGCTGCTACGAAGAAATAATGTTAGGAAGCACAACACAGAACAAATTCCACAGAAAAAGTGGTCATTCAAACGAAAACGACGTATGATTCCAAATACGAATTACTTCCGAGGTTACAAATAGACATGTTCGGTGATTGGCTTAAATTTCAGACGGAAAGCAGGGATTGGTCCACGCGTGTGCTGCAACGTCTACTATGACAGCTGTGTCATAGCGGCGTGAACGATGTTATTGATTTAGCACGACTTTTATTGTTATTTGTAATTTTTTTAAGGTAGTTACTCTTCCTGATATTATTTCTTCGTAGCCGTGCTGCTATTATAGCGTAGCATCTCACTGTCAGTGGTCTCACGCCTAACACGGTCCCGCTCCGCGCCTACGTAGTTATGGCGCGAACGTACTTTTGCCCACTTTGAAATACGGCGCCCGCGGCGCACAAGGACGTATCTTGCGTAACATGTGCGTTTCGGATACCAATGTAAAGATTTACTAAATTGTTACACCAGTTTTATGATTCTAAGTAAGACAAATGTTACCTTTGGAAGGGTCTGATAGGATAAGGTTACTACCACCTATTACCCACACCACTATCGTAGCTATCGATGAAGTTGATACTGAATCCGATCAAGGCTGATTCATCTGGCGTGATCTATTGACGTCACATCTCGAGTCATTTAGGACTTAAACCATGTAGTTACCCTGTGCTAAAACTGAATAAATACTATATGTATTTTCGTTACGTCGAGAAATTTTCTCTAGTTTTTTTTCAATGTTCTCAATAAATCTCAATAAACACTCGGAAGTGTTCAACATTTTGTATTTTATTTATATGTATTAATACTTGGCACTCAATTCGAGTCGATAAGACTGCGTGCAAAGATAGCACATTTTCCACAAGGTTTCAAATTTATATTAATTGTTATTCTAAACTAGATAGGTGTGTAGGTATATGGAACAATACTCTCAAACGACGGGCTGATGCGTGTTAGCCACCTAGCTTTTATTTACGTAGTAATCATTTCTCAAAGGTTTTAGCAAGCTTTATTTTTATAACTAGCTAAAATTGTACAAATGGTGATTATATGAGAGGTTACTAATAACATTGTATTCATTAACATGCTTATTCAAATCTTTGTGTTGCCCTAGAATATTTGGTAATTTAGAATACGTCTTCAATAAAATTTATACTAATATCTGTTGTAACGTATTGATTTCGTCAATTTTCGACAAAAAAGCATGAAACAGATCAAAAGAAATTGACAGAGAAAATAAACAGCATGACGGCTTGTTAGTAGGTAAGTAAAGTTAATAATGGTAACTAGAACATTAAAATTTCTGTTCCAAGTAAGCTTTACATAGACTGTGTCTAAGTGGTTGGCGATGTCTTCCTAAAGACTTATAGGTTACCTACTTTTGTATATTTGTGCCTACGCACAAATCTAATATTAGTTGTTTTGTAGTACAAGCATAGTTTAAACATGGTAATGTTGGTTTACTATGGCACAAGCGTAGCAGGCGCACGAACCAAAATTAGCTCAGTGGTACGATATAACATGTTCTTGCTTTCTTATGAGGTAGGTATGTGTCGTATAAAAATGAATTATGTTGCCGACTTTCCATCATTTCTGAAACACCATACATTAATTCGTATAATGCAACAAAAAAAATATAACATTTAATTCCTAACATCAAGGATGATACTATATGATGATCCTTGCTAATATGCTGATATTCCCTTGATGCCGAGTTTTCGAATATGTCTGTTCCGAAAAGTAAATTGATGTAAAGTTTGTGCCACTGGAATGCCGACAAATTGTACAGTCAAACACAAACTGCCCATATTATTATGTCTTATCTATGTAGTGTTTGATCCCGAACACTAGAGGGCGCCGCTCGTAACGTCACTTTAATTTTGTATTGGCTTTTGTAATGCTCACTTTGACAGAGAGAACACTGACTAATCTGCGTGGAAATGGCTATCGAGCTAGGTTTGGTTTTGGAAATGTATGATTGTAAAATGTTTTAATAATTGAAGTTAAACTATAAATTAGGCAATCACTGTAGTTCACTGTTGCGTGTTTAGTGTTAGAGTGGTATATTACACCGGTTTGAATCTACCTGTGATTTGGGACACTCGTGGACTGCAGCAGATCGACACTTGGGAAACTCACGTGGCGAGACATGGATGATGTGATTGGTTGGTTTTTTCCACCCTTGTTACCTGCCCAACGCCTATTCTCTCCTTCCCCTAACAGAACCGTCTAACGTATGCTACGCTCGACGCAGCGGGATTGCTGTAAGTACTATTAAGATTATTCTTCTTATTCCATCCGTGTAGGTTAGGTAGTTACATATTGTAGGAACCCATTGTAGAAGATCTTCTTAGGCATATTGATAAGGTTAATTTTAACTTGGAAAGATTAGGTCAGGCTAATTTGATTTTAATATTATAACTCAGAAACATTAGGTCGATACCGCAATTCATCTGAATATTGTATAAGACATAAACTTATAAACTCATATTCATAAACTACGTATACGAGTACACTATAAGGCGTGTATTTAATATGGTAGGTATGTAGCTTTTAACAGAAATTAAACAAATGAGGATTTATTTCAATTGCATGCGTAGCATAAAATAACTTAATTTACCGTAAGATAATGGGTAAATTTTAATACCACGTTTCAATTTACCAAGCTTTTATTTACAAGATTAGCAAAAACAATTTTTAAATTCTCAGTTACAACCTTATTTGTGCAGCACTGACGGCTGTCTTGGAGCGGGCGCTTTTTTCCACGGAGAGCCCATCCGAGGAAAGGAAAACAAAAAGGCGGGATTTATACATTTTTTTATTATTTTATTTATTTCTTTTTACTCTGTATTTTATATTCGCGAAATTTTTGCATATCGCTCTGTCATAGTGATTTTTTTCTCGTGTACTATGGTCAAAATAGTGATGTGAAACATTTTAATGGGTTGACGTTTTTGTCGTCATACTTTTGTATTCAGAACTCACGTCCCGCTTTCCATGAGCCTCGATTTACAATTAATACAACCATTGTCCATTGCCTTGATTTAATATATGGATATGTAACTAGAATTTAGATAAGTAGACCTCTGCTTAGGTATGTACATATTTTTTTTACCAAAAAATGGAACCGATGTCATCACCAAAATGTGTGAAATAACTAGTCTAAGTCCGTTTGATAATTCAAAAGAACATTTTATCACAATATTGTGCGCATGGTAAAAAAAAAATTAACCCTTTAATGACCTTTGCTAATTACAGGATTGATTGTCATTCACTATCAATGAAAAAAACATCAATATAGGAAAAACCCTTTTCAGTTATTGGAGTGTAACTCAAATACTGCTGGACCGAATTTGATAAAATTTGAATGGGTAGTCCCATTCAAATTAAAGTCGGAAGTATACTCTACCAAACTAAAGAATTTTGAGAATCCGTTCAAATGCGGGACAAATCGGTGAACATATATCGAATATAATATAATATATTCTTGGGGAATGGAATTGGTAGATACTTAATGCGCGTTCACCATCTTCAACTTTAAAAGCGATGAAAGCCCAGCCAGAGGTACCAAGGGTCAGCCGTCGATTATACAGCCACGGGTTCGATCTCGACCTTGGGCTTCAGCTTTCGATGAAAGTAACATGGTAATGAAGTCCGCCTGGCTAGCTACCGCCCCTCAAGTTTGAAAATCTGTCACTAAGCACCTAACAATGTGTTCCAGCAGATGCACTTGAGAGCCACAAACTATTCTAGGTCTAGTGTTATACTACCCTCGATGTAGTGGTGAAACACCACAGCCAAAACTGGTGGTAAACTCTTCATTTTGAGCGCTATCTCATCATCCCCGGCTGAACGAGGTGCACTGCTGGAATAATAAAACACAGCCAATGAACAGTTTTGGGCACTGACAGGTAGGATCACGGTTACGCGTCATTAACTGATGCTTATGGATAATTAATATGCCATATTTCATCATCTCAGCCATAGGACGTCCACTGCTATATAGGCCTCCCCCGTAATATTCCAATAGGACCGGTTGGAAACGGCCTGCGACCTATACCAGCCGCTACGGTTGCCGGTCCGTGGTCTCCACTCCAGAACCTTCCGGGCCCATCGACCGTCTGTTTGGCATCCTATATTACCTGCTCACTGCCAAATGCCATTCTTACATACACATTTTTTTAAATATATCTCGCATAATCTCATCGCTTGGCTGGCAGTTTAAAAACTGCAGTACAAAATGTATTTAATAAACTCACAAGAAAACATAGGACTACTGTACCAACCTATGTAAATTATTGTGACAGTGACCAGTTAGGTGATATGAACTAGTCAGTTGAATATTACGGTTGCCCTCTTCTTGGTGATACCTACTGACTCTCTTTCTCTATCCCTCTCAATATAATAATCTCAAAGATCTTACATAATTATCTGCTATGTATTTATGGGAGAAGCCACTGGCTCCTGAAGCACAGTTCACACTTAACTAGCTCGGGAGCCTATGGATTCAAATATATAATGTACCTACTTTTTATTTCAATAAGCCAATGCTATTGCAAGTTCAGAAAAGGTTATTGTAATGTCAAATCCTTTTTAGCTGTTATTTTGGCGTTGTCAACAGGTCATAATGCCTCGATCACTCACATAGCACGTTTTCACCCTATGGTATTTACGAGTAAAGCACGTACCTACGTACTCGGACTAAGTGGAAGCCATATTTGGTAGAAGATCTCTAGTTGGAGCACATGTGTGTCATAATCAGCCCATTTTGTTCCCACTGCTTGGGCTCGAGCCTTCCTCTCAAAGAGAGGAGTTGGGTCATAATCCACCACGGGGGCCCAGTGCGGATTGGTGGTTAGGTTAGTGGCCAACCCATGTCGAAGTTTTCAGGCCGTCCAAAGGCCTTCGACATAGCCTAACGACTGTTGTCCTAAACAACCAACCGGGACCGACGGCTTAACGTGCCCTCTGCAGCACGGATGCATAGGGCACGTTAATCCCTCTGCATCCGTGTTGCTAACTTGTTGATCGGTTAAGATCACCAAGTCAAGCTCCCCTACGAGCGCTTCCTGTGTGTGTAATATGAGGAAATTTTTGTTCTTGGGTCTTGAATATTTGTGTAGTGTTAACCTGGGTGTCCACGCCTGGGTGTCTGCGGTACTGGGAGGGAGCTATTGTGTCGGGTTTTCATTGTGTTCAGTGAAATTATTATATAGTTTAGTTATACTATATCCTGTATTTAAGCAACAATTCTTTATAATATTTCTATTTTGACAATACTACCATTATAAATCCAATAGGCCTGTCAAGAATCGGCGAAAAACTTTTAATCGGCCGAATACAATGGCATCTCCTCCCCACCCTTAGCCTGAAGCAATATGGATTCATATCGCAACGCGGATCCGATGACGCCCTCTATGATCCTCTAGAGCACATAAAAAAGGAGTAAACAATAAGATCATCGTTCTCCTTATTTCATTGGATATAGAAGGCGCCTTCGACAACTCATATGGTGGCCACCCATATTATATTCATCATCCTTAAACGTTCCCTCAATACTCGGGATCGTGACTCATATATATTCATCATCGCATATTATATTCATCATCCTTAAACGTTCCCTCAATACTCGGGATCGTGACTCATATATATTTATCATCCCATATTATATTCATCATCCTTAAACGTTCCCTCAATTCTCGGGATCGTGACTCATATATATTTATCATCCCATATTATATTCATCATCCTTAAACGTTCCCTCAATACTCGGGATCGTGACTCATATATATTCATCATCGCATATTATATTCATCATCCTTAAACGTTCCCTCAATACTCGGGATCGTGACTCATATATATTCATCATCGCATATTATATTCATCATCCTTAAACGTTCCCTCAATACTCGGGATCGTGACTCATATATATTCATCATCCCATATTATATTCATCATCCTTAAACGTTCCCTCAATACTCGGGATCGTGACTCCTCTGTTGCAGTTTGTTTACTGTTTCCATCGAGTTCTATTGCCTGCCTGATGTAGAGCTGTGCTGAATGTATCTCCAGCTGTTCCGATACCTAATCCGTCCATCGCTTAGGGTTTCGTCCTCTTGGTCTTTTACTCTCAATTTTGCCAGTTTCTATCAGACGCTCAAGGTTGTCAGAGCAGTAGTTGAAGTAATAATCGGTGTAAGCATATTGCCGAGTCTTGGTGGTTTTCACTCATGTTTAATTAGAAATACGGGATAGTTCCGACTATGGTTTCGACCACATTCGGTGGTCTTCTTCAAGGAGTGTTCGGAACGCCCGCATCGATTACGTCTCGCCCGCTTAGCCCTCCGATAAATATTCCGCGAGTAATCCCGTATTTTTAATTAAAAAAGGAACATATTAATTTTATCTTCATCATCTGTCCATTGCTTAAGACTCAAAGATAAAAATAAATGCATGCGGAATGGCCGCGCATTAATTTGCGAATGAAGTTTTAACACAACGGTATGATATAGTTTGTCAGTTGCCATAACAGAAAAAAAAACTCAAATCCAGGGGCCGTGGCACAAAATATTTGCGAAAAACTATTCGTATGGCAAAAGTCAACATGTCACGCATACAAACTATGAGTTATCTGTGACACAGTAGCCCTAGACAAAATGCCAGTTTGTATCGTTTCATGCGAACGATGCGTAATGTTTCACTTACGTAGGCCCACAGTCCAGTGGGCCTAGCACGATAATTTGCGTAGGTCATGTAACGAAAACGTGTTCACGTAGGTATACCTACAGTACAAACTATCATTTATCTAGTATAACTGTGGCACAGATAATTCATAGTGTGTAATTTATACGTCAACGATACCATTACATTACATTTACGTATGCTAGGCTCACAGGAAATGCTGATCACTATGTGTTACTACATCTCTTTACCTGGGCCCTTATTCGCTATAAGCACTCAGTCAAGTAACGCGGCGCGCTATATCTTCAAGTAATGACCGTGAAATACAAATTTGCGATCATTTCTTGAAGATATCGGTACGCGCCACGTTACTTACTCGTGATCATACCGAACAAAGCCCCTGTTTTCGAATCTAGCGAATGAAGTCAAACATAATTACTTTTAGGCATAGTACAGATTTGAGAATAACTTTCAGTAGAAACATTTAATCCAGCAGCGAAACCAATAATATATGCCGCTTCTCATCTGGCGAGCATCTTGCCATTTCCATCACAAGCCCAAACAACGTGCCCTAGTTAAAGTTTAATTCGACGATGTTGTGTGTTGTAATCAGTTGATCGGTCCTTTCCCAAGCTGGGGTCTACATTCCCCTAGGCTGTTCGCATTCCCGAGAGGGGTGAACTCCGATGAGACCGCAGAAACTGTTGGCAGGCATAGGCGTACAGATGTAGGGAAACAGTGGAGACTATAGCGTTAGCGATATCAAGATAATGAAAAAAACTTCTTTAAATTAGTGTAAGAGAAACAACCAAACAAATAATTTTATTCAATAGTAGAACATGCACACCAAGACTGAGTCTGCCTGTATATATGGCGGTTGTGAAAAAGATTACAAAATCGTAAGTAGGTACCTACACTACACATGAATGAATGATAGTATAATAATTGTCATAAAAACTTCCGAGAACTCATAGTTAAATGGTAAAACCGGCAAACACTCACGTTTATACGAGATATATCATACGAGAGCGTGGTCTAGCAGCGAGGGCCGCTAGTTGCGCACTCAGCGGCCCTCGCTGCTAGACCACGCTCTCCATGAGGATGGGCATCAGTACTGCCCGAACACCGGTCGGAGTATAACGACTAGATGATAGACGTGAGTGTTTGCCGGGTTTACCATTTAAGAGGATTGCATATCTAGTACTTTCCATACTAAAAGAGAAAACTCTTCTACCTCTTAACATTGTTCGTATTCAGTGAATATTTTTTTAATGGAATATCACATTGTTTACTATGCAATCCTCTTAAGTATAATAATTGTCAAAGACATGGGTACATAAAGATCTAATTTGGTGTACAAACTTTTGGGCATGTATTGCCTTGCGGCGTACAATTATTTAAGTAGTTAGCTTACATTAGTTGTACCCTTATGTAGTAACATGTTACAATCTCAATATCATATTACATTAAAAATATTTAACATTTGGAATTGTATTATTGTTGCAGGAATATCAAGTACAAAAGAGCAAAGGAGAGTGACGAAGGCAACAGATTCTCAATCCTAAAAGTATAATGTACTCGTAGGTATATTTAATTAAATATGTCATTAGGCTGTGCCTTATACGTAATTATCTTGACGACACATTTGCCCAATCACGAAATAAATACAAACCTAGCTTTCCCGAATATAAGTATGTCAATCTGACGGATAACTTCTTCTTCTTCTCGGGGTGCCATTTTCTAACGAAGGTCGGCGATCATCATTGAAATTTGAACCCTCGACACAACAGCTCTGAACAATGAACGGGTACTTTTATTACACCACTGGCGTAAGTTCTTCAGCCAGGATGTTCTTCTCCTGCCAGCACTGCGTTTGCCTTAGATCTTGCCTTGAATAATTAACTGTAATACTCATACTTGGGATTCTCATTATGTGTCCGAAATACAGATATTATTAAATAATAAATACATTATGTGACAGATAACAGTATGCCGCATATCATGAAAATAACGATGATGATGAATGAGCCTGTTTACCGATCTTTCATTAGCATTTGTTGCTAACTTTATCTGCGCGACCAGTTTATTATAAAACTAGCTGCGCCTTGCGGTTTTATCTGTGTGGTGATGGATGATGATGATGAAATTAATCATGTGTTAATCCAGTGCCTGATTTATATATCTGTCAAATTTTATTTAAATCTGTTCAGCCATTATTGAGTTATCTATACTAATATTATAAAGAGGAAAGATTTGTATGTAAGTAACTGTGTTTGTACAGAATTGGCTCAAAAATTACAGGACCTATTTCAAAAATTCTTTCAACAATGGAAAGCCACATTCACCCTGAGTAACATATAAGATTCATCATCATCATCATCATCATCCATCACCGTGCGTGTGAAACCGCGGAGAGCAGCTAGTAATTTTACAAAGGTGTAACTGACCAGATTTAATTTTATTTGGTAAAGGAGATTATTTCACATTAAAAACATTTTTAATCTCAATAAACTGGTGATTAGATGAGTAAAGACATTTCTTTACGCGCCTTCATCTCATCACCATCAGTCTTTGCTTTTAGTAGACCGTATTGAGCGTCTGTAGAATTTCCATAGTTTTACTCAAAGAACACCGGCGTAAATGCCATGGACCTGGACTTAACTTTTATTATGTCTGTCTAAAAAGGCTTGCGGTGGTTTTGATATATCTTAGTTAGATAAAATCGTTCACATTGATATTTTATTTAGATCAGGCCACATTTAATAATCAAAATTGACTTTTTGATTTTAGGTTATGTAGTAGTATCTATGTACATAGCTCGCGGCCCGATAATAATATCAATATAATAATAATGCCACTTATCATAGCCCTAGTGTGTCTCTGATCTATGAAATAATGATTCACCCACTGTACCGTAGTATGTTTCTAAGCAAATCTTCGATAAATCATTTTTGTTGGTAGACTTGGTAGCCCACCTAACCAACAGAAAACAATGACATTTAAAAACTGCCAACCCCGACCGCTCTGCCGGCACTCGCGTAATGATCGCCGGTAAGAGTCCTCCGCCCCCACCCACCGCCTCTTCCCACTTGGGTCGCCTTTTTGTCAAGGCCGCGCGCTCCAAGGACTTTGCGGATATCTTCTCAACGTGGTTATAAGTCGGATAACTATTTAGACCATTTAATACAGAAAAAAATAACACGATTTTCCATATTGAATTCATCTAAAGACGCGCTCAGGTACGCTTTCGCCGGTGTTCTTTATTTCATTTGTAACATTACCCCATCACTATTCAACGGTATGCAGTTGCCATTTTGTTTCTGGAATGTCACTTGTCACTGTCACTGAGTGACATTCGCAGAATGGCGGGAAAACGTATTACCGGTGTGTGGTCTGCAAAAAATGTAGAGTTAGCATATATTGTGTTTCTGGATTTTGGCATCCTTGAGATATAAGTTAGTATAACTAAGTATATAGTACACAGTTAAATCTCGCGACTAGGTTTTATATCATTTGATAAATTGTGTAATACATGTACTAAATTAATTGGTTAATTTAATTTAAAGTTTATTTTCTCCTCTTTAGGATTTAATAAAAGCCTTTTTTTAAAACGTGTTTTTACCATTAATTATGGCTTTATTTTTTAGTTATGATTGAAAAAGTTTTTAAGTCGTGCAATTCATTTAATGCGCCGTTGTTACATGGTAGTTTGCCTGTTATTTATAATATAATAACTATTAAAATGAAATATGCTACCTATATAGTTATAGAAAAAAAAGAATAGAAAGAGAAGATTTTTGAAAATGATATACATTTTGGTACACCTGGAAGGTTGATGATATCATGATTAACATTTCAAGGTCTAACGTATTTGTATTGAATAATTGTCATTTGTTCAACGATAACTTGAGAACGGTTCATAGGTTCTTTTTATATAATTTTAATACCCAAATATCCACAACCTCTCTGTAGGTATTTGACAATAGATAAACATACCTGTTACCACTATTTTTTTATAACCATTTTTTTATTACTTACCAATTGTTTATTAAATTCTTTTATTTTCTAGTTAAAGTTTTTAATTGAATTAGTATAAATAAGAGAATTGGGTCTAAGTGTAGATTTGGTGGCGCATATAATTTTTTGTGTCAATGTTCTTTAGTGGTCAACGACTCGCATTGATTTCAGCGTCGAGAACAAGTTTTTTTTTTATTTATAGATAGTTAGGTAGTACTGGCGCTTCTCCGGCTGCTACCGCGCCGCCGCCGCGAGCTCGCTACCATCGCTAGGCTCGCGTGTTGTGTGCTCCTTCTCGCTTCGCTTTGCCAACCAACCCTTGTACGAAGACAGCACAGAGCACGTTCACGTACGGAAGCAACGGAATGACGTATGATTGACGTAAATTTCAAAACGTCAAACACAACAAATGGTGGCTAAAACGTTTAGTTCTACGCACACTACAGATAGAATTTGTAAAATACAATAAGTAAAATACATAAGATTTCTTTCCAAGTGATAAGACTCTTTTTAAATTCATTTATTTTAGAATAAGGCTTGACACTAACTCCCTTTGGCCCGCTTACAGTGTTGGAATCCTCAAATTCAGGTGACTATTTAAAATCCCACCCTAGATCTATGGCCTCGGTGGCTTAGTCACAGAACATAATAAAATTATATACTTACCTACCTGTGAGCCGAGCACGAAAATAACGTTGGCCTATCGTTAACGTATTACACTTAACCAGTAGGTACCTCTGCAACGAGTTGGCAACATAATTGTCATCTATAGTCGATACTCGATCTCGACTACCTAATAAGCTTGTGATTGGTGTACTCGCTGTCAATTTTAGTTCTACAATTGACCGCGAGGTGGCACTGTTCTTTTTTTCATACATTTTTCGCAGCAGTCGATATCAAGCAATCAAAAATGATGTCAATGTTGTAAACTCATGGTAGACCTAGAGATTTTCGTGCTCGGCCCACATATGTGAACACGTGGCCAAAGCTTATATATCTCAGTTTGGTTTGTAAAGCCAATGTTTATATTGGAATATGTACAATGTCATAGAACCAACTTGATCAATAATTCATCCTGTTTTCGTACTGGATACTGGCCACCTGTATTGTTCGTACATTTAATTATGTAGGTCCTTCTCTACTGCGCGCTTTGCAAACAAGCCTCGAGCGGTCGGCCGACTGTTGAAATAAAACATGAAGGCCCTTGGATCGATAGAGGTCTAAATGTTAGGTACATTACTCCGTAACATTTTAATTTTAATATCCAAACCGACTATACTTACTCACGTAATTATCAACCTAAGTTTTGGACATACACCAATGGTCGCTGCGATCTTAGAGCGCAAACTGCCTGAGGACATGCCTGCAGGCCTAGACAAAATTCAAGCAGGCGTTTTTCCGCACACGCTACAGACAGAACGTTCCCGGGTCCCGTCTACGAACTTACCGTGACGTCACGTGACTTTTCCACAGGTAATATCAACGCCATACATTTTGGAGTTGTCGTTTGGCATTAACGTTAACAGAAACATATTTTGTCTAGGCCTGCTGAAACCTCGGTAGCTAACTTCGGCCAATTACGTCCAAACCACCTCGGTCAATATTATGCACTAATTAAAGGTTTTCTTTTATATAAAAGCATAAGGCGTGCGTGAAGGCGACGTTCTTATCTAATTATAATTACTATGATGCGTCAACTTTTTCATTCACAATTCCAAATATATGCTCGAAGTGTTTTGCTTGTACTTTCGTGATACGTACCTACCGCAAAGGAATGACTAATTGCCTGAGTCTATACAAGCGGTACAATTTGAGGACCTTCCAGTCAAGGGTGAATATGTAACTTCTAAGCAAGCATGCTAGATAATTGACCGCATTGTCACGTCACTTAGTGAGAGAGGTCAACGCAGAACCTGAAAGTACAAAAAAGTTAGAAATAGCTAAATCGATTTTCTGCCGACTTCCAAAAAGGAGGAGGTACTTAATTCGACTGTTCTTTTTATGTTTGTTACCTCATAAGTTTCGATAGGGTGAATCGATTCTCAAAATCCTTTGTTTGAAAGCTGGTGCTTCCCGTGTGGTCCCATTTAAATTTCATCAAATTCGGTGCAGTAGTTTTTGAGTTACACTCCAATAACTGAATAGAATGGAAGTCGGTATTAATTTTTAGAAATGTAGTTGTAAAGAAACATGACATGTCTAAAAGCCTCGCACAACACTATTTCGAAGAGTAAATTAGTTTTTCAAAAGTATGATGCCAAAGATATCCCGATGTATTTTTAGAGCGCAGAAGAGTTTTTTCTTTCTTTCGTCATTGGTTAGTACTTACATGAACTGTCCGCGTATTTAATGTATGCGCGTGGACACCATATCCCGACTACGCGTAACACAGGAACCCCCTATCCGTACTCAGTTTTACGCGTAGTAGAAAAAATATAAATAGGTTGTAAAGTTACCTTGATGGTTGGTAAGTAACCTGACGTAACTATTATTAATCTGTAATTGTAAGCTGTTTCCGTGCTTCCCACCTTTCATTGGAGACAATTAAAATTACCAGTTACGTGACGCGTAGAAGGCGGGAGGATGTAAGAAATTGTAGATGTGGCATCTATACAGCAACAAAAGAAAAGCGCATAGTGGCGTTTATGTTTACATCATAGTAAATGATTGACATCTATAGCAAACCAAACAGCAATCAATGCTGAAATAGACGACTGTTTGTGCACTGACTGAACGCTTTTGTGTTGTTTAAGACATGTTTAGAAGTCATTCCCAGTGTCTTTGAACAAGTCATTAGGGAATGTTTTGGGCTGTGTGAAAACTTCGATACTAGGGGATGGCATATCTGCCAAGCCACACTCGGCCCGACTTGTGAATTATGATACATTTTTTTTTTACGCAGAGGAAGATTTTATATCCTGATCACCGGCCCAGGGTAGAGCTGGTGCGCGTGTGGGAGTCTCCGCGAGAAGGGCAGAATACCCACCAAACCTCTGCGGTGTTCCATCGCCATCGACTGGTGGCAGGGGCCGTGGGACCATTCGTATTCACCACATAATTCTACTATTTCACAACTTTCAACAATCTATCCCGCTGCAACTGCAGTTTGATCCCGGTTGAAGTTCGATCATTACACTAATGGGGGATCCCAATAATCTATCTATCCACAGTTTTCCTTACTACCGATAGAAATTTGACATAACGTCCATACAAATAGTGTCAAATATCTAACTCTAGTAAGGTAACCCGGCGATAGATAGATTATTGGGACGGGCCGTAAAAGATTATACTATTTCTACGAGTAGGTACACAAATTGGAACACTTCTTTATCTATATATATATAAAGATGAACACCTATTTCTCCTGGTCACACTATTACTTGAGAACGGAGGGAACAATTCCGCTAATTCTTTCTTTGTTGTGTTAGTTATTTTCTGGTTCTTATGAAAGAAAAACCAAGAAAAGATAATGGCGAGGCCGAAGACCGAGCCTATTACGTGAAGTAGCGGGCTGTCGCTAGGATTTAATTTAAATTAAACGGTACTTACTATAGAATAGAAGAATATGATTTATCGTCGCGTTTCCATTGAGTTAGCAGCATGTGAAGTTTTGATCGCTGGCGTCAACAGAAACGTAACTGCAGCTGGACTGTTTTTCAATAGCAGAATTAGAAAGAAGTTTATAGAGAAACACATTTACTAATTTTCAAGTTACCAGACACAAATCACGTAGTGCACTTCACTCGATAGTAAAAGCTATCCTTGCCCATGACGGTTGCACTGTCACTGTCACTTATACAATAACTATATAAACTTCTGCACAACCTTACAAAATAGCAAGTGCAATTTGAAAAATCTAATACCAACTTCCACTTAGGTAAAAATCAGTTATTGGAGTGTAACTCAAAAACTACTAGAACGAATTTGATAAAATTTACCTGGGACCCCGGGTGGAAGCACCAGCTTTCAAACAAAAAAGAATTTTGGAATCGGTTCATCCAGTCGAAAGTTATGAGGTAACAAACATGAAAAAATACAGTCGAATTGAGTACTTCCTCCTTTTTGGAAGTCGGTAGAAAAATTGCAATACACCTTACTTATATGTTCTTCCAAATCATGAACTAAATCGGGTGATGATTTTTGATATTGTGGAAAAAGGGGCACATATTTAAATGTTATCTTAATAGAGGTATTAAAGTTAGAACCTAAATACCCATACATATAAATTATTGATTTCGGTCTGTAAGCGAGTAAGTTAGATTCTGACAAGTTATTGGGAAAATGTTAAAAATCGTGAGGTCTACGCTCAGGCCAAACTACTAATTATAATGAACTTATTTATATTTGTGTACATAACAAATTTACTCAACATGAGGTAGTTGAAATGGTTCTTATTTCGAATAATTTCGATAGATGCCACATCTAAAAGTTGTGCTTACTTTCTTACTTCCCGTCACTATCACGAACAAATTTTTTTGCATCGCGTGCTTTGTGACAGACAGACGGACAGGCCAATTTATAATATGTCCCTATCTGATGATCTTAGCACGCCATATATAAACCAGTGAAACTTGAGCTTTAACTTTCGTTTACTTTGTACTTGTAGCTAGAGTAAATACAGATCGAAGTATACTGGTTATTGAAATTAAGTCCAGTGGAGCTTGAGCCCTCATTGCCAGCTCCAGGGCTTTGGAAGGAGCACTTTTAACGGGTCACATTATGTTGGCAGTTATAGTTTGAATTTTTAGCGATTTCAACGATAGCTAGAAATTCTGTAATTATACAAACGAAAAGGGTTGGAAATTATAGGTAGTTTTTTGGAAGATAGACATCGCTTTTAGGTGATTCAACTGGTAAAACCGGAGGACAAATTTTTCTTACGCACGTACGTGTCGTACGTATATGTGCAGTGTACCAAATCTAATACCTATTCGACATTGTTCACACAACATAAAACATTTTGGGCCTATGAGTAAAATTGCTAGGTAAAAAGTGCAATTTGAAAAATTTAATACTGACTTCCATTCTATTACTTTGGTAAAAATCAGTTATTGGAGCGTAACTCAAAAACTACTGAACCGAATTTGATAAAATGTACAAGGCTTTCAAACAAACAATTTTGGGAATCGGCTCATCCAGTCGAAAGTTAAAGGTAACTAACATAAAAAAATACAGTCGAACTGAGTACCTCCTCCTTTTTGGAAGTGGGTAGAAAATCAGCGTTTGAAGTAATTTAAACGCACCAACGCCTATTTTTTTTTAATTCCATGAGGTCATATTCGAAATTTGTATCACGTGCCTCGCGGTAAGATAAAAAAAATACCAAAAAATGGAACCGACTTCAACACTTGAAGTGTGAAATATGTTTGTGAAGTCGGTACCATGATAGTTCAAAAGCACGAACCTTTTATTATTAATTTTATTATTTATAATTAGATTATCACAATAATTGTGCGCATGGTACCGACTTCGACAAGTTATATGACAGGTGGTTGAAGTCGGTTCCATTTTTTGGGGATTTTTTTTTTACCATATTTTTCACCATTTTTACTTTATTTTTACTACTATGATGGTATCATCAAGATAAATCAACACTTTTCAGTTTTTGGAGTGTAACTAAAACTGCTTGACCGAATTTGATGAAATTTAAATGGGACCATTTCGGAAGTGTACAAAAAACCTCACAAAAAATATTTTGCCTACAACGGGGACGAAATCGGCTTAAATACATATAAAAAAAGATATACCTACACGCGAACATATAACCTCCTCCGTTTTTGAGGGCGGTTAAAAAGCGATTTGCTACAAGATTTTACGAGCCAAAAGTGCCCTTTTCGTGCACTAGTGTGAAAAACTATTTAAATATCTGTATTGAAATTCCCTAAGTGAGTGGTTTGCTAGTTAATAGTAATAGTTTAGTAGGCTTAATATATGTTTCACTAATGACTAAATATAGCAAATTAACGTCAAATAAATACATTATACTTAGTAGGTACCATATTCCTCCTACTTCCTCCTACCTCCTTTTTTTAAAATTCGGTTGAAAATATACTCAAATCGTATCTAAAAATTTGGTTTTAATTTGAGTCTTAGGAGTAATTGAGTCTTTTTTTACAAAAACTTGCTGATAATTTGCACAAATTTGGTCTCGAATAAATTTTGAAGTGCAGATAAAACAGTTTTACAGTACTTACCTACCATTGTAATTTTAAACTCTCGTCTTTTGGTAGATGCTTCGTTTTTTGTGTTTAGTATTTTTATTTGGTATAAATTGTCGAAGTATTTTTGGTTCACATTTTGAATTAATGCAGTTTTGAGGCCGTACCGTAAGTCACACGAGCGAAGCCGCGGATGCATATGCTAGTCTTCTATACTAGGTGTAATAGATTTGCATATGAGTATGTTTGAAGCGAATTGGCTCACAAAGTACTGGACCGATTTCGGAAATTCTTTCACCATTGGAAAGCTACATGCACCCTGAGTAACATAGGCTATATAAGATTCATCATCATCATCCGTCAGCGGGTAAAACCGCGGAGAGCAGCTAGTTTAAAATAAAGTTAGAACTGACAAACAGAGCGCCGGTTCCATACATTATCAGTACCTACAGAGGATTTAATCAAGCGGGGATGAAAAATGCCCGCGGGATCCCTGCGTTCAACTATGAGGTAGCGTCAGCAAAGCAATGCATCCGGTTTTGTTTAATGGCAGAAAATAGTCGAGTAAACTTATTACAACTAGTGCCCTCTGTGAGCAGTAGGCCTACCATGAGTTTGCAATATTGACACTAATCGTTGCTCGCTATCGACTGCCGCAAAATAATGTATGGAAAAAAGAACAGTACAGGATTCGAACCCGCGTCTTCCGACGACGAATCCGTGTCAGACGCCATGACCACTAGGCCACCGAGGCACGAGATCCGAGCATCTAATATATTTTTTTTATTTTGTATTTTTTTTTGTCGTGTGGGTACGGAGCGACATCTATTGAACAGCTTTGACAGCATTATCCAACCGAATGAAAGATTTTTTGTTATCCTTGCTGTTGCAACCCTTCATAACTGTTATACGATAACGATACGATTGCGTGACAGCTACGTAAATTTACGTACTAACCAAGCCAAGGGTTACCAGATCTCAGTATTTGTCCTGCGATCTCAGGATTTTTGGACTCTTCTCAGGATTGCGGTCGGATGTTGTAAATCTCAGGAAAACTTAGGATTTTTAGAACTGTACAGTACATTTTTAATAAAAAGTTAATCTAAAATGTTGAGGCGTGGTGCGTGGGAGGGGTAACGCTGCCAACCCACGTAAGGTGCGTTCCTTTAGATTTTTGGGCATTGGTGGCGTTGTCATTGATGGCTCTTTTGTAAAAGCGTTCATAAAGATCAAAAACGTTATTTTTGCCACTTTTGCCCACACCCTATTCGAACGCTCAACTGAGACTGAGAATAAGTAATATCTAATATCGCATGGTTATGCTGTCAAATACATAGCTGTCAAAAACGATCACAAACAACCATGGTCCGGACGTGGGTCAAGAATTGCACTTTTTGGTGGCAAAAGTACCTCTTTTTTATCTTTCCGAACGCTGAACAAAAAGAGGCATGAACGACATTTTCACCCACAGATTCTCAATTCGAACGCCCCTTGTGAGTGTTTTTAGCGTTATTTTCGCTAAAAACGCTCACAAGGGGTCTATTCGAACGCACTATTAGCGCGATGTGCACCGCGTGAGCGAGAACGAGCGAGATCTGCAGAAACATTACAATTTTACGATTGTTTTTCTAAAAATATATGATGAAATGAGAAAATGCTCAAACTGCAACAAAATATCGGGATTTTCCAATGATAATCAGGCCTTTTCTCCGGACTTTTGAAGTTTTCATCTGGTGACCCTAAGCCCACTGGACTGACAGTCAGTCAGTAAAATGACAGCAGCAGTAAGCTCCGTCAAAGTTTAACTGATGCCCTTTGGGTACGACTCTTCAAACCAAAGAAAGTATCATCTTCCTTAGGATCCCAATCTTGATAGGCCATGAACTCACTAGCCCTGATGAGTTTCTTAAAAATAAAGGCCATGGACTCTGCAAAAAAACGTAAAAGTTAGTACTTACTTACGTAGAGTATCAAAATTGGCTGAAGAGAACTTGCTAAAACTATTACTTGAATAAAATATATTTTACCTAAAAATACATAAAATATATTAGCACATAAAAATAAATAAAATATATTTTACCTAAAAATACATAAAATATATTAGCACTATAAAATACATAAAATATATTTTCTGCCATCAGTAGGTACAGGGGTGAAATTGCAAAGGGTTGCAGTAATGAGTAGAATGAAAAATGGCCCCCAACGCGGTGGATCGCGGGGGAATTTATTAAAACTACGAAATTCCTGCGCCCTGTTTCTACCTATATTAGCATTCCATATCAAACTAAAACATTAAGGTACTTATTTTTAATCGACTCTAAAAAAAGTAGGAAGTTCTCAATTCAACGGATATGTTTTTTTGTATATTTTTACGCGAGTAAACTGCCAGTTATTCATTGATTTGGCTAATTCTTTTTTGGTCATACTTCAGAGGTCCACATTAAATTTTATCGAATATGATTCAGCGCTTCTTGAAAAAAAAAACAAATAATACATACGATGTAATATTGTGTGTTTCACCTGTGTTTTTTGTTACTTAAGTATCTCGGCCAAGACCTTAGCCCGAGCTCAGGGGTAGACTGAAAAACAGCGTTATGCTCACATTGCAGTGTGAACATAACATATTATGCTGAGTTTACCCCTATTGCCCTAAGATGTCAATAATTAAAATAATTAAATAATATTAGTAAGTATGTTAAATTTTAATTTATATATTCATCATAACTTATAAGTTAATTTGATAATGTGAAATGTTTTTCTTTAGTGGCAATAAATGATTTTTTATTTATTTATTTATAAATATGCACAAATCTTAGAAATTTCTGAAAAAAATTTCTTCGTGGATGTGGTATCGCCGATATTTTCAATAGAGTTTCGGTATCTGTATTGTATCGACTAAAATGCATATCGATGCATCCCTATCCACGACTTGCACGTCTTGTCGCTTGAAGTCATTGCTTGTAGTACCTATATAAACAACCTAGGAGTTTTTTTTCCCGAGGAGGTCGTTTATTTCCCTACCCCAGGAGAAGTAGGTGGTTATGTGGGAGTAACCAACCTAGGCCTAGGTCTACCTAAAGGCCTATTCAAACCTGGGCGTTATTCGCTACAGCGAGCGATAGAGAAATCCGAAAGGGTATGCGTTAATTTCACTGTTCACACCAAACCGGATATCGCTACCGCGCGCGATCGAGATATTTGTTGGCAACGGTTAGCGGGGCGGCGGAACTAGTTTCGCCAAACAAGAGAAAATACCGCCTCACTAAGCGGTACAAGTTTCGCTGCAGTTATGGAACTTCATACTATTTACCCATCGAGTTCCGCGTGGTATTTTTCGCTACCCACAGCGGTAGCGAATAACGCTCAGGTCTGAATAGGCCTTACACATCTACCTACCTACTTAATAATACATCATAAAGAATAGCTACCTTATACGCTACTCAGTCAGAGAGTATAATTATATGCAATATCATTTAACATTTGGCACCGAGCACCCCACAATTATTTATAAGATTTTCGTGATAGAATAACATACGTTTTGATGTCCAAACACATATTAAATATGTCACCACACCATCAAATATGTCCTATAAAATATATGAACACGACACAGTTATTTGCTATAATGTCCACGTAAATTTATAGCTGATAGGTCTATATTTTACGGTTTCGATATATCTTTCCGCGTTGGTGGTCTTCATTTCAGTCATAAAGTATTTTTGTGTATGCAAATGGAACATTTTCTGGCAAATAATGCATAGGTTACACCTACCTACTAACGACCTGGTACCTGAATTTGTTTTTGAATACTACCTACCTGCTGTTAACAGACTTCAATATGTGCAATTTGAAAAATCTAATATCGACTATTCATCATCAAATTCAAATTAATTTATTGTGATAATAAACGTCTAAAAGTACAATTACATATTATTATCACACAGTTAAAATAAACAAAAATAACATTTAGCCAAATAATATCAAGTACTTAATTAAGAAAAATATACCAAATTATGCAAAAAAAATTATAATAACGTACAAACTAATGTCAGAAATATCAATTAATGTCAAAATAACAATAATAGTAATCAACAATAGTAAAACAATATAAAATAACAATAATAGTAATCATCATCATCATCTCAGCCGTAGGACGTCCACTGCTGAACATATGCCTCCCCCATGATTTTCCAAAAGGACCGGTTGGAAGCGGCCTGCATCCAACGTCGTCCTGCGACCTATCAAATCCATAGGGGGGATTTTGCCAATACTCGCCACGCTTGGCAGGCGGGTTGGCGAGCGCAGTTTTGGGGTTTTAATACTGGGAAGGTGCTGCTGCCCATCTTCCGATTGTTATCCCTTAGCAGATTTCTACGCACCCACGGGTAGAGTTGGGGGGGGGGGGGGGGGTACTATTCAAAGCCGGTACCCCACGGCATCTCTTTTCTATTACTTTGGTAAATTCAGTTATTGGAGTGTAACTCAAAAACTAATAGTCCGGATTTGATAAAATTTACATGGGACCACACGGGCAGTACCAGCTTTCATACACTTCTACAAGAATTTTGGAAACAAATAGGTAACTGTTTTGGTTTGAAGGTAGCTTACATACCTATGGTTGCTGACAAAACATCAGACTTAACAATTTAAGGTAGAGACAAACTGTGACGTATTCAATATATGCAACGCATTATGACATCTAATTGATAATAAGTAACATTTTGAAGAAAATTCTCTTATTTTTTGTCATTTTTGTTAAGCACCTACTTTTTATTTAAAATTTAATTCCTTTTTCAAAGTCTAATAAAAAAATACTTTCATAACCTTACATAATATAATTAAAAATTAATTATACTTACTAACCTTTTACATGAAGCGATAACTTCAGTATTCCACCAGCCGTCATCAGTATTCCGTAAGCCGTCAGTATTCCACCAGCCGGAATAATGGAATACTGACGTGAAATACTTAATCTCAAAATGAATCGAGGAGTTTTTAGGTATTAAAAACAAAAAGACTAATTGAGGCTTGAGTAAATGCTGGCAGGGGGGAATGCACAAAACACCCCCAGGGGGACGTCAGTGCAGGCCTCATCGCCCCCAAAACGAATAAGAATAGGTTAAGACTAATTTTGGCAGTATTCCGGATGTCAGTATTCCGTTATTATTTTCAAATGCTTATGTTTTTGTTATTTCTCATCAAATCGGCTGGCCGTATTCAAATCCTACTAAGGCAAGGCAACCCAAAAGAGTATCCTGAGTTAGGACTTAGCGAAAAATCGTCCAAAAAGTGCGTGCCGAAAGCACTTCTTATTAACTCTACTCTTGAAATTTAGTCCCACCTAAGTAATCTACATGGCTGCCTTGTCTTTGTAGATACTTACCTATAATGGCAGTACCAATCGTACCACGTTGCTTATAAATAGCTAGGTACCTATATTCCGTACTTATTTTAACCACCTACAGTCCACCCGCAAAAACCAGTAACTGCTACATAAAATTATTTACGGACTTACCTGTGCGTAGGTATAACGAGTAGCACTAAAGTGGGAAGTATTTTTATGTCGCGTTTACGATTTGTTTTCAGGAGGGTTAGGTACTCTTACGGCCGTGACTCAATCGTGTCCTTTCGGAGGACTTCGGTTGTTTATCGACTATTTAAGTTTGAGTTGTCAGTGCCTAGAGAGAACTCGCATTCTCGAAGGCTAACCATCATTACTAACATACCTATCGCATATAAACAAGTATCCTTGACAATAAGTAGGTTAGGTAGGTTGTCTGGAAGAGATCGCTTTTAGCGATAACACCGCCCATTGTGACACTTAATTTACAGTTTTTCCTTGTTGTGTAATAATTTTCTATCATATCCTATTTCTTTGTTTGTTATACTTTATGACGTGGTGTTGCAATAAGGAATTTATCTATATATGTCGGCCTAAACAGATTTAGGGTCTTTACGAATTATTATATGTACCTATATATATATGTTAGAAGAACGCGTCCTAACGTTAAATCTTATTGATTGAAAGTCATCAATAATTGTTAATGTAAAAATAAAAACAAGTAATTCTTTTCCACATTCTTTATATACAGTACAGTAATACATAAAATCCTTAAAAATAATTAACATTTAGCGCTACATTTAGAATCAGATAACACTCGGCTATAAGGTAAGCGTACACTCGCCTATATGCGCTTCTACACAAGCAAATTAATTCTATCGGCAAATCATTTTTTCTATTATAAATAGTTACAACAGTATTAAAATTAAACACAATTTCGTTTATTTCAGCCATGCGTTATCGTGACGTCAAATTGTAGTAAGTACGTACTAATGTACAATAGGTGTGATAGGTGTAATGTGTAATAGGTACGTACACGGTACGTACTACGTACGGGTAACGTGCTTTTCATACACCAGTGGGCCAAGCACGAATAACTGCGTAAGTGTAAAGCAACGTCTCGTTTACGTGAAACAGTACAAACTATCATTTATCTACAGCAACTGTGACACAGATATCCCATAGTTCGTACGCCGAAGCGTTGTCGTTTACCAACCGAATACTTTTTCGCAAATTGTGTGCGCTACAGCCTCAGGAATATTCGTTACAGAACATACTTAGAAATATCCTTTAAAATATGATAGAAATAATGCAAATCGTCGTAATCGTGAATATATTAATCTTTTTGTAATAATTAAATGGACTAATTAAGCGTTATCAATATGGTGATTCACGATCGACAATTGTTTCCTAAACATAATACTATGTTTATTTTTAAATGCCGACTGCATTCGATAGCATCGGAATAAGTTAGTGTACGTTTTAAAGAGAGATCGGACTTGACCCAGCATATATTCAAATGAATGCAGCCAGTCTATATATACTTTGATTATTAGGTAGAACTATATAAACATTGACTTTAATGTGTATATGTAAGCCAAGATATTAATATTAATTTACAAACTCATATAGCAGTATATTTAATACATTATATTCTTTTAATAAATTTTGTTGACGCTGACGTGACATTACTACAACAAAAAAGAAATGCCTTAAGCAGTAGAAAAATAGACGGTTGAATTTGCCAAACAGATAAGTGAACGCTTACCTTAAAAGTGCGGAACGACTCCGGATTTTCCGTACAAAAATATACATTTCTTACTATATAATTATGCAGAATTGGAAATGCTACAGAAGCCCTAAACGAGGTTACATGTTACAAAGACATACAGTTTATACGTTTTAGTGTGATGTTTTCGTAATCAAATCTATTGCCAACATTTGAATTGAAAAATCTAGAAAACTAAGTTGGGACGTCAAAGATTTTTACGTCCAATTGTGAATGTGACGTTATGTCACCATTTATATCCAAGTCGAAAGATCAAGCTAAGTCCATTTCCACAAAATGAATCGGTTTGCATTTTTAAGATTAAGTACAAAACACATTTTGGACACAATTATACGGAAGAACAAGAGTTATCAACAATACTTTAAGGGATAGTGGTTATTTTATGCATACATACTCATATATTTTCGATGCTGCTAAAAATTTCAGTACAAAAGAATTTAAAAATATAAAAAATCTTACAACTCGCAGCATACTTACGATCAGTTTAATTTATTACTTGCCTTACTTCTAAGCAAAATCGGTATACAAATGTTTATAAAATTATTTTATCAGCTGTTTAGAAAAATAGCGAACGAAATGTTTACTTACTACTTAAACGTAATATATTGAGCTATAATGAGCTACTAATGTAGCAAACATTTTTTACTATCCACCCATGCTTGACGGAGTTCACGGTATAATGTTTTTATAGCAGACATGCTATTGCTATGCCTGATGAATTGGGACATTACCAATACTAATTCATTATGTTGTCTTCTATTCTATAAAACAGACAAAGATAATAAAATAGAACAGATTCCAATGAAATAAGTTGCATACGCAATTAAAATTATTTTAACAATAACTTAATCGTGAGAATCGTAATAGGTTTGAAGAACTCAATGACAATTCTTTGATGAGAAAATATAAGATGCACAAAAACAGGTGTAAATCCGTTAAACATTTTTTAGTCTCTGTGGTAGTGGACCACTTCACAAATGAATTTCCAGAAACGTTGGCCAAGGGGAGTAAGTAACAAACCTTTTTAGATCTAGTTAAGTGTAAGTGTTTTGCAACTTTTGTATTATAATTCACCGCGAAAAAAGCTGACATCATCTATACGCTAAGTTTACCATCCAAAATCTAAATTTCTACGGTGGGTTAAACGGCAAACGTACACAAACTTGGAACAGCTTACCATGTTCGTAGCTAAGTAGTAATCTAGCTGTAACAATGTTTTTTTAACATTTTGATTAGGAACCCGTGTCGATATTATTTTTGATTTTTGTTTGGGAATACACGCCTTGACAAATTTAAATCTTTAAGCATTCGCTATCGATCAATATACTAGAAACAGGCTGTTTCAATAAGTAGGAATCGTTTATAAATTGTAATTATAATTGTAATTGTAACAATGTAATCCTAAATTGTATAGAAACGAGTGCAACTCGATATAATCCCGTCAAAGCATCTAAAAATACAAACTAAACTAAAACATACTCGTATATATACACAAAACTGATACAATCACAAACACATCAACTTAAAGCTAAAATAAATACTTATTCAATGTGTGGACGTGTTAAGGCAGCAAGTTTTTGGTAACTTACAATATAACCGAAAGTTTGCTAATCTTATTCAGAATAAAACTATCATCCTTATGTATGCAGCTTGAAGGTAAAACTAAGCTTTAATTTCGGGGCCAAGTGGTTAAGGAAAGTAGCACGGGGAGTCAGAAGACGCGTGTTTTCTCTATAATTGTAAAATTTGGTATATAACCGCGAGCCGTTTCAGCGTGAAGAACGTATAACACATTTACGTAAGTATACTCATTCACATTCTCAGAAACTTTCACATTTATAATATTAGTGAAGAATTTCAATTCAGTACGCAAGATGTCACATGCGAGTGATTTGTCTGACAGTGGTACGTACGTGGCACTGTACGCATAAAACGCAACAGAAAGAGGGTACATCGTTTCGTTTGTTCTTAGCATCGCCCACCCGCTTAGACTTCAGTTTACTCGTGATCATGGCGCTTGTGTTATTCGGCGGGAACTCAAACAAAATAGATTACACGGTAAATATCCCGTGTCTACTGTTAACTCTTGCAAAAGTGACCATGATGGTTTAAAAACGCAAGATAAAAAAACAATAAAACTAATTTTAAAAGCTCTTAAATCTCGATTCTTTTTTCGAAATGCGGATATATTATATATGTACATACACTTCTTCTAGTTATAATGTGCATAATAAGATAGCATTGTTCAATTTTATAAATTAACAGTGTGAGCAGTGTGTACTTAGCATAGCCGTCAGATTAAAATCAAACCTTATCACTATCATCCACGAAATTATCTATAAAGATCTTGACGTTCTTTACGACGATACGGTGACGTCTAATTAAAGGTTGCTGTATGTTAGACGTCTTTAAATACAATAATATATTATTGATTATTATTGCTCAAAGCTATAACAATATTAAATTTAAATCAAAGACTTAACACGTCACTGTGCAGTCAAATGAACAGCTTTCCAATCCTTAACTCGAAAGTTGGCCTTATTTGATTAGGCTGCATCTGCAGTTCAGTTAAAGCTTGTATTTGATTTCTTTTTTATACTTTAACTTTGTATTTTCCGTTATATGATATTCTAATTTCTGACTTCCTTCAGTTATTAACCTCCATCTTTTTATTTATGTCATTAATAAATAACTTGACTAAAATTTTGAGAGGAGACTAGACACATTTTAATCATATTTACTTGATAATTTTCGAAGGCTAGTCTTTTACTATTTACTCACTGGATGGTTAGTGAAGATGACGTCAAAGATAGTGCAACCAAACCTATAATAGCTATAAGTACTAGCTCATAGGTAGCAAACGGCGTCTAGCCCACTTTACCACCATGGTTCTAGTTTTCGAATTATGACCAACTGCTTGAAGGATTAATGTAAATTTGGTATGCATACATAAGAAATCTGATGGTACTGTTATATATCAATAATATATATATACACATTACTTATTTCAATCCTAAACTTGTTAGTCGTTATATTATAACAATGACATTTCTATTGTGTCTGGCCCTATGATGACCAACGACCTTTGATGGATTATGTCCTAATGCTAGTATAGGTATAGATTAAATAATTTAAAGTAGCCACCAACTTTTATTGTTTCAGATATTCATCTGCAAGTAGTTCCATCACAAGGGGAATTATTTTATTTCAATCTGTGCGTGTTTACTTTGGATTCATTTATATATATAACGTCAATTTATTTAAAATGAGGTCCTACTTTTCTGTACAATCAGTCATTGATAAAAGTTTATTTAAATTCTTGTAGTGGCCAATTACGTAAGTGCCGATAAATTGCCTTGTTCTTAATTTGTTTGACGTTTCTAAACTGGATAGAACTAAGTACTTACATTAATTTTATAGGTAAGCAAGTTTTTCAAATTGTGCAACATCCATTGCCATCTTCAATTTAAATTACCTTCGACTTATAAGCCTACTTCGCCTCACGACATGAAGAATATTCCTATAACTTTTCCCGAACACTTTACTATTTACATTTATTTACGTTTTGGCAGTGACCCGCTGGTCGACAATTTCATATTTACATTACATTTCCAATTTACAATATTCCAATTAAAACATTAAATACTTACATCTAAAAAATAATTTAATTGAAGAATAAAATGGCATTACATAAAGCTTAGTTACGATGTCAAAAACGTTAAAAAATAAATAAAATCCGATTGATTGTAATCGGCTTATAGTTAAAACATGTAAAAAGTATTCACAATATGTGATGATAATTTTAGAATTCTACGTGAATTGTTAAAATAAGTTAAAAGCTTATTCATATTTTGCTGCTACAATTTGTTTAGATTCTAAACTAGTAAACAGCAAACATAACCCTTACCTAAAAGTTTTGGTCAAACAGCGGACGGGGCAGGGCGCGATGTCTCGCGCGTAGCGCCAAGCGCGACGGCTCTGTGTGACATATTATACATTAACTAATATATTACAACTCTTCACGTCACGCCAGCGTCGCGTCGCCATCCCGCCCCGTCCGCGTTTTGCCAAACCTTAAAGAGGATTGCATAGCTAGTACTTTCCATGCTAAAAGTTTGATACGTACGTTTATATTTATTCAGTATTTCAAACTACTATAAATTTCCTTTATTAGAACTTAAAAACACTGAATAAATCAAAACGTACGGGCATAGTAAACAATGTCATGATTCCATGAAAAAAAAAATCACTGAAATCGGACAATGTTAAGAGGTAGAAAAGAGTTTTCTCTTTTAGCATGGAAAGTACTAGCTATGCAATCCTCAAAGACCCTAAACTATTGGATCTATACAGACGGTCTGCATTTGAAAGCCAACTGCATAATTGCATTAGTTTGACTGGGAAATGGGAAAAATTGGGGTTTGTGCACATGCGAGTATCTTGGACATTTTTGTATCCACTGGCATAGAACATTAAATAAACTGAAAAACAGATGCGTTAGTTCGAAATTAGACAATAGTAGTTCTACGAATATTAGACCTCCCGAGCACGAACATTCTTCTGATATTATAAAATTGAGCTGGAAAATGGCGCCGAAACCAACATCATCCATTTAATAGGAAATAATCCTCCAATCAAAACACGCTGATTACCAAAAACACTTATGGAATCTGTACCTACACAAAATTTTATCAAGATTAGTTGAAAAATACGACCTGGACACGAGTCCAACATCCGTACATATTAAAGTAAATTTGGCCAGTCGTAGAAGATACTTCGTTCGCTTTGGTCGCTCGGTGAATTATTAAAAGTTATAAAACTTAAGAGGATTGCATAGCTAGTACTTTCCATACTATAAGAGAAAACTCTTTTCTACCTCTTAACATTGTCCGATTTCAGTGATTTTTTTATCATGGAAATATCACATTGTTTACTATGCCCGTAGGTTTTGATTTTTTTCAGTTTTTTTAAGATCTAAAAAAGGAAATTTATAGTACTTTGAAATACTGAAAAAATCAAAACGTACGGGCATAGTAAACAATGTGATGATTTCATGAAAAAAAAAATCACTGAAATCGGACAATGTTAAGAGGTAGAAAATAGTTTTCTCTTTTAGTACGGAAAATACTAGCTATGTAATCCTCTTAAGTGTAATAATTATTATATTCAACTTTAAAATTTAATGTATTAAAACACTTTTTTATTAAAATGCAGTGTGTCTGATCGGTGCAGCTTCAGTTATAAAGGAGTTCCAGCAGTTCATTTGTATTCCAAATGCAGACCGTCTGCAAAACACACATCTTATATTAACGCACAACATATAAACATATGAACGGGCTCCAATATGTTGACGAGTTATTTCGTTAAACGCGACTGAATAACATGGACAACATTGATAAATCATTATACAAATACGTAAGCAACATTCAGTTTTATGTAATTTAACAAACATTTTTAGTATACCACGGCACGCATTACTTTTAAGTATTGACACAAATCAAATCATGAACATGGCGCAATGGAAGGAATTTTGGTTACATTGTTAACATTTTATTAGCTACAATAAACTTTGCCGTAGATAGCCAATGAGGGGGTTTCTGCCAACTGATCAAAAAGTGAGAAAAACAGTTCCTAACCACTCAAAAGATGGCATTGATCATAGAAAAATGTGATGACAACTTAATGGGGTAATAAAAAAACGCGATTTTTAATACAGTTGCTCAAAAAGTGGCGTATTGCAGGGACGTATAGCGTTCGGGATGTGGGCTATTACATACTCGTGCTTTTTTTTTCTCCCTTCCCGAACTCGTGCGTTCTCTTTCCCAACTGTCAAAATAATGTCTATTAAAAATAAAACCAACCATGAAAATTTTACAAAAAAAAAAATCGTAGAAGTTTTTATGATTCATGCAAATACGTATATTTCTAAAAAGTAGCTACTAATTTTTTTCAATATCTGATTTAATGATTTGATTCAATGAGTTAGGTTAGGTTTCATTTCATTTCATCTCATTAAATTTCATTTTCATTTCATATCAATAAAAAAATTCTACTGAAGACTTGGCTGTATGGGCATAGTTCCCTTTGCCTACCAATTTGAGTGAAGAAAAAAAATCTCTGCTTATATTCTACGGTTGGCGCCATTATCCAGAAATTTTCTTTGAGAGTTTATTTTATTAAATTGCTTCATTTTTTCGCAACTGTATTAAAAATAGTCGTGCAGTACACGTGCGGAACCGTCATTGCAACTTGTTCCGACTGTCAAGACATTACTGTAGACATTTGTCGGGACTCTTTGCAATGACAGTCTTTTCCCACTTGTAATGAAATATACTATTTTTACGGTTTCAAACTCGCCTGACACAATAAACTGCAAAGTAGGAAAATTTACATAAAACCTTCAAATAGATATTATTATAGTATTGTCACATCTATTGTCAATGGCATTTATCGTGATCAGGGGCAAGTTATTTTTCTACGCTATCATAAAATCCCTCATCAATGCACTCTAAAGTATGAATATTAAAGAACTGGCTGGTCCAAAAGAAATTATTATATATCAAAAGTAACTATCAATTATGAAAAATAAGGATATAAAAGAGCAATAAATAAGTATATAATAGCAATCATGACGGCATCATGATGACATGACGTAATAAGAAACAATTTTCTTGTTTCGTCATGACTCATGCCATACGCCAGACTCGACGACGGTTGACAAGTCCTGTCATCAAAGCTTTACCAAATATCATGGCGTGCGTCTTTGGATAATTGATATTTGTCGATATTGGCTTTACCGTTTGTATTGTTAAACATACGAATAACAAAGCTTCTGTTGAGATTTATTCTTGTTATGTCACCAGCCTGACTCTACGACAGACCTGACTGACGTTGACAGGTCATCAACACATTCAAGTTTAATATAAAACTAACACTGCGGTCCGTATCGCGATATTTTTGCTCACAGTGCTATCGTCTACCACAGCCGGTCCAAGACAAATATCGCGATTTTGACAGCTCGTTCGGACCAGAGTTGTAGCAACAATAACCATTTGCGCGCGAAAAACATATGCATAAAAATAACGTGCATAGTGTGAAGGTAACTATGTGGTGTGTGGATTAAAAAGAAATAATGGAATGGATGGACCGACTTTTACAACTTTTACATCAAAAACAAGGGACACCAGTAAAGACATTGTAGAAATAAACAAACACCTGTCACTTTTGACAGAACGCTCATGACGACTATGGTGAAGCATGAGTTCATGTAATCGTCAGTATGGCGGCAGTTATACGTCATCGATGACGTAGCGTGGGCCATCGTAATCACGCTCATGGTGAAAGGGACCGACTGTTATCGCGCTAATAGCGTTTATGGCTTGATTGGGACCGCACTGTATGTGTTACTAGATATAATAACGGGCTTGCAATATTTGAAGGTTCAAACTTTTAGACATTGGCTTTTCCGTTTGTATCACACCAGTTATCATGATGTAATAAGAAACTTGTTCCTTGTTACGTCATGATATCAGCCGTGATTCGACGGTTGACCAAACGTTGATCGACATCGACGCGTTAAAAAAACTGTATTACTATTATATAATGGGTGCTCGTCGTTCGAAAATTGAAACTTGTTGATATCTATTGACTTTTCAGTTTGTATTGTTAAACATAGTATATTAACGCTTCTGTAGAGATTTTTTCTTGTTCCGCCACCAGCCTGACTCGACGTCAGTTGACAGATCATGTCATCAACGCGTTAAAATTCAACATAACCACACTGTATTATTAGATTAGATATCATGGACTTGCAAAGTTTGAAAGCTCAAACGTTTAAGCCATAAATAAAATTGTTTCAGCATCACTTAGCATAACAAGAAAATTGTTTCTTGTTACGTCATGTCATGAGTCTGACTCGACGACGGTTGACCAGACTTGGCATCAACACGTTCGAGTTGAACATAACACTGCGTCCGCGTCAGCAGACATCATGGGCGCGCGTCGTTCGAAGACTCGACATCGCTCGAACTCGTGGACACTGATTTCTTCGGTTTGTATTCAGTTATAACTACTGTGACTCCGCTTACGGTTACCTGATGGAGAAACGTTCCTTTTAGACAGATAAACTTTCCAGAATTACTATGGTGTTTGATTGTGGACAAGCAAAGATGCCATAAGTAGCGGACAGCGGTGTACCTATAAATTTCGGCATTTTCAATACTTCGGTAGAGCTCGACGGCATTGCTTCGAAAGAACATATATTCGACATGAATTACTCCCACAGAACGTAGCGGAGTATCTAGTCAAAGTAACGATAGGTGCGACCACGAGCAAAGCGAGGAGGAGCGTTAGGTTGAATGGTGACTACACAACGCGCGAGCCGAGCGAGCGGAGCGAGCGTGTCGCGGCAGCAACCGGCGAGGCGCCAGAATTAAGCTAACCTACACCTCGATAAGGAAGAATTTTATATAAAATTCTTGTCAAATATATTTGCTGTCTTGATATGACTTGTCGAACTGTGTTTTTAAAGCAAGCGACTTGTCGAATTATTGAACTAGTCGAAATTCAGAAGTACACCCCATAGGTAGAGACTCGAAACTTTTCTTTGTTTTATATCTTTGACATTAATGTCCTAACCCTTATTACTAGTAATTTACCTAGTCCTCGTCACAGTACTATTTTTCGTGCTGTAATTCTCAAGGTTTAATTACCTGTTCTCTCAAATTACAGGAACAAATCCTGTAATCTGAGCCTTTTCTGGTCAGTTGTCTAATCCTATGATGTTAGCGTTTCTTAAAACTGCAATAAAGGGTGTGCAAAATGAGAACCATCGTGGCGTTACGGAGAGCTAAGATTTTTATAGGGCAGCCCAATACAGCTATTATCTGTCCCGTCACGTAAATGTCAAGTGTCAACTTCGACTCTATAGAGCTATAAAACAGTAAAACAGCAGCACTTTTATTTATTTAGTATTTATATAACATATATATTAATAGTTTTTATTTATTTAGTATGTACTGGGACTGGAGCCTTCCTCTAAGAGAGAGGAGTTGGGCCATAATCGACCACGCAGACCTAGTGCGGCTTGGTGGATAGGCTAGTGACTAACTCAGCCTATAGCCCGAAGGCCTTCGACATAGACTACGATATTTGTCCTAAAACAAACAACCAGGACCGACTGCTTAACGATCAATTCAACGCTAAGCGCTCAGTTGATAATGCCACTATAACACACACCCATCCAACTCCTGACCGGCTAAGATCGCTAAGTAAACCTCCGCTGCGATCGCTTAGTTTTAGTAGCATTAAAACAGTAAATTAGTACACGCTCGACCTCATTTCCTAGGTCGATTCTCTTTTTGCACAACTCTTTGATTCCTTACCTCTCTAGTTTGTGCCGAACTGCGGTCGACGTTTCGAAGCCGCGGCTGCCGTTTCTTCTTGAGTGAGTTCGCAGATCGCGGCCTTTTTTGCGAGCTTGTGGGGGCGGTGCCGGCCGCCTGGGCCGCCACCAGTGCAGGGTTAATTCGCGGCTTGCGCGTCGATGTGCCTAACGAACAAATGTGATAATAGTAGATCATACACCAGGGACACGGGCGGCATATTACGGCACTAAAATTAAATCGAAATCTATAATTAATATAGAATAATAATAAAGAGGAAAGATTTGTATGTAAGTATGTCAATAACGAATTGGCTCAAAAATTACGGAACCGATTTCAAAAATTCTTTCACCATTGGAAAGCTACATTCACCCTGAGTAATATTCATCATCATCATCATCATCATCCATCACCGCGCGGGTGAAACCGCGGAGAGCAGCTAGTCTAGAATAAATACCTAATAGTTACTACTATTATACTAAAATGAGTTAGCGTTACGTTTATGATCTATCTAGTTAGCATATAAAGTTTTGATCGATCGCTGACTTTAACAGAAACGTAACTGCAGCTGGACTGTTATTCAATAGCAGAATAAGAAAACGCATAAAAGTCGCCGTTCAGCTACAGTTCGATTGCAATTTAGTTAGTGGATTCGTTCCCCTGTATTTGTAGCGGGATAGACTGACGAACGTTGCGAAATAGCAGAATTGGTCATAGCTCTGGGACGCAAGGGGAACTCAATGGACTGATTATGCACTTGCTGTTATGTCGGGAACGTACGCAAAAATGTGAGAAAGCACCTTAAACTACTTTCTCATACAATAGCGTGCCATACGTCTGGTGACAGATGGCTAACTGCAGAAACTCAAATTGCACGCTAACCAGCTGTCGTGTATATGTGGGCCTAGCACGAATAACTGCGTAAGTGTAACGTAAAGTGTCGTTCACGTGAAACAGCACAAACTGTAAACTCGAATTGCACGCTAACCAGTCATATATATGTGTGCCTAGCACGAATAACTGCGTAAGTGTAACGTAAAGTGTCGTTCACGTGAAACAGCACAAACTGTAAACTCGAATTGCACGCTAACCAGCTGTCGTGTATATGTGTGCCTAGCACGTATAACTGCGTAAGTGTAACGTAAAGTGTCGTTCACGTGAAACAGCACAAACTGTAAACCCGAATTGCACGCTAACCAGCTGTCGTGTATATGTGTGCCTAGCACGTATAACTGCGTAAGTGTAACGTAAAGTGTCGTTCACGTGAAACAGCACAAACTGTAAACTCGAATTGCACGCTAACCAGCTGTCGTGTATATGTGGGCCTAGCACGAATAACTGCGTAAGTGTAACGTAAAGTGTCGTTCACGTGAAACAGCACAAACTGTAAACCCGAATTGCACGCTAACCAGCTGTCGTGTATATGTGTGCCTAGCACGTATAACTGCGTAAGTGTAACGTAAAGTGTCGTTCACGTGAAACAGCACAAACTGTAAACTCGAATTGCACGCTAACCAGCTGTCATATATATGTGTGCCTAGCACGAATAACTGCGTAAGTGTAACGTAACGTATCGTTCACGTGAAGCAGTACAAACTGTCATGTATCTAGGGCAACTGTGACACAGACAACACTTTGTTTTTAGAGCGAAGCGTGACGCGTTGTTGATTATCATACGAATACTTTTTCGCAATATATGTTTGACTCAAGGCGACCATTGCTAGTAGTCCACTTTAAAAAAACATGTTTAGTCTGTGATAGTAAGAGCAGTATTGATTTAGTGCATTATAAGTTTCTTTACGATATTTAATGTACGGATCTATAAAGACGCGGTCCAACCCCAATTATAAAATAATTTACGATGCTTTACGTAAGGTTGCAAATCGCTTGTTAGATTGGACGATGTAATGCGAATATGCGTTAATTTTGTACGTTTTCTTTATATTTTTCGATATATACTAACACAATTGAAAAAACTGCTGGTTATAACTTTAGTACTATATGTTGGCTATGTATTACCTAAAAAAAATATAGTGTTATCGCTGAAAATTCTGAGAGTATAGACGTGAAAGTTTATTTTTGTGGACCTATTCAGGATTTTTTTCTGCTGAAAGAGAGTTATATTTATGAATTCTATTCGGTTATTACTCTTTTCCTATTCCTTTTCTGACCTTTGTATTTTTTTCTTAATATACTATCGAGCTGTTTCGTTACACTAGGTGTTTAAAAATTCTGCTTTTTCTTTAATCAGGGTACGAGCGCGCCTTAATACCAATTCTTCAAGCGGACTCGCAGCACGGCACAGTAAGTATAATGATTATAAAAATAATATATATAAAAAATATTTCAATATATTTATATGTTTTGTATATATATGGATGTATGGATGTGTGGATGTGTGGATCTTTGTTACTCATTAACGCACAAACGGCGGGGGCAATTTTTATGAAGTTTGCTATGGAGGTAGATGAGGCGCTGGATTAACACATAGGATACTTTCATCATCATCATCATCCATCACCACGCGGGTGAAAGAGCGCAATATTCTTGGACGCAGCATAGACAAAATAATAAGATCTCCGCCTACGTCAAGATCGTAATGATGACAGTAATGTCAAAGATTGTGTCAGTTTCTGATAGCTTAGTCAAAAACCAAGTCAATTTGACAGCTCGATACACTAGACGTGCTCGGCGACCGTCAAGGGTGATGAAATGTAATGACAGTTTTTTCCATAGATTAGAGTATGTATGTACCTATACTAGAGTTTTTCCATGGTGATTACAATTTTATATTTGTTACGTAAGTCCGGTATTTTTACTTTTTTATTATTAATGTCTACTGATTGATTTACTAAGTATTTAAATTTACTAATATAATACTATTATAGCAATTGCGTTTGACCATGTACATATTTTATGACATTTTGGTATAAAGATAGATATGCCCTTGGTGAAGATAATAAGCTACTCGAAATACTAATCCTGCGCAGACGTAGTCGCGGGCAGCAGCTAGGTAGTATGTTTTATATCGACAACGCGTAAGCCTCACGTTAATCCCGTTTTAATACAAAATTATAATTAACGTGAGTTTCAATAACATAATGTTTATTAATTAAAATATCAGAAACCACAGATTGGTATTTAGTTAGTGTAGGTAGCCTAAATATTTGCTTGAGGTCGTAAAGCAATAAGATGGGAGGATGACCTAAACATTGCCCTAGGACCACTTTGGATGTGAGTAACGGCAGACAGAAAGCAATGGAGATAGTTGGAGGAGGCCTTTGCCGTAAGGCAAACCGAATTAAGAGATATTTTATAATATATTAGCGACTATCCGCGACTTCGTTCGCGTAGTAATTTTTTTTAAATGTTTTCTATTACTTCGTAGAAGGTTCTTAAGGCGCGGTCCAATCCTAATTTTAAAACATATTACGATGCTTCACATAAGGTTGAGAATTGCTTACCAGAATGGACGAAAATTCAATTGAATACGTGCTAATACTATTTATATTTATTTCGTACAATCAAATGTGAGTTTTAATGATAAAGGAGCCCATAGTTCACTAGTAAATTTCATTGGTAATTCGAATATGATACATTTATTGAAGTATATTTGCCCATAATTGCATAAAAATGCTCTTTCCCACGAAGCACGTAAGAAAAATTGCAAAATTTAGGGAATGTTGCCGATTTTTTTCTATCGAGTCAAGTTTGCTCAATCGTGTATTGGCTCCCATACTTCATAAGAACGTATATTCAGTTTACAATACGTTTTTTTTTCGAACTTCGGTTATTAGGTTTAAGCGTCGAAAAACCAAGTTTTCGCGAAGTCCAATCATGAAATTTGGAACTCATTTCGCCTTAAATAAAAAAAAAAAAAATACAGAAGGTTATGGCGAGGCCGAACGCCGAGCCTACTACGCGAACGGGGTCGCGGGCAGTCGCTAGTACCTACAAAATAAGTTTTAATCTTGAATATTTCGCAAAACATATAGCATATGAACATATATGACGTAGGTAGGTTACTTCATAGCTGTCTACCTAGTAGGTACCTAGGTACTTTACTTTCGTATAGGTAGGTACCTACTAGGTACCTAATTACAGCTAATTTAAATAATCTCACTAGACTCCTTGCTATAGCTACCTCAACCTATTTGTAAACGTTAGTAGGTAACTCTACTATTAGTACCTACCTAGGTACCTACTCTAGCTGCTCTCCGTGGTTCCATCCGCGCGGTGATGGATGATGCTGATGATGATGATGATCTTAAATCTTAATATAGCTTATGTTACTCAGGGCGAATGTAGCTTTCCAATGGTGAAAGAATTTTTGAAATCAGTCCAGTACTTACAAATCTTTCCTCTATAAAATATTAGTGCCTAAGTACCTATAGATATTAAAGGCACCTACCAACTTAGGTATGTACTATAAGTAAGTACCACCTAAGTAGGTACCACCGTTTTGTTTTTTTCTTAATTATTTTTGCACGAATCCGCGTGTTCCGCGTTCGAATCCCGTCCGAGGTTGTGTAATATAAATTGCAATGTTATGTAGGTACCTAGGCAGGCAGGTAGATAGGTACCTACCTATTGATAAAAATAACTTTTTACACGTATCACAACGCATTACGTTCCCAGCCAAACTGCTTAGACTCGGGCATTCTCACACACTCTCTAATAAATTAGATACAAGGATATTTCAAACTTTTGATTTAGGTACTTGTTCATCTGACATTTTTTTACTTTTATAGAAAACATCATTTCCTATACATAATCAAACTATTAATCTCCTTGAAAACCATACTGAATAAGACCATACCTAGGTTCGTTTCTCTGTATCGAGACAGAAAGGTCAATGAATACTAACCGACTAAATAAAGAAGGTCTCGTATACTGAAGGTGATTATCGATTGCCTCCACTATTTCATTTTGTTGGGTAATAGCGATCATTGCGCCAATACAATGCGGCGGCTAAGATAGGAATTCGCGCGTTAGTCGCCAGACCAATGAGAAATTGAGTTTTGTTTACATTTTCTATTATTCCTATTACCTCTACTCTAACATTAGTAATAGGAATTACCAATAGCTACACGTTAAGTAGATATTAATTAGATAAATCCAAGCAATATGATAACATTGTAATTTTACCAAACTATTGTGATTTTTTGAAATAAGTAAATAGGTATGTATCTATTATTAGGAAGTCAATTTGTCACCAAATATTATTTCCTTGTTTCCTATAAAAAATAGGGTAAATTCCTTTGTTTTATAACCAGACCTAGAATGTAATAAAATCAATACTGTCTTCCCTATCAACTAGGCTCCTAAAATGTCTTAATCAATATTTTCATTGTCTCGTTTTAGAGGTTATGTTCATGAGAATGCTGAATTGTCCTAAATATTGATGATTTCGGCAGAGATAAGATTAATTTTATAAGTGTCTTACAAAAGAACAGAGAAATTGTTCACTTATTTTAGTAAGATAGTCAATACGTGGCCTAAAAACTGGTGTCTCCTACTCAGCAAGTTCCTGAGAAATCATGTATAGTGGCGAGTCACAGACTTGTAATTAGATAAATTTACCTTTCCTGACGTCGCACATAGAACATTTGAAGGCCTCAGCATTATTTCTGTACGTACAAACGCTACAATCCCAATAGTTTTCTTCAAGCACTTTGGACGGCCTCTTGGCTCTCCTGATGGCATTTTTCTTGTCCATTTTAAACTAAAACACGTTTTGTTATAAAACACACACGTTTATCATGATATTTTCGAGTTTTTACAACAATTTCTAAAGCAACAACGTGATTTATTACGTACGAAAAACATTATTTTTGTTTTATTGTACACAAAAATGTACACTGTTTCGCCATGACAGCTCGTTCAGAGCTTTGTCGGTAAAGCAGACGGACTAGCGGCGCCACTTTCTCTTCGGCAGCTATTTGGAATGACTTTATTCGTTTACTTTAGTGTTAATAGATGGCAGTATTATGCAATATGTTTAACTCGAATTTTCTCGTTTCGGGATGAGCCCATTTGTTTCCACATATATTATTATGTACCTACACTTTCCATATTATTTTATTACATATATTTACGAAATATTACATACTTAACTAGATAAAAAATTTAAACCAGCAAACATTTCATCCTTCCTTCTACTAATATACGCTACTCTACTAGACTCCGTGGCATGAAGGGACGGAGTTAATAATACTATACTAGCCAAGTGCGAGTCGGGTTCAAGCAACGAGGATCCGTATTTTATAATTTATAATTAGAGTACTATAATCACATAATTTTTTTTTAATACAGTAGGTAGAATTCTTTGTGGACGTGCTCATCCGGGGAAGTTATGCCACCACACCTATTTCTACAAGGAAGCAGTAATGTCCGCATTACTGTGTTCGTGTTTGATGGGTCTAGTTACTGGTGAAATTACACATAAGATTTAACAACTTAATATCTCTGGGTGATGGACGCAGTGCAAGACGAAATAAAATAACAAAAAAAAATATGCATCGCTATTCCAAAGCTCTCGCTTATGATTAATTTGATCAAAGCAAGATGCCAATGAAATAATTATAGTATTACTTTTTAAAGCACTAACACCTGCTTAAGCGATCTCAAACATTGAAATTTACACTGCGGTCCCAATTGGCCATAATCGACATTAGCGCGATAAAAGTCGGTCCCTTTCACCGTGAGCGTGATTACGATGGCCCACGCTACGTCATCGATGACGTCTTAACTGCCGCCATATTGACGATTACATGAACCATGCTCTACACCATAATCGTCGTGAGCGTTCTGTCAAAAGTGACAGGTGTTTGTTTATTTCTACAATGTATTTACTGGTGTCCCTTCTTTCTGATGTAAAAGTTGTAAAAGTCGGTCCATTCATTCCATTATTTCTTTTTAATCCACACACTACATAGTTAACCTTCACACTATGCACGATATTTTTATGAATTTGTTTTTCGCGCGCAAATGGTTCGTTATTGCTACAACTTTGGTCCGAATTAACAACACGCTTACAGTGCCACGAGCTGTCAAAATCGCGATATTTGTCTCGGACCAGCTTTGGTAGACGATAGCACTGTGAACAAAATTATCGCAAAACGGACCACGGCATTATAGAGAGAAAAATACTACTAGGGTCCTACTGTTAAACTGTCCAATAGATGTCGCTCCGTCCCCGCAAGACGGTTAGTCAAATAGAGAGTTAAAATTCGATGCTCGGACCAGGATTCTCGGTGGCCTAGTTGGTCAATGGCGTCTGACACGGAGAGTCAGAAGACGCGGGTCCGAATCCCGTCCGAGGATGGAATTTTTCTCTCCATAAATTTCGAAATAATTATACTTAACTAAGAGGTTGACTAGGAAACTGTTTGCATTTAGTTAGTTTAGTATATATACAAAACTGGCCAAGTGTGAGTTACTCACGCGCGTAGGGTTCCGTACATTAAGAAAGCATCTAACATTATTGCTATATCTATAGACAAAATAGGTTAAAGGACAAACTTAACTTTACCGTTCGATCCCTAAACCTCCTATCTTATGATCCTATATATATATAGGATCAGAATTATTTGCGTTTAGTGCACCAAACACAAATAATTCGAACCTGGGACACCTTACTTCGAAAGCAAGCTCTGCCAACTAAGCTAACAGGGCCGTTATATTTATTGACCGAGCGAGCGAAGTGTTTCCGCTTTAACTGGCCGAATTGACTTTCATCTGTCTGTAAGTTTGTTAGGCTGTACGTTGGTCCTCTTGTAGAGTTCGCATAAGTTTGTAAGGATAAATTCGCGTTCGTTTTATTACTAAACTACATGTACGGAGTTCAGTTTTTTCGTTACATATGCTGTCATATACAGCCGTGCGATTCTCTAAGAACAAACATCGTTGCATCTTTGACAACATCCGTGACACAATGACGAGATGACAAGATGACGAAAACAACCTTATGTTCAAGGGCGATATTTTTAAAATATTTGACATCGGTGAGCTCCTCGACGAGCGCATCGACGAATCATTAGAGAATCGCACAGATTCTTGCCAAATTAATGAAATGTCAACGTGAAGTCGATAATTAGATAATAATAATAACAAGTGAATACCAATGGTAGCGATTCACTTGTTCAAAAAGCTAAACTAAACTATCGTACTAAAAAATTAATTATGGTTGTCCTTATTGTGTTATCACTAGAATCCAAATTCATGTACTTAACACTTAGAATGACATTTCTAAAAATAGGATTGTGCTATTCAATAGGTTTATATTTGATTAAAACTATCGTAAGTTGAACACGTTTTAAGCGATTAGTAACCGATTTTAACTTGCGCAATAAGCCGAGTATGTAGGACTCGACCGGTTTGCTCCCGACCGCGTCCGGCCGCGACCGCGTACACACTCGGCTTATTGCGCTAGTTAAAATCGGTTGCTAATCGCTTCAAAATGGGTATATATATTCTAATGTGAAATAGTAAAAAATGCGAAAAATGCAACATAAACGGTCATAGCTTTTGATTGCATTGATTCACGATCAAAAGTTTGATTTTTAATAACAACTGAAAAAGACTTGAAGAATTAGGTATAATTTTCAACATACCTCTACGCGTTCCTGAGAATAAAGGTCATGTCTTGACAGACAGACGGACTACAAAAGGCTACGTTCCGGTCCGGAAAGCGCCGAAATCACTCGCGGCGTTCGATACGTCATCGACGACGTCACCGAAAACGCTCACGCCGCGACCACAACGCTCGCGCATCGAAGCTGGGTCTACGTGATCACTGCGAGCTGTCAATGTCAACCAAACGGAACGGCAAACCGGGGCGCGACAGTTGTGAGCGTTGACGGCGCTTGCCGGAACGTACCTACCCATAGTATTCCAATGAGGTTTCCTTTATTTTTTTAATGCACATGTAAACCATACCTATTTCCATCATGAATCGGTAATGTTCGCATTACGGTGTTCCAGTTTTAAGGGTATGCCGGTGAAATTAGAGGTACCGTGAAACATTTTTATTATGAAAACTAACGTGGTTTGTACACGTTTATGAAAAACGGGATTCATTCACGTGAAAAAGTTAGATCTTTCCGACTACAGTTTCAATCACATCCGGTGGTCTATTTCAAGGAGAGTGCAGAACACTACAGTTGCGTTTCGCCTCGCACTCCTTGAAAAAGACCAACGGATGTGGTTGAAACTATAGTCGGAAAGATCTGACTTTTTTACGTGAGTGAATCCCGTTTTTCATTTTTTTAAAAGTACATGAGACTTTATCTCAGGGTAATTGGCGCATTGCAGTTCGTCACTTGTGAGGAAATACATCAGTTCTAGGTAGAGGTTACCACTTAATATCAAAAACTCCCATCCAATACTCTACAAAATCTATCAATTTAAGTAGATACCGTTGGAGCTTTCATATTAGCTATGCTGTAGTAGCTATTTGTATTTATAGGTATGTGTACATTTCCAAAAGCCAAATTTTCTTTATAGCCGACATTCTAATTCCTAGCAAATCTAGCAATTATCTTAAAATTTTGGAAACAAATCAAAATATATCGGTGAGCCAAAAGAAAAATCCACCCAAATAAACATCTACCTATTCCAAGTAAAGGAAGTTGATGCCATACAAAAAAACACTTTCGTCAAGGTAGGTAACCGTTTTTATACCAGTTGAAATAAGGTCTAATTTCGCTTGGAAAGTCGGTTTGGTATAAAGGCAAGTAGTTTTTATAATGGAGCTTTGGTCGTATGGTTTCTTAGAAAAGTCGACCTTTGTGTGTATTTTTATGTGAATTTCTTTACCTGTATAGCGGCATGGTTGGTCAAACATTCTGCCTGGGAGGGTAGCGTCATAGTATCTGATAACAGGCCAAGCGCGAGTCGGGATATAGCAACGAGGATTCTGTACTTCCAAACCACGGCACAGTAATTGACTGAGCAAGCGATTTTTATTTCGAACGGTTAATGCTGTTCGCCTCTTTAAACCGACATTTACAGCGTCACCGGACGGGTGGCGAGCGCAGACGGCACTTAGCCAGAGGCGGGCGCAGAAGGTGCCGAGCGTTGAAGACGCTTCGCCGCAAGGAGAGGAGTAGGCGACTTGCTCAAGGGCACCGCTAAGGTACGGACCTCGGCTTGGGCCGTCGCCAGGAGAGAGGGGAGTCGGAGAGAATCGTCCCGGTACATGAGTGTACCGTTGAAAGGCCCTATGAATTTTAACTCTGACTATTTGGAGAGAATCTAACCAAGATATATTTTTTGCCTCGCCGGTGAGCTCGGTGTCTGATTGACTGAGAAGCGAAGCGTCTCTTTAACTGGCCAAATTGATTTCATCTGTCCGTATATTTATTAGGTTGTGTGTTGGTCCTCCTGTACAGGTCGCATTGTTCAACCAATCTTGAAGAAACTTGGTATGCATGTTCTACTAATATAATTTTTATGTCGTCGGTGATTTTTGAGCGGGGTTGTAGGTGTATTTTTTAAAATGGTGGGAAGTTTGCTGCGGCGCTATTTACCGACAGATTTTGATTTGGTACACACACTGATTTTAAAGAGGAATTTCGAATATGAGCACAATTGGTCAAGTGGTTTGGATAATAGGTTGTGAATTGTGAAGTACTGCGAAAAATCGCCGTTGATAAGACTATGTGCTCGCGAGGTCTACTGTTCGCAGAACTACTAAATTATGCTGTAGGTATTCCTATATCCAGAAACGGATTGCTTTTATATACGACCCGTAACTTATTGACAAATTTTGTATGATACTTTAAAATGAAACGAATCGTAAGCAAAATGACCCGTATCAGTGTGCCTGGCACGAATAACTGTGTAAGTGTAACGTAACGTGTCGTTCACGTGAAACAGTATACTGTCATGTTTCTAGGGCAACTGTGACACAGATAACTCATAGTGAGTCGAAGCGTGACGCGTTGACGTTTGCGATAGGAATACTTTTTCGCCAATCGTTTGTGCTACGGCCTCTGTACCACGTGTATCTATGAAATCGGCGGCAAACTCTCGACGATTCTCTCCAAATATATACGTTAAACATCTAACAGGCATTGTGATGACGCGCTAGGCTCCGTCTGACGATTATCTACGAAGAATGTCAGGAAGACTACCTCAGAACAAATTCCACACAAAAAGTGGTCCTTCAAACCAAAACGACGTATGATTGCAAATACGAATTACTTCCGAGGTTACAATAGACATGTTCGGTAATTGGTTTAAATTTCAGAAGGAAAGCAGTGATTGGTCCACGCGAGTGCTGCAACGTATAGGTACTATGACAGCTGAGTCATAGCGGCGTGAACGATGATATTAATTTAGCACGACTTTTATTGTTTCTTTTTTAAGGCAGTTACCTACTCTTCCTGATATTATTTCTTCGTAGTCGATTATCTTATTCTATCTAAACAAATCTATAAGTCCTTTATTGTCTATCACACCCCACTTAAGAAAAACACATGATCGTCTCCAATAACTCTCACAGAGCGATAGAGTAAACAACATTCATCCAAATCTAAATGCATTTTCAAACTATCAACGCGATACCTTGACTTCTTCTTCTTCCTTTTCTTCTTCTTCTTATTGAATGACTTTTGTGACTAAATTGTCACAATTCTGCCAGTTTTCGTACATGCTAGTGTCATTAACCGTGAGGAGTTTGTAGGTTGGAATCTAAGAATATGATCGGTGATTAAATAAAAAGAAAATCAAAGAGAAATTAAAAAAGCCCCCATGGTAACTATCTAAAACAAAATACAATAAAATATACAATAAAATAATAAAAAGGATTATACCATGATACCTAGCCTACCTTAGCGGGACAGCTATTAAATTAAAAAAAAATATGAATTGTTGGGACATTATTATGAAAGTTAAGTGTTTGAAAGAGATCTTTCGGTTGGATAGTGCTGTCAAAGCTGTTTAACCCATTGACTCGCGATTCGCCATATTTGGCCAATAATGCGATAGATTTCGCAGAAACCAACCTACTTTTCCAGGAACTGCAAAGTGTGTGGTTAACTAAGTAAAATAAATTAAGTTTTGACGAGTTATGGTTTAAAAAATTATTGTCAGTTAACTTTGTTGACACTGCATGTTTTTTTTTTTTTTTTTAGGAAGGACATTGAGCTTTTTGCCACTACGGGCATTAAAAGCGACACAGGACTGTTGGTGAGTGCACGCAGCACTCAACCGAGGGACAACAAGGGCGCATAAAGCGCTAGACAACGACAAGGGCGAACCCTTGCCTAGTAGGGAATAGAGGTGCCGGTAGCCGCCAGCACTGTCTGAAAGAAAACAAAACACAGGTTAATATTGATGATACTTATAAACTTTCAATCGAAAATCGATACGTTACCTTTACCTTAATACACATTACCAAAATATAATACAGATTACCTTGTGTCTGATTTAGGATTATTTCGAAGTCGCTTACGAGACACTGCATGTTGGCAAACAATATATTTATACATTTTTTTCATAACTGGTATACCTTAGCCTCCCGCCACCTACCAGGTTAATAGATACTCCGTCCCCACATGACGGTTAAAATCAGATAGAGAGTTAAAATTCGTTGCTCGGACCTCGATCCTCGGTGGCCTAGTGGTCATGGCGTCTGACACGTATTGTCGGAAGACGAGGGTTTGAATCCTATCCCGAGGATGTGATTTTTACGTCGTCTGTACAGATGTCGATATATTTTGATTTAAACACGATAGAGAAAAGACAGTAGGTAAGTGAGATTAAAGGGAATTTCGCGTAGAGTAACTAATTGATCTTAACTCAAAACAGCTGAAAAATGAGGTAAGTAGTCACGCGAGCGACGATATGTGGAAATTAAAATTACATTACAGTTGTTTTTAATTTAGATTTGAAGAAATAGGAACGGCTTTGGAAATATTGTCGACGAATTCACGACATTTGTAAGTTAAATGACAATTTCATATTAGAACCTGTAATTATTTCAAATCCTTTTTTATCTATTACTAGCTGACCCGCCAGCGGCTTCGCTCGCGTGTCCTCGCGGAATACGGATACTTATCAAGATCAAAAGTAATTCTTTATATTAACCAGGGATATAAGCTACCACCATACAAAGTTTCATTCAAATCGTCCAGTCGTTTCAGAGATTAGCCCGTACAAACAGACAGACAAACGGAGAAACAAAAAAATAGAAGAAAAAAATAACTAGACTATTCCACTCCTTAGATCTCCCTAACTCGGTTTTTAGCATTTTTTTCATTGTACAGAAATTCGACCTCTACAGTTTTATTATATGTAGTGATTACATCCCACTAATATTATTGATGTGAAAGTTTGGATTGATGGATGGGTGGATGAATAGAATAAATGTTTGTTACTCTTTCACGTACAAACGGCTGGACCAATTTTGGTGAAATTTGTTATGGAGGTAGATGAGGCACTGGATTAACACATACTTTTAATTATCATCAATCACCATGCGGGTGTAACCGCAGAGCGCAGCTAGTTTAATATAAATGTAACCGATCGCTGTCTGCATAGAAGATATATGAGAAATAATATAATTAGGACTTATATCAACGAAAATAGAACAAAAAATTATTGTTAGAATTTTTGTCTGCTTGTCTGTGCGTTTGTGCGCGCTAATCTGATATACGGCTAATCCGATTTAGATGTGGCTTTCACTAATATATTGTGGTAAGCATAGTGTTTGTTTCATGTAAATCGGTTCATAATTTAAAAAAAAATTGAATAATAAAGGTTACCTACTTTTATTTTAAAGCCGCCGCATCCTGCTAGGCCACGCGAGCGAAGCTGCTGGCGGGTCAGCTAGATTATGTACGTATATTCATACTTTGCTATAATTAATAGGTATTCATTGTAAATAATCATTTAATATTCATTTATACTTCATTATTTTTAACTTCATATTTCATTACTTAGTACGTTATTAATTACTTCATATAGGTACTTCTTATCTTACTTATGTTAAAATTGTTAATTTACTTATGTTATTTTACTTTTTATTTTACTTATGTTATATTTTACTTAGTATTCTTATGCTACTTCTTATTTTACCCTTTGTGTCCCAACGTAAATATACGTAAGTTTCATTCATAAATCTTTTGTTTTAATAATCAGGGTATAGGAAGGATTAGTATATACATTTGTCATGATACTATGGCTACGTTCCGGGAAGCACCGTCAACGCTCACAACTGTCGAGCCCGGTTTAGCGTTCCGGTTGGAATAAATGCTTGCAATGTTCAACCCAAGTGGAACAGTTACGCGGTCGCGAAAAGCGCGCCAACTTTTCTTTCAATAATCGATAGATCCTATACATTTGATGTTTGACAGTGACAGCTCGCAAACGACCACGAAAACCCACCTACGATCTGCGAGCTTTGTGAGCGTTTTCGGTGACGTCATCGATGACGTATCGAGCTCGCTCACGATGATCGCGGGCTGCGAATGGAATGGGTGTGCGAACACCGCGAGGGATTTCGGCGCTTCCCGGAACGTAGCCTATAATACATATTATGTAAGGTTATAGATATTAACAGTAACTGTAGAGTTTTGGCGCGAACGCGGAAAGTCAACGTTTTTCCATTGTACTTATTGTTTATCAATACTTATGCTTTTTTTCAGTGTTAATGTTTTAATTGGTGGCGTTTTTCTCATTAAGTGCTGTTTTACGTGCATGAGTGTGGGCAAGTGATATAATGTGGTGAAACGTGTTTTTCCGTGTTGTTTCCAAAACTCCATAGAAGCTGATGGTAAAGTTGCCACCACTTTACTAAAGCAAGACTTAGACTGACTAGACCATGACTGACTGACATTTTGGACTCAGACTCTGACTGACTACGACTAATATCACCAGAATATTCTACCAAAGCTTTGTAATACAAATAACTTGACACTGGCAAATGCACGAGAAGTGCGGGACCATAACCCTCTAAGGAGGGAAAACGAAAAAAAAAAAACAGTAACTGTAAGAGCGCTGTGCACACGATAAGGCCATATGGAAGAAAAGGTGTTGTATAATGAGTAATACACCCTTACATTTAGTTATTAAGAGGATTGCATAGCTAGTACTTTCCATGCTAAAAGAGAAAACTCTTTTCTACCTCTTAACATTGTCCGATTTCAGTGACTTTTTTTTTCATGGAATCATGACATTGTTTACTATGCCCGTACGTTTTGATTTTTTCAGTTTTTTTTTAAGTTTTAAAAAAAGGAAATTTATAGTACTTTGAAATACTAAAAAATCACTGAAATCGGACAATGTTAAGAGGTAGAATAGTAGATTGTATCATAAGGGAGCAAAATAATATTTTTACGGCGAGGGCGCTTTTTTGAATCCAGAGCGAAGTGAGGGATTCTAGAGTAGAATCCCGAGCGTAGCGAGGGATTCTTTAGTAGAATCCTGAACGTAGCGAGGGATTCAAAGTACGTCGCCCGAGCCAAAAATATATTTTGCGCCCGAGTGATACACTCTACTTTTCATCACCCACTATGAGAAAATAAAAGCGCCTCATATTTTATTGTAATATTATTATTTAATAAAACATAGAGTAACAACTAAATTGAAATTAAATAGTATCCTTTATTAAAACAACTAAAAACTTATATTTACATTTGAGACATTTTCGCAATTATGAAAACTTATTGTTACAGTTTTATTAGGAATAGAGATTGTTGTAGATTTTATATTCTGCGTGTTTGAAATGTCCGAATCTGGATCATTTTGAGGAAAATGTGACGGTGAATCTCGTTGTTTGGATGTAGATAGGCGCGGCGACAGTGGTATGGATGGATTAACTGAAGGTTGCAATTTAATGTTTTCCACGATGCGTTCAGATGTTTTCGCCTTGTTCTCAATGGAATCTTCTATATACCCTTCTGCTACAGCACTCGATTTCCATCCTCCATGTCGCTTGAGAACAGTTAAGTCCGCTCCAGTATCTGCCAAAAGGGTAGCAGAAGTACGACGAAAACAATGTCCTGTATACAGTTTGATATCTGGTAACTTCAAATAAGTAGCAATTTCTTGTGGCATGTTAGAAATTTTATTTTTTCCCATCACTTGTTTGAAGCACTTGCCATTTTGATAACGAATGAAAAACCGATTGGTCTTCATAGCAGCAGGACGCAGGTCCAGGTATTTCTGTACAATAGTTTTGTATTCTCCTCGTATTACGAAGGATCGGTCAATTTTGGTTTTTGTATCGGTCAGCTTTACTAACAGTAAATCATCCGAGTGATTTTCGACATCATCAACAGTTATTTTTAAAAGTTCATTGCCACGACAAGCTCCATGTAATCCGAAAATTAAAGCCACCTGTAACAAAACCGAATGTGAATAAGACAAGTATCTATCAAAGTACAGGTTACAATAAAATGTGCATTTTTATACACTATGATTATATTTTACTAATCCACCGTAAACATAGTTACCTACTTACTTTTACGGCAAGAAAGACTTTGTCGGGTGCCTCATTAAGGAAAGTCTCCACGTTTTTGACTGAGAACACTTTGGATTTTTTAGGTTTAAATCCATCAGACATCCTCTTCAGGTACGCTATTAATTTCGAATATGTGTCCAGTTTTACATCGTTATTAGAACTGACTGTTGATTTTAGCATTGAGTATGTAGGTACTCCAAAGAGTGGAAGGTTGTTTAGTTTTGGCTAAGTACTGGAAGTAGGCCAAAAACACAGATTCTGAAAAATTCTTGACGCTTCTTGCATTTCTCCATTCAATAAAATTACCATAGGCTTTCATATATTTCTCCCGGGATTTTGAGGGTAATAGATTATCCATCACATTTCTTGCGTCAGTTCTAATGCTTTCAGGAGTTAATTCTATACTTTCACTGTCACTTGAAGAACTCATTTTTCAAAACAAAACAAAACAATGAATTTCTAACAATCCGTGAAAATTTACGAAAACGCGGGCTGTAGTTCGCGCTTTTTTCATTTGTTTTTTTTTCATTCATCCGGCGGCGTGACTATGGGCCGTCGTACCAGCCGGTCTTTATTCAAACAATATTTGCGTTCGATTTCTTTGGTGCTGAACACTAAGATGTTCCAAATTCAAAAAGTGCGCGGCAAAGATAATTGCGGCGCACTTATAAAGAGGATTAAAAACTCATTACTGCCCGCTAAAACTTTCTTATAGAAAACACCACCTTTGGGTGCACATAAAGGCGAACCAAGTCGTCCTTTTCGAATAGATGGGATGAAAAAGAGTTTTCTCTTTTAGCATAAAGAGGAAACCTCTTTATTATTAGTGTAGATGTAGATTAACTATTTTGCATGTGATATATTAATCCTTCCTATATCGTGATAATTAAAACAAAAGAATTATGAATGTGACTGACGTATTTTTACGTCTCTGGTAGGCAAAGGGTTAACCTGTGCTTGTTTGTGCTTGTGTTTTAATGTTACAAAAATCCTATTATTTTGCAAATTTTTATCAAAAACATTCAGGACATGTTTCAGAATATGCTCATTTTTTCACCAATTACGAGTGACTTAACTGTGTACAAAATCTAGTCATTAAATTAAATATACTATTATTTTTTGCAAAAATGTGATCGAAGAAGTACTTAGGCTGTCATTCATGTTTTAGAATATGCAAATTTTTACACATGTGAACAAATCTAGATATTCGTCTGATGGTACCGACCACGCCACGCTTATGACAGCTATGAATTTATGAGTTAAAATAACACGACGATTGTACCCCGAAAAGATGTTCCTGGTGGATATTCCGCATGGTTGGAACCACGGGTTACACCTAGTATACGTAATTCTCAACCTTTAATTCCCATACATTGTTTGCAGCAACGCAAAATACGAATATGAAGTGCTGAGGACCTGAAAATACACAATCAAATATTAATAAACATACAACAGTGGCCTAAGCAAAGATCCTTGTGGCAATTTAATTCCTACCCTCATAAACGAGTTTAAGTTGACAAACGCAAACCCTGACGCTGTCAACTGGCATGGATGTCCACTCCTGAAAAAAAAAAAATTATTACACTAAAATGCTTTAATAAAGTTCAAAAACCGTAAGTTGTCTCGTGCATAATCATCAGGGTCATAATTAATTCATCATAATCATCATAACCAGCCCATTTTGTTCCCACTGCTGGGACTTGAGCCTTCTTCTCAGAGAGAGAGGAGTTGGGCCATAATCCGCCACGCGGGCCCAGTGCGGATTGGTGGATAGGCTAGTGGCCAACCCATGTCGAAGTTTTACTTACTCAGCTTCAGTACAAATACTGGCAAAAAACAAATTTGCAGTCTTGCATAACAAATGAGTATTATAACATGACCTGATTTTAGAGCAGTAGAATACTTTGTGAATGAGTTCGTCTGGGGTAGTACTGCTACCATACCTATTTATACGGTGAAGCAGTAAATGTTCGCAATACTGCGTTCTGATTTGAAAGTATAAGCGCCGGTGATATTACAGACACTGACCCTTAACTTAGGTAAAGTCTCAAGATTACGGGCGCAGTACAGTTCGTCACTTGTGAGGAAATGCATCTGTTCTACGCAGAGGTTGCTACTGAACATCAGGGGTCTCGTGCATGTCATCATCATCATGTCTGTCGCATCGTCCACTGCTGAACATATGGCTCCGCCATAATTTTCCAAAAGGACCGGATGGAAAAGGCCGGCTAATCTTCTCGGCTATGTCGGTGACTTTATTTCTTCTACGGATCTCCTCATTGCTGATTCGATCACGTAGAGAAACTCCGAGCATAGCCCTCGAGCCATAGCTCGTTGTGCGACTTTGAGCTTATCTATGAGGCCCATAGTAAGAGACCACGTTTCAGTAACATAAGTCATCACTGGTAACACACACTGGTCAAACACTTTAGTCTTGAGCCACTGAGGTATTTTGGACGAGAATACTTCACGAAGTTTCCAAAGGTCCTTCCCAGCTGTTTCTCGAAGTTGGACCTGCCTAGTTGGACTGTTTGTCCTATGTAGATGTAGACGTCAACAACTTCGAGAATTGAGTACGTTATGACACTACTAAATAATCTCGTTTACCATATAGGTGTTGCTGTTTGTTACTGAAAGGTAAGGCAAAGTGTTACCTTGCTTGGACCAGCAACAATTTCTTTGCAATCTTCGCTTCTGCCATGTACCATTGACAGTTGTATACTGCGTTACCGATCTCCATACTCTGAAATATTGTAAATTCAAAAGTCCTTGATATGTATGAACTACAAAATATATTTTGTACTCTATGTTTTTTATAAATTTGTTCGTAATTTAAACATAATAACTATGGGGTGTACCTTTGAATTTCGACAAGTTCAATACCTCGACATGTTACTTACTTCAAAAAAACATAGTTCGACAAGTAATTGCTTCGACAGGACAGTAATATATTCACAAGAATTTTATCAAAAAAGTGCTGTGATGTATCCTTATCGAGGTGTAGGTTAGTCTAATTCTGGCGCTTCGCCGGCCCCTGCCGCGGCATGCTCGCTACGCTCGTTCGGCTCGTTGTGTGGTCACCAATCACCATTCAACTTAACGCTCCACCTCGAGCCTATCATGACTTTGCTCTGACTAGACTCTGCTTATTGTATTAAGAGCAATTAAAAGCAATTTATCAGGTTGGCGCTTGACAAGGAAAAATTTAAGAAGCTGACTGCCAACCTTCAAGTTCAGTTATGGAGAGGTACTTAATGAAGAAGAAGATACTCTGCTACATTCTGTGGGAGTAATTCTTGGCGAATATAATATGATCTGTCGAAGCAATGAAGTAGTTGTAGAACTATGTTTTTGGAAGTAAGCGACTGTCGAAGTATTGAACTTGTCGGAATTCAGAGGTACACTGATAAGTATCATTGAAATCTGTATGTATCTATAACGTTGAAAGTAACGAGCACAAACATTTATGTTAACCACACAGATCTGCCCCTCAATCAGGGGTCGACCTTGGGACATCATTTAGGTCCCAAGTTCGACCTTTTGGTGTTAGTGCCACGCTGTTACCCCATAGCCGAATGGGCCGGCACGACCGAGGAAGTACTACACTCCCACATAATCCCCTCTCCTCCGTCCCCCTATTCTTACCCCTCCAGCTCCACCCTCACCCCTTCTATCTCTTCTTTCCTATCTTCCTTCCTCAAAGGTCAGCAAAGCATCCTCGAGACCTCTGGTATTGCGGATGTCCGTGGGCAACGGTATCACTTACCATCAGGTGAGCCGCTTGCTCGTTTGCCAACCTATCCCATAAAAAAATGGTAGGCTGGTGGTAAGAAAGATTAAGCGACAGGAAATATCAGTAAAAATATTACGAAAAAATTTTAGCAAACTTACCGAAGTCGTCATCAAATCGGCAAAGAAGCACAAAAAGAAAACTTGCACTAAACTCATGAATAAGAAACTCAGGAAGGCAACAATATATGCTATATCATCTACCACCTGAAAGAAAATCGCCATTTATAAAAATACCGAAAGCTGCAAACCATACTTCATTAAATATGAAAATTTGTTAGAAAACAAAAGATGCAGAAAATGTAACAAAATTAGCAAAATAACTGAAAAACCTACATATAAGGAAATGCTTTTATAGTATAAATAATTTCCTTAACGACAAATTTGATGATAATTGAATGAGTCGAGCGATCTGCTACCTATCTTGCTACACCAGGGTGACCAAGGTCGTATGTTAGATAGATAAGAATATGTATTTAAGACCTACACTTCATTAAAATAAACTATTATAATATATAAAAAATGCGTTGCGTTTATAAGACACTATTTTGTTAGGCTGAGCACACGACAGTTTTAAGACAGACTTTCCTCACATAGACAAGTCTGTCTTAAAACTAAAACCAAATTGTTTTGCCTATGACACGTCGCACACCTAAAAGGAAACTGTTTTGACTATGAGACAATTTTGTCTATGAGACGTTTTGTTTGAAGTTTGTGCGTCTTCATAATTTTTGTAAAGCAATAGTCTGTCTTAAAACTATCGTGACTCAAGTCTGCGCTCAGCCTTATTAGTTAAAAGCATTTCACCGACTTTGCACTTTGTTTTTTTGAATCACATTTTTATTCCACATGTCATCTATTTATTTTAAGAAAGATGACAATATGGCCCATAATCACGCAGGCTCCTTGTAGCTGATGAAAAGCGTAGGGGGAGGGCACTTTTGGTGCTCCTCTGGCTATCTATCACCCTCAAGTATAAAAATCTATCGCTAAGCACCTAACAGTGCGTTCCTGCAGCTGTCCTCGAGAGGCAGTCTCTCTTCTAGTTCTATTGTGATATCGAAAAATTACATATTTTGGTGCATTCCTACAGGCCCGGGTCTTCTACCGAAAAACTACTTGTTTCAGTGCATTCCCAGCAACTTCGAGGCTTCTATCGAGAACCTACCTAATTTGTAGTACATAATGTTCTAAATGCAATACAACGAGAAACATCCTTCATTTTCCCTTGCCAATGCAATGCTCCAATACGCAAAAATAAATATAAGTACATATTTACCGTCACGTTAAATCCCGCAAGACAAATAATGAAAGAACTTGACATAAAATTGAGTAAAGTTGCCTTTGAATAGATTGCCTCCAAGATATTTGCTGACCTGTATTGAAAAAATACATATATATGACTTGGTAAAATTACTCGAAATAAATGGTTTTGATTTGATTTGATATAGCTACTTCTCAAGTATAACTTAATTACATAGAATAAATGCTATGACTATGCGCGAAAGGGTAAAATGTTTTCAAGCGCGATGTCTTATAGTATCAGGCGCAGTTTTTTGTCGATTGCTATCTCTTTTACTCTCGTGCATAGTGACCCTGTTGATCTTCCACTTAAGGTGTGCTGAGGAGTGGCCATGGACATTAATAATTGCCATTTGCCAAGTAATAATAATGATTGTATATATTGTGTTTATGTAATAATAATTTTAATTGAAGTAAATTTATTTAGTTGGCATTAATAATTATATAAAACTATTATTCTTGACAAAAGATAGTTATCATCTTTCTAATTATTATAAAAGATAGATAGCAGTATCGCTATCATATTTATTTGATATTACAGCCAAAAATTTGGCTAATAAGGTTGCTTCTGTTGAGCAATCAAATAATATTGACAATGTTTCTATTGACCAATTTGTCATTTTCAATTCAACCAAATACTTGGCTACTAATGACATTGTAAATAATTTAAATTAGTGCCTAAGACAACCTCTTGCAATAAATCAATCAATATTGTTCATCAGAACATTCAAGGTACGATGGACAAAGAGTTGGAACTGGAGTTGTTTATAGATGATAGCAACATAGATATTTCTTTGTGTTACTGAACACTGGCTTAAAAAGGACCAACTCTTATTTAATTTTAATAATCATCACGTTGCTTCAATAGAGAAAAAAATATACGTAGTGGTATTACAAATAAAAATATAAAACTCTGAGAACGAAAAGACATTGTGAGCCTATCTGTTGAACGAGTAATAGAAATGTCCTGTATTGAGTTTGAGCAGTTCCTTGTTCTATGTGTATACATACCTCCATGCTCACTATGTGACGACTTTAAAAATTGCATGGAGGAAACATTAGTTCGGCTCTCTAACACAAATAAATCAATGATTATCTGTGGAGACTTTAATATTAATTTGCTAGAAAATAATCAGGTAGTGGATAAATTTTTGTTACTTTTTAAATTTTATTATGAAAACTAACGTGGTTTGTACACATTTTAAAAGTGCGAGGCGAGACGCAACCGCGAGCGTTCTGAACTCTCCTTGAAAAAGACCACCGGATGTGGTTTAAACTATAGTTTGAAAGATCTGACTTTTTTACGTGAGTGAATCCCGTTTTTCATATTTAAAATACTTTATCTTATAATATGTACAATATTTTCTTGGAACCTACTAGGACAGCCACAAGTTCCAACTGCATAGACAGTATATTTACTTATCTACCTTTCAAAATTTCATCATAAACAATCTAGAATCCACCATCATAAATATCACATCCACCATCATAAATATCAGACCACTGTGGTCAACTAGCAGTATTTACAAGAAAAACTAACAAACCTCAAAGAAAGTTAGCTTTGTTCCAATCAATGCAAGCCGCCTAAAAATGTTAAGAAGTAATCTATCTTGGAAAGTGCCAAAGTTACCTAAATATAAATTAGTCACAATGACGCAAATATACTACATAACTCACTGTTCCATGTTATCGGTGATGAATTTGGAAAAGTGTTTGTACCAAAAACAATATCTTTTAGTAATCATGCTAGGTTTAGTGAATCGGCAACTCCAGGAATTTATAAGGGTAGGCAAAAGTTATATGAATTGTACCATGAAAAATCGCATAATCATAATCCTGTATTTTTGGAATATGTCAAACGTTATTCTAACTAAGTTATTCAAACGAGCTTGTTCCTCAAGTAAATCTATTCATTTCAGAAATAAGATCAAAAATTCTGTTAATAAAATAAAACTTACATGGAACATTATAAACAGTGAAACTGGTAGAAATAAAGTGCGTAATCGAGGCTTTTATTTAAAAATTTATAATCAAGATGTAAGAGCGGATTTGGAGGTAGCGGCCGAGTTTGAGAATTTCTTCACTAATATTCCATTATCATTAACAACCAAAATTCTAAAATCTTCCTCCATTTCTGCTGTGATCTTACATTAACAAAGTGTAACTGAATGTGACACAGCTTTTAAATTTTCAGTACTTAATTGTAATGGTATTGTAAGAATAGATAATACCTTCAAAACATTATGTTCAGTATTTTAGTTAGAATAAAATTGTACGTTAGGTTTGAAACATGTGTCCAAAGATGAAACTTATTTCTTACTGTATGAGATCTTCATGTCGCTTGACTAGTTCTATAAAACGATTCTTGAACTCCACGTCCTCATAGAACTTTTTATTGGAATTCCCTTCTTTAGGTATTATATTTTCCAGATCATGTTTTAACAGGCGGAAGTGGATGCAAATGTATGAGCAACAAGTGAAGAAGAAGTTATCAGATGCGCAAGTGTTTAGGGAGACCACGCATTCTGAAAATATAATATAAAACTTTAGACCTACACATTAGAAGACCGAAAAATGTTTATGTTCATCATCATCATCATCATCAGCCTGTAGCAGTCCACTGCTGGACATAGGCCTCTCCAATTGCACGCCACTTAGGTCTATCTTGGGCTTCTCGCATCCAGTTTTTGCCAGCCGTCTTGCGCAGATCGTCACTCCACCGTGCCTCAGGACGTCCTACACTACGTTTGCCGAGACGCGGTCTCCACTCTAGAACTCGTTTACCCCAACGGTTGTCGGTTCTACGGTTAATATGGCCAGCCCACTGCCACTTCAGCTTGCTGATCCGGTGGGCTATGTCGATGACCTTGGTTCTCTGACGGATCACTTCATTTCTGATGCGATCCCTCAGAGATACACCGAGCATAGCCCTTTCCATAGCCCGCTGAGCGACATTGAGCTTGTGGACCATTCGAGCCGTCAGTGTCCACGTTTCGGCTCCGTATGTCATGACGGGTAGGACGCACTGATCGAAGACTTTCGTCTTCAGGCACTGTGGAATCGGCGAAGTAAGGACTCGACGTAGCTTCCCAAACGCTGCCCAGCCCAGCCGAATTCTTCTATTCACCTCGTTCTCAAAGTTGTTTTTTCCCAACTCCAATGTCTGCCCGAGGTACACATATTTTTGAACAACTTTGAGAACGGCGCCGTGTATCGCAAGCGGTTCCGGTAGAACATGTTCGTTGAACATGACCTTGGTTTTGTCCAAGTTAATCCGTAGGCCGATGCGTATAGAAGAGTCAGCCAGGTCATTCAGCATCTGTTGCAGGTCCTGCAGCGTCTCTGCCACGATGACGATATCGTCAGCAAATCGCAAGTGAGAGATGTATTCGCCGTTGATATTAATGCCACGTCCTTTCCAGTTCAGCGTCTTGAACATATCCTCCATTGCATTTGAAAACAATTTCGGGGAAATAACGTCCCCTTGTCTCACTCCTCGATGCAACGGTATGGGACTTGTTTGCTGATTCTGTACTTGGACGGACATGGTGGCGGTTTCGTAAAGACATCTCATCACTTGGATGTATCGCCAATCTATCTGGCAACGCTACAGGGACTCCAGAACAGACCAGATTTCAACCGAGTCAAAGGCCTTCTCATAGTCCACGAATGCTAGACACAGGGGCTGATTATACTCTTTATAGGTCTTCTGTATCATCTGCCGCACTGTGTGAATGTGGTCTATGGTGCCGTATCCGCTCCGAAACCCAGCCTGTTCCGGTGGTTGGAATTCGTCGAGTCTACGCGCAAGACGGTTCGTGATCACTCTTGAAAACAGCTTATAGACGTGGCTTAGAAGGGATATGGGTCGATAGTTCTTCAGCAGGGTCTTATCTCCCTTTTTGAAGAACAGGACGACCACACTCTTACTCCACGCCTCTGGAGTTCTCCCTTCGAACAGGACAGCGTTAAAAAGCTTCTGGAGCTCCCTCAGTACGGGTTTACCTCCTGCTTTTAGTAGCTCTGTTGTAACGCCATCCTCTCCAGGGGCTTTTCCATTTTTAAGCTGTCCAAGAGCGATCTCGATTTCGCCAATACTGACTTCTGGCAAGTCTTCGGTGAAATGGCGTGTTAACGTGGCTCTAGGATCATTTTCGGGATCAGGTCAAGATGCATGCGATGCGTATAATCGGCCATAAAAGTCCTCCACTTCCGAAAGGACCGGCTTCGAAGCAACGACTTCTCCACTAGCTGTGGTCAACTTCGTCAGGTGGCTTCTTCCAAGAGATTGTACGAACACCTTTGACCCCCGATTCTGCTCGATCGCTCTTTCGATCGAAAGAGTATTGAAGCACCGGAGGTCGTGTCGTACGTTCTTGTTGATCTCTCGGTATAGAGTCCGCTTTTCTGACGATGTGATGGGTGGGTTTTCACGTCGTTCCTTCATTAGCCCCAAAGTCTTTTCTGAAAGCTTGGACTTCTTGCCCTTACGCTGCCTGTAACAAAATCTCGTACCTTCTTCCCTGAGGACCCGAGTCACATTTTCGAGGTTCTGGTTTACGTCTGTGGTGGTTTCCACGGCAGCGAATTGGTTCTCCAGGTTTAACTGGAATGTTTCAGATTCTGCAATGGTTTGGAGCAGTGTTGGTCGGAGCCTGGACTTCATCAGACGGACACGTTGCGCCTTGAAGTTGATATTCAGAGAGCCTTGGACAAGTCGGTGATCGCTACCGGTATTGAACCTGTTGATCACGGAGACATCTCTAAATATGTGCCTTTTATTCGTCATGATAAAGTCAATCTCATTTTTAGTCCTAGTGTCAGGGTTTAGCCACGTCCGCTTCCTTTGGGGCTGTTCCTTAAAGAAGGAGTTCATCAAGAAGAGTCGCTCCCGTTCGAGGAAGTTGACGAGCGTTTGCCCCCTATGATTTCTGCGTCCAAAACCATGGCGTCCTACTACCGATCCGCTGAAATTCTGTACTCCCACTTGTACACCAGCGTTAAAGTCGCCCATGACAACGGTGTACTGGGTCTTTGTAGTGAAGTGGAGGGCCCTCGATATGTCATCGAACATATCCTCCACTTCATCGTCCGAGTGTGTCGAGGTCGGTGCGTACACTTGCACCACCTTGAGGCTATACCTCTCGGTGAGCTTTACAATAAGGTACGCTACCCTGTTCGACACACTGGACACTTCCACAACGTTGTCAGAAAGGGACTTGTTTACCAGAAACCCAACGCCACCTTGGGATTGTTGGTCTCCCTCTCGGAAGTACATAAGGTGGCCCGATTCTAGGGTTAAGGTGTCCTCCCCCTCTCTTCGGACTTCACTCAACCCCAGTATGTGCCACCTAATTTTCCCAAGTTCCACCTCGAGTTGCGCCAGATGCGAGTCAAGCCGTAGCGTGCGTCCGTTATACGTCGCCAGGGTCAGTTTTTTGTGGTGGCCTCCCGTAGCCCGGAGATTCTTAGCACCCCTCGCCCCGCCGTTACCATGGTCGCCACCATGACCAGGAATAGCAGGGCCGCCGGGAACTAGGGGCCGTGGCTTTTTGTTGTCCTGCATTGGAGGAATTTGCTCGTAATCGCCACGCTGGGCAGGCGGGTTGGCGATCGCAGGGCGTAGCTTCTCGCACCGGTGACGCTGCTGCCCGTCACTGGCCTGTTGCATTTAGCGACGCCTGTTGGGATGGGTATACCGCCATCGGTCGGTTGTCAGAGCCTCGTTCGTCGATCAGCAGGATGCACCGCGTGCAGGTGAGGTTGACTTGGGTCAAAAGATGTTGGCTCGTCCCTTACATCCCTTACAAGCCATGTTTAGTGCCTTAAGGCTTGGCAGTCTAGGTTACATTATTAAATCTTTTATAGTCGATATAAACACTAGGAGTTAAATGTTATATCGATGAGTCGAAACAACATGTGCGGAAAAATCGGTCTGCATCGTTCACAAAGATAAAGTGTTTAACGAGGCAATGCTGTCAGCATTTTGGGAACGTTGCCCATACTGGTAATGGGTTATTAGACTTTAGTACCTACTTCATTTCTAGTTAGAGGGGGTGTATGAGAAACAAACTTAGCCATCATCTTAGCCGTAGGACGTCCACTGCTGAACATATGCCTCCCCCATAATTTTCCAAAAGAACCGGTTGGAAGCGGCCTGCATCCAACGTCGTCCAACCTTTATCAGGTCGTCTGTCCGCCGTGTCGATGGACAACCTACGCTGCGCTTGCCGGTCCGTGGTCTCCATTCCAGAACCTTCCGGCCCCATCGGCCATCTGTTCTGCGTGCTATGTGCCCTGCCCACTGCCACTTTAACTGGCTAATCTTCTGGGCTATGTCGGTGACTTTCGTTCTTCTACGGATCTCCTCATTTCTGATGCGATCACGTAGAGAAACCCCGAGCATAGCCCTCTCCATAGCTCGTTGTGCGACTTTGAGCTTATCTATGAGGCCCATAGTAAGAGACCACGTTTCAGTGCCATAAGTCATCATTGGTAACACACATTGGTCGAAGACTCTTGTCTTGAGGCACTGAGGTATTTTAGACGAGAAGACTTCGCGAAATTTCCGGAACGCTGCCCAGCCGAGTTGGATTCGACGATTGACCTCTTTCTCGAATTTGGATCTACCTAGTTTGACTGTCTGTCCCAGGTTGATGTATTCGTCAACAACTTCGAGAACTGAGTTCCCAACTGATATTGGGGTAGGCTCAACATGGGCATTAGACATAATTTTCGTCTTGTCCATGTTCATCTTAAGGTTAGGTCCTACCCGTTGGGAAACTCGATTGAGGCCTTCGAGCATTGTACTGAGGTCTTCCATGGATTCTGCCATGCACTTATCCATTATATATATAGCATAGATTAGAATAGTAGTTTATCATGGTTTTAGTTGGTTTCACTTTTCGTGCTCTTGATACGTTTATATAGATACGCCATAGTTCCTGTTTTAAGCTATCTTCATTCCAAATTTCACACAAATCCGTTGATCAGTTTTAGTGTGAAAAAGTTACAAACATCACGCTCTGTACGGACACAATTTTTCATTTACATTATTATAATAGTGCGAAATAAAAAGTATACATACCTGACCACAATTGGTGAAGGTAAACAAATGGCCAAATATAAATACTTTGAAATGGATCAAACGGGTACAATGCCGAAAACTGGTACATCAGTTCCAATTCATTTGTTTGATAATATTTCACTCCCATTACCACTACAGGATTCAACGCAAATGCAATAATAACAAAAGCGTATAATATATTAATGGTCTTTAGAGCAATATGCAGGAACTTCCTCTCTTTCTCAATGATTTCATCTCTTTTCAAATACTTTTTCCTATCACCTTCTTGCTTATCCAACTTTCTTAAATTATCGATCAACTTGTGAATGTTTTTCTCGTTTAGAACCATAAAGATACCTTTGAATGTTCCCAAAGTGCTATAAGATACGCAAGGTGCCAAATACGTGATTTCTAAGAAATCTTTTCCCTTCAAAATACCGTCTATTAACCAACATATGGTTGCAATCACATCGAATTCGATCCATGAGAAATTGAACAAGTACAGTTTTTTCGATTTGAGGCCGTTTGATGGCTTTTGTTCACCACTTCTGATGTTTATTCCAGCACAACGGAATATAATTTCTATTTTATTTATCGTTTTATCAAATAGTAACATAGCTACGTTTATCTGCTTACGCAAAAATAACTAAAGTGTTGTATTGCTTCTCTCAAGCAGTTGGGTTATGTGCTACTCTATTAAGTTACAATAAAGGATAGATTGTATTTTAAACCAGGCCCTAACTATTGTAATGAGTTGAATTCTTTCTCGAAATTCTTTTATACTTTCTTTTAATGTGCGTAATTAAATTTTTAATTTGATACGATTTTAATAGCACCTATTAATGTGTCAGTGTGAATTGTCTTGCATTTTCAGAATGGCGCTGAAAATACGATTCGTAGATTAATGAACAATTAGATATACCATACTGGAAATTCGTAACATATCAGACTATATGTGAAGTTTCTATTTAAAATTACTAGACATTATTAGTTTGGATAGTAGCAGCAATCAACTGTTTTGATTATTTTTATAAATATGACCTATTATTTATTACTTAATAATCTCGACATTTTTAGCATAGATGAAGCTTGTACGCAATTTCTGACTTTCTTGTAGACATTGACGTTTTCTACAAAAAGGTACGACATCACTTTGCCAATTTTTTTTGTCAATAGTTTTCGTAGCGTACGCGATATAAGGATTGTTTTCACACTTTGGGTTACATTATCGAAGTTTTCATACGTTTCCTTGAATTTGTGCACATCTCCTATGTCCTATGATTTTCAGGGATAATGTAGGATTCTAAAAACATTTTTTTTCTCTTTATAGTAATATAAGTGTAGATGTAGATGTAGATTATTATACGTATTTATTATACAAGTATATTATTTATGTATGTATGTATTTATATATTATTATTAGTTTAAGAGATCGCTCTGAGCGACAAGACCGCCCATTGTTATACCAAGGTTTTAAAATTATTCTTTTTAATATTAATGTGATGTATAAATAAAGTGTTATCTATCTATCTATCTATCTGTTTGTTAGGTTGTATGTACGTCTTCCTGTTCAGGTCGCATTTTTCAACCAATCTTGACGAAACTTTGTACGCATGTTCTATATAATTTTGTATCGTCGGCGATTTTAAGTGGGGAGGTACTTTTCCTAAAAGAGGGGGAAGTTTTGCGGCGCTATTTACTGACCGATTTTGATAAATTTGGTAAACATATTACGTAGCTGACTTTAAAGAGGGATTTTGAATATGAGCATAATTGGTCAAGTGGTTGTGGAGATAATAGGTTGTGAAGTACTGCAAATAATTGTCGCTGATAAGACTGTATGCTCGCGAGGTCTACTGTTCACAGAACTACTAGTATAGTTATTTATTTGTTTGTGCGTTTCATCCTGCGTATGTTATGTTTTTCATCTTTAGGGTTGTATGCTCAGAGGCATAATCGATGTTTCAAATGCCGACCAGTCTCCTTCTTTTTTTACTTCATTCACGCGATACTAGCAGAATTGCAGCAAAAAGAGGTCATAATCTAAGTTGAAGTTAGTACATGAATTTTCAGGTTGGGCAACCTTTTGGCTGTTTCTTATTTTCCTCTCTTCATACAGTAGGCGCCAAACATGTTGTAAAATTTTCGGGATGGAAGGAGTATGTCTGCGCAATTGCGTCGAGTACATATCCGTACAAGATGCCGATAAATCGACTACTGCGTATCCCTGAAAACTTACGTAGCGATAACTGTATCTCTGTCATGTCTATTTATAATTAACTCTATGTGAATACCTGTCACAAGCAAATGTCGTTGGCTCACATTTTTTACTGACTTTCTTATAATATACATAAAGACATTCTGAAGTCGACGAGTAAATTTTACACGACTGCCAGAGAAGGGTTATATATTCAGGGATGTATTGTTAGTATCATCCTACAGCCTAAAAGCCTTGCTGGATAAATGAGGTATCATTGTGTCTGTCTTAGAACTGACCAAAGAGAATATAATACTAGTTGAACTAGTTGAATATAATACTAGGTTAATACTAGATGAAACCGACGTATACGTTTTGTTCGCGCAGTTGACAGTGATCAACATACACGGACCGCTCTTGCAGTCGTAGTCAACAACTTGAAGCTGCCATTGGTATCTGCTCGAGCAGTTGGTATTAACTACTCAACAAGTCACAATTTCAATTCGGGGGCGGAAAGCGCGCACGTGGAATAAATAAAGAGCGTGGGCGGAGGTAACTACGCGAGAGCAGTTGGCAGCTCGAGCAGTCCGTGTATGCCTGGCGACTGCTCGACAGCCAACCGTCCGAAGTGGTAGTATGCAACTGCTCTAGCGGTTTCATGTATGTGTGTACGGTACGTAGAAGACTGTTGTTCACTGTGCAGTCGCAGCTTGCAGCAGTCTATACTGACTGCTGCAAGCTGCTCGTGTATCTGGGCTCTTAGCCATAAGAATTAAATAAGGCATACATTTTGATCCTTCAAAGAATACAATATGGCGGTTGTAAGCCAAAATATTGCATATCCGAAACAAAATTAATTTAAACAAAAACTATCGAACGGAATATCAAAATGAAAATGGGACGTATAGAAACCTCTCTCATTGACCGAGCGAGTGAAGCGGCTTAGTTTCTATTTGGGTTGCTTTTGTCTGTTTGTTGCAAAAAATGCTTTTGTCTGTTTGTCAGTCTGTCTGCTTGTTTTTATATTGACAAAATTTGCATTGATTTTTTAGGCGATCGCGATTTTTGATTGTGGGGGAAATAGGGGTAAAAGGGAGAAAGTTTGTTGTAGCGTTATTCAGCGACGCCGGATTTCAAAAATGTCAGTGGCTCACTAAAGACTTCATTCTACACAAGATGCATAACCTACGGTGAGGGTTGGGGTGGAGAATGAGTGTCAGGTGCATGAGGAGGGATGAGGGTAGGATACATTCCAAAGTACTGCACTAATTGATCTGGTGGTACCACAGGTCCGAATCCAAGTTCCAGGGGTACTTCGGGTCCGGAATGGGTATTTCTACCTTCTCTCTAACATAGTAGGTTTGTTTTAAAACTCTGCAATAGCTTTGCTTTAAGCCACGGGACAGGGGAATGTGTCGGTTATTGCATGGTTATAGTTATTGGAAGCGCTCGTAGCGGAGATCGACTCGGCGATCTTAACCGATCAACAAGTTAAGCAACGCTTGCTGCAGTCGGGAGTTATTATATGGGCTTGGACTGCTATGAGAACCAACGAGTCCATTCTAAAAGAGCTTAAAATCACCACTCGGCTCTCCACTATCTGCCGACAAAGAGTCCTCAGCTTCTTCGGACATATTATGCGGTCTTCAAAGCATTGTCTGGAGAAATCTATTATTTTAAAAAAAATTGACGGTAGACGTGGTCAGGGAAGGGCGCCTGTAAGATGGTCTGACACGATTAAGAAGGCGGTGGGTGGTAGCATACACCGTGCGGTTCACACAGCCTGTGACCGCACCCAATGGAGACTGATTGTACGTGGTCGCGATCCTCAGCAGTGAGGGAACGAGGAGAAGAGAAGATTATATGGGCTCGCGAAGTCTAGTGTTCTCAAAGGCCCAGTATTTATACATGTATACGGCTAAACAAGATCTCTTATATTGTTACCGTAGCTCCTTTGCGTAAGTCGTCCATTCATCAGATTCTATAGAGAGCTGGAAGAGAGCTATTGCCGGTTGTAGCTTATCGCGCCGTTGCTGCAGTTGACCGTGATGTTTTTTCCCATCATCAGTCTATCCTTGCTTTCCGAGTGGCGTCAAAATCACTTTTAGCGTTGTGATCACCATTCCAAATCAACAAAACGGGACAACGTAGATCCATATGACGTCATGGATTACATCACCAAGGACGCCATTCTGCGATTTCAACGACCACGCTACAAACTGAAATCACCGTGGGCAGTCCGTCATAAAATGACAGTTTGTTGATGTGTGCGTGATGCGATAGCTAGCATCTGTCTGTGTGTGCGTGTACTCCATGCCGCCGTGAGCAACGTGAGCGTGATTACAACCCGTTCCGAATGGCTGACAGACCTGTCACCTGTCAAAAGCAGAATATTGTAATGGTATGAAAAATAGTGATAATATCTATTAAATATTAAATCCGACTTTACTCACGTAATTAAAGACGCTGCAAGATCGCAGCGACCACTGTGTCGTCGCCGCGATCTTGCAGCGTAAACTCCCTGAGGATGGGATCGGACATGCCTGAAACCTGGGACGATAACGTCAGCTAATTACGTGAGTAAAGTCGGATTTAATATTTAATACATATGTGTCAAACTCACGAGAATTTTCAAACTAAAATAGTGATAAAAAGCAGTGTTGACGCGACTCGGAAAGCAAGGTACATCTTCACACTTTTTGATCTACATATTATAGCCTCCTTATACCTTCTGTTAACCCTTCGAGAGCTAATGGTAAAGAAATGTGTTTGCTCTCTGATATACATATTTATGCCATATTTTTCATAGGTTATCTATCATCAGGCTACAAATAAATAATATCAGGAAGAGTAACTGCCTTAAAAAAATTACCCAATAAAAGTCGTCCTAAATCAATAACATCGTTCACGCCGCTATGACTCAGCTGTCATATTAGACGTTGCAGCACTCGCGTGGACCAATCCCTGCTTTCCTTCTGAAATTTAAACCAATCACCGAACATGTCTATTTGTAACCTCGGAAATATTCGTATTTGGAATCATACGTCGTTTTGGTTTGAAGGACCACTTTTTGTGTGGAATTTGTTCTGGGTTATGCTTCCTGACATTATTTCTTAGTAGGTCATCGTCTACTTCATAAGTATAATGCAAATACCTTAAAAAAAACTTTGTTTAATCAATATTGATAAATACAATTGATGTGTCTATTTGTAATTCCAAAATAACAGCTATTTACTTAATGCATATGAAAGTATATACGGTACTTACATAAAACAATAAATGTATAATTTTTTGTCTGTCTGTGTGTTTGTTCCGGCAAATCTCTGAAACGGCCGGACCGGTTTTAACGGGACTTTCACTGACAGATACCTGATGTTATGAGAAGTAACTTAGGCTAGTGTACGAGTAAAAACATATAAAACTGTCTGTCTGTTTGTTACCTTGTTACGCCTAAACGGCTGAATGGATCGTAATCAAATTTGGCAAGGTTATATATATACATTATATTCCGGGGAAGCACATATAATACTTTTCATCATCATCACCTTCACCTATCACCACGGGGTTATAACCACGGGTCTGTGCCACGGGGCGCAGCTAGTTTTCTACCGACTTCCATAAAAGGAGGAGGTACTCAATTCGACTGTTTTTTTTGGTTGTTACCTAATAACTTTCAAAAGGGTGAACCGTATCTAAAAACATTTTTTTTGTTTTTGTTTGAAAGCTGGTGTTTCCCGGGTGGCCTCATTTAAATTTTATCAAATTCGGTCCAGTAGTTTTTGAGTTACACTCTAATAACTGAATAGAATGGAAGTCGGTATGATTTTTTTCAATTGTACTTGTTAATATAAGCCATCAACTACTTTATAAATGTAATGAAACTACATAAAAGATCAACTTTGTTTAATGAGAGAATATTGAGGTTAAATAGCTAAGGAGCAACAATTTAATTTTGTAACTCATATGACATTAAGGATTACCACTTTAAAATATCTTCGCTTGATCTTAATTTCCATACATCGTCTGAAGCAAAGCGAAATACGACCAAGAAGTGCTTAAGACCTGTAATTGATAAAGATAATAATATAAAACAAAACATTAGTGGACCAAGAATACACCATAGCAGAAGCCCTCGATGGTATAATCCATATTTATTAGAATTGAAAATTAAATTAAGCAAAACATTAGTGGACCAAGAATACACCATAGCAGAAGCCCTCGATGGTATAATCCATATTTATATGAATTTAAAATTAAATTAAACAAAACATTAGAGACCAAGAATACACCATAGCAGAAGCCCTCGATGGTATAATCCATATTTATATGAATTGAAAATTAAATTAAACAAAACATTAGTGGACCAAGAATACACCATAGCAGAAGCCCTCGATGGTATAATCCATATTTATATGAATTGAAAATTAAATTAAACAAAACATTAGTGGACCAAGAATACACCACAGCAGAAGCCCTCGATGGTATAATCCATATTTATATGAATTGAAAATTAAATTAAACAAAACATTAGTGGACCAAGAATACACCATAGCAGAAGCCCTCGATGGTATAATCCATATTTATATGAATTGAAAATTAAATTAAACAAAACATTAGTGGACCAAGAATACACCATAGCAGAAGCCCTCGATGGTAAAATCCATATTTATATGAATTGAAAATTAAATTAAACAAAACATTAGTGGACTAAGAATACACCATAGCAGAAGCCCTCGATGGTATAATCCTTATTTATATGAATTGAAAATTAAATTAAACAAAACATTAGTGGATCAAGAATACACCATAGCAGAAGCCCTCGATGGTATAATCCATATTTATATGAATTGAAAATTAAGTTAGACAAAACATTAGTGGACCAAGAATACACCATAGCAGAAGCCCTCGATGGTATAATCCATATTTATATGAATTGAAAATTAAATTAAACAAAACATTTGTAGCAATTCTTTTATAAAAAACCTAACTTTAACTTAAAACTTAAAAACTAACGAATTGAAATTACATTATGGTTAGTACTTAGTTCTGTTAACACTAAAATCCAAATAAATGTAGAGCACTTACACATTTCTAAAAATAGGATCGTGCTATTAAATTTTAATAATATATTAATTATTAATTTTAATTTAATATTTATAAGGTATTTTTACGTTAGTTTAGCGAGAACCAAGTCACGTGATGACTAATCTGCTTAAAATATACCCACATTTAAAGTGAAATATATGAATTTTAGTGCCGTCATTCGAAAGTGTTATGCTAATTTGGATTATAGCCTAAAAATAATAAGAACTGTCATAATTTAGAGAATGCTTACTGAATCGACACTATTGAGTACTTTAAACGAGTTTATCTCATTTCAAAGCAAGTGTCATGATTGACATAAACGGTTTACCGCATTTTCCCTTTATAAGGGGACTCGTTCGTTTGTACATCAGATTTAAGTCACAGTCAACTAAATTCATTTAAACCAGTTATTATTTTCCCGCCATCTCACATGTTCCTAGCTACCTACTTTTGTATGTTCAAGTCTTACCTTCATGAACGATTTCAAACTGACATCAGCAAAACCTGCTGCTGAAATTTTGCATGGTTTTTGAGACCTGTTAGAACAATAATTTTATTTTCACCTATTCGGCACAAAAATGACACTTATTCGTAAAATCTCACAGCAAAATCGCTATTCGATGCGAGCGTGAGGCACAAAACAATATAATAATATGTGCGATTTGTGCGTGAGGCAAAGTGATTCAAATTTCAAACATCCCGCATGGAAAAATAAACTAGGTGATTCAATTGTAGACTACTTCGCTACATCGTAATTTAAAGATCCAGAACTTAAAGCAAAAACTAACATTGTATTTCTACTCACAAAGTAAACAAACTTAATATAGATCTATTTATATTTTACCTTGTAAGTATAATAAGCAGTTTCTTTCTAGTCTTGGCTTCTGTCATGTAATGCAGACAGTTGTAAACTGCGTCGCTGATTTCCATGCTCTGTAAATTATGAATGTGCCGTACAGTGCCCGGATTAAAACTTCCACCGTTCCATATCTATCCCACTTGGATTACGTCTAAAGGATGGAATTAGCACGTCTAAGGCATAGAATTGGCTCGCCTATCTCGTGAAAACTTAATCATGATTGGTGAAAGTATGGGCCTTAACATTTGTTATGATATAAAATTAATGTCTAACATGATTTCACCTGCATTATTTGCCGGTGATACACAATGGTTATTGACTTCATCATTTTGTATAACCCGTCCCGTGTCTAGTGTTTATCGGTTTATTTCCGAACTACGCATAAAAGTTTAAATAAAAAATACTACACTTGAATAGAATCAGCAAATAAAAGCAAGTTTATACCGTTGCAGTGTATTGGATCTGATAAAATATATTACAAACTCGAGGTATAAAAATGTGTATACAATTTGTGTATGCGCGACATGGCTTAGCACTTTTTTAAACGTACTCATGGTGTACGCGTGACACGCGACGAGTTAATGCTAATTTCATACATACTTGAGTTATAGTTTAGTAAATGAGTCCACAAGGTGGATGTAAAGGTCTAAAGCAGAATTTTTAACTTTGTTGGACATATTAAAAGTCGCCTAAAAGTATCTTGTTTCCTAATTATTCAAAAAAAAGCAAGCAAACATTCTGCTTTCAACCTTTCTATCCGCATGCATTTATTATCTAAACTATTAGGTACAATTATGTACTGTTTCTTTTCAATTTGAGATCTTTAAATCTGTGCAATTTACTCACCGAAGTCATCAAAAGATCTGCAAAGAAACAAAGAAAGAAAACTTGCATTAAGCTAATGCACAAAAAAACTTAGGAAGATTACGGCAAATGCAATGTCATTCGCCATCTGAAAATAAACCATTAGTCCAGTCAATTTAGACATTCGAAGGTGCATAATGTCCCAACAAGCTGATTGATTACATATATACATTACATTACATTGATACATTTGTTAAAGTAGTCAAAACAAAACAGTAAGAATGAAAACAGGGGTATAGGTTATGAAATTACCATAACGTTAAATCCTGTGAGACAGATGATGAGAGAACTAGTCAGGAAAATAAGTAACGTTAACTTCGAATAGATCACATTTAAAATATCCGCTGACCTGTAAAAAATCACAAAGTATGAAAATACATCGAATTTCTAAAATTATAAACTTATGAGTGGATATAAAAGTTTTCGAAAGGTTGTATTTGAAGAAATTTAAAAATAATTAGACGAAGATGGGTTAAGTTTTGCAATGTAGTAAATATCCGATATTCTTACGCGATCAAACTTTGGTGCCATTTAATCAATTCTTTAATGGCATTTTCTAATTCAACGTCCTCAATTATGATTCTGTTGGAATTCGCTTTGATTGGGATAACGTTTTCTAGTTCGTAACGTAAAAGGCGGAACTGAATGCGAATGTACGTGCAGCAGACATAAAAGAAGTAGTCCCCAGAGCAACCATCGAGAGAAACGGCGCATTCTGTAACATAACAATTAAAAAAGATTAACAACAAATACATCTTAAAATAATACTTTTGGCCATAACAATAACCATTATAATACCTGTCCAGAATTGATAAAAGAACACGAACGGCCATATCTTAATTTGAAATGGATCAAAAGGATACAATACTAATAATGGCAGGTTCAGTTCTAACTCTTTTGTTTGGCAGTACTTTATAGCAATCAGTACCAAAGGATTTAAGGCATAAGTTAAAACCAATCCTGCGTACAAAATAGAAATCATTCGTAACACGTAATTCAAAAACTTTATTTCCTGTTTTACTATATCATCTTTTTCAGAGTTCCATTTCCTTTTTTTAGCATTCATTTCAAACTGTCTCAAATTGTCCATCAATTTATGAACGAGATTTTCGTTCCATGCTAGAAATGCGGCTTTGAACTGTCCCATTAAACACATAGCGAAGCCTGGAAGGTTGCAAGTTATTTCTACAAAATCACGTCCCGTAAAAATAGCATCTATGAACCAATGTATGCTTCCGGATAAGTCAATGTTTATCCACAACAAGTTGATGATATAAAAGTATCGGGATTTGACTTTATCTGAAGCTTTGCGCAATCCGCTTCTGATGTTGATTCCAGCGAACAGAAATACATACTGTATATTTTGTATAGTTTCATTGAAAAGAATAGGTTCATTCATTTTCTTTTATATGTGCTTTTTCTTGTTTGCTTGGGTATAAAATAAAAACTAGCGCGATCAAACGTAATAACTGGATAGCCTACTACCGTGTATTTGGACTGATGACTATCTGTGTTTAGTTGCACTGCAAGACTGTTCAATTTATGAAGCGAACACCCCGGCTGACCCGTGATATGTATGCAATTATAATATTAGTTTTAAGTGCTTTAATAGAGATTGTAGTTCCCTGAAAATTACTGAAATCAAACAATTCTTGTATTTAATACTTCTAGTTATTAAAAGTTTGTCTCAAACTGTATGCTACATGGAAAAAGCAAAGGTAAATATTTTCTTGCAACAGGACCAAGTTTATTGTCAAACTGCCGCATCACAGCGCATTTCACAATCTGTATATATAAAATAAATGCCTATTTTCCTGGTCACGCTATAACTTAGAACAGATGGAACGATCTCGCTAATTATTTTTTTGTTTTGTTAATTATTGTCAGGAGAAGGTTCTTATGATAGACAAACCAAGAAAAGATGGTTAGGTTATGGGCCTCCGTCCACTTGGATCCACAGCTTGGCTCCACATGTGGATCCGCGGATACCTTTAGCTCCTCTTAAATCCACCATTTAGAGGATCTAAAAATAATAATATTTTTATATGCCACCTCGATCCACAAACGAGGTGATCCAAAAATAATACGAGTAATATTTTCACAATCCGCTACCAAGGCCTTTTAAGGACTTTGCTTCCTTTTCTCTGAAATATTATTCTGAAGACCCCTTGCTGAAAACTTTTTTTTTACTATTAACAAGTGTACAAGCGTGACAATGACGGAATCTCCATTTGAGATAGGTGCATATGTAGCAATTGTATAAAAATATAGGTTTATATTGTTTGAACAACAGATTTAATCAATTATTTATTATGTTAAAAAAGTAACGAAACGAAATAGGAAGCTGAAGCGCTCGTAGTGGAGCTTGACTTGACGATCTTAATCGATCAACAAGTTAAGCAACGCTTGCTGCAGTCGGAAGTTATTATATGGGCTTGGACTGCTTTGAGAACCAACGAGTCCATTCTAAAAGAGCTTAAAATCACCACTCGGCTATCCACTATCTGCCGACAAAGAGTCCTCAGCTTCTTCGGACATATTATGCGGTCTTCAAAGCATTGTCTGGAGAAATCTATTATTTTAGGAAAAATTGACGGTAGACGTGGTCAGTGAAGGGCGCCTATAAGATGGTCTGACACGATTAAGAAGGCGGTGGGTGGTAGCATGCACCGTACGGTTCACACAGCCTGTGACCGCACCCAATGGAGACTGATTGTACGTGGTCGCAATCTTCAGCAGTGAGAGAACGAGGAGAAGAGAAGATTATATGGGCTCGCGAGGTCTAGTGTTCTCAAAGGCCCAGTATTTATACATGTATACGGCTACACAAGATCTCTTAGCTTATTTCTAGCTGTAGTTTTTTTTGTATGTTATGTTGTGTGATGTCCTGAATAAATCTATTTTCTTTCTTTCTTTCTAGTTTAATTGTATATTGCTACCGTAGCTCCTTTGCGTAAGTCGTCCATTTATCAGGCTATAGAGAGCTGGAAGAGAGCTATTGCAGGTTGTAGCTTATCGCGCCGTTGCTGCAGTTGATCATGGTGGTGTTTCCCATCATCAGTCTATCCTTGCTTTCCGAGTGGCGTCAAAATCACTTTTAGCGTTGTGATCACCATTCCAAATCAACAAAACGGGACAACGTAGATCCATATGACGTCATGGATTACATCACCAAGGACGCCATTCTGCGATTTCAACGACCACGCTACAAACTGAAATCACCGTGGGCAGTCCGTCAAAAAATGACAGTTTGTTGATGTGTGCGTGATGCGATAGCTAGCATCTGTCTATGTGTGCGTGTACTCCATGCCGCCGTGAGCAACGTGAGCGTGATTACAACCCGTTCCGAATGGCTGACAGACCTGTCACCTGTCAAAAGCGGAATATTGTAATGGTATGAAAATAGTGATAATATCTATTAAATATTAAATCCGACTTTACTCACCTAATATATAATAGTACCTAATTAAAGACGCTGCAAGATCGCAGCGACCACTGTGTCGTCGCCGCGATCTTGCAGCGTAAACTCCCTGAGGATGGGATCGGACATGCCCGAAACCTGGGACGATAACGTCAGCTAATTACGTGAGTAAAGTCGGATTTAATATTTAATAAATATGTGTCAAACTCACGAGGATTTTCAAACTAAAATAGTGATAAAAAGCAGTGTTGACGCGACTCGGAAAGCAAGGTACATCTTCACACTTTTTGATCTTCATAGCCTCCTTATACCTTCTGTTAACCCTTCGAGAGCTAATGGTAAAGAAATGTGTTTGCTCTCTGATATACATATTTATGCCATATTATTCATAGGTCATCTATCATCAGGCTACGAATAAATAATATCAGGAAGAGTAACTGCCTTAAAAAAATTACCCAATAAAAGTCGTCCTAAATCAATAACATCGTTCACGCTGCTATGACTCAGCTGTCATATTAGACGTTGCAGCACTCGCGTGGACCAATCCCTGCTTTCCTTCTGAAATTTAAACCAATCACCGAACATGTCTATTTGTAACCTCGGAAATATTCGTATTTGGAATCATACGTCGTTTTGGTTTGAAGGACCACTTTTTGTGTGGAATTTGTTCTGGGTTATGCTTCCTGACATTATTTCTTAGTAGGTCATCGTCTACTTCATAAGTATAATGCAAATACCTTAAAAAAACTTTGTTTAATCAGTATTGATAAATACAATTGATGCGTCTGTTTGTAATTCCAAATTAACAGCTGTTTACTTAATGCATATGAAAGTATATACGGTACTTACATAAAACAATAAATGTATAATTTTTTGTCTGTCTGTGTGTTTGTTCCGGCAAATCTCTGAAACGGCCGGACCGGTTTTAACGGGACTTTCACTAACAGATACCTGATGTTATTAGGAGTAACTTAGGCTAGTGTACGAGTAAAAAAATCTAAAACTGTCTCTCTGTTTGTTACCTTGTTTGTTACCTTGGCTGAACGGATCGTAATCAAATTTGGCAAGGTTTTATATACATACATTATATTCCGGGGAAGCACATATAATACTTTTCATCATCATCACCTTCACCTATCACCACGCGGGTATAACCACGGGGCGCAGCTAGTTTTCTACCGACTTCCAAAAATGGAGGAGGTACTCTATTAGACTGTTTTTTTATGTTTGTTACCTCATAACTTTCAAAAGGGTGAACCGTATCTAAAAACATTTTTTTTGTTTTTGTTTGAAAGCTGGTGTTTCCCGGGTGGCCCCATTTAAATTTTATTAAATACGGTCCAGTAGTTTTTGAGTTACACTCTAATAACTGAATAGAATGGATGTCGGTATTTTTTTTTTAATTGTACTTGTTAATATAAGCCATCGACTACTTTATAAATGTAATAAAAACTACATAAAAGATCAACTTTGTTTAATGAGAGAATATTGAGGTAAATAGCTAAGGAGCAACAATTTAATTTTGTAACTCAAATAACATTAAGTATCACCATTTTAAAATATCTTCGCTTCATCTTAATTTCCATACATCGTCTGAAGCAAAGCGAAATACGACCAAGAAGTGCTTAGGACCTGTAATTGATAAAGATAATAATATAAAACAAAACATTAGTGGACCAAGAATACACCATAGCAGAAGCCCTCGATGGTATAATCCATATTTATATGAATTGAAAATTAAATGAAACAAAACCTTTATTTGTAGCGATTCTTTTATAAAAAACCTAACTTTAACTTAAAACTTAAAAACTAACGAACTGAAATTACATTATGGTTAGTACTTAGTTCTGTTAACACTAAAATCCAAATAAATGTAGAGCACTTACACATTTCTAAAAATAGGATCGTGCTATTAAATTTTAATAATATATTAATTTTAATTTAATATTTATAAGGTATTTTTACGTTAGTTTAGCGAGAACCAAGTCACGTGATGACTTATCTGTTTAAAATATACCCACATTTAAAAAGAAATATCTGATTTTTAGTACTGTCTTTCGAAAGTGTTATGCTAATTTGGATTTTAGCCTAAAAATAATAAGAACTGTTTAAATTATTAAAGAATGCTTACTGAATCGACACTATTGAGTACTTAAAACGAGTTTATCTCATTACAAAGCAAGTGTCATGATTGACATAAACGGTTTACCGCATTTTCCCTTTATAAGGGGACTCGTTCGTTTGTACATCAGAGTTAAGTCACAGTCAACTAAATTCATTTAAACCAGTTATTATTTTCCCGCCATCTCACATGTTCCTGGCTCCCTACTTGTGTATGTTCAAGCCTTACCTTCATGAACGATTTCAAACTGACATCAGCAAAACCTGCTGCTGAAATTTTGCATGGTTTTTGAGACCTGTTAGAACAATAATTTTATTTTCACCTGTCCAGCACGAAAATGACACTTATTCGTAAAATCTCACAGCAAAATCGCTATTCGATGCGAGCGTGAGGCACAAAACAATATAATAATATGTTCGTTTTGTGCGTGAGGCAAAGTGATTCAAATTTCAAACATCCCGCATGGAAAAATAAACTAGGTAATTCAATTGTAGACTACTTCGCTACTTCGTAATTTAAAGATCCAGAACTTAAAGCAAAAACTAACATTGTATTTCTACTCACAAAGTAAACAAACTTAATATAGATCTATTTATATTTTACCTTGTAAGTATAATAAGCAGTTTCTTTCTAGTCTTGGCTTCTGTCATGTAATGCAGACAGTTGTAAACTGCGTCGCTGATTTCCATGCTCTGTAAATTATGAATGTGCCGTACAGTGCCCGGATTAAAACTTCCACCGTTCCATATCTATCCCACTTGGATTACGTCTAAGGGATGGAATTAGCACGTCTAAGGCATAGAATTGGCTCGCCTATCTCGTGAAAACTTAATCATGATTGGTGAATGTATGGGCCTTAACATTTTTTATGATATAAAATTAATATCTAACATGATTTCACCTGCATTATTTGCCGGTGATACACAATGGTTATTGACTTCATCATTTTGTATAACCCGTCCTGTGTCTAGTGTTTATCGGTTTATTTCCGAACTACGCATAAAAGTTTAAATAAAAAATACTACACTTGAATAGTTTGAGCAACTAAAAGCAAGTTTATACCGTTGCAGTGTGTTGGATCTGATAAAATATATTACAAACTCGAGGTCTAAAAATGTGTATACAATTTGTGTATGCGCGACATGGCTTAGCACTTTTTTAAACGTACTCATGGTGTACGCGTGACACGCGACGGGTTATTGCTAATTTCATACATACTTGAGTTATAGTTTAGTAAATGAGTCCACAAGGTGGATGTAAAGGTCCAAAGCAGAATTTTTAACTTTGTTGGACATATTAAAAGTCGCCTAAAAGTATCTTGTCTCCTAATTATTAAAAAAAAGCGAAGCAAACATTCTGCTTTGAACCTTTCTATCCGCATGCATTTATTATCTAAACTATTAGGTACAATTATGTACTGTTTATTTTCAATTTGAGATCTTTAAATCTTAAATTTACTCACCGAAGTCATCAAAAGATCTGCAAAGAAACATAGAAAGAATACTTGCATTAAGCTAATGCACAAAAAACATAGGAAGATTACGGCAAATGCAATCTCATTCACCATCTGAAAATAAACCATTAGTCCAGTCAATTTAGACATTCGAAGGTGCATAAAGTCCCAACAAGCTGATTGATTACATATATACATTAAGTACATTACATTGATACATTTGTTAAAGTAGTCAAAACAAAACAGTAATAATGAAAACAGGGGTATAGGTTATGAAATTACCATAACGTTAAATCCTGTGAGACAGATGATGAGAGAACTAGTCAGGAAAATAAGTAACGTTAACTTCGAATAGATCACATTTAAAATATCCGCTGACCTGTAAAAAATCACAAAGTATGAAAATACATCGAATTTCTAAAATTATAAACTTATGAGTGGATATAGAAGTTTTCGAAAGGTTGTATTTGAAGAAATTTAAAAATAATTAGACGAAGATGGGTTAAGTTTTGCAATGTAGTAAATATCCGATATTCTTACGCGATCAAACTTTGGTGCCATTTAATCAATTCTTTAATGGCATTTTCTAATTCAACGTCCTCAATTATGATTCTGTTGGAATTCGCTTTGATTGGGATAACGTTTTCTAGTTCGTAACGTAAAAGGCGGAACTGAATGCGAATGTACGTGCAGCAGACATAAAAGAAGTAGTCCGCAGAGCAACCATCGAGAGAAACGGCGCATTCTGTAACATAACAATTAAAAAAGATTAACAACAAATACATCTTAAAATAATACTTTTGGCCATAACAATAACCATTATAATACCTGTCCAGAATTGATAAAGGAACACGAACGGCCATATCTTAATTTGAAATGGATCAAAAGGATACAATACTAATAATGGCAGGTTCAGTTCTAACTCTTTTGTTTGGTAGTACTTTATAGCAATCAGTACCAAAGGATTTAAGGCATAAGTTAAAACCAATCCTGCGTACAAAATAGAAATCATTCGTAACACGTAATTCAAAAACTTTATTTCCTGTTTTACTATATCAGCTTTTTCAGAGGTCCACTTCCTTTTTTTAGCATTGATTTCAAACTGTCTCAAATTGTCCATCAATTCATGAAGGAGATTTTCGTTCCATGCTAGAAATGCGGCTTTGAACTGTCCCATAAAACACATAGCGAGGCCTGGAAGGTTGCAAGTTATTTCTACAAAATCACGTCCCGTAAAAATAGCATCTATGAACCAATGTATGCTTCCGGATAAGTCAATGTTTATCCACAACAAGTTGATGATATAAACGCATCGGGATTTGACTTTATCTGAAGCTTTGCGCAATCCGCTTCTGATGTTGATTCCAGCAAACAGAAATACATACTGTATATTTTGTATAGTTTCATTGAAAAGAATAGGTTCATTCATTTTCTTTTATATGTGCTTATTCTTGTTTGCTTAGGTATAAAATAAAAACTAGCGCGATCAAACGTAGTAACTGTATAGCCTACTACCGTGTATTTGGACTGATGACTATCTGTGTTTAGTTGCACTGCAAGACTGTTCAATTTATGAAGCGAACACTCCGGCTGACCCGTGATATGTATGCAATTATAATATTAGTTTTAAGTGCTTTAATAGAGATTGTAGTTCCCTGAAAATGACTGAAATCAAACAATTCTTGTATTTAATACTTCTAGTTATTAAAAGTTTGTCTCAAACTGTATGCTACATGGAAAAAGCAAAGGTAAATATTTTCTTGCAACAGGACCAAGTTTATTGTCAAACTGCCGCATCACAGCCCATTTCACAATCTGTATATATAAAATAAATGCCTATTTTCCTGGTCACGTTATAACTTAGAACAGATGGGACGATCTCGCTAATTATTTTTTTGTTTTGTTAATTATTGTCAGGAGAAGGTTCTTATGATAGACAAACCAAGAAAAGATGGTTAGGTTATGGGCCTCCGTCCACTTGGATCCACAGCTTGGCTCCACATGTGGATCCGCGGATACCTTTAGCTCCTCTTAAATCCACCATTGAGGGGATCTAAAAATAATAATATTATTATATGCCAGCTCGATCCACAAACGAGGTGATCCAAAAATACTAATATTTTTATATGCGACTTGAATCCACAAATGAGTGGATCCAAAAATAATACGAGTAATATTTTCACAATCCGCTATCAAGGCCATTTCAGGACTTTGCTTCCTTTTCTCTGAAATATTATTCTGAAGACCCCTTGCTGAAAACATTTTTTTTTACTATTAACCAGTGTACAAGCGTGACAATGACGGAATCTCCATTTGAGATAGGTACATAATATGTAGCAATTGTATAAAAATATAGGTTCATATTGTTTGAACAACAGATTTAATCAATTATTTATTATGTTAAAAAAGGTGACGAAACGAAATAGGAAGTTGAAGCGCTCGTAGCGGAGCTTGACTTGGCGATCTTAACTGATCAACAAGTTAATCAACAACGCTTGCTGCGGTCAGGACTTGGATGGGTGACCGCTAGTCCCATTATTCAACTGAGCGCTTCCGTGCTTCGGATGGCACGTTAAGCCGTCGGTCCCGGTTATTTGTCTTAGGACAACAGTCGTTAGGCTATGTCCAAGGCCTTCGGGCGGCCTGAAAGCTTCGACATGGGTTGGCCCACTAACCTATCCACCGAGTCGCACTGGGCTCGCGTGGTGGCTCAACTCCTCTCTCTGAGAGGAATGCTAGAGTCCCAGCAGTGGGAACTAAATGGGCTAAATAAGATGATGATGATTCGGCCCGAATCAGCAAGCCTCCGCTTCATTTATAAAGTCGTTTGTTATAATAGCGTAAACCTGATTAAGTAGGTAGATTGAGAAGGAATCAAAATATTCACAGATCCATTTGTGGATTTAAGAGGAAAAAGTAGTATCCACGGATCCACCTGTGGATTTAAGAGGAAAAAGTAGTATCCACGGATCCACCTGTGGATTTAAGAGGAAAAATAAGTATCCACGGATCCACCCGTGGATAAAAGAAGAGATAAAGGTATCAGCGGGTGGAGCCGAGATGTGGATCCAAGTGGACGGAGGGGGTTACGACGAGGCCCAAGGCCGAGCCCACTAAGCGAACGCGGGCAGTTGCTATAGTAAAACCATAAATGCGAAAGTTTGTAACTGAGTGAGTTTGTATGTTTGTTACTTCTTCACGCTGAAACAGGTCGACGGATCTGAATGAAATTTGGTAAGGATAAAAAGAAAAATATATAAGGAGGTATATAGATATCGAGATAAAAAGTAAATGTAACCTATGTGTTAGTCATACATAGGTTACATTTACATTTTTTTATTTATATTTTTAAGCTATTGCATAGCTTCTATCGCGGGCCTTGAGCGTGGAGACCGAATCCAGAAATTCCGTAACGAAAATAACCTAACAGCCCCCACTCCGACTCCATCTATCGATGAATAGCAGAACTTTTAATGACTTTTTGAAATATCACGCTTGTCTCTTTAGTTCAGCAACTCGCCTCTAGATGGCATTGGTTAAATAATTATAATTGCATAAGTTGATTTGGCATCTATCGATGAATAGCAGAACTTTTAATGACTTTTTGAAATATCACGCTTGTCTCTTTAGTTCAGCAACTCGCTTCTAGATGGCATTGGTTAAATAATTATAATTGCATAAGTTGATAAAAACAGCTATGCAATAGCTTTACCGCGGCAGTCTCCGAGTGCCACATGTCTTTTTATTTTTATTTTGAGTATCAATATTGAAACTGGTAGGCGATGGGCAGGCGTGATACTATTAGCAATCGCATATGTTAACAATTTATTTTTCCAAGGCAATAACATAGGCGTAAGTCTGTTGCTAAACGTCTCAAGGTCTAATTATGTAGTTAAGACTAACACAGTACTTGAATAAATCTAGGAAAAGTGTTCTGTCGTGTGTGTACGATTACAATTGAGTTCCAAAAGTGCGCGTAGCAAAAGACAGAGAAAGAGGGTAGACAGATAATATGTCTGCTCATAATGTTATTTCATCTAACCACCCGCATTCTCCAGTCGTCCCGCGATCATGGCGCTTGCAACAGTGTCGAAATATCGGGAGCTCATTAAAATAAATACCACGGTTTTCATCCCGTAAGTAGCTTAGAGAATAGTCATAGAGTAAAAATTCATAGGGCCCACTTTCAACGCTACACTTATGTACGGGGGCGATTCTCTCCGACTCCCCTCTCTCCTGGCGACGGCCCAAGCCGAGATCCGTACATTAGTGGTGCCCTTGAGCAAGTCGCCTACTCCTCTACTTGCGGCGAAGCGTCTTCAACGCTCGCCTTAGGCGGTGCGCCCTCTGCGCCTGCATCTGGCTGAGTGCCATCTGCGCTCGCCAACCGTCCGGTGACGCTGTAAATGCCGGTAGAGGCAAACAGCATTAGTCTGTTCTAAAAAAAAAACAAAAAAAACCCGTAAGTTGCAATATGTTTATTGAATAAATCTTTCGTAATTTTTTTAGCTTATACATCGTTGATTCATCATCATTATTAACTCAACCATAGGTCGTCGCTGAACAAATGCCTCCCCAATAAATATCCAAATTAGAGGTTGGACCTCCATCAAACGTCGTCCTGCGACCTTTTTCGTCGTCTGTCCACCATTCATAATTGTGTCACTGATAGCACACCCTAATCAAAGACACCTTATTCTGATTCGCTGAGTTATTTTAGACGAGAAAAATCTTGTCTACTCTAATTGTGCGTATGTTGTGTGTTACCATCAGGGCCAGTCATAGCCGGGCGTCTGCCAGGGATTCTTAGCACCCCCTGCCCCACCGTTACCGTGGTCACTACCGTAGTCATCCAGGCAACGCCGCTAAGGCTGCCGGGGTCTGGGGGCCTGGTTCCATTTGTACAATTCATGTGTGAATGGTTTTTCCAGCTACCACACTTGGCATACTTTTTGATAAAACATTGGTAGGTGCACTTTTTGATAAAACGCCAAAAGATGCTACTTTCCTTAACTTAAACTAACTTCTGGTTGCGATCCCTTATAATAGCCGCCTTCTACGTAAGCCGACAGTTCTGATGTAAACATTTATTGGTTACTAGCGACTGCCTGCGACTTTCTTCGCGTAGTAGGCGCAGCCATATATCATAAACAAAATTCGTTTTTAGTGCGGGAGGAAAACCACCTAAGTTTTAAATGTGAAGATTTGAATTATAAATTGTCATTTTACTATTTTTTTTGACGCCTTAATACAAATGTATTTAGTAAAATGAATAAATACCTACCCTTATCTCTCCTGCCCTACTCCATGATTTCTGTATGTAGCGACACTTCTAGCAATTAACATGATTTTCCTACAATTTAAACTTTCGACGTGAGAATTTATTGACTTTTGGCGAAATGTTTATTAAACAACTTCACTGTGATATTTTCTACGACTAACTCAAAGAGTGATTTTGAGGGAGCAATATAAAATTATGTACCGAGTGGGTAAAGCAGTCTAAAGTCTTAAGTCATGGGCGGCATATTGGCTCATGAGCGTAATGAGGGACTCTAGAGGTAATCCTTGAGCGTAGCGATCAGAATTAAATTTAGTTATATAGAGTTCTGAGTGAAGCGAGGAATATAATAATAATACGAACACATCACTCTAATTTTCATATCTACTGCGATACAATAAAACCCAGGGCTACATATACAAGCTTTATATATTTTTAAGTAAAATAAATTAATTAAAAGTTGATATAATTTTTTTTTTTTCTTATATGGGACAACTATATTGGTCACATTTATCCACTTATGGAGAGACAGATTAGATGTCGATGGCTGTATGTACCCTGGCACATACAGCCATCGACATCTAATTTGCAGTCCAGCATCAAAATCGACGAAGTTTTCTGATGAATATTTATTAAAACGACAACTTGTTTTATTCTTAGTCAAAAATCGAACTTGCCACCACAGGCAGATCACATAAAAAGAACAAATATTTAAAAAGGCTAATAGGTATTTTATTCTATTTATTATATTTATATATATATATATATACTCACTATAACGTTTGAATAGTCAATTGTAATAATAATAAATGCAGAATAAGTCGAAGTCGACATAAATTAACTGGCAAACGCTATATACATGCTATGGTATCTTTGTGTAAATTACAAAAATCCTACAGGCAGTGCACCCAGCGTCGAGTTTTAAAACTTTTGTTGCATTTTGGCAACAAAAGTTTTAAAACTCGCCGCTGGGTGCACTTAAAAAGACAGCACCATATATACTAAATTGTTACTTAAGGGCTATATAATATAGTTATAATAGTATTATTAGAATGAGTTTAATTGGTAATAGTATTACAAAATAGAATGAGTATAATATGTATAATGTGAAACTTAGTTATAAAACCATCTAAGTTAGTAATAAATATAGATAATGCATTTAAAATCTAAAGAAATATTTAAAAAACTACGCTCTCAAATGCCGCTGCGCACACGCCCTGAAGATGAGCATTTGATCGTTTATGATCGAATTTTCTGAAAAGCAAGATGCCAATGACAGCATTATATTTTTATGTATTTTATAATGTTTAGGGGGCTAACAGCTATTATTACAACATATTTATGTAAAGAAAATACAATTAGAAAGCCTATTACTATTATTTTATTTACAAATAGCATTTAAAAGTTAAACTAGGAGTAACTAGAAGGTTATGTAGGGTGTTTGGTAGAGGGACCGACAAACCAAATGAGCGTGTTCGGGGGACCAGTTGGAGAATACAAGTTGGCCAAAAATAATCCCCGACCCCCCAATATATTTAACTTTTTTTATGATTTTTCCCTTTTTCTCCGAAATTGTACCTATTTACCACCATAATCATTTGTAAAATCTGTTTAAGACCGGATGTTTTTAGTTGAATTTGGTCTCTAATACACCTTCAGGCCACGCAAAGCAAAATTGGATACAAAACAGAGCTAACTAACTGATTTAGTTAAAAAAATTGGGGTGTCGGGGATTTTTTTTGGCCAACTTGTATTCTCCATGTGGGCCTCCGAACACGCTCATTTGGTTTGTCGGTCCCTCTACCAAACAACCTGTATAGTTAACATTTACAGAATGTATATTATGACTTGATATCTATGCTATGACAAGGGCTGTATTCACTGCTGTCAGACTGCTTGTGAAGAGGTCAATGTGTGCATGCTCCGTTTTAAATACTTTATTAAAGGTAGCGGGTGCGCGTAAGAAATAAGAGCTCTTACGGTAGGTAGTGCTCGCGAAGGGTACCTGTAGTAAGTTTCTATACCAAAAAAAAGGGAGGTGACTATAACACTGTTTGCCTTAAACGTGAGATGCCGAGAAAGCGCTATGCCTTAGATGCTAAACTTACTAATGTGTCCGAAGCTCTGGTTGATTATAGGTATTCAACCCCTAATGTGAGTATTTTTTTATAGTTAATAATAATTTAAATTATAATCAATTTGGATACATTGTCTGCAGCAATGCAAAATACGAATAAGCAGTGCTGAGTACCTACCTGTAAATAGAAAATTAAGTATTAACAATATACACCGGTTAACCAAGGACAGGCAGAATTTAGTATTGTTTTAGTTTGTGCTTTGTGCATAATTTGATTACCATGAACTAGTCACTCAATAGCAATGTTCTTGTGCATTTGAGGTTTCCGGAAAAGATCAGATCATTAAACACTTTGTAGCCGTGTGCCGTAATAATATATAATGTAGTTTATTTGTGAAGAAACGTTCAATGATGTAGATGCATTTTGTTGACCAAGCAAGCGAAGCGTTTCTGCTTTAACTGGCTAAATTGACTTTCATCTGTTCGTATGCTTGTTAGGTTGCATGTTAGTCCTCATGTACTGTACAAGTCGCATTTTTTGACAAATCTTGACGAAACTTGATATGAATGTTTTACTATTCAATATAATCTATTGTAGTCGACGAAGTTTTAAGAGGGGTAGTACTTTTCCTAAAATGGGGATAAGTTTGCTTCGGGCTGTTTACCGGCGATTTTTGAAAAATTTTGGACACATACTAGGAACTTGACTTTAAAGATGAATTTCGAATATGAGCATAGTTAGACAAATGGCTGTCGAGACAATAGGTTGATATTAAAAAACTGGACGATTTTGTTGATATTTAGCACGAACATTTTGTACAATTGTAGTTGGTACTTTTTTGGCTAAGTTGATCAAGATTGCCGCTGATAAGACTCTGCTCACGCGGTCTACTGTTCGCAGAACTACTAGTGGTACATCTGACAGACAAACGTTTGTTGTATATGTCTGTTTGCCTGTCTGTTTGTTCCGGCTAATCTCTAACGGCTCTACTAATTTTGACGGGACTTAAACTAGCAAATAGCTGATTTTGTAAGGAGTATCTCAGAGTACTTTTATTTTAGAAAAAATAAGTTCAGCTAGTACATCATAATCAAATACTTTAAAATCGTAATCAAATCACTCATTTGCATTTGTCATTTGAATTAATGTCTTACCCTCATAAACGAATTTAAGTTGACAACAGCAAACCCTGACGCTGTCAACTTGCATGGATCCTGACTCCTGAAAAGCAACGCATAACTGTGAATATAAAACGACATTAACTTTAGCATTCTTGGCTATTTGATACACAGGCAAAACTTAAGCTACATCTAAGATGCCTTTAATTTTTATGGGTCGTACATGCCTTAATATGATTTATAGTATTCTACATCTTACCTTGTTAGAAAAGTTAGCAATTTATTTCCAATCAGTTATGAATCGGTGATACACAATGGTTATTGACTTCATCATTTTGTATAACCCGTCCTGTGTCTAGTGTTTATCGGTTTATTTCCGAACTACGCATAAAAGTTTAAATAAAAAATACTACACTTGAATAGTTTGAGCAACTAAAAGCAAGTTTATACCGTTGCAGTGTGTTGGATCTGATAAAATATATTACAAACTCGAGGTCTAAAAATGTGTATACAATTTGTGTATGCGCGACATGGCTTAGCACTTTTTTAAACGTACTCATGGTGTACGCGTGACACGCGACGGGTTATTGCTAATTTCATACATACTTGAGTTATAGTTTAGTAAATGAGTCCACAAGGTGGATGTAAAGGTCCAAAGCAGAATTTTTAACTTTGTTGGACATATTAAAAGTCGCCTAAAAGTATCTTGTCTCCTAATTATTAAAAAAAAGCGAAGCAAACATTCTGCTTTGAACCTTTCTATCCGCATGCATTTATTATCTAAACTATTAGGTACAATTATGTACTGTTTATTTTCAATTTGAGATCTTTAAATCTTAAATTTACTCACCGAAGTCATCAAAAGATCTGCAAAGAAACATAGAAAGAATACTTGCATTAAGCTAATGCACAAAAAACATAGGAAGATTACGGCAAATGCAATCTCATTCACCATCTGAAAATAAACCATTAGTCCAGTCAATTTAGACATTCGAAGGTGCATAAAGTCCCAACAAGCTGATTGATTACATATATACATTAAGTACATTACATTGATACATTTGTTAAAGTAGTCAAAACAAAACAGTAATAATGAAAACAGGGGTATAGGTTATGAAATTACCATAACGTTAAATCCTGTGAGACAGATGATGAGAGAACTAGTCAGGAAAATAAGTAACGTTAACTTCGAATAGATCACATTTAAAATATCCGCTGACCTGTAAAAAATCACAAAGTATGAAAATACATCGAATTTCTAAAATTATAAACTTATGAGTGGATATAGAAGTTTTCGAAAGGTTGTATTTGAAGAAATTTAAAAATAATTAGACGAAGATGGGTTAAGTTTTGCAATGTAGTAAATATCCGATATTCTTACGCGATCAAACTTTGGTGCCATTTAATCAATTCTTTAATGGCATTTTCTAATTCAACGTCCTCAATTATGATTCTGTTGGAATTCGCTTTGATTGGGATAACGTTTTCTAGTTCGTAACGTAAAAGGCGGAACTGAATGCGAATGTACGTGCAGCAGACATAAAAGAAGTAGTCCGCAGAGCAACCATCGAGAGAAACGGCGCATTCTGTAACATAACAATTAAAAAAGATTAACAACAAATACATCTTAAAATAATACTTTTGGCCATAACAATAACCATTATAATACCTGTCCAGAATTGATAAAGGAACACGAACGGCCATATCTTAATTTGAAATGGATCAAAAGGATACAATACTAATAATGGCAGGTTCAGTTCTAACTCTTTTGTTTGGTAGTACTTTATAGCAATCAGTACCAAAGGATTTAAGGCATAAGTTAAAACCAATCCTGCGTACAAAATAGAAATCATTCGTAACACGTAATTCAAAAACTTTATTTCCTGTTTTACTATATCAGCTTTTTCAGAGGTCCACTTCCTTTTTTTAGCATTGATTTCAAACTGTCTCAAATTGTCCATCAATTCATGAACGAGATTTTCGTTCCATGCTAGAAATGCGGCTTTGAACTGTCCCATAAAACACATAGCGAGGCCTGGAAGGTTGCAAGTTATTTCTACAAAATCACGTCCCGTAAAAATAGCATCTATGAACCAATGTATGCTTCCGGATAAGTCAATGTTTATCCACAACAAGTTGATGATATAAACGCATCGGGATTTGACTTTATCTGAAGCTTTGCGCAATCCGCTTCTGATGTTGATTCCAGCAAACAGAAATACATACTGTATATTTTGTATAGTTTCATTGAAAAGAATAGGTTCATTCATTTTCTTTTATATGTGCTTATTCTTGTTTGCTTAGGTATAAAATAAAAACTAGCGCGATCAAACGTAGTAACTGTATAGCCTACTACCGTGTATTTGGACTGATGACTATCTGTGTTTAGTTGCACTGCAAGACTGTTCAATTTATAAAGCGAACACTCCGGCTGACCCGTGATATGTATGCAATTATAATATTAGTTTTAAGTGCTTTAATAGAGATTGTAGTTCCCTGAAAATGACTGAAATCAAACAATTCTTGTATTTAATACTTCTAGTTATTAAAAGTTTGTCTCAAACTGTATGCTACATGGAAAAAGCAAAGGTAAATATTTTCTTGCAACAGGACCAAGTTTATTGTCAAACTGCCGCATCACAGCCCATTTCACAATCTGTATATATAAAATAAATGCCTATTTTCCTGGTCACGTTATAACTTAGAACAGATGGAACGATCTCGCTAATTATTTTTTTGTTTTGTTAATTATTGTCAGGAGAAGGTTCTTATGATAGACAAACCAAGAAAAGATGGTTAGGTTATGGGCCTCCGTCCACTTGGATCCACAGCTTGGCTCCACATGTGGATCCGCGGATACCTTTAGCTCCTCTTAAATCCACCATTGAGGGGATCTAAAAATAATAATATTATTATATGCCAGCTCGATCCACAAACGAGGTGATCCAAAAATACTAATATTTTTATATGCGACTTGAATCCACAAATGAGTGGATCCAAAAATAATACGAGTAATATTTTCACAATCCGCTATCAAGGCCATTTCAGGACTTTGCTTCCTTTTCTCTGAAATATTATTCTGAAGACCCCTTGCTGAAAACATTTTTTTTTACTATTAACCAGTGTACAAGCGTGACAATGACGGAATCTCCATTTGAGATAGGTACATAATATGTAGCAATTGTATAAAAATATAGGTTCATATTGTTTGAACAACAGATTTAATCAATTATTTATTATGTTAAAAAAGGTGACGAAACGAAATAGGAAGTTGAAGCGCTCGTAGCGGAGCTTGACTTGGCGATCTTAACTGATCAACAAGTTAATCAACAACGCTTGCTGCGGTCAGGACTTGGATGGGTGACCGCTAGTGCCATTATTCAACTGAGCGCTTCCGTGCTTCGGATGGCACGTTAAGCCGTCGGTCCCGGTTATTTGTCTTAGGACAACAGTCGTTAGGCTATGTCCAAGGCCTTCGGGCGGCCTGAAAGCTTCGACATGGGTTGGCCCACTAACCTATCCACCGAGTCGCACTGGGCTCGCGTGGTGGCTCAACTCCTCTCTCTGAGAGGAATGCTAGAGTCCCAGCAGTGGGAACTAAATGGGCTAAATAAGATGATGATGATTCGGCCCGAATCAGCAAGCCTCCGCTTCATTTATAAAGTCGTTTGTTATAATAGCGTAAACCTGATTAAGTAGGTAGATTGAGAAGGAATCAAAATATTCACAGATCCATTTGTGGATTTAAGAGGAAAAAGTAGTATCCACGGATCCACCTGTGGATTTAAGAGGAAAAAGTAGTATCCACGGATCCACCTGTGGATTTAAGAGGAAAAATAAGTATCCACGGATCCACCCGTGGATAAAAGAAGAGATAAAGGTATCAGCGGGTGGAGCCGAGATGTGGATCCAAGTGGACGGAGGGGGTTACGACGAGGCCCAAGGCCGAGCCCACTAAGCGAACGCGGGCAGTTGCTATAGTAAAACCATAAATGCGAAAGTTTGTAACTGAGTGAGTTTGTATGTTTGTTACTTCTTCACGCTGAAACAGGTCGACGGATCTGAATGAAATTTGGTAAGGATAAAAAGAAAAATATATAAGGAGGTATATAGATATCGAGATAAAAAGTAAATGTAACCTATGTGTTAGTCATACATAGGTTACATTTACATTTTTTTATTTATATTTTTAAGCTATTGCATAGCTTCTATCGCGGGCCTTGAGCGTGGAGACCGAATCCAGAAATTCCGTAACGAAAATAACCTAACAGCCCCCACTCCGACTCCATCTATCGATGAATAGCAGAACTTTTAATGACTTTTTGAAATATCACGCTTGTCTCTTTAGTTCAGCAACTCGCCTCTAGATGGCATTGGTTAAATAATTATAATTGCATAAGTTGATTTGGCATCTATCGATGAATAGCAGAACTTTTAATGACTTTTTGAAATATCACGCTTGTCTCTTTAGTTCAGCAACTCGCTTCTAGATGGCATTGGTTAAATAATTATAATTGCATAAGTTGATAAAAACAGCTATGCAATAGCTTTACCGCGGCAGTCTCCGAGTGCCACATGTCTTTTTATTTTTATTTTGAGTATCAATATTGAAACTGGTAGGCGATGGGCAGGCGTGATACTATTAGCAATCGCATATGTTAACAATTTATTTTTCCAAGGCAATAACATAGGCGTAAGTCTGTTGCTAAACGTCTCAAGGTCTAATTATGTAGTTAAGACTAACACAGTACTTGAATAAATCTAGGAAAAGTGTTCTGTCGTGTGTGTACGATTACAATTGAGTTCCAAAAGTGCGCGTAGCAAAAGACAGAGAAAGAGGGTAGACAGATAATATGTCTGCTCATAATGTTATTTCATCTAACCACCCGCATTCTCCAGTCGTCCCGCGATCATGGCGCTTGCAACAGTGTCGAAATATCGGGAGCTCATTAAAATAAATACCACGGTTTTCATCCCGTAAGTAGCTTAGAGAATAGTCATAGAGTAAAAATTCATAGGGCCCACTTTCAACGCTACACTTATGTACGGGGGCGATTCTCTCCGACTCCCCTCTCTCCTGGCGACGGCCCAAGCCGAGATCCGTACATTAGTGGTGCCCTTGAGCAAGTCGCCTACTCCTCTACTTGCGGCGAAGCGTCTTCAACGCTCGCCTTAGGCGGTGCGCCCTCTGCGCCTGCATCTGGCTGAGTGCCATCTGCGCTCGCCAACCGTCCGGTGACGCTGTAAATGCCGGTAGAGGCAAACAGCATTAGTCTGTTCTAAAAAAAAAACAAAAAAAACCCGTAAGTTGCAATATGTTTATTGAATAAATCTTTCGTAATTTTTTTAGCTTATACATCGTTGATTCATCATCATTATTAACTCAACCATAGGTCGTCGCTGAACAAATGCCTCCCCAATAAATATCCAAATTAGAGGTTGGACCTCCATCAAACGTCGTCCTGCGACCTTTTTCGTCGTCTGTCCACCATTCATAATTGTGTCACTGATAGCACACCCTAATCAAAGACACCTTATTCTGATTCGCTGAGTTATTTTAGACGAGAAAAATCTTGTCTACTCTAATTGTGCGTATGTTGTGTGTTACCATCAGGGCCAGTCATAGCCGGGCGTCTGCCAGGGATTCTTAGCACCCCCTGCCCCACCGTTACCGTGGTCACTACCGTAGTCATCCAGGCAACGCCGCTAAGGCTGCCGGGGTCTGGGGGCCTGGTTCCATTTGTACAATTCATGTGTGAATGGTTTTTCCAGCTACCACACTTGGCATACTTTTTGATAAAACATTGGTAGGTGCACTTTTTGATAAAACGCCAAAAGATGCTACTTTCCTTAACTTAAACTAACTTCTGGTTGCGATCCCTTATAATAGCCGCCTTCTACGTAAGCCGACAGTTCTGATGTAAACATTTATTGGTTACTAGCGACTGCCTGCGACTTTCTTCGCGTAGTAGGCGCAGCCATATATCATAAACAAAATTCGTTTTTAGTGCGGGAGGAAAACCACCTAAGTTTTAAATGTGAAGATTTGAATTATAAATTGTCATTTTACTATTTTTTTTGACGCCTTAATACAAATGTATTTAGTAAAATGAATAAATACCTACCCTTATCTCTCCTGCCCTACTCCATGATTTCTGTATGTAGCGACACTTCTAGCAATTAACATGATTTTCCTACAATTTAAACTTTCGACGTGAGAATTTATTGACTTTTGGCGAAATGTTTATTAAACAACTTCACTGTGATATTTTCTACGACTAACTCAAAGAGTGATTTTGAGGGAGCAATATAAAATTATGTACCGAGTGGGTAAAGCAGTCTAAAGTCTTAAGTCATGGGCGGCATATTGGCTCATGAGCGTAATGAGGGACTCTAGAGGTAATCCTTGAGCGTAGCGATCAGAATTAAATTTAGTTATATAGAGTTCTGAGTGAAGCGAGGAATATAATAATAATACGAACACATCACTCTAATTTTCATATCTACTGCGATACAATAAAACCCAGGGCTACATATACAAGCTTTATATATTTTTAAGTAAAATAAATTAATTAAAAGTTGATATAATTTTTTTTTTTTCTTATATGGGACAACTATATTGGTCACATTTATCCACTTATGGAGAGACAGATTAGATGTCGATGGCTGTATGTACCCTGGCACATACAGCCATCGACATCTAATTTGCAGTCCAGCATCAAAATCGACGAAGTTTTCTGATGAATATTTATTAAAACGACAACTTGTTTTATTCTTAGTCAAAAATCGAACTTGCCACCACAGGCAGATCACATAAAAAGAACAAATATTTAAAAAGGCTAATAGGTATTTTATTCTATTTATTATATTTATATATATATATATATACTCACTATAACGTTTGAATAGTCAATTGTAATAATAATAAATGCAGAATAAGTCGAAGTCGACATAAATTAACTGGCAAACGCTATATACATGCTATGGTATCTTTGTGTAAATTACAAAAATCCTACAGGCAGTGCACCCAGCGTCGAGTTTTAAAACTTTTGTTGCATTTTGGCAACAAAAGTTTTAAAACTCGACGCTGGGTGCACTTAAAAAGACAGCACCATATATACTAAATTGTTACTTAAGGGCTATATAATATAGTTATAATAGTATTATTAGAATGAGTTTAATTGGTAATAGTATTACAAAATAGAATGAGTATAATATGTATCATGTGAAACTTAGTTATAAAACCATCTAAGTTAGTAATAAATATAGATAATGCATTTAAAATCTAAAGAAATATTTAAAAAACTACGCTCTCAAATGCCGCTGCGCACACGCCCTGAAGATGAGCATTTGATCGTTTATGATCGAATTTTCTGAAAAGCAAGATGCCAATGACAGCATTATATTTTTATGTATTTTATAATGTTTAGGGGGCTAACAGCTATTATTACAACATATTTATGTAAAGAAAATACAATTAGAAAGCCTATTACTATTATTTTATTTACAAATAGCATTTAAAAGTTAAACTAGGAGTAACTAGAAGGTTATGTAGGGTGTTTGGTAGAGGGACCGACAAACCAAATGAGCGTGTTCGGGGGACCAGTTGGAGAATACAAGTTGGCCAAAAATAATCCCCGACCCCCCAATATATTTAACTTTTTTTATGATTTTTCCCTTTTTCTCCGAAATTGTACCTATTTACCACCATAATCATTTGTAAAATCTGTTTTAGACCGGATGTTTTTAGTTGAATTTGGTCTCTAATACACCTTCAGGCCACGCAAAGCAAAATTGGATACAAAACAGAGCTAACTAACTGATTTAGTTAAAAAAATTGGGGTGTCGGGGATTTTTTTTGGCCAACTTGTATTCTCCATGTGGGCCTCCGAACACGCTCATTTGGTTTGTCGGTCCCTCTACCAAACAACCTGTATAGTTAACATTTACAGAATGTATATTATGACTTGATATCTATGCTATGACAAGGGCTGTATTCACTGCTGTCAGACTGCTTGTGAAGAGGTCAATGTGTGCATGCTCCGTTTTAAATACTTTATTAAAGGTAGCGGGTGCGCGTAAGAAATAAGAGCTCTTACGGTAGGTAGTGCTCGCGAAGGGTACCTGTAGTAAGTCTCTATACCAAAAAAAAGGGAGGTGACTATAACACTGTTTGCCTTAAACGTGAGATGCCGAGAAAGCGCTATGCCTTAGATGCTAAACTTACTAATGTGACCGAAACTCTGGTTGATTATATTCAACCTCTAATGTGAGTAATTTTTTATCGTTAATAATAATTTAAAATATAATCAATTTGCATACATTGTCTGCAGCAATGCAAAATACGAATAAGCAGTACTGAGTACCTACCTGTAAATAGAAAATTAAGTATTAACAATATACACCGGTTAACCATGCACAGGCAGAATTTAGTATTGTTTTGTGCTTTGAGCATAATTTGATTACCATGAACTAGTCACTCAATAGCAATGTTCTTGTGCATTTGAGGTTTCCGGAAAAGATCAGATCATTAAACACTTTTTAGACGTGTGCCGTAATAATATATAATGTAGTTTATTTGTGAAGAAACGTTCAATGATGTAGATGCATTTTGTTGACCAAGCAAGCGAAGCGTTTCTGCTTTAACTGGCTAAATTGACTTTCATCTGTTCGTATGCTTGTTAGGTTGCATGTTAGTCCTCATGTACTGTACAAGTCGCATTTTTGACAAATCTTGACGAAACTTGGTATGAATGTTTTACTATTCAATATAATCTATTGTAGTCGACGAAGTTTTAAGAGGGGTAGTACTTTTCCTAAAATGGGGATAAGTTTGCTTCGGGCTGTTTACCGGCGATTTTTGAAAAATTTTGGATACATACTAGGAACTTGACTTTAAAGATGAATTTCGAATATGAGCATAGTTAGTCAAATGGCTGTCGAGACAATAGGTTGATATTAAAAAACTGGACAATTTTGTTGATATTTAGCACGAACATTTTGTACAATTGTAGTTGGTACTTTTTTGGCTAAGTTGATCAAGATTGCCGCTGATAAGACTCTGCTCACGCGGTCTACTGTTCGCAGAACTACTAGTGGTACATCTGACAGACAAACAAACGTTTGTTGTATCTGTCTGTTTGCCTGTCTGTTTGTTCCGGCTAATCGCTAAAACGGCTCTACTAATTTTGACGGGACTTAAACTAGCAGATAGCTGATTTTGGAAGGAGTATCTCAGGGTACTTTTATTTTAGAAAAAACAAGTTCAGCTAGTACATCATAAGCCATTTAGATTAATCAAATTCTTTAAAATTGTAATCAAATCACTCATTTGAATTTGTCATTAGAATTAATGTCTTACCCTCATAAACGAATTTAAGTTGACAACAGCAAACCCTGACGGTGTCAACTTGCATGGATCCTGACTCCTGAAAAGCAACGCATAACTGTGAATATAAAACGACATTAACTTTAGCATTCTTGGCTATTTGATACACAGGCAAAACTTAAGCTACATCTAAGATGCCTTTTATTTTTATGGGTTGTACACGCCTTAATATGCTTTAAAGTATTAGGAGCTCTGGAACCGTGAGGTCGACTCAACAAGTGTGGTGTGTCAACAGCCCTATATACTAAAAAACGGTAGTGACAGTGACACTGAAAGTGACATTGACGTAAGTGACAGTTCGGACGGAAAAAATCTGACAGACACAGCGCGACCGTCGCAGCGCCAGTTACGTGCTGTGGCCCACGCTCGCCGCTGTGCACAAGAGTGACTCCCAGAAGAAGAACTTCAAATAAGTTCGAAACTGGTCGGAGAATATTTCCGGTAAATATTACGCGAGTCCTAGCCGGTTTTAAAGCGTAATAATGATGTCCTTATTGTATTCAACCAGGCATTTGGCACCCGATTCTCAGTGAATGAATACCTTTGTCGCACTTTCCTCAGGATAAAGGTTTTGTTATCAATCCTGATTACCTATAATACAACAAACTATCAATACCTGATTATATTTTTTATTTATTTGTTTATTAAATAGTAAGTTAATTAATTAATTTATATTTAATTGGGTTGAGATTACGGTTAAGGTGGGCTCTAACCTGTGTCTGGCGCTTACGGGTTTGCCATGCCATCAATTTTGCACCTGTGGAACGGCAGACGGAGTTTGGTTTACAGAAAATCTGTACCTGTCGTACTCCCGGGACTGATAGTATACACAAATCTGCGTGTATACAAAAATGTACGTGCGAGTGGGCAGCAGCGGCGACTGCGAACTCCCGGTGGGAAATACTGGCCGTAGCGCGACTAAGCAGAACGAATGCCGGATCTCAACCATTTAAGTTATCAGATACTTCATGTACGCTTACACAAATTTGATAAAATAGGCGAAATTTTTAATTTTATATACAATGTATCGGAACACATTTAAATACAAAATAAACATTAAAATAAGACAAAAATTTTGCAAGCGGCTATTATGACTTCTTCGCTATTTATTCTATACCTGGGTGCAATTATGTTTTATTTAAGGGTATCATTATGGTTACCAACTTATGTATTACTTATAACGTACTGTTACACCGCGTATATTGCTGACCTAGGGGCAAAACCCCATCGAGTTCATTCAAACACTGTCAGCAGTATATGTTCCTATATAATCCGCGCTTTCCTAATTAAATAGCCTTTTGTTTTGTGTTCTTCAGTGTATCTCCTAATTGCTCTTAAAGCCGTCTTGCTGCCAGTTCAGTACAATAAAGTGAAGTGCAGGAATATATTCCTTTTTGTGTAAAAAACGTGTAAAAATAAAATAAAATAAAATAAATGTTTGTGTGTGTGTGAACGGTTGTTTTTTTTTAAGACAACCAGGAAGAGCCACACAACATTTTGGTGTCAGAATCAAAGGGGATCTAGTCCCTTGGCCGCCCTACCTGACGAGGTCGTCCTACTGCACGAGAGTGGTTGAGGCCAATTTCTTTGGCTTCGCCGCACTGGTCTCCAGCTGTCCACTGCCGCCTTCGAGGAGTTGGGTGCACCATAGGGACCTGCTGGAATTGGCCTACACAACGGAGGAATATTGAGCGCTGCTAAGCTGAGGCTTTCTGTCCAGCTCCGCGCATCTTCCTCCACCAACACCTGCTGTTGAGGAGCGCTGAGTCGAGCCAGTCGAACACTAATCGCTGCCAGGTTCTATAGTCTGGTTCCCTTTCTGACGCTGAGCCTAGCCGCCCGCTATCTGAGTTTGAGTACTTGGTTCACGACTGAGTACCGACCCGATAGCCTAATCAAGGATCAAAACATAAGGACAAACCCCGGTGAACAAACAATATCACCGACTGCACGCGCCGAAATCTGCTGACGCTCAAACAAGAGTCGGATGTCGACCTACATTCTACAGTTCCTGTAAGTGCTATTGTTTCACATAACTTATCGTTTTTATTGCTATATTGTGTTGTGAATTATATCATTGCAAATAATTACGGCTTATTCTCACAAATTGAAAATGGAGAAATCCAATGCCACAGTTTCCGATCCCAATGTTCAGTTCAATATCCTTATGAAATTTATAAAACCTTTAGACAGAGAACGGCATAAGTTGTCTTCATTTATAAAAATTGCGAAAATGCGATGAGCCTATCATTGTCATCACAAACTGACATTCTTTTTAAATTCATACTATCACAATTGGAAGGTAAAGCCGAGTTAGCATGTTCCCTTAAGGTTTTCGAAAACTGGCAGGAACTGAAACTATTTCTGAAGGCCACATTTGGGGAAACTAAACACCGCGATCACCTTTTATTAGACCTTCAAAAAGACATTAGATATGAAAGGTCATACCATCAGCCTGTCGAACGTGAAAGTGTGACGTCTGATGTTACAAGCCTTTTAGAATTATGGGCATGCCCATCGTGTCTACAACGGTGGATCCGCGCTTGGCTGCAACTGCATTGTTCTGTGGTCATTCGAGAGTTACCCAAAAAGACATTCTACTATTTTGTAGAGGCAAATCGGACGTAACTTCATCATAAACGCCTAACTATTCACGAGTTATGAGATAGCGTCGCGTTCATGATCCATCGGGATAGCAGAATATACGTTTTTAATCGATCGCTGGCGTCAACAGAGACATAACTGCAGCTGGACTAAGTCGAAACAGATGACCACAAGTCCTGAAGATGCAGGCCTATTAAGTAATAAATACTTAAATCCATATTGTTCTGTTATCATAAATGTATATATCAACGCATCTAAGGTACCTGTAGGGTTCTTGTAGGTATATGCTAACTAATATTGTGGCGCACATCACCTATCTAGGTTTATATAATAATAATAATAACCGCAGGGGCAGCTTTGTGGCGAGCCGTCTCGGTGAGTGGCGACACCGCGGACCCTGATTCTCCCTGGGGCTACATGAGACCCCTGACCCCCGGCTTGCCTTAATTGGCCGTCTGGGGGTGGAGACGCAAGAGCAAGTAACAAAAAGCTCCAAGGGTGGAAGTGTTAAAGGGCATAGCGCCGCTAGTAGTAAACTAAAAATAAACCGCAGCACACCTCTTGACACCCTTTATTTAGAGTGTTCTTGTGATAACTATAGTTATCACAAGAACCCCACAGTACAGCTGTACTACACGGCACCTATCTAGGATTATATGTGCGCCCTTATTTCTTCCATATGCAAGTTCTGTCTGCCTGCTGGGATGGGTGAATAAACGTATGACATTCCTGTGATCACCATTATTATTGTCGATTATTCAGAATTACATATAAATTAAAAGTTTACATTATTTAAGTGGGCTGAAGTACGGACACTCGGTACAACCGCATTAAATATGTTTTTCCCATATTTGTGGAAAAAATATATAAGTACTTTACCAAATACTCCAAAAATGAGTACAACAGAACGTATGACAGAACCCAGTGCCGTTACCACACGAATAAACACACCATAGTTTTAAACATAATACACATTACACAGTACATTATATACAGTAGCAGAATTTCCGGCTTACGTAGATTTTTGAAATTCAGAAATGCCGTAACCGAAAGACGCTTGTTCTGAATTGACAAAAATGAGTTAGGACAGTTAGTCACTCGAGCGACGTTCTGGCACAGCGGTGGTACCAACTAAGACGAGCTGTTGTAGAAGATGCCTACCACCTACAAGATCGGCTTTCGTAACCTCTTATGAATTGCGTCTCGACAGCGGCGGGAACTCTACTTCCACCAACCGCGGCAATAAAACTCAAAAGGAGGGTTGTGTGATTGCACAGCAAAAAAAGTTTGCATTCACTTTGAAATATCGAAATCTTTTTTGTTACGGTAGGTTATACACTCAGATTATAGAACAAAAGGCAGATGGAGTGCGCCGAACTCGCGAGTGTCGCCACCTTTATAGTTATGTGTGCGTGACAACGAGCCACTGCACTGTACGTACACGTGCATCTGTGTGCGTGTACAGTTACCAGATAATGAAAAATTAACTCCCTCATTTTTGTAACAAATTGTTATAATATTGGAAAGTTAAACGTTCTGTTGTAACATACAGTACTAAAGTAGTATATGGATAAAATAATGGTTATTAATAACTAAATAAATTACAATAAATAAAGAAAGTTCTGTATAAATATCACAATTCATTGTTTAATTGTTTTTGTTTAATATTTTAATAGTATTCTACTTTTCTAATTATTACACATATATCCGACAGTTTGTGAGAATGGAAGTACGTATGTATGGATGTTTATTTCTCTTTCACGCAAAAACGACTATACTGATTTGGATAAAATTTGGCACACAGGTAATTTTTAATCTAGATTAACATACTGAACATTCCATCGGACTCGCCCATCTCGGGTTCCGAACAAATTTGTAGGTAACAAATTATTTCAGATTTTGCTCTTCACAGACTTTGGAGATTAGAGGAGGGTGGCCATATATATTTTTTCCTTTATTTGTTCTATAAGACCTAGCTTTTAGCTAATTTAGTGATTCTAGGTCAACGGGAACTACCAGATTATGGGTTTTCGACCCATAACCTATAGGGTACTTCCGGTTGACCCAGACTAGTCAATTTAGGCTAAAAGCAAGGTCTACAAGGTTTTTACCTTTTGAGGTGCTAAACCCTAAAAATGGTGCGAACGAGACAAGTATTCGCATTTTCAACTTTATTAAAAACTTGACATAAAAAGTATTTTCTAAGAAGACTTGAGGTTTTTTGGGAAAAAAACCGTGCGAGCGAGACTTATAAAAAAATATTCGCATTTGCGATATTAAAAAACAAACTTTTGTTACATCACTAACCCCTAGACCTTCTAACTGTAGTTTTACCAATAAAACGGCTAACTAATTTAAATAAATACTGGCAACACAAGCGAATGACTGTTGAAGTTTTGTGTTCCGAGTCACATGTAAAGTTATTATGTTGATTAAAAATTATATAAGCCAAATAATTAATAGTTATCTGTGAAAGGATATTCCATCTTCTTTTTTTTTATTTTTGGGAACAACTTTTACAGTGTTTAATAACACAAGACGGTATTTTGTACATTAAAATTACGAACCAGTCGTAACGTGTTGCTTCGGACAAGTCGCGTATAGCACTAGCGCGGGTTTGTATTTGCTTTTGAATTTGTATTCGCTTTGGTGGCGACGCTCGCGTGTTCGGTACGCTCCATCTGCCTTTTGTTCTATAATCTGAGGTTATACAGTGCAACCTCGATATAACAAATCGGAGGGAACAAGAAAATATTCGTAATATCAAGTAATTCGTTGAACTGAGGTTTGTTATGTTGAGGTTAGATTGGTCTAAAATTCGTTATAAAGAGGTAAAAGAATAGTTTTATTCACCTGAGCCATTTTAACTTAAATCTTTAACAATAGTGACGAGCAGAGGTGTTTACATTACTTTCCATCAAAACAACAATGATTACTGTACAAACAAAAGCGTGTCGAAACATGTCGAGACATGAATCACATTATAAGATTAAGAGTTATATTATTGGTGGAAACTTTATATAAAGGTTTTGGGTTGGCAAAATTCGTTAATTAGAGGTATAAATACTTTTTCTTGATAGTTCGTTATAAAGAGGTTGTACGCAAAGAATGTTCGCAATGTAAATGTATATTTTATATTGACTCTTATGGACAATTCAAGGGGATTACGAAGAATTTGTTAAATCGAGGAAGTCGTTATATTGAGGTACGTTATATTAAGGTTGCACTGTATAATGATTTCTTCATCTGTTTAGTTGCTGTTGATGGAATTATCGGACCATTCCATGTAAACCATTGGCACCAATTTGTAATAGTCGATGATAATACGCCCGTACATGCGAGCTGAACCATGCTGCTCTCCGAGAATACTTTATAAGGTTAGACTGGCCTGCCGGCTCGCCCGACTTAATCCATGACATAAACCTATCCAAATTGGATGTATATTTTTACACTTGTATTAGGTTGTTGTAAGCCATATTTTGACACTTTGCCATGTAAACCCTGACTAAGTACACCTTTCAGTGTAACTACACTTTTTGTTACACGCTGTAGCTATTTTAGGTACAATCATTCTTAAGACGCGGTCCAACCCCAATTTTAAAATAATTTACGATGCTTTACGTAAGGTTGAAAATCGCTTGTTAGATTAGACGATGTAATGCGAAAATGCGTTAATTTTGTACGTTTTCTTTATATTTTTCGATATATACTAACACAATTGAAAAAACTGCTGGTTATAACTTTAGTACTATACGTTGGCTAAGTATTACCTAAAAAAAATATAGTGTTATCGCTGAAAATTCTGAGAGTTTGGACGTGAAAGTTTATTTTTGTGGACCTATTCAGGATTTTTTTTTGCTGAAAGAGAGTTATATTTATGAATTCTATTCGGTTATTACTTTTTTCCTATTCCTTTTCTGACCTTTGTATTTTTTTCATAATATACTATCGATCTGTTTCGTTACACTAGGTGTTTAAAAATTCTGCATTTTCTTTAATCAGGGTACGAGCGCGCCTTAACAGTAAACACATAAGTACTCGTAATTGTTGTTGTCAAAAGTTACCCGAGCCTTGTAACATAAAATAATAGTTTTCCTTGTTTTTATCATGCACTGTTATGTGTCATGACTATAAAGAATATATAATTATATAAAAATTATAACTTAAAAAAAAAATTATATAACTTAAGCATACTAAAAGAAATAACTCTTTTCTACCTTTTAACATTGTCCGATTTCAGTGTTTTTTTTAATGTAATCATTGTTTACTCAACCTGTACGTTTAGATTTTTTCAGTTTAAGTAAGTTAAAGAAGAAAAAAATAAAATGTATAGATATATTATGTTTAGATGGGAGAAGCCACTGGCACCCGAAACACAGTTTTTAACTAGTTCGGGAGCCTATGGATTCATTATATAAAATGTAATATATTTATGCAAAATAAAATAAATTGTTATTATTATTATTATCTTATTCGATTTATTTCACGGATTACGTCCGGTCCTTTGCAAAGGCATAAGTGGGGCTGTAGCCAACACCTAGAGGCCTGTTTGGTACAAAATATATAATGTAGTATAAAAAACAGACATTTTGAATGAAGGGTAACATGGTACTTATATCTATTACAAAAATGTGTAAAATGGTAAGGCTATTTATATGAACTTATTAGTGATTAGAGATATAGTGGGCTATGGACGAGACTACGGCACCTGTCAATTTCAGTCTCATCTTAAAATATTTAGGCAGGTGGTGACTTGCCACCCACTAAACGGGCCCCCTATAAGAGCCACCATCAATGGTAACAAAGGGGCAACGTTGGTGTGGATATCTGAAGGGTGTTGAGAGGTGTGCTGCGGTTTCACTAGAGCGCTACTACCGGCGTTATGCCCTTTAACACTTCCACCCTTGGAGCTTTTTGTTTCTTGCTCTTGCGTCTCCACCCCCAGACGACCAATTAAGGCAAGCCGGGGGTCAGGGGTCTCATTTAGCCCCAGGGAGAATCAGGGTCCGCGGTGTCGCCACTCACCGACGGCTCGCCACAAAGCCGCCCCTGCGGTATTATTATTATTATTATTATTATAGTACTTTGAAATACCGCATAAATCAAAACGTACGGGCATAGTAAACAATGTGATGATTACATTAAAAAGAATATCACTGAAATTGGACAATGTTAAGAGGTAGAAAAGAGGTATTTCTTTAAGTATGCACAAGTACTAGCTATGCAATCCTGTTAAAGTAAGTACTATTTGTCTGTGGCGTCGGTAGAGCGCATGTTTCAAATAATAAACTTCATTCTCCTTTCTTTACTTAATTCAATAAATGTTGTCGCATATGTTATGATCTACAATTGTACGATAGATGTTACCATCATTGGAGCAATACAAACCGAAATAACCGCGAAATACATTTTTGTGGACCTTTAGCCTTGAATAACTTAGACACGAGATTTTATGAGACTTAGAGACAACTTTTAGTACGCCTTAATGAAGATATATACGAAAATTCTTATTCCCCTTTTTATACCATCCCAAGTAGTCACTTTAAGACTTCTTAACCCTTCATATACCGTGATAATTCAAACAAAAGATTTATGAATGAAACGCACGTGAATTTACGTCAATGGTACTCAAAGGGTTAAAGTGACTACTTAGGATTTTCATATAACATTAAATTCCTTGGGATATAATGCCTTGCTTTACGTTGAGAATCATAATCAGCCCATTTTGTTCCCACTGCTGGGACTCGAGCCTTCCTCTCTAGGAGAGGAGTTAGGCCATAATCCACCACGCGAGCCCAGTGCGGATTGGTGGATAGGTTAGTGGCCAACCCGTGTCGAAGTTTTCAGGCCGCCCGAAGGCCTACGACATAGCCTAACGACTGTTGTTCTATGTGAAACAATCGGAAGCGACGGCTTAACGTGCTCTCCAAAGCACGGAAGCGCTCAGTTGAATAATGCCACTAGCGGTCACCCATCAAAGTCCTGTTCGCAGCAAGTGTTGCTTAACTTGTTGATCGGTAAAGATCGCCAAGTTGAGCTCCGCTACGAGCGCTTAACGTCGAGAGTACGTGATATGAAATTGAACATTGTCTAGCAGGTCGTATGAAAACGTATACATCACAAAATATAAGTCAGTAAATACTAAAACGTCTACGACTTAATATTTGACTCACAGAAACACAAAAGACATCTTCCATTCAAAGTTCATCGTTCGACATCTACAAAACTTTGTCTGTACATTCAGGATCGCCGTATAACAGTTGCAGATAGAGAGCAACAGGTGGAAAGGGGTGCGAGGGAAGATCAACTGTGCCCGACAAGAATTCAAATGAAATCGAATAGCGCTGTAGGTATAAGTACAGTAGAAGTTGAACTCTTTGTGAGCGAGTTCATACGGTAGTATGAACTACCATACATATTTCTACCGCACAGCAGTATTGTTCTCATTACTATGTTCCAGTTTTAGGATATACCGATGTAATCACAGACACACGAGACTTAAGAACATAATATCTCAGGGTTATGGGCGCAGTACAGTTCGTCACTTGTGAGGATCTGTTTCATTCGCGTGAAATTTAGTATGAACGTTTTGCACGTAGCCCAAATTATTTTTAATACAGCTGCTCAAAAAGTGGCGGCGTATTGCAGGGACGTATAGCGTTCGGGATGTGGGCTATTACATACTCGTGCTTTTTTTTACCTTTCCCGAACTCTTAACTCGTGCGTAATCTTTTCCAACTGTCAAAATAATGTCTATTAAAAAGAAAAACCATGAAGTTTTTACTAAAAAAAAATCATAGAAGTTTTTATGATTCATGCAAATACGTATATTTCTTAAAAGAGGCTATTAATTTGTTTCAATATCAGATTTAATGATTTGATTGAATGAGTTAGGTTAAGTTTCATTTCATTTCATCTCATTTTCATATCAATAAAAAAATTCTACTGAAGACTTGGATGTATGGGCATAGTTCCCTTTGCCTACCAGAATGGGTGAACAAAAAAAAATCTCTGCTTATATTCTACGGTTGGCGCCATTTTCCAGAAATTTTCTTTGCGAGTTTATTTTATTAAATTGCTTCATTTTTTCGCAACTGTATTAAAAATAGTCGTTCAGTACACGTGCGGAACCGTCATTGCAACTTGTTCCGACTGTCAACCCTCGCCTTCGGCTGCGCCTCCGCTCGGGTAGACATTTGTCGGAACTCTTTGCAATGACAGCCTTTCCCCCCTTGTAATGAAATATACTACCTTCATCACACCTTTCGCAATACATTTGGTATCAAACGATAGCGGGAACAAAGTTCGATTTTGGTATCATGACCAGTTTTCAATCTCCCCTCTGAAGATAATAGTAGATTATGCACCGAGGGAGTAAAGCAGTGTCTTACGTTACGGGCGGCATATTGAATCCTGAGTGCAACGGGGACTCTTGAGTTAATCCCTAAGCGCAGCGAGGGCTCATAATTTATAATATCATTCACCAACTGTAAAAATGTACGTACTTATGTGTATATTACGTGACCGGGTGGCGAATATTGTATTTCTCGCTAGTCTCGCTACGCTCAGGATTCTGCTTTAGAATCCTTAGCTTTTCTCTGAATATCATTAGCCAAATTATTACTTCGCTTTCTAACATAATTTCTATTTCAGTCCCTGTTGACGTTATAAGACAACAGTCGTTAGGCTATAATAATATCAGAGGTGGCTTGAAAATTACGCCTACTATCTACTACTAGTACTATCCTATCCACCAAGTCGCACTGGACCCGCGGTTCGGACTATACCCGTACTCCTCTCAGTAGGTCTACCATGAGTTTAGAACATTGACACCAATCGAAGCTCGCTATCGACTTGTAACAACCCCCCAATTTTAATTTTTTTATTCTAATTCGTTTTGGCCAATGATCGTCTAGTCTAGGAGGACCCTAACACTGTGTACCGCTGCTGTAACCTTGCTCTTTTCGGAAAGAATTGAAACAGAGAAAACTATTCAGAACTATAGATGCCTAGAGAAACCAAAAGCAACGCCTAGGTATTCTGATACTACGATGGATAACCTACTACTACATTACTGAACTGCTAGCTGATAACGAAAAATTGCGATGAACATACTAGATTGCAAATACTTAGTTCTTACAGACTGACTGACTGAGCTGATCCTAGATTTCTAGCTTATGTACTTGATTTGACTTCTAGTCGTGGAAGATATTAATCATCAATATAAGTTTCTGAATTTAAGGTCTATGTTATTTGACCATAGAACATAGAAATAGTAGGTTATTTGCAAGTTTTCTATATAATTATTAGCTTGCAAAACTACCTCTTATATCTGATAAATCAGTTTTGATTAGTGAAATAATATATAAACAACTCCATTAAATAATATCAGATATTTGCATGATATTCGTTATTATTAATAACAGTTATAAACCTGTTAATTATATAACTAACTTTCTTTATAGATTTATGTTTGTTGCTATGAACATGTAGCTGTTGATAAGATTGATATAATCTCTTACAGACTAAATGTCTCTATAATATATACTATTTGTTTCGTTTATGAAAACTGCTAGGAAATAAATAACAAAAGTAAAGTAAAACCTCGCTTTATATGCGCTTTAGAAATCTTTTGTGATCAGTAGCTACTACGCTGATTATCCAATTCCTTTAGATAAATATTATCAGCCACTATTCCCTGAATAGTTCAATTGTTCAAGTTTAATCATTTACTTGTTTACTGAAGCAATATATGGGAAATAATATCAGTGACTTAGAGAAATCTCTAGACCCTTGTTTGTGGTTTACAAGAATTCTCAAGGTGCTGCATTGCTTGACCAAGTTTGATAAGATTTACCACATACATAAATCTCCTTTTTATACGAGATTGCTATACTTAGATTACTAGTGTTTTACATGACATGCCATCTATTGAACCATTGTAGGAAAAGCAATTATTTTAAATACTTAAGTATTAGCAGAATCTTTGTTGTATTGGTTAGCTCAATACTAGCAGCCATATATTTATTATGATGATTATTATAATAGTTAGCTTTACTTTGCCGAGTAAATTATTGATAGATATCTCTACAATTTAAAGATATAATATATTTTATTAATTTTCATATTGTAAGTAATTAGTTTGATTTTTTTTAGATTTGCCGTAGAATTTTAGATTTATTATGATTTAGAAAGTAGGATTCTTGGCATGTTCAAGGCTTACAACTCGAATGCTGGATTAAGAGCTGCTCTTTACTGTGACACAAATGTTCTCCATCATGCCAAGATCCTCTTCTATTTACCCCAAAATTAGTAAGGCCTTACTAAGTCCGTTTGGTAGTTTTCCAAATGTAGAGTTTACATCTATAAGCGATTATAATCTTATTTATCTCTTCTTACTATTATTATTTATGACAAAGAAATGCTTAAATGAAATTGCGAATTATTATTTGATTCTAAATATTACATTTGATACTCTCAGTAAATAATTCAATTGCTATAATTTATTACCGCATTCTCTTGCTAGAATCAGAGTAGACAGTCTAATCCAAACTCAAATACACGAACGCGTAACAAAAATGTGTTCCTCACATTAATAAAATATTGTCTAGAATAACTGCCGAATGGTAGGCATTAAAACGTCGATGTAGCCTAGTCGCAGCGAAAATTGGTCGATGTCATTTCAGGAAACATTCCGTGCAATAATCTTCGATATATTTCGATCATTTCACAGATACGTTCCTGACTCAATATATAGAACTCGCGCGTAGTATCCCATATTCGATCACGATCAAGCCGATGCAGGAAGCACCATTATATTTGAATAGCAAAATTCATACCTTCTTTTTGGCATCTACAGCACTAACTCATTTTCATCATCACGTCGGGGTCACCAATGAGGACACCGGAGGGAACACCGATGCGTACCTAGATACTGGCAGCGAACTCCAGCTGTGATCCTTGCCACTGTTACTAGCACTGGAGAAAGTGTTTCTCTCTCGTAATTTAAATGATACACGTGTGTTGTCCACCTAAATATAATCAATCTACATAAAAAAACCCTGTCCGAATCGCTGTCATAAAAACATCATCTAATTTTAAATTTTAAAGTGTCAAACAAAAAAGTAAAAGTTAAAGAAACTCTTTATGTACAGCTTGGAGTATGTATTACCTACAAGGAGATCGTAGCGAGTCGTCACCACACCTTTGTATGGCTAAAATATCAATGGTACTTATTCCATGGTAATTGTATTAATTTTGCTTAAATCTTTTATGTATTTAAAGAATTATAACATTTCATTTTCCTTGAAATCACTTATCAATACTGTTTGAGCAATCGATTTAAATGTTTGCTACATCGAATATCTTGGTAGCTTAAATATTATATGCTGCTTATCATTTTCAGTATGTATAATCTTGCTATAAGAAATACCCGACCTAACATATAAATCTTCTACTTTTGATTGCCTAAATTTCATCAATATTTGTTCATACCAAGATACTTTTTAAATGTCTCTATATTTGTGAATCGTGACGGAATCCTCATCCAGAGCCTGTTTCGTTACAGCCTGCCGCTAAAAATGTATGAAAAAAAGAAGAGTGCCATCTCGCGCTCAATTGTAAAACTAATATTGATAGCGAGTACGCCAATCACAAGCTTAATACGAGTAGGTAGGCGAGATCGAGTATCGACTATAGATAACATTTATGTGTTATTGACTGATGATTGACTGATAGAAAGGCCTGAGTAGAAGAACGCAATGGACTTATACATGAATTGAGTTCGTGAAAGAGTGTATGTTTATTTTCAAACCTACGTTTCCTTCTTCATTCAAAACATACCGTTTAAACCCTGTTTGCAAACATTACCATTTTTCACATTTTTCATTGTTCCTTTTCTACCGTGTATCGTTTCACACCGGCTAAAGTTCGCGTCAGAGAGATACAATTCAACGCTGAGCCAGTGTGTTGGAGCTAAGTGATAAATGGAATGCATCCGTGCGTCTTTTTGCTGATCAACAGGTTGTCGAAGTTTTGTTAGTTTGTTGCTGGGAGCTTGTGGAAAACGGCAAAAGTCGTGCCTGGCTGTGATGATACCGGTTGTTTTATGTTTTCCTAGTATCTGCCCGCAAGTTCGTTTGTATGAGATAACATTATCGCGATCCTTTATTTGCATTATTACTCACTCTTATACCTTTATCTTATAGTGTATAATGTAGCTGTTAGTTATTTCAGCGAGGGCGATGGATGATGATGGCGATGAAAAGTATCCTATGTGTTAATCATACCAAATCTCATCAAAATTGCCCCAGCCGTTTGAGCGTGAAATAGTAACAAAGATACATACATCCATACTCACAAACTTTCACGTTTATAATATTAGTAGGATATTCCTCTATCTGAAAATCTCTGATAACCCACCAGCTGTCTTTGCGGCACATCGTACTTGAATCATCAACATCATCTCAGCCGTAGGACGTCCACTGATGAACATACGCCTCCCCCGTATTTGAATGGTTCATACAAATTATATCCCTTATGGTCAGGGATGGAATAAGGTATCACCCTATATTATGGCAGTTACTTACTACCAAGTAAGTTAACGGGGACGATAACTTGCAGTATCTTGATTGATTTTCAATCAATCAATCATTTATTTAAACCTTGTTTTGTTGAAATATAATAAATTTAATACTGATATATAATAAATAATAAAAAAGAAATAAATTAATAATTATATTCTCCAGGTCACGCTATAATTCGAGAACGAATGGAACAATCTCGATTTTTTTTTGTTATAATTATTGTCAGGAGAAGGTTCGTATCCCTCCCGAGAGTTTTCGCCTTGCCGTGGCGGGGGTCACCACGGTGAAGCTAAGAGGAACCAATGGGCCTGCCAGTGATAGCTGATAGCTGGTGGGCCCGAGGTGGGGCCGCTCCTATGGGCTTTACCCTCCAAGTCCACATGGGAGCGGTCACTGTAGGTAGCGGTGGTGTATGGGCGCCACTGCATCTGAGGCGGGCTGCGGTGTTGTATGGGCGGCACCGCAGCTGAGAGTTAGAGGCCGTGGCGGGAGAGGAGTGCCGGTATTACGGTGAGCCGCCCTCCCTGCCTGTCGCGGCCTTGACGGGACCGCCACCGTTAGATAGCGGACGCGGTGGGGTCTCAGGAGAAGAGGATTGCAGGTATTGAGAGCGCCGCTGTCCCTATCTTCTGTGACCGAAGTAGCAGGCGGTGGGGCTACTCACTCACCTGACCCATCGTAGGTGGACTTAAGGCGCCCAGACTCGGGGGAGTCTGGGCGCTTAAAGTAAGTAAGTAAGTTAATCCGTTAACTTACTTGGTAGTAAGTAACTGCCAAAATATAGAGTGATACCTTATTCCATCCCTGACCGTAAGGGATATAATTTGTATGAACCATTCAAGTACGGGGGAGGCCTATGTTCATCAGTGGACGTCCTACGGCTGAGATGATGTTGATGATTCAAGTACGATGTGCCGCAAAGACAGCTGGTGGGTTATCAGAGAGTTTCAGATAGAGGAATATCCTACTAATATTATAAACGTGAAAGTTTGTGAGTATGGATGTATGTATCTTGTTACTATTTCACGCTCAAACGGCTGGGGCAATTTTGATGAGATTTGGTATGAAGGTAGTTGAGGTGCTGGATTAACACATAGGAAACTTTTCATCACCATCATCATTCATCACCATCGCCGAAATAACTAACAGCTACATTATACACTATAAGATAAAGGTTTATGATTAATAAGTATTTAAAAACTCTAATACTATTCTGGGATAAAATTACTTAGATTAGAACTTGTAAACTCATATTGTGGGGTCACATTTAAGTTACAGCTGTGTTACTGTGCTTTTGGAGTTTGAATTATTTTTTATTGATGACTAGCTGACCCGCCAGCAGCTTCACTCGCGGGGCCTTGCGGGATACGGCGCCTTAAAATAAAAGTAACATCTATTATTCAACAACTTTTTATTTATGAACCGATTGACATGAAACAGACACTAAATTTTAAGTAAAGCTTACCACAATATGTTAGTTTAAAGTATACCACATACTCAGATTATAAAACAAGACCACCTCAGATTATATTGTTTCATAATCTGAGACCACATAGGTACATCTAAATCGGTAAAGGTTTTCTGAGATTAGCGTGCACAAACGCACAAACGCACAAACAAAAAATGTAACATATTTTTTTTCATTTTATTTTCATTTGTCCCAATAATATTTTTTCTCATATATCTTCCATGTACAGATCATCCATTAATTTTTTTTAAGTATACTTATATATTATGTCAATCTATAATATATTATAGATTTACAAATATTTTAACAGTATTAATCTATAAATTTAATAGTAAATTAGCTTTATCCCGTTAATATTATAAATTCGAAAGTTTAGATGGATGGACGGCGATGGATGGATAAATTGATGTTTGTTACTCTTTCACGCAAAAACTACTGAATGGATTTTAATGAAATTTGGTATGTAGATAGATGAGGCGCTGAAATAACAACATGATACTTTTTTCATCATCATCATCATCGTCATCCATCACCACGCGGCTGAAACTGAGGGGTGCAGGGTAATTATTATATTGCAAATGCAATACTGGAATTCCTGGCCACATGTCAAACTCCGTGACACATGGTCTCAGCTGGACATCGGCATTTACCCACACATGCTCATACACCATAACAATACATGACTACAGCTCAACGTTGTAATGTTTGTGTGCGTAAAATCGTGCCTGTGTGCGTTCAACCGTTGTAAACAATTTTTTTTGTGCCTTCTAGGCTACATATATACAAACGGTATGTACTCTATTTATCTTATAGTCTAGCCTAAAAGCTAATAAGTAATTTTAATTCAATTCTAGGCTAGTAAATGTTAAGTAAATATAATACAATACAATGATACTTTATTGAACACCAAGCTTATAAAATAAAACAAATAAGAATATTTTACAAAACAGGTTGTACAATGGGCGGCCTTATCCCTATAAGCAATGTCTTACAGGAAACCGTGGGATGGATAGAAATGTATATACTCCTTCATCAGTCGAACGACCCAGACACAATAGAAAATAGAAATTTCATTGTTATATTGACAATCGACTGGTGAGGGGATACATTAGAATTGGCGCATAGTGGTGTTAAATGGAAATAAATAAACAATTTTAGCTTAGTGCATAGATAATTTTAAAATGCCTTGTTACTATATTATTTTCAAAATATTTCGTTTGCTCAGACACAATCAAATATATACATATAAATAACACACACATACACAGATTAGGTACATATATAATAATATGATACATAAATACAATACATACATACATACAATAGGTACATATTTATTATATACTCGTATATATATAATATAATATAAACATACCTACTATACGATAAGTTAATAAATAAAGAAATTAGATTTACAATGCTATACATACAAAATATTCAAAAGGTAATGACTAGCAGCCTTCAGACATGTAATGCTTCTTTACCATATTCTTGAATACATTAATTGATTGAGCGTGTCTTATATCAACGGGAGATCATTCCACAGACGGGCAGCACGAAAAGTAAACGAATTGTGATAAAATGTTGTCGAGGAAGTAGGGGTTTTCAACTGACGGGTACAGGAAGAACGAAGAGAAAGATCATTAGAGAGATGGAGAAATTCAAAACGTTCTTTAAGATAAGATGGACTCGGAGGGAAGAACAGAATATTATAAAGAAGGGAAAGGAGATGTAAATCCCGGCGACGTCGGATGGGTAACCAATTGAGCTATAATAAACAAATGTTTATAAACATATCATGTATACAAACAAATTAGCACGGTTATATAATTTCATAAACAAAAGTTTGGGTATTTCTCCAAAGAAATTTTATGATTGTAAAAAGCTAGTAGTCAATTGGATACGTACTAAAAACTATGATGAAACAGAATCACTACTTCGTACTGACAAGTGAACAACTACAATTATGTAAGATGTACACAAACATTCTCACATGTGAAAACTTAATCTACACCCGTCACACAAACACACACGCACACACACACACACACATACACAAACAAACAAACAAACAAACACACACACACACACGCACACACACACACACACGCATACACATGAAAATTATTGTAATTTAGAAATAATATGAACCATAATATAAATATACAATTATTAGGTACCTACCTGTAACCATAACATGTAATAGTATTGATATGGAAGAGCGGGGCCTTCTGACACAGGTGTTTTTATACCTACTAGAAGGTCCCAACCTATCTTAAGTTAAGTTAAACTTTGGCTACAGTAATAAAACATTTTTCATTTTTTCATTTTAAATGTAAGTAGGTACTTTTATTAAGGTTTTTGAAATTATTTGTCGCGTCTATACCAGACCTACCCGCTGCTGACAACGCCTTACTTTATGTTAGACTAACTGCGATCCGTGGTTTCACCCGCGTGGTGATGGATGATAAATCAAAATATATAGCCTATTGTTCGTCAGAGATAATGTAGGATTCTAATGGTGAAAGAATTTGTCAAATCGGTCCAGTAGTTTCGGAGCTAAGATTCGGAGCCTATTCAATTCAAACAAACAATTAAATCTTTCCTCTTTTTAATATCGGTATTAATAATCACCGAGATTCTGATCCGCCAGTGGCTTCGCTTGCATGGTGTTTGGGATACGAAGAAAAATAAATTGTGGCTCAGAAGACATAAAAAACTTTTACTCTGTATTCGTTTACGTTTATTCTGTATTCAGCCGTGCGATTCTCTAATGAGTCGTCGATGCAATCGTCGACGAGCTCACCGATGTCAAATAATTAGAGATATCGCCCTTGTACATAAGTTTGATTCTCCAACGTTTCTTGTCATCTCGTCATTTGTTTCGCGGATGTTGTCAAGGATGCAATGTTTGCTTTAGAATCGCGCGGCTGAGTTTAGGTGTGACTTTAATTTGTTTCTGTGACTTCACATATTTGAGAAATTTACTAAAGTTTTACCGGAGTGGAATCCATTTCCTATATATGTCTTTATTTGCCTTTGTTATTTATTAATTTTAATACTAGTATACGACCCTGTCTTCAATATAATTATTTTCAATACATCTTAATTACTAATGTCAGATATACATTTTTGTGTAATTTCTTTTTTGGTATCATTATAATGTATTTTATTGTATCGTATTCCCAGTTGTCTTGAACTGTTATAATATTATTATCCTTCGTTAAGGATGTGTGATAAACGGACTGGAGTAAGTCCTTTTCTACCTACTTCCTAAAGGTAGGAGGTACTCAATTCGACTGTATTTTTTTTAAATGTAACCTAATAACTTTCGACTGGATGAACCGATTCACAAAATTCTTTTTTTGAATGCTGGTGCTTCCCGTGCGGTCCCATTTAAATTTCATCAAAGTTGGTCGAAAAGTTTTTTATTTACACTCCAATAACTAAATCGAGTGGAAGTCGGTTTAAAATTTTTCAAATTATTCTTGTACATAAAATGTTTCTTATGTACCTAAATACAAGAGTTTATATTATGTTTATATATTTTTATATTTTTGTTTATTAGCCAAATAATTTCCTTATAATATGATTATTTATATCTATGATTAGCCGTGCCCCGAGGTATGCGTGCGTGATGATATTTATATCGTTGTATTTTTTAATTTTATAATTTGCTGCGCATATTGCTTACATAATGACATATTTTACCGTAGTAACAATAAACTTAAGGGCTGCTTGCACCAAAATAGCTTCAACTAAGGTTTTATTAATTCGAGATTTAAACGTAAACTCAATTTACCAGTTCAGTTTTGACATCAGTCAAATCGAGAAATAACAGCGAGCACGTGCTGTGCAAGACGTAACGTAGACTTAGGTACGCTTAAATCTAGTTTAAATTTCACGGAGATATAACCTGTTGGTGCAAGTAGCCCTAAGCCTGCTAAAATTGACGGTAAAGCAGAAGAAAGCTTAGCCAAGTCGCGTCGTTGAACAAATCCAAGCAGGTAGTTCTAGACATGTGTGTGTGAAATATATCCATTGAAATACAGTTGTGTATGTGTGCGTGTCGGTGACGTTTGGTGCAACCCCTGCTGTGCTCACCATAGCGTGCCCCTAGACAGGCCAGGGTTGGCACTATTCATTTATTTGAACTAAAATTTAAAAAATAATCTTCTAGGTTATGTTACAGTAACAGAATCTGGTTCCTAAACTAGGCTCATATCATATACAGCAGAAGTGTGAAATGACAAAATAGCATCATTTGAAATTTTGGGTAAAAACCAACTTTGTGTAACAAACTGTGGCATGGGATGTGTATCGTTTTTTGGGATTAGCACGTTCCTAATTCTTCGATTGATAGCTTAAGTACAATTGTATAGCAGTTTATAGAGGAAACTTCTGTGTTTAAGAAAGGTAAAAAAAATGAAAGAAGAAGAGAAACCTATTTATAGAAATATTGGTTTCTCTTTTTGAGACATGGTCGAACCCGGGGGCAATACAATACGGCATTTTATTTTTACTATATACAAAATAAACGCGTAATAAATAAAAATGCGAAACCCACATGCGTTTTCGTATTGTTTACAAAATGGCGGTTTGAGTAAAAATACCCAAACCGCCATTTTGTGACGTCACAGTTTCCGCGATCTATACAAGCGTGTATGATACGTTACTCTCTCATCTGTGAACGTACAATACTTAAATTAATGAATTAAAATACTGTCAGTAATGGGCATTACTGATAGATAATAGCTTAACTTTGTTTGCCTTAAATTCCAAAGTATTATTATGTAATAGCAATAGTTAATAATAACATATTTTATTTTATTACTTAATGAGGTTAACAACATGTATCAATTGATATTTAATTAAAAGTTATGTAGCTTCATATTCTACATACAATTCATTGTTCAAGAGAAATAAAAATATGTTTTTTATTACATTAACACGTTCAAACGCAAAACAATATATTTTAGTGTATCAACACAGTAATAAATATGTTTTAAATGTCATCATATATCATAAGAAATAAAACCGTTAATGTACTGGATTTGTAATGTGTGGCAGTAATTAAGTAAGTACCTACTGGAGCCAATTCTACTACTTATTTCACAACGTTCTACAACCTATTTCGCTGCAACTGTATTTCGACTCCGGTTGTCGTTCGAGCATTACCCAAAAAGCCATTCTTCTATGTCTAACACATTGGAATGTAGTGTCATCTTACTAAATATGAATATACCTACTTTAATGAGTTCATATCCTCTTAGAGGCCTCTTCTATAAAACAAACCAAAGTTGTTTAGTTCTACAACTTTTCAAATTTCTGGTGACGATACAAAAAAATGCATTTTTTGTATCGTGTTTCTCTAATGGTAAGTTGGGAGGAGGAGTTGGGAGGCGAATGTAACAACATAAAACATGAAAAATGACATATTATAACTGAATATATATATATATATATATATATGTTTGTCAGTAAAAGTGTCATGATTTGGGAAAAAATGTATACCGAAAAATGAAACCGACTTCAACACTAATAACTTGTTGAAGTCGGTACCATGATAGTTCAATAGTACCTATTATCACAATATTGTGAGCATGGTACCGACTTCGACAAGTTAAACGCTTCTGTATACTAAATGCGTTAGCGACGCATTCATAATCTATCGGGTTAGCAGAATGTAAAGTGATCTATCGCTGGCGTCAACAGAGTCACACACATCAGATCCATACGTGAAGTATGGATCTGATGTGTGTGGCTCTCGCCACTCTCGCCACGCCGCCGCCCACGACACCTCCTGCATGACCCGGACGACCACATCACGACAGCTCTGGCGTCGATCAGTCAGCCTCCTGGTAATATTGGTATTTCAGGTATTTCAGGGTCTACTCGCCGAGCCACGAGAGGTAATATGTCTGATTTTGGATTTCCAGTCTTCACAGTTAGACATCAAGGTCGTGGTAAGCGACCTCGAAATAATCCTAAATCATATACAAGGTAATTTGTATTATATTTTGGTAATGTGTATTAAGGTAAAGGTAACGTATCGATTTTCGATTGAAAGTTTATAAATCATCAATGTGTTTTATTTCATTAACCTGTGTTTTATTTCATTAACCTGTGTTTTGTTTTCTTTCAGACAGTGCTGGCGGCTAACGGCGCCTCTATTCCCTACTAGGCAAGGGTTCACCCTTGTCGTTGTCTAGCGCTTTATGCGCCCTTGTTGTCCCTCGGTTGAGTGCTGCGTGCACTCACCAACAGTCCTGTGTCGCTTTTAATGCCCGTAGTGGCATAAAGCTCTATGTCATACTAAAAAAAAAGGCGTCAACAGAAACGTAACTGCAGCTGAATAGCAGAATAAGAAAAAGTATAAAAATCACTGTTCAACTACGGATCGATTGGAGTTTAGTTAGTGGAATCGGTCCCCTACTACTACTGGTACCTACGTACCTGCTTATTTCTTTTACAAATGGCCAACTTTTACAGATTGGTTCACAAAAAACTATTACAAAACATCTTTTTGCATTCAACGTCAAAAAAACCTTTTGTAGCAAAATTAAGGTTGCGGTTTTACCTTCGTAACCTTCAATCTAAAGAATTGTGACGAAATGATGACGTCATTTGTTGTTACCAGTCTTTGGCAGGGTCACTCGTTACATTTGAGTGGTTTTACATGTAAAAGAAATAAAAGAACGATAAATAAATTTTCATATCACCTGCTCCAAAATGTCCAATTGCATATCACGCAGTATGAGCAGTCAGCGTAAAGCAATCCCCGGGGCTGTAATATTGTATGAAACTTCCTGGGGTGTAAAGTGATTTGGATTTGGAACGTTAGTTGTAGGAACACTCTTAGTATGGAGAGACAGCATACAGCAAAAAATGAAAAAAAGGCGCGATTGTACTATGTGTGATTGTTGTGCACCGCGTTGCTATGGGTTACACACGGCCTCTCTCTGTGCATTCAAGGTCATAGTTCAAGTTACGTGCCGCGATCTGGTGTTGGTGTTATACAATTTCCATAAAATGCTGCTCGCTGCATTTGGCCAGTACAGCATTTCTATATAACTCTAAGAAGGTTGTCAAAATAATGCTCAAAATTACAAGCAACTTTGAGAAAAGTACATTTTTGTCGAGGTCTTCATTAGCGCAGTTGGTAGTGACCCTGTCTTTTGAGCACGGGGTCCCAGATTGAATCACTCGCCGGGGCAGTTATTAATGTGATGAACAATGAACATTTTTGTTCTCAAGTGCTGGAACAGTTCCAACCGTGTAATAATGGTGGTTTATTTATCGTTAAACGGCCTGAACGGTATGAGTTTTCGGATGAGGATAAGATGTATTGTCTTCTGTCAATCGCTATTAAAAGTTTTAGCAACGCTTCCACTGCTTCACGTCTTATTTTCTGGTCTTTACCGTGTCTGTGACTTATATAGATGACTATTTACAAATACAATTACCGAAAATATGTGTATTGAAATAGACATAATGAAGCATTTATAATTTATTTTTGGCTTCCCATTCCACGAATTCCTTTGTTCCGTGGGCCGCACCGTTTAATTAAATTAATGGCAAATGTACAAACTGTTCAGGTCCATAAAATATATACATAATCTGATTAATAATATTAGAATATTTTATTATAGAACTAAAATAATTCGTTTTGAAACATTTATATTACGGAAAGAAAACATCAGTGTCTTCGTATTTAACAGTTAATTAGTCAGAGCAGAATTTTATTTATTATTTCATTTTTTTACATTTTTGTTACGTAGTGACAGCCCTACTTAACTATAGCGATCACACCCCTTGCATGTTACACACACGCCCCCAACCGAGTCTGGGCAAGTGAACACACACACACACACATAGTACACAGTTTGACAAGCTATAAATTAAAAGGAACCTGTTTCGTAGGGTAGTTTTGTCATTTGAAAACGTTGATATATTACATTTTTATGTTAAAAATGTACTTTATTTTGTCGGAATAGGGGTGAATAAAAACGTGCAGGAATGATTAAACGATGCTTAAATTTTTATTATTATTGATAGGCTAGTATGAAGTGGTATACTAGCTTATATTTCGGTTCTGTCTGCAATTTTTCAGTGATGTTTTCGACGAATTCGCTACAGTTTTTTTATGATTATTGTGTCATAGATAATTTTTATCTCATAGCCGTGACTCGCGGTTACATCCGCAAGGTGATAGATAATAAGATGTAGACGATTCTAGGTTCTTCCCCGAGATATCACAGATCAAAACCAAAAATCTAAAAATTGGACCAGCAGTTCTTGAGTTACTAATGGTGTAACTATGTATGTGTTGGTTATTATAACTATGTACTTTGTTTTCTGTACCGACTTCCAAAAAGGAGGAGGCACTCTACGCAACTTTTTTTTAATATTTGTTACCTCATTACTTTCGATAGGGTGAACCGATTCTCTTTTGTTTGTAAGCTGGCTTCTCGTGTCGTCCCATTTATTTAATATTTCATGAAATTTGTTTCAGTAGTTTTTGAGATACACTCTAATAACTGAATAGAATGGTATTAAAGTCCGTATTAAATCTTTCAAATTGTACTTGTTTTTACAGGGTGTGCAGTAATGATTAGATGATACTTTACCTGCGGGCAGAGAGGGTCACGGCTAACCAAATAAAAAAAAATATGTTCAGTGAAAGTGCCACGGTATTCGAGATATTTGACATTTTCTAAATTTTAGGAAAAGTCACACCCTTGGTCCATAAAAGATAAGGACAATACCTCTGGCGCAGGGGCCGCTATCAGTTTCCAAGAATTATAAATAGATTTAGCAGTAAAACGCAGTGACGCAAACAAAATAAAACAATTGTATGAATTTAGAACTTGAAATTTTCAACTTTGGTGCACTTTATGAGCTAATATCAGTTACTGGATGATCAAAATGTAACGTGTTATGCCATTTTAGGACCGTAGTGAACTAGGTGAGTTTTAGAATGATGGGCACTTGAGTGGTTATACATTTTTTTTCACCACAAGAGCTCCAAACTTACGCACTAGTTTTTCTCCTTGAAAATGTTTGACAAAAAATATTAAAAAGCAAAGAAATTGACGATGCGACACTAAAGTGGCTGTTAGAATTTGATAGCGAACTTATCCGAGATTACATTACAGAAAATTTCGAGAATGCAGGTCACAGGATTGAAAATAGTGACCAAGGGTGTGATTTTTTCTAAAATTTAGAAAATGTCAAATATCTCGAATACCGTGGCACTTTCACTGAACATATTTTTTTTATTTGGTTAGCCGTGACCCTCTCTGCCCGCATGTAAAGTATTATCTACTCATTACTGAACACCCTAGATTTAAAAGGTATAACTTGTATGAATTAATCATAAATCAATACTCCAGAGTGACGAGCCCAGAGTAATGGCAGATAATACATCTGCTTATAATTTTTTTTAGTGTATAGTTCTGCATGTCGATGCTAGAATTGCTCTACTAAGCGAAGATATGCGTGTTACTTAACATCAGACGCACGATTTACCCGTCAGTTACTCATAGTAAATAACTTGTTGAAGTCGGTTCCATTTCTTTTCTACCGACTTCCAAAAAAAAGGAGGAGGTACTCAATTCGACTGTTTTTTTAATGTTTGTTACCTATTAAGTTTCGACTGGGTGAACTGATTCTCAAACTTTTTTGTTTGAAAGCTGGTGCTTCCCGTGTGGTCCCATTTAAAATTCATCAAATTCGGTTTGGTAGTTTTTGAGATACACTCCAATAACTGAATAGAATGGAAGTCGGTATTAAATTTTTCAAAATATACTTATTATTAGTGATTACTTTGGTACTTACGGGATCGATTGTCATTCACTGTCAATATGGATATGAAGATATTCAGTTATTAGAGTGTAACTATGAGTGTAACTCAAAAACTACTTGACTGAATTTAATGAAATTTAAATAGGGACCTATTTATCATTGACCTCTACCAAAAAAACTACCAAAAACGGGCTACTCTGTAAAAAGTTATGCGTGGTCATACATAAATAAATATTTGCATCGGCTTCAGAACCTCCTCCATTTGGAAGTCGGTTAAAAATTGATAGTAAACCGAAACTCTATTATACAGTCCCACCATCTTATCTGTTTAGATGTAGTGGAGAGTTTGGTATTGCAACCTAAGAAATTCACCAATAAAAAAGAGAATCAAAACATGGGCAGTCTTAAAAATTCAAAAAATTCAAATTCAAAATTGTTTATTGTCAGCTGTGTGTTATATGTTGGTCAAAATGATGAAAGTGTCAACAGCTACCTTTTCAGGCGTACAATATTACATAAATCAATATTACAATATGATACAATTAATTACATTCTAATTAATATTATGTCATGCAATCATTATTTTATAGGTAAAATGTCAAGATTATTATCATTTAAGAATTTGTCAATTGTGTAATAGCATTTGTTCAGTAATAGTTTCATTAGATTGTTTTTAAATTTGATGAATGTCATAGCTTTCATTGTATCTGTTAAATGGTTGTATAATTTAGTACACATTACGTAAATACTTTTGCTAAAAATTTTTGTTTTGGAGCCCTGAGGGGGTAACACATAGTAGTTTTTACGAGTTTTTCGTGGCTTACGTGTAATTTTTATGTCAAAGCTATTTAAATTTTGTTTAACAAATAGGCCACTGTTAAGTCTGCAAATTCTGCAATCACAATCCTACTAATATTACAAGCGCGAAAGTTAATAGGTATGTATGGATGTATACTGTAGTTCCAATTTTGCCCACCTGAACAGATCATTTGGTGGCACTATATACATATACGTGTGATACGCCATGACCACAAGCCCCATAGGACGGTTAACATAAACTAGCGTAAGAGATTTAAATTCGATACTGGGACGGATCGCCTCGGTGGGCTAGCCTAGGTAGACGCGGGTTCGAATTCCGTCCGAGGATGTGTATTTTTCTCTCTAAAATTTCAATATCTATTACAATAATTATAATAATTTAGTTACAAAATCTTAAAATTTTGCTCTACATACATAATGATAATATTTTTAGTGCTGTAGAACTCTTTGGGAATTAGTTTATCATGCGAAGTACCGCCGCCATACCTTTTTCGACCGCGAAGCAGTAATGTTCGCAATACTGTGTTTTGGTTTGAAAGGTATGTGGGTGCCGGCGATATTACAGGCACATGAGACTTAACAACTTAATGTCTCAGGATTACGGACGCAGTGCAGTTCGTCACTTGTGAGGAAATGCATCTGTTCTAGGCAGAGGTTACCACTTAACACCAGGTGGGCCTCGTGCTTGTACCGCCTCATAATAACATTTAAAGAAAATAAATAAGCAATAAGCAATAATTACTATAATTAATGTCTGTTATATACAGTATACCTACATATATGTATGTACATTATTATATAAGTTAAATAGTGATCACCACCCTTTTATTTAGGAATAGCTAGTATTAAAAGGGTGTTAATCACTATTTAACTTATATAATAATGTATATACATACATGTATACTGTATTTCAGACCTCAATTATAGTTATTATTATGAAACAAATAGGATAGCTGTACCTTTTAACGTTTTAATAAATATATAGCTTATTATAAAGTCCGATATTATATGGAAGATAAAGATGGTTGGGATACTCCACTTCTGGCAAGCTGTCATTCTGCCCCTCATAAAATGTAATATTAGTAGTACCTAAGGAGAAACATTGTAAACATCTATATACAAAGAATGGTCCCGAGTCCCACCATCTTGCCGCTTCTTCTCGGTAGGCTCTATATATTTTGGAACGCAGCGGTAGAGTCTTTAAAGTACAGCCGCCTTCAATAAGACGTATACATTCCATAATTTTCAAAACTATGATACTGTATTACATATTATTACAATATGCTTAATCCATCAAAGGTCACACGGCCAGACACAAAATAAAATGGATAATTTTTAGCAGTAAAATAATATAACTTACTTTTAGAATAATTTCGATGTAAATTTTTATGACATTGAATGCTGAGGCACTTATGAAATCTGTGAAATGAATACATCTTATTGCAGGCGACTGTACATTATAATGAAAAATGTACGTTCATAAGTGCGTCTTTAATGACTAGATTGAATAAATGATTATGACTTGACTTGAATTGAAATACATGAAATTTACACTCCTACATAAATCTGTGAATAAACAAAACGTACTTAGCCCCTATATTTTACAAACGATCTCTATATTATGTCCCTACATTACTTAAACAGTCCGAGTCTACATTCTGAGATGCATTCAAGCAAAAATGTATCTTATAAATACTTACCTCAATTAATTAATCAAAGTAATTAATACACCAAGTAGAGTTATATGATTATTAACGGGATATTTACCGTGGTAAGGTTGTGGAATGAGCTCCCGATATTTCCCCTATGGACAAGATTCCTTTTCAGCATCCCGGGGTGTACAAAATTAACTGCAGCTGCAGAAGTTCGTACATAGGACAGACGAACAAACTGTTTCATGCCGCATCAAGGAACACATAAAGGCAGTAAAAAACAATGAAAGACACAAATCTGCCATAGCTGAGCATCTGCTGGACGCGGGTCCTAACCACCTAATTCCATAACCCTAAAATCTTGTCCACCCAACGCCATTACATACCAAGGCTAGTAAAGAAAACTATTGAGATCTTGAAATGCCAGAATTTCAATCGAGGTGATGGTTTTCAACTCGCCAGTGCGTGGAATCCAGTATTAGGTTGTTTTAAAAATAAAAGTCCGCGTTCAAAATGTGTTCAAAATACTATACGCAGTGATACAGTTTTGTCGGGACTTAGGATCGAGTTCGAGTTCCAGTGATAACCGTAGCAAAAGACTAAGAAAGAGGGTAGATCGTTATGTCTGCACCTAACTTTTTAACTTATCGACCAACCACCCGCATTCTACAGTCTTCCCGTGAACATGGTGCATGTAACTGAACCAAAGTATCGGGAGCTCATTTCACAACCTTACCACGGTAAATGTCCCGTTAATAATCATTGACGTGATAGTTTGAAACAGTGTTTTACACCAAGTAGAGTTCTTAGAATCATTCGGTTTTCAAGAAATGTCATAAAAGATCAGAATTTCACTTGAATCTAAAAGTTCTTGTGAAAACGTGCAGGATTTATTTATTATGTCTCTTTACCTTTATCACCTGTTGCATGCTGTGCAACGCATTCTTAGAGCTACTTACATTTCAATGATCTTTACAAAATATAGACATGACTTGACAGCGCGAGATCCATGGCTCAAATACGTGTCAATCGGGACAGGATTGCCGTATAGTTAGTGTCTAAAATGTATGCAATGTAATATGTCTAGTTGCAGTAGAACTATTTGTGAGTCACTGGCGAAGAGTCGGGGGACTCTTCGTCGGCTTGCACGGCTCTACACGTCTAGGGGGTGACCTTGGTGAGCAAGGTCATCCCTTCACAGGCGCTGAGGCCCGGTTAAGATCAATCCGGGCCTACCGCTGGGGTGAGATGGTGATTGCCAGCGCGACCCTGTCTCGCCCCACCTTGGCGGAGGACTGCTCACGGGGGGTTTTAGTGGGTCTGAGCCCCACACGCCCCCTTCCGTCACCCCGTGGCGGAAGGGAAGTGCATAGCATTTCCCCCCTCAAAAAAAAAAAGAACTATTTGTGAATTTGCTCGTCTGGGCGAAGTACACCATAGCGTATGTCTACCGTGAAGCAGTAATGTTCGCAATACTGCGTTCTGGTTAGAAGGGTGACCAGTGGAATTACAGGCACACGGTCACTTAACAATTTATTTTCTCATGGTTACGGGTGCAGTTTGTCACTTGTGATTAAATGCATCTGTATAAGCAGAGATTACCGCTTAACACCAGGTGGGTCTGGTGTTTGTTCTAAAGATTTCCGAGGTAATATTAACCTGTGTTATTAATTCTATATTCTCGTCAAAAATACCTCATTGCCTCAAATCAAGAGTCTTCGACCAATGTGTGTTACCAGTACTTATAGCATTGAAACGTGGTTTCTTACTATGGGCCTCATATATAAGCTCAAAGTCGCACAACGAGCTATGGAGAGGGCTATGCTCGGGGTTTCTCTACGTGATTGAATCAGAAATGAGGAGATCCGTAGAAGAACGAAAGTCACCGACATAGCCCAGAAGATTAGCCAGTTGAAGTGGCAATGGGCAGGGCACATAACACACAGAACAGAAGGCCGGAAGATTCTGGAGTGGAAACCACGGACAGGTAAGCACAGCGTAGGTCGTTCACCGACACGGTGGATAGACGACTTGATAAAGGTCGTTGGAAGCGGCCTGCATCCAACGTCTTCCTAGACGTTGGATGCAGGCCGTTCCTTTTGGACAATTATAGGGGAGGCGTATGTTCAGCAGTAGATGTTCTACAGCTGAGATGATGAAGATGAAACAGCTAAGCACACTTATACTCACTTACGTTAACCTATGTATATTAAAACATAATACAATTTTAAACAATAAATGCTACCAATTCATTAAAAAATTTAATATGCTACGTATATTATTGATAAATATTGCGAGAGAAATCGCCTGGGAGGACACAACCGTGCGATTCCGACGGCACTCTCTGCCTCACACTACTACTATGTGGAACCAGCTGCCACTTGCGGTGTTTCCGAACAGATACGACTTGGGAGCCTTCAAGAAAAGAGCCTATTCCTTCCTCAAAGGCCGGCAACGCATCCTCGAGACCTCTGGTATTGTGGATGTCCGAGGGCGACGGTGATCACTTACCATCAGGTGAGTCGCCTGCTCGTTTGCCAACCTATCCTAGAAAAGAAAACATTATTACTGGCAAGTAGAACTATGGATATAAGTTTTTAAACTATCATGGTCACAAACATAAGAGGTATGCAAATTATCAACGGGATAATTACCATGTACATTTTCTAAGAATTTCCGATATTTCGGCACTGTTGCAAGCGCCATGATCACGGATGAACTCAACTCACAGTTCATCCGTGATCATTGCGCTTGCAACAGTGCCGAAATATCGGAAACTCTTAGAAAATGTACATGGTAATTATCCCGTTGATAATTTGGAGAACTATGGATGCCCAAGGAACGTGGCCGTTTACTTATTAAGTACATCTTTACCCGCTGATTAATATTATAAGTGACGGATTATTGAACTTTAACTGCAAATGAAACAAAGGGCCTTAATTAGCACATAATTGTTATTGTCACAATTATTTACACAATGGCCTATTTAAATATGTACCTATACTTACGTAACTACTGTGTGTTTTATACTTATACATTTATTCGGTTTCGTAAACAGCAGTCGCCTCATTTAAAATGATTTCGTTTAATTAAATGCGCATAGTTAAAATAAAAGCGTGAATGTTTGATTTCATTTATTAAGAGGATTGCATAGCTAGTACTTTCCATACTAAAAGAAAAAACTCTTTTCTACCTCTTAAGACGCAGTCCAACCACAATTTTAAAATAATTTACGATGCTTTACGCAAGGTTGAAAATCGCTTGTTAGATTGGACGACGTAACGCGAAAATGCATTAATTTTGTACGTTTTCTTTATATTTGTCGATATATACTAACACAATTGAAAAAACTGCTGGTTATTACTTTAGTACTATACATTGGCTAAGTATTACCAAAAAAATATATAGTGTTATCGCTGAAAATTCTGAGAGTTTAGACGTGAAAGTTTATTTTAGTGGACCTATTCAGGATTTTTATCTGCTGAAAGAGAGTTATATTTATGAATTCTATTCGGTTATTACTCTTTTGCTATTCCTTTTCTAACCTTTGTATTTTTTTTATAATATACTATCGATCTGTTTCGTTACACTAGGCGTTAAAAATTCTGCTTTTTCTTTAATTCTTTATACGAGCGCGCCTTAACATCGTCCGATTTCAGTGATATTTTTATGGAATCATCACATTATTTACTATGCCCGTACGTTTTGATTTTTTCAGTATTTGATGTTCTAAAAAAGGAAATTTATAGTACTTTCAAATACTGAAAAAATCTAAACGTACGGGCATAGTAAACAATGTGATGATTCCATAAAAAAATCACTGAAATCGGACAATGTTAAAGGTAGAAAAGAGTTTTTTCTTTTAGTATGGAAAGTACTAGCTATGCAATCCTCTTAATATTAATAATATAATAATATGGGACAACATCCACACAAAGGTCTCCAGGTACCAAACTAGGCAGAGCCTGTACTATGTAACCTGATAACTGATATACATACTTATATATGATATTAAATACTTATATACATATAAACACCCAGACACAGATAAAACAGACATGTTCATGCACACAAATGTTTGACCTGTCCGGGGATCGAACCCGGAACCAGCGGCTCAGAAGGCAGGGGTGCTGCCAACTGCGCCAACCGGCCATATTAGTACCTGGGTGATCGGGCTTTGCTGGATTTACTTAGATACGAATACAAAATAGCAACACGAATAAAACAAGTTTTCTAAAAATGTAACGTGTACCTAGATCGATGTATCGCCCCCGTAACCTCTGCATACTAAATTTCATGAAAAACGTTGGAGCCGTTTCCGAGAAACACATTTACAAGAGTTGTTCGTTTACAGTATTAGGTTAGGTAGATAGAAGAGTTAGTAGATAAGATATTTGCAAAGCTTTCTGTTGCATTACATTAAGACAAACCACATAGTTTAGAAATAGAAGAGAGCACATTGATATACAAGACATTTTGTCGGTATTTTTATATGTACTGTACTTATACTAGTTGCGCCCTGCGGTTTCACCTGCGTTGTTATGGATGATGATGATGATGATGATGAAAAGTATCCTATGTTTATTCAGCGCTTCATCTACCTCCATACCTCGACAGGCCGGTTGGCGCAGCTGATAGCACCCCTGCCTTCTGAGCCGCTGGTCCCGGGTTCGATCCCCGGACAGGTCAAACATTTTTGTGCATGAAGATGTCTGTTTGATCGGTGTCTGGGTGTTCATATGTATATATAAGTATTTAATATCATATATAAGTATGTAAGATATTACATACTGTGTGTTTTATATGGTAACCTGATGACTGATAAGTCATCAGGTTACCATAGTACAGGCTCTGACTAGTTTGGGACCTGAAGACCTTTGTGTGGATGTTGTCCCATATTATTATATTATTATTATACCAAATTTCATCAAAATTTGCCCAGCCGCTTGAGCGTGAAAGAGTAACAAACATCCATACATCCATCCATCCATCCAAACTTTCACATTTATAATATTAGTGGGATTTCGTAAACGATATACCCTTTCCTATTCAATTCAACTCAAGTGAGTGAAGTTCAAAGTTCAAATATGTCTATAAAAAGACTTACCTGAAAACAGAACCGACTTCAGCAATAACAAGTAAATAACGTGTCAAAGTCGTTATTTCACACTTTGTGGTGTTGAAGTCGGTTCCATTTTTTGGTAAAAAATCATTTTTTACCATTTTTAGTGACCCTGCTACTAACGGGATCGTTTGTAAATGATGATATAATCAAGATAGGCGTTTTCAATTTTTGGAGTGTATTTCAATAACTACTTGACCGAATTTGATGAAATTGAAATGGGACCACCTCGAAAGTATACTAAACAAAAAAAATATTTTAAGAATCGGTCCACAAATGGGGGAGAAAGCGATTAACACACACATAAAAAATACATACACACAAACATACAACCGCCTCCTTTTTTGAAATCGGTTAAATCTGTAGGTACGTGTTAACATAAAACATAAAACTCTACGCTTCATTCTACATTTTTTTTATCGCAACACGCTTAAAAATCTACAGAAACAAGGAAAAAGAGTGCGTGTATCGTGCGATACAGATTTTAGGACGATAAAATGTACAGAAAAAAATAAAAAAGTAAAATTGTATAAAAAGGGAAAAGTAAAAAATTGGACAGGCCCGCCGGCGGCGGTCCCTCTTGCCGTCATGTCAAACGTAGTCGGTTACACAAGTGAAAAACATCTCAGCTCAAATTTTTTTCAGGTGCTTTGTTGTTTTTTATGCGATTAACGGATTTATATTGTACGCATGTGCATATAGTAGAAATCATTCCACATTTATATCTCCGTTCATTAGAATTTGTCATTATTAGTATTATTCCATTAGAAACTACACACCTACAGCTTCAGCGCTGATTATTTAGAATAATGGTGTGGTTAGTTTTGCGTCATGACTTTGAATGCAATTTTTTATTTTGTTTTATTTATATACATCAATTCAACGTGTGCAGGACCAGAACCAATGATCCCCCTACCTTTCAGTCAAATTCGTGCATGGATTCGCAAAAAAACTAAGGACCAGCATCAGAACTACTGGGCAAGTATCGAGGGTTGTAGGCAGTCGAAGGAGGCTTTTCCGATTCTAAATCTGAAATTCTCCAGAAAACTCCTCAATCTTAAAAGAAATAATGTACGACATATCGTCGGAATTATGACCGGTCATTGCTCCTTAAACAAACGCCTGTTTAATCTAGGTGTTACAGACAGCCCCCTATGCAGAGGCTGCATGGAGGTGGAAGAAACAGCTGCGCATCTGCTCATCGAATGCAGGAGCGTGGCGGCACAAAGGGCAGCTAACCTCGGCTCGCCGAGGACAGTGTGGGAAGCCTGCGCCAAGCTGAAGGAGCTGCTGGCTTTCCTGGGCGACACCGGGTTGCTGGACTGATCAGCGTCACCCGGCTATCACGAAAATGGGCCGCGCCACAGCGGCCTGGTTGCGGAAAAGAGCCAGCCCACCAAGTACCAAGTACCAAGTAAGTACATCAATTCAATTTACTAAATTTGAAGTGTTCCCATCGAAGCTTGACTTGGCGATTTCAACCGATAAACAAGTTAAGCAACGCTTGCTGCGACAAGGAGTTAGATGGGTGACCGCTAGCGAAGTTACGTTAAGCTGTCGGTCTCGGTTGTTTGTCTTAAGACAACAGTCGTTAGGCTATGTGAAGGCCTTTAAGCGGCCTGAAAACTTCGACATGGGCTGGCAACTAGCCTATCCATCAAGCCGCCCTGGGCCCCGTTGGTGGGTTATGGCCCAACTCCTCTCTATGAGCGGAAGGCTCGAGTCCCAGCAGTGGTAACATAGTGGGCTGATTATGTTATGTTATTTTATACATTATTTTATTACATTTCTTAAATAAAGTAGAAGAGATTAAGGTCAATTATCGGTCGCCCGAATTATCCGTCGACACGTCGATTATGTTCTGACCTCATGTGTAGCCCAAAATCCAGTATCGTTGCATGCCGTCGCACACGGGTACCCACTGTCGTGTACTCTTGCAAACTTATATTTACCTTAAATGTAAGCAATTAAAAGCTCTATGTTTATAGAATTTAAGATTATTTTAACATTCCAACAATTTTGTTCTTCACAAACGTCCCGCCATCTTCAAATTTTCAGTTCAGCCAAACAGAATTCGTTCTTATGTCTTGAGTGTGAAGTATTAACGTGGTCGTATCTGATATATTGGTGACAAAACATCTGTGAGACCGTCACTTAGTTTCATTTTCAATTTTATTACAACGAAATAGGATTTCAAATGCCATGTTAATCAGGTAGTTGAAGAAATGTCGTCAACAAATTTACTGAATAAGCTGTGCAGCGCAAAATAGTGCTTTATACTTATAATGATAAGATTCTTAAAAGTTCCTTGGATAACTTTGTCGTTTGTAGAGATCTCTACCTGATTTTTTTACCGATAGACATGCATTGTCTACTCGAAACGGTCTCTTGCACGTCTCGCTTCTTGTTGCTTCGTTTTTTTGACATTTTATGAATATGTGGAGATTTTGTGGGTTCATAAAACGGCAAGCATTGTTGGAATTATTATATCAGAGATGACGAGCTATTTCGGATCTATTTGAAATGAAATGAAATTGTTTATTGACCAGGTTTGCATTTATTTTACAGAACAGATAAAATATGTATATGAATCGTTTGTTTGAGGCGTCGGGTGACCGAAATGCTGGCGCCTATTTTGGGCCAAAACTTAGCATTGCCATCCAGCGTGGCAATGCCGCCAGCGTTTTGGCCACTTTTCCCCCCACCATGGGGCTTATAGATTAGAATGTTATTATTATTATTATTTTATTTAATTTTTAATTACTAACAAATACAAACAATATATTAATATTAATAATTACATTATATGTACTTAATTATTAATATTAACATACATTGCAATAATCAAAAAATAAATAAAATATTGCCCAATTATATGATAAATAATTTAATGTATATCTTATCTTTAAGAAATTCATCAATTGAATTATTAATTTTTATATGAACTAAATAACAGACAGAAAACGCAATACAATAATTATAATTATTACGCTGAGTATTTTAGCAAGCGGATACTTTTAATATATTAGATACTAGGGACTGCCTGCGTTCGTTTGCGTAGTAGGCTCAGCCTTCGGCCTCGCCATAACCTTTCGGGATTTTTCTTTCATAAGAACCTTCTTCTGACAATAATTAACTCAACAAAAAAGAATTAGCGAAAGTTTTCCATCCGTTCACGCGTGATGCGATGACCAAGGGAAATAGAGATTCGTTTTTATGCATATGGATCAGTTGAAGCGGCTTCGCTCGCTTGGTGATCGTGAAGTGGTGAGAGAGTTATTCTTTAAATTCCAATAACTTTTTTTTATTTATGCACCGATTGACATGAAACAAACACTAAGAAGTTTACTACAATCTCAGATTACAGTCTGTAATCTGAGACTACAATATACATATTAGTAAAAACCGCATCAATATCAGATAAGTCGTGAGAGTGCTGAGATTAGCGTGCACAAAAGCACAGACAAACAAACAAACCGACAAAAGTTCTAACAATATTTTTTTTTCTTTCTATTTTTGTTTATAAAAGTCCGAATAATATTATTTCTCATATATTATCTATGTACAGACATAGACCCGTTACATTTTTGTTTCCGTTTCATTATATGTATAGATTACTGACAAGTTTGACTTGTCTTAGTCAAACTAGGCAGGTCCAACTTCGAGAAAGAGGTCAATCGTCGAATCCAACTCGGCTGGGCAGCGTTCCGGAAACTCCTTGAAGTCTTCTCGTCAAAAATACCTCAGTGCCTCAAGACAAGAGTCTGCGACCAATTTGTGTTACCAGTGATGATTTATGGCACTGAAACGTGGTCTCTTACTATGCGCCTCATAAGTAAACTCAAAGTCGCACTACGAGCTATGGAGAGGGCTGTGCTCAGGGTTTCTCTACGTGATAGAATCAGAAATGAGGAGATCCGTAGAAGAACGAACGTCACTGACATAGCCCAGAAGATTAGCCAGTTAAAGTGGCGGTGGGCAGGGCACATAGCACGCAGAACAGATGGCCGATGAGTTGGGAAGGTTCTGGAGTGGAGACCACGGACCGGTAAGCAGCGTAGGTCGTCCACCGATACGGTGGACATATTGACTGATAAATGTCGCAGGACGACGTTGGATGCAGGCCGCTTCCAACCGTTCCTTTTGGACAATTATGGGGAAGGCGTATGTTCAGCAGTGGACGTCCTAAGGCTGAGATGAGATAAATTACTGACCCTTCCACGGCTTGAGACTAGTCTACACTACAGGATGTGCGGCTAATAGATGTGCGAGGTTTATGATGACAAACTACTACTACTCAAAATGAAATAGGTTTACTGACGCTCGTTTGTTTTAAAAAATAGAGAACTTGGTTTTGTTTCGCCTAGCGACAGCGAAATCGTTTATTACCCGTGGTCCAAACGCAGAGTTCTACTGGCCGATCCATGGGCATTTTCCCCCCGTGGTGCTATTAATCGGATGGCAAATCAAACTACCCGTAATCTTATCGATAGTACCAAGGGCAACTTCGTTTACTTACATGTTTTTCTTTTAAAGCTAAAACGCGTAATTATTATGAAAAGTTTATGCAGGAAAATTGTTTAATTTTAAATCATTAACCATATATGCCACTGATTACTAACTAATCAACATTAATTTTTATTATAGTAATGACACTTTTGTTAAAATACAAAATTGGCAATTACAAATAGAAGATGCAGAATGATTTGGAAAAAGGTCGCATTTAATTTTTTTTTAGGAAGGACATAGAGCTTTTTGCCACTACGGGCATTAAAAGCGACACAGGACTGAGGCATTTCGATTACAAAGTGATGATTTTTATATACTTTCACATTATGACTTATACTGCAAATCTTTTTCGTTATTAATTAAGGGAACTTTGAGATTGTATTATAATGAATTCCAGTTATATATGATTCTATAGTGTAACTGTAGCCACATAATGTACCTACATTAAAAAGTTGTAAATCGTATTTATAGTGTAAAAGATCGGTACAATAATGTATACTTTGTGCAGTGTAGTACTTTTTTACAATAAAATAATATTTTTTATCTACACTAATGTTGTAACATTCTACTTATGTTTCCAATACTTGACTTATAATTACTACTGTTATAGAACAGACAACAAAACACTCAATTTAAGCAATTTCACATGATGGTATAATATCCACATCGATATCGTAAAATCTCATTATAACATCAATAAAACGCGACCAATTAACGTGGCGAGCCTTATGTCAAAATCCTCATACAAGTTGTATAAATTTTGATATTAGGCTGGCTTTTGAAAACAGTTGGGTTATACGTGAAAACTTCGTCGAAACTACTAAACTTACATACACAAAACTCTTTGGTAAGATCTTGTGCCAATTAAATAAAAAAAGAACAGCGCGCGCTCGCTCCTGATTGGCCCTGCGCGCGCAGCTGCATTTTAATGGCGGCAAGTTCACTGTGACAATAAATACGCGTGAATTTAATGTTTGTTTTGTTTTTAAAATACAAATTAAAAGTTAAAAATGGATAGCGACGATGATATTTGTACGCCTCCGGATATTCTAGAATTGGCAACAAAAGTAACTCACAATCTTTTGCCAGAAAAATTTAGAAAATTATATGAAAAAGAATATAATAACTTTTTGGCATGGAAGACCGAAAAGAAAACTACATCATTTTCTGAAAATGTCATTCTTGCGTATCTCAAAGGCCTCTCCGACAAATTCAAACCATCTTCTATGTGGGCTAAATATTCTATTCTCAAGTCCACACTGAGTATCTACAACAATATTGATATCACGAAGTATTCAAAGGTCATAGCGTTCCTGAAACGCAGTTCAGAAGGACACAAGGAAAAAAAGTCCTTGACGTTTACATCAGGTCAAATAAAGATGTTCCTGGAAGATTCACCAGATATTTTGTATCTTTTTGATAAGGTAAGTGTATTTTAGTTCTGTTATTTAATCTACCTAGTACTTACGTACTACACACGCAAGTTATCTAGACACTCCGTTTAAGCGCTTTGTGTATAAATTTGGTAGTAGGTACCTACACTTTACTACTTCATAAATCATAGTTTTTGCCTTGGCTATGTACCTCAAGCTTATTATATCGTTTATTGTTACAGGTTGCACTAATCTTCGGCATAATGGGGGCATGCCGAAGGCAAGAGCTATACAACATCCAGTTCGATGAAGTCTCTAACATAGACGACAGTACAATCATGGTGAAAGTTTCGAAAGCAAAAACGAAAATAGATCGTTCTTTCGTTGTTTCGGGCAACTGCTATGCCGTATGTAAAAAATACATGGAACTTCGACCCACCCCCTGTCGAAACCCTGCCTTTTTCTTGAGCTATAGATCGGGGAAGTGCGTCGATCAAAGAATTGGTATTAATAAATTTGGTGCTCTGGGAAAAACTATCGCAAGTTTTTTGAATCTGCCTAACCCAACGTTGTACACGGGGCAATGCTTCCGGCGCACCTCGGCGACCCTTCTCATAGATAGCGGTGGTGATTTGACCGCACTGAAACGACACGGGGGGTGGAAGTCTTCTACTGTGGCTGAAAGCTACATTGATGAGTCTTTAATGAATAAAATTCAAGTCTCAAATACGATCTTGAACAGTATAGAAAACAAGACGAATGAAGTAATTATAAATATTCCGACTCCGTCTACGAGCTCTACTGCTTGCCCCGCGACCGCTACAGCTGCTGGATCAATAATTAACATTAACTTTCAAAATTGTACCATCCAAAATTTGAACAATTATTATAAATAAACTATTGTCAGCTTTTACTCTTGTTGTTTGATTAATTGCATTAGTGAAGATAAAGTAGTGTATGCAACTGCATATAACACGGGTATTAAAACACTCGTTACTATTATGAAACTCGCTGCGCTCGTTTCATAAACTCACACTCGTGTTTTAATGCCCTTCATTATATGACAGTTGCATAAACTACTATTATTATGATAAATAAATACACCCGATTTGACTTATAGATAGATAGATAATACTTAATTGTTACACACAAAAGTTTACATTAACAGAACATAAATATAAGAAATACAAAAATAGTGTCACAATGGGCGGCCTTATCACTAAAAGCAATTTCTTCCAGGCAACCTTAGTTCTTAGAGTCTATTGTCTATTGATATAAAGTACTCCTGTACCAACTTTTTTAAAAGATCCAATAACCGTATCGACGCTTTCCGCTACAAAGGGCGTAACTCCAAATTCCATACTTTTGGCAATAAGCAAAAAACAAAAAACTAAAAAAACTTTCTTCAATAACTTTTTTGTTTTTATACGTATAAACTTTTGTTCTAGGAAGAAGTTTCTTAAATTTTGCCCGTCCTTTGCCTCATTTAATTACAATCGTCACCGACTGTTATTGACGAAGTTAGCATGGAGTTACACCTCTGAAAAAAAAAACAAATGTAGATACAACCCATAATTAAATGGCCTGGGAACAAACGTCTGCAGTAAATACCAGTTAAGCACATACAAAGGTAATTTTTGTAGTTGTAAAGACCATTTTTTTTTACAAAATATGTAGATACACCCTGTTATTAATACTAATGCAATGACTATAAGAGCAGTTTTATCAATAAGGATGGATATAATTAAATTAATGAGGATACATTGGAGGTATTTATAATGTAAATAATTATTAGTTGAGTAAAAATGAAATTAACGGTTTAAAAATCAATATCTATTTATTTTTACTTGTATATAATGTAATAGGAACATTGGCACTTAATTAAATCACAAATGGTAAGTTACAGGTCCCGTGAATCAAACAGTAATCACACAACATTAATAACACGCCTGTACCCAATAAAAAGGATAAATAAAGGACTATTTTGAAAACAAAATTAACCGACTTCTAAAACAAACACAAAAAGGGTAAAATAACTTTTCTTTCGGAAGTCGGTGGCAAACTGGCGATGAAATAAAAACAAATTCACCGACTTCCGAAAGAAAAGTTATTTTACACTTTTTTGTATTTGTTTTAGAAGTTGGTTTATTTTCAAAAAGTTTTTATTAATAGTAATTTCTAATTTAACCCAACATTAACAATCACAATTTAACGAAAGAGTAAGTAATTAATAACAAGTTTAATAACGAGTAATTTAAGAAAAAGTTACCAGGCTTTATGATTCAAATTAATAACTCTAATTTATCTATTACGTTATTATTTAAATGTATATAAATCAAAATATTGTTATATTAATTGAGCAAAATGTTTAACAATCAACAACAACTTCTGCATTTTTTCATAGTATTCAAGTGCTCATTGATCACTTTCAACTTCATCCTCTTCGTCAGTTTGAGGAAGAGTTTCCACAATCTGAGATTTATAAGGTAGTTGTGAGTATTCAGCATGAAAACGTTTTGGAATTGATCCATTTTCACACAACCGTTTGAGATCATTATACTTAGCAGTAGCAATAGGCAGGCTACTTGTATATAATGGCTGTAAGTTAGATACCATCACTCCTTTGTGTCTCTCCATGTTTTCTGCAGATAATTCCACATTTCTATTAGTCCTTTTTCCTTTTCCCTTTCCTTTTCCTTTACGCTTTGTCTCTTCAAATAATTGCAATGTATGTGATTCAGTACCTTCCCTCATTGAACATTTGTATTCCATTTGATCCAAAGTCTTCTTTTTAAATGTGGCAATTCTTAAATCCCTATATTTAAATTCTTTCAGCGATTCCTTAGTGAATGTTTTGACAGCTATTTCCTCCCAGTTTCCAAAAAAATCTTTGAGGTCCATAACCGTAACCTTATACGGGCTATCATCAAGGATATAGCCTTAAAGCTAAATCCTTGATGTTTTCTTCTTGTACAGTCTTTTTTTTCTTTCTACGTTTGTTTTTATTCTTTCCATCATCACTAGAATAGTCATGTTCATTATTGGTAGCCCAATAATCTGAACTATCCGCGGGAAACGGAAACTTTCTTCAGTGTCGGAGAGGAAATCTATATAAGTTTTTTTTAAACTTCTCCTGCAGTACCGAGCGTCGGTTTTTTGAGATTCATGAAGCGGGTCTTCATCGGGATGTAGGTGAGTATCATCGTTTTCATTTTGTTCTAAACTGTGTGTTGCACTGAGCAGCGGATCAGTAGTTGAAGTAGACACAAACAGCGGATCTTGAGTGGAATGTAGGTGAGTTTCATTGTTACTCAAACAGAATGTTGAGCTGAGCAGTGGAGCAGTCGACGTAGTCACAAGCAGCAGTTCTTCATATGGATGTGAGTGAATAGCATCATTATCCTGTTGTTTCAAGCAGGGTGTTGAGCCGAACAGTGGAGTAGTCGGAGGAGATACAAGCAGTGGGTCTTCAGCGGCATGTAGATGAGTGTTATGGTGAGTGTCATCATTGTAATTTTTTTCTAAGCATGGTGGCGAGCTGAGTATTGGAGTAGTCGCGGGAGAAGCAAGCAGCGGGTCCTTGGCAGGATGTGGGTGAGTAGCATAGGTGTCATTTTTTCGCAAGTTGGGGGTCATCAGCGGGATGTAGGTGAGTATCATAGTTTATATTTTTTTCCAAGCAGGGTGTTGAGCTAATCAGAGGAGCAGTCGCGGGAGACGCAAGTAGCGGGTCTTCGGTGGAATGTAGGTAAGTATCATAAGTCTCATTTTTTTCCAAGCAGGGTTTTGAGCTGGGCACTATTGAGGAAGTCATGGTTGGTGTCAATAAAGAAAGTGATGGCTTTGGTGTATTTGTATCCGGGAGCATAATAAACGACTTTGCATCTTTAAGTTTGGAATATACAGAGATAATTTTTTTTTTGTTTGAAGCCCAAGTTTTTTGGAGGTCGACTGGACTAGCCTCTGGTGTACAGCTTATTATAGATGTATCACTGTCATTTGACTTCGATAAAGTGCTGTGTCTTTTCCGCTTATTAGGCTTGATTTCTGCTTCGTTGTTTTCTTCGATTTCCATGCCGTTTGAATCCTCTTCTTTACTCGGTTGTTGTTGCGGCGCCCCACGCCTCCGCGCTCCCGGCGAAACCGTGTGCTAACCGCTGTTTGACGGGCGGTAGTTGCGCTGAGCGAGATCAAGAGTGCGAGGGAGAGAGGTGATTGCTCCGTCTCTGTCTCGCCCTATGCGCGCGCTGGTGCACCCGTCTCGTGGTGTGCGTGTTGTAGTGTCGAAGAGTGATGCCTGGACCTGCGGGGTCCGAGGATGCCGGGGGGGTTAAATAATACGGCTGCCTTCTCTTCGAATTGAAGGGGGCCCAGACCGTCCAAAGAAACAACGAAATTTCCCCGGCTCTTCCTATAATGCTTCCTAGTATTCCTAGCTTCCAAGTATTCCTGGCTTCTTGAGTCTTGAGTTGAGAGAGAGCTTCCTATTTGCGAGTAGGTATCCGATTTTCACTGCATAAATCGCCTAATTTCTTAATCGCTTAGCTACCTCGGTGAATTACCTTACAGAGAGCCCCTAAGCGCGCCGTGAAACTTGATCGTTTTTCGCCTAACGTTTACTTTGGATTGTCTGGTTTTTACCCCATAACTTTATTATTCCTTCTTAGATCACAAAGTGTCTTACATAGTTAGATTCGGCGTGATGCGCCCTATCTTACAACATATAACTTAAGCTATATCCTGCCTAAACCGTAGAGATACAAGCCATTATCTCTTTGAAAACCTATTTTTCGGGTAATAAAACAATGGAAAACATTTTCCCCTGCCTATGTTTTCGAGTCTATGTAAAATGTTTTTATTTTATATTATTCCCTACCTAATTACCTATCTTTTGGCTATTTTTCCCTATATCTAGGTCTCATATATTTCCCGTAAAAAACCAATATACATGAAAATTCTCAATAATCTTAAAAACGTCATACTATCGTTACTAAGAGACCTAGATTAACATAGTTTGGAGTTCTAAACTCCTCGTAACCTATACTATCGAATTGCACTTAAGATATTTCAAAATATAACAATTAAATTTCAGGTTAACATTTTCAAGGGGCGAACGAGGGCCATATCGCTATTTCACTCACTCGTAATGCTTTGTCTCGCTCGCGCCTTGCTTACAAGTTTTAAGTGTTTATTTCAGTAGATGCGTCGCTGACATCCTCCCCCTCGTGCGCAGCACCGACTCCTGGCTTGGCGACGCCGTTGCTCGACGCTCCGTTGGCGGGTGACTCGTTGTCTCGTCCTCCATCGTCTCGAGCTGGAACCAGTAGCACCACCTTGGTGCTTGGGCGCCTCAGGACTCCTCCGGTAGTGCGAACGTCTATGACTCTCGTGTGGCCGTCCGGTCCAGGGTAGACACGGACGACTTCTCCTCGTGGCCATGTTCCTCGTGGTAGTGTGGAGTCCACTATGAGGACTGTGTCTCCACACTGCAGATCACGGGTGGTGATCTTTCCGTCGACTTTTCTCGGGATCAGAGTTGGTAGGTACTCTTTCACCCATCTTGCCCAGAAGTGGTCGATGAGCCTTTGAGCCACTTTCCAGTCTCGTCGTTCACCGAAGTCTTCGTTAGTGAATGCCCCCAGTCTTGGCATGCCACTTGATCTTCCAATGAGAAAATGGTTGGGCGTAATGGCTTCTTCATCTTGGTCTTCCGCCACGTCGACTAAAGGCCTGGAGTTGACGATGTGTTCGGCCTCCAGCAGTAAGGTGTGTAGAACCTCTTCCTTCGGGAACTTCTCCTTGAGCGTCACCCCAAGCGCCGTCTTGATCGACCTCACCAAGCGTTCCCAGGCCCCGCCCATGTTAGGTCCGCCTGGTGCCGTGAATTTCCAACGCACCCCCATCTTCTCCGCTTCCGTAACGACCTCTTCTTTCTTCAATTCTTCTAGGGCTTCTTTCAACTCTTTGTTGGCCCCCACGAAGTTTGTGCCGTTGTCGCTAAACATTGATTTCGGCATTCCTCTTCTTGCAGCCATTCTTCTCAACGCCAGGATCATCGAGCTCGAGGAAAGAGATGCAGCAAGTTCTATGTGGACAGCCCTGGTCGTTAGACACGTGAATAAGGCTCCCCACCTCTTCTCGTGACGTCGTCCTACCGTGACGATCATGGGACCGAAGTAGTCTACGGCGGAGCTTGTAAAGGCTGGCTCCCCGTAGCGTAGTCTTTCTTCCGGCAGGTCTCCCACTGGTGGTCGTTGTGGTGCACTCCTGTGTAACTTGCACCACTGGCATTGATGTGCTGTCGCTCGTACTGCAGATCGAAGCCCCAGGACCCAGTACCGCTGCCTCACTTCGTTCATGACCGTCGCGTGATTTCCGTGGTTGAAGACAGTGTGGTAGTGCGCGATGAGAAGTCTCGTAACCTGATGTTTGCTGTCTAGCACGACTGGACGTTTGAAAGTCGAGACCAGTCCTTTCACAGCGTCGATTCTTCCCCTGACGCGTATTAAGCCGTCTTCCATGGTTACGTCGATTTTACTTAATTTGCTGGATCTGTTCATCGGTTTCATCTTCTCTAATGATGAAATTTCCTCCTTGAAGCTCTCCTCTTGGCTCCTTCTGAGCAGAATTTTCTCTGCCATCTTCATGTGGCTGTCTTCGATAGGTAGAAGTCTTCTTGTCTCTTTCACTTCGTATCGTATTGACTTCTCCTTTTCCTTTTTCTTATATTTTCCCCACGTAGGATCCGCCCTCTCGTGTCGTCTTGAAATGTTCACTCGTTGAGTTTTCCGTTTACACATGTCGATGAATTGAAGTACCCTCGCCGTGGCCCGCAGCAAACGATTCCAACTAGAATACCTCGTTGGATCTGGAGTGCTGAACCGGTTGACGACCTTCGTTACTGTGACGATTGACGTTTCTTTCTCTTCCCCTGTTGGTTCCGCCTTGAAATTGCGAGGTTTGGGCCAGGATCCTTCATCTTCCTTCAGGAACGCTGGACCAGTGAACCATCTATGTTTTCCATTGAACTCGTTAGGGACGTCTCTCGTCGCGTCGTCAGCAGGGTTGTCCTTCGTCGATATCCATCTCCATTCGTGTGGTTTGGAGGTATCTTCAATCTCGGCAAGTCGGTGGGCTACGAAAGGCTTGAATGTCCTTGGATCTGACTTGATCCATGACAATACTGTGCTCGAATCCGTCCAGTATGTCTTCTTAGTCACTTTGACATCCAATTCTTCCTCGATAGAGTGCGCCATCCGAGTCCCCAGTAGAGCGGCTTGGAGTTCTAGCCGCGGCATGGACACCGGCTTCAATGGAGTGACCCTCGCCTTTCCTGCTAGTAACGTGACGTCGTAGAGGCCTTCGTCGTTCCTTTGTCTCCAGTACACGGCACAGGAATAAGCCGTCTCGCTTGAATCCGTGAAGACGTGTATCTCCCCCTCGTGCCTGGAGTGTCCGATGCACCTTGGAATTCGAAGGTCCTTCAACAATTGCAGGTTCGTCAGGTATCTTCTCCATTGTTCTTCATTTTCTGGCGTGACTTCATCGTCCCATCCGACCCCGCTCCTCCATATATTTTGCAGAAGTCTTTTTCCCTGTATGAGCACGGGTGATGCCAGCCCCATAGGGTCAAAGGTTGACATCACGGCACTCGTGACTTCCCTCTTCGTTGGCGTCTTGCCTTGCTCAACTACTTCTTGAACATTTCTCAGAGTGGTGCGAAATCCCATTTCGTCCTCTTGAGTGAACCACCTTAGGCCCAATGTCTTTTCTTCTTTCGATCCTAGCTCAACTTCCTTGTTCATTTCATTTTCATGAGCTATTTTCTTCAGTACCGTCGATCGGTTGGATGCCCATCCTCTGAGCTCGAAGCCTGCTCTTCTATGGATGGTATCCACTTCGCTGGCGATTTTCGTGGCTTCTTTCTCCGTTTGAAAACTGTGTAAGTAGTCGTCCATATAATGGTTCCTTTCTATGGCTTGAACCGCTTCAGGGTGTTGCTCTCTGAAGTCTTCAGCGTTTCGGTTCTTCACGTAGATCGCAGCGCTTGGAGAACAAGCTGCACCAAATATCACTGACGTCATTCGATACTCTTTTGGTTTTCCTGTACGTCGATCTCCTCTCCATAGGAACCTTAGGCTGTCACGATCCTCTTCTCTTATTTTAACTTGGAGAAACATTTCTTTGATGTCCGCCACCAATGCCACGGGATGTTGCCGGAACCGTAGTAATACTCCAAACAGGGACTGAAGTAGGTCTGGCCCTGATAGGAGTGCGTCGTTCAAGCTCTTCCCCGCGAACTTTGCGTCGAACACCAATCTCCTCTTCTTCTTCGTAGGATGCGTGACGGCAAAGTGAGGCAGATACCATTTCCTCGACGACAGTGATTCTTGTGGCGCTTCCTCTGCGTAACCATTTTCCAACAAATTTTCGACTTGTTTCTTATATTCTTCTTTGAAGCCCACGTCTTTATCCAGCTTCTTTTCGATGCCCCTCAGTCGGCACTCTGCAGACTTGTAATTCTCTGGCATCGTTTCCTTTTCATTCTTCCAAAGTAGTCCAACCTCGAAGCGCCCGTTATCCAGCCTTCGAGTGGTTTTCTTCAGTATTTCGATTGCTTTCCCCTCAGCATCCGTGCTTGGCCGGCGTGGTTGCACTCCCAATGATTCTACGGAAAAGTGTTCCCTGATGAGCTTGTCCAAGTCGTCTTCTCGGGTGGAGATGTGCGCGCAGGTGAGGAAGTTGACCGGTTTGTTTGCCCCCGAGTCGGATCCATGGAGTACCCACCCTAGGTACGTGAGTGATGCGACGGGCTGATTCTTCCTCCCTTTGCGTGTTCCTCGTGATACGATCAACTCCCAATTGTCTTGGCCAATCAAAAGCTCCGGCGATTCTTCTTCGTAATACAACTGGTCGGCCATTTTACTGAGATGTGGTAGCTCCTCGATCTTCCTTTTGTCCACCATCTGAGGCGTAAGGTGTAGATTGTCGATAGTGCGTGCCCCAGTGATGAGCCTCTTCCTGTCTTGATGGATCCCTTTAATCCTCAAATCCACTTTCATTGAATCCCTCGTTGTGATGGTTCTTCCTCCCACCGTTTCCAGAGTGAGGGCTTCCTTGGGTCCTTTTAATCCAATTTGGTCAGCCACTGACGAGTTCAGCATGGTGACCGTTGACCCTTCATCCAATAGTGCCAAGACCCTGGCACTTCCTTTCGGCCCGTATAATTCCACGGGTACCATCTTCAAATACGCCTTCTTGGCTCTCGTAGTGTTCACTTGAAGAACGTTATTTGTCACTTCACTTTCCATTTTAGATGACTGTTCTACGTGCTTCGTTTCGTGTAACAGGTGATGATGCCACCTCTTACATTCCTTGCAAGCTGGCTTCTTGCACTCTTCTTTCCTGTGACGACCTTGAAGACACTTGAAACACACTTTTGTTTTCAATGCGATATCCCACCGCTGCTTCGTCGATGCGTCCAGGAACTTCTTACATTCAACGAGTCTGTGACTCCCTTGGCAGTGTGGGCAGGATCCTCTTTCCTGCTCACTCGCGGCGTGTGCGGTTTCCCTCCTCGTGTATTGTTTCTTAGTTGCACTTTCTTGCATTGCGTATGGTCCGCATCGGTCCGCTTCACGATTCAGAAATTTTCCCAGATGTATCAGATCCACGTCTTCCACCGCAGCAGTGTAGTCGAACCACCTGTATCGAAGTACTGCTGGCATTTTATCCACAATGATCTTCAACATTTCGGGCGACTGAAGATATTGCGGTTTCTTCAAACCCTTCACGGTTGCCACCACATTGTTTACTTGGCTAGCAAACACGCACACGTCCCGCGCACTTTCGCTCATTTTCGGCAGGCCCCTGAGCTTCTCCATTTCGGCCAACACCAATGCATCCGGTCTTCCAAAGCGTCGTCGAAGTGCTTCCATCACTTCCTCCGGCGCACACTCCGAATACAAGAGGCTCTTCACCGCCTCCCGTGCTGTTCCCTTAATGGATTTTCTCAGCCTCGCCATATTTTGCACTGAAGAGAAACTGGCTGCACTATCCTCGTACACCGTTTTGAAGGCGAGCCATTCACCGTTGCTTCCATCGTAGAAGGGTAGTTCACTCATGTATCCCGGAACTGTTGCGCTTCTCGATGACGCACTTATTGCCTTCATGATAGCTTCGGCCAGTTCTCTCGTCCCTCCAGTGGTCGTATTCGAACGATCTTCGTGCTTGACTGTTTCACCCTTGGTAAGCCCCTCCCCGGACTTGCCTTCCGTTGGACGCCCCTCCCCGGACATCCTTTCCACGGTGTCAGCCACCCACTTCTGGACGTTCACTTCCCGATCCACTGGTTCCTGTATTACGGAATCATTGTCTTCCAGCTGCAGTAATTCCAGGCGGGTCCTCGCCAATGCAGCTGCTGCTCGTGCCTCCTTCAGTTCCAGTTCAGCCAACTCAGCACGAGCTTCCAATTCCTTCTTCCTGTTTCTGCTTTCAGAAACTATTGATGCAGGCCTATGCGGATCCTTTGACCTCCTCTCAATGCTCTTGTGCTTCGGGTCTTCCTTGTTCTCAGCAGAAGCGCCTTCCTTGATGACAGTACCGGTCGTCGTGGTCTCGTACGACGTCCCCGACGGATATGTTCCCTCCGTTGTGGTACCCGACGTTCCTCCTGATTCACCCGTAGCACCACTCGACTCTTCTGTTGTCGGCGTTGGTTCCCGCCGACCGCTTCCTTTGTTACTCCTTGTAACCGGCATACTTCCGATGTGTATGCGTCCTTTTCACTCTTCGAAACGCCGCGTAGTTCACGCACTGGTATATCCGGCTCGAAGGACCAGCTGTTGCGGCGCCCCACGCCTCCGCGCTCCCGGCGAAACCGTGTGCTAACCGCTGTTTGACGGGCGGTAGTTGCGCTGAGCGAGATCAAGAGTGCGAGGGAGAGAGGTGATTGCTCCGTCTCTGTCTCGCCCTATGCGCGCGCTGGTGCACCCGTCTCGTGGTGTGCGTGTTGTAGTGTCGAAGAGTGATGCCTGGACCTGCGGGGTCCGAGGATGCCGGGGGGGTTAAATAATACGGCTGCCTTCTCTTCGAATTGAAGGGGGCCCAGACCGTCCAAAGAAACAACGAAATTTCCCCGGCTCTTCCTATAATGCTTCCTAGTATTCCTAGCTTCCAAGTATTCCTGGCTTCTTGAGTCTTGAGTTGAGAGAGAGCTTCCTATTTGCGAGTAGGTATCCGATTTTCACTGCATAAATCGCCTTACCTTAGCAGTATCTTCAGCCTCTTAGGGGCTGGTTGGGACGTCGAGCATATGCTCCTTGCCCCTGCAGAATCTCGGGGGGCAACTACCCCCCGGTAACTTAACCCTACGCAGGTTGCAATTGAGACAACTCTGCGCAGGGGCTGTATTGCACTCAGTGCTTTCAATTCTTGTATTTCTTTTTCGTTTTATTATCATGTTTAGTTTAGTTTGGCGCGCTGCTTACCTCCGGAGGCTCCGTATTATCCGATATCAGGAGCTCTCGGGGTAGTGCGCGCCACGTCTTTTTCGCGTCCGGTGGCCTCGTGTGGAGTGGTGCTAATCCGTGCAGGTGAGTATGTGGTCCGTTGTCCGCTGAGTCGAACATCTTCCTGGCCAGTCGAACCACAAACCCCTCCACGGATTCCATCCCAGTGTCTCTGCTGATCGTGTCGTTTTTGACGTAGCGCCCGGCTCCAGTGATAACTCTGAGCGCTACGTTCTGTTGGGCTTCGATCTTTTTCTTGTTTGTTGCCGAGCACAGATGGAACCAAGCTGGGGCTGCATAGGTCAGTCTAGACCGTATGTATGTCTTATAGATCCCCAGCTTGGTCCTCAGTTGCAGATTACCCTGGAGCACGGGGCGAAGCATGGCTCTGGCCGTTCTAGCTTGCCTCGTCGCGCGCTCCACTTGTGCAGCCATTGTTAAATTCTTGTCTATTTCGACTCCAAGGTATCTCACTGATGTTTTCCAGTCTATGGGTTGACCTTGGAGCCGAAGTTTTTCTTGGGTACGTCTGGTCCTACCGACAAGAATCGCCGCAGTTTTTGTTACATTGACTGCCATGCGCCACCTGTCGAGCCAGTCGGGAAGCAAGTCAAGCAGTCTCTGCATTCTCCTGCAGGCAATCTTAGGTGATGTTGAAGATGACATGTACGCGCTGTCGTCAGCGAATAAGGCTAGGACGACATCCCTCTCCCCTTCCTTGAGATGGTCCTTCAAGGTGGGTATGTCGTCCGTGTACAGTGCGTACAGTCCTGGCGATATACAACTGCCTTGTGGCACACCCGCTTGAATGGTCTTGGTTTCCGAATCGCGGCCTTCGACCGATACGTAGAAGGACCGGTTGGCAAGGAATGCGGACACAATTTTGAGATATTGTGTCGGTAAGTCAGTCTTCATTAGTTTGTAGAGAAGGCCCTCGTGCCACACTCTATCGAAGGCCTTCTCTACATCCAAGAACACAGCCACTGTATTGCGTTTAGCGTTCATCTCATGGCTTAAGTGATGAACCACCCGCGTGAGCTGTAGTGTGGTGGAGTGGCGATTCCTAAAGCCGAACTGCTCTGGCCGCGGAGTGATGAATGGTCTCATCCTCCATAGTAACAGCCTCTCAAAGAGCTTCGCTATATGAGGTAATAGCGAGATCGGGCGGTAGGATGACGCCAGTCTTCGGTCTTTTCCTTGTTTAGGTAACACTATCACCCTGGCCTTTTTCCACATGTCGGGGAAGTGTCCTGTCCTTAAGATGCCATTGAATAATCGGGTGATCGCTATTACTCCCTTTCTGGGAAGGTGGTGTATAGCCGTGATAGCAAGACCGTCATGCCCTGCCGCCTTCTTCCTTGGCAGCCTTTTGATTGCTCTGGCTACCTCAGCTGGAGACATGAAGTCATTACCTCCCAGAGGTTGAGGTATTTGAGCTAATTGATCTCTGACTACCCTGCTCACTTCATTATGATGTGCTAGGGCTTCCATCGATATACCATGCCTTATCTGGTGTGGCTGGAATTGCCGTTCGAGGTGGTCGGCTAGTATGTTGGCCCTGTCTAAAGGGTTAAATCTCCTCTCACCGGATTCGTCATAGAGAGGATATATTGGTTGTGGAGTGGTGGTTAGACATCTACTTAGCTGGTGTAGATTGGTCATGTTCTCACCAGCTCTATCAATCACGCCTTCCCAGTTATCGCCTCTCCATGCCTCTACGGCCATTGAGACTTTCCCCGTTATGGCATTGAGTCTCCTCTTAAGGGTGGGGCATCTCGTCTGGGACCAGCATCTCCTTAAGTATCTCTTTTGTTGGATATCTCTCTGTAGAGTCAGTGGCAATTCCGTTCTTTTGTGCGGCAGGTTGCGTACGGATGACGCTGCTTCTTTAGCAGCAGCCATTTCCTTCGTTAGCTGCTGAGCTGCCTTTTCAACCTCCTCAGCTGTAGTGCACGGTCCTACCGTGATCCCTTCCAGCGTTCTTTCATATAGTGCCCAGTCAACCCTTATGTTAGAGGCGGGCACTTTAGGGCTGATTGATGATCCGACTGTGACCAAAATGGGTAAGTGTGGTTGGTCGAGGTCATACAGCACTTCCACTTTGATGGTACCTCTGACGTTCTGGTATGCCACTATATCCAGAACGTCAGGTCTGTAGCTTGCTTCGGTTGGTATGTGCGTCGGCTCATCAGGACCGATAACCTCGAAGTCTTTCGCTTCTGCGACTGTGTATAGCGTTCTGCCTGCTGGGTTGATGGTGCGTGAACCCCAGGCCGTATGTTTCGCATTGAGGTCACCAATTAGGAGTGTGGGTAATGAGTCATCGAAAATTACTCCATAATCAGCTGCTCTCAGTGTTGGTGTTGGTGGTCTGTATGCTGCAAACACTCTCAGCTTACCATGTCCTGTGTTGATCAAGACGCCATTCGCCACGAGGTCGTGCAGTACTGGATGAGTCAGTTCGTCATGCACAATATCTCTCCTTACTAGGGCCGCTGTTCCTCTATAAGCGACCCCGCTGGGAGAGATACAGTCCCGTCTGTATGGAAAGTAGTTGGACATCCTTAACTCCTTTTTCGGGTTGAGCTTCGTCTCGCCCAGGAGGACTATGTGAACGTCCTGCGACTGAGCGATAAGTTTCAGCTGAGTTATTTTCCCGGTGATGCCACCCGGGTTCCAGTATAGTATGCGTAGGTCAACAACCATACTGGAGCCGGGCGAGATGATGGAGACCACGCCTTGCCACTTCTTGGAGATTTGCTCCGGCCGCAAGTGCGACGAGCAGATCCGTCAGGATCCCAATTAAGATGAAAATTGGGTTCCCGCCGCTGCTCGCTGGTAGAAATGAAGGAGGGGGAGGAGGATAGAATCCTCCATGGGCATACTGCAACTCTGGTCCACCCTCCCATTGTTGGGCTTGTGTAGGCATCCTTGCTTGTCTTCTAGGGTCCTCTGTCTGAGCTTGTATGCGCTGAGTAGGCCTAAAGCCTTCAGGTTCAGGTTGGTGTACTGGTGTCTTGGTGGCCCTTCTAGCTTCTGGTTGCGCTTGGTCAATGTTGCTGGGTGGGGCTGTTCTATCCTCTGGTTGAATGGGAGCGAACGTAGGTATAGAGGGTCTACATTCGCCTCCCCTTGATTCATTGCTCGTAGCCATCGGAGCTCTCGCCAGCTGTTCTGTTGGTAAAGGAGTGGAGGCGGCCGTGGGGGGGGCATCCGGCCTCTTTCTTGACTTGGCTCGACTGCGTCTCCGTCTGTTACGCTTCCTTTTCCTGTTTGGCAGCGGCACTCCCCTCTCAGTGGGTAAGTTTGCCGCAGGTGTCCAAGTAGGTGTTTGGGTAGGTAGGGCTGGCCACATATCCCTTTGGGGGAGTCTAGGGTGGCCACTCCAGCCGTACGTTGGTAGGGGGCACTCAAAGCGGGATGCCGCTTGAGCTCCGACCACTTGCTGACCCATTTTCGGTCTTTGGTGCCACTGTTGTTGCTGCTGTTGTTGCTGTTGTTGCAGTTGTTGCTGCTCTGGTTGCATCTGTTGTTGCTGTTGGTACTGCTGTTGCCTCGGCTGCCTTGTCTGGCGTTGTGGCGGTCTTGCTTGGGACTGTACGACCACTTGAGGCTGTTGAGATTGCCGATCCATATGATGGTCTCGCTGTTGCTGTTGTTGCGTTTGTTGGTTCTGGCCCGTCTGTTGTTGATATGGTGGGGCGGTTCTCGGGTAGGGTCCCTGGACTCTCACCCCCCTCTTTCTAGCCTCCCTTAAGTAGTGGGGGCATCTTCTGCTGTTCGCCACATGTTTGCCCTTGCAATTGGCGCATTTCGGTGCTTGGGCCGGGTCTTTGGTGCAGTCGGCGGCGAGATGTTCCTCCGCGCATTTTACACAGCGCGGGGGACGATGACAGCCGCCGGAAGCGTGCCCAAACATTTGGCATCGATGACATTGGGGTACCGCTCCGAACTTCGGAACCCACCCTTCTACTTGAATGTTCGGGATGTTAAGCAGCTCATTCAACTCATACAGCCTCTTCTTGTCCTCGTCGTTGAGCCGCTCCAGTGATGCAAAATAAACTGGGCCCCCTTTACTCCCCCTCCTAGGGGGAATCTCCTTGACATACTTAACAGCAAAGTCGTTGGACTCCAGTTCTTTGATGATCTCCGTTGGATTAATACCGTAAGAGAGCCCCTTGATTGCTACCTTAGTTGGTAAGTCCTCTGCCACAGCGTAGCAATGCCAGGAGACTGACTTGTCTGCTGCTGACGCCTCTGACAGGGCGCGTTGAACCGCCCTGAACTCTTCAGGAGTAGAGCTTGTAAAGCGAAAGCCTTTCCCCATAGGCTTGACGCTGAGTGGGCGGCCTAGCTGAGCTTTTAATTTTGCGAAAATGGCTATCCAATTTGGTAAAGATTCTACTATAATGGGTGGATAGCCTTTCATCACCCTTTTGGGTGGTTGTGATGACGTGGTAGCAGTACCTTGATTCTGTGGTCCGTTCGGGCTACTCGTTCTGGTGATGGGTGGTGACGCTAGCGCCGCCGCATAGGAGCGCGCCGCATCTGACGTTGGTGATGGTGGCGATGGCATGGGCGCCGCGTCCATCGGTACTGACTCTAAAGCCGCGTACGACGTGGAGTCAGTATTGCATTGTTTATTTCTATTTGCATCTTCTTCAATCTCAATGTCTGAGTCGGAATCGACGGTAATATTTGCGGGTTTACCATCGGATAATGCTAGTGAGTTGAAGGAAGCAGCCGAGCTTGATGATGTGCTACGGCTGCTCCTGCGGGTCTTCCTCGCGCCTGACGTTGACGGCTGCGGGTCTGTTGCTTGCTTCTCGGGGGTGACAGAGGTCTTCTGCTTCAGCCTCTTTTCATCCCCCCCCTGGTCCTCATCAGAGGAGTCGCGCCTCTTTTTTGGGGCGCATCTGCCCGGAGGCCTCCGTTTGGTTTCGTGTTTAGATAGACGCTCAGGTCCCCCAACCACGAGCCCTTGGTCGGCTGCCTTCGATTGGCTCCTGCTATATGTTGCCTTTTTGGATACAGGTGTCGCCGACTTCGTGGTGGCAATAATCTCACCTGTTGCTGCTGGTGCACCCTGTGGGGAGGGATCGATTTCGCACCCTACGGAGGAAACATTCCTCTCTGGGGCGAGTCCCTGGCCTCCCGTGTCGGGATTCTCTTTGTGCTTCCGTACCTTACGGACCGCCTTAACGTGTAAGGGATCCGGTGCCAAGTACGTAGTCTTACTACTGTCCATTAAATTTCTTTCTGCTATACAGCCCTCGAAGGGAACTGTTGAGCGACGCGAGAATGGGTCGGGCGCTTTACGCGGCGGCGGCCGGTCCTCGTCTGCCATGTTGCCTGGATCACCTTGATGATGATGGTGGTGATGGTGAAGATGATGATATCACTTTCAGTGTGTGACCGTACCACTAGTTACGCGACCCCCTTGAGGCGGTGCGTCCCCAACCGGGTGGAATCTTGTGATGAAAGCCCAGCTAGGTGACCGCACACGGAAGCCTCGCAACTAGCGTATAGGTGAACTAGTGATGATATTTATCGAAGTTGCAGTCTCAAGTGATTTGATCTGGGGTTTTATAGCAAAACCCCTAGTCAAAATCTGCCCTACTGTCAAGCGGTGTAGGTTACGGTAAATAACGCAAGCGCTCTAATCCGGGCACGAAGTCCGTTGGTGTGCGGGGGTGAGGCACAGTGGGAGGATCACGCCGGAGCGGACCTACGACCACCGTGCAACCGAACACTTCCGAACGACGATGTCGGTGGAAAAACCTCCGAGCAAGGGGAGGGGGTGTCGGAAGTGTGGGGGGCGTCTCAACGCTACTGCGGAGAACGATGTCCCACCCAACCGAGCACCTGCCGAACACTTAACTCGGGAAATTTTCCCGAGGAACCCTTCAAAGACAATAGCGTATGGTCGCTGAATCGCCTCGAAGTTGGTCCTCCATATGCATATATATAAATATATATATGATGCATCCATAAATCGCCTCGCCTCAAGCATGCCTTCAGCCCTTGGGCTGGTCGGAGTGTCGAGCTCATGCTCCTTACTCCTGCTTAAACTCTAGAAGCAACTACCTCTAGGTAACTCTCCCCTGCGCAGGTTGCAATGGGCAACTCTCTGCGCAGGGTATGTAATGCACTTCGTGCTTTCTACTCTTGTTTCTTGTCTGTCTCGTCTCATGTTATTGGCTGTGCGCCACTTACCACCGGAGTCTCCGTATCATCGGATATCAGGAGCTCACGGGGCAGTGCGCGCCAGTTCCTGGTCACGTCCGGGGGTCTCGCGTGTAGTGGCGCAAGGCCGTGGAGATGCGTGTGCGGTCCGTTGTCCGCCCTATCGAACATCTTGCGCGACAGTCGGACTACGAACGCCTCCACGGTTTCCATCTTTGTATTGCTGGCTATTACATCATTCCTTACGTACCTACCGGCCCCAACGGCGATACGCAAGGCGATGTTTTGTTGTGTCTGTAGCGCCTTCTTGTTTGTGGATGAACATAGCTGATACCAAGCTGGGGCGGCGTAGGTTAGGCGAGTCCTTATATACGTCTTGTATATACCCAGCTTGGTTCTCGTCTGCAGCTTTGAGGCTAGCACGGGTCGGAGCATCGCTCTGGCTGCTCTAGCCGTACGAACCGCGTGCTTCACCTGTTCTTTCATTGTGAGATGGTTGTCGATTTCCACTCCAAGGTACTTGACAGAACTCCTCCATTCGATGCCTTGTCCTTGGAGCTGGAGTTGCTGCGGGTTCTTTCTACCTCTGCTGACAAGTAGAGCGGCGGTCTTTCCCACATTGACCGCCATCTTCCACTTGTCTAGCCAATCCGGGAGTATATTTAGCATTCTTTGCATTTTCTTTGCTGCGCCTTTCGGGTTTGATGATGTAGCCATATACGCGCTGTCGTCTGCGAATAGGGCCAACATGACATCCTTTTCCCCTTCTCGGATACAGTCGGCCAGGGTCGGAATGTCATTGGTGTACAGCGCGTATAGGATTGGCGACAGGCAACTGCCCTGTGGGACACCTGCTTCAATCTTCCTGATGTCTGAATCATGCCCTTCTACTGCGACGTAATATGTACGATCACGCAGGAAAGAAGCCAATAAGCTGTTGTATTGTCTAGGCATTTCTGTACTCATGAGTTTATAGAGAAGGCCCTCGTGCCATACTCTATCAAAGGCCTTCTCTATATCCAGAAACACAGCCACCGTGTGCCTCTTGTTGTTCATTTCCATAGATAGCTTATGTAGTACTCTTGTCAGTTGAAGCGTAGTCGAATGCTTAGTTCTGAAGCCAAACTGTTCGTCTCTCGGCGTGATGTGCTGTTTCAGTCTTCGTAGCAACATCCGCTCGAACAGTTTGGCCATGTGGGGGAGGAGCGATATTGGACGGTATGCATCTGCTCTTCGTCTGTCCTTCCCCGGTTTAGGCAGGACGATCATCTTCGCTCTCTTCCAGGACTCCGGGAAGTGGCCAGTCCGCAGAATCCCGTTGAAGAGTTTGGTGATCGCCGATAAATCGCCTAATTTCTTAATCGCTTAGCTACCTCGGTGAATTACCTTACAGAGAGCCCCTAAGCGCGCCGTGAAACTTGATCGTTTTTCGCCTAACGTTTACTTTGGATTGTCTGGTTTTTACCCCATAACTTTATTATTCCTTCTTAGATCACAAAGTGTCTTACATAGTTAGATTCGGCGTGATGCGCCCTATCTTACAACATATAACTTAAGCTATATCCTGCCTAAACCGTAGAGATACAAGCCATTATCTCTTTGAAAACCTATTTTTCGGGTAATAAAACAATGGAAAACATTTTCCCCTGCCTATGTTTTCGAGTCTATGTAAAATGTTTTTATTTTATATTATTCCCTACCTAATTACCTATCTTTTGGCAATTTTTCCCTATATCTAGGTCTCATATATTTCCCGTAAAAAACCAATATACATGAAAATTCTCAATAATCTTAAAAACGTCATACTATCGTTACTAAGAGACCTAGATTAACATAGTTTGGAGTTCTAAACTCCTCGTAACCTATACTATCGAATTGCACTTAAGATATTTCAAAATATAACAATTAAATTTCAAGTTAACATTTTCAAGGGGCGAACGAGGGCCATATCGCTATTTCACTCACTCGTAATGCTTTGTCTCGCTCGCGCCTTGCTTACAAGTTTTAAGTGTTTATTTCAGTAGATGCGTCGCTGACAGTTGTACTGTTGGTTGACTTGTCCTGTAACGTTAACAAGCCCTACGGTTAAAATAGTAATTAAAATAACGACTGTCATAATAACTACAGATAACTATAAGTTGCTTTTACATAAGATGAATCTACCTTATCGAAACTATTTCATAATCCATCAAGCCGTTTAGGCTACACAGCGTATTAAAGAAATAAACACCTTCATAAACAATCATCCATTCTAAAACTGTTTACGTTTCTTCTAAACCTATATTATACTTAATAAATACCTAACTCACGTAGGTAGTAAAAGACAATATTTTGTCTTCATGACATTTTTTGTAGGGTGTAAAAACCATACTTTAATTTTATTCTTACTGAATTTTAGGGTGTGTAAACCAAAAATATTGGTGTTTAGGTTGTAACACCAATATTTTGATGACATAAATCAATGATACACAAACTTGCAACTTATACAAATATCGACTTTAAAGTCTAGTAATATAAGTTCATTTTTGAATGAAAAAAACTACCGATAACGTCATAATTAAAAACATCAAGGAAAACGGTAAGAATAATTAAATAATCATAAATTACCTACCTTCTTATTGTCTTTTGATAAGAATCCATAATAGACTGCAGTTGCTTTCTCCTTCTAAGCAATGAGTCGAGATTATTATAAGGTTCGTCCATTTTCACTTCACAATAAAGAAACTAACACTTTTTAGTAACTTACAGTAAATTATACAACTAAAATATCGCAACGAACTTAATCATTCTGAGTGCCGGTTGAATTACGTCTGTAATGTATACAAACAAGTAGTGACAAGTTCGATGCGCGTGGAGAGATAGTTGTGATCTCAAGCATGAACGGCTAGAACGGGACGAGAGATACGCACCTCACGTTAAACAGACATCGTGCCGAACGCTTCGGTGTAGTGAGTAATCGAAGTTTATTTAACTCCGTCTAGGGAGTAAACAACAGACTTTCTAATTTAAGGGGTTTTACCACCCATACCTGGCAAATATGTAACTTGTTTCCTATTTCCAACAAGGGTTTAAATTCAATTCAGATTATCACCGTGTTATACGCTCTAAGTTGAACGTTTATAAACATTACGACAGAGACGTAAATGTTACCTGCCGTAACCTTTGTGAGATACATCTTTTTTACAGACATCAAGAGTTGTCAGAATATTTTTTTACACGGTGTAAGTCACATTTGTTTTTGATATTGTGTTTTACCCTGATTTACATTTAAGAAAATATGTTTGTTTGTAGATACACCAAGTTTGTTGTCTTAATGTAAAAGAAATGTGTTTTGCGACTTGGTTTTTCGAGAATGAGATGTTTAGCGTTAAGAAAATGTTGGGTAATAAAAACCATTTTTTTCACCGTAGTGCAATTTTAAATATACAGATAGATAGAGCGTGAAAAACTAAATAAGACCGCATTAAAAAGTAAATTTGGCCAAAATGGTGTTTACGCCCTTTGTAGCGGAAAGCGTCGGTATCTACTCATGAAACATCGAACAAACACACATGCGCCTATATGTTCCATCCCAGTAGACTCGGAGAATATGACCATAGTGATCTGGTACTATCCGAAATATCCGAATAGTAAAATGAGGCGGATAATTGCATGCCCTAGTCCCAGTAGACTCGGAGACTATGGCCACGGTAATATTATATAGATAACTTTACCGTGCTATGGCCGATGTTCCAGAAACATTCTCAGTCTTGTGTCGAGATTTGAAGTAAATATCATACGCAATTACAATTTACTCAGATCCAAACACGCGTTCGCAACGGAGCTTGACTCGTCGATCTTAACCGATGAACAAGTTAAGCAACGCTTGCTGCGGTCAGGACTTGAATTGTTCAACTGAGCGCTTCCATTCGTAGGGCACGTTAAGCCGTCGATACCGGTTGTCTTAGGGCAACAGTTGTTAGTATGTCGAAGGCCTACTTCTTCTTCTTTGGGTGCCTCTTCACTACTGGTCGTCATCCTTCTAAACTCTTCTTTGTTCAGGGCAAGCCTGAACAGATCTTCAGCCCGTCTTATCCCGGTCCATTGATGAGATGTTGCGGAGCCAGGACAATTTCCTTCTTCCAACATTCCGTTTGCCTGCAACCTTACTCATCATAATTGTTTGCAGCAGTTGATACCGGTTGTGCCGTAAAACATGAACTAAGTACGCAACTTTTCTCTGTTTGATGGTCCTGACAAGTTTAGTCTTTTCAAGTCACATTCGAAGGCCTTCGGTCGGACTGAAAACTTCCGCACTGTGTTTCCACTAACAAAATTGCAATCGAACTGATAGCAGCAGCTGTAGCTGAACGGTGACTTTTATACGGTTTCATATTCATTGTAGAACAGTCCAGTTGCAGTTACGATTCTGTTGACGCCAGCGATCGATCATAACTTTATATTCTGTTAACTCGATATTATAATATACGCGACGCTAACTCATATCACGTTAAGTTCCAATTTGTCTCTAAACTAGTAGAACGGCTTTTTGGGTATCGATCGAACGACAACAGTCGTGCGATTTTCTAAGAGCAGACATCGTTGCATCTTTGACAGCATCCGAAACAAATGACGAGATGACAAGAAACGTTGGAAAAACCACCTTGTGTACAAGGGCGATATCTCACAAAGTATTAGACACGCTTGTCGACGAGCACATCGACGAATCATTAGAGAATCGCACGGTAGTCGACCGAGTCGCAGTGCAGTTGCAGCGGGATATATTATTGTCAAACGTTTTGATATAACATAATTGCCCCCTGGGGTCGCGTGTTGGATTATGGTCCAACATGAACTCTATGAAAGGAAGGCTCAAGTCCCAGGAGTGGGAACATAATGGACTTATGTATTCAAGCATAGATTCATAACAGAGCGTACTTTTGGAATTTTTTGGAAGGCCATATGTAGAGTACATACTCTACGTACACCTGTTTCTCTTCTAGTCTAAGTGCTTCCATTTGTGATGACGTCATGGTTTGAGACGTTCCACCTGTGCTCTACTTTACTACAGATTTAACTGTAGCGATTGAGTGACTCTACGGAAATCACTGAAAATATTTCTTTGCCAAGCGTTTCAGAAGAAAACCTATAAATAGTGGATAGCCACAAGAGAGAATCTCACGACTTAAGTACAAACTTTTAGATATTTTAGCTTATTTTATACCTTTAAGAGAATCTTTTATCACACAATAATTTATCTTAAGTAAGAAAATAGTAGTGAATTTAGTTTTAAAAATATGCTCTACTTTACTACATATAACAATAGAGTGGCTCTCCGAATACTACTATTTATTTGCTTCTTTACTTTATTATATTAATAAACCTAATACAACAATTTCTTAGGCTATCGCGATTACTGAAAAGTGTTCGAAACGTCAGAATAAAATAATATAATACAATACGCGGTTTGCAAAATCTAAAATGATTGAAAAATATACCTAAATTAATAAAATTTGATGCTATAGCTAGGTGTGACGTTATATTTGCTAGTGCTGTCTCTTTCTAATTGAAGCTTTAAACTTATTCTTTGATGCTTACATTTAAACATTACATTATATTATTTTAAAACAATATTGCACATTGTTGTTACATTAAAATACTTTAGAAAGTTTAAAGTAATTTACGAGCGTGTGAAAATCCTTTAAATTTTGATTGGTTCGATTTTAAAGCTCTACATTATGCTAAGCGAGAGCTTTATTTAAAAAACAGCTGCAAGCATCTGGGTGGGTATTCTTGAGGATGCAGGTACGAATTCGGTCCAATCTGTTGATTTTTATGTGCAATTTGTACTCTATATTAATTTTCAAGTGTCTCTACCATAAAGTAATAAATAGATAACCAACTATTCGAATACTAAATTTGTCGTAAGAGATGCTTCTCATCTAATATTTCATTAAAATGAATATTAAGGTGTATGTAATTTTCCCAAATAAGGTCTTCTCGTGTTTAGTTGTAAAAGGTCTTCAACAGCGCAAAGTATGACCACGATCTACTTAATATCTGCAACAAAATATACAATTAAAAATTACCTTAATAATCTAAAATAAAATCAAATTTAACACATATTTTGTAAAACTAGATAATAAAGCTTCATTAGTGACATAGTAAATAAAGTGTTCACTTTGTAGTATATTACGTACATCATCATCATCATCTCATTTTCCGAACGTCCACTGCTAAACATATGCCTCCTAGGACGAATTGGAAGCGGTCTGCATCCAACATCGTCCTGAGACCTTTATCAGGTCGTCTGTACACTGTGACTTTGTGGCCCATACTGCTTTATTATAAGTACCTATAGATTTAACTCCGTCCACTGACGGTGTAAAAGTTGGAAATAAGTCAAGTGATCATTCATGTGTGTGTGTGCACTAGCGAAACATCCCCTACATCAGTGTCCGCAAATTTTATCTAACTAAAATAGTATCGGAGAAGAGTTAAAGTGTGTGAGCCGTTTCTACTTGAAGACTTGGAAAGGAAGTACGTAAATTGAGCACTCACCTCAAGCCGCAGCTGTTTTTTGGACTAATATTGCTGAAAGAAGATATCACTCATCGTTGGTTTTCTCGAAATCTCAACCCACACATCCACACTGCAAGTAAGCACTCATACTTGGACCTGAGCAATAGCCAATCATTTCTCGACACCTCACAACTGAATACCGTCCCATTTTCATTATTTTTATGACTTTTATCATAGTTAACAAAGTCACCATCACAACAACAAAACTAGATAAACGTCAAAAACTAGAAACTTCTGATTTGACAGGAGACGACGTTGACTTTGACATTTCACAAATAAGAAATATTGCCAGGGTTACCAGCTAGGCATAAAAGCTACCATTTCCTACCATTGGAACTCGGTCTTTTAAATCATGTCAAAGGAGAACACAAATGATAGCTTGCCTTCGGCCAACATGGCCACCCCTGTAGTCTGTTGTTCTGGATGTAAGGGAGCGCTTCGCCACACAGACGAAACCATTGCGTGCACCCTTCCTAAATGTGAAAAAAGATTTCACAAAGAAATCTGTATTGGCGGGTCTGCACCGCGGCTCGAGGATTTACCCAAGTGGATCTGCCCGCAATGTAGGTGTGAAGCCAAACGAGGGGGAGATAACTCTTCCACACCGGTCAGAGGTGCCTCCCAACACGCATCCCCCGATGTAAATGTAACGGTGCGGAACATGAAAAGGCCTGCGACAATGAACGCGTCTACAAAAATAAACCTTCCAGTCTCGGACGCAGTATCCCCCCGTTTGCCATCACAGGACCTGCAGGCGCTTACTAGCGAGATTAGACTATTGCGCGAGGAGGTGTCCACCTTCAACGCGAAACTTGAGAATGTTTCCTCTGCCATGGCTGGTCTTCACGAGCAGATGCATCACTTGGTTGCCCGCGTTACAACTTCAGATGAGAAAGTCGACCAGCTGGAAGAGCGTTACCAAGCTGAAACAGCGATGCTCAAGAGTTGCGTCCAAAAACTGGAAAACCAGCTTAACTCCCAGGCGCAGGCTTATTTAAGGAACGAAGTAGAAGTCATAGGCATCCCCGAACGTCCGAATGAGAATCTTCACCACTTGGCGCTCGTTGCGGCACAGAGGCTTGGTGTGGAGCTTAAAGAAGAAGACATTGATTGGGTGCTACGTGCTGGTCCTAAACGAGGCCCCGCAGCATCCGAATCCGCCTCTACCGCTGCTTTCAGCAGACCTGTTGTTATCCGGCTCCTTCGTCGTGTGAAGCGAGACAACTTTCTGAAGTGCGTGAAGACCCGCAAATCCATTACATCTCAGGATCTCGGAGTGGACGGGCCCATAAGAAGGATCTACTTCAACGAGCGTCTGACTCGTGAAAATCGACATTTATTTCGAGAGACTCGCTCTCGGGCTGCCGGCGCTGGGTACAAATTTTGCTGGACCACAAACGGGAGCATCTTCGTGCGGAAACAGGAAGGCAGTCCACCAATACGCATCTGGAACCTCGTCGACTTGGAGGAACGCCTCGGTCCAAGCATCGCATAATTTGATATTGCCAGTGCTTACTCTACAGTGTTATCACAAGTTTCTACTAGATTTTTTATTGTTAAGTTGCATGTTCACTTTCAAATCTATCTGCAATCAGTTGCGCTATTCAGACAAACACCTTCCTTGTGTCACATTAATTATAAGATACCTTATTTTCAGTATGATTCAATGTTCTGCTGATTCATCACTGTCTTCTTCTGTACTTCGGACTTATTGCAATGAGAGTATTTTTATAAGTGCGCAGTCATTAATTCACCTTTCACTTTTTATTGACTCCAGTAATTATTCACCATGGCCTCCTTAGTAGAGCTACTGACTGATTTTGACGAAGCTCTTGATGTTGACTGCCGCCTTTGCGATACTCCCGAATCGTGCAAATACATTATAACAAATCAGTTCAATCTTAGATTGCTCACATATAACATCAGGAGTCTGCAAAAAAACTTTGATGAGTTCACGATACTTCTGAAAAGGTTTTCTGTTCCATTAGATGTTATAGTACTGACTGAGTGTCACCTTGGATCATGTTCCCTGATAAGATCACTTCCCGGCTACTCCCATTTCAGCTCCAAACATGTGAAGAACAAGGCAGGTGGCGTGGTTGCTTATATCCGCGCGGATTGGAGCGTAAATGTAAGCGAACCATCCCTATTGGAAACTGACTCCTTGTTAATTGAACTTCCAAACTCATCGCAGATCCTTGGACTTTACAGGTCCCCCTCATTTTCTAATATCAGTCCGTTTATTGCGTCTCTCGATGATTTCTTTAGAGAAAATCCCAAGGTGAAGTCCGACCTTATTATGCTGGGTGATATAAATATTAACACTCTACCTGACTCGCCTTCTCCTCATCCGCAATATGATGACTATTTGTGTTTTCTGGCTGAACTTGGACTTAAAAACATCACCAGTGTCCCAACCAGGGGTGAATCATGCCTAGATCACATTGTTGTGGGTTTAAAGTCTAAAGCAGTGAGTGTTGTCTGCAAATCTGGTATTACAGATCATTTTCCCGTCTTGGCAGGCATAGGCACCCCCCAAATCAGCACTAGGCTTAACATGGTGTCTAAGACTGATTTTAACTCCATTCTCCGTGAGTTAACTAGTGAAGACTGGTCTAGTGTATTGTCGTCCGAGGATGCCTCGTCAGCTGCCGATTTGTTCTCAACTAAAGTTGGTGATACAGTTACCCGTAACACAAGACAAGTGCGTTTGAGTCGACGTAGAATAGTTCAGAAGGATTGGGTCACGACTGATTTAGTGAAGTCTATGAAGCGCAGGGACTTTCTCCACCTTGAAGCCAAAAAGCAGCCATTTAATGTTGCGTTGCAGACTAAGTACAAAACGCATCAGAACAATTTTAATGTACTACGGAAGATTGCTAAAAAACAATACAATAAAGAATTATTAAATAGCAATAAAAACAACCCTTCTAAAATGTGGAAATCTATCAAGAAAATCTGTGAACTAAATAAGAGTAAAGACGCCAGCTCTTCTTTATTACAATCGAAACCAACTATTAAGGAGTCTCTTAACTTTTGTAATGAATACTTTGTTCAAGTGGGCTCAAATCTTGCGAACAACATTCTGAACGGCATCCGCTCCACCGAAGAAGACCTAGCCGCATTAGTGTCAATCCCTTTCCAGTCATCCTCTTCTTTTTTTATGTCTCCCACTAATAGCTCTGAAATCTTGTGTCTCATCAAAGACCTTAGAAATAGTTGTGCCCCGGGTATTGACGGTATCACAAACAATCTTTTAAAAACTCACTCGCACCTGTTCATTGAACCTTTGACTCACGTGATGAATCTTAGCTTGTCCTCTGGCGTTTTCCCTCTTTGTTGGAAAGCGGCGCTGGTCATCCCAATTCACAAAGCTGGCTCCAAAACACTACCGTCCAACTATCGCCCCATCTCTTTGCTCTCGGTATTTTCAAAGTTACTTGAAAAATTGGTTAATTCAAGAGTGACGAAATACCTTGAACAGTATAAAGTCTTATCTCCTTGTCAGTTCGGTTTTAGAAGGGCTAGGTCCACTGAAGACGCTGTACACACTCTACTCGAAGGAGCAGTCTCCGCTCTAGATTGTGGCAAAAAATGTATCGGCGTCTTCTTGGATCTAGCAAAGGCTTTCGATACTGTATCTCCCAAAATTCTATTAAGGAAGCTCGAATGTCTTGGCATCAGGGGCGTTGCTCTTGACTGGTTTAATAGCTACTTGTCGCAAAGAAGTCAATGTGTGTCTGTCGATGGGCAAAGAAGTAAATTCCTCAACATCCGCTTTGGCGTTCCGCAAGGAAGCATCTTGGGTCCAACCCTATTCACTATTTACATTAACGACCTTATTGGGATTTTTAAAGACTCGGTCTCTACGAAGATTGTCTGTTACGCTGATGATACTGCAATTAGTTTCATGGGAGAGACATGGGCAGAAGCCTCCCAACGCGCGGAGAAGGGTCTTGCCCTGGTCTCGGAGTGGTTGAATGCAAACCTTCTCACTCTCAGCTCCAGCAAAACCAAATTTTTGTGTTTTCATAAAACGCGAGTGTCTGCTCCCTCCAACCTGAACTCTTTACAGATTCACAAGTCTCCTCCCAGCGCTTCTTGTCCATCTGGGTGCTCGTGCCCGCTAATAGAACGCTCTGCCACTATCCGCTATCTAGGTCTCCTACTAGACGAGAATTTAAATTTTAAGTCTCACATTAGTGAGCTAGCTGGCAGGGTCAGAAAAATGATTCACATAATGAAGCTGCTCCGGGAAGGATCTGACATAGAGACACTCAAGCTTGTTTTCACTGCGTTGTGTCAGTCTATATTGGGTTACTGCATCACTGTCTGGGGTGGAGCCGCGAAGACACACATGATAACAGTAGAGAGAGCTCAACGCTCAGTCCTTAAAGTCATGTGTCGGCTCCCTTTTAGATTTCCAACGACTGCTCTTTACGCCTCTACCCAAATTCTTACTGTCCGGCAGCTTTACATACATCGGGTGATAACCGCCTACCACCAGACTTATCGTCTCCAGTCCTCGTCAGCCCCACCTAGTTCAAGCCGCCGTCTCAAAGTAAAAGTTCCTTCCGTTAAGACAAAATTTGCAAAACGATTCAAATATCACTCATACCCATTCATATACCGCTGTGCAAGCAAACACTGTGAACTAACGTGCTCTCTCTACGGTGTCAAAGAGAAAATACGAAGGTGGCTGCTGACCTTGGACTGCGACAACACCGAGAGTCTCCTGGCAACCATTGCTTAGTTTGACAACATTGAGTACCTTTATTAATCCTTTTGTTTTAATGTAACCCCCCCCCCCTTAACTAAATTGGCAAGCACTTATTTTTATTTATTTTTTTATTTCTTCCTCTTAACTTTTTGTTTTTGTCTTCATAATCATCCAGACTGGAATACGATTGTCAGCTGAGCTAAGCTAGGTTCTTATTTTATTGTATTTTATTTTATGGTATTTACAGTTATATTTGAGGTACTTTTTCTTTTTTTTTTCTTTTTCTTTTTTACTTATTGTTATGTTTACTTTATGCAGTTTGTCTGATTTGGAATTAGTTTTATCTTTTGTATCTTTACTTACTTTTATGTTAGTGTACACATACCCTTGCTCTGGTAACCACATCCCGAGTCGATCTCCCGCGATACAGGCCTGGCCTAGTGCGGGGATCACCAGTAACTCCTTTTTTACATAGATTTAAGATAAACCTTAGCTTAAGTACTATGTTTTTTCTTATATTTGTGTTAATGTAACTCTTCTTGGTAATAAAATTATTTGTATTTGTATTTGTATTTGATGACGTCAACCCGGTTTCACAAGAATTTTATTTATAACTTATTACGCACAACTCTCTACAAACTTACGTTCCATATTTGGAATGAAAAAAGGTTTTTCTTTCCATTATTTAAATTTACATGATCTATCAACAAGCTATGAAGTCAATATACTTCATTAGCTTGTTATCATATTATTAGAATACCTTCATCACTCTTCAGTTGAACCTCTCTACTGTCATTCGAGCTACCGGCGAAAACTTGTACATCTTCTCTTTCATAACTGGTCTGACCATCCGATGTCTGTCACGTGACCTCTCTTCTGCGTACAGATGATAACCTTAGGTCTGATATAGTGTAAACTATTTTATCACACGTCAAAGCAGAAACTTGTAACTAATCATTTACTTATAAAAAACTCATTGTTTTATAACAGTGTACCTCTGAATTTCGACAAGTTCAAAACTTCGACAGTCGTTACTTCGAAAAAACATAGTTCGACAAGTCATGGCTTTGACGGGACATATATTCGACAAGAATTTTATCCCAAAAGTTCTGCGTTATATCCTTGTCGAGGTGAAGGTTAGCCTAATTCTGGCGCTTCGCCGGCCGTTGACGCAGCACGCTCGCTATGCTCGCTCGGCTCGCGCGTTTTATAGTCACCACCCATGAGTCCTTTTTAAGCAATTACTTGTTGAACTATGTTTTTTGAAGTAAGCTTTACCTTTATGGATGCAGTTTCGAGTCAATTGATTTTTTTATCCTTCAGTGATAACGCGGTCAAAGTTTGTTATACTCAGATCTATAAATTACACATATATACGAGTATATGTATATCTACATCACCCTAGATCTATAGTATCAACTGGCTTTGAAGAACAGCTGCCGAAAAATACGGTTAAGTGTCAGGTTTCTAATCTTGAGGGAGAGCACCAGAAAGTGTCCATGTCAATGCTGTGGATCCATCACGAAGGTACCTTCACCGAAAGCTTAAACCTGATGAAGAGAGCTATCCAGAGGCTGCCAGATTTGCGATCGACCCTCATCAGACACGGTTCTGAATGAGATACCATGTTTACCTCTTACTATGTTTAGGGTTAAAACTAAGAGTAATAATCTTCTCTTCTCAGCCGATTCGCTTTTGGCAGAGCGGTCATGGCTGTCAAGTAGTAGTGGGGCAGATGTTATTCGCCTCACGACGACCTGCCATTTCCCTCTATTAGCTGGTATCCTGGTGCACTTACTTATTGGACCACCGACTGCGTTCCTGATTTGGTCAGTCCCTCGCATTGGTGACCGACCGCGAGGTCTCGTACCGTCAACTCTGCCCTGCACAACCAGCCGTTCGATGGATCCCTCAACTCTTCGCGACACGTGGCCAAAAATGTCAAAAGTGCTTGTGTGCGATAGCTGATAGACGCTCCTAGATGCTCAGTTCTTCATGTATAGAGAGGTTAGTTAAGATTTATAATGGTAGATGAGAATTATTCCATAACATAATATACCAGACACTACAACAATTTTCTACCGACCGATTTTTTTCCAAAAAAAGGAGGAGGTACTCAATTCGACTTTATTTTTTTATGTTTGTTGCCTCATAACTTTCGAATGGGTGAACCGATTCTAAAAACTCTTTTTGTGTTTGAAAGCTGGTGCTTCCCGTGTGGTTCCATTTAATATGATTTTCGTCAATTTCATCAAATCCGGTGCAGTAGCTTTTAAATAACACTCCAATAACTGGAAAAGAATGGAAGTCGGTAACAAATTTTTCAAATTGTACCTACTTGTTCAGAGTGCAATTGCTCACCGTCTGTCGTCGCCATTTATGATGATGATGCCGCGAGCGCTAACCAAACAAATTACCCGCGCGTAGTTTGTTTTTAGTTTTTCTTTTATAAATATGAAATAATTTCCACCGAGTTCGTCATTGAACAAATAAAACGAGTAACAAGATTACGTTGGCTAGGACAGGTACGTCAGAACTAAATATAGCTTACCGTAGTGAATGCCCTTAAGTTCAGATCGGCGAAGTTAGCCGCCGTCAACTTGCAAGGCTTCTGCGATCTGGCAAACAGAAAGTAAGCAATAAAGTTTTTTTTAAATGAGATATTTCTTCTTTACATTTTGATATGGACTACTAAGTAGCATGGGTCTCTAAAAAGAGTGAGACATATTTTTAACAAAAAGATTGATTCGACTTCAACTTGTTAAAGTTATTTCACATAATGTTATAGTGCATATTTAACCTACCATGATAGTTAAAATTTACCTATTGTCACAATATTATGCGCATTTTTTTCACCCTTTTTAGTGACTCTTCCTACTTAATATGGGATCGATTGTCATTCACCTATGATTACGATATTGGATACACTTTTCAGTTATTGGACTGTAACTCAAAAAAACGCTTTTTTTCGTGCGTGCAGCCGGCGTTCATCGATTTATCAGACGTTATAACGTCAAATTTTTTATCCCTGCGGTGTTACCCGCGCATAAAAAGTATGCCCTTTTCCTCTATGTCCTTTTCTGTACCACTTGCATGCAAAGTTTCATGATGAACGGTTGAGTACTTAGTGCGTGAAAGTGCTAGAAACAAACAAAACAAACTCTAGGTGACCCGCCACTGGCTTCGCTCCACTGGTCTTGGTGTAGTCGTGGAAGTGTCCTTTTGGAACCTAGATCCTGGTCCGATCCCCGGGTTGGACAGTTATTGCGTTTATGTGACAAAGAAAGAAATTCTCAATAAAAGTCCGGAATCTGAAACAGTGTTCCGTATAGATGACAATAAATAAATAAATATTTAAATATTCCACAACTAACACACAACGCCATCTAGTCCCAAGCTAAGCAGAGCTTGTGTTATGGGTACTAGACAACTGATAAACATACTTATATATTTCTAAATACATACATATTATAGATAAATTACACCCAGACACAGAACAAATGATCGTGCTCATTACACAAACATTTGTCCTGGGTGGGAATCGAACCCACGACCTCCGGCATAGCAGTCAGGGTCACTAACCACTAGACCAACAGGCCTGTCAATACAATAGGCTCGGCCCCTGTAATATGAGACCAAAAACAAATTTGGTGTAGGAGTTTAACGGCCCGTCCCAATAATCTATCTATCGCCGGTTTACCTTACTAGAGTTAGATATTTGACACTATTTGTATGGACGTTATGTCAAATTTCTATCGGTAGTAAGGAAAACTGTGGATAGATAGATTATTGGGATCCCCCATAAGACAGCGGTGTCTCATCTCATCCCTGTCGGTGGAGTTAGGATCTCTCGACTACAGTCGGCTGCACAAAAAAGATAGATGACATGCCGACTCTATCGCCGAGCACTTTATCGAGCTGTAAAAAATCATAGCGTGCTTTTGAGTAAGGTATAAGAAACTGACACATCTTTGACATAAATGATAGAAGGTAAGTCATTATTACGATCTTGACGTAGGCGGATAGCTTGTTATTTTGTCTTTGCTGTGCCCAAGAATATTAGGCTTTTTCACCCGCGTCGTGATATATGATGATGATGATGATGATGATGAAAAGTAGCCTATGTGCTACTCCAGACTATAATCTATGACTGCAAATTTCAACCAGATCCGTTCAGCCGTTCTGCCGTGATTGAGTAACAAACATCCAGATATCCATCCATCCATCTAAACTATCACATTTATAATATTAGTGGGATGTGGGATATTATTAATAAAGGAATCCTTCCAGGCATGATGATAACTAATAATTAATACTAAAACGTTTTAAAGTGCACTGTAATGATTGCAAAATCAAAAACAGATGAGAGTAAGTATTATCGAAATACAATTTTAGTTGAAATGAATCGTTGTTTCTGGAGCTTTTAAATCAATTTTGTTTATTTTTCATTAATAACCCCAAAGAGATCCATTAATCTCTAATCTATACGTTTCTGTTAGATACCCGCAGTTGTACACAATATAGTATATAGGAACCGTTCACTGTGACGATATAACACTTAAGTAAGTATAATACATGTTTGTAAGATACTGGTCGCCACGACACAGGGAATACTAGTGTGGAGACCAGGGCCTTGATTGTTTGGCATTAAGTACAGTGTCACCCATACTTCCTGTCTGTTATACCTATGTATTAGTTAATGATAGTTAGTTTGATATATATTTAGAATAATATTTCTTGTATAGTTACTGATTAAGTGAACTGTATTTAGTTGTATTTTTGGAAATAAACTTTATTATTATTATTAACTAAGTACAATAACATACAGAGTCAAATATTTATCATGATGTCTTTATACGAAAAAGTTTAACAAGTTTCCGAGAACGTATTTATTTTATCTGTTTTCGTCAACACAAATTCATCAACAACAACAACGATAGGCATCTAATAACATTAAATACCAATTTAAAGGCACATTTGGCCCGTATTAGGATCTTTATAGGATGGCATGCTCCAATTTCGTGGCTGGGCGTGGAGAATAAGATATCACATGTACAATGAGTCTGCTTTTATTACGTCTCACTGAGATTTATTATTATAGCACATAGTATTTAGAGATCAACTTGAATTAACTAGGTGACAACGTATTCCACTTAGTAGCGAACGCTGCCACGACCAAATGCAAAGTGAGCTCCTCCGAGCCTCCGAGCGTGTCCGCGCACTCCCCCCCCCAACGCCTCTGTCGGACTAAGTACTCAACGGTAATTGGCTCTCAACAACCGACCAATCGACCAATCAGCAAACAGTGCACGCTACCAGAGTTATACCAGAGATGGCGCCACTTTGCATTTCTAGTCCACCAAAACTAAACTAGGTTGTGCTTGACTAAATAGTAACATCGGTTAAAGCTATGCGCCGACAAATTGATACAATAGCGATAGGCCTGCCAATTTGCCAAGGATGTGGTCACATGAACACTTTTATCATGTTTTAGTCAATCGTAACGCAAAACTACTATAGTACTTTTATGAAGCTTTTTCGTTTGAGCTTAGGCTTAATTATGTAACCAATGCGAATGAAACCAGCATACATTGCCATTTTTATGGTTCTGTGGACATATCCTTACGAATAAATATTAAGTTTCCAATCAAATCAAATCATTTATGTATAGGCCTAACGGGGGCACTTACAAATTAATCTTACATCTTCATCCGGATCGGAACGCGACCACGACTAAGAAGATTCGGCAAGAAACTGAGCGGGCACTCGCGACTCCTTTTACGTTTTTCTATCGACTTAAAAAAAAAAGAGGAGGTACTCAATTCAACTGTATTTTTTTATGTTTGTTACCTCATAACTTCTGACTGGGTGAACCGATTCTCAAAATTATTTTTCTTTGAAAGCTGGTGGATCCCGTGCGGTCCTATTTAAATTTTATAAAATTCGGTCCAGTAGTTATTGAGTTACACTCCAATAACTGGTTTTTACCAAAGTAATAGAATGGAAGTCGGTTTAAATTTTTTCGAATTGTACTTGTTTTATCGTCAATTACTTGATTGATATAACAAATATTCGTTGTTTTTAGCTCCAGTGTGTTGCCTTACAAAAGAGACCATAATAATGGTATCAGTAGGATAAGACACGCAATACTTTGATATCGTATACACGAGTAGATAGATCCTGGAGTGATCAGTCCCAAGCTGTTTTATCCTCCAAGTAATCCGAAATTTTGTAATAACCTTTTTGACAGAGTTTAGTTTTAATAGTAATTTTAAACTTATTAATAGGCAAATCTCGGATAACATTGGGAACTTTATTATAGAATCGTATACATTGTCCCATAAAAGAATGACTTATTCTGTAGAGACGCGTTACATGTACGGAAAGCGTGTGCTTATTCCGCATGTTGATGGAATGAGCATCACTCCTATTATCAAAACTGTTCATTTTTTTAATATAATAATAGTTTAATACTAGCTTGTGTCCCGTGGTTTCACTCACGTGGTGATGGATGATTATGGCAATAAAAAATCCTATGTGCTATGCCAGGTGTCACGTATCTACATACAAAATTTCATTCAAATCCTTTCAGCCGTGCTGGTGTGATTGAGTAACAAATCCAAACATTCATATTTATATTATTAGTATTAATTATTATTTATGGTTTGGACATGTTGAGAGAATGAATGAAATGAGAATGACTAAACAGGTATACATGGGACAAGTAAACGGAAGTGTTGGAAGGGGAAGACCTAGGCGAACGTTCCGAAATCAGATTGAAGACGTTCTGAAAAAAGGCCAGGTCAAAAGTACCCTAAACCGACGCTTATGTATGAAAGGATTGATGAGTATAGATGAAGCGAAAGAGATATGTCAGGATCGTAGTAAGTGGAAATCCGTGGTCTCTGCCTACCCCTACGGGAAAGAGGCGTGATTTTATGTATGTATGTATGTATTATTATTTATGTATTTGGGTCCATACTTTAGGCCCATGGGGGCCGTCTGCTCTCACCTTGTTTAGGGATCTAGCGAAACGTTTGGTTGAGGCGATAGGTGACCGAAATGCTGGCGCCTACTTTGAGCAAAAACTTTTTGCATTGCCTGGATGGCAATTTGGCAATATCTCCAGCGTTTTGGCCACTTTTCCCCCCACCATGGCTTATAGATTAGTATTTTTTTTAATATCTTATAAATAAATCTATTTATTTGTCCTAATAAATATAAAAAAAAATATTATTAGCAATATTGATGTGACATTTACCTCAGTAAAATTATAAGGACTGCCTTCTTCGTGTTTACATCAAATTCGTACCAGGGACACTTGTAAATAGCTTGGCTTACTTCTGCGCTCTGGAAAATTATAAATACAATAAATTTAAATTACTTTGATCACAAATTTTACTCTATACACCAGCATCATCTCTGCCGTAGGACGTCCACTGTTAAACATAACATAATTTTTTAAAAGGACTGGCAATGCAACGTTTGTAGTTAAATAAATAAGGTTTATTTACTTCATAATATAAAAACGATCAAACTTCTTTTTTACACTTGTCTGGCTAGTGTTCGACCAATATCACAACTGATGGTCAGTGATGATGCGGTCGAAGGTGGTATCACATTTAATTCATAATTCATAATTGTTTATTTCTCAAGAAAAAAACACTGACAAAATATAATTTAGTAAATTATGTTTCTTAATTAAGTAAGTCTATAAATATAATTTAACATAAAATAATTATTTACTAAATTAGTGACTGCAAGTCACTAATTTAGTAAGCCCACACTAAGAAAAAGATCTTGTGTCGTGGGCGTCTGCTTCCTTCGAGGTCTCAGTATTAATTACAATGGATATTAATTACAGTGCAATGAAAAATGTAGTTTTTTTTCTTCCTTCAAAAAGAATACAATATTGAAATATAGAAATGTTATCTTGTTCATTCATTACTAAAGATAAAGAAAATTGAAATTGAAGGTGATTAGTACTGTGTTAATAAGGGTGTGTTTTTTGTGTCGTGGAGGGTGTGAGGTGAGTGTGTTTGCGTATGTGCGTGTAAGACTGTGTGTGTAGTAGTAGAGTGTGTGTATGTGTGAAATATATAAAGATAGAGGGTGTATCATGTAAGTAAATATGCTAGTATATATTTGAAAGATATTATTATGATAGAACATGAAGTAAATTTTCAGTTTCCTCATAACTCAGTGTCTTTAACCAAGTTGTAATAGAGAACTTTGCTTGTCTAATTGTATAGTTCTTAAGTTAGTTATTACTTTGCTTACTTTATTATACAAAAATGTAGTAAGAAAACATTGTTGATGTTTGGTAGTTTTTGCATTATATTTACGACTATGAAATACTATATCTTTTCTTCGTTTATTAGCGGATATTAATCTTTATCTTAAAGTGGATTGCTTTTGTTTGAATATAAGAATGTTCAAAATAAATAGTTGACGAACTGTTAACACGTCACACTCTTTGTACAAGTCAACGGTTGGAAACATTAGATCTAGAATAGCTCGTGGCTCTCAAGGACAGCTGCTGGAACACACTGTTAGGTGTGCAGCGACAGATTTTCTAATTTGAGGTCGGTAGCTAGCCAGGCCGACACCAGAAGTGCTCAGTAGAATTTGATGTAGAATGTGTTGAAATCCACCGCATGGTAGTAATAGTAACCATGCGGTGGATTTCAACACGATGTTACCTTCACCGAAAGCTCAAGCCTGAGGTGGGGATCGAACCCATGGCCGTCTGGTTTTTTTTTTATGGGATAGATTGGCAAACGTGCAAGTGGATCACCTGATAGTAAGATACCGTCGCCCACGGACATCCGCAATACCAGAGGTCTCGAGGATGCGTTGCCGACCTTTGAGGAAGGATGATAGGAAGGAAGAGATAGAAGGGGGGAAGAGGTTTATGGGACAATGTATACGATTCTATAATAAAGTTCCTAATGTTATCCGAGATTTGCCTATAAATAAGTTTAAAATTACTATTAAAACTAAACTCTGTCAAAAAGGTTATTACAAAATATCGGATTACTTGGAGGATAAAACAGCTTGGGACTGATCACTCCAGGATCTATCTACTCGTGTACTAAGATGTTAAAGTGTAGCGTGTCTTGCCCTACTGATACCATTATTATGTTCTCTTTTGTAAGGCAACACATTGGAGCTAATATTTGTAGTAGGTACTACAAATATTAGCTCCAGTGTGTTGCCTGGTTGCCTTTACTTAGGTAAGTAAAAACATTGTAAAAACATCTATGTATAAAAAAAGAATAGCCCCGAGTTTCTTGCCGCTTCTTCTCGGTAGGCCTATATATTTTGGAACGCGGCGGTAGTCTTTAAAGTACATTATAATGAAAAATTGACGTTCTTAAGTGCGTCTTTGATGCCTAAATTGAATAAATGATTTTGACTTTGACTTTGACTTTGAAGGTGGAGGGGAGGAAGAAGGAGAAGGAGAACGGGTAAGGAGGGGATCGGGCTTCCGGAACCTCCCACAAACCGACGAAACGCAATAGCAAGCTATGTAACTTCACGTCGGTATTATGTGGGAGTGCGGTACTTTTCTGGTCGTGCCGGCCCATTCGGCTGTGGGGTTGCAGCGTGGCACTACCACAAAAAAATGATTGACTGATTGACAGCCAACCCTTATTACTCCTGTGCTATCGCCGCCTCAAAACTACGTATTCAGTGCCATCTCTATCATTTTATAACTGAAATAAAACTAAATTACTTACTGAATTCATCAATTTGTCTCCAAAAAGGCACAGAAAAGAAATTTGCGATAGACTCAGTGTCAGAAAAGTCACGAATGCTATCAGAGAACCTAAGTCTTGAGCAACCTGTGGAAAGAAAAGTGCAATTTGAAAATTTCAATACCGGCTTCTATTCTATTACTTTGGTAAAAATCAGTTATTGTGTAACTCAAAAACCGAATTTGATAAAATTTACACGGGACCACTCGGTAAGCAACAACTTAATCAAACAAAATAAGAATTTTGGAAATCGGTTCACCCAATCGAAAGTTCTGAGGTATAACTATAAAAAATACAGCCGAACTGAGTACCTCCTCCTTTTTTTGGAAGTCGATAGAAAAATGTAAAAAGAGTCGAGAATGCCCGCTGAGTTTCTTGCCGGATCTTCTCAGTCGTGGTCGCGTTCCGATCCGGTTAATAATGTAAAATGACATTTTGTAAGTGCCCCCGTAGGCCGATACATAAATGATTTGATTTGATTTGAAACTTAATATGTAAGTAAAGATAGTATTGTAAGGATATGCCCACAGAATAATAAAAATGGCAATGTATGCTGGTTCCAGTCGCATTGGTTCCATAATTAAGCCTAAGCTCAAACGAAAAAGCTTCATACTACGAGTAGTTTTACGTTACGATTGACTAAAATATGACAAGTACAATAAGAATAATTTAATACCGACTTCAATTCTATTCAGTTATTGGAGTGTAACTCAAAAACTACTGGACCGAATCTGATGAAACATAAATGGGACCACACGGGAAGCCAGTTACAAAAAAAATGAATTTTGAGAATCGGTTCACCCAGTCGAAAGTTATGAGGTAACAAACATTAAAAAAAAATATGTCGAATTGAGTACCTCCTCCTTTTCTTGGAGGTCGGTAGAAAAAGTGCTTTAAGTTAGCGACTTAAATTCTTAACTTGCGATAAACCATTATATTATATTCAGTATAGAAATGAAAGGGCTCAGCTTTTTTCGTTCATAAGAAGTTCACGCATTTTGTATGCGCGTAACTTCATGCGCCGAACTAGCCGATGAGTCTCGATAAAAATGTGCTTATGTGTTAATCCCGTAAACTATCGCTATTTAATATTTCATTTAAATCCGTTTAGCCGTTTGTGTGCGATTGAGTAACAAATATATAGCTATATATAGCTGATGTATAATGCAACAAGCAAAATTGAATCGATTCATTCAACACAACATTAAGTCTCAGTTATTAGTAATTTTACTCTCTATTTGATTTTAACCATCGTTAAGCTTAACCTTAATTTTTTTAAGTTAAAAGTAACGAAGGGGAAATATTTACCGTAATGTTGAAAGCACTCAAGCAAAGGAGAAGAGAGCTGATTAAGATGTGGAAGAGGACAGGCAGAGAGAACAATGCCTCCGTTTGCTCGACTAGGCTGTAACAAAAACAGGTCTTCCGTTTGCATCGCTAATCTACGAGTATATATATAAAAATGAATCCCTATTTCTCCTGGTCACGCTATAACTTGAGAACGGATTGTACAATCTTGCTAATTCTTTTTTGTTGGGTTAATTATTAAAGAAAAATCAAGAAAAGATGACTTGTTATGGCGAGGTGGAAGGCCGAGCCTACTACGCGGGCGAAGTCACCGGCAGTCGCTAGTAGTAGCATATTTTCAACCCTTCGAGCTTAGTAAAGGCCTTAGCTTTTACTTCAAGTCTCGCCAGGGAACCAGCCCCACGGTTCCATAAGAATTCCTTCAGCGCAGCTTTGCATTAGCGTTTCCGTTTTTTATCAAGTACTAGGTCTGCAGGATCGTATACGGTTAATACCACTGTTATTACTTATAATGTGTCTATTGGCCACCTCTTGTACATTTCAAAAGTCTAGAAAGTCTGGGGTTCCGTCCAGTAGTAAACAATGATATGAATAGTGAAAATATAACTTTATTGAAACTTTCGTAAGTATTACACATTGTAATGTTATTTTGACGGTTTAACTTACGCGGTAGGTATAGTCGAAAATCTCACCGGTTTCGTGACCGTCCGGGCCACTTCTTCATGGAGTAGGTACTTGCGCCCAACTCAGTGAAAATATAGCGAAACTCCACCACATAATTATTAATTATTGTGTGCCATTCAAACTTACAATGAGAAGATTCATAATCATAATCAGCCCATTTTGTTCGACTCGGTCCTTCCTCTCAGAGAGAGGAGTTGGGCCTTAATCCACCACGCGGATTGGTGGTTAAACCGATAGGCTAGTGGCCAACCCAAGTCGAAGTTTTCAGACAGCCCGAAGGCCTTCGCAATAGCCTAACGACAGTTTCCTAAGACAAACAACCGGGACCGACGGCTTAACGTGCCCTCCCAAGCACGGAAACGCTCAGTTGAATAATACCACTAGCGGTCACCCATCTAAGTCCTGACCGCAGCAAGTGTTGCGTAACTTGTTGATCGGTATCCACTAACGGACCGCGCTCCTACTCCTGCCGATGTTTACGTTTATTGTTTCTTTTTAAAACAGTTTTGTATTGTAATAGTACCAAGGAACATATGAGACTTAATGTAAGGTGTCGCCGTATGTCGAGTATTGCTTGGGGTCGTAAAGTCATGGATTACGACTGAAAATCAGTGTCTGAAGATTTGTCCTTATCTTATGCCGAGTCGGAACCCACATTCATGACACACAGCAACACGCTGTTTCCCATACGTGTTTTGTTGTATAAAATGTGTGTGTAAGTGTTCTGTTTTTTTATTATTTCGTATAGGTATCTCTCTATATAAGGTATGTGTATGGTCATTGTTAATTAGTGCACAATATCGAATGGGGTGGTTTGGAATCGATAACTGGTCACGAAAGTGAAAGAAAGTTTTTTTTTTATTATTATGAACCCATATTATCGATCAGTTATCGATTCTAAAATACCCCATTCGATATTGTTCACTAGTTAACAATGACCTTATACATACTCGTATATAGGGTGTTTGGTAGAGGGACCGACATACCAAATGAGCGTGTTCGGGGGACCACTTGGAGAATACAAGTTGGCCAAAAAAAATCCCCCGACCCCCCAATATGTTTAACTTTTTTTGTGATTTTTCTCCTTTTTTCTCCGAAATTGTACCTATTTACCACCATAACATTTGTAAAATCTGTTTTAGACCGGATGTTTTTAGTTGAATTTGGTCTCTAATACACCTTCAGGCCACGCAAAGCAAAATTTGATACAAAACAGAGCTAACTAACTGATTTAGAGCTCATAGAGTGAAAAAATGAAAAATTGGTTGTAAATAGGTACAATATTGGAGAAAACGAGAAAATTCACAAAAAAAAGTTCAAAAAAATTGGGGTGTCGGGGATTTTTTTTTGGCCAACTTGTATTCTCCAAGTGGGCCCCCGAACACGCTCATTTGGTTTGTCGGTCCCTCTACCAAACTCTCTACTACCCTGTATATATAAAAATGAACCCATATTTCTCCTGGTCACGCTATAACTTGAGAACGGATGGAAAAATCTCGCTAATCCTTTTTTTGTTGTGTTAATCAGATAAGGTTCTTATGAAAAAAAAAACAAGAAAAGATGGGAGGTTATGGCGAGGCCGAAGACCGAGCCTACTACGCGAACGAAAATGCAGGCAGTCGCTAGTGATGACATATATTATATAAAAAACAATCTAGAAAATTTGTTTAACTTTTGCATCTAAAGGCATAATGATAAATATTTGACTTTGTATGTTATTGTATTTAGTTAATGGATCCCTTAGTGTATTAATGAAATATTAACAAAATTGATTAAAACGTTCTAGGAGCTCTGTTAAACTATGATTCACTTACTATTCAGTACAAATAAGTTTAGAAAAATATACTCAATTACTCACATTTATTTTCCTTTTCCTCCTTCCATTACAGTGCATTTATTGTAAACGTACGTTTATTGTAAACTACTACGCGAACAAAGTCGCGGGCAGTCGCTAGACTACAATAATATGTAATGTGATGTTGTGTGTGTTTTGAATAAATGCGTTCTCTTTCTATCTTTCTTTCTTTCTCTTTTTCTAACGTAAAATCCTAGACTATGGTGATTTAACTACTGTGGTCTCAGATAATTTATGGATTCAGGCGTTACTTTGCGGAAATCCATTATCAAAATATATTTAGTGACACTTCCGCTGAAAATAACAATGATTTTGGCCTATTTGGGGGGTGCATTACCCTCCCTCCCGCATTAACTGCTTAATAGGAAGAATACAAAATAAAAAAACACACAAGAAAACCCAAATAAACCAAATACGATTAGACACGTGTTTCGCCTCTACACGAGGCATCCTCAGGAGATGTTGACTCGTCGAGCGTTAGTTTGGTTTATTTGGGTTTTCTTGTGTGTTTTTTATTTTGTATTCTTCCACCTGCCCCTGTCCTAAGATAGATTAAACTTACTCCATTAAAAGCTGATGTGTCTTCACTCCCGCAACCAACTGGTGAATGGCCGTTGAAGATGGTGCCTGAATGTTCTCAAACCGGTGGCACAATATCCGGAAGTGCATCTCCAAATACATGCAGACGGTATAGAACAGAGTTTCTGTCCCGAATAGTTGTACGCATACTATAATGGCTAAAAAGTATATGTTGTAAATGGGAGCACTAGAATTCATTAAGAACATATAGTAGAATTCCTAAAGAGCACTAGAATTAATAAAGAACATGTAGTAGAATTCCTAAAGAGCACTAGAATTCATAAAGAACATGTAGTAGAATTCCTAAAGAGTACTAGAATTCATAAAGAACATGTAGTAGAATTCCTAAAGAGTACTAGAATTCATAAAGAACATGTAGTAGAATTCCTAAAGAGCACTAGAATTCATAAAGAAAAACAGTAAATGTATCATACATTTACGGTTTTGGAATCTTTAATCATCATAAATATATTAATAAACTAGCTGCCCGGTGAAGCCCAAAGGAGTTTATTCATCATCATCATCATCTCAGCCGTAGGACGTCTGCTGAACATTGGCCTCCCCCAGAAATTTCCAAAGAGAGCGGTTGGAGTTTATTAAACTTTCAGTTTTTGCTTGTTTAAAAGTACCTTTTTATTATATGTATAATTATTATTATTGGAAGATTGCTAATTGTTCATTATATTATAATAAAATTTAATTTGATCGAATAAGCCTCTGATATGCCTGTGATACAAATATTTGTGAAGACTGACAGTGGTCAACATTTTAAATATTTGTTAGTGTTATAATAGTTTTGTTAAGTAACAAGAGCGTTTTAAAAATTTTTAATTTGAAAAATAATAATGCCCTGTTTGTGCTACTGCAAACTATTTTAGTAGCATTATTTTTACGACTATATTTAACCCATTATGTATTAACAGGAATAATAATAATAAGGTATTAAATGTTAATATTAGCTAAATTCTACGAAGAAGACTATTATTTCTTCGTAGGCTAAATTACACCAAGTAAAATGAAAAATGAACATTAAACATATAAAATTTTATTACCCAGAAATCCGAAGTAGGTCCTAATGTTTTTATTTTAAAACTCAATTAATACAATACAAATATCCAGAATAATGAACATCACATCTGAATATACGTACTCGGAAAATTAAAAAAAATTTTAATCTAAGTAATTACTTGATGAAATTAGAACTCACTTGCCCAAACTTGATGGAAGTACACCAATGGCCAAAATTCAACCTCGTATGCGTCAAACCAATACTTTACCGCAAAAGGATATTTGATCTTCAACTCTCCAGTTTTGAAATATCCCAAATACATCACGAATAGTGGCGCTAGCAAAAACGTTATAAGCACTGACACGCATATCGTCATAAAAACAATCATTACTGTTTTTAATATCTTTTCTGACTCATTTGCAATCTCCACTTCTGTCATTTGTTTATTTTCATCCATAACACCAGAATCTTTTACCATTCCTTTTTTTTCTTTTTCTAAACGGCCAGTGGCTTGAACTTTTTCATATTTTTGCGGATTTGGATGTATACTTCTTAGTGTGTCGATTAAATTGTAAAGGAAAACCTTTTTGGAATAAAGCGTCGCAGTTTTCAATGTGCTTAGAATACTAATCGTTATACAAGGCGCAGTTAGGGACATTTCTACGAAATCTCTACCTATTTGTTTGCCTTCGACCAACCAGTACACTTCTCCGAATATAACTGAATACAAAGATAGTATATTGAAGTAGTACAAAAAAGAGCTTATAAATCTTTTGATTGTTTGATGCTTCTGACCGTTATATACTGTTATGCCGGATAATAAAAGACTGATTTGGGTTAGTTTCGTGGAATTATCAAATTGATTGCTCATTTTGATGAAGTTCTTAGAAAAAATTAGATTGTTTTCTGTCTTTCTTCTTTCTCCTAAAGTTATATTAGAACTGACCTGTTAGGTCTCTTATGTTTGAGTGTCTAATGAGGATTAAACGGTTTTTTGTTATCGTTTTCTAACTAATTCACAAACAAAAATTATAATCACAAAGGAGATTCTTAATCAACTTACTAATTACCCTTTCGAGAACTTCAATAAGAATACTTGGCTAATTAATAGATATTTTTCTAATACTTTCGGTATTGTTTGTAATTAAATATTAACGCTCTCAATTTAGGTTCTTTCAAATACAAATAATTTATTAATAACACCAAAAGTTACATGTCAATTTTTCAAAACAAATTTCATTTTGAATATAGATTTTTTAAAATGTTTATTTAAGAGGTTTATCCTTTTTGCGATTAAGGACCTGTGATAAAAGAAGGAGCTTTATTACAAACATTATTTTGTACACATCATACCTGCCTTAAATAGTTTATACATTAATCTGACACCATCTGTCAGTGGATAGGCCAGGGGGCCTTCTCCCACCTTTTACGAAACTATCATAAATTAGGAGCGTTTTGTCAGAAGCTAATAATAATCATACTTATTATTGTACTCCCACCAACACAAAACGGTCGAACATATTACTTCAATACTATTTACGGCGTGTTCCATTTTTTAGCCGAATTCGATCCTAATGGTGCGTTCCAGGATCAATACCCATAATGCCCTACCCGAATAGAACACTAACGCAGTTGCAAAGCACGCGAATTGAGTGCTCTATTTAATAATACGTCATCAAAACGTCTCTCACAATCAATTATTATTTTAAGCTTGCTTTATTGACGTGGTGGTGCCAAATTTAAAGGTTTAAATATGACTACTTTAAGAGGTGGGAGTAAGGTCCCAGGATAGTCTGACAATAACTTATTTCTAATTCTAATATGGTCATGTTGACAACTCTTGGAATGGTTTCATTCCATACGCAGTTGCTTCAGCGTGTAATAATTATTATAAATTACAACTACTATCACATTTCACACTAAAGCTCAGTATAAATATAGAGAAACAGTACGGAAGCTACCTACAGACGTTCAAAACGGCTCACTCACACAAACAGCGCATTGACGAGCGAGACTCCTAAGCAGTTGTCGCGGTGCTGTCAGTAGTGAGGCCGCGTCAAGACGAGTGGTCAAGTATAAGTTTATTTCAGTTTAACTAGGCTTAGTTTATGTACTGTTTCTCTATATTTATACTGTGGCGAAAGTGTGTGAGTGTGTTTGAATGTTTGTTACTTCTTGTTGCTGAAACAGTTTTAGCAATTTTTAAGAAACTTGGCATGGAGGTAGATAAGGCGCTGAAATAACACATAGATTACTTTTCAGCATAATCATCATCATCATCATCATCATCATCATCATCATCATCCATCACCATAAAGGTGTAACTGGGATGTGCTGTTTCATATATAAATCTTACTATCTTACTAATGTAGGTGAATATGATAAAGTTTGGATGGATGGAGGTATGTTAGTCAATCACGCCAGAACGGCTGAACGGATTTGGATGAAATATGGTGTGTAGATAGATGATAGAGGCGCTTGAATAACACATAGGACATTTTTCATCATCATCATCTATCAGCATGCGGGTAAAACCGCTTGGCACAGCTAGGAAGTAATAATATAAGTCGAATAAGCTTTGAAAACCAAAATCCCAACCTTTTTGAAGCCATTCTCACCGCTACAAGCAATAATTATCACGAAAATAAATCACAGCAGATCCGCACCAAACTGCCAATCACAAAGAATCCAACCTATAATTTCGCCATTTTCAAAACTGCATCGGCCACACCGCAAACTTTGATCCGTTCCAAAAATGTTGTAAAAAAGCGTTATTCTGGGCTTTCGAGGATCGAGGCAAAAACAGTCGGCTTTGACAAAGGTCCTGTCGCCTTGAGGCAAAGACCCCAAGGGCTTAGGTCAGTGGTTCTTAACCAGTGATCCGCGGGCCACTGGTTGTCCCTGAAAGCATCCGAAATGGTCTGCGAAGCAATCAAAATTGAAAGATACATTCGAAACAGGAATGTGTCTTAAATATTTTCGGAACCAAGATTTTTCTTTTGCGAAGAGTAATAGCTAGTCGTTATACCTAACTTTGCTATCTAGCAGGGATTCTCGGCGCTTTTGATAATAAAACCAAAGCACTGAAATTGGTCGGATACCAGAGCTGACATGCAGTTGGCTTTGAGTAGCACTGAACCAAGGGATAAGAAGTTAGTAAGGAGTAATGTAGTCACAAAAATCGCTTTTTAAATAATATACATACCTGCTTATCACTGTAATTTAAAATTTTATTTAAAAATTGTATATACTAGCAACAACTAATATAGAATATATTCATTTACATTTACTGTATTTTTTTTAAATCCGGGCGCTATCGTCCCGACACGCGAGCTAAATTTATTAGGGCACCATTTTATCGACCGACTTCCAAAAAAGAGGAGGTACTCAATTCGACAGTATTTTTTATCTTTGTTACCTCATAACTTTCGACTGGGTGAACTGATTGCGTAATTTCTTTTTGTTTGAAAGCTGGTGCTTCCCGTGTAGTGTACCTACCATGTAATTTTATCAAATTCGGTTTAGTAGTCTTTGAGTTACACTCCAATAACTGATTTTTACCAAAGTAATAGAATGGAAGTCGGTATTATATTTTTAAAATTTCACTTGTTTATTTAATAGCCTATATATTACCTTAGAACATTTTTGTTTCTAATACAATTTTGCTTAACCTAACTTAATACCTACCATTTACTGTACCTTCAAACAGGTGGTGGTCCATGACAAACCAGAATTTTAGTAATATGGTCCCTCATTACTAAAAGGTTAAGCACCTCTGGCTTAGATAATACTCGGGAATACGGACTCTGGTACCGTTAGGTGGGACTACCTGTGCTGTGGGTATGCTCATGGCATGTTATTTTATTTAGGTAAATATTTCAAGTTCTTATTTTAGTTTATAATTGTTTATTACTGCCTTTGTCAGAATTTTCAATAGCTCTTTCATTGGGAGTTTAGATAGATAATAAAGACGGCATTTCAAATAGTATAAAGCTATAGATTACAGAACAATCTGTAATATGAAAATGTAGTGTATGTTATTTAAGTAGTTATTTATGTATTACTAGCTGGTGCCCGCGACCACGTCTGCACAGGATTACTACTTCGAGTAATTTATTATCTTCTTCAAGGTCATATCTACCTTTATACCAAAATGTTATAAAATATTTACATGGTCAAACGCATTTTTTAGTATTTTATTTTTTTATTATTTTTGAGTTCACAAAATCCAAAGATCTTAAGAATAATTAAATTTACTTATTATTAAGTCCCACATTTTTTATATTATTTAACGGGGCTTAATCGCGTTAGTAATAGTATTTATTTACCTCGACGTTTCGATCAAGTTGCATTGATCGTGACCTTTGAGAAATTATTACTAATAGTAGCTCGATGCTCGTGACCACGATCAATGCAACTTGATCGAAACGTTGAGGTAAATAAATACTATTACTAACGCGATTAAGCCCCGTTAAATAATATAAATATATGTTCACATCGCGAAAGTTTAAAAATTACTATTAAGTCTCACATCCAATTATGGATTTACTTTATATAAAAAGAAAAAGGTAATAGAGAACAGAAAAGTGTTACATCTACATATACAACTGTTGATCAAGGAGTAGGTACCCGACATGTGTACACACAACAACGACCTCAGTGTGCGTGCAGTATGTGTTTGTTGTATGTGTGCGTGAGGGTTTATAAATAGTATACATTTTAATAATTAAGTTAATATATATTATTAGATTAGACTAAGACTAACCTATCTTTCTTGTTGACAATCACAAAAATAAACCAACCATTTATACAGTGGTGGGTATATAGGTTCTTATATAGTAGGTAGGTTATACTTATATTATATAATTATTTAAATTGTTAATAACAGAGCTTCTGAAACTTTTTTACAGTTAAACAAGTCAATTGAGCTAAAGTGTTTGTTGAAGCTCTTTTTCGTTATACAAAAGAGTTTTCAAAGTAATTGGATTGTGTGCGCGGGAGATAGAACAGAGTTATATAAGTTAATTTAAACACTTAGTAAATCAATCAGTAAATACTAATAATAAAGTACAGTACCTACGTACATACAAATATAAATTAATCACCGTGGAAAATCTGTCATTACATTTGATCGCCCTTGACGGTATTTGTGTTACATTGTATCACCCTTGACGGTCACCTAGTACGTCTAGTCTAGTGTAGCGTGCAGCGTGCTTTTGACTAAGCTATCAAAAACTGATACAAATGTTGACAGAACCTTATTCAGTAATCTGTGACAGAACTGTCATCATAACGATCTTGACATAGGCGGAGATCTTGTTATTATGTCTATGCTGTGCCCAATAATATTAAGCTTTTTCACCCGTCTGGCGATGGATGATGATGACGATTATGAAAGGGATCATATGTGTTATAGCGTCTCATCTACCTCCATACCAAATTTCATGAAAATTAGCCCAACCGTTTGAGCGTGAAAGAGTAACAAATTCCATCCATCCATACATCTAAACTTTCACATTTATAATATTAGTCGGTTTGTTATTTTGCTTTAGAAACTTAGGCACTAAAATGTTATTAAAAATTTTAACTGGAGCTGACAAAACTGACATAGAGCCGCCATTTTTCAAGATTTCAATCAACATTTGATTACAACTAAAGGTGTAAGTTGGTATCGGCTACACGTAGCCGAAGCAGACGACGTGACGTCGCTTCATGTCGCCACGACACGTCGTCGCTTCATGTCGCTGCAGTCACGCTTTCGAACCCGACTGCAGACTGCAACTGCAGATGGCATCAACCATTTGAAAAGCGATACGAAAGGTTTTGTTTAAAAGCTTTTCAGTTGTTTTACTACGTAGATTGGTACTCGCGAGCGGCACTACTGATCTGCAGTCGGGCGACACTGTCGTGTGCCGCTCGACGACGTGACGCTAGCTTCGTGTAACTACGAATGGTATTTAATATAAATACATAGAAACCAGTAGTGTCGCTGATATAAGTCGTTTGCCGCGGCTTCATGTAGATGGCTGCCAACTTGCACCTTAAGACACATAATAGTATGCATCTCAGGTTTGGATCTATAATTCCTATAATATCTATATTAACCGCATCGAAAAAATAAAAAACGTTTTCTCCGTTATTTACAATCCCGGTCAAAAATATACCTAGACAATTATAATTCCAGGTTCAAAAAATTTTGCTTGTTACCTTTACAAGTGAGGCGACATGTAGCCGATCTAGCGCTTTTAGTGAATATGGCGAATGGTACGGTCGATTGTCCCGAGCTACAAATAGTGCGTTCGAATAGATCAAACGCAATTCGTGAGCGTTTTTAGCGAAAATAACGCTAAAAACGCTCACAAGTGGCGTACGAATTTGGAATCTGTGGGTGAAAATGTCGTTCATGTCTCATTTTGTTCAGCGTTCGGATTCGAATTTTTGCTAATAAAAAGTGTAATTTTTGAGCCACGTCCGTGCATCCAGCATGGTTGTTTGTGATCGCTTTTTGACAGCTAAGTAAGCATAATCATGCGATTTTAGGTCTTATGCTCAGTTGAGCGTTCGATTAGGGTGTGGGCAAAAGTGGCAAAATAACGTTTTTGAGCTTTACGAATGCTATAACAAAAGAGCCATCAATGACAACGCCACCAATGCCCTTATAAGCTAAACGAACGCACCTTTAGTGAAATAGAACTATATACCCCCGCGGTTTCACGCAGAAAACCTAACCTCCTTCACGTTCCCGTAGTTAAATGTAATTACAGGCAGAATAGTTATTTAATTAGATCGTGCAGGAGTTACAATTCAATGACTAGAGAACTAGATGTAGATCTTTTTAAAACATCAGCGCTAAAACTGAAACGAATGTTAAACAATTCTTTCTTTGTTTCGTAAATCATCACACATTTAGATTTATTATTTAGTATTTGTATGAGTCCGTCGTACTGTTTCTATAAAGTTATTTATATCCCTTCAAGAGTCGTTAAAAATACCTCAGTGCCTCAAGACAAGAGTCTTCGACCAATGTGTGTTACCAGTGATGACTTATGGCACTGAAACGTGGTCTCTTACTATGGGCCTCATAGATAAGCTCAAAGTCGCACAACGAGCTATGGAGAGGGCTATGCTCGGGGTTTCTCTACGTGATCGAATCAGAAATGAGGAGATCCGTAGAAGAACGAAAGTCACCGACATAGCTCAGAAGATTAGCCAGTTGAAGTGGCAGTGGGCAGGGCACATAGCACGCAGAACAGATGGCCGATGGGGCCGAAAGGTTCTGGAGTGGAGACCACGTACCGGCAAGCGCAGCGTAGGTCGTCCACCGACACGGTGGACAGACGACCTGAGGAAGGTCGCAGGACGACGTTGGATGCAGGCCGCTTCCAACCGGTCCTTTTGGAAAATCATGGGGGAGGCATATGTTCAGCAGTGGATGTCCTACGGCTGAGATGATGATGATGTTATATTATAACAATGACATTTCTATTGTGTCTGGCCCTATGATGACCAACGACCTTTGATGGATTATGTGAAAACTGTTAATGAGCCATAAGTATACCTACTAGTTAATGTGTTTATGTTTTGTAAGTAGCTGTTAGTTTTTCGAAGAAAATAAAATAAAATAAAATAGCCCTGATGGTATTACACACTAATCAAAGAATATACCTATCTACCGAGGGACTTGCACATCGAATGTTCAGTACAAACAAAGGAATTATTTAGGTTTTAGTTGATTTTGCGGAGAGTTATGTTATTACCTAGGGATTGTCATTATATGTATTACTTATGATCTACCGCCATAAAATATGTCTCAGACCATACACGTGTATATAATCAAATAGCGTCGCTCCGCGGTATCACTCGCGTGGTGATCGACGATGATGATAAATGTTATGTAATATTACAAGTAAATATTAAGATACATCTGTAATAGTTAGACATATGGTATTGCAAATTTTTTGTAGATATCGATGTCCTCTATAAAACTGTAGAACATCACTTTGCTCTATTGTCAATAGTTTCCGTAGCGTAAGGATTGCATAGCTAGTACTTTCCATACTTAAAGAAAGAAATCTTTTCTACCTCTTGACATTGTCCGATTCAGTGTTTTTTTTTTCATGAAATCATCTCATTGTCATTGTTTACTATGCCCGTACGTTTTGATTTTTTCAGTATTTCTAAGTACTATAAATTTTCCTTTTTTAGAACTTAAATATACTGATAAAAACGTACGGGCATAATAAACAATGCCATGATTCCGCGAAAAAAAAAATCACTGAAATCGGACAATGTTAAGAGGTAGAAAAGAGTTTATTCTTTTAGTATGGAAAGTACTAGCTATGCAATCCTCTTATTTTTCACACCTTGGGTACACCCTATGGTTGGGACCACCTATCCGTCCCCCCCGAGTGTTCCCGCCTTGCCGTGGCGGGGGGGCTCAGTAGCCGTGGCTTGGGTCACCACGGTGAAGCTAAGAGGAACCAATGGGCCTGCCAGTGATAGCCGATAGCTGGCGGGCCCGAGGTGGGACCGCTCCTATGGGCTTTGCCCTCCAAGTCCACACGGGAGCGGTCACTGTAGGTAGCGGTGGTGTATGGGCGCCACTGCAACTGAGGCGGGCTGCGGTGTCGTATGGGCGGCACCGCGGCTGAGAGTTAGGGGCCGCGGCGGGAGAGGAGTGCCGGTGTTACGGTGAGCCGCTCTCCCTGCCTTCCGTGGCCTTGACGGGGCCGCCACCGTTAGAGGCGCCGCTGTCCCTATCCTCCTGAATTCTAATGGTTAAAGAATTTTTCAAATCGGTCCAGTAGTTTCGGAGCCTATTTAATTCAAACAAACAATCAAATCTTACCTCTTTATAGTTTTAGTGTAGAGTAGACTATACATTTAATAAAAAAATTAACGGATCGCTGTCGGTTCATGGAAGATATATGAGAAAAAACATAAATGGGATTTTTATAAACGAAAATATAATAAAAAAATATATATTGTAAGAATTTTTGTCTATTTGTCTGTGCGTTTGTGCACGCAAATTTTTGAAACGGCTTATCCGATTAAGATTTGGTTTTCAGTAATATTTTGTGGTAAGCTACATTCAATTAACGTTAAGTGTTTATTTCACGTCAATCGAATCATAAATAAAAAAGCTATTATAATTTTATGAATAACTCTCTCGCCAGTACACCAAGACCAAGCGAGCAAAGCCGCTGGCGTGTCAACACATTTAATAAATATACACGTGTAAGGTAAACACCGTATAGGTACCTACATACATAATCGTAATGACATTATAAAGATCTCACCAATAAAGATATGTTAGAGCACTAGCAGCGCCCCACGGTTTCACCCACGTGGCGATGGATGATGATGATGAAAAGTAAACCTATGTCCTTCCCCGGAGTGTAATCTATCTCCTTACCAAATTACATTGAAATCCGTTCAGCCATTTAGGTTTGATAAGGTAACTGACATGCAGACAGAGACGGAGCGACACTGAGAGTGAACTCGATCCTTACTTTCCTTCGTGTTTTTGAAACGATAATACGCAAGCTTTATTGTGTTCGGGTGCAAAAGGCACCGTGGCAAGTGGAATTACTGCCGTACATAATCTGCACATTGTGTCCCACTTAGGGATGTAACTATAACGATTCCGATACCGATATATCGGCCGATTATAATACAACCGATATCCAGCAGTTCGAAAATATATAAGAGTCTGCTTGCTTGTCAGATGTTATACCGCTGATCAATAATTTGCGAAAAGAGGAGCCTTTATCAAACATTTCTTCTCATCCTGAACAAGAGGAGGAATCTTATGTAAGATGTCCAAATATTCCAATTAAACAAGATAGTCAGATAGTTAGAGAGTTCTTTGAACTATTGGCGCAATGAAGATAAATACCCAAAGTTGAAAAGCTTGCGTCAAAATATATGTGTTATCAAGTGAGCTCAGTAGCCTCAGAACAGTCAGAACGTCTTTTTTCAACTGCAGTCCTAATACAAAATGATTTACGTAACAGAGTATCTGCTAATAATTTAACAAAAATGTACCAAAAGTAAACTTTCATTACTGACTTTATGTATTGGTTTATTTTATAATTAAAAATTACTTACTTAATTAGCTTGATTTAAGAGAAATAAATGTTATATGATTATTAACGGGATATTTACCGTGGTAAGGTTGTGGAATGAGCTCCCGATATTTCGGCGCAGTTACATGCACCATGTTCACGGGAAGACTGAAGAATGCGGGTGGTTGGTCAAAAAGTATAGAATCCAGTATTAGGTTGTTTTAAAAATAAAAGTCCGCGTTCAAAATGTGTTCAAAATACTATATGCAGTGATACAGTGAGTGTGTTTTGTCGGGACTTAGGATCGAGTTCGAGTGATAACCGGAGCAAAAGACTAAGAAAGAGGGTAGATCGTTATGTCTGCACCTAACTTTTAAACTTTTTGACCAACCACCCGCATTCTTCAGTCTTCCCGTGAACATGGTGCATGTAACTGCGCCGAAATATCGGGAGCTCATTCGACAACCTTACCACGGTAAATATCCCGTTAATAATCATATAACTTTAGAGAACAACCGTGATAGTTTAAAACAGTGTTAAATAAATGTTTTCTTTGAATTTTAATTGATTTTATCAACTTATTTTTCACACTTCTTAAGGCTCGACCTTAGACATGAGAAATTTTTGTGCATAATAAAGGTACCTATACAAGATGTATAATTAATTATTATCTAAAGTCGTCAATATCGGCATCGGTATCGGTATCGTATCGGCAAAATAATGTATCGTTACATCCCTAGCCAACTGCTGGGACTCGAGTCTTTCTTCCTTTCAGAGAGAGGAGTTGGGCCATAATCCACCACGCGGGGCCAGTGCCTTGGTGTATAGTATAGGCTAGTGGCCAACTCATGTCGAAGTTTTCAACTTCCCGAAGGTCTTTGAAATGACCTAACGATGGTTGTCCTAAGACAAACAACCAATTCTGAAGCACGGAAGAGCTCAGTTGAATAATGCCCCTAACACACACCCATCCAACTGCTGACAGCAGCAAGCGTTACTTAACTAGTTGATCGGTTAAGATCGTCAAGTCAAGCTCCGATGCTAGCACTGGGCTAACGGAGTCGTCAAAATGTAGGTGTTTATCACCTCTGCCGTGTAGGGACGTAAAAGCATGATGGTGTACATGTATTTCATGTGATAAACCCGTCGTTTGTTATCTGTGCGTGCAGCTGATCAAATAAAGGTGTACTTATTACTGTGATTAATTAGCCATGTTTGTCTTCGAAATAATAATATTCTTTAGTAACCTTACTTACTTTAGTTTACAACTAGCTGCGCTCCGCGGTTTACCCGCGTGGGATGATGATGATGATAATCAAAATATATGCCTATGTTCGTCAGGGATAATGTAGGAATCTAATGAATTTTTTTTTCAAACCGTCTAGTAGTTTCGGAGTCTTTTCCATTTCAAACAAAGAACTACCAAAATGTAAGAATATGCAAATCATTCCTATAGATAAGAATCAGTACTTCAGTGCGCACCTAAGACTGAGTTTCATTATTCGACTGAGCGCTTCCGGGCTTCGGAGGGCACGTCAAGCCGTCGTCGGTCCCGGTTGTTAGTAGGTACTATAGTAAAGTATAGACTAGTATCACAGCTAGTATAGTATACATGAGAAGAACTGTCAAAGCAACAGGAAGCAAGTGTTCTTTCATACCCTGTACCTACTCAATAACCAAGTACAGTTTGAAAAAAATAAAACCGACTTCCATTCTATTCAGTTATTGAAGTGTAACTCAAAAAGTACTAGACCGAATTTAATGAAATTTAAATGGGACCACAGAAGAAGCACCAGCTTTCAAACAAAAAAGAATTTTGAGAATCGGTACATCCTGTCGAAAGCTATAAAGAAACAAAAATTTAAAAAAAAAAGCGATCGAACCTCCTCCTTTTTTGGAAGTCGGTAGAAAAATTTAAATAAACTTCTTTCTATATTTGCATCGGCCCGCGTTTACCTTCGATTGGGAAACTCATTCGTCTTACCGAGTAAACAAGTACTACAATATCTTATTATATGTAAAATGGTTAATTTAAATACCTTCCTTGTCTCCTTGAATGTATAAATCTAGGACATGGCAATAGAAACCATCTCGTTCGCTACGACATTGATCATTTAACTTTGTAGGCCATCTCTGTCGTGTCAAGGTCTAAATCCGACTAATGAACGACGCCTACCAGTCATACTACGCCAGTTATGTCACTGAAGTCTACTACCATTATAACCCTACTATAACATAATATAATAATCATAAACGCAAAAAATTGTATGTATGGATGTAATAATGTTTGTTACTCTTTCACGCAATAACTACGCAATGGATTTTATAGGGATGGGCCGAAATTCGTTTAACATTCGGTTTAACCGAACTTCGGCAGGTTGAACCGAACTTCGTCATTCGGCCGAAATTCGGTTTATATGCCGAACATTTGGTGCAAAACAACCGATTTTTTTATTACACTTGCACTATCATACATAATAGAAATAAATTAAAACAACATATCTGTAATAATAACAGTGAAATAAAATTAGTGTGACATAGGTACTCATAGTCATTTATTTGAATAAAGAAAGAAAAGTAATCATCAAATGTCTTAAAAATCTTTGCTTACGTAGCAATCACAAAATTGACTTACTAATCAGCCTTAGATATCTGTTCTACTTAATTAAACAACAAAATTAAACTGCTTTCCTTACTTATTTGCCTTAGATATCTTTCTTACTTAATTAAATAACAAAATTAAACTGCTCTTCTTAACAAGTCTTAGAATTCTCTCTTACGTAGTAAAAACACAGTGAAACTGATATCCTTAATAACCAGTCTTAGAAATCTTTACAGAGGTAGTACTTAATAAAAATACTAAATTAAATTGGTCTCCTCAATAGTCGAACAGCCGTATTCAATAATCTATCTATCGCTGGTTTACGTTACTAGAGATAGATATTTGACACTATTTGTATGAACGTTATGTCAAATTTCTATCGGTAGTAGGGAAAACTGTGGATAGATAGAATATTGAAAACGGCCGTAAATTAAATTGGTCACCGTAACCGTCTAAACAGAATGCAAAGTTTGTTTAAATTTTGTTACAGATCTACTATAACAAAAATTAATTAAACTTTGCTTGCATTCTTTTGACACAGTGTCATATATTAATAAAGTACAATTCGTAAAATGAATTTAAAATAAATAATACTTCTAAGTAACGTAGGTATACCACCAATTAGGTAAATTTTTCATTTTTACAACATTAAGGAATAATATATTTATTATTTTGGACTATTAAACCACTTTAAAACAATTGATTTGCGTAATATAAACAATGGCACGTGACGAGCTGGTGACGTATTTACAACTGACCAGCCGCCTATATATTTCGGTTACTATATAGTTCGGCCGAACTTCGGCCGAATTTTTCATTTATACCGAATGTTCGGCCGAACTTCGTATTCGGTTCAAACCACATTCGGCCCATCAGTAATTTTAATGCAATCGGGACGTAGATAAGGCGCTGGAATAACATATAGGATACTTGTTCATCATTATGATCATCACCCATCACAACGCGGGTGAAACCGTGTGGCACAGCTAGTCCGTCCGAGGATGCATAATTTTTAACCGACTTCCAAAAGGAAGAGGTTCTTAAGTCACCGCGTATGTTTTTATATGTATGACCGAGCATTACCTTTTTTACAGAGTAGTCTTATTTTGATAATTATTTTTTGTTTGTAAAGTATACTTCCGAGGTAGTCCCATTTAAATTTCAGCAAATTCGGTCAAGCGGTTTTTGAGTCACACTCCAATATCTGAAAAGTGTATCTGGATCTATCCTTTTTGACGGTAAATGACAATCGATCCCGGAAGTAGCAAGGGTCACTAAAAAGGATGAACAAAAATTGTAGTCAACCAAAAATTGGAATCGACTTCAACACTAAAAACCGTAAAATAACTTGTCGAAGTCGGTACCATGCGCACAATATTGTGATAATAAGTACCTCAGAAGACTGGCACTCCACGGCAAACAGCCCTATCATAAAATTATTTTTCCGTTATAATAAACCTTTTGTCATATAATATTTGTTTCGTTTAATGTTTCTTATTTGTTGACAGTATAGTTTTGTTTTGCCGGCTGTTTATGATTACAGCTGTAATTATCTATGACAGTACAGATACTTGCTTTGAAATGCGTATTGTTGTCGTCTTTATGGTAATTTGTTAATTGGTGTCATTATTAACAACAAAAACATGTTTTCAGTTGTTTTATATTTGTTGGAGCTCTTGCCGACACGAAGTTCTTCAATAAATAAGATCTTAGAAGACCGCTCATACTAAAAAAAAATTAAAATTAATTTTGTCTATGTTACGATCATGGACAAAAGAAAGAACGGCCTTAAGTCAAAAGTGAAGCAGCAAGGAATGCCAACTTGCTTGAATACATATACAGATGCCACATCCACACACCTACATAATAATACATCCTAAAAACATTAATAATATTATAAAAACAATATAATACTTCTCTACACTATAATATTTTAAAGAGAAAAGATTTGAGATAATTTATTGATTCAGGCGTTACTTTGCGGAAATCCATTATCAAAAAAACGATATTAAAAAATATTTAATGCTACTTCCGCTTAAAAACCGGAAGTGTCACTATATATTTTTTTAATATCGTTTTTTTAGAAAAGATTTGTTTGTTTGTTTGAATTGGCTCCGAAACTACTGGACCGATTATAAAAACTCTTTCACCATTAGAATCCTACATTATCCCTGATGAATATTGGCTACATAATATTTAAAAAAAGTTAAGGATCCGTATAAAAACTTCGATACTGTAACCCAAGGTATGGAAAAAATGTCCTTATATAGCGTACGTTGCGAAAACTATTGACAAAATTATAGAGCAAAAAGTCTTGCACTACAGTTTTATAGAAGACGTCAATATCTACAAAGAAGTCCGCATTATTATAAGTCTAACTATTACAATTATGTCACAATAAATACTTTTTCATTTTGAAATATGCAATAGTAACGCCGGAACAATCCAGGCCACATTATTCGTATAACCCGCGGCACGTAACTCTAGCGCTGACCGTTATTGCACAGAAGTCAAAAATTGGGTATCACAGGGGGGCTAGAGGGATGAAGGACTCTTGTCTCTCTCTGTCACATCGAAGACGAGAGACTCTTGTCTCTCTCTGTCACATGTGCGCGACTGTCCCCATGCGCAGCTATCCCCTCCACATTTCGCTCAGCGCTAGAGTTACGTGCCGCGGGTTATACGTTGCGAAAACTATTGACAAAATTATAGAGCAAAAAGTCTTGCACTACAGTTTTATAAAAGACGTCAATATCTACAAAGAAGTCCACATTACTATAAGTCTAACTACACAGTTATGTCAAAATAAATACTTTTACATTTTGAAATATGCAATAGTAACGCCTGTACAATCCAGGCCACATTATTCGTACCTTGGTATAAATCCTTATCTACTCTAATAAAAAATCGAAAAGAAAAAATAATGGCCTACGAGTTTCTTGCTGCTTCTTCTCGGCGGTGGTTCTTTTCCGAAGACAGCGGTAGAATCATTTAAAAATTTTGACGTTCATAAGAGTGTCTATGATGCCTAAACTGAATAAATAATTTTTGAATTTTGAATTTTGAAAATAATTAAGGGGAATGATATGCAATTGTTTGTTTGTTTATAATGGATGCACGTAAAACTACTTAACCGATTCAAACAATTCTTTCACGAGTATAAAGCTACATTATTCCTGAGTCCTCCTCCTTGCGTCGTATTCCTCATTACTGAGGGTCGTGCACCTCGCTGAATAATTTTCTTAAGGACTCCCTCTATCTGTTCCGGTCCTTTGCTTCGTGGAGGGCTTTGTGGAGATTGGTGTTTAGCGCGGATAGAATTTGGTCCGACCATCTCGTTGGACTGCGGCCTTGCCTGTCACCATCAGCTGTTCGATGTGTTGACCGTCTTTGCGTGCTATGTGTCCGAAAAATTCTAGTATTCTGCGTAGACAGATGGTGGATAGTCTTTCTTAGTAATTCTTATATTCAGCTCTCTATTCCTGAGTAACATACGCTATAAACATATTATGATTTATCATCATCGTCTTCCATCACCACGCGAGTGAAACCGCGAAATGCAGCTAGTAACAAATACTTTTACACACAGCTAAAACGATGCTTTACATTTATGATAGGGATGGCTAGGGTTTTGTCGTTGTTCGTCTACGAGTATTTTTTGGATCCTCGGATCCGGATTTTTTTTACAAATGCCAGCCCCTTTACTTGTTCTTAAATTGACTTTAATAACATTCATGTACGAAATTTGAATATATTTTCTGCTATTTACCGTGACATTTATAAAATTATAGATAACCAATTACTTACAGAAAAGATCACCGTGTATGGCCTTTGGGTCGGAAGCCTAAGTGACCTCAATGTTACGTTGCTCGTAACCATTTCCTTACCACCGTATGTATTTTATTATTAAGAATAATAGGTTCTACCTGTGACAAGGTATATGATTATTTTTATACCATTCCCACTCTAAAAAGCTTATTTTATTCTCTGAAATCAGTGAATTAAATATAAGCCTTTTAATCACTATTTGGTGTTTGAATTTAGAACACACCAATTTATTTGATCTCCACAGCAGTGCTTATACATCTTCCTTACGCAAATAATAGTCGACATACAAACTCTTTGAGCAAGTAACTCCTCGAGATTTGATTGGTCGATATTTGCGGCAAGGGGGAGCTTAGCATTAGAATGAAAACAATGGGGATAGAAACTGCCAATTGCTCACTTCAGATGGCACCACTATTGAGTGTTCCATGAATTTGACAGACGACTGTCTTTAAGCAAACATTTTTTGTAAACAAAGTGCTATTTACGACTTTTTTTGGTAAATATGACTCTTTGTGCAGCTGTTGGTTGCAAAAATACGGGAACCCATATATTTCCTAAAGACGTTAATAGAAGAAGACTATGGGAGAAAGCTCTGCAGAGGAAAAATTGGAAAGCCACTGATTCGTCGAGGTTATGTGCTATGCATTTTAAACCTGACGATTATTATGGGAGGAATACGTATACAGGTGAGGCTTTCTTTTCGTTACACAGAGATCTATTTTATGTCTACAATATCTGTATTTACATGTACTGCACATATATCATAAATATGTGTCACTTATTCTACACTGACTATTCTAACTATTCAATGTTTGTCACAAATACACATCAATTATTAGACATTTTGTCTGTTCTAGGTGATGAATCTATACACAAAGTTCTGAAGAAGTCTGCTGTACCTTCTATTTTTTCCCACACAAAAACCAGACCGGTCAACCAATCAAGTATAGATAGATCAAACCGGTTGATGAAGAGAAGCAAGAAAAAGCTTTGTTTTGAGGCATCAACTAGTGATGTTTCCGAACCTCGTGATATTCAACCGCTGGATGGTTTTGAAATGCAAATTAATGACGATCAATTCTTAGTGGATAGTGAAATAGAAATACCTAGCTACACATCATCAGAGCCCTATAAGAACAAACATACTAAATTTGAATCGAAGAGTATGCAAGTGAACTTTCTTCACATTTATGGATCCATACAGAAGTATAAAAATAATGACAGTGTAATCTCTTTCTATACAGGTTTCGAAACCTATCAAAAGTTCCATTTTGTATATTCAACATTAAGCCCAATGGTACATTTAATTAATTATTATGGAAGTCATGTGCAAAATATTAGTACAGAAGACCAGTTTTTCATGACTATGATGAAGTTACGACAAAATAAATGTAATTTCGAACTTGCACAATTTTTCCAAATTAGTCAAACCACAGTCTATAATATATTTATAACATGGATAAATTTTATAGACCAGCTTTGGAAAAAATTGAATATTTGGCCCGATAAAGACTTAGTGCATTATTATATGCCAGACAGTTTCAAACAATATGACAAAAATACTAGGGTAATTATAGACGGGACTGAGATGAAGATACAAAAACCTGGGAACCCAGTATCTCAACAAGCTTCATGGAGTTCTTATAAGCATAGTAACACATTGAAGGTGTTAGTTGGAGCTACACCAGGAGGTTTGCTTTCCTATTGCTCACCTGCTTATGCTGGCTCTATTAGTGACAGACAAACTGTTGAAAGAAGCAACTTATTAAAAAAATGTGAGCCCGGGGACAGTATTCTTGCAGACAGAGGTTACAATATTCAGGATATGTTTATTGAAAAAGATGTATCTGTAAATATTCCTTCATTTTTGAAAGGAAAGGCACAAATCCCTGGCTTGAAATTACTGAAAGACAGAAAGTTAGCCAGTCAACGTGTTCATATTGAACGTTTGATAGGCTTAACAAAAACTTACAAAATTCTTAGAGAAGAATTACACCACAATTTTGTGCCCCTTGCATCAAAAATATTTTTTGTTTGTCTTATGTGCTGCAATTTCAGAGAATGTATTATGTAATATGAGGGAAAATAAAACATTGTACATATTATACTAATTTGGTTTTAATATGGTATCATAATATTTATATAAGTATTTATTGTAAATAGCGGGTTGCAGATTTCTGTTGTAAAAAGATGATAATTTTAAAACCATATCCTGAATAAACTCTTCATCTCTTTTAATATATATTATTTTCATATCTATAAATGTGTACACTACCAAATTACAATATTTGCGATTGGTGCAAAACAGCTGTCCCTGAATTTGGGTATAGTATTGATGCTTATTTTTTAAATGTAATGTGCTATTGCACTCATACAGATATGGAACACTGGTAGGTGTTATAGCACAGTACCTACTTACAAAAGGACATTTCACTTCAACAACAGTCTCATTACCAAGTAATCCATCAGGCGATGCAGCAAGAAATGGATGTGTTAGTGAAATGCACAAACCACATTTTTCTATATTAGTACTTAGAAACGCTTCATACTTTTGTAGGGCAGCAGCTTCGTGCACTTTACCATGTGTTGTGGCTCTCGTGTTAAATTTCTTTGGAAATAATATATTGTTGGCTAGTACCTGCTTTGTACTGTCTTTACTGTGGCAAACAGCATGAAAGATACTAGCTGTGATTCTGACACATCTAGCCAAGTGCCAATCCTTTGATGCATTTTGTGCTACAGTTGATACGCGCACTTCATCCACTTGTTGTTGGCAGACATTTTTCAATAAAAGCTTTTCTAGCAAAAACTCTTGCGCACTTTTCTCCAAATAATCATGGTCCATTTCAAGAGCATATGGATTAGCTGGTTTGATGACTTGCAGGTATGGCATTTTGCTACCACTAGTAGTAGCAAATCCGATAGCTAGGTTCTGAACATACTGTTCATAATTTTCCATAATATTACTCTCATTAATCGGACAATACAGCAGATTTCTAGTTTTTTTACGTTTATTAGGTAAATCATGGGATTGCATAGGAGATTCATAGAAAATTCTTTTAGGTTGTTTAAAAGTCATTAATTTTTCTGTACACACTTTGTGTATAATAATAGTTTTGGTACGCACTATATCTTCTATGCCATGAAGGACGGTGAAAATATGTTTGCAGTGTGCTTCCAAGCCACTGCCAGCAGCACATTCGCAATGACTCACATCGATCATACCACTCTTATCCATTTTAATCAAAACAATGTACAATAGTTTTTTCATCTGTGCTTTGCACTGTGCATGAAAATATGCATGATCTCCATCAAACGCTACTCTTAGAGTTACCAAGCCTCTACTTTCATAAAGAAGTTTCCCTTTGGATGGAACTTGAAACCTGGAATAAGATTAAATTTATTAAAACTATTTCTTATTACAACTAAGATAATTTATACATTTTAACTTATAGTTAATGTTACGTACCTTTCAGAAAACTCTTGAATGTGGGTTTGAGACAGTGGTGGCAGAACAGTGCTTGCATTTACGTCTCTAAAGTTTTCCGGGGCAGGAAAGTTTGGAATATCATCCTCGAGTTCATCTTCAACGCCGATGAGATTGTTCCTGTCGTACCCTTCCAACCTTTTAACAAATTTATGGGATTTTATTAAACAAACACAAAATAACCTAAAAACAAAAAAAAATCAAATGTACTTTACCTTTCAACTAATGCTGCTTTTTTACCACTGGTAGATGCTTCCCTTTTCCTCAACTCGCCTTTTAACTGAGCTATACTCCAAGTAGCATACATTTTTATTGTATAATGCTTGGTTTAATATTGTTATTAACGTAAACGAAAAACAACAAACAAACTCTATGGAACACTCAACAGTGCTGCCACCTGTCACGAGCTTTTAGTTTTTAACCTCATTACGTATATGTAAATATTAAGTATTGTGTTCTTTGCTGCGATTATAGAAAAAATATAATATTAATAAATAAATTACTCTTATTTTTAGTAATTGTTCCAAATTTAATGTGCATTTTAATAAATTTAACCTTCCATTTTTGTTTATTAAATGTCTATTTTCGCTTAAATTATTACTTTTTCTCGTAGTCATGGTATAAAGTATAGTATGCAACTCTTGAATAAAACGGATTTATATCGAGGGCCATGAATCACTCGCATCGCTCAGGATTCTAACACTTGAATAGCTCGCTACGCTCGTTATTCAATCATCACGAATCACTCCCTGCGGCCGTGATTCAGTCGTTAGAATCCTTCACTTACTCGTGATTCATCTATGGCCCTCGCATTAAATCCGTCCTTTATTCACTAGTTGCATAATATACTATTATACCATTCCCACTCTAAAAAGCTTATGAAAACCGTGAATAAAAAGGCCTTTTAATCACTATTTGGTGTTTGAATTTAGAACACACCAATATATGTTTGATCTATATCTCAATGCTTATAGCAACCTCCTTACGAAAAAAATACTCCTTACCGACTTCGACAAGTTATTTCACATCTTTTGGTGTTGAAGTCGAATCCAATTTTTGGTTAACTATAATTTTTGTTCATCCTTTTTAGGGGTCCCTTGCTACTTCCGGGATCGATTGTCATTCACCGCCAAAAAGGATAGCATCAAGATACACTTTTCAGATATTGGAGTGTGACTCAAAAACCGCTTGACCGAATTTGCTGAAATTTAAATGGGACTACCTCGGAAGTATACTTTACAAACAAAAAATAATTATCAAAATAAGACTACCTACTCTGTAAAAAAATGTAATGCGCGGTCATACATATAAAAACATACGCGGTGACATGAGAACCTCCTCCTTTTGGAAGTTCGTTAAAAATTATGCATCCTCGGACGGACTAGCTGTGCCACACGGTTTCACCCGCGTTGTGATGGGTGATGATGATAATGATGAACAAGTATCCTATATGTTATTCCAGCGCTTCATCTATCTACGTCCCGAATTTAATTATAATCCATTGCGTAGTTATTGCGTGAAAGAGTAACAAACATTATTACATCCATACATACAAACTTTTGCGTTTATGATTATTATACATATTATGTTATAGTAGGGTTATAATGGTAGTAGACTTCAGTGACATAACTGGCGTAGTGGTGGTAGGTAACTACTGTACCGAATTTGATGAAATTTGATTTCTTGACGAGATTGGAATAATGGGACCACACGGGAAGCACCAGCTTTCTAAAAAAATAGAATTTTGAGAATCGGTTCACCCAGTCGAAAGTTATGAGGTAACAAACATAAAAAAAATATACAGTCGAATAGAGTACCTCCTCCTTTTTTTGGAAGTCGGTAGAAAATAAAAGTAGCCTAAGATAAAGTCTGCCAATGAACATCCATTCAAAATTTAACTGTTTGTTTATAAGCAGGAAGAAAGAAACAAATAAATATTAAAATGTTTTCTTTGTGATAATTTTACCATTTCATATTATCTTTTTATTTTGACATTAGAAACAGACACTTCAATTTATTTGTCTAGATTTAAATTTTTTTTTTATTTTCAGCCGGAAGCACGCTGATAGATTATCCTTCGATATAGCATCGGCTCATATAAATCTGCTCGGTTGACGAACTCAGTATTATTTAAAGTCTGCAGTACGGCCGTTTAGACCTAACATTGCATTTCTATCTTCAAGAATAGTGCCTACACTAAATAAGAACGATAAAAAGAAATTTTATAATATAATATTGAATTTACGCAAAAACTACTGAATGGACTTTAATGAAATATGGTATGTCGATAGATGAGGCGCTGGAGCACATTAAGGATACTTTTTCATCATCAACATCATCATCATCATCTATCACCACGCGGGTGAAACCACGGACGCAGAAAGTACTTAATAAAGTCTAAAACAATGAACTGCCTAATTATGCGTAAATTTGTAAAATGTGCTGCAAATGATGAAGGTCTTATTCCGTTATAGGCAAAGCAATGTAAGTATGAGAGCGTACCACGGACATTTTGCACAGAGTAGGTAGAGAGAGGTATACTTATGTAGTGTTTATTTTGAATGAAACTCGTTCGGAAAGTGCATTGACGTCATTCTTGCATGAGAAAGGAGTTCTTGACTTTTTACGACATTAAGTGCGAGGGCATCTGTTATTTTTATGGTTATATATAAAACTTGATCGAGGTTTTATATGGGCATCGTGAATCAGAAATCAGTAGGAAGTTGTCATGCTAAGCTTGCGATAAAATGTACGCAGTGGCTAAGAACATTATAATAAACATTGTGTAAGAATATAAGCTACCTGAATAACTATTTACGGAGGAAGGTTTCCAAACAACATCTTCTCAAAACGCGCGCTATAAACTCGCTTTGTGTGTGTGAGGCAAGTGCCTCGTCACGCACACAGATGCAAACATTATATCGTCAAAATTAGAAGTCATGCGGCCTTACTCATAAACGTTGCTTAAATTTAAATAACGTCACTTAGTACGGCGCATAACATTTTTCCTTTGCGCAGTACTAAATAACGTCATTTGAAGTTAAACAGCGTTTATAATTAAGGTCCTTAAGAGCTAGCGGTATTTATAAAATTTATTACGAAATCGTATGCTGCTGTACTGACGGTGCCAACAAAGTGAGCCGTATATGGCTTCCAATAAAAGGCTTACATTTAGCGCATGTATTATCTTCACTACACTCCAGTGAATGTGTTCATGTAACGTGCTTCTATAAGTTTTACCTCTTTCATTGAACTGCTTCAAAAGGACTTTCCACATGTAGTCTAATACCGGCGATACAGGATTATTCTTCAATACAGGCGCTGACGTAACACCTCATGTTCACATTTGCATATTTATTCTTCAACCAGCTGGTGCCCACGACGTCGTCTGCGCAGGGTTAGTACTTCATCATACGAACCCAGTCGTATTGAAGAAACATATTTGTACTAATTCTATTTCGATATCGATTGTGTGGGTCATAAACAGTAAATATTGCTATGAAGAACGATATCTTATACGAATAAAATGCATTGTATTATATCACATGCTTTAAAAACACGGCTGAACTGAATATTTTTTTTTATCCTATAAAATACGGTTCAACTGAGTAAATTATTTTTTATCCTATAAAACACGGTTCAACTGAGTACATTATTTTTTTATCCTATAAAACACGGTTCAACTGAGTAAATTATTTTTTATCCTATAAAACACGGTTCAACTGAGTACATTATTTTTTTATCCTATAAAACACGGTTCAACTGAGTAAATTATTTTTTTATCCTATAAAACACGGTTCAACTGAGTACATTATTGTTTTTGTCCTATAAAACACGCTTCAACTGAGTACATTATTTTTTTATCCTATAAAACACGGTTCAAGTAAATACATAATTTTTTTTTCCTATAAAACACGGTTCAACTGAGTAAATTATTTTTTATCCTATAAAACACGGTTCAACTGAGTAAATTATTTTTTATCCTATAAAACTCGGTTCAACTGAGTACATTATTTTTTTTGTCCTATAAAACACGGTTCAACTGAGTACATTATTTTTTTTGTCCTATAAAACACGGTTCAACTGAGTACATTATTTTTTTTATCCTATAAAACACGGTTCAACTGAGTACATTATTTTTTTATCCTATAAAACACGGTTCAACTGAGTAAATTATTTTTTATCCTATAAAACTCGGTTCAACTGAGTACATTATTTTTTTTGTCCTATAAAACACGGTTCAACTGAGTACATTATTTTTTTTATCCTATCAAACACGGTTCAACTGAGTACATTATTTTTTTTATCCTATAAAACACGGTTCAACTGAGTACATTATTTTTTGTCCTATAAAACACGGTTCAACTGAGTACATTATTTTTTTTATCCTATAAAACACGGTTCAACTGAGTACATTATTTTTTTATCCTATAAAACACGGTTCAACTGAGTACATTATTTTTTTATCCTATAAAACACGGTTCAACTGAGTACATTATTGTTTTTGTCCTATAAAACACGCTTCAACTGAGTACATTATTTTTTTTATCCTATAAAACACGGTTCAACTAAATACATAATATTTTTTCCCTATAAAACACGGTTCAACTGAGTAAATTATTTTTTATCCTATAAAACACGGTTCAACTGAGTACATTATTTTTTTTGTCCTATAAAACACGGTTCAACTGAGTACATTATTTTTTTTATCCTATAAAACACGGTTCAACTGAGTACATTATTTTTTTATCCTATAAAACACGGTTCAACTGAGTAAATTATTTTTTATCCTATAAAACTCGGTTCAACTGAGTACATTATTTTTTTTGTCCTATAAAACACGGTTCAACTGAGTACATTATTTTTTTTGTCCTATAAAACACGGTTCAACTGAGTACATTATTTTTTTATCCTATAAAACACGGTTCAACTGAGTACATTATTTTTTTTGTCCTATAAAATACGGTTGAACTGACTACATATTTTTTTTATCCTATAAAACCCAGCTGAACTAAGTACATTATTTTTTTTATCCTTTTAAAACACGGCATAACTAAGAACATTACTTTTTTATTTATCCTTTAAAACACGGCATAACTAAGAACATTTTTTTTTATCCTTTAAAACACGGCTGAACTGAGTACATTATTTTTTTTGAGATAGAAAACAATCGCGAGTTATGTTCATACGTGCTGTGGCCCGCGCTCGCCGCTGTGCACAAGAGTGACTCCCAGAAGAAGAACTTCAAATAAGTTCGAAACTGGTCGGAGAATATTTCTTTATTTATAAGGTTTTAAAGCGTAATTTTTTTTTGAATCTTATACAACACGACTGAACTGAGTACACAATTTTTTTATCCTTTAATCTTCATCGCATCAGGTGATGCGGACAGATTAAAGGAAAAGGAACGCTATAACGTCTCGCTTAGCACTGGCACTAGCGTCCTCGACGCGGGCGTCCCGAACACTCCTTGAAAAAGACCACCGAATGTGGCCGAAACTATAGTCGGACCTATCTGATAAATATTACGTGAGTAATTCCGTATTTCTAATTAAAAATGAGTGACAACCACGTTAGTTTTTATAACAAGACCTTTCTGCAGTAGAGCTACTAGGTACTGCAAAAATGTCGTAGATAAGTCATACATGATTCTCATTCAAATTATAATCGAGTTATGAACGCTACTGTACGTGTAGACACTGTAGACGATAGACAATAAAATGTTGCCTTATCTTCGCTAAGTAGATATAATTAGAATAAGTAGGTAAGTATACAGAATTATATATCAACGTGCAACGCCTGCTAAGTAAGGCAGATGGTTTCAATTGAGGCTTATTATACGAGGTATGAGGCAGATACTCACAGTATCACATGTCCAATATAGCGTCGAATGATTGCCTATTTTGCCTCTTATGTCATGGTGATAAAGTTAAATATATTTTAAGTGACTATCATAGAATGACGTGTGATAAATGCATAAAATTAATAGACTATGTTGTTCTATTATTTCCGTCTGTATATCTTTCGGCTCTTACTAGAGGACTATTTACATGTAGCAATGCAGTTATTTTTGTCCTACAATTCTTGGGCCATTTAAGGAATAAGATGTCAATATGTTTAATGTTCATTCCTGAAGAGCTGTAGGGTTATTATGTATTACAGTTGCTAACAAATGTTAATTGAAATCGAAAACAAATGGCGGCTCTATGTCACTTTTGTCAGCTCCAGTCATCAACTCACAAACATTTTTGCTTAACTTGGTGAAACTGACATAGAGCCGCCATTTTTCAACATTTGTTGACAACTGAGATACTTAATAAACTTCAAACTTCAAACTTTATTGGGTAATAAGTAGCACAATTTGAAAATCTTAAATGTAACTTATATAATAATAACATCAATGTTTTAAATGTACGATTTGTGTGTTGGCGTCCGGACAAGAAATTCTGTTTCCCGGATACCAAAAATTAAATAATAGCCCTGCTGATCAGCAAGCTAAGCAACGCTTGCTGCGGTAAGGAGTAAGATGGGTGTGTGCTAGTGCCATTATTCAACTGAGCACTTCTGTGCTTCGGAGAGCACGTTAATCCGTCGGTCCCGGTTGTTTGTCTTAGGGCAACAGGCGTTAGACTATGTCGAAGGTGATCTGAAAACTTCGACATGGGTTGGCCACTAGCCTTATTATATGTGTTATTTCAGAGTCCAGAGTTGCTAACAATAATGAGTTAATGAGAAGTTCTGGCGTGATCAATCATGATGGGTATACATTCTCCATCCAAACATTTCATCATCATCATCATCTCAGCCATAGGACGTCCACTGCTGAACATATGCCTCCCCCATGATTTTCCAAAAGGACCGGTTGGAAGCGGCCTGCATCCAACGTCGTCCTGCTACCTATGTCAGGTCGTCAGTCCACCTTGTCAGTGGATGACCTACGCTGCGCTTGCCTGTCCGTGGTCTTCACTCCAGAACCTTCCGGCCCCATTCGCCATCTGTTCTGCGTGCTATGTGGCCTGCCCACTGCCACTTTAACTGGCTAATCTTCTGGGCTATGTCGGTGACTTTCGTTCTTCTACGGATCTCCTCATTTCTGATTCGATCACGTAGAGAAACCCCGAGCATAGCCCTGTCCTTAGCTCATTGTGCGACTTTGAGCTTGCTTATGAGGCCTATATTTAGAGACCACGTTTCAGTGCCATATATTTTCACTGGTAACACACATTGATCAAAGACTCATGTCATGAGGCACTGAGGTATTTTTTTACGAGAACACTTCTTGAGTCGGATTCGACGATTGACCTCTTTTTCTAAGCTGCACCTGCCTAGTTTGACTGCTCTAAACATTACAAGACATAGATCTCAACAAGACATAATCTGATGTTATTTATTTATTTAAAACCTGACTCAGATTTTACACTGTCTACTAAGTACATTAATATAATTTTATAGTATTTCTTCATCGGTGCTAGAATCTGTCTGCCGTTAGGCAAAGGGCTCCTCCAATTCTTTCCAACTGTCCCTGCCTAATGCTACCCTAGTCTGATATAAATTGACTGTACCCACGCTCATAGCCCACGTTGTTATCAACCTAGGTTTTTGGTTAACTTTTTAGTTTAGTACGCAGTACTATTATTTATTCTTCGGATTAGATTATGTGCCACAGCAGACTAAGTAAATCAAAACTATACACGCAACGGCTAATTTCGTTATGAAATTTTGTCTAATTTAGTTTGTAAACAATTTCACATTGTTATTTAAACAAACCTATAATGAAATATCTTTACCGGTGGTCGATGTTAGCGGCCTGGAACAACATATTTACCCATTATATTCAGAAATACATGCACTACTATTTTACTAGGCTTTTACTAGCCTAGTTTGACAACCTACAGGGCTATTATGTATCTCGATTACTAACAAATGTTGATTGAAATCATGTAAAATGGCGGCTCTATGTCAGTTTTGACAACTCCAGTAAGTAAAAATGTTAGTAAGTTGATGACTGGAGCTGACAAAAGTGACATGAGTGGCTATTCCATTCGATTTCAATCAATATTTGTTAGCAGCTGAGATACTTAATAGCCCTACAGGTGATTCTACTCTATGTTCTTTGTAAATGCTTTTATGATTTATTATTTTTTATTTATTAGTAAAGGTAATTCTTTTTCATAAAATAACGATTTCATTTCAAAAGTATAAATAGTGAAATCAGGTTTCCTTAATCCAAACATGATTAGTGAAAAACCAAAAGATTTATCATAAATAAATTTGCTGCAGAATATTGTTACCCACATTATTATTGTGTTGTAGTGTACTATTTTTAAGTATGCACTAGATTGTGTTTTACAATAAAAGAGATATTTAATATCTGTTTTTTTAGGAAGGACATAGAGCTTTTTGCCACTATGGGCATTAAAAGCGACACAGGACTGTTGGTGAGTGCGCGCAGCACTCAACCGAGGGACAACAAGGGCGCATAAAGCGCTAGACAACGACAAGGGGGAACCCTAGCCTAGTAGGGAATAGAGGTGCCATTAGCCGCCAGCACTGTCTGAAAGAAAACAAAACACAGGTTAATGAAGTAAAACACAAGTTAATATTGATGATACTTATAAACTTTCAATCGAAAATCGATACGTTACCTTTACCTTAATACACATTACTAAAATATAATACAAATTACCTTGTATCTGATTTAGGATTATTTCGAGGTCGCTTATGACGACCTCGATGTCTAACTGTGAAGACTGGAAATCCAAAATCAGACATATTACCTCTCGTGGCTCGGCGAGTAGACCCTGAAATAACTGAAATACCAATATTACCAGGAGGCTGACTGATCGACGTCAGAGCTGTCGTGATGGGGTTATTTAATATCTGTATTTTTTAACCTATTTATAGAAACTGATTTACATCACTTGCTCAATGAAGTTACGTAGTATGTCACACAATATAACCCTAAATTTAATTATTTTGACAACTAGTGTATGTATACCTGCCCAAGAAGTATTGTTTGTAGTGGTCCTTCCACTACAAACAATTTTGAGGAACATTTTGGGGACTCAATTTGGGGAAAACTTTGGGGAAATACCACACCTTTGCCTGTTATTCAACCGTGAAGCAGTAGTGTGCAAACATCGCTGCAATGCAAGTACGGTACTTTGTAAAACTAAATTAATTTTTTTTTTTCAAGACGGCGGAAAATGCAACCAAGAAATCGCCGTATTCGATGTGTCGTGTTTGATAGAACTCTTCGTGAACGCCGACTGACGCGACGTCGTCGTACTCGATGTGTCGTGTTTGATCTTTGTCCTTCCCCGGAGTTACGAATCTTTTTTTATAATAATACTAGCTGCATCCCGCGGCTTCACCCGCGTGGTGATGGATGATGATTGATGATGATGAAACAAACGTATCTTACGTCCTCCCCCCCCCCCCGCATGTAATTTGTCTTATTGTGAAATTTCAATACAAGCTGTTTAGGTATGATAAGGTAACAAAGAGACATAGAGACAGTGATAAGTTCATGAACGGTTTTTATAATATTACTAGCTGCGCGGTGCGCCGGTTTCACCTGCCTGGTGATGGCTGATGAAATGTATCCTTAGTCCTTCCTTGGGATATAACCTATCTCATTGATCAATTTCGTTACGATCCATTCAGCCGTTTAGGCGTGAAACACGTTAAACGTAACAAACAAACAAACCCACTTTCGCAGTAATAGTATAAGTTGAGATTAGGTTATTATGGATAACTATAAACAAAATACGTTCCTGCTTTTAAAACTATAAAACTTAAACAGGGAGAGAGTAACGTTCGCTGTACAAAAGACTAAAATAGGCCACAATAAAGCAATTCAGTTGTATATTATCTTAAAATAATATCTTTACGGGGCGTTGTAAACGAAAGTAAACTTTGTAAACGTGAAAGTTGCCGCCTCAGAGTATTCTGTGATGTCAACAAAACAACTTTATTGGAATGAAAAACTTTTATTGGAGGCGGCCATTTTATTGTGTCGTTTCGAGACTGAAATGATGAATTGTTTGGAGAAACGTTATATGGCAAGGGTAAGCATTTTAAACAATACAAATGTGTGTAAATGCTTACTTTTAGAAGCTTGTACAGGAAGAGAGATTTTAGGGTAGGATGTATGCTAAACTGATGATTTTGATAAATAACTCTTATTAACCATCGGCATGCCTGGTCTGTGAGACCCACTGCAGCATTTAAACCGTTACAATTCATTCAAACTAGAATTTCGCGCGTTCGAACCAACTTATGTCCTCCGCCCGCTACCTCCCTCCGGGGTGTACTCCAGTAGTTATAGGATGTATGTAAAGCGCGCTCGGGTCTCACCGACCCCACCAGGCATACAACGTAACATTTTTATCTAAGTATTAATTTTGTTTCTGCTTGTGATATCGTATCTTATTTGTAAAAAATAATAATTATCTTTTAACTGCCAACGCAATTTTATAATTAATAATATTATATAATATAAAATAACATTGTTAATAATTATTACATTAGGTTGTGATGTTTTTAGTTTGGTGTATTGAAGATTTTACGAATTTGATGGGTTTTATTTATGAAGGTTTTTATTTTATTTAGAATTGAACGTGTTTTATCGTATTCTATTATAGTTCAAAATGAGGAGCCATCTAAGTGGCAAGAACGTCACCAATTTGCTACTCGAGGAGAACGACCCAGATCTTAAACATGATATTGTATGCAACTCCAGCGACGAAGAGTCTCATGATGAAGTCACAGAAGAAAACCATGGAACAGATTTAGACGCTATGGAAGAAGACGTCTTGAAAGTCTGCCCTGATATCAAACACAATAGGAGTAGTTTCATTTATTATCTGGGTTTCGCGCTTATAGAACTACATCTACAATAAAGAAAGAAAAACACTCTTCTTCCTACAGTTTTACAGATCTTCGCAAAAGAATTGCCAACCGTGGACTCGTTGTGCGACTTTGAGCTTATATATGAGGCCCATAAGTAAGAAACCACGTTTCAGTGCCATAAGTCATCACTGGTAACACACATTGTTCGAAGACTCTTGTCTTGAGGGACTGAGGTATTTTAGACGAGAAGACTTCGCGCAATTTCCGGAACGCTGGCCAGTCGAGTTGGATTCGACGATTGACCTCTTTCTCGAATTTGGATCTGCCTACTTTGACTGTCTTTTTTTTTTGTCCCGGGGAAATCCTTTATGGATACCATCTACCACGGGGAGGTAGGTGGTTATGTGGGAGTCCGTATACCTACCAAAACCCCGGGGTGTTCCGTCACTGCCACCCTCGGCGGGAACGCGGGACAGATTTTCCACACGACCGCGAACCCGCCGTGGCTGTCCGTTGCCGGACCCTTCTCTTCGCGGCACGCCAGAACACATGGCACGCCGCAACTACCTAGGAGACCAAACCCGCCAACAATGAGCGCCAGACTTCCCCGTGTCTGGACACCCGTGGTCTCCCTGCGGTGGGTCGGATACGTAGCCCCACCGCCTGCTACGTCAGCCACAGGGGATAATCCCCAGTGACCCCACCTCCTCGAGCCTGCACCAAAGTACCCGGGCCCCCCTCCTCGAGCCTGCGCCAAAGCGCCCGGGCCCCACCTCTTCGAGCCTGCACCAAAGTGCCCGGGCCGCCCTCCTCGAGCCTGCGCCAAAGCGCCCGGGCCCCACCTCCTCGAGTCTGCGCCAAAGCGCCCGGACCCCACCACTCCTATGTGGACTTGGCGCCAAAGCCCATAGGAGCGGCCCCGCCTGAGCCGGCCAGCGCACCCCAACGCCGGCGCGGCCCCTGGGTTCCTCTTGGCTTCACCGTGGTGATCCAAGCTACGGCTACTGAGCCCCCCCGCCACATCAATGCGGGAACCCTTCGGGGGGGGATTAGTTTAACTGTCTGTCCCAGGTAGATGTATTCGTCAACAACTTCGAGAACTGAGTTCCCAACTGATATTGGGGTAGGCACAACATGGGCATTAGACATAATTTTCGTCTTGTCCATGTTCATCTTCGTTAAAGCCTACCCGTTGAGAAACTCGATGGAGGCATACGAGTATTGTACTGAGGTCTTCCATGGATTCTGCCATGACTACAATATCGTCGGCAAATCAAAGGTGAGTGATGTACTCGCCGTTGATATTGATGCCAAGTCCTTGCCATTCCAAGAGCTTGAAGTCGTCTTCCAATGCAGTGGTGAACAGTTTCGGAAATATAACGTCTCCCTGCCTCACTTAGGTTTATGTGTTTAGGCGAAATACCTTATAATTATAATATATTCAATTTTAAAAATCGTAGGTACCACCTGTATACCAGATTTCGTCGTAATTAGTACCAACATCCGGACGGATAACATTTTTTTTACCAAAAATGGTATCGACTTGAACACTAATAACAAGTACAATATGAAAAATTTTAAACCGACTTTCATTCTGTTCACTTATTGGAATGTGACTCAAAAACTACTGATGGAATTTAAATGCGACCTATGAATGAGGGGCATGTACACGGGAAGCGCCAACTTTCTAGCAAAAAAAGAATTTTGAGAATCGGTTCCCCCAGTCGAAAGTTATGTTATAACAAACATAAAAAATAAAGAGTACAATCGAATTGAGTACCTCCTTCTTTTTTGGAAGTCAGTAGAAAAGTATGAAATAACTAGTTAGTCAGTACCATGATAGTTCAAAAGTACCTGTTATCATACTATTGTGTACATGGTACCGACTTCAAGTTTTTTAGAGTTGAAAGCATTGAAGCACTTTTTAGTGTTGAAGTCGGTCCCATTTTTTGGTAATACATTTTTAAAGGTAGTACACAACGCTCACACAAGATTACCTACCCCGCATAGGATCTCTCTGTCGCGAGAGACATAACACCACAAACATTAGAACAACAAGATTAAAACAAATATTTCAGTTCATCGCAAAAATACTAGCCTGTGTGTCGCTTACGTGAAACAGTACAAACTGCCATTTATCTAGGACAACTGTGACACAGACAACTCATAGTTTGTACGCCAAAGCGTGACGCGTTGACGTTTGCGATTCGAACACTTTTTTGCGAAGTCCTACGGCCTCTGATGTTAAGCGTTTTTATTACAACCTGCAGGGCTATTATGTATCTCTATTGCTAATAAAATGTTGAATGGAATTTGGAAAAATGGCGGCTCTATGTCAGTTTCAGTAAGCAATAATGTTATTAGTAAGGTGATATATAACTGGAGCTGACAAAAGTGACATAAAGCCAACCATGTTTTGCAATTTCCATCAACATTTGTTAGCTACTGAGGTAAATAATAGCCCTGTAGATCAACACCCTGCAATGCACTGCGGTCGTCAATCTGAGATATAAGATTTTAAATCTCTTGCCCTGTCATTTCGGCTACACACTAATCACTAAGGTATGTTAGCCTAATAATAACCACATTTTTACAATCCATATAAATCTGATTAGAGAAGAATCCCAATTGAAACTACAATTAAAATATACAAATTGCTCATGAAGTAAAAACTTTAAACAAAAATCTTAAAAAAAGTAAATTCTATATAAAAATATATTATGAAAAGCTAATAAGCTAGTTAATGGGCCTTATTCGGAATGATTTTGTTGATTTGAATGATGAATTGATATCAATAAGGCTCATTTCTTGTACGTAGGTATTATACCGAAAGTACATTATTGTATTACTTTGATTCAGTACTGCACTGGTACCGGGGGGCCTACTTCCACCTTTTACGAAACTATCATAAATCAGGAGCGTTTTGTAATAGCTTAGAATAATCATACTTACTATCGTACTTGCAACGACACAAAACGGTCAACCAAATTTAATGGTAAGGTTGCAATATGACTACTTTAAAAGATGCAAGTACGGATCTTCAAAAATTTAACACTGGAACAATGAAACTTAGTAGGTATCAAAAGTTACGTCAAAGTACGCGAATTGAGTGAAATATTTGATACTACATCATCAAAACGTCTACCTAATGCGTTATTATTTTAAGCTTGCTATACTGACGTGGTGGTACCAAATTTAATGGTAAGGTTGAAACATGACTACTTTATGAGGTGGGAGTAGGTGTGGTTCCCCAGACGGACTATGCGAAAGTCCTACCACAACATAGCATTAATGAAGTGACTGCCGGTGCAGGTGGTGGTAGGCAACAATTATGCCGAGCTCGGAAGTCATTATACGTGCGTAGTGTCGCGGTCGACCGCAACTGCATGCGGCAGTGTCGCCTGCGGGACACTCGACGCCGATCTCGTTCTGGACACAACGGTTCATGTCGGCAGATGGCACTCGTATCTATTATAGATATCTTTCATACATACATATAATATAAAAGTAACGGATCGCTGTCTGTACAGTCGCCTGCAATAAGATTTTCATAATTTAATAACATAATTTATTATTTGATTAATCATTTTTGTTATTTTTAATTAATTTATTATTTTTAATTATCTATTAGCACTTATTTCCCAGATAAAAATGTTTGTTTTATGTACCATCTACTCGTACTAACTACCGCATTAATATTAAGAATTATCTCCATGCATGGAGTTGATTCTGATAATTGGATGTAAGATATTACTATAGCGATAAGGCCGCCAATTGTCCAATCTACTGTAATGTTTTTTTACTGTATTATGTTTTGTTTTCTATAAGATTGGTACTCAATAAATATTTTTTGTAATGTATTGTATTGTGTAATTTAAGTTAATTTTATAACATTTCATAATTTTGAAAAGTGCTCCAGCATTCAATTTCATAAAATAAACATCAAATTATTCTAAAATGAATTAACTCATGGTATTTACTTTTTAGAATAACCCTTATTTAACTAGTTATAAAATGTATTGTATTAGTTTAGAAAATTTTGGAATGTATACATCTTATTGCAGGCGACTGTACCTAGAAGACAATTGTAAAAAAATATTTTACTGGTCTCAATAATATTTTAATAAACTATTATTATATTTTCCAATAAACGAAAATAGAATTTAAAAAGTTTTGTTAGATTTATATCTTTTTATAATTTTTATTATAAACTTTGTTTTTTGTTACATTTTTTGTTTGCACGTCTGTTTATCTGTTTGTCTGCGCTTTTGTGCACGGTAATCTCAGAAACGGCTTATCCGATTTAGATCTTGTTTTCACTAATATATTGTGGTAAGCTTCACTTAACATAATTTATTGATTCAGGCGTTACTTTGCGGAAATCCGATATCAAAAACGATATTAGAATAAATATTTAGTGACACTTCCGCTAAAAACAATGCTTATGGCCGAGTTGCGGTGTGCACCACCTTCCCTTTTTTTTCTTCTTTTTTTTTAATATCTTTACTATACATTTTAGTGTTTGTTTCATGTCAATCGGTTCATAATTAAACAAGCACAATTTGAAAAGAAAAATCCGTCCATTCTATTCAGTTATTGGAGTGTATCTCAAAAACTACTGCATCGAACTTGATAAAATTTAAATGGGACCACACGGGAAACACCAGCTTTCAAACAATAAAGAATTTTAAGAATCGGTTCACCCAGTCAAAAGTTATGAGGTAACAAACATAAAAAAAACATACAGTCGAATTGAGTACTTCCTCCTTTTTTTGGAAGTCGGTAGAAAAGTTACAAGGAAGGCCCCTAGACTCTTGGCTAACGTGCATAATGTGTTAGCTAGCTGCGTCCTGCGGTTACACCTGTGTGGCGATAGATGACGTTGATGTTGATTTGTTTTTTATTGCCTTAGAACATTTCAAACAAGAAATATCTTGCGGGGCAGTCTTTGGGGGCTGCTGATAGAAGTAATTTTTATTCTTCACAAAAAAAGCGTTAAATGCGCAATTTTTTTTTATGACAATAAACAACAATATATAGTCATGGAAACCATTATCGCGCCTGAAGAAGTTTTCACTTCAAAACTACATTATCTATTACAAAGCTTTACGTTTTGTGACGGTGACACGAGTTCCTTGATGTTTGTTCACCCAGAAAGTGTTCAACGCGCAAAGAAAAATTAAAGAATTTTCATTAAAAAACATATTTAAATTTTTTTATTAAAGAAGTTTTCACTTCAATAATTAAATCGGTCAAGCCGGCTTTGAGCTTTACGAGAAATTAACGAACACAAATTATAAATACAGCGTGTATACAAAAGGTGTGGTGATACTGGAAGGTGCATGTACAGTCGCCTGCAATAAGATGTACACATTACACAATTTTCAAAAGAGCCTCAGTATTCAATTATATATACATTTACGTCAAAAATAATCAAAAATGAAGTTATTTATATTATTGGACTGCGTAAAATAATCCTTATCTAGATCATTATAAAATGTAGTGCTGTATCATAGTTTTGAAAGTTACGGAATGTATATTTCTTATTGCAGGCGACTGTACCTACCTAGTCAGGATTGACATGGTAAAGTATCAGAATTTTAATTACTTATGATTTTTATGATACAAAGTTTAAAAAAAAATAACTGATATGTTTAAACTGAAATACATACGAGATTCAATACGCCCCGTTGGTTAGTATGCAATGGAAATGCACTGGGCCCCAAAGAAAGCGGGTCGGATATGTAAGATATGATAACTTTTAATATATTTTGAGTAATTAATACAAAATACTAAAATGTGTAAAAAAACTTACCCAAAATATGTAACCGACTTCAATATCAAAAACTGTGAAATGTCATTCACCGTCAATAATGATATCAAGATAGGCGTAACACTTTTGAGTTTTTGGAGTATAACTCAACAACTGCTGGCCCACCTTGGAATCATCCATCCAGCCATCCAAACTTTCACATTTATAATATTAGTGAGATTAATATTATTATTATAAAGAGGAAAGATTTGTATTTATTTATGTTTGTAATGAATAAATTCATAAACTACTAGACGAATAAAAAAATATTCACAATTAGAATGCTATTCGTACATTGTCCCTGAAGTTTTGATTCTTCATCATCCATCACTACGTGGGTGAAACCGCGGAGTGCAACTAGTATATATGTCGTAGGATAATTTGATAATTCGAATCTTCGCGAAAATCCTAGGGGTTTTGCGAAAACGCGGATAATTAGACATAGGCGAAAAATTATCTTATCTTAATTACTGGACAAAGTCAGGATTTTTGCGAACAGCGCACGCTCGCTGCGCTCGCTCGGCTCGCGCGTTGTGGTCACAAGTAACCTAACACTCCTCCTCGCTTCGCTCGTCGTCGTACCTATTTGTGACTTTGCCTTAGACTGGTTTACGTTAATTTTAGGTATAAGGCACTTTTCGCACTTTTCGCAAAAATCCTGACTTTGTCCAGTAAGATTTGATAATTTTTCGCCTATGTCTAATTATCCGCGTTTTCGCAAAACCCCTAGGATTTTCGCGAAGATTCGAAGTATCAAATTATCCTACGACATATATATAAAATGTCACATTATACGAACTAGCGCGATGACACTATACAAATGACAAATAAATTAGATGTATTAAACACATTGGAATTTCATATATTTTGTTAAAATGGGAATTCCAAAAAATAGAGCATGACCACACCACGGCATTAATAATACCACAGAATAAATACTAGTAGTATCCCAAACTGGTTTCTCCTATTGCCATGACACAAACCAAGTTACTGAATAAACTTGGTATAAATACCTACGTGCTCCATCTACTAGGTTACATACTCGTACGAGTATACATACAAATAAATATATTTTTTTAAGTTTGTATTGTCAGTAAAAACTTTTTAATGCGTAAATGCATATGAAAGTACACCTATATACGGTACTTATAAAAAATCTATATTTAATTTTCCCACATGAGCGAGTCATCTAAAAAACAAAAGGTCAAAGTAGCTTAATACCTAAACGCATAATATCTGATTTGTAAATTACATAAATCGCTTTAGGTGTTAGTTGCAAAATACCTGAAATGCGTTATGTCTGTTTTTCTAATTACCTAAGACGCGGTCCAACCCCAATTTTAAAATAATTTACGATGCTTTACGTAAGGTTGAAAATCGCTTGTTAGATTGGACGATGTAATGCGAAAATGCGTTAATTTTGTACGTTTTCTTTACATCTTTCGATATATACTAACACAATTGAAAAAACTGCTGGTTACTACTTTAGTACTCTATGTTGGCTATGTATTACCTAAAAAATAATATAGTGTTATCGCTGAAAATTCTGAGAGTTTGGACGTGAAAGTTTATTTTTATGCACCTATTTAGGATTTTTTCCTGCAGAGAGCGAGTAATATTTATGAATTCTGTTCGGTTATTACTCTTCGTCTGTTCCTTTTCTAACCTAAGTTTTTTTTTCATAGATTATTATCGAACTGTTTCGTTACACTCGATGTTTAAAGATTCTGCTTTTTACTATTATCAGGGTACGACCGCTGCGGCCTACTGCTACTTAGCCATATTAAGGTTTGGCTGTATGCCTAAAATGCATAATTTAATAAGTTTATCAAATTACCCACACCGCATTATGTCTTAGGAGTCGTCCAATAATCAAATGATGTATTTTACCAACTTTTTAACACTTCCTGGTGAGGTTTAGATTCACCTGTTTTTTTTTTTGTTGGTAATAGGAGTATTTGAAACACAGTTCAATGGATCCGTTTAACTGTAAAACTGCAGCTTTAGTACAGTATAGGAAACATGAGTTTTAATATTTAAGGGAATTTGACTATAAAGGCAAATTTGCGTTTTAGACACTGTATAACTATGGTTAACTGAGTTTAAAGTATGTTGACATTGATTTTTAGTTTAATTAAGTAGCCTGTAAACTACCTAATAATAATTCGTGATTGTATGACATTTAATAATTTTATATACCATGTTTGACATCATAAATATTTGCATGCTTTAATTAAGGCTGAATGTGAATTAGAACTTATATTATTATTATTTAAGATCTCAAACTGTACCACATTTACAGCAAATAAACAAATTTCAATTTCAATTTTGAAGCAATTTGCGTCTTAGGTATTTAAAATCTTAGGCAATTTGAGAATAATGTATCTAACTTATCAGGCATATTACTTTAGAGACATTGGTGTTAGGCATGTTGCTACAAAGGCTAAAAGCGTTTTAGATGACTCGCATCGATTGGTTTCAGTGTTCTAAACTCATGGTAGACCTACAGATATTAGACTGAATATTTTTTTTTAATAAATACTACATGGCTGGTAATCTTCATAGTACCTAGTCTCTAATTTCTTAAATTTTCTAATTATCTGAGGTATTTTCTTATTTTTAGGTGAAACCGCGGGCGCAGCTAATGAACTATAAAGTAAAATAGAGGCGTGCGGGCATTTCGGCACTGTGGCACAAGACAGAGCTCCATTGTTAGTAGAGCAAGGACATTGGCGTTGGCATAGCTTAAGGCGCTACATTACCTGAACAAAACCTCGCATTATAACCAGCATAACTATAAAAAATAATAGATGTTAATAATAACAAAAAACCGGTCAACTGCGAGTAGGACTTGCGCACCGACGGTTCTGTGCATTAAGAAAAGATTTAACATTATTGCTCTAACGTTAAGGCAAGGATAAAAGAGAATTTTAACTTTGCCGTTCGATCCCTCTGACACGATTATTGCACCGACCGCAAATCCTTAGATGCTATAATAAATTTGTAGTAAGTAGTAATAGTAGTATAACCCATTGAATACCAGAGACGTAAATTTACGTGCGTTTAATTTATAAATCTTTTTTAATTATCACAGTATAGGAAGTATTAAGTCCCTTTTAGTATAGGTTCTATTTATTTTGGAATGCGGTGGTAGAGTCTTTAAAGTACATTATAATGAAAAATTGACGTTCATAAGTGCGTCTTTGATGCCTAAATTGAATAATTAATTTTGACTTTGACTTTGAGTATTAAACTACATATTTACAATTTTCAGATTTTTTCCTATATATAATAATAATCATTAATTTTTCAGACACGAGATCCAGTGTACAAACAAAAATAAATATATAAAAAATTACAATAAAAAATAAATTATATTAAATAAAACTATTTACGTGGCTATAGCCAACCAAAATAATTGATATGTGATGTAAGCTTGCTTCTTGCCAAATTTCATGATTCAAGGTGCCTTATAAGTTTTGTTTCCCTTGAGATCATATATTTTAGATCACGTTGATTTACAACTTTGATGTTTGCAGCTGAAAGATATCGTTGACCCGAGTATTAAATACTTACTGCTGCGGTTTCACTCGCGTGGCGAAGGATGGTGATGATGATGAATTAAATATAGCGTATGTTACTCAGGCGTAATGTAGCTTTCTACTGGTGAAAGAATTATTTGAATCGTTACAGTAATTTTTACGTTTATCATTACACACAAACAAACAATCAAACCTTTAAAAAAGTAGATAAAGAGTAAACCAAGGTGCGAATAATGTAGCTTAGGTTATACTGGCGTCCTTCTGCGAAGCGGTGATGGCGCAGAAGGAGGCTGCGGAGCGGATCAGGGAGAACGATGTCCGAACTGATCCACTCCGGCGCAGACGACCGGGGAACGGAGAAGACGGTTCGCACGTCTCCCCCGTAGTGGAGTCACTGGCGAAGAGTCGGGGGACTCTTCGTCGGCTTGCACGGCTGTACACGTCTAGGGGGTGACCTTGGTGAGCAAGGTCATCCCTTCACAGGCGCTGAGGCCCGGTTAAGATCAATCCGGGCCTACCGCTGGGGTGAGATGGTGACTGCCAGCGCGACCCTGTCTCGCTCCACCTTGGCGGAGGACTGCTCACGTTTTAGTGGGTCTGAGCCCCACAAGCCCCCTTCCGTCACCCCCGTGGCGGAAGGGAAGTGCACAGCATTTCCCCCCCTCAAAAAAAAAAAATACCGGCGTCACTACTGCATTTTTGAACATGAATCTAGTAATTATGGCATAACTGTAACAGGTACACATTATGGTGTTGCAGATTTTTTTGTAGACATTGATTGATTTTTCAAGGTCTTTATTAATAAAAACGTTATTACAATGCTGTTTACAAATGATCTTATTCTATTTGTACACAAATCAGGGATTTTTTCTACGTAGACTGTGTCGCCTTTATAAACATTTAGATATATTTTATTATACAATTATATTTTTTTTTTGTTGACATCATTTAACTTATGTTACTTTAGAATTGAAAAAGAGAGTATGTGCAAGTCTTAGTATGGACATATAGATATTGATGTCCTCTATATAACTGCATTACATCACTTTGCTCTACTGTTAATAGTTTTTGCAGCATACCTGCGCGATATAAGGATTTTTCGTCGTTACCATTGCATATTTTAACATGAAATAGTAGTCATTGTGACATAAGTGTAATAGTAAGACATATGGTATTGGTGACTTTATTGTAGATACTGGTATTTTCTATAAAACTGCAGTAGGTACATCACTTTGCTCTATTGCCAATAGTTTCCGCAGCGTACGCGATATATGGATGAATTTTCGTTTTTTCCACACCTTGGTTTACATTCTTGAAGTTTTCCTACGGATCCCTAAGTTTTTTTTAAACATTTTGTAGCCTATGTCACTCAGTAATAACACAGGCCAATATATTCACATAATATAGCTTTCTAACGGCAGAAGATTTTTTGAAATCAGTTTACTAGTTTTAAGTTTAAATCTTTCCTCTTTATAAAATTATTAGTATTAAGTAAAGACAAATTTTAACTTAATAGCTCTACACGGACAGCAAAATGACATGTTAAGTGTTGTTTTATTATGTAAGTAATGTTTTAGAGGGTCCTTGGCATTGGACGGGAGTATTTTTTAAAGGGTAGAAGATTTTTTAGGTAAGTGGCATTTTCACTAACATAAAAGCATCGTTAAGGTAAAATTATCAATTCTAAAAATGTTGTTTTAACTTTTACAGGATTGCCTCAGCTTACCACACAACTAAGGGGCCTATTTTGTGAGGTCTAAATGCTAGTAGTAAGTCTATGAGTTTTCCCCAGAAACTCAGTTAACGATAATTAGTCATCCCCTTTTTTCCTTCGTTTCTATCGTCTGATGACTTACTTTACTTCTTCTTCAGATTTTTTAAACAGAACTTCGGTGATAAAGTTAGATAGTTCATTTTGGAAAACATTTTCATCCGGTGGTATTTTCGTAATCCATAGTTTATTATTATCTTATCTACTGACTTCCAGAAAAAGGAGGAGGTAGTCAATTCGACTGTATTATTGTTATTTTATGTTTGTTACTTCATAACTTTCGACTGGGTGAATTGATTCTCAAAACTCTTCGCGTGTGATCCCATTTAAATTTAATCAAATTATTAGGTCCAGTAGTTTTTGGGATACACTCCAATAATGATGCTCATTCCATCAACACGCGAAATAAGCACAAGCTATTCGTACATGTAACGCGTCTCCACATAATAAGTCATTCTTTTATGGGACAATGTATACGATTCTATAATAAAGTTCCCAATGTTATCCGAGATTTGCCTATTAATAATTTTAAAATTACTATTAAAACTAAACTCTGTCAAAAAGGTTATTACAAAATATCGGATTACTTGGAGGATAAAACAGCTTGGGACTGATCACTCCAGGATCTATCTACTAGTGTTCTAAGATGTCAAAGTGTAGCGTGTCTTGCCCTACTGATACCATTATTATGTTCTCTTTTGTAAGGCAACACTCTGGAGCTAATATTTGCAGTACCTAAGTAAAAACATTGTAAAAACATCTATATAAAAAGAATGGCCTCGAGTTTCTTGCCGCTTCTTCTCGGTAGGCTCTATATATTTTGGAACGCGGCGGTAGTCTTTAAAGTACATTATAATGAAAAATTGACGTTCATAAGTGCGTCTTTGATGCCTAAATTGAATAAATGATTTTGACTTTGACTTTAACTGAATATAATGGAAGTCGGTACTTTTCAAATTGTACTTGTATTATCTCAGAAGAAGTTAAGTTACCTTAGTGGCTATTATTATAGAGCGAAAACACATCTAAATGTGGAGAACTAATATTATATATTTTACTAGAGACCATTAATAAAAAATAAATAGTATGGAGGTAATGGTACATTAAAATAATCAACTTAACATTTTGTGCAATATACTCAAAACAAAACACTTCTGCAATCTTTATATGACGTAATTTTAAATCGTCAAAGATTGACCAAACCAATGAATTTTGTATATATATGCAGATTTGTAGTATGTTATAAAATACAACATTACTAACATAAAAGCATGGTAAAGTCAATTATCGAAATTTTATTTTACACGATTGACTCCGATTTAAACCAGACAAAACGCTGCATATTTTTAAGCTATAAAAGCTACTAGTGTCTGTCTATTTTCCCAAACTATAACTCAGTGAGATTGTTCATTTTTTTAATTTCCTTCGTCTGATGATGCTAACTTTATTCTTTATTCAGAATTTTTAAACAGAACGTCTGTAAAAAGTTAGATAGTTCATTTTGAAAAAAAATTCTTTTGGTTCTGTGGCATTCTCGTAATCGAGAGTTTATTATATTTTTATCATCTCAAAATTAGTTAAACTCCTTTGCCCTTAGTTGCCGTAATGATAATTGAGTGAGTACACATCAAAATGTGGACAACTTATATTGTAATATATTAATAACAACAATAATTATCATATTGTCAAAGTAATGGTAGAATAAAATAATAAACAAATGACACAAATTATATTGTAACATTTTGTGAAATACACTGAAAACAAAAACACGTCTGCAATCTTTCTATGACGTAATTTCAATCGTCAAAGATTGTGCAAATCTATGATTTTCGTGTAGATAGGCAGATTTGCAAATAGATATAAAGTAGGCAATTCCGAAGTAAAGGATAACAAGGTGGTAAAATAAAATGTCCATAGTAATTTGTAACATATACGATGACTTTTAATACATTTCCTCCTAATGTTATTTTACATTCGTTTGTACAAACAACATCCGTGAAGTATACAACGTACATATTTTTATTCGACCTTAAGCAAAATCACATTAAAACAATAAAAATCTTAATAATAATATCAAAAATTACGTATATAATAATCGAGATCGTGTACATTTGGGATTATAAAAAACTTATACAAAACGCTTATTTATCAAATTACCAAGAACGTCTGATATTATGTAGGTAGATAGATCTATGATGGAAGACATGATATCATTGGAATGTCGTCGTGTTTCTTGCACTGATTATACATATACCTACTATAACTTTTAAGACGTATGAAATGTTTTCAAGAAATTGGATTTGCTCTTTATTCGTAACGTATGAAATTGGATTTGATCTCTAGTCGGAGATTTTAAAAGGTTGCTGTATGATTTAAGAAGCTTCTTTATATTCTTACGTCATAGCTGTACTTGTAACTTATAGAGGCAAATGTTCCTTCCTGTTATAATAAACGACACATTATTACAACAAGTAAACAACACAGACGTTAACAAGCGTTTTTCATTAATTATTATTTCACTGAGTATTTATATTGCATGAAGCGTTTATCTTCAGTTCTATATTTAAAAATTTTTAAACATATAAAAACAAAAGTTGTTTATAAAGAGGTGTTTTGTTTACAAGTATGGAAATGAAACACCTAAGTATCGATTATTTGGTGTACTTATAATAAAGGTATGATGTGTAAGATTGATTATTTGGTGTACCTATCCTTATTGATATGAATAACAAATACAAAAAGATTTGATCAAAATATTTGTTAAAGGATTTTTAAACATGATTAACTGCATAAATCCTCCTAATCATTATAACAGCAATATACTCGTATCTAGGTCTTTGAAAAAAATATTTTATTTAATGCATTTTTGTATTTCGCTTAATATTTCTATTTTTTAAGGAAGCATGAAAGTGTTTTTCTTCATCAAATATTTTTTAACACATGCATTTGTACATATAAACAGCTAAAGAGTTATGTGTATTTCCAAATTTATAAACGAATCATATTTTTGTGTCGTATGTTTTTACTTTTTTGATATGCATAATATACCTATTACCTACTTAAAGATTAGTGATCAAATATTTGTTAATTCAAATGGAATTCCAATAGTTTACTACATTGTTTACAACTCTATATAATGGCGAAAAATCTAAAACCTTACATCCGCTGATTATATGTATTATTTAGCTTTGTTCTTATAACAGCAAGAAACGTTTATCCAATAAAATGAATTTAAAAAAAAAAAGTAAATGTTTTAGTTATTCAAAGTATTTTATTTGTAAGCATTGAAACCTAATTATTATAGATGTCTAGACCTACATGTTTCTTTCGTACATACACTGTAATATTATACAAATGAATAACCTTTCAAGTGGACTTGTTAAAATATTTGTTAGTTCAATGAAATTCGCTAACTAAAATCCTCCAAATTACAAAAGCTCAGAAACTTGAACTGGATTTTTATTTATTTATACATATTTATCATTCAGCGTTTGTATCTTTTATCTATCTTGTATAAGTACGTTTGTATACATAATTATTACCTACTTATCCTCAATGACTGCTTCATGAACGTAGAGTACTGCTGAGGCAACAGATTTAATATTTTGGCTGTTGATACCTTTTACGTTGTAAGCATCCACTACAGAAGAATATTTAGAAATTTCTCTCAAGTAAACGACCGCCAGAGTTGAGTTTTCCAATTTGGTTTTGTGGCTTTGTATCCTAAAAAGCGAGCGAAACCGCTTACGTGTCGGCTAGTTAGGTAAACTCATACGTATATTTTTATGTTAGTATGTATCGTATTTCTACAGAAAATGGTTTTTAAACCAATGTTGACTGCACGAGTCCTTTATGGTTTTATTTTATTTGCGAACATAGAAACGAGTATGGTTATTAGTCACTAGTCTCGAATGTTGTAAACTTAATCATAATCATGCATAACCATTACTATAAATTTGATCAAACATTTATTTTGTTCAATGAATTTTCGATATATTTAAATATAAATCTTTACAAGAGCAAAACATCAGTGTATTTAAAACATAAGATTTTTAAAAAGTCGTACAGTTTAAAAACAGATTCAATTTGAACGCTTAGTAAATTACAAATGAAAACCTAACACTTAACAAATTCAATAGTTTCCTAAAAGTTTACTTAAGGTCGAATTAAAAACAATTATAATTTGAAGAATGGCTAAATATCTACCTACCTACCTAACTAATGGAGCAATAACATTGAACAACCAGACTTTATCGACATTGCAAAACTTGTTCTCAATAATCACAACGAAACAGTCAATGGCATTACAAAATCAAAGAAATAATTAAAAAGTAGTCCAAGAAGTCCGGTTCAACATTGCGACTAGGTATTGGGGTAACTTCCTTGAAGAAACGTTGCAACAAACAGACCATAATTACAAAAAAGAACTAAACGGGGATCCAACTCAATCCACAATCAACATTAACTAAACAACGTAACTGATCGAAACAAAACTCAAAAGAAAGCCACCCCATTTCCTAAAATATAATTCGATAGTTTTAATGTCTTAAAATTGGTTAATTCCTTTATTCACAGTCCCGCGTATACAACCTTGGCGCTCCTTCACTTCAACATGGCCGTCGCACTCACACAAACGTTTAGACACAGACTAGTGCGTGTGTGGTCACCGCACATGCCAGAGTCCGAGGTTAAGTACACTAAGCTGAGGCAACTTCACGATATGGTCCAAGCCTTGTGGCGTTATAGAGTTACACCCGTACAAATCTATAGCTTTCAAACTGAGTAAGCCTTCGCCTAAAGCTCTGAGGCCCCTATCTGTGATCCTTGTGCACTGTCCTATATTGAGTGTTTCCAGATGCGATAGCCTCGCGACCCTTTCGAGGCCCTCGTCAGTCAGGCGGCAAGCGCTCAGAGACAGCGAGCGCAAACCAGATAGCCCCAAACTGGCATGAGATAGCGCCTCGTCTCCTACTTTATCACAAAAAGACACATCTAAAGCCGTGAGCCTACCACTTTCTGCTAAATAGCCCACGCCTGTGTCCGATACTCCGTCGCAGGCTCTTAAATTGACGTCTTCTAAGAACTGCAATCGAGACAGATGCCTCAGTCCAGCGTCGGTCACGGCGACACAGAACGAAAGGTTCATGGATTTCAGCTTTGGAAGACCTGACGCTACGTGTTTTAGCGCTTCATCTGTTAACCTTTGGCAGTCTTGTAATCCCAAATGCTCGAGTTCTGGCGTTCCTCTGGCCTCTCCACCCCCACACAAATGTGCTATTCCTGTGTCATTTACGTACCAGCATGAGCGTAAATTCAAACGACGTAGTTTTCTCAGTCCCCAAGCGATCAGCAGCAGTCCGGTGTCCGTTATACTGTAACAACCACCGAGCTCCAACTCTTCTAAGTTCTTTAGTGATTGCGCTATTCTGCCGAGAGACGAGTCTGTCAGTTGTTTACACAGTGAGAGATCTAGCCTTCTCAGAGACGGCATATCTGATGCAAATGCACTAGCTAACGCGGCATCAGTGACACTATAACAACCACTAAGAGACAACGACTCTAATCCCGGTAAAGCTGCAACAGCGTCTCTCAGGCCTCTTCTGAGTGATAATATTTGCAATTTTCTAACTCCTCGTCGTGCTAAGGAAGCAAATAGCACAGGCGCTGGTCTTTTCAAATGTAGTGATGCTTCTACTCCGCGCCAAACCGAACGGCGATCAGCTGCATCTCGCCAAGTTCGACAAACTTGTGCGGCACGGCCTCGGTCTCTCACGGGAAGTCTCTTGAAGATCAAAGCTAAAATCTCCGGGTAGAGTCTTGATATGTGGGTTCCGGAAATTTCCGTCGGTGGTGGCTCTGACAAGTGGGCCGGCGGCAGATGCGGCCGGTGAAGTTTGTACGGGGCACTACGCAATTTCCTTCTGTTCGTGCTCGGCGCGGGCAACTCTGTGAGGCCAAGCCTCTCGTCGTGCCAAGAAAGCGCTTCCTCTGTCCACGCACTCATCGCGACAACACTGCACACTATAACATGACACGATGCATCGGACCGGTTCTCGGAGAAACTCGTGTGGTTAAAACCCGCGCGGCGTACGTCCGACTCTCGCGGCGATGTCTCATGAACTGGCGAAGTGGGGATCGAGGCTCGCCCTCCCCGCCCCGTTTCCCGCTCGCTTACCGGCCAGAGCGCTGCGATTGGTCGAGGCCGCCGGCACGTGACGCGCGGCGTATCGATTCGGAGGCTCTGCGGCGGCATTTTTAAGTTGGTGAGCCGAGAGCCCGCCTTCGCCCCGCGCTGCTCCGTACACCCGCGCATAGATTACGTTAATATGAACAGACGAGTCAGTGAAAAGAAATATTGTTTTTGAAGTGCTAACTTCTTATGGGAGGGTAAATCGCTTCGTTACGTAACGCGTTCTGGCAACAGTCTGCCTGGCTTCCCTTTCTTTCACGCATCCTCTCTCACTCTAACCCACAGGGCTAGCTTTATTGTGAACAGATGCTTCCCCCTCTTTCTACTCAGTGTTTAGTGTGCGATAGACATATACTGTTGACAGTGAGCAGATAAACTTAAAATTATCACCGTTTTTGAAAGTGATTATAAAAATATGATGAAACAATCAGAAGCTGGTCCTCGCAATAGTACAGAATCTCCTAACGAAAGGTAAGTTTTATAATATAATACAATTTAACAACGACAACCGACGCAGCGTCTATATTTTGAATTTCTATACGTATATCTTTAGCGTCACTGCATCGATATATTTATTTATTTATTTTTTATTTATTTGTTACAAAAACTTACAAACTTTACTTACTAAACTACATATATACATTTAAATAAATTAACCAGCAAGCACCTTTTTCTCTTTCTCTTACGTATTTATCGTTAAATATTTATTTACAAATCATTATTTTAGCGCTATTCAAATGGAAGTCGTTGCAGATGTTTATCAGCATGAGCAACAGACGCAACAACAGTCGCAAACAAATATACAATCAATACAAACACAACCATATTCAAATGCTGAACGCCAAAGAAGATACAGAGAAAAGAGAAAAGCTGATAAAATAAATACATGTACTACATTCAGTCAATCTAGCGACGTTCAGTCGCAGCAAGAAGAACAAGCACAACATGATTTTCAAATAAATAAACGTCAACCACAATCTAGTGCTGAACGTCAAAGAAAATATAGAAAATTATTACGTGAACAACAACAGCAAAAAAAACAAATGGAAGATATTAATGCAATTACAGTGCTGAGTAATACACCACAAACATCTAGTATCCATGAACTGCAAAAGTAACAATTTTATATTATCACATAAATAAATTCATGTTTTAACCGAACTACTAATATATCTTTTGTGATTTATGTTATAATTTTAGTGTCGACCAAGCTGAACGTGCACGAAAACGACATTTAAACAAACAACGACAAAGCAGGTTTAGAGCAAGGCAAAGATTTGAATCGCTTAGTACATCTTCGCATCAAGAACAGACAGAAAGGTATATTTTGTAATTACAATTTAATATAAACAATAATAATATTGAATCGTAATTCAAAAATTCTTTTTAAGTGGTAACTTCTTCTGATTCGTTACGTTACGCGTTACGGCCCTAGTCTGTCTGGCTTCCCTTTCTTTCGCGCATCCTTTCTTACTCTTACCCATAGCACTAGATTACTAGATTAGTTTAAGTTATAACTTCTGTCGAGCGTCCGGAGACGCACTTCTTTTTTTAAGCTGATTCACAGGAACGCTTTCAATATTGCCAGCCCGCAGCGGTTCAGTCCATAACGAGTATATATTAGAGGATTTTTTAAATTCGATACAGTCAAGGAATCAATAAAGAGGACTTTTTATTTTGGAAAGAAACATGCAATGCAAATGAAATGACAATTTTTAATAACATAATAGCCATAGAAAAAAATTAAACAAACGCAATTCTTGTCGAATTTGATACTGTAGACAAGATATTTATCTCAAGCCTGCTATGATACTTGCGTCTGAACGTTTCTATTGTTTATCTAATAAAATCCAAACACTACCTACTTGACTACCGTAAGTAGACATTTAATATACAAAAATAAAAATCCTATTACTTTATATCTCACTGAGTTGGTACTATGCAATTTAGCTCAGGATATTAATTTAAGCACTACTCAAATAAGTGCTGTCGTCGCTTTAAAAAATTTGTTACTAGACTGCCATTCTAACCTTGTATTGTAATTTTTAGGATCAAGGACAAACACAGTCATGTTATGCATTATTTGAGACAATATTAAAGATGTATTTTCAATTTTGACTAACGCTATAGTAACGTAAGCTAATACGGGAGTGACAAGAAGTAAATCTTTTTGCGATAGGGATAAATAAGATTCCAAATTGACCAATTAAATAAAATATTGTAATATAGGTAAAAAAATGTAAGATCCTAACATAAGTAAAAGCGACTGATTATTATAGCTTATTGTTAAAAATTGTTGTTATTAATCAACATGTATGTCCTTGTCAAATAAAATCAGTAGGTAAAATGAGATACCAATAGACTTAAAATGTAATATTGTGGTAGTATATTTCTTTTATTGTTTAACAAAAGTTTTAAATTAGGCATAAGTTTATTTGAATTAGACACAGTAACACATATCTGAGGCATGAAACATATAGGCATCAATTGAAACGCTACTTCCCTGCATAATCTTTGACTAGAGTGATAAGGCGGCAAAACAACTCGGCGCGACGTATATTTTCGTTCGCGCTGCACTTGCCGTCGACTTGCGACCAATTTACGAAGGCCCTTGTCAACTCTATCTTTGGTGTTTATATCCAAGTCATAAGGAAATAAAGAGTCTCAGACAGGGGCCAAGCGACTATGGTTTTTATGATAACGCCATCCAACTATTACAAGGGCGACCGGTTGCGAGCGTTCCAAATACGAAATTCGAATTGAAACGTGTTCCAGAATGGAACGCGGATCGAGTTGGCAGACAGACACTGGCTGTTTAGAAAATTAAATCAAACTAGATTTTCAATACACTTTGATTAAAAAAATTTGATATTATCTAAGTTGACTATATTCGTAGATGTACCTAATTAAAACGGTTTTTTTAATTATATTACAACTATGACTAGATATGATCTTCTTTGCAGTTCGGTATGGAAGACCCTTTAAGGTCTGACCTGTATTCTGAGTGAAGGAAATACCTATCTGGTACAGATTAATATCCAGTTACTGTTCCTCTTTCGGGAAAAACTTTACTACCATAAACTTCGATTTAAAAATGTATAAATAAGATGACTAAGAACTGTCTGGTTTCTATCTGGGTTCTAAAATAATATTAGCACATAATTATTAGGTCCAGAGAATCGGGGAATACCTACCTATATATAATATGCACGTCTGCATAGAGACGGCGCGAAAGATGTTCATTCTTAGGTACTAATCTGAGACAGGAAACCGGCTAGTGGAAAATAAAATTTTACATTATTTCCTTCGTTAGGGTGTCCCACTACTCTTTGCACTATGTTATTTATATAAGTCATAGGTATAAGTACCTACCACATAGCTGTTTTAAACTTGTGATTGAGAGAGGTGAAGAGGATCCTATCCCTGAGGTTCCCCGAGGAAATAATGTAAAATTTTATTTGACATTCTTTTGGGTGATGTTAATCAAGTTACCACCAATTTTTTGAAGGATGCTGTGGTTAGTGAAAAGCTTTTTCTTTTATTTTTCGATTTTGCTAAATGCTGTTTGTTTATCTCTACTAGCTCTAGCTCTGTTTACGTCTAGCTTCTACTAGGATTTACATCGTTATCGGACTGGTGGCCAGTGTAGAAAGCGCTCAGCCATTTGCGACCTTTTTAACTACAGAAGGCTAACAAGTAGGTACAGTTTGAAAAATTTAATTCCATTTTATTCAGTTATTGGAGTGTAACTCAAAAACTACTGGACCGAATGTGATTAATCTTAATTTAAATGAGACCACACGGGAAGCACCAGCTTTCAAAGAATTTTGAGAATCAGTCCTCCCTATCGAAAGTTAAGACGTAACAAACATATTTTTGGAACGAAGTTCCTTATCGCGCGTTGTGAAAGGGGGCTAGACGGAAAAAAATCTTACGAAAAGTTGTCACGACACTTTTTGCTATAGTAAGCTATTGTAAGCTGTGCGGCGTCGCATGTTTCTCTTTCTGTCTCTCTCTCTCTTATAGAAAGCAAGTGCGGCGTTGCATGTTTCTCTGTCTGTCTCTCTCTCTCTTATAGAAAGCAAGCCAGATATTTTCATTTCTATTTCGCATTGAACAGTGTGGTGTCGCGACGATTATTTTTGTTGAGTGTATACAGGTTTTTTGTAAATAATAAAAAATAATAATAATAATGAATCCTGACAGTGTTTCTGCACAAGTTCCGGATATTGCTGATGGAGTTAGGTAAGTAGAGATTATATACAGATAGATTAAAACTTTGCAAATTGCCAGTAACTGATTAAAGTGAAGAACGTTCATAACGTTCTTGGTGGGCGGTATGGTCAATCAAAACATGTACAAAGTTGTAATCGTAGCAAGTGGCGCCATTTAGTTCCGTAAATTTATACTAGATGGCGACTCAGGTAAAGTTAGCTCGCGGAGGCATTTCATTCACTGGATGTAGGTAATATGTAATTTTGAGAAATACATACTTTCGAACACTTCCCATACGCAGAAAGGAGTTTTAATGTAGTAACCCTATACGCGCGATTATCGGAACCTATTATTGTAATATTTACCATGGTTTTGTATTTTTAGCAAGTACGCATTATAACCTCTCTTTATTATTGTGCTAACCAAGTCATACGCATTATAATCTCCACATTTTGTGTGTTTAGCAAGTGTACGCGTCATAATTTTAATAAATTCAAAAACAAATCATATTTTAATATTACAATATCAGAACGTATGTATTTAGCAAGCCGTGCGTGTTCTAACCTATACGCTGTTGTGTTTACGAAGTCGAGAGATATATATACATACACTCTGTTGTGTTTACAAAGTCCCGCGCATCTATGACGTGTATGAAAGAATAGACAGACAGAGTACATGTTTCGGTGTGTGTATGTATATGTAAATTTTTTTTGCTTTTTTATTTTAATAGCGAATCAACTAAAGCATCGACTACTGAGGTACAAACTATAACATCAAGGAAAAGGAAAAAGACAAATGCACAAAGATGTAGAGAATATCGTGAGAGAAAGAAATTACAAAATACAATGGTACAAAACATAACTGCAGAGAGATCAGATGAATGTAGAGAGACTGATCAATTACCAGCCAAAAAACCTAAAACTGATGCAGAAAGAAGAAAAAAATATTATGAAGCGCAGAAATTAAAGAAACAAAAAAGTAAAAAAATACCTAAAACTGCTAAACAAAGAAATAAAGAATGTTACGATAGGAAAAAGAAATTTCAGGCTTTAAACACTTTAAATCATCATTCAGATGTGTAAGTATGATGTTTTTTTATCTTTGTAAGGTATATTTTTTGGAGTAAAATATGATGTCATTTTAATCAATATTTTTTGATTGGTTAATTTTAGATGACGAGATAATTGCAGTGCAAAAATATGTAAACACCCAGAAGAAATACGTAATAATGCAGAAGAAACGCAGCAAAATAATTCATTTCACGTTCCATATCAACAGTTTAGAAACTGTGCACAGCCACAAGGAATCTATTATCAAGATGTCAACATTCCTACAGATGGAAATTGTTTCTAAACTGTTGATAAGGAACGTGAAATGAATTATTTTGCTGCGTTTCTTCTGCATTATTACGTATTTCTTCTGGATGTTTACATATTTCGAAAGGAACTTCGTTCTATCCGGGTGTCCCTTGACACCTCTCAAGTTTTTTTTATTTTTTTAAAATACAGTCGAATTGAGTACCTCCTCCTTTTTGGAAGTCGATAGAAAAGCGCATGCCACACAGCCAGCTAGCGAGCGAGTGAGAAAGCTGGCGGGCTGGTGGCAGCTTTGGCGAGATGAACTCCGCGGAATGTGTCTCCCCAAAGCTGCGCTATGATTTACAGCGTCACCGCGGTAAAACCGGTAAATGAAGACAGCAATTTAACAAAGGGAAAAAATAACGTGCTTTACTATGCGGGTTCACACCGGAAATTACTTAAGAACGAGTGACCGAGCGGGCGGGAGAGTGAACATCGTTTCACCTATTTTCATACTTCGAACTGCAGAGCTAAGCTACGCTAACAAGGTGAACGAACATCGCCGGCATCGTCGGATATTTCGTTTGTATCGCGGATGTAGCTTATCTCTGTAGTTCGGGGTGTGAGTGAACCGAAGTATAAAAATAAGTGAAACGGTGGTCGCCCGACTCGCTCGCTCGCTTGCTAGCTGGCCGTGTGGCGTGCGCTTAAGGCGGGTGTAAAAGACGCTTTTAAAAACGAGATCTAACTCAAATGCGTATCGCGTTAGTTGAACATTATTAAACGCAATACTTATACTTACTATTAATGGCCAATATAATAAGAAAATAAAATAATAGAATGATAAAAAAAACATTACATACTCTAACCATATTTCTTGCTCTTTTTGCATGCTATTGTCAAGCAAAAAAAATGTTATCGATATATATCTATAAACCTAAAAATGAACCCTTAATTCTTCTGGTCACGCTATAACTTGAGAACGGATGGAACAATCTCCCTAATTCTATTTTTGTAATGTCAATAATTGTTAGGAGAAGGTTCTTATGAAATAAAAACCAAGAAAATATGGGAGGTTATGGCGAGGCAGACGACCTACTACGCAAACAAAGTCGCGGGCAATCGCTAGTATTTAATATTCACATAATAATATTGAGAATATTACTATTTAAAAAATACTTCGAGACCTCTGGTATTGATGACCGTGGGCGACGGTGTCACTTACCATCAGATGAGCTGACTGCTCGTTGGCCAACCTATCTCATATATATATATATATGCTGCGTAAGGTAGTTTGATATAAAAAAAAATTACACTTTTATTGAAATTTTAATTACTCGCCTAAGATAATGATGACAATTTGCATTTTGCTTAAGAGTCACTTTGTAGAGCGCGCCAGTCGAACGTTAATTAACAGATGCTTCCTTTGCTGTTCATTTTGGCGAATCCATGCGCCTTAATTCCGTGGCTTAGTTTCTGTTCCTCTCTTAAAGAGAGATGGACGTCAGAGTGCGCGGCGCCGATACGCGGCCCGGTTGTGTCGTCTCGCGCCACGGCCGGAAGCATTACTCATCACGAAACATTTTGAATCATGGGACGGGGAGCGAATTATTGTTGTGTGAAAGGTTGTCTAAAGAACTCGAAGACGTCACCACACTTAAGTTTCTTCTTTATACCTAAAAATGAAGAGCGGTGAGTAGTAATACATAAAATAAAACTGAAAGTTGTTGCCGTCAGCACAGAATAATAACTAGTATGCCGTCAGTGATAGTGACTGCAGGCGCCATCTTGAATATGTCGAATAGACTATCGTGTTTATAGAAACGTATACTGGCTGATACTTTAGCAATTGCTGCATACGATAATCATTATTTTTAATCCCATTTAAATATCTTAAACCATTTATAGAGAGTTATGTAAATAGGACAAATTCAATGCCAATAAACATGTTTAAAAGCAAAGATGTTCAGTTCGAAAGAGACAGCAAGACTAGGTAATTTTGACGTCTTATCCAAAGAGGTTATTTTGTATAGAGAATAAATGCAAAAAAATATATAAAGCAGTAATTATTGTTTGTCAAATGTGAGTTCGGTTCACATATCGATAGTAGGTAGGTATATCACCACTATATTAAATAATATTATAAAGAGCATATACTTAACATTTTAAACAATATTATAAAGAGCATATACTTAACATTTTAAACTATGATAAAATTTTGTAAGTGAACTTAGGCTTGTTTGTAGGCATCTTTTGAACTACTTACTTAACCGATTCTGAAAATTATTACACCAGTAGAAAATAAACAAAAAGTGTGTTTCTCGGGAAGCCCGCGAGAAGTGATAATATAAACTAATCTAGCGCTGTGGGTTAGAGTGAGAGAGGATGCGTGAGAGAAAGGGAACCCAGACAGATTGGTGCCGTAACTGTGGCCGTAACGCGTTACGTAATGAATCGGTTTACCCTACCTGATTCCAGAAATTTGAAAAATGTCGTCTCTTTGTTCGTTTTGACAACTCCACTAAAATGTTAGGAGGTTGATGACTGGAGCTGACAAAAGTGACATAGAGCCATTTTTATAGATTTCATTAAAAATTTGATGGCAACTGAGATACATAATAGCCATGCTGGTCTACACAGGCATGCGATCACGGTCATAGATTAGAGTATGTATACCTACTGGAGACACGGTTCTACCTTGTCAATTTTTGTACTTATGCATTTATTTTTTTCAATTTCTGTCTGAATATATTTTATTGTTTCGTGGTTGTTTTTATTGATTTTAGCTTAGGTTTTCATTCAACCCGTCACGTGTCGAGCGTACACCATGTGTACGTGCAAAAAAGTGCTAAGCCTTGTTGCGTGTACACAAAGTGTACACATTTTATACCTCTTGATTGTAACTAATTTTATCAGATCCAATGTATTCCACCGCTATAAATTTGCTTTTAGTTGGGCAAACTATTCAAGAGTAGTATTTATAATCTGAACTTTCATGCGTATTTCAAAAAGAAACCCAGAGTAATATACATCGGACGGGTTAAGTACTTAACCTTCCTAATTTTATTTTAAATTAGTGCTGTTTGTTTAATCTGAAATAGAAGCCTTCCTTAAATACTTGTTAGAAATTTAGAATAGTGTTTGACCACTATCTCACTTGATGGTCAGTGATGATGCGGTCGAAGGTGGTACCACACTAGACCTAGAATAGCTCGAGGCCACAATATAGCCGAAACTTTCGGCCCAGTAAGTTAAAAAAAAACAGTAATATTCAGTTAATAATCGTAATGTTAAATAATTTTTAATAAGTTTTGGTTTTGGTTACGGTTTCGGCTGAAAAACCTGTTCGGTCGGACACTAATATTATGGCTAGGCTATTACCATCCATTCAAATCTATGGGAGGCCACAATTTTTATTTTTGGTTTGTGTTTTTTTTTACAGATGGCGAACCTGGATTACAGATATAGGACGTAAGGATTTGTTAAAAAAAAGAAGCTGCTACAAGTATCGCGTCTGTTCGACCCATTTCCCAGACGCCATGCTTAAAAACAAAAGACTAAAACCGGATGCCGTCCCGTGCATAAACCTGCCAGGAATGACTTCGTCACCTACGTCGCCGATCAGTTCTACGAACGAAAATATGGACGAACTAGTTGATAAATCCGCAATGATCAAAACGGAGCAGGTTTGTTCATTTTACTGCGACGAAGCAAGAAAGGAGAGTTATGACATGTTTGATCTGTCTGTACCTATGTATAGGATATACGATCTATCATCATCATCATCTCAGCCGTAGGACGTCGACTGCTGAACATAGGCCTCCCCCATAATTTTCTAAAAGGACCGGTTGGTAGCGGCCTGCATCCAACGTCGTCCTGAGACCTTTATCAGGTCGTCTGTCCACCGTGTCGGTGGACGACCTATACGCTGCACTTGCCAGTCTATGATCTCCATTTCAGAACCTTCCGGCCCCATCGGCCATCTGTTCTGCGTGCTATGTGCCCTGCCCACTGCCTCTTTAACTGGCTAATCTTCTGGGCTATTACGGTGACGTTCGTTCTTCTACGGGTCTTCACATTTCTGATTCGATCACGTAGAGAAACCCCGAGCATAGCCCTCTCCATAGCTCGTTGTGCGACTTTGAGCTTATCTATGAGGCCCATAGTAAGAGACCACGTTTCAGTGCTATAAGTACTGGTAACACACATTGGTCGAAGACTCTTGTCTTGAGGCACTGAGGTATTTTAGACGAGAAGACTTCGCGAAATTTCCGGAACGCTGCCCAGCCGAGTTGGAGTCGACGATTAACCTCTTTCTCGAATTTGAATCCGCCTAGTTTGACTGGGTTACGATATAGGTTCGCTCGTAACTATTCAACGTCTCAATCGATTTTGATAATAAGTCTTGAGATTATCCTTAACGGCGTAAGTGTCACTGTATAAAAAATGCAATGCTTACTTACATAATCAGCCCATTATGTTCCCACTGCTGGGACTCGAGCCTTCCTCTCAGCGACAGAAGTTGGGCAAAAATCCACCATGCTGGCCAGTGCGGCTTGGTGGATAGGCTAGTGGTCAACCCATGTCGAAGTTTTTAGGCCTCCCATAGGTCTTCGACATAGACTGACGACTGTTGTCCTAAGACAAACAACCGGGACTGACGGCTTAACGTGCCCTCCGAAGCACGGAAGCGCGCAGTTGAATGCCACTAGCACCCATCCAACTTCTGCCCGCTGCAAGCGTTGCTTAATTTGTTGATCGGTTCAGATCGCCATGTCAAGCTCAGCTGCGAGCGGTTTGCTAAATTAAGATGCTTAAAACAATCGAAATAGCGGATTTAGTGCGCTTTAATCAATGATATTATATATAAAATGGCTTTAATGGCTGGCTTTAATAAATTGAAAACTATTTTATTCGGAAAACGTACAGTGTTACATAGCTAATTACTTAAAAAATATTTAGTAACTAAACACTATACCTGGCTGAGTGCCATCTGCGCTCGCCAACCGTCCGGTGACGCTGTAAATGCCGGTAGAGGCAAACAGCATTAGTCCGTTCAAAAAAAAAAAACTAAACACTATTTACATGTTTTCACATATTGAAACTAATTTTTACTCATTTCCTTTATACAAACAAAAATAAAGAACAAAACAATAAATATTTTTACAAAATAATGAGACAGAGTTACGCTAAACAAGAACACTTAGCCTACCTGTTGGGAAGTCGCATCAAACCAATTTTTGGAAATGAGAGTTCGAATTTTGTTTGGAGATGAGTTAAATAGGTCAAACTCTAGTTTAATCTATTCTCTTCCATAGTCCGGTCAGATTTTGTATTAATATAATATTTTTATGAATAACACTATTTTTAACTACTCGACCTGCGTTTATAGAAATTTCTATTTTAAGAGGCTGTTAAGCAAACGAGTTCCTAAATTATTTTGTACAAAGTTTGCTAAATTTGTACAAAATAAGGTGATTTATAGTTTATTATGTAGGCTGTTCCTGAAATTCAAGGGTCGCACGGCTCACGAAACAAAATGGCAACAAAGGAAGGTTTTTAATAATGATTTTACTATCTATAGGTACTTAAATAAATGAAATTGAAGCGTCTGGTCGTAATTTCGAAATTACGATCTTGTAGCAGTAGTTCAGCCGTGCGATTCCTAATGATTCGTCATTGCGCTCGTGAGCTCACCGATGTTAAACACTTTATGAGGTATCGCCCTTGTACATAAGGTTGTTTTTCCAACGTTTCTTGTCATCACGTCATTTGTTTCAAGGATGTTGTCCAAGATGCAACGATGTTTGCTCTTAGAGAATCGCACGGCGGTTGATCGAATTAGTGGCAATAGTCTGGTTGGTACAAAGCACCGAAATTACAGCTTTTTAATACTTGTATAATGAAAGAATAATCAGTGGTTATATAAAAAAATATCTCTTTATTCCCTTTGAAACGGCTAGATTGATTTAGAGGAGACCTTCACTGACAGATATAGCTTATGTAAGTATATAAATATCATTAATATATATATAAGAATCAAAATACTGACTGCCAACACACAGCCTAAACCGCTGGTTGTAGAGACTTGAAATTAGCAGCGTGATTTTGTCTTATGCTTCGTGTTCCATGAAAGGATTTTTAATTTTTTTCCTAAGGGGGTGAAAACGTTTGTATGAAAGTCTTTTGTTTTTGAACTTATGACTATGAAAATTTGTATTTTGCTATATGAAATAAAAAATGGAGTTTTTATTTTTTTTATTGGGATGACCAAACTAAATCAAATAGAAACTCCGTTTTTATTTGATTTTTTATTTTAGAAGAGTGAAATGGAGGAAGAAACTAATTACGGAAAAATCGTTGTTTTTAACAGTTTTTTTTAAATTATCTATGGTGTTCTTTAATGTTTTTGACAAGGATGACTTAGCTAGAGGAATGAACATTTTGCATGGAAATTCTTTGCTTTGAACTTACAGGTGTCAATCTCAGACAAAATAAAAAAGTCTTTTATTTTGTCTGAGGTGTCAATATAACATATTATATTTCATGATGTTATATTTCATCATTCATTTGAAGTTAATAAATTAACTAAATAGTATATTAACTGAGGAGTAACGGTCTTCATGCCACGTGTACAATTGATCCGAATTCACCTTTCGTTTAGATATAAGATTGCCCAATTAAAAAAGTCCCCATTAAGGTTTGTTTTGCGACGACTATTAATAAGTAATATGGAGAAACTCTGAAATTTTCTGGAGTTGATTTGAACTTTTATCAAATATAACATGTAGTGGCGGGCAATACTCATGAATATCGCTGCTATATATTGTTAAGATAATTTATAACTAAAAAATACCTTACGCGGACGAAATCATGGGCAAAAGTTAGTTATTATATACATATAAGAATCAAAGATCTGACTGATTGATTGACTGACAACGCACAGCCTAAACAGCTGGTCGAAGAGATCTGGAATTTGTGTTTGAATAGTAAGTACACGATTAACAACGCTCAATATCGTTATGGTGCCGTCATATCATGATGTCGATAAAATGAGGGTTTATTAAAACAGTTTATGTCTTAAGCAGCGATTTAATTAAAACTACAAAAAACAATATGACATTTCTAAGACTTCTACTACTAAGTACAACGCGGTCACATTAACTCGACGCATCGCTGGAATGCGGGTGCCCGCCCGCTTCCCCCCGAATTCCCTTTTCTCGCCCGGCAAGTGGCAGTACGGTCGGCATCTTTGTTACCGATACACGCGTCGATAATTTGGCTAATTTTCTTGCTAAATTTGGCTTGTTTTCTGTTTCTGTTATTAAGTTTTGGTTTTGATTATTGTTTTGTTAAGTTTTTTGTTACTGTTGATTGTTAAATATTAACTGTTGAACTGTGTTCAAACCAGAATAACAAGGGGAAAGTTATACACAGTGAAGGGAGAAACCTCGTGTTGAAAGTGCTACAGTTCTTCGAGATTGAGAAGAAAAATAAACGTTTTTCCATACCGGTGGATCAGGTTGAAAAACGTACCTGAGCCACAACTAGAATATCAAAAAGTACTCTTACTCGCATAAAAAAGAGGCTAAAATGGCATGTGTATCATCGTCGCGTACTTCTCCCAACACTAGTCCAAGAGCTAGTTCGAGCAGTATAAGTAACGATACAAGCAGTACTCAAACTTAATTTTTAATCAATTTTTACTCGATCTTTACTCGATCTTAATAAAGGCCACTTGGCCGGTTTGTTTTTGAACACCGTACTTGAGCGCCAAAATGACGTCACATGGTCAAGCGTCTAGTTAATGTGACCGTGCTGTACACATTGACATGAAATTGGAATAAAAATATATTTTACATGCTAGAGTACTTTAAAAAAATATCAAACATACCACTAAATTTCACCTTTAAACAGTTTTTCTTCTTATTCACTATTGTATTTGTCGTGAAACAAATATCATAAAATAGTAATTTTTAATACACATACATTGACGGATTTGTTTTTTATTTAAGAGTGCACATTATTTTTTTTATGAAGTTTGTACGTTTTTACGAGATGCGCTTGCTTGATTTCAATTAAAGGAAATTGAACGTAGCCAAGCCCTAAGCAGACAGCGCCTTAAAAAAACTCATGACTAGAAAAAATACAAACTATTTCACTTCTTCACGTGAGCATATAAACAAAATATTTCTACAATGTGTTTTCATTAAAGGGTACGAAATCAACGTGACTCAATCACGTGTTCACAAAATTTTCCTTGTAGGTGCCAGTGACGTCACGGGCTTGGCCATGTTACTAATGCCATGGGTACTGAGACCGTAGCATAACGAATTTGTGAAAAAGTATTCGTATAGCAGCGTTCCGGAAATTTCGCGAAGTCTTCTCGTCTAAAATACCTCAGTGCCCCAAGACAAGAGTCTTCGACCGATGTGTGTTACCAGTGATGACTTATGGCATTGAAACGTGCTCTCTTACTATGGGCATCATATATAAGCTCAAAGTCGCACAACGAGCTATGGAGAGGGCTATGCTCGGGGTTTCTCTACGTGATCGAATCAGAAATGAGGAGATCCGTAGAAGAACGAAAGTCACCGACATAGCCCAGAAGATTAGCCAGTTGAAGTGGCAGTGGGCAGGGCACATAGCACGCAGAACAGATGGCCGATGGGGCCGGAAGGTTCTGGAATGTAGACTACGGACCGGCAAGCGCAGCGTAGGTCGTCTACCGACACGGTGGACAGACGACCTGATAAAGGTCGCAGGACGACGTTGGATGCAGGCCGCTTCCAACCAGTCCTTTTGGAAAATTATGGGGTTTTTAAAGGGGCTAGGGCTATTCAAAATTCAAAAATTCAAAAATATTTATTTCAGGCAAATAAACCCATAAAGCGTACAAATAATAATACAATAAAGTATATTTTGAGTGATGAAATAAATACAAAAATGTTCAATAAATTTTGTGCACAATAAATTACAATATTCCAATACTTATAAAATAAAAATTAACTGTCAATAATACAATAGCAATGTCTAAATTATATAAAATTATGTCCAAATAGAAATACAATATGTCAGATAAATAAGTTTCTATGTTCAGCAGTGGACGTCCTACGGCTGAGATGATGATGATGATGATGATTCGTATAGTAAAAAACAACGCATCACGCTTCGACGTACAAACTATGAGCTATCTGTATCACAGTTGCCTTAGATAAATGACAGTTTATACTGTTTCACGTGAACGTTACGTTACACTTACGCAGTTATTCGTGCTAGGCACACTGTAGGTAGGCGATGGAATTTATCAAGTGATTTCCTTTCAAATCTACCTCAACAAGACACACAAACTTAACCCACTTCGGGTTAATATATCGGTACTTACACACAACAAAAAAAGGTTGCGATCACTTTGAAAAATCTAAATCTTTTTTGTACGTGTTTTGCCATAAATAACGCCTATTCTATTCTATTGTTACGGTAGATTATAATATGATTTCTTCGTCTTGAGCAGTTGCTATTGATGTAATTGTGAGACCATTCCGAGTAAACCATGGGCACCAATTTTTACTGGTCAATGAAAATGCGCCCGCCCATCGAGCTCAACGAGTCCATGCTGCTCTCCGAGAATACGACTTCACAAGGTTAGACTGGCCTGCCGGCTCGCCTGACTTAAACCCAATAGAGCACGCGTGGGATGCTCTTAAGCGAGATGTTTGGAACCGTCAGCAATGGTCATTCTACTTCACGCCACGTCCCCAGACAGTGCCAGAGCTCAGGGAAGCGGCTATTCAAGAATGGGCCAGTTTACCCCAAGAAATACTGGATAACTTGATTTTTAAGCATGCCCAGGAGGATCACTGCATGTGTTCGAGTTTGACTATAAACCTTATGTTAATAAATTGTTGATTAAGTTAAATTTAAAAATTATATCAGCTTATCCTGTGATCACATACTTTTTTTGATGTGTATATTTTATTTTATATAGTAGAGTCTGTGCAAAACATGAGCGTTCCAGGAATTTACGGTCACACGTGTTCTAATTTACTGTTTTAATACTAGTAATTAAAAAAGCCTTAAAAACTTACTGTTTTATAGTTTTATCGAGTCGAAGTTCACACTTTACACTTGGGTGACGGACAGATAATTGCTGGATTGCCATATATAAACATCTGATCACCGTAACGCCACGACCGTCTCAATCAGACACCGAGCTCACCGGCGAGCTTGAGGCAAAAATGATGTGTCTTGGTTAGATTATCTCCAAATAGTCCTAGAACGAAAATTCATAGGGCCCACTTTCAACGGTACACTCATGTACCGGGGCGATTCTCTCCGACTCCCCTCTCTCCTGGCGACGGCCCAAGCCGAGGTCCGTACCTTAGTGGTGCCCTTGAGCAAGTCCCCTATTCCTCTCCTTGCGGCGAAGCGTCTTCAACGCTCGCCTTAGGTGGTGCGCCTTCTGCGCCCGCATATGGCCGAGTGCCATCTGCACTCGCCACCCATCCAGTGACGCTGTAAATGCCGGTAGAGGCATTAGTCCGTTCGAGAAAAAAAAACCGCCACGACCACAGTAGAAATACTGTGCCACGACTGTAAACGCTCAGATACCTAGGCTTCGTGCTTGTTCCGTAAACTAATATCCTAAATAAAAACTATACGTCGACGGATTCAATGAATGTTTTCTCCACCGTCGCGATGTGAATCGTTAGAAGCGAGGAATCTGACTTACAATAACAACCAAACGAGGTGTCAAGTTTTCGGTATGCAGGGGGTAAGTTTGCGCAGATACTTAGGTAGGTCTGCTGTAGTGGTATGACTTTTGCAGAATCCGCTGGGGAGGTACCACACCTTTGTCAGTTATTCAACTGTGAACTAGTAGTGTGCAAACCGTATATATATATGTATATAAGTCTATGGTGCAAAAATTACAGTGTTTCGTTGAAGGGCGATATTTTGAGCGAATTCACACGGCAAGAGATGTAGTTTTTGTCGGTTTTTCCCCATACAGGGGTTTTGAACTGTTGTAGGTTAAAATTATGTATCAACTGCTATGGATAAACGAGACACTTAACATCTAGCGAGCGAATTTTTCATCACGTCGCGTCACAATTTTCATATAAATAAAGTCAAGTACACTTCCGTGCAGTACATTTGGTCGACTTCTGCGCTTCCCCAATGTACCGTGTTTGTTTTGTTTCTGTACATCCACACTTTTCTGTCAAATCTGTAGGCTATTGTAGACTTTAATGCATCTTTATTTTAATGATTGCAGGATTGTGAAGAAATACAAATGAAGCAGTCAGAGAACAGCGGTGAAGAGGACGATGACTCGAAAATGCACATTAAAGAAGAGTTAATTGAACAACAGCAAGTTCAGCCACAGACATGGCAAATAGGTGATTTTTAACTATCCACTTATTGATTAGTAACAAAAAAGTCAAAAAATCTAATATTCTTAATCTTTATTTTAAATTCAGAAAACATCCATATAAATTTATAAAATTTCATTGTCTATCCAGCGGTAACCATATCCAATATCCTACTATCCTACTATCCTACTTCCTTCTATTCTACTTCCTACTTAGCCTACTGCCTACTTTTTACTATCCTACTTCCTAATATCCTGCTTTTTATTGCCTACTTCCTATTATTATTGTCCCTACTGGCCTACTTACTACTTCCTACTATCCTACTTAGCCTACTTCCTACTATCCTACTTCCTACTATCCTACTTCCTACTACCCTACTTCCTACTATCCTACTTCCTACTATCCTACTTCCTACTATCCTACTTCCTACTTCCTACTATCTTACTTCCTACTTCCTACTATCCTACTTCCTACTATCCTACTTCCTACTATCCTACTATCCTACTATCCTACTTCCTACTATCCTACTATCCTACTTCCTACTATCCTACTTCCTACTATCCTACTTCCTACTATCCTACTTCCTACTATCCTACTATCCTACTTCCTACTATCCTACTTCCTACTATCCTATTTCCTACTTCCTAATATCCTACATTCTACTTAGCCTACTTCCTACTTGCTACTATCCTACTGTGCTACTACCTACTATCCTACTTCATACTATCCAATTATGTACTGTCCTCCTTCCTAATATCCTACGGCCTATTAATATTATAAATTGTGAATTTTTTTATGTATGAATGTTTATTACTCAATCACACCAAAACTGATTTGCATGAAATTTTGTAGCTATACATATAAATATGGCACACTGATTAACACATCATCATCTCATAATCACGTAGGCGAAACCGCGGGGCGCAGCTAATATTATCATAAATATTGATTCATATTTTATGGAATAATATGGAACCTTTGCCTATAGATAATCCAATTACTACAATTTTATTAAAAACTAGCAAGTACTTTTATCCAGCATTTTCTTTTGCGCATAATGCCCACCATAAGATGAAGACCAAAATAATATATCTGCACTTCTCAAAGGCCATTGTGATACTAAAATATCACATGCTTCAAATATTTATCTGTATATATGTAAATTAATGTTTCAGCTCCTCGGTCAGAACAGCTTTACCTGCAAGTGGGCCCCATCATTCAACAACCAATCAGAAGCAGGGTTGATTATGACGCACACGCCGGACCGTCCAATCACCAACCATCGAACATCAAAATAGAAACAGAAGACATCGAAGTTTTTACTAACCAGTTCGATATATTTGGAAGATATATTGCATTACAATTGAAGAGCTTGCACGAAGCAGACGCGGCTTTAGCTCAAATGGAGATACAGAAAGTTCTCACTAGATATAGAAATAGCTTTAACAATAACAGTGACGAGAATGATGAATGTGCTTTTCCAATGCACTCAGATAATATTCCAAGTGAACTTATTTTGAAAGTGGAACCTGAGTCAGATACGGTTTTCCAATAGTGATCAGTGAATACATATTCACTGATTACTGAACTTTGACTGAACTGAACTACTGAAATTTGAACTTTAACTGAACTGAACTACAATTTTAATATATTTCTAGTTAGCCTATCTAGATATTTCAAATAGATGATCGTATTACTTTTGGTTTTGATTAGATTTTTTTCGTATTACTTCAAATCTAATAAGAAAAAAATCTATCTCAAATATATTTGATTAACTGACATATATTTCAGTGTTTTGTTATTAATAGATATGTAGGTTGGTGATACAATATATTTGTTAGATATAACAATAAACTTAAACAAGTAATAAACGAAGTTATAAATCGAAACATAAATAATCTATTTGTGTATGCTCTAAATAATAATCTGTATATATAAAAATGAACCCCTATTTCTCCTGGTCACGCTTTAAGACGCGGTCCAACCCCAATTTTTAAATAATTTTTTTTTTCTGCTGAAAGAGAGTTATATTTATGAATTCTATTCGGTTATAACTCTTTTCCTATTCCTTTTCTAACCTTTGTATTTTTTTCATAATATCCTATTGATCTGTTTCGTTACACTAGGTGTTTAAAAATTCTGCTTTTTCTTTAATCAGGGTAAGAGCGCGCCTTAACTTGAGAACGGATGGAACAATCTCGCTAATTCTTTTTTGTTGTGTCGATTATTGTTCTTGTGAGGTTCTTATATTAGAAAAACCATGAAAACATGGGACGTTATGGCGATGCCGAAGACCGAGCCTACTACGCGAACGAAGTCGTGGGCAGTCGCTAGTACTCGTAATCTTATAAAAGTATACATTCATGATTAAACTGAAATTGTTAAAAGAATTGTCGCGAGTAGGAATCTAAAGTTTGTTTGGAACCATTTGGACGAAGGCATGTGTTTAATTGTACGACATCTAGTGAGGAGTAGTAACATCTATCAGAATGGTAAAAATTTATCCTGCTTTCGTCACTTAGTCACATATTAAATTTCAAAATGCGACATCTACTTACTATCACTGAAACTATCTTAGTTAAATTTGCGGTTTCTAAAAATAGACTGAGGAGCGTAGACCAAGACTGCTGCTAAAGATCAACATTAGTTCAGCTACTTACTGCTAGACGTCAGATCACGCTAAATATTGGTATTAAATTTTGTTACCAACGAATACTTTGTTGTGAATGTATGGATACAAAGATTAATCCATCAAAGGTCGTTGGTCATCATAGGGCCCGACTACGTGTAGACGTATGTCTGGCAAAGTATTCGTTGGTAATAAAAATTAATACCAATATTTAGCGTGATCTGACATCTAGCAGTAAGTAGCTGAACTAATGTTGATCTTTGGCAGCAAAGTCTTGGCCTTTGGGTTTCTGTTTTGGTCTACGCTCCTCAGTCTATTTTTAGAAACCACAACTTTAACTAAGATAGTTACAGTGGAAGAAAGTAGATGTCGCATTTTGAAATGTAATATGTGACTAAGTGACGAAAGCAGGGTGGAAGTTCTCTTCATTACGGGAATTAATAAGACAAGTACTAGCTGGTGTCCGCGACTACGTCTGCGCTGTGATTAGTACTTACTTCGAGAAGCTTATTATCTTCTCCAAGGTCATATCTATCTTTATACCAAGATCTCATAAAATATGGTAGGTACATGGTCAAACGCTATTGTTCTAATAGTATTATTATGAGTAAATTTAAATACGTATAAGTATCAATCAGTAAACATTAATGATACAATACAGGACTTACGTACATACATATATATATATATATATATATAATATTAATCACCATGGAAAAAACATTTCATCACCCTTGACGGTCGCTGAACACGTCTATAGTGTATCGAGCTGTCAAATTGGCTTTTGACTAAGCTATCAGAAACTGACACAAACTTTGACAGAACTGTCATCATTACGATCTTGGCGTAAGCGGAGATCTCATTATTTTGTCTATGCTGTGCCCAAGCATATTACGCTTATTCACCCGCGTGGTGATGGATGATGATGATGATGAAAAGTATATATTATGTGTTAATCCAGCGCCTAATCTACCTCCATACCAAGTTTCATCAAAATTGGCCCCGCCGCCGTTTGAGCGTGAAAGAGTAGGTAACAAAGATCCACACATCCATACATCCAAACTCACAAACTTTCGCGTTTCTAATATTAGTAGGATAAATTAATAAGCATACCTACACTATCCATGAAAATATACTTGTATAAAGCGCGTAAATGCAAAATTTTGTGAACAAGTGTATGTTTGTTTTGTCTGTGCGCTTAAATGGCCCAACCGATTTTACCGTAATTTGTATTGGATATTGAATATATCCAGGATAATAAAGGTCGGCTGCCAATCCGACAGTAATTGGGTCGTTCTCTAGCTCGGGTTTGAGCTTTGGGTAAACGTGATGAAACCTACAGCATATGGTAGCTGGTAGAGGCGTCCTGGTGGAGACGTCGCCAGCTACCGCCCTAAAGTTTGAAAACCCCGTCATCAACCCTTAGCATACCAGAGACGTACATTTACGTGCGTTTCATTCATAAATCTTTTGTTTTAATTATCACGGTATACAAAGGCACCTTCCTGTCTGTTCCGGCAGATGTCATTGAAAGTCCAAGCCAACACTTGAACGAAATGAAATGAAGTCAGTAGGTAAACACTAGTCTATCAAATACAAAAAACTGAACAGGTACATAATATCTTATCTATACAGCGTGTGACAAAAAGGTGTAATGACATTACATTCATAATGTAATGTCATTACATTATGAATGTAATGTCATTACTTATTACATTACATAATGTATTGTATATATATAGTATATGTTAATGTATAGTATATGTTACATAATGTATTGTCACATACATTTTAATGTCATACTGAAAGGCGTGCTTAGTACTAGTCAGGATTCACATGGCAAAGTATCAACATTTAAATCGCTTATATTTTTTCAAACTAAGTTAAAAAAATATTAGTACCATTTTTCTTTTGGACAACTATGTTTAGCTCGGTGGGGTCAATGCGTTCTGCAATCCCCACGCCACCATATTCCATATTCATTCATTCACCTCCATACTCCCCTACCCTGCAGAGTCACTGTATTGCGCAGCCAAATAATGTACGACCCGTATTGCACCACCTATCATTTCGAAGCCATGTACATGGATTCCGGGCTGTATATTCCTGGCTGTGCATTGTCACCCGTACCGTTTTTGCTCAGGCTGGATTGTACGACCCGTATTGCACAGCCAAATAATGTACGCCCCGTATTGCACGACCCATCATTTCGAAGCCATGTACATGGATTCCGGGCTGTATATTCCTGGCTGTGCATTGTCACCCGTACCGTTTTTGCTCAGGTTGGATTGTACGACCCGTATTGCACAGCCAGATATTCCGATGCCATGTGTACATGGATTCCGGGCTGTATATTCCTGGCTGTGCATTGTCACCCGTACCGTTTTTGCTCAGGCTGGATTGTACGACCCGTATTGCACAGCCAGATATTCCGATGCCATGTGTACATGGATTCCGGGCTGTATATTCCTGGCTGTGCATTGTCACCCGTACCGTTTTTGCTCAGGCTGGATTGTACGACCCGTATTGCACAGCCAGATATTCCGATGCCATGTGTACATGGATTCCGGGCTGTATATTCCTGGCTGTGCATTGTCCACCCGTACCGTTTTTGCTCAGGCTGGATTGTACGACCCGTATTGCACAGCCAGATATTCCGATGCCATGTGTACATGGATTCCGGGCTGTATATTCCTGGCTGTGCATTGTCCACCCGTACCGTTTTTGCTCAGGCTGGATTGTACGACCCGTATTGCACAGCCAGATATTCCGATGCCATGTGTACATGGATTCCGGGCTGTATATTCCTGGCTGTGCATTGTCACCCGTACCGTTTTTGCTCAGGCTGGATTGTACGACCCGTATTGCACAGCCAGATATTCCGATGCCATGTGTACATGGATTCCGGGCTGTATATTCCTGGCTGTGCATTGTCCACCCGTACCGTTTTTGCTCAGGCTGGATTGTACGACCCGTATTGCACAGCCAGATATTCCGATGCCATGTGTACATGGATTCCGGGCTGTATATTCCTGGCTGTGCATTGTCACCCGTACCGTTTTTGCTCAGGCTGGATTGTACGACCCGTATTGCACAGCCAGATATTCCGATGCCATGTGTACATGGAATACAGGCTAACTAATCTCACTGTGACTTGTTGCAATTTTTTCCCAACAAACCTTTGCTTCACTAGCTGTTAAAACTCATGTTTAGTAGGCAATAAAGCTTCATAATAAGCGATACATAACAATTTTACCCCAGCAGGGCTAGCACGGGCAGTGGACTATTTATCCCCGTGGAGAGGAAAGAAATCTTTTCCACCATGTCATTTTTATCTCCCTTGTGAGCACGGCAATGACAGTAGCGTTCTCTGTGGTATGTATTGCATAGGTGCCATATAAAGAAATGTAACAAAATATAATTATAATAATATGCGCGAGGCATATTTAAACGGAAATAAACTTTTATCCACCAACTTCGAAGAAGGTAGGATAACCTTTCTCAGTGTTATTTCAATCAGAGAGAATTATGTCCACGTTTCGACGAGTCCGTGCTCTATATTAGCGACCAATATTGCACGCCCCGTATTGCACAGCCCATCATTTCGAAGTCATGTACCTACATGGAATACGGGCAGTACATTCCTGGCTGTGTATACTCCGTACCGTGTTTGCTCAGGCTGGATTGTACGACCCGTATTGCACAGCCAAATATTCCGAGGCCATGTACACGGAATGCGGGTTGTACAATACGGGTTGTGCAATACGGGTTGTGCAATACTTGGCTGTACATTCCAGTGATCGTACATTACTGCCTCCCACCCTGCATACGCCTTATCCCCACACCGCACCCCAGCCCAGGCCCGGCTTAGGCCCCCTTGTTTACCTGGTCTACGTTCTGGAGATCATTGCCATATTTGGCCTAGTTTTTAAGGAAACATCCTGCATGAGTATTAGAAAACCTTTGGTTACTCATAACTCGGAAGTTTTACTACTTCCTGGGACGCAATAGTTAGGTACGAATTGTATTCAAACTTCTGCTTGTGTGGTTTTCGTTTTTATTACACGCTGTATACATTGTCCTGAAAAAAATGTACCTGTGGAATAGTAAACTTAAGCACGGGCGGAACCGCGAGGCGTAGCTAGTGAAATTGGAAAGCTAGGTTTCTTTGTCACTGAACATGAAACAATGAATAACTCTATTGTTGCATAAAATTGTACACTCCAGATAATAAATGCAAAAGGAACTGTTAAAAGTACAACGCTCGCCCTTGACAGGTTACTGTTGCAGTGCGACCCAAAGCTTAGAACTGTAGTTTTGCATATCCCTGCACTGTGCTCGTCACACCGAGATATTGGTTTTTGAGTCCCTGTCACTAAATAATTTCACTTGCTACAACGTCCCTTCCAAACACAGAAATGCTTGCGCGCTGTGGTACCAACCAACACAGCCTCTTGCACAAGAGGCCTACCGCCTAGTCGGGGTTTCCTCACTTCTTACGGTTCGCATTACGATGGCGGAGGAAATATTCTTCTCCGTCCCCTCGCGGCGTCTATTCAGTCCCCTTAAAGTCTTAGCTTATACGACTCTGATCCCACACCGCTCCCACTCAACACTGCCCCAAACTAAGGCGACTGCTCGCATTCCACGCGGCGACAGCTAGTAGGCACCCAGCTTCCAGCGAGCTGTCTGCTAATTTTATGATGCCAATGTAAAGTATATCTAAAAAGGAATAATTAAGGCTCCTAATTATTTGAATAATATTAATTTTGCCGGGGTATGCGGAGTCGTTTAAGTGTGCTAAGATCCTTACTCATCACGACTAACCCCAGGTTCATTTATTCAGAAACGTAGTCATGAACTTATACTTACCTTAGGTTCTGGAGTAAGCTTACCGCTAAGCTTACCAATGCGAGCATGGATCTATCCACGATAAACTTGTCATGTCGTTATTTTTATATATTTATCGTACCTATCTTGTTTCTACTACATATGGATATAGCCGCGACAGCTAAGTATGTCGCGGGCTGTCGTTTATCGATAATTATTAAAACACGTATTGCTTTTCCGTAATCGACTAAAGACTAACTTTATTTTCTTGTAACACATAGATGGCGTTACTTGATACGTTTTAAAACTTTTGTTATCTGATCTATATTCTAACAATAATTACAGTCAAAATTTGTCCCATGGGCAATCCAAACTCGCAGTGCTGGCCTTGCGCAAGCGGGCATAGAGTTGTGATGGCAGTGGTCGAATATGTAAGCGACCTCAATCCAGACACATGCAGTCTTATTATAGAAGTGCAATTTAAAAAAAAATTAATACCGACTTCCATACTATTACCAAGGCTATTACTTTGGTATAAATCAGTTATTGGAGTGTAACTAAAAACCTACTGAGAACTGACTGACGGAGGGCAAAAGACCCCGCGGGCGATCCCCAAACAGATGGAGCGACCAGTTAAAACATCCTTCCTCAATCGAGTTTTGTTCAGTTGTCAGACACGCGATGGATAGGCACCGATGGAAGCAGATTATATGATTATACGATCTCTGTCTACCTACAACATCCACATCATGTAAAGTATATCTAAAGAGGAATAATTAAAGCTTATATTAGAATAATATAATTTTGCCGGGGGTGCAGAGTCGTTTAAGTGTGCTAAGACCCTTCATGAGGAAACGACCACAGAGAGACTAGTAAAAAAACAAAATTAAATGTATTTATTAGAGTACTGTAAAGATTTGTATGCTTATAGATTACGGTCCACCTGAAAAGTTAAGAGCAATTACGCTAGAGAATAATGCTCGGCAGTGCGCACAGTTTTTTGTGATTGTTTAGGTAATAATGAAGAGATGTAGTAAAACATATACCTACCTATTTATCATTTTAATTATAATATTTATAAGTTTATAAAGGATGTTTTGGCCGTTCTCTCTACTGAGAGGGTATCAAGTCGCCATCCGAAGTGACTTGATATGTTATATCATATTATTATAATATAAGATAATGGCGATTATCAGTATTTATCTAATTAATTTGTATTATCTGCTTTGTTAATTATCTAAACTGTTTTATATATCACGCTGTGTACACATATTTTAGGAACATTGTTCAGCCCAACACTTTGTAATTGTATATTTGTAAATTTAGTGAAAATATTTTTTTGTGTGCCTAAATAAATAAACCACAAACATGATTTTGTCAAAGAAGCCATCTACAGTTGAGCGATAACCTGCCATCGTACCGTACAGGTATCACTATCAAAATTGGTAATATTAATATATTAGGACTAGCTTCATTAAAAGTTTACTTCGTTTCACGAAGATATTAATTGTATTTTTAAGTAATGTGAAAACTAGTGTTATTATTGTTATTATCAACATAAGCAGTCAGAAGATGGCATGTCAAAAGATTAGCCGGAACCTTGGCCGGAACAGAAGAAGAAGAATTAGAAGACAGACGAAAACTTTAAAAATAGTTTTTGATTTAAGTACCGTTTATACTTTAATACCCATTTAATAAAAGTTGATTATTTTGACATTAATTCTTTAATTCCTCATAGAAACCCTCCAAAAAGCAATATTTAACCGCCTTCAAATAAGGAGGAGCGTATTTCGACTGTATGTTTTTTTTGTGTTTTTTCACCGACTACTCCCCCATTTGTGGACCGATTCTCAGAATTATGTTTTTGTTTGGTAGAGTATATTTTATAGTGGCCCTATTAAAATTTAATTGAATTCGATACAGCAGTTTGTGGGTTACACTCCAATAACTGACTATTTCTATTTGATATGTATCATTATTGACGATGAATGACAGTCGATCACGTAAGTAGCAAGGGTCAGTAAAAAACAAAAAAAAAATTGTTACCATAAGATGAGAACCGATTTCAACACTAAAAAGTGTGAAATAACTTGTTGACTTTCACACTTTTTAGTGTTGAAGTCGGTTCCATTTTTTGGTATTTTTTTAATAGTTATTATTTTCCCAGCTTTCTAACACCCATCTTTTCTACTCTATTATATTTTATTCTATTCTGATTAAAAACGATGATGGAAATGGTTTATCGTACTCCTAAAAGTTATTGGCCCGTGGAAAACGCAGTTAACGCGTGTCACGCAGATTCTCGGGAAAAACCTCGAGTTATATGAGGCAGTAGGCTGCCCTGAAGACTGCCCAGTGGGTTTACTGGGCAGGCTTCAGCGCAGGACAAACATCCAGCAATGAACTCTCACTGCCTGATTATACAATGTGGACTAAAGACAGTCCCGAGCTCAAACCATGGAAATTTCATTATTGAAATTCCCTAACCCTTTGCGTAGCACAGACGTACATTTACGTCCGTTTCATTCATAAATATTTTGTTTTAAATATCACGGTATATGAAGGATTAAACCATGGTTTAAACTAGGGACTATCCGAAGTCCATTTTCTACCGACTTCCAAAAAAAGAGGAGGTACTCAATTCGACTGTTTTTTTATGTTTGTTACCTCATAACTTTCGACTGGGTGAACCGATTCTCATAATTTCTTTTTTGTTTGAAAGCTGGTGCTTTCAATCAGTCTTTCGTCACAATTAAGTAACCAGCATTAAAATCTATCCAGTAGTTTTTGTGTGGTACGCGCAAAACAGAAATCCAGACAGAAAGACAGACTGACTCCTCCTCCTTGCGTCGTATTCCTCAGTGATGAGGGTCGTGACCTCCTTTCGGAATCACCTTCTGTCTTATGATCGTTCTCCATCTGTTTCTGTTTCTGGCGACGTGTAGGGCGTTGTGAAACGTAGAGTCGAGCGCGGTGCGGATCTGGTCGGACCAACGTATTGGGCTGCGACCACGAGGCCTTTTCCCGTCTGTAGAGACGAAAACATCCCGACTCTATACCTGCGGAGCTGAGTTTGGACATCCTTATCTTGGTACATAGTTCCCAAATTGTATAATTTTTCTAAAATTTAGCTTAATCTACACTTCTACATTAGTATTATAAATAAAAAAGAGGACAGACTTGTTTGTTTGAGTTGAATAGGCTCCGAAACTATTGGACCGATTTAAAAAATTCTTACACTATTACTCCTACATTATCCCTGATGAACATAGGCTATAGTATATCATCAAAAAAGCTAGTGTTCGTATGAAAACTTCAAACAAAAAACATACCACAAAAATATATCGCGTACGCTGCGGGCGTAAGCTAGGCGACATTATTTGTACCCTGGTATTAACCTTTATCTAATCTAATAATAAAGAGGAATTAATTGATTGTTTGTTTGTTACGGATAAACGCAAACACTACTTAATCGGTTCAACAAACTTTTTCACCTAAAGCTACATAATTATGCCTGAGTAACATATGTTATTATTTGATTCATCCTCATCATCATGACCGCGCGGGTGAAACCACGGAGAGCAGCTACTAACATATAATTTCATAAAATTGGTATTAAATTGCAATTAAAATAACTAGTCAACTTTCATAAAACAAAAAACTTTTTCAATATAGTTAAGTAACAACTAAGTACAAAAGTAAGTGTCATCAAAATGACTTAATGAAAATACCATCATAGTGCAGTATAAATAAACCCTATATTCTAAGTGTACTCCAGCCTTAATTCAAGTTATTCAAGTACAACTTAAGTTTTGTCTCGCAGCCAGTCTGGTCCAACCTACCGCGGGATACGCACGCCTGTGCTCAACTTAAACAAAACTTAACGTAACTTTCGACTTAACAGAACAATTTGTGACATAAAGTGTTTAAACTCAGTGCTAAGTGTTCCACTTTAAATTTGTTCTAAGTGTTGTTTTACTAAAACAATAGACAAGTTGTGTTTTGATTGTGACTTTTTGTTTTGTTTTTATGGAATGCGAATTTCTGTTTGGAGGCTGTATTGTAATGTTATGGTGAATTGTTTTTTGTTTATATTTGCTGCTGAGTACGTTCCTAGAGTAAGGTTTATATCAATGTCAATGACCTGGCCTATATTTGCTATTTAAGACCTAACTCCCACCTCTTAGAGCAGTCATATTTCAACCTTACTATTAAATTTGCTACTACCACGTCAATATACCTTAAAATAATAATGGATTACGATAGACGTTTGATGACGAAATATCAAATATTTCACTCAATTTGCGTACTTTGACGTGACTTTTGACGCTAAGTTTCATTGTTCCAATGTTTCTGAAGATCCGTACTCCCATCTCTTAAAGTAGTCATATTGCAACCTTACTATTAAATTTGGTTGACCGTTTTGTGTCGTTGCAAGTACGATAGTAAGTATGATTATTCTAAGCTTTTTACAAAACGCTCCTGATTTATGATAGTTTCATAAAAGGTGGGAGTCGGCCCGCAGAACCCGTTTCGAGTTATACTATACTTAATTGCAAAATTTTAAAAAGTTTCCTTTCAGAACTATACTAATATACTATTTGTATTATAATTATAAACTAATTCACATCACATCAGCATCATGCTGCTCGCCTATAATCAAATAAATAAATAATTGTTTTAACAATAAGGAATTTGGTTTTTATGAATATTTTTATGGGTTTTACCTTACGACTCCATTAACTTTAAAGTATATTTTAACGTAGGCTTTTAGTACAAAAGATAATTTACTACTACTTTTGGTGAAATTAACGAGGTGTGCAAATATTTGGACTAATATTAATTAGGTACATAAAAGAATATATAAAATTATCTACAAACTTACGTGACATAGATGTTGATTTTGAATTCTACTTGATTACTATAGAATATGAGAAAAAATATATCAAATAATTTCAAATTTTCTACTTGTGTTTGAGGTCTTCTATTTTGCGCCGCACGGTTTCACCCGTGTGGTGATGGATGATGATGATGGTGAAAAGTATTATATGTGTTAATCCAGCACCTAATCTACCACCACATTTAATCAAAATTGGTCCAGCCGTTTGAGCGAGAAGATGTAACCATACAAACACAAACACACTCACAAACTATATAATACTAATTGCTCTCCGCGGTTTCACCCGCGCTATGATGGATGATGATGATGATGATGAATCTTATACAGCCTATGTTACTCAGGGTGAATGTCGCTTTCCAATGGTGAAAGAATTTTCGAAATCGGTCCAGTACTTTTTGAGCCAATTCGTTACAAACATACTTATATACAAATCTTTCCTTCTTTATAATATTAGTATAGAAGTATATATTGGTGTACAATTAAAAACACTTTCTTCATAACACACTAGAAATAGTTTAATTTCAGTCTTTTTTAAATTTCCATTTATGTTTCATTTATAAAGAATATAAAGCAGATAAAAGGATCTTCTTAAAGCAACCTCTTTGGTAGAAGCCAGCCCTACTTAGTATAGGCGTTAAAATACAGCTTAGCTTGGAAAGCTCGTAAACGGACTGGTAATTTAGTAATTTACTGCTGAAATTGTATAGTTAACCCGGTGCAATAGGTTTTGTAAAGTGTTCCCCTAACAATGTTGCCATACGTTGCAGTAGCTTTTTAACTGCAACACTACTAACCTTTGTAGCAGTGAAAATAGTTTTTACATTGACGAAAGAAGTCTGGAACCTATGGCACGGGTCTTTAGGCACCTAGTTTAGGGTCTAGATGCTCTTCTTACTTTGAATGTAAACTTTAACCGAAATATATTATTATTATTTAACTTTTTATCTAGAAAAAACATTTTAAAAAAAATTGTTTTAATTTTAATACTAAAATTATAACTTATACTTACAGTACATGTACTGTAATTTAGTTATAATTAGTATTAAAGTTGTTTTAATACTGATATTTTAGTTCTTAAACTATCGTTTCGTAACTGATATTCTATCTCGTTTGCATCTCTTTTTGCAGTATGCAACTACGTGTGGTACCTGTTACTATGCCTACACTATCCGTCTGTCTGTCTGTCCTACCACTAAAATGATGTACCTATCTTTTTAACCGCAATAGATAGCTAGTTCTTATTTTCTCATAATATTTGGTGAAATCCATTTTTATTATAATAATAACAAAAACCGAAAAGTTTACTTTGTTTGAAATTTAAACTTGACTTTTCTACATTTGCCATTTCTTAAGTCATTAATTTATTATTATTGAGTTAATCATGTGGTAATAATGGTGATGGTCAATATACGGGCGCAGCCGCGGGGCGCTGCTAGTCAATAAGAATAATACAACGCATTCGAGCCCATTATTCCGTGCCCAAGTCGATCCGACGCCTCCCCCTATAATTTTAATTTCCAAAACACAATGGAATAGCTTAATGCGTAACTAATTTTCAATAATAGACGAACGACAACCAAGGAGTATAAATTGTTTTACACGACTCCGACACGACTGGCTGGTAAATGATTAAATACGAATTTTTACTTACAAAACAAATATTTTATGAAACTAGCTACCCCCAGCGGCAACGCTCGCGTGGCCTCTCAGGATACGGTTAAAAAATTACAGTTTTTTACTATCCCACTGGAACTATTTGATTTAACTGGATCAAAAGTATCCTATATGTTGACCAGGGATATAAGCTACCAACAAACAAATCAATAGGTCCAGTCGTTTCGGAGAGTAGCCCGTACAAACAGACAATCAGAGAAGCAAAAAAAAACTTATATTTCACTCCTTACCTACATCACCTGAGTCGGTTTTTAGCATTTTTTTCATTGTACCGAAATTCGACCAGTTTTATTATATGTATAGGTAATAAATTGGAGTTAAAAGTAACATTGAACGATTATTGGCGCGGGTTGTGCGCCGCGATCTTGTTAAGGGTAAACTCCCTGAGTCTGAGCACCGGACATGCCCAAAATTAGTTCAATAATATCGGCCAATACATGAGTAGTCAGTTTACATTATTATCAAAAAATAATCTGCCTTTTTAGTGACCCTTGCTACTTACAGGATCGATTGTCATTCACCGTCAATGATGATATCATCAAGATAGGCGAACCACTTTTCACTTATTGGAGTGTAACTCAATATGCGCTTGACCTAATTTGATGAAATTGAAATAGGATTACCTCGTAAGGTTTGTTTGGTAGAAACCAAACAGAAAAACAGTTTTGATAATCGGTTCACAAGTGGGAGAGAAATCGGCCAACATACACAAAAAAATCGGACTACTCAGTAAAAAATTATGCGTGGTCATACAAAAAAATAGGCGCCTATTGAGAACCACCTCCATTTGGAAGTTGGTTGATAAATATGTGGCAAACACACGAGAATTTAAACAAAAATAGTAACCAAGAAGCCTTTAGTAGATCGATCGATATACCCATAATAGAACTACATTTTTCCCCGTAGTATTCAAAGTAAAAGTCAAAATCATTTATTCAATTTAGGCATCAAAGACGCACTTATGAACGTCAACTTTTCATTATAATGTACTAATATAATATAATATAATCTACTGATATAATATAATATAATCTACTGACTCTACCGCCGCGTTCCAAAATATATAGAACCCACCGAGAAGAACCGGCAAGAAACTCGGAGCCATTCTTTTTATATGGATGTTTACAATGTTTCTACTTAGGTACTACAAAAATTACATTTTATGGGTGGCAGAGATACAGCTTGCCAGAAGTGGAGTATTCCAAGCATCTTTATCTTCTATATAATGTCGAACTTTATAGTAAGCTTTTTTTATTAAAACGTTTTTTACAGTCAACTTGAATTTGCCCTCTGTGAGCTCAGTATTTCGTATTTTTTATTAGTAAGTATTTCGACAGCCTCACTAATCCAGCGGTATAATCACGTCTCATCTCAACATACACTACAATTTACACTAATTATAAACTATTATATAATATATATTCTTTTTTTCGAGAGTTCGAGAGTTTCGAGAGTTTACTTCCATACAAAGTCTTCAGTTCACAAAATAGTCAAACCTTGTAAGTAACCCTAAAAACCTGATGACCAGACGCAAGACAAACAGGAGGGTTTTTATAAAGTTTCTGTGTGCATATTCATGTCCCGGAATTATCAAAAAATAGTTAAAATAATCGATAAACTCTTTATTGGATGATCGGTGACGTTGGATATAAAGGGCTCTAGGCTCTAGGGTACAACAATATCAAGCTTATTTTTATTTTATTATAAAGAACTCCTTTTATTTATAAATCTGGTTTAACTTTACCTGTTCAGTGTTCAGCAGCCTTGATAAAAATAATTCTTTGCGTACTAGCTCTTCTACTGGAATTCATAGTCGAATAGTGAATAGATCCCGTAAAGATTAACTTTGGAAACGGCATATATACCATGTATTGTATTTAATTTGAGCTCTCGATATTATCTCGATATTCAGTTTACTCGTGAACATGGCGCATGCAACTGTGCCGAAATATCGAGAGCTTACAATAAATACAATACATTGTAAATGTCCCGTTTCTAAAGTTAATTCTTGCATTAGTTGCAGTCTGTATATATGTATAGGTATATGCATATGTATATATGTTGAATCATAACGAATGTTTGAAATTGCTGAAGACCTTTTTTTATAATATATGGGACAACATCCACATAAAGGTCTTCAGGTCCCAAACTAGGCAACGCCTGTACTATGGTAACCTGATGACTGATATACATATTTATATATGCATACACACCCAGACACAGATCAAATAGACATGGTCATGCACATAAATGTTTGACCTGTCCCGATCTTTTGATCCAACCCGGGACCAGCGGCTCAGAAGTCAGTGGTGCTACCAACTGCGCAAACCGGCCTGACTTCTAATACAGACTATTAAATAAGTTTCTTTTGTTTGTCAAATCCGTATAGATTGTATTTTCTATACAGTGCCTAGTCAAATTACTCCCTATCTCGAAGTATATACTTAACTGATAGAGCTGTAGGATTTTTTCTTTTGTTTTTATAACCCCTCACGATTGTCAATATAACAATGAAATTTCTATCTAATGAGTCTGGGTCGTTCCACTGATGAAGTAATAATAAGAACTATTGATAGGGAATAGAAGCGTTTGACAGGAATGGTGCTTACCGACAGAAGCATTTAGTATGTACTTAGACCTTACACGTCGAACGTCGTCACTTGACTGAATAAAACCACCTTACCATTAAATTAATTAATTAATTAATGATCAGTTAATTAATTAATTAATTATTACTTAATTAATTATTAATTGAATAACTATTAATTAATTATCATTAATTTAATTAATTAGTCAATAGAGGCGAACTAAGATATTGATATAGAAAGTTTTTATCAAAAACCGCATTTTGAAGTGAAAACTTCCTTAGGCGCGTTGAGCACTTTTAGGGTGAAGAAAAATCAAGGAATTCGCGCCATGGTCATTGTCACCGAACGCTATGACATAGTTAATGTAGTTTTACAACCATCTAAGTAATCTTACTTTAAGCTTGTAATGCCTACGTGGCCGGTAAAAGTAATTTCTAACACGATAATGCGATGTCGTCCACTCGTGAGACTTCAGCTGATTTTACACAAAGTAATTTGATAGCTAGACTTAGCGTACCTAACTATACTTTTAGCTATAGTAAGTACCTAGACATCTAGTATACCTTAGCGATCCACAACTTTCTTAGAAAAAGAAGCCGGTGTTTTTACACCATTTACTTTTTTTAACCATCGACGAAGTTACGGATGATATAATAATAATATGATTTAAGATGACGTTAGATTCAAATTTGTCTGGAAATGGTAGAATGGCTTTTTGGGTAATGATCGAACGGCAACAGGGTCCCAAGTCTCTTAGCTATTGAATCACGTCATCGCTAGTCAATTGTATGAAAACCGTAATTTTTGACAGATTTCGTAGTCTGGTAGCTATTTTGGTTCGATCGCGGTCCAGCGGCTTGCTGTCGATAGTCTTGACATAATTGGTATGCTGTTAAGTATATATTGTGTTGCGATTGCGTTGCTACAGTGGCGTAAATCGGTAGATAAATATAAAAAAAGTTTTTCGTGATATTTTGATAGTTTTTTATTTGTTTTGTTTTAGCTAGAAACCACTGTATTGATGTTTTGATTGATAGATGTTTTCAATCTTATGTGAGTGGCGACATTAATAATAACAGCGTTCGAGAACTCCCGAATTTGACATCAAAGGCAGAAGCGTCGCAGTAGTATGGCGAATGCTCAATAGCTAAGAGACTTGGGGCCCAGGAGTTGAACGAGTCGAACTGTAGTTGCAACAGGATAGATTGTTGAACGATGTGAAATAGTAGAATCGGCCTCCAGATGTATTATTGTTGTAGTAAATGTAAACTAGGTACTTAACCGTTTCGATCCAATTTATGTAATCCTGCCCCGATAATGCCTTGTTGTCCACTCACTCGTGAGTCTTCAGCTGGCTTTGTTCAACACAAAGTAATTTGATACTTTAGGTTTTGTACGTATGCACCTAGACGTGCACTATACCATTTTACTTTTACCTTTCTTATTTATATCTTTCCATTAGAACTTAGAAATCATCATCATCATCATCTCAGCCGTAGGACGTCCACTGCTAAACATATGCCTCCCCCACAAATTTCCAAAAGGACCCGTTGGAAGCGACCTTTATCAGGTCGTCAGTCTACCTTGTCGGTGGACGACCTACGCTGGGCTTGCCGGTCCGTGATCTCCATTCCAGAACGCGTTTGTAATATTAGAAGGATTAAGAAATTAAATTATATTTTAGACCCAACAGGTTAAATCCAAATAGTTTTCTACATATTCATTAAGATCCAATTAAAAGTAAACACGATAAGTTCATTAGCCAGCCATTAAACTGATTATAATGCAGGAGCAACGACCTCTAGTCTAAAAAAATGAATAGCCTGTGGAATAGCTGTCTGACTAGATACCTACCTATTTCAGTCGTGTTCTTTTATATTTTATTAGAAGGAGGTTAAACTTGTCTGATAGTTTGTCTACTGGCACTGATAACGTCATCATCACCTCAGCCGTAGGACGTCCACTTATTAACATAGTACAAAATATGGTTATAGTTTTAAATGAACATACGAGTATATTACTTATTATAGAAATTAAAAAATAATCATACGCACCCACTGAAAACCTTAGATAAGTCCATAAATAAGTACTAATATTATAAATGGGAAAGATCTGGGGCCTTACTATCAGCTTCGTAAAATCTATGCAAGTTCCGTGCAGTCCTTAAACCTGACATAAACATAGTTTTGACCGAAATCATACATGACGCTTTAGGTGAACTGTTTGAATATTGTTTTCTCAAAAGTGAATGGATCATATTGTCTCTGGCATTCTAAAAATTTACTATAAACAACATTGCAGACGCCTAGACGTTTGTAAGCTAATAAACTGAGTGGATTTAGAGCGACATGTTAACGAGAGTCCATACAAAAAAAGCAGGTGAACGGTTTTTCTGCGGTTCTTGAATAGTAGGCCCGGGCAGGCCTGCTTTAAGTTAAAGTTGTCATGGTACGAATAAACCGGGCAGTTGTCGAGAACTCCTGCTTTAAGAGCTCATGTAAGGTCCTTGTTTGTATGCTTGTTGTTGAGGCTCCAAAATTACAGGACCGATTTAAAAAAATATTTTCACCATTAGAATGCTACTGTCCGTGAGTAAGATGGTCCATATATTTTGATTCATCATCATCATCGAACGCCACGCGCGTGAATCCGCGTAGCGTAAAGAGTATATACTATATTGCTAAAGGTTCTTAAAAACTGCGCGAGACTTACCCGTTCTTCTCGGATTTTGCCGCTCGGCAGCATAGTCTTTTAAGTTACATTTGTTAATAACAAGCTGACACGCCCGCGGCTGTGGTGTGGCCTCCCAGGATACGGTGCCTCTAAAATAGTGGCCTAAGGGCTCCTTAATTGAAGATCCGTCAAATTGGTCGTTTAGGAGTTAGCTGGACAAACAGACAGATCGACCTTGTGTCTGTAGTTCGTAGTATGTATTTAATTATGTTTTTACTTTTTTTATAATACTAAGCGCATTTAACCTACATACCATTTAAGTTTCCTTACCTAATAAATCCAGTCATACGCATATTTATGCACATACTACCTTTGTATTTGGCTCGTAATTAATAAGCTCAGCAGCAAATAGGGGACAGAATCATTGTAACATTTGATTAAAACTTTCTTAAGTTGAAGACAGATTTAAGCGATTAGTAACCAATTTTAGCTTACGCAATACGCTGACTATGAAGGACTCGACCGGTTTCGGAAAGAAGGGGCTCTGAACACCGTGAAACCGGTCGAATCCTACATACTCGGCGTATTGCTTAAGCTCAAATTGGTTACTAATCGCTTAAAAATAATCCTTTTAACTTTATTCTCACAGTCATTAGAAGCAGAATCAAAAATGTAACCAGTTAATAACGACATCAAACTCTAAAAACTCTGGCATCGTAAACTCTACCTTATTCAAGATGGCTGCATGACTGTCATTTGTATATCGGCAATGGCTGTGTGACTGTGACCTGTTGATCCAAAATGACTGTGTGACTGTCATTTGTTGATCCAAGATGGCCGAGTGATTAACACTGACTGTACGTGATGGGGTCAAGAACAGTGTTCCGTTTTCTGATACTCTTGGCTTCGTTGGTGTGGATCCTTGCTGATGAGAAAGTGGTGCGTGCAAAGAGAGAGCCCTGGACTAATGGCAGCTGGTTGTGAGTATTTGTTTTTTTTAGACTGTTAAATTTAAACCTCATAAAACGTTTGTACTTTACTATTTCCGATAAATTTGACTAACTTTTTTAATGAATTCTACGCTGTAATATGAACTACCACGATATTGTCTACGTAACATAAGGTTATCGCGATTCCTCGGGAAGTCCCCGTTAAATCGTGATAAAAAGCCTATTACGTTAATTCAATCCATCTTCTTTATCTCCATTCCAAATTTAATTAAAATCCGTTGAGCCAATACGGCGTGATATACAAAATACAAAAATACATAATTTCTTTATTTTTAAAAATGTTTACACGGTGTGTGCCCTAACCATTACACTAGGCGGGAAGCCTGTATTACAATGATTAGTTCCTTCCTTGTTTGGATTTCGACAGCATTCAGAGGAGGAAAAAAGAAGGTATATAATTCAAATAATATATTAAATATCAATAAAATTACAGTAAATATACTAAAATAAAATAAAATAATTACTTTTTAACAAATTTAAAATAATTGCTAACATTGTGTTTGTAAAATTGATTTCAAACTCATCTACATCATTATTTAATTAACTTTGTGTGTGTATGTGTGTAATTAACTTTGTGTTGTATATAACAAACTACACTCAATCACTCATTCATTCATTCACCATTCACGCGTAAAGTTTCGCAATTTAAAATGTGTGTAATTAAGTATCTTTGAATAATATTTCGGCAAAAGTCTTGGTTAACCTTTGATTTATAAAAGGTCCGGTAAAAGTGTCACTCTTAATACAGATCTTTATTGTCAAAATTTAAACTCTAACAGAAACGCTCGCTGTTCTGTTGAACAGCGCAATAAGCCGACTATGAAGAACTCGACCGGTTTCGAAAAGAAGGGGCTCTGAATGCCGCGAAACCGGTCGAGTCCTACATAGTCGGCTTATTGCGTAAGTTAAAATCGGTTACTAATCGCTTAAAAATAATCCTTATACATTTATTCTCATAGCCGTTAGAAGCAAAATCAAAAATGTAACCAGTTAATAACAACATTACGCTCGTAAAACTCTGGCATCATGAACTCTACCTTATTCAAGATGGCTGCATTACTGTCATTTCTAATCTAAGATGGCTGTGTGACTGTCATTTGTTGATCCAAAATGGCCGAGTGATTAACTCGGCGCTCGCTGTTCTGTTGAACAGCGATTATAGTTTTTACCGAGACTGGTCAATTGCTCTGCCCACTAGTGCTTCAGAACAACGGTAGACCTCACGCTGCACGACAGACGCTTTCTCTAAATTAGAGGACCTGTGATTAGAATGTCGCCGACATCCATACCCCCTTGCTTATTACAGATATACAGATTACCATGTTCTTCGCGACTTAGAAAATTGGTTGCAAGGAAAACAAACTTTCTGATATCGGTAATCACTGGGTAGTATAAGCGACACGTGTTTCGCCTCTATACGAGGCATTATCAGGAGATGTTGACTCGCCGAGTGAACTCTAGTAGTAACTCCTAGTAAAGAACGTACTTCAATGTGAAGGAAAAAGTAATTGATGACGCTATTTGCCTTTTTAATTTAAAAAAAATATGCAATCAAATGGAGACCGGCAAGTATGGTATATTTATGGTACTTATACCATACTAGACTACCTACCCATACTACCCCTAGGGTTACCATATCTCAGTATTTGTCTTGAGATATCTGGATTTTTGGATTCTTCTCAGGATTGCGGTCGGATTTTGCAAATCTCAAGAAATATATTTTTGAATTTTCTGTAACCTACAGTACATTATAAAGATATGTTTGATTAATAAGAGTGTAAATACTCTAAAGTGGCGAGAGTGGTGTATGGGAAGGGGGTACTGCTGCCTCCCTGCTATGAGTGCGATGTGCGACGCGTGAGCGAGACCCCCCGAGATCCGCAGTGTATAAAAACGATAATAATACAACTTTTTTAAATTGTTAAGTACGGATGAACTTGGACAAAACCAAGGTCATGTTCAACGAACATGTTCTACCGGAACCGATTGCGATACACGGCGCCTTTCTCGAAGTTGTTCAAAAATATGTGTACCTCGGGCAGACATTGCAGTTGGGAAAAAATAACTTTGAGAACGAGGTGAATAGAAGAATTCGGCTGGGCTGGGCAGCCTTTGGGAAGCTACGTCGAGTCCTTACTTCGCCGATTCCACAGTGCCTGAAGACGAAAGTCTTCAATCAGTGCGTCCTACCCGTCATGACATACGGAGCCGAAACGTGGACACTGACGGCTCGAATGGTCCACAAGCTCAAGGTAGCTCAGCGGGCTATGGAAAGGGCTATGCTCGGTGTTTCTCTGAGGGATCGCATCAGAAATGAAGTGATCCGTCAGAGAACCAAGGTCATCGACATAGCCCACCGGATCAGCAAGCTGAAGTGGCAGTGGGCTGGCCATATTAGCCGTAGAACTGATAACCGTTGGGGTAAACGAGTTCTAGAGTGGAGACCGCGTCTCGGCAAACGTAGTGTAGGACGTCCGGAGGCACGGTGGAGTGACGATCTGCGCAAGACGGCTGGCAAAAACTGGATGCGAGAAGCCCAAGATAGACCTAAGTGGCGTGCAATTGGAGAGGCCTATGTCCAGCAGTGGACTGCTACAGGCTGATGATGATGATGTATGAACGATTCGTGAGGAAAGCGATGGTTGCAAACGCCGAAACCATATTGGAATACAACCTCAAAATGACCATCAGGGATCGAAATGGAGTGGTGATTGAGGCCCTGCTTTAGTGCAATAAGGGAGGGTACCTAAGTGAATAAGTCAATATTAGTATTTATTAAGTTAAGCTGTATTTGACAAACAGTAAGTATGAGCATACAGAGCAGACACACTCATGAAAATGTGTCGGCAAGCAGTGGCGTTGTGTGGCGGGTCGCCATCTTCCCTCAAATATGGTTGAGGAAGGCGATGACTGCCAGAGGACTAACTGTGAGAGTGAATTTGCGATCCAAGCTTTTCCCTTACAGAGTTCCTCAGGAGAATCTCCTGAGTTCAGTGCGTGCGACAGGTGTTCGGTTGGGTGGGAGATCGTTCTCCGCAGTAGCGTTGAGACGCCCCCCACACTTCCCTCACCCCTCCCCTCGCAACTCGGAGGTTTTCCGCGAATCCGTTGTTCGACAGTGTACGGTTGCATAGTGGTCGTAGGTCCGCTCCGGCGTGATCCTCCCACCGTGCCTCACCCCCGCTCACCAACGAACTTCGCTCCCGAATCTGAAGCGTTCCAGCGACCAGTACGTTTCCGCGTTTCAAGCTTAAGGAGTGATACTGGCTAGGGGTTTATTGTAAACCCCAGTTCAGTATCGATTGCTGCAAATTTAGTTAAATAAAATATTCCTCCCTGAGGTATTCGATAGTTGCAAGAGCACTTCGAATACACTCAAACGAAATATAGTACTTATTCATTTAATCACTACAACACAGTAATACTGCATAGTGCTGTCCTATATGGCAGACAAAGACTGTCCACCACCTAGTAGAAGGCGTGGACCATATGACCATCTAGTGCCTGAAGACACCATCCCAGCAGGGTGTGTGGTTTATCAGCGCCGCACCACGGGTGAAATCATTTTCATCCATGAACATCTGGGGGGGTGCTAAGAATCCCCGGCAGACGCCCGGCTACCACCCCCAACGACGACGACTGGCCCTGGTAACACACAACATACGCACGATGAGGACAGACGAGAGATATATGAGCTGGAAGAAGAAATGAGTAAGCTACACTGGGACATTGTGGGGTTATCTGAAGTCCGTAGAGCGGGTGAGGACACGATAACCCTAAAATCAGGTAACCTACTCTATCACCAGGAGGGCGACCAACAGTCCCAAGGTGGTGTCGGGTTTCTCGTCCACAAGTCCCTTACTAACAACATAGTTAAGATCGATAGCGTTTCCAATAGGGTCGTATACCTAATACTCAGAGTATCCAAACGATATTCGCTGAAGGTCATTCAGGTATACGCACCGACGAAGTCGCACCCGGATGATGAGGTGGAGGATATGTATGAGGACATTAGACGGGCCATACATACCTCTGAAACGCACTTTCTAGTTGTTATGGGGGACTTCAACGCGAAGTTGGGTAAGAGAAGCGAGGATGAGTCGAAAGTGGGGCAATTTGGCTATGGACAACGGAACCGTAGGGGACAGAGGTTGGCCGACTTCCTGGAGAAAGAGGGACTCTTTATGATGAACTCTTTCTTTCAGAAGCCACCTCACAGGAAATGGACCTGGCTGAGTCCCGATGGTTCCACGAGAAATGAGATTGACTTCATTATGACCACCAAAAGGCAAATATTCACTGATGTCTCCGTGATCAACAGGGTTAAAACCGGTAGTGATCACCGAATGGTAAGAGGCACGGTGAATATTAATGTCAAACTGGAGAGGTCTCGTCTGATGAAGTCTACGCTCCGACCCACTCGTGCCCGTATTCAAGACCCCGAGAGCTTTCAACTTGAGCTATCCAATCGCTTCGATTGCCTTGAGAACATCGCTTCAGTGGACGAGATCAATAACAGGTTAGTAGAAACTGTCCATACAGTGGGTTCCAAGTACTTTAAACCCCACCGTACAGATAGGCCACAGAAACTCTCCAACGATACCCTCAACCTCATGGCTGAACGACGCTCATTGAAACTGCAGTCTTCGGATGATGCTGAAGCATATAGGCTGCTCAATAGACGAATATGGAAGTGATTGCGACACGACATCCGGATCTTTAATACAAACCGTATTAAAGAGACGATAGAGCGGAAAAAAGGCTCCAAAGTGTTTGCAAGAGACATGTCTATTGGGCAAAGCCAGTTGACGAAGCTGAAGAGAGGAGACGGCAGTGTAGCGTCGACCAAAGCGGAAGTGTTAGGAGAGGTCGAGAGTTTCTACGGACAGTTATACACCTCGGTCGCCAGATTAGCCAGTTGAAGTGGCAGTGGGCAGGGCACATAGCACGCAGAACAGATGGCCGATGGGGCCGAAAGGTTCTGGAGTGGAGACCACGGACCGGCAAGCGCAGCGTAGGTCGTCCACCGACACGGTGGACAGACGACCTGAGGGAGGTCGCAGGACGACGTTGGATGCAGGCCGCTTCCAACCGGTCCTTTTGGAAAATCATGGGAGAGGCATATGTTCAGCAGTCGACGTCCTACGGCTGAGATGATGATGATGATGATGAACATCTACTCGACTGGTTTGAGGCCGGCGAGATAGAGTCGGATGAGGACGTAGCCGGACTCGCTCCGCTAGTGGCTGAGCCCTCTAGTCGGCGCGAATCTGAATCGAAATCTCCGAAATCAACAACAGCTTACACAGCTGTAAAAAACCCCTCTTTTTGGGTAAAGAGGAAGAATTACAGATTAGTAACCCAAGAGAGCCGATCGGACGCTGCCGACCTAGGGCTCAGCACCGTCGCACCTGAGTGTGCGGCGGTTGTTGAAACCGACCGGATGCATCCGGGCAGGGGCGCCTTAAAGAAGAGGCGCGACTCCTCTGTAGAGGACTTGGGGGGTGACGATAAGAGGTTACGTCAGAAAACCTCGGCCACCCCACCCACCCCAACAACATTAGCGCGGCCTTCAACCAGCCGCGCGCAGCAACAAAAGAGTTATGCATCATCTTCGTCATCGGAGGGCAAGCCTGCCAACATTACGGCTGACTCCGATGACGACAGTGAGGAGGAGCCCATTTTGCCCCACCATGCCAACACCGACTCGACCTCGTATGCGGCGATCGAGTCGGTACCGATGGACGCAGCACCCATGCCGTCCCCACCTGCACCGCCGGCTGAAGCAGCGCGCTCATATGCAGCGACGCTAGCCTCACCGGCAGAATCAAGGCCTGTCTCCCCCGTGCTGAGCCAGGGCCCTGCACCTACAACTGCCGCATTATCGAAGAGCTATCCGCCGATTATCATCGAGTCGCTGCCGATTGGGTGAATATATTTAATGCTTTAAAGAACAAGTTAGGTCACCCGCTAAGCGTGAAGCCCATAGGCAAGGGCTTCCGCTTTGCGTGCAGTACAGTAGAAGAGTTTAGGGCGGTGCAGCGCGCCCTAACCGAAGCAGCTGCAGTCGATAAGCGGGTCGCGTGGCATTGCTACGTGGTAGCCGCCGACCTGCCCACCAAGATCGCCATACGGTGTAGACCCAGCAATCATCGTCGCGGAACTCGAGTCAAAGGGTTTCGCGACGATATATATGTCAAGGAGATTCTTCCTAGAAGGGGAAGCATAGGAGGGCCTACCTATTATGCCCTCCTTAACCGACTGAACAATGAGGAGAAACAAAGACTATACGCCTTAAGCGAACTTTTAAATATCCCGAACGTCCGCCTAGAAGGGTGGGTACCGCGTGCCGGAACGGTCCCACAGTGCCATAGGTGTCAGATGTTCGGGCACGCGTCGGGAGGGTGTCACCGCCACCCGCGTTGTGTTAAGTGCGCGGGTGAACATTTTGCGGCGGACTGTAACCGCGATACCAACCAACCACCAAAGTGCGTCAATTGCAGGGGCAAGCACGTTGCGTGCAGTCGCACGTGCCCACACTATCTCAGGGAGGCCAGGAAGAGAGGGCTAAAGGTCCAGGGTCACTACCCTAGAGTAGCCCCCCAAGGCTCCGTCAACCAGCATCAGCGCGCGCAGGCGGTGCGCGCACCTCAAGCATACCGACTTGAAAACCGGCAGCAAAAGCCGAGAGTGGTAGTGCCTCGTGCGGATATCGAACCGGCCCGCACTGAGAGCGCACCACTACGCCAAACATCACAACGTCCAACACCTTCGCTAGCGCCCGCGGCCAACCTCCCTACGGGTAGAGACGAGCCGCTACCGCAGCGAAGGCGCCGAAAACGTAACCGACGCAGTCGGGCAAAGAAACAAGCCAAAGACGGCCCTAACGCGGCATCAACACCTATACCGCCTACGACACAAGTACCAACAGGGCCGACAGAGGGCGTGCGCGGGCATCATACGCCCGCGTTCGTTCCTGCACAAGTCGAAAGAAGACAGTCGGCCCAACAACAACATCAACGTCAACAACGACAACATCAACAACAGCATCAACAACAAGACGCTATAAGTCACCCCGCACACCCGGTGGAGACAGCGAAAACACCTGTGCTGAGACGCGGGCAACAGCAGACCGAACCAGAGGTCGGTCATGAGGGCCCTTGGATTGCTATCCTGGGGATCCTGACCGATCTACTTTTGACCCTAGCCGCAGGAGGCGACTTAAAAGAAGCAGCCGGAAGAGGCCTAGCGACATTAGCGCGGGTCAAGTTCGGTCAATAAAAATAGATTACCTATACTAGGCAAAATATGCCTACAACACCAAGAGCGAGACAGCAATATGAAATGTGCGAAACAACCGCGGCGAAAAATACCTATAGGCAAAAGACACCTACAGGCGCGAAATATGCAAGCAAAGCCAAATAAGTAAGAAGCATAAGAACACAAGATACGATTCGATGAAAGGCGCGCTAGGGCCCCCGTGAGTTGATGGCTACAAGAGCCACCTCCGGGAGGTACAGCGTGCCATACCAGATTGTACAGCGCAGCTTTTATGTGCGTACAATATCTGCGTAGTATTGACCTGAAGGCATGCTACGTAGACAACTGAGTTACCAGGGGGTAGTGGCCCCCTGAGGTCCAGCAGGGGTAAGGAGCGGAAGCTCGAGACCTCCACCAGCCCTGAGGGGGTTGAAGAATCACATCGATCGATGACTGCCACATGCGTCAACTCGTGAGAGGGTGCTGTCTGCGTAGACCGATCTGCACTGAATGCTGCAAACTCAGTTGTGCAAGTACCGAACTTACCGATCGTTAAAACTGACACATAAATTAAGTGATCAGTAGACAAATTTGATAAGCAAATTCGTGTATTTGATCGATTTAAACGATTTTTTGACTTGAAAATGATCTCGATATGCCTTATCGACAGGTGACGGGAATCGGGATCTTGTTTACTTAGTTGCGATTGATAGGTATTCAATAAAAAATAGCCTTCTGCCTTCTTTTGAAGCTAAAAAAGCGAAATACTCGTAGAAATCTTCAAATGATAGAAGGAAGTTTATTAAACCCAAACATCGCATTTCCTGGAATTGTAGTATATTTTGCACACTATTTGCTATCGTGGCAGAATATCTCGCATTATGGGTGTTACCGACCAAGACGGCCTTTTGTAAAATAGGCCTACCTAGTATGCTGTGATTACTCGCCTATTACAAATCGGATCCCGAGGGCCGAGGATTCATCTTTACCTACTTTTGAACTATCATGGTACCGATTTCAACAAGTTATTTCACACTTTTTGGTGTTGAAGTCGGTTTAAGTTTTTGGCCAAAAAACCTTTTTTATTTATCTGTATAGATGCAAATAATTATAAATAGCAAATAAGGCATAATACGCAGATTAGGAATGTACTCATTACAACTACGTATCTACACAAACTACTGAAAAAAGTTCATTGTAAGTAGCTTCATCAGTTCTACAAATAACATGTTTATACCTAAGCCTTATAACTGGCATTAAAACTTTATGTACCTTTCCTAAGCTACCGAGTAAAAGTAAAAAGAAGAAAGCGGAATTTATGTTTCCAATCTGCAGATTGTTTTCGTTATGTCCCACGGCATAAAAGCAGGTTTATTTGTGTTCGTATCACCACCTGAGCCGTCTAGACTCATAATAAAACTCGTGAATGGCTATGCCACCTTGTCGCAATGGGAAAATATGACGTAGTTTTAATATGAAACAGTAATGTAAGAAGTTATGGAGCGACATAGTTAAAGCAGTTTATTCGTTCCAATATAAATCTATCTATACATATATATCATAATTAGCCCATGTTGTTCCCACTGCTGGGAATCTAGCCTTTCTCTCAGAGAGAGGAGTTGGGCAATAATCCAACCACGAGGCCCAGTGCGGCTTGGTGCATAGGTTAGTGGCCAACCCATGTTGAAGTTTTCAGGCCGCCCTAAAGCTTTCGACATAGCCTAACGACTGTTGTTCTAATACATACAACCGGGACGGGACTTAACGTGCCCTCCGAAGCACGGAAGTTGAATAATGCCACTAGCGGTCACCCATCCAAGTCCTGACCGCAGCTGGCGTTGCTTAACTTGTTCATCGGTTAAGATCGCCATGTCAAGCTCCGCTGCGAGCGCTTCATACATATAAAATAAAATTGAAGTATTTGTTTGTAATTCCAAATTAACAGCTTTTCACTAAATACATAATATGAAAGTATATCGGCAGTTACATAAAAAACCCATTTTTATTTTGTGTGTCTGTTTGTTCCGACTAATCTCTAAAACGGCTGGACTTTCACTGCAGATAGCTGATGCTATAAGGAGTAACTAACTTACTAATTTTACTTTAGAAAAGTATAAACTTTGTCTCTCTGTCTATTTGTTACCTTATCACATCTGAACGGCTGAACGGATCGTAATCAAATTTGGCAAGGTTATCCTACTAATTTTATAAATGCGAAAGTTTGTGAGTATGGATGTATGGATGTGCGGATCTTTGTTACTCATTAACGCACAAACGGCTGGGGCAATTTTGATGAAATTTGGTATGGAGGTAGATGAGGCACTGGCTTAACACATAGGATACTTTTCATCATCTTCATCATCATTCATCACTAAGCGGGTGAAAAAGCGTAATATGCTTGGGCACAGCATAGACAAAATAATAAGATCTCCGCCTACGTCAAGATCGTAATGATGACAGTTATGTCAAAGTTTGTGACAGTTTCTGATAGCTTAGTCAAAAGCCAAGTCAGCCAGACAGTTTATTTTTCCATTGTGATTTATTTTATTTTATTATTATCGTTTACTGATTGATATACTAAGTATTTAAACTTACTCAAATAATACTATTGTAGCAATTGCGTTTGACCAAGTACATATTTTTTGACATTTTGGTTTAAAGATATATATGCCCTTGAAGAAATAATAAGCTACTCGAAGTACTAATCCTGCGCAGACGTAGTCGGGCACCAGCTAGTAGATTATATTCCAGGGACATGCACGTATGATCTTTTCATCATCATCCATCACCACGCGGTTGAAATCTCTGTGCGCTGCTGGTATATTATATATATGTAACGACTGCTTAGAGGGAGAGCCGTCTCCCATGTCTGTAGGTTTGACGTCTGAGTTACCTTTTTATTGTTTGTTTTGATGTCATTTTGTTAAACGAGTACAATAAAGTCTTATGTATCTATTTTTAGATTATTATAATATTTCGGATTATTTGGAGGATAAAACAGCTTGGGACTGATCACTCCAGGATCTATCTACTCGTGTATTACCATGTCAAATCGTAGCGTGTCTTGCCCTACTTATACCATTACTATGGCCTCTTTTGTAAGGCAACACACTGGAGCTAAAAATAAACGAACATTTATTATATACATTAAGAAATTGGCGATAAAAAAATGTTAAAAGACAAGCCCGTTGAGTTTCTTGCCGGATCTGCTCAGTTGTGGTCGCGTTCCGATCCGGTTGTAGATTTAAGAAAAAATAAATGTACAATGACAATTTCTAAGTGCCCCTATAGGCTTATATATATAATAAATGAACTGATTTGATTGATTTGATTTGATCTATCTGCCTCTCAGGGAATCCCTGGTAGTTCCCGGGGTACGTAAGTATACTATTATTTATTCTACGCCCGAGGGGTATCAGTGACTGATCTCCCGTACAAAAAGCCTTGGTACTTCTGCTCTACCAGATATTTTGCGTCTTGTTCAAACTTTTTGTGTTTATGTAAAGGTAACGAGTGAAGTTTTCTGAATTTAATTTGAAAATCATTAAATCTAAAATTTTTGGGTTACACTCTAAAAGGTATCGGAAGTCACATTTTGTAATATTTATAGTTTCTACATTGCAAACCTAATTGAGCTAAGTAAACAATACTCTCTCGCGAATCCGCGGCTATAAAATCCTAACGATCGGCGGATTATTGAAAACGGCGATTTATAATGTACAGGAACAACATAATTTATATAGTTGTTTATTAGATATAACTTAAGTTATAGTTTTATTTACAAAGTATTAAACATAAACATAAAAATAAAAACTAATCTATAAGCTCCATGGTGGGAGGAAAAGTGGCCAAAACGCTGGCGGCATTGCCACGCTGGATGACAAAAAAAAAAAAAGTTTTGATCATATTTCGAAAAAAATGCTCGTATTTTGCTCGATTTTATCTAAATATATCTTCTACTTAACTTCATCGCGCATTTTACGTAAATTTGCAATCATACCGCATGACTATTGGCTTTCCATTCCCTTGGGCCCATTTAATACAAATATCTACGCTCATCTTCGTCTTACATTCTCTTCAGACATCTTCAGATGTAACAGTGCTAACAGCATGAAACATGACTTCTTCGTCTGACGAGTTCTCCGGTTGATTACGGAGTTTACTCCAGACCGATCTCCAGTCCACAAAACGGCGGATTATAGTACTTGTCAGATAATCGAGCGGCGGATTAGCGAGAGAGTACTGTATATAAGTTTAAATATATGTTTGCTATTTATATATATTTGTGTATATATGTATGAGTATAGTTATCTACATTTTTTTTATAATGTTTCATCAAAGTGACTCCCTCTCGCCTGATGGAAAGAAGCAATGACCATTAGTGCAGCCGTAAGCTGCACTAATCGCCACCCCTGTGATGACCTGACAGATGCTTTTTCACGCCCCTCTTGAAAGACAGTCATAGCTGCAGGGAAATACGTACGCCGGCAAAGCATTCCACAAATTACTTACATGACAGACGTAGGAACTGCTAAACTTTTTGGTTCGTGGTAAGAAGTTTTCAACAGTATATGGATTCAATGCTAGGCCGGAACGAGTAGTTCGGGATCGGAATGGTGAGGAAGGAATAAGATTAAAAAGCTCTTCAGAACATTCGCCATGAAACAACCGGTAAAAAACGCTAAGAGAAGCTATAGTTCTACGCATTTGTAGGGGTTCTAGGTGTTGAGTGACTTCAGTGTCTCCAATAATACGGATAGCGCGACGTTGCAGTCTATCGAGAGCATCCATAAGGTACTTAGCGGATTCATCGCAGAGGTGGCAACAATATTCAATACCCATGTATGCGCCCATGCGCACCTGAGTTTTATAAAGAAGGCACCGCTGATGCGGAGTAAAGAAACGCCTCACTCTGTTCAGGACTCTGAGTTTGCGGGAAGCTAACTTGATAATACTCTCGATGTAGTCACGCTGGTTCAGGTCATCACATCTAACTATCTACACTTTTTGAGGAAAATTTTGTTTGTTTGAATTGGCTCCAACTTCAATACCAAAAAGTGTGAAATAACTTGTAAAGTCGGTAAAGTTCAAAAGGTTTATCACAAAATTCTGCGCATGGTACTTCGATAAATTATTTTACACTTTTTAGTAATGAAGTCGGTTTCATTTTGTTGAAAAAATATTTTTTGACCAGTTTTAGTGACCCCTTGCTTATTACGGGATCTATTATCATTCACCGTTAATGATGATATCATCAAGATAGGCGAAACAATTTGATGTTTTTGAAGTGTAATTCAAAAACTACTTGACCGAATTTGATAAAATTTAAATAGGACCACCTCGGAAATGTACTCTACCAAACAAAAAAAAATTTAAGAATCGGTTAACAGAATAATGAAAAATGATGCTGATAAAATTGACCAAGCGGACCAACATACACATAAAAAATACATACACACGAACAAATAACCTGCTCCTTTTTTGAAGGCGGTTAAAAAGTAGGAGGAAATTTCTCTGTGTATTGTGTACAATTCTTTAATCAACCTCGTATATATTATCAATGTGCTCAATTTATTTATCTCCTGCATATATATACTTCACATAGTAGGGATAAAAATTAAACAATTTGTTTTATATGTATGTCGTTTTTATGAGCATACGAAGTAGTTTTTGTTCAGATCGATCAGGAACCCTATGGAGTGCTTCGGTTTGCCGTACAGCCAGAATTGGTAGGAGAGGGACGTGATGTTGCGGCTTACGAACGCCAGAACAATTGAATCCTGCAATAAAACACACAGAGAGCATAAAAACAAACGCACAATGCAAGAAAACATAAAAACACACAATAAAAAATGTGTTGATTTTATTTACTTTACAGTACATTTGAAACCAAAAAAACTTTTTTTTACAAAAAATGGAACCGACTTTAACACTAAAAAGTGTAAAATAACTTGTTGAAGTCGGTACCACGATAGTTCAAAACTACCTATTATCATAATATTGTGCGCATGGTACCGACTTTGACAAGTTACTTACACTTTTTAGTGTTGAAGTCGGTTCCATTTTTGTTTAAAAAAATGGTTCACCCTCTTTTGTGACCCTTGCTACTTACGGGATCGATTATCATTCACCGTCAATTACGATATCATCAAGATAGGCGAAACACTTTTCAGTTATTGGAGTGTAACTTAAAAAATGCTTGACCGAATTTGATGAAATTTAAACAGGACCTCGCAAGGATACTCTATCAAACAAAAAAATAATTATCAAAGCGGACTGCACTGAAAAAAGTTATGCATGATCACACATAAAAAAAAAATGCGTCGATTTTTTTTTCTCCTCCATTTTTCGGAAGTTTGTTGAAAACTGTGGCATTCCATGAGAAATGAGGTAGAGAATGTTATTTTTTAACTACATCCACACAAGGTGTTAAGGTCACAAACTATAACTAAACTCATATACATATACACATCCAGACACAGGTCAGACGTGTTCATGCACACAAATGTTTGACCTGACCGGGCATCGAACCTGGGACCAGCGGCTTAGAAGGCCGAGTTGCTACCAACTGCACCATCAGGCCAGTCAAAACATTCGTAATTCGTACAATTTTACTCGTGAACATGGCGCATGCAACTGTGTCGAAATATCGATAGCTCACAATAAATACAATACATGGTAAATATCCCGGTTCTAACGTTTATTCTTGCATTAGTGACCATGTCAGTTTAAAAACATATATATTCGTAATGCCTGCTTGCTACTTTAGTTTTACTACGTTTCACGTGAAACCTTTTGTAAAAAAGTTTTGTAGTGCGCAGTAGGCACTAAATGCCCTTAGTTGATTGAAATCTTGAAAAATGGCCGCTCTATGCCAGTGTTGACAACTCCCGTAAGCAAAAATGTTAGTAAGTTGATGACTAGATCTGACAAAACTGACATAGAGCCGCCATTTTTTAAATTTCAATCAACATTTGTTAGCAACTGAGATACACAATAGCCCTGGAGTCAACTTAAAACTTAAGCCTGCGATATAAAAAAAACATTTACGGCCATGCTTAGAAACGTTGCACAAAACTAAGGGCATTTTGTACCTACTGCGCACTACAAAACTTTTTATGCCGTATTATATAATATTATTTAAATTTATGCGGGGTTTACTAATAACTACAAAATGTAATGTAACCGACTTTAACACCAAAAAGTGTGAAATAAATTGTCGAATTCGGCATCATGCGCACAATATTAATATTGTGGTAATTTCACACTACTTCCAAAAAAAAGGAGGAGGTAGTCAATTCGACTGTATTTTTTTTTATGTTTGTTACCTCACAACTATCAAAATTCTCAAAATTCTTTTGTTTGAAAGCTGGTGCTTCCCGTGTGGTCCCATTTAAATTTCATCAAATTAGGTCTAGTAGTTTTTGAGTTACACTCCAATAACTCCAATAACTGAATAGAATGGAAGTCGGTATAAAATTTTTCAAATTGTACTTGTATTCTTGAAAATTTTTATTTCACCTTTTTTAGTGACCGTTGCTAATTACGGGATCGATTGTCATTCACCGTCAATGATGATATCATCAAAATAAATGAAACACTTATATTGTATTGGATTTAACTAAAAAACTGCTGGACTGAATTTGATAAAATTTTAATGGGACCACCTCAGAGGTATACTCTACCAAACAAAAAAATCTATATCAAAACAGGACTACTCTGTAAAAAAATATGCGTGGTTATCTACGCGTCGACTTGAGAACGTCCTCTTTATGGAAGTCAGTCGAAGAGATAGCTAGAGTTAGTGGAGAATAGAGATAGAGATTTAGAGAGCGATATAATTTTGAGAACCGGTCCACTAATAGGGGAGATATCGGTGAACATAAAATGAACTCATCAAAATATACCTACATTCGAACATTATAACCTCTTTTTTTGAAGTCGGTTAAACACCGCTATACTGGTTAGTTACAAATATTATTTTAATTCATTGAAATCCAAATGATACTGTTACATTTTACAACACTAGCTGCACCGCCAGCGGCTTTGCTTGCTTGGTTCATAATAAGAAGCCAAAGTAATAATTTAATTCGACCCCTAAGAGGTGAAATTTCCGAAAAGTCTTGCTTAGTGGATGATAACAACATAAAAGCCATTACCTTCATGAAACTTTCGTTAGTATTACACATTGTAATATTATTTTGACGGGTAAACTTACGCGGTGCGTATAGTCGAATATCTCGACCGGTTTCGTGACCGTCCGGGCCACTTCTTCATGGAGTACTTGTTCACCCAGCTGCGTCCGCGCTAGTAACGCCGTCTAGAGAATCCGGTCTAGATACTCGACTATGCCTACCGTGTTAGTTAAAATGACAATATTTGGCGTTAGCCATAGCACTTTGGGCTCTGCTTTAACGAATGAGTAAGTCAGAAAATAAATGTCGCCTATAAAAAAACCATTTCGCTATAACACAGATCAATTATATAGGGTGTTTGGTAGAGGGACCGACATACCAAATGAGCGTGTTCGGGGGCCCACTTGGAGAATACAAGTTGGCCAAAAAAAATCCCAGACCCCCTAATTTTTTTTTACTTTTTTTGGGAATTTTCCCTTTTTCTCCGAAATTGTACCTATTTACCACCATAACATTGGTAAAATCTGTTTTAGACAGGATGTTTTTAGTTGAATTTGGTCTCTATACACCTTCAGGCCAATCCAATTCAAAATCCAGGTATCCAATTTTGCTTTGCTCCCCCGAACACGCTCATTTGGTATGTCGGTCCCTCTACCAAACACCCTGTATAAAGATACAAAGGTTTTGCGTGTCCGACAACTGTTCATACAATTAGTATTTTATTTATTGTACTTGCAATTACCCTTAGGTTTCATAAAACTGCACCACTCTCAGTAATGGGTTTGGGTTCACGTCGACTCAAGTGGATATCTTGTCTAACTAGAACAAGTTTTGCCCAAAGGTTTTACTCATATCTGGGACCTTATTTATATAATAAAATAAATAAATTCACTAATATATATCATAAGCTCACTGTAAGAATATCATAGTTCAGTGGATTTCTGCAAGGAACTATAAGAAAACAGAAGATATTCGTGTATCAAGAATGTAATATTAACTCAACCAGACCTGAAATTAAAAACAAAACTAGTACACATTGGTTACAAAATTACATCTGAAATATATGAGGATACACTTACGAAATACTCGGCACACTTGTGAACAATAATTATAATTAATTTAGTACTTAAACCAACAAGGGAAGAGAAATAGCCGCTCCAAGACAGGGAATCCTAGTGGGGCGGCTATTGCACGATATGTTTGATACAATATTCTCCAATTTGTAATATTGAAATTAAATGTTATCAATTATTGTAATATTGTTATGTGTAACCATTTTTATGCATGAATAAATGATTATTAGTATTATTAGAAAATTCAGTCAATTATATATGTATAGTGGTTTACAGCCTCCATATTCATTCCTTGGCACAGAATAAATAATAGTGGCTTGTATACTATATATTAATTATATATACCTATGTGAGTCACGCTAGGGTCACGTAATTACGACGAATTCGAAGTCGACTATGGTCGGTCCCAATAATCTATCTATCGCCGGTTTACCTTACTAGATATATATATTTGAGACTATTTGTATGGACTTTATGTCAAATTTCTATCGGTAGTCAGGAAAACCGTGGATAGATAGATTATTGGGATCCCCCAGACCCTTTTAATGTTATCAATAAGCTATAAGAGAGTAACGTCTTCCAAGGTTAAGAAGATAAAAAAGAAAAAAGTGTGAGTATTCGCTGAAGAGTGACCTTGGTGACTGTATCACAAAACAATGACACTAAATTAATGTAAATGTATGTTTATGTAGTAGCTAACCTGCAACACACCTCCTTCCATGATGTAGCCTTTGGTCTCTATAGCGTCGATGTACAGGACGACCTTGAAGGCTGTTATTAGGTAGCCATCGTCCTCCGATGAAAATGCCGACTCTGACTGAAACATGGTTGCTCTTGGATTATCATTGTCGTCAATTCTTATACTCGTAAGTGACGGCTGCGCAATGGGTTCGCTTATACGGGTTTCTATATTATTTACTAGCGGGCTCCGCCGTTTCACCCCGTGGTGACAGATGATGATGATGATAATGAATCAAAATATTGCTCAGGAATAATGTAGCATTCTAAAAGTGCAATTTTTGAAATCGGTCCTGTAGTTAAAGCCGATCGTCCACCGCCAACTAAACTAAGTTACTTTAGCTCAACTCACACAGTTAAGCTAATTGTTCATATGTGTGCGTCCACCGCAAACTGCGACAGCTAAGCTACGTAATTTTCCTTTGTTTCAGATGCTTACAAAATGGTTTATACTCTTAACTATGTGAGCTAAGCTAAACTAACTTAATTTAGTTCGCGGTGGACGGACGGCTTTAAGGTTTATTCGTTGCAAACATGCAAAAATCTTTCCTTGAAATTGTGAGTGAAAAATTCACATCCTCGGAAAGGATTCGAAACCGCGTCTTTCGACAATCCGTGTCAGACGCCACTAGGCCACCGAGGCTGGCCGACCGAGCATCGAATTTTTACTCTCTTTATAAAATTTAAGCAGGCGTTTGTGCTATTAAATCAAATTATAAAAAATATTTCATCTTTATAATATTAGCTGGCCCACAAGCAGCTTCGCTTGCTTGGTCTATGGGATACAAAGGCAGGGACATTAATTGTAATGACTCCCATAAGGGGTTTACAAAATACTCGTACAATACACCAACTGTCAACTTTAACGATTACGTCGACATGTCGATAGTAATTCAATTCAAGGTCAATGCAACCTCCCAATGCTGCTGTTATGAATATGCTCAACACTTACCATTTTCATAAATACCTGTGACACTTAGAGAAGAAAAACGATGTGGATTTAAATACTTATTTTTATGACAACGGAACACGGTACTAGCAAGGCATTTTCCTGCATGCATCTCTACACAAAAGTAAAAACGGTTCTCTCAATATTTAGAAACAGTACTTACATTAGCTGAGGGGTACGACAGTGTCAGGTTCACATCTTGAGCCGGAAATGTCCAGGATTTGGTTCCGTATAATATCATTACCGCATCTGAAAGAAGGCTTCAGTAAAACTTGGCTTGCATCTTCAAGGGTCTATATCCCAATGTCGTGTCGGGAGAGCTTACAAAAACCTACATTTTGTCTGTCATATACTCGTCATCATGTGTGTCATCACAAAAGATCACATCTATTAGGGGGAGAGTCTATTGGCCATCCTGTTTCTTAGTAGGCTCTTAATACATCAAAGCTGGAGTCATGTATGGAGCGCTCCCATCTATGGGGCATCTCGGCAATTTTAGGCTATTAAGAGCCGAGGCAAAAACATAAAAACCTCTGCCAGATTCAGGCAAGACCTTCAAAGCTTTGAATACCGACCCACAAATTGGTTGTATGTTTGTATTTTGTCGAATAAACTTCTGGGAGTGTGCTCTGAAGTTACATGATTCGATTTCCTCATTTCTTTCTAAAGTAACCGGTGGTTACCGGTTATTTTAGAAAGAAGGGCATCACATGCACAGGAAAACGAGATTCCTATTCGGGTGAAAACTTTGCGCGCGTTTTGTATGCGTCATATTGCATATGGTTAAGGATTGGAGTTCAGCTATGTCGGTGCATGCTGAGTTTGCGTTTCCCCATAAATGTAATATGGGTGTCATAATCACGCACGCACAACAGAAGTATGTTCTAGGTAGATACTCGTACGATCCATCGCAGACTGCATCATAAGTAATCATAACGTAACAATACTTACTCACCTATAGTTATGTAATGATATTGATATTTCTAAATAGATAGTGGGTATCTTAAGCCTTAAAAACTTAGATAAGCAGAACAGACAACGAGGCTGCGGTCAAATTTTAATCTCGACGTTTAGTCGATTGCTCGAGACTTTGATTTCTACTCAAGACGAGAGGTGACTCAGCCTGCCAGAGGATACCGCGCTCCACAGCAGCAATATCAGCGATAGTAGTTGGAGATCTCTTCCAGCTGAATATGACTGGAATATCTATGCTCAGCAGTGAGAGGTCATGGCTGGCGTTGGCCACCTTAGTAGTGGTCAGGGCGAACGATGTCCGAGCTGAACCACTCCAGCACAGACGAATTGAGAATCGGAGGAAGATGTTCACACGCTTCCTCTTTCCACTGCCTTGCATGACCGTACACGTCTTTTGAGTGGCCTTGGTGAGCAAGGTCACACCATAACAGGCGCAGAGGCCTGGATTGGCCTACCTTGGAGGATGATGAAGGAGATGGTGAATGCCAGCGCGCCCCAGCCCACTATATAGAGCCTACTAAATAGAGCTCACGAGAGGTTTTTAGTGGGTTTAAGGCACACAAGCTTCTCTGTTACTTCCTCCTCTCATGCTTCAAAAAAAACTTTGTTTTCTACCGCTGTTAGGACGAGATGGTGAATGCTAGCGGCTGTTCGCCTACAGTCCACTTTGGCGGGCATCACTTTATTTTCACTCTGACTCAAAGCAGTTGGTGCACACTGCTTCAAGTGGAAGGAGTTGAGTGCCAGTTTGTACTTAGTGTTTCGATCTTAATGAACTTATAGCAAGTGCAATTGCAGGTGAACGCGGTGGCAATGATTGTACTGCGTGGCACATAATATATAAACTCACTATAGGTAACTCAAATGTAACGTTTGCCATCATGTTTACATGATGACTTGCCCGTATCTTTTTTCTCATAATCAAGTGCCATACGTATAATAAAATAATTACAATTAAATTATTACTCTTGTCAGATAAGTATTTATCAAAATGATTAATGGATAACGAAGAATTATACATATCAGCACTTATCGAAACAAGTAGCAAAATTTTATACGTCTGGATGATAAAAAGATTTCATTTATGACTGCAATTGTAATCGTCATGCAACCAAGAGCATAACCGAGTAAAATTGAAAATTTCTATGATCTGCCCGACAGGAGATATGAGAAGTACTCCAGTAGAAACCGCGTCACAACGTGTTACCAGTACTCTTCAGCAAATCCCTTCACGTCTCCGTGTGGTGGCAATCAGGTGGCATCAGTAGGACTGAGTTATTCCCCATACGTCGTACCTCATTACGTCGAATTCTCTTTATAGTGAGTTTATTGCGGTATGTATAAGATGATCTTTAATAAAAGTTTCTTAAATCAACAACGTACCTACATGTATACCTACATGTAAACAAAATTGTAAGTTGAGAAGGTACTAGGCGATGATAAACTAAAAAGAGGTTGCTGATCTAAGCTTATTTAATTGGTATTGATCTCTCGTTGATACATTGCAGTTCATCCTAAAATATACTTGCTTGCATGAGTCTGTGTCAGATATCGTCCTTCATTAGGTATTGTTTTTAGTTTTGAAGGGTCAAGTCAATAAATACAGGTGGTAAATCCAAGTTGGTACTAAGAACACTATAATATTATACAGTTATACAAAACAACAACAGAGGCCTGATGGAATGACTCTTATTCCTTGGAAGATGGGACAGCCTCTTGTGTGGGATGCTACTTGTGTCGGTACTCTGGCCTGGCACCGTCACATCTTTCATAAACATACGCTCAGGCTGGTATGGCAGCGACAAATGCCGAAAACTTTAAACGGCGCAAATATGCCAATCTCGATAGAGGTTACATACTTGTGCCGTTTGGGGTAGAAACTTTGGGTCAGTGGGGTCTAGGCACATACGAAATATTCAGGGACTTGGCCAAACGTTTGGTTGAAGTGTCAGGTGACCAGAATGCTGGTCCATATTTTGCACAAAATAATAGCATAGCTATGCTATTTTTTTTAGTAGCTATTCAACGGGAATGCAGCCAGCATTCTGAGCACTTTTTTCGACAAATGGTTAAATACATTTTTAAGTGTCTTTTAATCTTTGTAAGTACCTTTTATGATATATGTTAAAATTATTATAAAAAATAAAACATTGATTCACAAAATAACATATATATTATTTGACCTAATGTCAGAAAATGTACCAGTTATGAATAAATAAACAATGAAAATCTCGTGGCCGTAGTAGTGTAAAATGAAAAAGTCTTGCAGAAGTTTAATAAAAAAGTAGAGATCTTAAATACCATAAAGACTAGAAAACTCCTGTAGATAGGTAATTTCATGCGCAATGAGAAAAACGATCTTCTCCAACTTATCATGCAGGGTAAAATCCAAGAACGTAGACGACCAGGCAGAAGACGTACCTCATGGCTCAATAATCTCCGGACGTGGTTCAACATGAGCAATAGGTTACTGTTTCGGGCAGCAGCATAAAATATATAAAATAATTCGTCCAAGGTCCGAATAGCCTTAATGATAACCATCCTCCGGTAGGAGATGGCACCGCAAGAATAAGAAACAATCAAATAAAAATTTAGATATACTAAATCTGAGGCCTTAAGAATTTTCGTATAGCATAAGTACAAATAAAAACAAACCTTCAACATCGTCAACCGCACAATGGTAGTGATTCACTGACATGTGAACCGTCGAGTTCATTTGATTTCCATGTCCTGGCCTCACAACACCTGGCCCCCACTCACTCTCATTCTCCACATTATTAAAATCACCCTTTCTCTTCAACAACTCTATCGCACTGACTCGAAAAGAAAATAATAACACAAGTTTAATAATTACATTCATAATATGAGGTTGTAAAAACAAAACAGAAAGAAACGCGGCTGAGCAATATTTTAATAATAGGTAATTAATTATAGAGATACGGAATGATATCGAGCTGATAAAACGGATAATTGCGATGTTGCTATTTATCTAGGTTTATGTTTATTACGTGGTTCGAGGAATTAACATTTTGGAGGTAAATCATGTTAATAACTATGATTGCATCTCTGTTTTATTTGAAAATGTCTTCTTAAATATGTAGGAACGAAGAAAGAGAGAGAGCCATATATATCATATGTTTTATCTATACTAATATTACAAAGAGGAAAGATTTGTATGTATGTTTGTAGCGAATTGGCTCAAAAATTACTGGACCGATTTCAAAAATTCTTTCACCATTGATAAGCTACATTCACCCTGAGTAACATAGGCTATATTAAATTCATCATCATCCATCACCGCGAGGTTGAAACAACAGAGCGCAGCTAGTTACAAAATATGTAGAAAACTTATCTAATAATAAGCAGGCTAATTTCATGTTACATTCAGTATCAAGTTTTTATCTATCTGGAACCGTTAAGTTTCAACGGCATATCATTATCATCAAAATAGATTTAATCAAAATAGAAATAATGTTGTATATTTTTCCTTCTTGTTCACGACTGACTTGTTTCGTCAACGCTTTATTTATTCCCTACCCAGACGGCTCATTCGATTTATTATAATGTTTTACGATTCGAAGTATTCTCTTCTTCTATAAATACCAAGTGTTGGGCATGTTGCATGAGTGAAGACTTACCATGTTTCTCACATGGTATGTCTTTCTTCACCACACTAAATTGTACAAACATACATTCCGGTAAATTCATAGTAATCACTGTCAAAATTGTTGTCACTCATTACAGACCATAATTTATCACCCGAAACATTCAACCAGGTGTTTTATTGGTCTGTGCTTTATTATAATTCATAACTAATACATAATTGGTCCAAAATTATGAATATAGTTGGTTAGTTGTTGGTATCTTGGTTCTGCTTAACCAGCTCGAAGCCATTGAAATTATCGAAAGGCGACCAGCCACAACGTTTATTATTGAACAAGTACAATTTGAAAAATTTTATACCGGCTTCCATTCTATTCAGTTATTGGAGGGTATCTCAAAAAGAACTGGACCAAATTTGTTGAAATTTTAATGAGACCACACGGGAAGCACCAGCTTTCAAACAAATAAGATTTTTGAGAATCGGTTTACCCAGTTGAAAGTTATGAGGTAACAAACATAAAAAAACAGTCGAATTGAGTACCCCCTCCTTTTTTGGAAGTCGGTAGAAAAGACATCAACGTACGTATTGGCGTATTTTGAATGGGATATATTTCCGAGAATATGCAACGAAGATCGACTTTATGTTTTACAGTTTTCAAGGAATTAAATTGGTTGCCACTTGTACTTGAGAATACCTATGATTTGGGAGTACACACATAATATAACATCTGTCGTCTGTCACAGAACATCAGTAGAACTGTATGAATAATATTGCGATAAAAATCGTCAAAGTAAATCATTGAAAATCGCATCACTTTATGTTGCTTAGTACTTAGTACTTTATGTATCTGTACCATTGTGGTACTACGAGTTAATACTCGTAGTACCACAATTTACACATTACAAACCAATAACTATATTTTTTGCAGTTTCTTTTTCGGTACTCGAAACGACGCATGAATTATAATTTAACTATTTCTCTACTACTAAAACAATAACCTAAATCATGGCAAACTCACATACAATTCAATAGTAGCCATAACAAAAAAAAAACTGGTATGGGACACAAAAAGGGTTCATAAAGAAACCACTTTTTATCGCCGAGACCTCATTAGAGCTACTTAAACATTATTATGGGTCATTATATTCACGCCTATGAGATATGGGGGTATATACCTGTGGGGTACACAAAGATGGGTAAAAGATTTGTATAGAGATGATCATAAGGTATTTAACTGTTTATCCTCAATGCTCCAGGGAGTAAAAATAAATGTGGATTTTTTAAAAAAGATCTTTGAACCTGAAAACTGTCAACAAAAGTTGAATTTCAAAAAGCAATATGTTTTTATTCTGTACTAACGACTGGCCGCGACTTCGTTCGCGTAGTAGGCTCGGCATTCAGCCTCGCCATAACCTACCATCTTTTCTTTTTTATGTTAGAACCTTCTACGAAGTGTTAGAAAACATATAAAAAATTTAATTAATTCGGTAAACCCGTTCTCAAGTTATAGCGTGACCAGGAGAAATAGGGGTTCATTTTTATATATATACTAGCGACTGCCCGCGACTTGGTTCGCGTAGTAGGCTCGGCCTTCGGCCTCACTGTAACCTCCCATCTTTTCTTATTTACTCTTATGTAAGAACCTTCTACAAAGTATAAAAAAAAATATGAATGAAATCGGTAAACCCGTTCTCAAGTTATAGCGTAACCAGGAGAAATAGGGATACATTTTTATATATATACTAGCGACTGCCCGCGACTTCGTTCGCGTAGTAGGTTCGGCCTTCGGCCTCACTGTAACCTCCCATCTTTTCTTATTTACTCTTATGTAAGAACCTTCTACAAAGTATAAAAAAAAATATGAATGAAATCGGTAAACCCGTTCTCAAGTTATAGCGTAACCAGGAAAAATAAAGGTTTATTTTTATATATTAGATAGAGTAATAAAATATATATACTGTCAATTTAGTTACAACAATTATCTTATATCCAGTATTGTCTCGCTATTGAGATGAAGAGTTGTACATTGTAGGTGTGCAACATATAATAAGAGAGAAAAGTGAATTGTTACTTGTGCCTGTTGTTGCTTCACTACGCAATTCAACGTTAGAATTCCCCTTGCTTTGGATTCAAACTCAGCACTCGCATTGCATTAAAACCAAACTTAACACTCTTATTGCACAAAATACAAGCTATTCATAGCTATTAACAGAGGCTTGACAGGCATTCGTTCGTCTGATGGTAAGTACCACGCCTGCCTTGCGATGGTCCAATAGCAGTGCTACCTAAAGCTTTTTTTTGCTGAAGTTTTGCATAGTACTACCTACCACAGTCTATATATGCAACGATATTTATATTTTTATTACTTAATTACACACTACAGATACTATGATCCGTACCATTTTTAAACTTATGGATTATTTAAAATAACATACATTTTGAATGGAGACTTCGTTCTCCAAACACCACAGTTTTACATTACAAAAGTACTTTATCTTATCTAGCTTAATCTAGTTACACTATTTTCCTTATTATACTGATATTACTAGTAGTAGTATTAAGTATTCTAACACAGTACACATTGCTTACCTACTGCTAAAATGCAGAATATCTTGTACTGTGGTGGTACCAATCTAGGCACGCTTTTGTACAAGACGCCTTCTACCTAAAAAAATTGTTGTGCGTTAGTAAATGATTAACTTTATGCCCTTCATAGCTACATCCTACCTTGGGTCCAGAAAATAAATTAATAAATCGTGCAACCTACCTTCATATGTAGACCAGTGTTTTTTTAGTATACAGGTTGTTTTTTTTGAGAAGGGTGGTCATGGCCAAGTCCGGAACCACGAGAGTTACAGAAAAATCATAAATGGAGACATGCCCTCGATTTATAAGAAAACAATAACTGCAAATTTAGCTTTTTTAAATCTTTTTACTTTTGACGTAAATGGACCTGAATGATTTAAAAAAAAGACACCTGTATTATTGAACTCATAATATGGATTCTGTTGCGGATAAAGATCAATCTTTACAAAGAAATGTATTGCTATAAATTAAAGAAAATAGTATTTTTTTACAAATTTCGTTTAATATATTTTTAATATACTTTACCTAACTAATAATTAGTTGCTCAAAATGGTTTCCATTGACTCCAAGACATTATACGTCTCTCTAAAAACTTTACTGCATTTGATACCATGACAGGATTTATCCTCGAGAATATATCAAGCAATGACCTTTGTAAGCTGAAAGCTAAGTAAGCTTTGTAAGTATCACCACAGTATATCCCGCTAATAAGATAAATGAGTTTCACACACAACAACTAATAAATGAGTGAGACCGTGTGAAAATTATAAAATTGTATATATTTACTATTTTATTATTTTTATTAATACATTTCTTTGCAAAGATTGATCTTTATCAGCAACAGAATCCATTAGTTCAATAATACAGGTGTCTTTTTTGAAAAATCATTCGGATCGGTTTCCGTCAAGAGTAAGAGATAAAAAAAACAAACATGCAGTTATTGTTTTCTTATAAATCGAGGGCATGTCTCCTTTCACGATTTTCTCTAACTCTCGTGGTTCCGGACTTGGTCATGACCGCCCTTCTCAAAAAAAACATTCTGTATATTATAGCACTTTGTAATATACTTTTAACAGTTAATGTATTCTCCAAATTGGTAAAAATAATCAAAATATTGTCAGCCATGGTGGATATGACCATGATAAATTAATTTAGAACAGAAATTTTCCACCATAATCCATGGATAAGCTATAAAATAATAATGGAGGTTTCAACAACTCCTGTTGATCTCCAACCGAATAAAACATGAGCGCCGTATCTGCAGTTTTGACCGCTCTTGTAATATATTCTTCACTTCTTACTCTACAATTTATCTGTCCCTCTTTAGAGCCAGTAGATTTATTGTATTTTATAGTCTAACACGGCCCGATAAAATATTACTTTATAAGTTATTATTAATTATTTTGACTACATTCAATTTGATCTTGGCTAACGCGATACGCGTTTTCAATATATTACTTCTAATAATAATGTTTCTAACAGATATCAAGTTATGGGTTATGTCCGATTTTTAGTACGTATAACTATATAGAGAGAATTATTTTTTGTTCTGCATTCCGCTAGCGGTCTCCATGGCTGTGGTGTTTCTACCAGGCGCATGTAGTAAGGTATTGTATAAAATAAACTGAGGCGGTAGCACGAACAATTTGCAAAAGTATTCGTACAGTGAACATACAAAAATTGTGTATAATTAGGTACATAAAATAAGAAAAAATATACGCGTGGACTTGAAACCCTCTTCCTTTTTGTGGAAGTCGGTTGATAACACAGTAACCTACACATCAGCATCTGTAATAATTAGCTAGCTTAGTGTCATACTTGACTTACCATTAGGATAACAATAAGTTATTCTGTAATTTTTCAACTTTCAAATATTTACTATTATAATAGATAATACCATTCTTGAAATGTTCTATAATGGATATGGAAGAGCGGGCACAAGTATTTTCTACCGACTTCCAAAAAGGAGGAGGTACTCAATTCGACTGTTTTTTTTAAATGTTTTTTACCTCATAACTTTCGATTGGGTAGACTGATTCTCAAAACTCTTTTTTTGTTTGAAAGCTGGTGCTTCCCGTGTGGTCTCATTTAAATTTCATCAAATTCGGTTTAGTAGTTTTTGGGTTACACTCCTATAACTGATTTTTACCTAAGTAATAGTATGGAAGTGGTATACAATTTTTCAAATTGCACTTGTTGTACTTTAAAGAAGGTCCCCCACCTTGTTTGTATGTGTAAACATCTTTTGGTTACAGAAATAAAAACATGTTTGATTTGATTTGATTTTGATTTTAGCTATCAAGATAGAAACCTGTAGTTTATAAAATGTCTACGTACTCCCATTAAAATAACTCATCAAACGTTTTATCTAAACGACAGCAATTAACCTCGCTATATAAATCAATTCGAAGTGGTCAGACATCTCTGTAATTCAAATTGAAACGTTACAATCAGACAATATTATCGAATAAAGATCGAATTTTCTATTTAATAAACTCAAGATGCTGTTTAAAATCACGCTGATAATATCTCTTCTGAGCCAAGTCCAATCTAGAGGAAGTTTTGAAATAGGAAACTCCATCGGGACTCATCTGATCTATCAAGAGCTTCACGAGAAATACGGAATGCCGCTGATAGAGAGGCATGAAGATGTCTTCGTGTCAGGAGTGGAAGACGAGGTGATCCAAGCTGTGCTGGTGCAGGACCTGCAGGGCCACGGGATAGCGTTTGTGAAGGATGGTGGGGTGGGGGAGAGGAATGTCACTATCAGGCTCGAGAGCGGAACAAGGGGGCAGGGATATAAGTTCTTAGTTAGTGTTTATGCTATGTAAATTAGAAATTCCTTTTAATATATTATAACTATATACAGAATGTAATTTTCACTAGTAGGTAATTGACAACCTTAAGTGCTGGTTTCAAAATCAAATCAAATCAAGTGTTAATGTAAAATTACATACCATACTTGTTCACATAGAAACAAAAAAGTACCTAGTTTATATTAAAATATGTATAATAATATATGTATAAAATATATCACCCTCATCATAATCAGCCCATTTTGTTCCCACTGCTGGGACTCAAGGCTTCCTCTCAAAGAGAGGAGGATTTGGGCCATAATCCACCACACGGGCCCAGTGCGGATTGGTGGATAGGTTAGTGGCCAACCCATGTCGAAGTTTTCAGGCCACCCAAAGGTCTTCGACATAGCCTAACGACTGTTGTCCTAAGACAACACAAACAACCGAGACCGACGGCTTAACGTGCACTCCGAAGCACGGAAGCGCTCAGTTGATAATAATGCCACTAGAGGTCACCCATCCAATTTCTAACCGCAGCAGGTGTTGCTTAACTTGTTGATCGTTTAAGATCGCTAAGTCAAGTTCCGCTACGAGCGCTTTCTAAAAATATAGAAAGAAAGAAAGAAATATATATACATATAATAAGTGTTTAGGCTTTGTGAAGTTTGTGAAAAATATACTTTTTACTAATAATTGGCAAGTAGTATTTAATAGGTCACATATTTGAGGTTTCACTTTGGTCATATAAGTCAACCAGACGATGTTAATGAGTTATTTACTGGAGTCCATTGACATCCACTACCCAGAACACCACCTAACATTTCAGGGGTTATTGCAAAAGAAGTTGGTGATACAGTCATCCGCCACCACGTCACTGCCAGTTTAACGCAACGTAACATAAATAAAGGAATCCAGGCATAAAAAATGTATCCAGGCATATAAAATGTATCCAGGCAAGTATAATGAATACAGGTATAGTAATAGTCTTTCTAGGTATTAGCATAGACTCTAAATTACAATGGGGTCCTCATATTGATGCACTATCTGGAAGACTGAGCTCAGCTGCATATGCGGTTCATAAAATTAGGCAATTGACAGATATAGCTACTGCTCGACTGGTCTACTTTGCTTACTTCCACAGCATAATGTCATATGGTATCCTGCTGTGGGGGTCAGCGGCGGACATAGAGACAGTTTTTATATTGCAAAAGCGGGCAGTTCGAGCCATCTACGAAATGGGTCCCCGCGAATCCTTAAGACAAATGTTCAAAGAAATTAATATATTAACTCTTCCATCTTTGTATATCCTAGAAAATATAATGTACGTTCGTAAAAATATAAAGAAGTTTAGAATAAATAGTGATATGCATAATATTAATACTAGAAATAAGGATAGGATAGCTGTATCTAAATTTAGACTCACGAAAACTAAAAATAAGTCCTTCTTAGGCAATTGTGTACGTTTCTATAATAAAATCCCGAAAGACATTACTGAGCTCACTGAAGGGAAATTCAAGTTACGTGTCAAAAATATACTAATGAAAAAAGCCTATTATAAATTGAGTCACTACTTAAAAGACAAAGATGCCTGGAAGCTTTCCACTTCTGCCTAATAGCCAACTATTGAATAAATTTGTTATTTTAATACTACTCATATGTAACCTCAATGTACAAAGACTTGAAAAAATAATGGCCCACGAGTTTCTTGCTGCTTCTTCTCGGCGGTGGTTCTTTTCCGAAGACAGCGGTAGAATCATTTGAAATTTTGACGTTCATAAGAGTGTCTATGATGCCTAAACTGAATAAATAATTTTTGAATTTGAATTTGAATTTGACAGGCAAGTATAATGTATATGTATACAGGCAAGTATAATGACTTGTTAAAAAAATATTCAGTGTAACATCAACATTATAATTAATGTAAAACAAACTGCATCTGATAAATACAATGTAATTCTCAGTATAATGTAAATGTATTGGAATTATTACCCATCATTAGCATTTATAGTTTTTACTCTTAGTGTCAGCTCTCATAATTAATGTTGAAGCACATTACGTAGGTACTAATTCAACAATTAGATACTACATGTGGGACTATACATTATTAGTTATGACAACTATATTTATAATTTATTCAGTTGAACCAGTTGATTCGTTTATATTCAACTACTGATTTAAATCCACCATAAACATTGTTATTTTTACTGTCTTAATTTAGTGTTTTGCGACTATGACTACCTACTTTATTATTACACAAAAGTCTATGTAATGAAGTTTCAAAATGGCTCATGAGTGGTTTTATAAATATCTAGTTACGTAATATTAAATTGTATAAGCTGTGAAACTTTGTAAATTAAAATAAAAATGTATACAGGCAAGTATAATGTATACGTAAACAGGCAAGTATAATGTATACAGGCAAGTATAATGTATATGTATACAGGCAAATATAATGTATATGTATACAGGCAAGTATAATGTCTATGTATACAGGCAAATATAATGTTTATGTATACAGGCAAGTATAATGTATATGTATACAGGCAAGTATAATGTATATGTATACAGGCAAATATAATGTTTATGTATACAGGCAAGTATAATGTATATGTATACAGGCAAATATAATGTATATGTATACAGGCAAGTATAATGTATATGTATACAGGCAAATATAATGTATATGTATACAGGCAAGTATAATGTATAATGTATACAGGCAAGTATAATGTACCCAGCTAAATACATATAATGTACACAAGCAAATAAAATGCCACATCCTTAATAAGAACAGATGCGAATCTAGACTCTTATTTCTTCAATTCAATCTAGATTCTCAAAATTCTTTTTTGGTTTTAAATCTGGTGATTCCCGTGTGGGATTGGTTCCCATTTAAATTTCATCAAATTTGGTCCAATAGTTTTTGAGATACACTCTAATAACTGAATAGAATAGAAGTCGGTATTAAATTGTTCAAATTGTACTTGTATATGACATGTTTTTTTGAAGTGAAAACTACCTTAGGCGCGTTGAGCACTTTTTGGGTGAACAAAAATCAAGAAACTCGCGTCATCGTGACGTAACGCTTCGTCATAGATAATGTAGTTTTGAAGTGAAAATTTCTTCAGGCGCGATAATGGTTTCCATGACTACCTATTGTTGTTGATTCTGTGTCATATATTATATATTATCATATATCATATATTATCACATAATTCGATTAGTTTCCAATTCTATCGGCAATCCCCAAAGACTGCCCCGCATAATTATTTTTAATTTTTTCTAATAAATACTTACCTAGTTTGTTTATTATTTGTATACTTAACCCGTTGACTCGCGATTCGCCATATTTGGACAATAATACAATATATTTCGCATATCAACCTACTTTTCCAGGAACTGCAACGTATGTTAAAACAGTCCGAAGACGTAATGTGTCTTTTGCTTACATTTACACCAGAGTTGCCGATGCTGCTAGAGGCGAGATGTGAATTGACAAGGCTACACCAAGGTGACTGATCTTTTGTAAACATGAAATGAGAACTCTTTGAATGGGCACGTAACAACGTGGGACTTTGGTTGAAAGGCACGGCCGACTGGTTTACGTACTGCCGTAGATGTGACTGTGGCCAGATGTGGGCCAGAATTTGGCTATAATTTCGATTCCACGATAAAAAACGAGCACAATTTTCTTCTTTGTAGGTGGACTCGTAGTAAAAACATTTGCCGTTTCTTAAATTGATTACGTATTTAAAGTATTTATGTTGGATCAAGATTTTTATTTAAGTAGTCACAGTCACATTAACCCTTCCTATACCGTGATAATTAAAACAAAAGATTTATGAATGAAACGCACAAAATTTTCGTCAATGGTACGCAAAGGGTTAATAAATTGCATTTTAGATATAGGTGCTGCAAAATGTAGAACACCCAAAAGCATGTTATATTTATACTCCCTTCTATAATGTCACGTGCCTGAATAAAAAAGCATAGCAAGCAGGCATAGCGGTTAATCTATATCTATCTATACTATAATATATAATATTAAAACTCAAAACTCCTTCCTAATACGTTCGGCTATTGCTTTCAATAAAATACTTGACACAAACCCCAACATTGATCTCTTTTTTTTTTTTTATCTTTATTTATTAGGGACTTTTGTCGCTTTGCGACCATGTCAGCCCCGTGATGACTATCATTTTATCACGCTAACTTTTAATTATTTGATAGATCATGCAACAGAGCGCCCCAGCCGTTTCACTCAATGGATCGGCTAAGACACTCTGCAGCACCCCCACATCAACTGGATTAAACCCGTATTGATGTATCATTCTTGATCTCATTGGTTGAGTCCGTACACATTCCACTAGAAGGTGATGGACGTCTTCAATGGTTCCGCATATCTCACAATTAGGTGAATCTGCCACTCTCATAAGGTGTTTAAATTTATTTAGTGGGACATGCCCGGACCGCAACCTATGAGCCATTACAATGTAACATCTTCGTAGCTTGCTACTTGCAAACCAGGGTATACGAGGAGGTTCATATTGTATAGTTCTATACCAAATGCCTTTTGTCAGTGATGTTTCATTAAATGTTTGTTTCCATTTCTCATAAATTTTGTATCTGTATTTAATTAGGATCTCAGTGTATTCCGGTATGATATAAGTTTCTACACCTATAGTACCAGCTTGTTTTGATAACATATCAACCTCCTCATTACCCCTTATGCCTACATGTGAAGGAATCCTTTGCAACTTCAGCTCGACTCCACTGTTTACAAGAGATAACACCTTTTTTACAATTGCATACGCTACCGAAGCACCTCGTGGACCAGAGGCGCATCGAGCGATATGCTGCAAAGCACTTTGGCTATCACTAAGAATCACAACTTGTCTCGAGTTCAAAGTGACTACATATGACAAGGCCTCTGAAATTGCAAATAGCTCCACGGACATAATAGTGTTATGATCAGATTTAATCTTATAAACCTCCTTCACCTGGCGACTGGGATCGTAATAAGCTGCACCTGTACTATCATTCGTTTTAGACCCATCAGTAAACACTTTCTGATAGTTTTTATACTGACAATTGAGCAATTAATAAGGTGTTTAATTTAAGTGAACTATTATCATACTGTTTTTTCCCCTTGTCTATTCCGTCTACTTGTGTTTCGATGAAATCCATGTTGATATTAGATACCCAAGTCTTTAGTGAAAATATATTTAAAGGGTTAGTCAAAACTAATTTTTCTGTCTGTGTATCTTTAAAAACCGAAATAAGTAAAGGCTTCTTTTTCCTATGCCAATATCTTAACTCACAAAGATGTCGTAATTGTATTAACAGAGTAGTTATGAAAGTATTACTAGCCAATGACTGGGCTTTCAGACAATATTTGGTGGCAAGATATTCGCGTCTAAGTTGTAGTGGCTGTAAACCCACTTCAGATTCCATTACATGAATGGGTGTGGTTCGGATAAAGCCACGATAATAATTCGGATAATCACACGTAGTGCCATATTTTGTACCTTATCCAGTTTGTATAGATGTGTCTTGGCAGCACCGTCATATAGATAGCATCCAAAATCTAATCTGCTGCGTACCAAGGAAATATATAACCTGCGAAGATGTACGGGGTGTAAGCTCCACGACGCACCAGCCAATGTTTTTAAAATATTTAACATTTTCAATGTTTTTTTGATAGTTTCATCAATATGTTTACTCCACAAAAGGGAATTATCTAGCCAAACGCCTAAGTATTTGACATTTTTAACTACTGGTATATTATAATTGTTAACCGTTAGATTTACTGTATCTTCCTTCCTTCCCCTCCTGAAGGTACAACAATGAGTTTTTGTTGGAGATACTTCTAGTCCTAAATCTTTCAACAAATCTACTACGGTATTTAAAGCACTCTGTATATATATCTCGTTGAGCTCCATATTTCTATTTTGCGTGTAGATAACGAAATCGTCAGCATACTGCAATATATTTACGTTATCAAATCCAGTACAGATGTTGCGAGTAGCGATGTTAAATAAGAGAGGAGAGATCGGGTCTCCTTGGCCTAATCCTCTGCCTGTCCATCTCGTCATAACCTGATCTTCATCATCATCATTTATTTTAAGACATCTACTACTTAAAAAAATCCATAGCTGTAAGCTCCCCAAAGAAAAAAAAATTATAAAGAGGAAAGATTTGTATGTATGTTTGTAACGAATTGGCTCAAAAAGTACTGGACCGATTTCAAAAATTCTTTTACCATTGGAAAGCTACATTCACCTTGAGTAACATAGGCTATATAAAATTCATCATCATCATCCATCACCGCGCGGGTGAAACCGCGGAGAGCAGCTAGTTAACCATAGTTTAATCCTTTTCACTTCACTTAAACACTTTAATAATTACTAAAATGAACAGCAACCAGCCAGGGAAAGGTACAAGTGCTCTTGAATGCCATCAAAGCCGCAAATTAATTGAAAGTAAATGTTGACCGGATTCGACAAACAATTCTCTAATGGGGATCCATTACATTAATTACTATAGAGAGCCAATCCACCAGGGTCTCACGTTCAGTCCCCGGCCGGGATAAATGTTTGTGTGTTGCAGCAGAAATGTTTGTTAGATTGTGGGTTGTTGTAAAGTGTGTCCTTCATGCTTCTCACGACTTATGAATTCATTATTGATGTCAATTTTATATTCTAATTGTACCTATAGATAAACCTAAATTATATAAGTGATTGTTGACATATGCTTCCTTTAAATTTATGACTATGTCTATGTAATTAATTTTAAGATCTATTCATGTTGTATGCTAAGTTATGAATTGAATGTGAAATTTGTTATTAATTTTTTGTATTATGCCTTACCAAGATTGTTGAACACTCGATGAGGGTAAACTGATATTTACTACATTGCAATAACACCTAGCATAAGAATTTGTGTCAGTTATTTCAATAAAACTTTCTGATTCTGATTCTGATTCGGGAATGCCCGCTCTTAGAGGGTCAACTTTGCGGATGAACTTGCGAAATTGCATTAATTTTGTACGTATTCTTTATATTTTTCGATATATACTAATACAATTGAAAAAACTGCTGTTTACTACTTTAGTACTATATATTAGCTATGTATTACCTAAAAAATAATATGTGTTATCACTGAAAATTCTGAGAATTTTGACGAGAAAGTTTATTTTTATATACCTATTTAGGATTTTTTTCTGCAGAGAGCGAGCAATATTTATGAATTCTGTTCGGTAATGACTCTTTGCCTGTTCCTTTTCTTACCTAAGTATTATTTTTTTGAGACAATATTATTGATACGACCGGCGCGCTCGTATCCTGATAATAGTAAAAAGCAGAATCTTTAAACATCAAGTGTAACGAAACAGATCGATAATATTGTATGAAAAAAATACTTAGGTTAGAAAAGGAACATGTTAAGTAATAATGTCCCAAACTACAATATCTGAGATAAATTGTAGTTTGGGACATTATTAATTTAAGCTAACATTATTTATTTAATTTTGACCAACTGAATTGTTTTATTCAAATTTTTATTGAAAATTAATTGGTTTAATAAGCTATTAATTTTTGTTTGTACATACAAACATTTATTTTTATCATAAATTAAGTTCATATACTCTTTTTAATTTATGTTAATTTTAATTTAAAAAGAGAAAAATTCCATCCTCGGACGGGATTCGAACCCGCGTCTTCTGACTCTCCGTGTCAAAAGCCATTGACCAACTAGGTCACCGAGGTTCTGGTCCGAGTATCGAATTTTAACTCTCTATTTGACTAACCGTCTTGTGAGGACGGAGCGACATCTATTGGACAGTTTAACAGTACCATCCAACCGAAAGTAGCATTATTTAGAAATACTTAAACTTTCGTATTGACATCGCGGCCCTTGTAATTTTTATAGTATTACTTTTTAAAGTCAATGGCGTTTGACACGGAGTGCTTTAAAAAGTAATACTATATTAATTTAATTAAAATTTTTTGGACATGTTAATTTGAATTTATGACTCAATAACTATTAACTATTGATTATTAATATGGTTGATTTTAAACCACTTGCTTGTTAGTTATAGTTACTTGTTAGCACATGTAATGTAATGTCCCACGTTTTATAAGGGAAATACCAATGCAATATTCTTTAACCTTCTAAGAAAGGGATAAAACATAAAAAATCTATTTACATAATTTCCTCGTACAGCAGAATTTAACAAAGATAAACTTGATAAAATAAGTATAACGCACAATGATTTCAAACCGAACACTCTTATTTCCATAAAGTTAAAGTCCATACTTGACATGGTTAAGTTATTAAACTAGTGTAAAGTAAAACTTAATGTACTTTAATACTAAGAAAATAAGGTACAAAATGGAGAAACGTAATTAGTAAAAAGATATAGTTGATGACCTTTGGCCAGCCTTGTTTGTATTCTTGATATAAATGACTTAAACAAAATTATGCTTAGCTTACATGGATCAAATTTTGCGAACATCAGAATATAAATGTAATTAATTCATGCAAGAAAATGCAGGCAACTTTACATTTTACACTATTTAAAAAAAACTGTTATAGTTATGAAATAATGATTATAAATTAAACGAAAACGCAGCTCCAATTTATTCTAATTATACAAAATGCTTAGGGTATCGGCTCTACTTTATGTTTTGTTGGGAATTTAGTAAATATCACCAATATTTTACTTATTACTACGATATCTACTTAAAGTTAATTAGATATAATATTTATAAACGTTATCAGTGAGGTTTTACAAGTAGTCAGAGTCACAATAAATAAGTTTGTTATTGAATGTCACTACCCTGTCTAAATCACGTACTAGTAACGCTGGATATATACTAAAACGATCTAAGGCGATTGAGGAAAACATTACAAAAATAAGGTTTCATGATTTTGTAACCTTTGCCTGCACTCGCGTAGGTACCCTAACGAAGACTTTTGATATAAAATATTCTTTGTAACCTTTGCTGCACTCGCGTAGGTACCCTAACGAAGACTTTTGATATAAAATATTCTTTGTAACCTTTGCTGCACTCGCGTAGGTACCCTAACGAAGACTTATGATATAAAATATTCTTTGTAACCTTTGCTGCACTCGCGTAGGTACCCTAACGAAGACTTTTGATATAAAATATTCTTTGTAACCTTTGCTGCACTCGCGTAGGTACTATAACGAAGACTTTTGATGTACAATATGCTTTGTTACCTTTGCCTGCACTCACGTAGGTACCAGAATGAAGACTTGATGTACAATATTCTTTGTAACCTTTGCCTGCACTCACGTAGGTACCAGAATGAAGACTTGATGTACAATATTCTTTGTAACCTTTGCCTGCACTCGCGTGGGTACAATAACGAAGATTATTGATGTATAATATTCTACCACTATAACACGCCAAAAATTTGAAGAAAAACAAATCTAGGTAATCAAAAAAAAACTATGTTTTTGCTTGGTTTTTTTGGGGTTTTTCATCCGTTATTGTGTTTATGTTTACCATAGATCAAAGTAAGCTTTCATCGCTTCATTTATATTCTAGAAATGCCGTGGCACTTGGTGTCATTTCAAGTTTAGTCCTCTATCCGGCATTAGCAACGTCTAATCAATAAATACAACTATGTAATTGCAAAAAAATGGGTGTCTGTAAAGTCTGCTTATGGACGATATATTTTTGCAATAACGTCATACAAGCAGAACGCTTAGGCCGATCGTGCCTTTATCGCTTATTCCGCGCTCTCGCTTGCACGCGGAACGTGACAATGAGTCATAATTTTTCGTGCTAGCAGCCGGCGTTCATCAATTTATAAGACGTCAAAAAAACGTAAAAACCACACACCGACTCCATGTAAACCAACCGTGATTGCCACCACACTTCATTCCGCTGACCTCTGATGCTTACTCACTCGCTCAATCGAAACGGCAATCAACACACGTTCGAACAAGCAAAATGTATAAACTATTCTTCCTAATCAGTGCTTTAATATACTATGTCCAATGCAAGACAGTAATAGTTGGACAAATCCACGATTACGGTGGACAAGTGAAAAAGGTTTATGACAAACAAGTTGAAGCGAGCGGTATTCCATTAGTGAAACGTACTGACGAGGTGTACTTCGAATATGCAACTGGAGACCAGAGAATCAAAGGGATTGCTATCAAGGACTTGGAGAACGGTCTAGCTGAACCATCTATCACTAGAGGAGGACTTGGATTCAACTTTGTCAACATCAAGTTGAAAAGTGAGAGGGGCTCTGGATATAAATACCTAGTTGAAATTTATGCGTAATTCAGAGTGAGCGTGAAAGAGGCTAGGTACCTACTAAGTGATTGTATTTGATTAGTGACTTTAATTCTCGTCTTTGTTTTATGTAAGTTTTGTGGTGAATTAAATTATGTGATTTTATAAAGTTGTGTTCCGAAATTTATTTTGTAATAGCTGGTGCTCGCGTGTACGTCTGCGCAGGATTAGTATTTCGAGTAGCTTATTATCTTCTCCCAGACCACATCTACCTTTATACCAAAATATCATAAAATATGTACATGGTCAAACGTAATTGCTATAATAGTAATATATGAGTAAATTTAAATACCTTTAAATTATAATATATCAATCATTAATCAGGGCAGCGTACCGGAAACTTCGCGAAGTCTTCTCGTCAAAAATACCTCAGTGCCTCAAGACAAGAGTCTTCGACCAATGTGTGTTACCAGTGATGACTTATGGCACTGAAACGTGGTCTCTTACTATGGGCCTCATAGAAAAGCTCAAAGTCGCACAACGAGCTATGGAGAGGGCTATGCTCGGGGTTTCTCTACGTGATCGAATCAGAAATGAGGAGATCCGTAGAAGAACGAAAGTCACCGACATAGCCCAGAAGATTAGCCAGTTGAAGTGGCAGTGGGCAGGGCACATAGCACGCAGAACAGATGGCCGATGGGGCCGAAAGGTTCTGGAGTGGAGACCACGGACCGGCAAGCGCAGCGTAGGTCGTCCACGGTGGACAGACGACCTGATGAAGGTCGCAAGACGACGTTGGATGCAGGCCGCTTCCAACCGGTCCTTTTGGAAAATCATGGGGGAGGCCCATGTTCAGCAGTGGACGTCCTACGGCTGAGATGATGATGATGATGATGAATCATTAATATTGATAATAAAATACGGGACTTACGTACATATAAATATAAAATAAATCACCATGGAAAAAAAAATGTCATTACATTGACGGTATTTGTATTACATATCATCACCCTTGACGGTCGCCGAGCCCGTCTAGTGTATCGAGCTATCAAATTGACTTGGCTTTTGACTAAGCTATCAGTAACTGACACAAACTTTGACAGAACTGTCATCATTACGATCTTGACGTAGGCGGAGATCTTATTGTTTTGTCTATGCTGTGCCCAAGCATATTACGCATTTTCACCCGCGTGGCATGGATGATGATTATGATGAAAAGTATCCTATGTGTAAATCCATCGCCTCATCTAGAGTTACAAAGATCCACACATCATACTCACAAACTTTCGCGTTTATTATATTATATATATTAGTAGGAAGTAGGATTAGTAGGATATTGTATTAGTTAATACGTGTGACTTTGTAGAGTTATCGCACTCGAGAACTATTCATTAAATCGGTTTGTTAAGTACTTATATATACTTACTCAATAAGTACCTTATGTTTTTAATCCCGGGTACAAATACAAACCATCTCAAACAATTTTATTATGAAAACTGACGTGGTTTGTGCACATTTATAATATGAAAACCAGTGCAAGGCGAGACGCAACCGCGAGCGTTCTGCACTCTCCTTGAAAATACCACCGGATGTGGTTGAAACTATCGTTTAGGCAGTAGTGTCCTATTTTACAATTAATTGTATAATGTAATAATAATATGGGACAACAAACGATAAGACAGAGCCTAGCCATAGTAACCTGATGACTGATATATTGTGGTTAAAGAAGTTTATTTTCTTAAAATAAATAACATTTCACTGTATGAGATAAACAATTTTATCATTAGCTAATATACAAACGGTGAGTCAAAAATAAATTTAATAATACAAAAGTTTATGATCGTAAACGAATACATACTTATCTATCTTTATTTCTTTATAGATAAAATCGAACCCCTATTTCTCTTGGTCACGCTATAACTTGAAAACGATTTAATTTATCTATTTTTCAAATGTTTTTAAATACTTCGTAGAAGGTACTTACATTAAAAAAAAACAAGACAACATTGGAGGTTATGGCGAGACCGAAGGCCGAGCCTACTATGCGAACAAAGTCGCGGCCAGTCACTAGTATACACTATGCATATACACCCAGACACAGGTCAAACAGACATGTTTATGACAAATGTCTTACCTGTCCGGGGATCGAACCTGAGACCAGCTCAAAGGATGGGTCTCTACTAACTGCGCCAACTGGCCTATCATTAAAAAAGTATTCCATTACTACTAAGTATAAACTAACTAAGAAACGTGGTTTGATATTTGAGTATGTTCGCGGCACATATCCTTTATTATAAACACCTTAGTTTACTTGCTTTTACAGTCAAATTATACAGGATCGTGATTTAAAGAGTTTACTTTAGTATTTTCTAATATTACATCAAGTCGAGTTCTGTCAAAGAAAATCTTACCATCCATGAATAAAGAATACAATAAAAGGAAGGCGTGTAGCAAAAAGGTGTATCTAGTAATACTAAAACCACACACGCAGAAGCTTGCACACAATCTGGACCTAACTACTGTGTCGCAGGAAGTAGTCAACACTCCGAGTTATGAGTAACCAAAGTTTTTCTAATACTCAAGGACTTCAAGCAGGTTCATCCCTGAAAAACTAAGCTAAGGACGGCAATGACCTCCAGAACGTAGACTAGATAAACAGCGGTGTCTGGGCTGGGGTGCGGCGCGGGAGGAGGCCTCGTGTAGGTAGGGGGACGGAAGTAAATGAATAATTGGCACGGAGATTGTATGTGATTGACATGTCTATAAAGCTGTCCAAAAAATTTTCAAACAATTTCTTTCTTTCGTTTTAAAGTTTTTGAAAATACGCTTTTTAAATTTTGATTCTTTGCCATGTACATGCTGACAAGGTACATATGCACACCGTTCAGTATTATACGCCTTTTTGTTACACACTGTATATCTTATAATTTCAGCCTCTGCAGTAAGCTCACACTAAAACCACAAACTAATTAATACAAGTTTAATAAATTAAAACAACACAACGAAAATAACAATACACTGTCACTACATAGTCACTTTCCATGATTGTACGTGAAATAGCTGGTCTCTAGCGCGTACACTTCCACCCAGAAATTGTATCCTCTAAAGATAGTGGGACTGTCCAGTTCAATAGTCACATATTTCTCTCCAATACCACCAGCTTTGATGTAAGCATCTCCCCATTTATCATGTCTTAAGTCCATGATCTTAATGGCATTGATGACTTCATTCTGGGAACATCTGACAGTAAAGGTCTCAGACCTGACCCAAATAGCTGGATTCTCCTGATGAACCTTACTGTAAATCAATTTCGAAGATATGTCTGGATATCCCAAAAACAAATCGTTACTGGCTACACTTGACAGCAGAAATATAAACACTATAGAAATCAGAAGTCTCGTAGAAGACATTTTTGATTGGGACAACGACAAAGCGACTGTTCTTTCAAATATCGACGATAGAAATGCCTCGATTACAAAATGTAAGTGTGTACAAAATGAATAAGTACCAAGAATTCACACCGACTTGTGAAATACAATTCAGTAAGCATGAGAAGGTTTGAATTAAATGAGTACATTAAAGTACAATAAGCAGTTCTTCAGAAGCTCTACTATAGGCATCTATCAAAATATTTATCTTGTCTGACGTAATTTCCTCATAGTATATTAAGTATTATATGGCTATTTCATTTAGCACCTGTATGTGAAATGGCGTATTACTCAGAAGAGTATGATCTAATGATACTAATTCGTTCTATTTAAAAGCGGAGCCTGTTCACGTCTCTTCATTTGGCTGTGATACGTCAAGCATCATGTACTCGGTTGTTGTTTTCTCAGCGCTCTGCTTGGCAAGTGTTGCCAACTGCAACGATATTCGTCTCGGTTACGCGTCATCACAATCCAGAAAGATCTTTAGTGAAATCAAGGAAGCTGATCCGGCGTTGTGGAAAAGAACAGATGACGTCATCGTCACTGCACCTAGCGACGAGATCATAAGTGCAGTGTACGTTACGGACCTTCGAGATGACAAGGATGGAGAGGCATACATTGAAAGTGGAGGAATAGGGACAAAGAGTGTGACTATCGCGCTGAAAAGCCCAACAATTCTACGAGGATATAAATTTGAGATTGAGGTGTATGGAAACAATCCTAATGCCGGATATTTGAGTAAAGGAGTGTACAATGAACGAGTTTATGACGTAGATCAGCAATACCCTAGGAAGTATTAAATTTGTAATATAATTTTATTGCTTTAATAAAAGATTTTGTAATATACTTTTTTATTATTAATATATTTAAACTTGTTATATTATTATGTGATCTGAGAAGTTTTTAGATCACAAAATGTTTAAGCCACGGTTAAGTACCTTTAACCACTTTATATTTATAAAACCCCCCGATACTTGTATCGCATAATATAGGTTTTGAGCATATTACAGTGGCGACTTGGTCATTAATTAAAACCCTTAAATTAACAAGTACCAAGAAAATTAACACTTGAGTCCGAGCTCAAACAATTTCATGTTTGATAATCGTACATTATACCTGAGATTTATGTGTGCATTATATACTCTGATATGTTATCATTCCAAGTTGTGTAGTGGCTTATCAGCTGCCACATAGCCTTTTAATTGAGCCATAACTTTAATTTGTTTGACTGTAATAAATAAGTGTGTTTGTATAATGTCTTTTCTATATATAACAAAACTGTAGAGGTTGAATTTCTGTACAATAAAAAAACAATTCAAAAAACCGAGTCAGGGAGGTGTAAGGAGTGAAGTCGAACTAATGTAGTTTTTTTTATTTATTTTTTTCTCTGTTTGTCTGTTTGTACGGGCTCATCTCCGACGACTGGACCGATTTAAATGATGGTAGCTTATATCCCTGGTCAACATATAGGACACTTTTGATCCCGGTAAATTATAAGTAGTTAATTTAATTTAATAAGTAAGTAAGTTAATTTAATGAGTTCCCGTGGGATATTTAAAAAACTGTATTTAACCGAATCCCGCGAAGCCGCTGGCGGGTCAGCAAGTAACATAATAAGTAAGAACATAATAAGTCTATATATATAATATAATAAAAAAATAATCGGTACCTATAATTGTGTTAGCATTTAGTCAGAGTGTGTAGTGAATTGTATTTATTATAATTGTCTTAATGTATAACATGTTGGTACTCAATAAATAAATAAATAAGTAACCTTTATAAGAAATAAAACCTTATGGATATTGCTTGTAATTTATTTATTATTCTATTTAACAACCGATTCTAATTTTATTTTAAACCTATGGGCCTTTATTAATAAACGTTGCGTAAACCTATATTAGGCGTAACATGCTTTGTCTTGCTTTCACGCGTGACATTTACTGCAAGCGAAAAATTTACAGATAGACGTTTTCACTACTCCGGGTGTAAGCCAAGTTTATTAATAAGGCCGATGGGGAATAGTGGACTTTTTTTTCCACAAATCTCTATTACAAACTCTTTCAGACGTTAATGGGGATTAGAGAAAGAAAAGTTCTCAAATCCCCCATTGATGGAGATTGTCAATGGGAATTTGTGGATTAACCCAGCCGAAGTCCTTAGCTCACAGTGTGAGTCTTTACAGCCTAATTTCTAGCTCACATCCTATAAGTCCTTAGCTCGCAGCCTAAAAAGTCTTTACTGCAGGCACTAGTGAGCTGATGAGCACTTATGTGGTTGTGAAATGTGCAAGCAAAAAATACAAATATAAGTCCTTAGCTCACAGTGTGAGTCTTTACAACCTAATTTCTAGCTCACATCCTATAAGTCCTTAGCTCGCAGCCTAAAAAGTCTTTACTGCAGTCACTAGTGAGCTTACGAGCACTTATGTGGTTGTGAAATGTGAAAGCTAAAAATACAAATATATATGTATTTAATATTTATATCCGCACAAATACACGAAGAAACTAAACATACAAGCTCAAATTCGAAGTTTTTAATCACAAAAGTACCTACCCTTGTGAAGCTGGAGTAGGCTGAACCGATTTCAATGAATCATAACTGAGTTCAATCTTCCATTATTAAGTACTAATAAATAAAATTGAAGTATATGTGTGTAATCTGAAAACAGCTTTTAACTAAATGCATATGGAAGTATATATCCGGTACTTACTTATAAAAATAGTTAAAAAAAATTAGTGTCTGTTTCGGCCGTAATTCTAAACGGCTGGATCGATTTTAATGGGACTTTCAATATCAGATAGTAAGAGTAACTTGACTACTTTTATTTATAGACGTGCCGTATCTCACGGGGCAAGCACGACGCAAGTAAAGCCACGGGCGGATCAGTTAGTCTTATAAAAGCACTGTTCCATACAAAGAATTGCATCAAAATCGGACTATTTGCATTGGAGCGATGCCACAGACATATTACGAGGCACACAGACACAGAAGCAAGTGCCTAACAACATTTTGGAAATTAGCTCATGTATTGTACTTTCTAGTTAATTCTACTTATTTGCACGTTAAATAATACATTAATCAAAATTAATAATATACATAGATAATATAAGATAAATAATAGAAGTGCTTGTAGCGGAGCTCGACTTGGCGATCTTAACCGATCAACAAGTTAAGCGGCCAACACTTGCTGCGGTCGGATTTGGATGGGTGGCCGCTAGTGGCATTATTCAACTGAGCGTTTCCGTGCTTCGGAGGGCATGTTAAGCCGTCGGCCCCGGTTGTTTGTCTTAGAAGAACAGTCGTTAGGCTATGTCGAAGGCCTTTGAGCGGACTGAAAACTTCGACATGGGTTGGCCACTAACCTATCCACCAACCCGCACTGGGCCCGCGTGGTGAATTATGGCCCAACTTGAGTCCCAGCAATGGGAACAAAATATAAGATATTATAGAACGAAAACCTCGTCTTAATCATCAGAGTGCGGAGGGGTTTTCAGAACAATGAATTGCCTTGTTGAATTGTAAGACTCAAGTTTTGACTATCGGATCCTCTAACCAAGGGTCAGTCTTATGTTACTTCTTCTAACTTTTTGACCGAGTGAGCGAAGCGTCTCTGCTTTAACTGGCCATAAGGGTAATTTAGTGATGCTTGCTTATTACGGGATCGGTTGTCATTCGCTGTCAATGATGATATCATTAAGATAGGCGAAACACTTCTCAGTTATTGGAGAATAACTGAAAAACTACTAGACCGCATTTTATTAAATTTAAATGGGTTCACTTCGAAAGTATACTCTACCAAACAAAAAAGAATTACGAGAATCAGTCCACAAATGTGCGAGAATTAGGCTAACATACAAGAAATAAACATACAATCGAACATTTAAACTCATTGTTTTTTGAAGTCGTTTAAAAACTATGTGCTCGAGAGATATACTGTAGACTATACTGTAGTAATAGACAAGCTATAACTAAAATAATCACCTATTGATATAGAATCAATATCTTCACATCACAAGACAATTACGTGCAAAACAATTCACTCCATTGCTCGGCAGAGTTTACGTTTAAGGAAAATGAGATCACCGACCAACTCATGGCCATGTTTTGTATGTGCAGGGATTCACAACACACACAGCCGTAACGTTTATTGCAACATGCAAATAAATGTGCCTTCATAGTATATACAGTATATTATACTAGCTTCCACCTGTGGCTTCGTCCGCATGTTATTAGGTTATCGAAGCCTACAGAAACTATTCTTGTTGGCGGCCTCCACCGCTATGAACCCTTTTAGCCTATATATTCTATAAGTATACTAGCAAACCCTGCGAACTCCACCAGATGGCTTCGTTTTATGTAAAATTTCGTTTGGCGCCATCTACTTAAAATATTGGTTTGTAGTACATGCTATGTATCACAGATGGCGCTGTATGTGAAAAAAGATTTTCCCGCTTTTCTTTTTACATTTTTCCTGAATTTTCTTTACTATAAACCTCACGCAGCCCGAGACCATTCCAACGAATGCAAAACCGTGGAAATCGGTTCGTGCGTTCTGGAGTTATAGCGTCAGGAAGGAAAACCTGACTTATTTTTATATAGTAGATTTAAATTTAATAACAATGGAATTGAAGTGTAATGTCAACATATTGTCAGTCGAACGGAAATAAATGAATAGCCGTGCGATTCTCTAACAGTAAACATGGTTGCATCTTTGACAACATCCGTGAAACAAATGACGAGATGACAAGAAACGTTGGAAAAACAACCTTGTGTACAAGGGCGATATCTCAAAGTATTTGACATCGGTGAGCTCGTCGACGAATCATTAGAGAATCGCACGGCAGTCTACATGAACAACCTAGTTACCTTATTTTATATCCTTAATAATACTTATATAATCTAGTCTTTGTTTTCTGGATGTTTGAAAACAGCGCAAAATCTGCAGGGCTATTATGTATCTCGGTTGCTAACAAATGAAGATTGAAATCTTGAAAAATGACGGCTCTATGTCAGTTTGTACAACTCCAGTAAGCAAAAATGTTAGTAATTTGATGACTGGAGCTGACAAAAGTGACATAGAGCGGCCATTTTTTTCGATTTCAATCAACATTTGTTAGCAACTGAGATATGTAATAGCCGTACTGGTCATATTTTTTTAAGTTTTTGACGGTTCATGTCTCTTTTAATAATTATGGCTTTTTTTAACGTAAAAATGGAACAGACTTCAACACCAAAATGCGTGAAATATCTTGTTTGATAAAATATTATTGTACGCCCATGCGTACAATAATATTTTATCGGTACCATTACCGACTTCGACATGTTACTCGTATTTCAAACTTTTTAGTATTAAAGTTCGGATCCATTTTTAGTAAAAAAAATCACCCCTTTTGTGACCCTTGCTACTTATGGGATCGATTGTCATTCACCGTCAATTACGATATCATCAAGATAGGCGAAACACTTTTTAGTTATTGGAGTGTTACTCTAAACAGCTTGACCGAATTTGATGAAATTTAAATAGGACCTCGGAAGCGTACTTTACCAACCAAAAATAAATATCGAATCGAAATCGGACTACTCTGTAAAAAGGTATGTATGATCATGAATAAAAAAAATTATATACGAGTCCACTTGAAAACCTCTTCCTTTTTTAGAAGTCGGTTGAAATCCAGTATGTAGACTTTAAGACATAGATATGTACATCTAGCCTGTGCCACTATATCAAAGTCAAAGTCAAAGTCAAAATCATTTATTCAATTTAGGCATCAATGACGCACTTATAAACGTCAATTTTTCATTATAATGTACTTTTAGACTACCGCCGCGTTCCAAAATATATAGAGCCTACCGAGAAGAAGCGGCAAGAAACTCGGGGCCATTCTTTTTATATAGATGTTTTTACTTAGGTTCTACAAATATTTGTATATATATTTGTAGAGTATACAATATAGAAGTGTATTATTAGAAAACTATTTCTCACCATTAAATGTACAGAAAATATGGCGAAGTTTTATTAACTATTTTGATTTTGCCCTTAACGTGTATACTTTGTTAAGTTAGTACTTCAGTCAGATGAAATATCTATGGATATTATATTATTGTAATTTAAGTATATAAGTAGCAAGTATATTTTAATTGTAGATAGTCATAAAATGATTGTGGACTTATGGGGGTGACAGTCAATTATGACAAACCCCCCTTTAAACAAGTGCAATTTGAAAAATTTTATACCGACTTCCATTCTATTACTTTGGTAATACTCGGTTATTGGAGTGTAACTCAAAAACTACTGGACCAAATTTGATGAAAATTAAATGGGACAACACGGAAAACACCAGCTTTCAAACAAAAAAATTTGAGAATCAGTTCACCCTTTTTTTTTATCCCGGGAAAATATTTTATAGATACCACCGCCCCCGGGGAGCACGGTGGTTATGTGGGAGTCCGTATACCCACCAAAACCCGGGGTGTTCCTCCAAGCGCCTTCATGTCGGGACTACAGGAACGGTTTTGTAATCGTCTGCGGTCCCGGCGACGCTGATCCCCCAGCAGAGGATCCCAACCCAATGGGGTTAAAGGAGACTACTTTCTAACCCCGTCTTCCTGAGGGGCGCACGGAAACACCGCGCGCGCCACCTCGGGGACACAGATGTTTGGACGGCGGACGCCCCCGCATACGCCGCCCCAGTCCCCAACTATGGAGGTCGGAGGAGGGCGTGAAAGATTAACCTCCGACGCCCTGGTCTCTTTTTGCGGATTGGGAGAATATTTCCCGCTCCCTCTCCGCCACTTCCTTCTTCCCCATCACCTCCTCGCAGAAGGAGAGTGCCTCCACCCATGACCTCTCAGATCTCAGCATTGATGATATCAATGCAGGGATAGAGAGGTCGTTTCCCACTGCTCTGACGAGGGCACTGCGCTCATCTGCCCAAGCCGGGCATGCCTCCGACGTATGCTGCGCAGTGTCCTCGACACAGTCGCAGTGGTGACACTCGGGCGTCGGTTCCCTTCCAGCTATGCGGCAGAGATACTTTCCAAAGCACCCATATCGTAAGTTATGAGTTAACAAACATAAAAAAATACAGTCGAATTGAGTACCTCCTCCTTTTTTTGGAAGTCGGTAGATAAAATGATTGTGAACTTATGGGGGTGACAGTCAATTTATGACAAAACCCTCTTTAAAAAAACTATAAATACGAAATTATAAAAACACGTTTATGAAAGGCCCCTTATTTACATTATGATTACTGTACGTGTTTTGACTAAGCACTATCAAACAAACTGGCGACTTTAAATTTTAAATGATTACAAAAAGTAATTAGTAAATAATGATAACGTCTTTCTTCCTTACAAACATTTCTGATAGGAATGGGAAGTCCCGGGTTTAACGACTACATAAGACTATTTTGTTAAGATAATATTTTACACAAGTTATAAACATGAATAAGTAGCTAGGCTAATAAAATACTATAGCTACTAATTTATTGCCCTAGTCTCGTCCATAGCGCGTCCATCTACCATATCACTTATAAGTTTATCACAATATATAGCCTACATAGCCTTGTCACTTTACCCACATATCTGTATATTTATTTAACTGACTTCAAAAAAGGAGGCGGTTATATGTTCGTGTGTATGTATGTTTATGTTAATCGATATCTCCCCTATTTGTGGACCCATTCTTAAAATTATTTTTTCAAATAAATATATCTTAAAAAATAATTTTAAGAATGGGAGTTATACTCTATACTTCCGAGGTACAATTATCGTGTTTAGCGAACACGTTCCCTTTGGAATTCTGGCTTCAGATTTCAGAATCATTCATACGGCCTGATCCTGATTTTAATTTTTTTGTGCTTCTTGCTATACGTACAGCGTAAGTTAATAATTTTCTAAATAACAGCCACTTTAAGCTTATATGGTAAACCATTTTTTACTCGAATATGGTATTCGTTGCTTTTAAATTTCCACAAATAAGATTCCGAAAAACAACAAAACACAATTAGGGAGATTGGTCCATCCGTTCCCAAGTTATAGCGTGACCAGGAGAAATAGAAGTTCATTTTTAAATATATATAGATATAAGAAGTGTTGTAACTTAAGTTTCGAGTCTTCTTTATTGTACTTGTTTTATATAAAACCTTTATTTGTATGTATACTTATTTCTTTCTGTGTATGCTTGTCTGTAATAGATCGCTCAGCCGTGCGATTCTCTAAGAGCAAACATCGTTGCATCTTTGACAACATACGTGAAACAAATGAAAAAATGACAAGAAGCGTTGGAAAAGCAACTTTATGTATAAGGGCGAAGTATTTCACATCGGTAAGCTCGTCAATGAGCTCGTCGACTAATCATTACTGAATCGCGCGGCTGAGTGATTGTGACACTAAATTTTAAGCTTTTCATTGTTGTATTACGATTTTTGCTACAATATTACCTATCATGTTTCTTTGTTTGTTATATTTTGTACTCTCTCTGGTGTTGCAACAAAGAGTTTATCTATCTATATATGAGACTAATGCCCGTTTTCACCTAACTTCCACTTAGTAGTACAAAAATGTCGCCTAACTCGGCTTAGGTGTTACCTTAAATATTGGTGAAAACGGGCCTAACAGTCTCAAATTCCCCTGTAAAGGGATTATCTAAAGGGCGTTTTGACACTAACCCTTAAATGAGTCGACTCGGGACATGCTGTCGGGTGCACATTTCAGAAGCGCTACAATGGCGCTTCAGATCCATTAACTGCCTAAAGATATTGCTATAGGCGACCGTATCGGTATCCTATCATGTGTTTTTTTGTGTTAGTTGAGAGTTGACACGTGTAAAACGATTCATTAATATGAATACCGATATATAAAGAATAACCCGTATTTCTCCCTACTCCCACCTCTTAAGGTAATCATGTTTTAACCTTACCATTAAATTTGGTACCACCACGTCAATATAGCAAGCTTAAAATAATAATGGATTGCGATAGACATTTTGTTGACGTAGTATCAAATAGTTCACTCAATTCGCGTACTTTGACTTGACTTTTGACACTAAGTTTTATTGTTCCAATGTCAAAGTTTTGAAGATCCGTACTCTCATCTCTTAAAGTAGTCATATTGCATACCACTTATATTGCTTACCATTAAATTTGGTTGATCGTTTTGTGTCGTTGGGAGTACGATAGTAAGTATGATTAATCTAAGCTTATTACAAAACGCTCCTGATTTATGATAGTTTAGTAAAAGTAGGCCCCCTGGTCACGCCATAACTTGAGAACGGATGGAACAATCTCGCTAACGCTTTTTCTGTTGTGTTAATTATTGTCAGAAGATTCTTATGAAAGAAAACCGAAGAAACGAATTCGCGGGCAGTCGCTAGTATTATTACATAATCTTATAATACATCTACTTACCTACACGTATACATGTATGTAGTCGTATTTATGGAGGATCCCAATAATCTATCTATCCACGGTTTTCCTTACTACCGATAGAAATTAGACATAACGTCCATACAAACAGTGTCAAATATCTATCTCTAGTAAGGTAAACCGGCGATAGATATTATTATATATATTATATTGGGGCCGGCTTTTAGTAGTTAGTTTTAGTAGATTAGAGTAAGCATCTGCCTAAAAACCGCTACGCAGTTTGGCAGAATTATGTTACGTTTCTCGTTTTCGTAAAATAAAACTAAAATGCAATAAAATCTTATATAACTTTATATTTTTGCCTTTAACTTAAACTTAACTGTGATTAACATATCCATTAACTTAACTATGACTAAATTAAATTGGATTATTCATTCCATCGTCTTTTTCTATACTTACTTTCAACCCTATTTATGTGACTTATTTTCATCAATATCAGCATGGCTGGAAAACCCCTAACTATGGCTACCATGGATTTTGTATAATTTACCCACTGTTTCATCTAGTTTAATCATAAAAATGTTTTTCAACTTTCAAAATAAAGAAGGAGGTTCTCAAGTCAACGCATATTTTTATTGCATATTTGAGAATTCCTGTTTTATTGTCTGCTAGAGAATACTTACCCATTAAAATTTCATCCAATTCGGCCAAGTCGTATTTAAGTATAACAATAAAAAAAACACGTTTCGCTTATCTAAATCGATCCCGTAAGTAGCAACGGCCACAAAAATGGGTATAAAAAATACCTAAAAATGGAACCGACTTCAACACTAAAATGTGTGCAATAACTTGTCGCAGTCGGTACCATGCGCACCATATTGTGATAATAGGTACTTTTGAACTATCATGCACGCATATATTTTTACAGAGTAGTCCGATTTTATTAATTATTTTATTGTTTGCTAGAGAATACTTTCCGTATTCCCGTAATCCCGTAAGTAGCAACAGTAAAATGGGTAAAAAAATACCGAAGAATGGTACCGACTTCAACACTAAATGGTGTGTAATAACTTGTCGAAGTCGGTATCGCACAATATTGTGATAATAGGTATTTTTGAATCATCACGGTACTGACTTCAACAAGTTATTTCACACTTTTAGTGCTGAATTCGGTTCCATTTTTTAGCCATTTTTAACGCTTCCAATAAAAGCTATGACCTGTCTTTGTCATTTAAATCGGGACAAAAAGAGACGACAGTATACGTAAATACCATTTATTCTTCGTCATGCCATAAAACTCCATGTAGCAATGATTAAAACTTCGTATCCTATTCAGTCTCGCCTCATTCCCTCAGGAGAAGACACGTCCGGATGAAACCAGCTGAGGAAATGAGTTCTTCAACAGGCATACAGAGGAAAATAGTAGTTTATCCAGTGTCCTTACAGCGAGCATAAACCTCAAGGGTGAAGAAACACTTTTTGAAACATATGTGACCACTTTTTGCTGTTCATGTTTATACAGGGTGTTTGGTAGAGGGACCGACAAACCAAATGAGCGTGTTCGGGGGCTCACTTGGAGAATAAAAGTTGGCCAAAAAAAATCCCCGACACCCCAATTTTTTTAACTTTTTTTTGTGAATTTTTGCGTTTTCTCCAATATTGTACCTATTTACAACCATATCATTTTTAAAGTATGTTTTAGACCGGATGTTTTTAGTTTTTACAAATTTTACAAATGTTATGGTGCTAAATAGGTACAATTTCGGAGAAAAAGGGAAAAATCACAAAAAAAAAGTTAAACATATTGGGGGTCGGGGATTTTTTTTGGCCAACTTGTATTCTCCAAGTGGACCCCCGAACACGCTCATTTGGTTTGTCGGTCCCTCTACCAAACATCCTATATATTGTTTCTTTCTACATTGCTTAGGTTCGCACATACGGAGTAGGGGAAAAAACCCAAACATATTCACATGCAACTTATAAACGAACAATTTGTTGTAAGTCATGCTATAAAAGCGAGTAGATATTAAATAAGGATTAATGGCCTTACTCATAATGATTATTTGCTTTTCCAGCATCTATTTGTATTTAGGCATCATTTCATTTATTTTTCTAACTTTATTTACAAAATATTTAAAGTAAAAATTAAAACTATGCTATAAGCCCCATGGTGGGGGAAAGTGGCCGAAACGCTAACAGCATTTCATTGCCAGCATTTTTGCCCAATGTAGGCGCCAGCATTTCGGTCACCCTTCGCCTCAACCAACCTTTTGCCAGATCTCTTTAGGCTTATAAATAAAAAGGCTACAACCAGACCAAGTATTATTTTTCAAACAGTAAAATTGGTCTATAATTATGTTTTGATGTTTATCCACGGAAAATAATACTCTTCCGTAGTCCGGTTGACCGAACAAGTGGACCGTACCACGGGCAATGAGTGTCGTTGATTTTCTTTATTTAAGCCCTAGATTTGTGTTTCTTCAGGCTTGACGTGTAATACCCTGTAGTGGATGATATAACCATTAAGTGTACGTGCACGAGTGTAAGCAAAGTGTATAAAATAATGAAACGTTGTTCTTGTATTTTCCTCGGTAATCGCCTTACCGCCTTACCTTATAATCGCCGTACGTAACGTGAATAGACAGGATACTTGAGTCTGAATACTTGTGAAAGAAATATGGTAAAAAACATTTATCAAAAACTGAACCCACTTAAACACCAAAAAATGTGCAATAACTTGCTGAATGATACCATGATAGTTCAAAGTACCTATTAGCACAATATTGTGCGCATGATACCGACTTCGACAAGACACACTTTTTGGTGTAGAAGTCAATGTAATTTTAAAAAAATTACCGTTTTTTACCACCTCGGAAGTATACTTTACCAAACAAAAAATAATTTTGAGAATTGATCCAGAACTGGTGGAGAAATCAGCTAACATACACACAAAAAAATATACATACACACGAACATATAACCTCTTCCTTTTTTGAAGTCCGTTAAAAATATAAATAGGTACCTATTTACTTAAATACCTTGAATATCGAGAAATGTATAAACGTACGGTAAAGAGAAAAAAAGATGGCACGTCCAGCTTTTTGACCGAACAAAGCGAGGTCTCTAAGTCTACAGGGAAAAAGCGACATATACAAGTCTACTCGTATGTGTGTTCAACAATCCGTTTCATGCGACGGTTAAAATAAAATCAACTAACGAGTAAAATATATTCAATGCTCCGATGGAACGCCTCGGTGGCCTAGCGGTCATGGCGTCTGACAAGGATTATCGAAAAACGCGGGTTCAGTTTGAATCCCGTCCGATATACATTTCGGTAGTGTAATTTTTCTCTTTAAAATTGTCGAGTTAATTGCATAGTTTATAATTCGACTCCAAAAATATTACTTTGAGCATCCATAACTGGACAAATGTGTGTTCACTTTTGATTTATTTTACTTCTAACTAAATACCTAAATGCTTTTTATGATGTAACCCTGAGAATTTATGTAGAGTATTCAACTCAAGGATAAAGCCTGTCTTCGTCTTGGGCGGCTTGAACCCCTCACTTCATTCAGGACTCTATACGTAACTCCCTTGCTTCACTCAGCAGTTAAATTTAAATCCCCTCGCTGCTCTCAGGGATTAACTCTAGAGTCCCCGTTACACTCAGGGTCCAATATGCTGCCCGTGACGTAAGACACTGCCTTACTCCCTCGGTGCATAATCTACTCATACTCGTCGACATGAGACCACACCGATGCACACATATTTTTTTTTCTTTTTTTAGTAGAACGGAAGAGTACAGTTAACTGAAGTCCTACCTATAGTTTCAATGTCATTGTTAGATGACTAACTGACTCATAGTTTAAGTATACTTAGATACTAAAAATACTACTTCCGTCGAACTTTACAAATATTCGCAAACATTAAGACGCATATACACGGAGGCTTTGTGTTCAATAAATGTACATATAATACAAATGATTTAGATTATAACGAAGAACATCCTTGATATCACGCATCACACAATATTTCCAGATGCGCAAGTTTTTTTTTTCGGAAATACTGATGTTGGTTAAATTTGAATAGAACTTGCACTATGCAGTTCCCAAAATGGTACTATGTTTTATTGTCAAATTACTGATTCATCGAGCTACCTTTGTTTTCCTAGCCTAAGTGTTCTTTATGAAAACTTTTAAAGTAAACAATTTTCGGTAACCTATGAACTTGTTGGATAGGGTGTAAGTAATGATTATAACGACAGTTTTATTAGTTGTTAGTTGAATAAGATGAAAGTGGATTTAAATGTAATTTTATTTAGTTTAATAAAATGATTTACAATTAAAATATGTACATATTTCCCGTTAGTACGGCTCCTTGTCCTAACAAAAATCAGTTTTATGGTCCCATCGTGAAGAAAACATGAAACTTGGCATGAATGTAGTTGTCATATATGTGCTTCAATATAGATATGGAAGCATGTCGAAAAATTGTTTTTTCCCCCCTTTCCCCCCCTTCGTATGTGCTAAATCGTTGTTTTTCTTATTTTCTATGAAAACGGGTACAGCTATCATAAAACTGTCAAAGAACAATTTGTTCTTTATCAAATTCTCTACAATATTGTCTTTGGACGTATGTTCATAAAACTTATAGTTTACAAAATAATGTACATGTAACTTTGAAGTTTTACGTATCATAAGAACTGTCTTACATTTTTTTACAACGAAGTTAGATCTTATAAAAGTAAGACCAAAAGAGCGGAATGTGAACCTGATTTCATAAAGCTTGCATTTACAGAACTTGTGATGTATATGGAGTCTAGCTCAGAAAATGTTTTCAAACTATCTGAATTAAGAAAGATAATCAATGATAGACTTAAACAACTACAGGCAGATGAAGGATTGTCCATTACATCGCATCGCCTACAAGATAGGCTATTGAAACACTTTCCTGGCCTTCGATGTTATTCGGATCCACCTAAGCCAACTATTCTTGCTTTTGAGAAAGATATTGGTAGGATTGTTCGTTCTGCAGAAGACCATGAAGCTGACAACTATTTCATGGACATGGCAAACGTTGCTAACACTTGTCGAGTTGAAATGTTTAATTTAAAAGAGACTACATTTAGTGGAAGCCTAATCAAAGATGTTCCAGAAATTCCGCTTTCTCTGTTAACACTTATAAAAATGCTTCTTCATGGACCGAGCATCATAGACCAGAGTGAGGACGTAGGATTAGTTGCTGCTAATTCGATAGCTCAACTTGTTATGTTCCATGAAACAAAGAAAACGCCTTCAGACACAAATATACGTCATACGACCAAACATGAGCCCACGTTGCCACTTTCACGCATTTACAGGGTGTGATACAGTATCTGGATTTTGTGGAAAGGGAAAAAAATCCTTTTGGAAAACTTGGAATTCCTTCCCTGAAGTTACCAAAGTATTTGAAACCATGTCACGACCTCAAAATGAAATTGAAAGCCATCAATTGGATGCTTTGGCAAGATATGTCATTCTGACTTACGACAAAACTAGCGATGTAGAAGACATTAACCAAGCTAGAAAAGAGTTGTTCATCAAGGGACGGGCAATGGACAGGCTGCCACCAACACTTGGTGCTCTTGAACAGCATACAAAACGATCTTATTTACAAGCAGGATTGATCTGGGGTCAAAGTCTGATACCAAATCCTGAATATCCGAACTTTGAGAACTGGGGCTGGATGAAAGAAGACTGTATTTGGATTCCATGTTGGAGTTCAACCAAAGAAACGTCCGCATCTGTAAAGGAATTGACGAAGTGTTCATGCCGCAGCTGCATTAAAGGACGATGCATTTGTAGGAAGTCGGGCCTTCCCTGTACTGGTCTCTGTAAATGTGGGGGAGATTCCTGTGATATGCATTGAAATAAATGGGGTTGGCTATAGCCGTCCGGTACCTGATTTTGATGAAGGTGCGAGTTTAGGGGTATCATTGGGGTCCACCTGAAGCCCTTCCAGCAATTTTTTTTTGCCGGAAACGTAGTTTAAATTAATTATGATTAAATTAAAATTTGATAAAAAAAAGTGAAATGGAACGCAATGTTGAGAAAATGGTACAATATTAAGTTGTCAAATTAAGTTGTCAAACTGAGTTAAACGAAACGTATCGTTATCGTTAAACGTAAGAAAAAAAAAAGGCGCCATTTTGTCTTACTGACAGATGGACTGTCATCCATTCATTCCGTTTCTCTCGTAGTTTCGTGAATGTGTGCTCTCTTGTTTTTCGATTTTTATTACGACTTTGGCTTTTTCCCTGGACTTCCTTCGATTGCGCGACGACTTGAAACTTGGCTTGCTTACCGGATTTGTTTGGATTGCTCTACGACTTGAACTTGGCTTGAAAACTGGACTGCACTTGGCTGTAATGGAGTATTACAGTACAATACCCGAAGCGGACGCGGTTTCGGCTCCTGATCTGCCCGTCGAACCTGTTGCCGGACCTTCTTCGGCTCCTGATCTGCCCGTCGAGCCTGTAGCCGGACCTTCTTCGGCTCCTGATCTGCCCGTTGAACCTGTCGCCGGACCTTCTTCGAGTAATGACGACGACGACAACGAGCTTATAACCAAACGAAAACTTTGCGTCACTGAAGTGATTGATCATTGGAATTTAACTGACGTTGTGCGAAAATTGGGCACTAAAGACCAATGCATCAAATATTGTGAAGACCAAGGTCTCATACCAACTGAGAAACGGTGTCGAACCCACAGGACATCCATGAAAGTGTCATACTCATGCGGATGCACAAGTTTTGGTACATTTGTGTGCTCAAAAAGATCATGCAAATCTAAATCGGGCAGCGGTGCCAAGATCTCTCGCAGAATTGGCACATTTTTCGAAAATATTGCTATCGACATAATGCATGTTTACTATCTTATATATGCATACTCACAAGGATGGACCTACGACCAAACAATTCACGAAGACCCTTATAAAAAAGAAAGGAAGCAATGTTTAAGCCCAAATACTATAGCCGATTGGTTTAATTACTGCAGAGAAGTAGTTGTGATATTTTATTTGGAAAAACAAAATCTTTACAGCGGTAAAATTGGAGGCTGTGGGAAAATAGTGCAAATAGACGAAAGTAAATTTGGAAAAAGGAAATATAACAAAGGACGTCACATTGAAGGCCACTGGGTGCTGGGATTAATAGAAGATGGGTCTGAAGACTTAAGATTGGAAGTATGCCCGGACAATAAAAGAGATGCTGATACTCTCATACCTTTAATTCAAAAGCATGTTTTACCTGGAACAACAATCCACACCGATTGTTGGCGGGCATACGATTGTCTGTCTGAATATGGATACATACACAAAAAAGTGAATCATTCAGACCCAGAGAACCCATTTGTGGGTAAAGATGGAATCCACACCCAAAGAATAGAATCCCAGTGGCGAGCAGTGAAGAGGTTTTTCAAAAAACAAAATTATAACAACCCAGAAAACTTTAGTGATATAATTGTTGAATATTTGTGGCGAAGAGACGTGTATAAATATAAAAGAGACTCTTTTGTACATTTAATGAAAGCAATTAAACATGTTTATGAAATAAACAAGTAATGTATTAAAATGTTTGTTTAATTGTGTCTCTCCTAGCCCTTTAACATTAAGTTTTTCTCATCTATCAACATAACTCTGAGACGGACTGGATATGTTATTGTTGTTATATAATACAATGTTAAGTGAACCGCCTTGATAGATTAGGTGTGAAACAAAAAATAGGTTAGGTTAGGTTAGAACATGACAAACAACGCACGAGCCGAGCGAGCGAAGCGAGCGTGCCGCGGCAGCGGCCGGCGAAGTGCCAGAAGCGAACCGCCTTAATAAGTTAGGTGTGAAACAAAAAATAGGTTAGGTTAGGTTAGAACATGACAAACAACGCACGAGCCGAGCGAGCGAAGCGAGCGTGCCGCGGCAGCGGCCGGCGAAGTGCCAGAAGCGAACCGCCTTAATAAGTTAGGTGTGAAACAAAAAATAGGTTAGGTTAGGTTAGAACATGACAAACAACGCACGAGCCGAGCGAGCGAAGCGAGCGTGCCGCGGCAGCGGCCGGCGAAGTGCCAGAAGCGAACCGCCTTAATAAGTTAGGTGTGAAACAAAAAATAGGTTAGGTTAGGTTAGAACATGACAAACAACGCACGAGCCGAGCGAGCGAAGCGAGCGTGCCGCGGCAGCGGCCGGCGAAGTGCCAGAAGCGAACCGCCTTAATAGATTAGGTGTGAAACAAAAAATAGGTAAAAAATACTGATATAGCCGAAAGTGAGGTTAAGAACTAAAAAAATTATTACTCAAAAACTAAAGGCCTCCGGCGGGGGGGGGGAAGCAGGGGGGCTTCACCCCCTCCCCCCCCTCCCCCCTCCCCGCGGGTACCGGGCGACTATAGTTTAACCAATAAATGATATATATAATTTTCACTGTATTTTACTGTATTTTTAATAAATTTCTTGAAACCCTTGGCTTTAAATCTAAGCAAAACAACATTATCGGAAAGGTGGTATTGTAAAAAGGTAAAAAATGAGTACTTGAGTCAGACGCGGCAAGCTGTAACTCTGGAAGTAATGTCTCTACGACTATGAAATAGGTGTAATTTTTTAGCTCAATGTATAAGGTATATTACTTCTTAAGTCTATTTTATCACCACTCTTGTCGCTTTCCTATAAATGGAGCAAGAAAAAAAAAGTTTGCCTGTTTTTACAATTTCACAATACGTTGGTGGCTGTAAACAGAAATATATTAATCTTACCATTATATAATGTAGTATCGTCTTGTAGGTAATTTATCGACAATGATTTGTTCTCTGAAGAGTAAACTCCTCAGTCTTATCGTTTTCGTAGAAAATTCGAAAAACCGGAATCAGGGAGATAAAAAGGGGGGGGAGGGGGGTAAACATTATTTCTTGACGTGCTTCCATATCTACATTGAAGCACATATATGACAGCTACATTCATGCCAAGTTTCATGCTTTCTTCAGGATGGGACCGTATTTTAAGTTAAGGACCCGTACTACGTCGCTTTAGACCCGATTCCGTTGTTCCGTAGTTCCCGAATAATCTATAACTTTTTTTTCCATGTGAACGAAGTCACTAGCGGGTACTAGTATAGATATAAGTCACTACGTATTTACTAGCAGAATACCTACACTATCTACCTACTTACATTGTTTATATTTTTATTATTTTTTATTGTTAATATTATGCCTAAGATTTAAGTTTAAAATATTTAAGGTTCGTAGCAATTAATATGAGGCTAGTTTTATATGAAAAACTAGGGGGAGGGCGCTGTATGCTGAAACACAGGCGATGAGCCTAGTTCAGCGATAGACACTTCAGACATTTCTTGTGTAACATTCTAGCCATGTATCAAAACTATGTAAGTGCTAAAATTATGTAATAAATTATTATTATTAGTATTTAATTTTTACCACAGATTTCATCCGGTCCTTTACAAAGGCATAAGTGGGACTGTAGCCAACACTTAGAGGCCTGTTTGGTATAAAAAAATACAAAGTTGTATAAAAACAGAATTTAGGATGACGGTGACATGGATTATCTAATACAAAAATGGGTGAAATAACAAGACTATTTATATGAACTTATACATGTAAGGAAAATAGATGGCTATGGATGAGAATACGGCACCTGACAATTTCAGTCTCATTTCAAGATATTTAGGCAGGTGGTGACTTGCCACCCAATAAACGGATCCCCCATAAGGGCCACCATCAATGGTGACAAAAGGGGCAACGTCGGTGTGGATGGCTACAAGGTGTCGAGAGGTGTGCTGCGGTTTCACTAGAGCGCTACTACCGGCGTTATGCCCTTTAATACTTCCACCCTTGGAGCTTTTTGATACTTGCTCTTGCGTCTCCACCCCCAGACGGCCAATCGAGGCAAGCCGGGGGTCAGGGGTCTCATTTAGCCCCAGGGAGAATCAGGGTACGCGGTGTCGCCACTCACCGACGGCTCGCCACAAAGCCACCTCTGCGGTATTATTAGTATTATGATTATGCAATAACTATGAAAATTTACTTAACTCTGTTTTTTTAATCAATCAATCAATCAATCAATCAAATCATTTATTCGCCAGAATACAGTCATAAAGGTCTTAAATAATATAAATGTGGCAAATTGTACTCAATCTGCAAGCAGACGTGCGAATTCTTGAACTTAAAAAAATTAAGATTGTATATAATATTAAAGTAAATATCAAGTTAGAAAAAGAAAAAATGGTATTGTAATTAAAATAGATAAATGTCAAAATAAAGAAATAAATAGCATTAAAATCAAATTATTAACAAATCATTACAATTTTGAGTCTCTAAACTCCTTAACACTATAAAAACTCTTGTCCAGCAAATAACTAGTTAATTTTCGTCTAAAGTTATTGTCATTTAATATTTTAATGTCATTTGGTATTTTATTGTATATTACTATGCACATATTATAAATATTCCTTCTGTACAAATCCTTCCGTGCTGGGGGTTGGTACAGAAGGTTGTCAAACCTTGCTCGCGCTTGCCGGGTAAGAGCTTCACAGCGTTTTTTGAAATACTCTGGATGATTTTTCACAAAAATACAAATTTCCAGGATGTACATACATGGTAGAGGAAGTTAAGGACCGAGCGGGTGCGAAGCGTCTCCGTAATAGCTTGGGCAAAAATGCTTTCGTATGTCCCGATGTTCTCCTCTACAGGTCGCATTTCACTAGCTGACTCTAGTGAAATTTTGTGAGCAGGTTCGATGATTATATAGATTTTTTAGTAGATTCAGTTTTTGTAATTTTTTCAAAGCATAATAAGTTCATTGGTTTTTAGTAACCTAAACTTAAACTAGGTAGGCTGTGCATGAAGCTACTCGCCAAGGTTTTCCCTCTGCGGTACGATATGGGCTTGTTTTAAAGGGGCATCTTAAAAGTTAGAGGTCGGCAGCGCGTTGGCAACGCCCTTAGTGTTGCAAACGTCTATAGGTGACTGTGACCACTTTCCATCAGGTGAGCTGCCTGCCTATCTCCCTACTTTTGACAATGAAACAAATGCAAAGACATAGTCGCGAGGTAGTAAGTATGAAAATTTATTTAATTCAGCATTTTTATGATAAAAAGTAACAAACATACAAGGAAGGGTACGTACTTACTCACTTACAAACTTTAGCATATAATACTTATTAGTGTGAGTGATATTGTGATAATGTGATTCTGTAATCGACAGTACAAATTTGCTTATGAAGATTACACTATCCTTAACAATCCATAGCAGATAGATAGAAGATTTATTTTTTATTTTTTTGTATAATCAATTTATTAGTAAATACAATTTACAAGACAAAAATTACATTTAAATTAGATCAAAATATTAATCCAATTTTTTAAATAATAACTAAATTAAATAATATAGTATAAAATAATAACAAGATAATTAAGCAAAATCATAATCATTATGATACATTTAAATAATTAATTCATTAAAAAGGTATATCATCATCACAAATTTAAAAGGTTTTGCTAATGTATTCATTGCCATCATAGAACGCCTTCTCGATGAGCCATGATTTTAACATAACTTTAAAGGATCCTATACTAGCCGCTTTGGTAATATGCTCTGGTAAGCGATTATACACGCTTGGTCCTAACACATGTGTCAACTTTTCTGATTTGACAAGCCTGCGTGCCACTGTCGCGAGCTTGTTCGCATCACGGGTGTTGATGTACTGAGCGTGCAGATCTTTGCGAGTTTTGTACATCCAATGAGGGCTATGTCTGGCAGCGGATAAATGACTTAAATAACTATGAAAATAGCTTTATTAATAATAATTATATTGACTATATTTAACATCAAAACAAGGTTTCTACAATAACATCTGTTCTGAACATGCCTTTATATTGTTTGTTGATCGTGACATTGTAAGCAAACCCGCGTCATATGACTTGTCTAGATCGTGATGGATAGGTGATAGAATACCTACGCTTACATTTTCCTGGTGGTTTTATGCAGTATGCAGTCAGAAAATTTTCCTTTAATAAATTATTATTGAGATAATAAAATGGAAGCCTTGCCTGCACGAGATTTATCACTAAAAATAAGGCCGCCCATTGTGACATATGTTTTTAATTCTTACCCTTAAGTTCTGATATTGTAATGTTTTTTTGTGAACAATAAAGTATTATCTATCTATAATTTTATCTAATACACAATAATAATTATTAAGTATTATTTTGTATAATTTTATATCCGAATACGGAATCATTAACTACATATCATAATATATTATTGGCGATGTATCACATAATTATTTAGAGCAACTCTCCTAAAACACTACTTTATTCATCCAGATGGCCGTCGTGCTTGTTACGGAACCTTATGAAATAAACAAAACTTCAATTTTAGGCGTTTAGCCTAATATAGCGATGGACCGATTAAAAAAAATATTGTTGCAAATACGAATATTTGTCATCGTTATGGTGAATGTGAATTTGAACCTAATGAATAACCTTTCTCCTCATGGCTTAAGCTGCGAGGAAAAAGTGTCATAGATATTTTTATACATACAGGTGAACTTATCATTAAACACTATACGACACTATACATTTATGCAACCGCTAAATACATTTATATTATACGATAAAACCTAATCTATAATATCTATGGTGGGGAGACAAGTGGCTAGAATGCTGGAAATATTGCCATGTAGAATGACAATGCTAAATTTTTGCCCAAAGTAGGCGCCATCTCCCGTTGCGTAAACCAAACGTTTAGCAGACCTTTGAATATATAAGTTGAAAGCGAACGGCTCCTATGGACCCAAAGCCTCCACCTCAAACTACACAAACATGTAGCTACATCCTATTGTTCTTGAATTATACATATAAATTGGAAAATTGAAAAGATAAAAATACAAACAGCAGCCAAAAAACAATAAACAAATTGATTAGTCGGCGGGGTTATAGGAGAGTTGCGAAGCTGCAATGCCAAAGAATTTATAATACTAAATCTATGAACTTTAGTGGTTCAATTAATTTCTTTATCATTAACAAATCTCTAAAATAACATTCTTGCCTCACTCCCGCATACTACCATCCAGCCACATATATATAAAACAATCCGCTCAAATTAGCACCTCAGTTACGAACGAACGACAAAATGCGCGCCTTAACTATCTTGATACTTTTCTGCGCTGTGGCAGCATCATACTGCCAAAGCCACGATTTAAACATTGGTCAAGCTACATTCGGGGACGTTGTGGTTTACAAAATTAATGAATATAAATATGGGTTCCCTTTGATCGTGAGGACCAGCATCATTGAATATCCAGAACCAGGGCAGCATAACTACGCGTACATTAAAGCTATTTACGTCAAGGATAATGACAAAGACGGGAGCGGTGGATACCCCATTGTGTCGGCAGGAGGCGTCGGACAAAGGTTCGTGAAGCTAAAGTTGAAAAGTCAAAGGAGCTACGGATTTAACTTCACAGTTACGATCTATGGAAGATATGTTTGAAGAAGAGTTTTGTATCGGGGGCGGGGAGGAGTTTTAAGTTATCAGAAGCCGGAAAAATAAAGCTTACAGAAGTTATAGGTTCAGCCGTGCGATTCTCTAAAAGCAAACATCGTTGCATCTTTGATAACATCCGTGGAACAAATGAAGAGATGACAAGTAAAGTTGGAAAAGCAACCTTATGTACAAGGGCGATATCTCAAAAAGTATTTGATATCGGTGAGCTCGTCGACGAATCATTACAGAATCGCACGTCAGTACATAATTTAAAGAAGCGACATTTTATCACTGTAATGAACATGAAACACACTTGCAAGTTACTACGTTCGAGACAGAACCGTTAAGTGAAAAGTCTTTGAAGATAAGCGGATCTGAATACCTTTGAAAATTTTCTGAAAACTGTAACAAGTTGTTTTACACCTGTGCGAAATTAATCGAAGAAAGTGTATAGTAAATCTGGAAAGTGTATTTTTGTAAGGCGAATTGTAGCCCCTTTACCAAAAACAAATCTGGCTAAGGCCTCCGTTATTTTTGGATAAATATAGACTTTAAACCGTCTCATTTTAATCAAAGATAGCCCCGAGTTTAAACAATGGTTTAATGTAGTTTTCTATATAACATTCCCTTAAGCCATGGTTTAAACTCGGGGCTATAGTTATTCCAAGTATAATATTAAGACGGAAAATGTCGTAGTCATTTGAGGCTAAGTAAATTATATCAACTATAATATTTATCTACTTGTTGTCAGCGTCAAAAATTACTGAAGTAAACATCTAAATTAGGTATACGAACTAACGGCCTTACTCATAAACGTTGCTTAAATTTTAAGAACGTCAATTAGTACGGCGCAGAACATTTTTCCTTAGCGCAGTACTAAATAACGTCATTTAAAGTTAACCCGTCCCGTCTCTAGGTTTTTTTGGTTACTTTCCGAACTACGCATAAAAGTTCAAATAAAAAAATACTGCTTTTGAATTGTTTGGCCAACTAAAAGCAAGTTTACACCGGTGAAGTATATTGGATCTGATAAAATTTGTTACAAACTCGAGGTCTAAAAATATGTATTACACTTTGTGTATGCGCGACATGGCTTGGTATTTTTTTAAACGAATACACGGTGTACGAGCGACACGCGATGGGTCAAGCAGCGTTTATAAGTAAGGCCGTAAATTATCAAATCTATTTTATTGATTATAAAAATTGACAGTGAATTTTGTCGCTGACTGAATGTCTTCTTTGTATGTTGCCTAAAAATGTATTATGTATAAGAAATATAAGTTTGATCACTGTCACAACACTATTATATCCAGTGCCAAATTTTGTTAATACTTATTTATTTTGTTAATCTGTTATAAATAAATACCAAACTGTATTTCGTTCTTTATTGATTTTCAACCGACTTCAAAAAGGAAGACGCTCTCATGTTGACGCGTATATTTTTTTATATATAAATACAGACTTTTATTGGCATATTTTATTTACATACTTCTTTAAGAAAATTAAAAATAGTAGTTTATGCAACTGTCATATAATAGAGGGTATTAAAACATGAGTGTAGTTTTTTGAAACGAGCCGCTGGCGAGTTTCAAAATAAGATTACACGAGTGTTTTAATACCTAATCATATGCAGTTGCATATACTATGTACTTTATTTAATCTCATGACATTTTTGCTACCTACTAAAGTTTTATCCAACAAAATATTACTCAAATTCGTATGTACGAAATAGCGCCAAATGGAAAAGTCTTCTTCTTCTTGTTTGTATGGCTTGTGCGTCGTAACCACAATTCTGCTAATATCAGTGGAAAAAGTCTGTTATTGGTCTATTGGCTCGGAACCAGCGCTCACCACAGATAATGTGTACTAAAATTGGATTGAAACCTCCTTGGTCGGGACACATTGTACTTTAATGATTAAAAAAATGTTTTAAAGCATTGTTTTGTTAGTAGAATAATGCTTTAATTTAATTTATATAATCACATTGCGCTCGCGAGGTCTACTGTTCGCAGAACTACTATAATATGCTGCCGGGGAGTAATAATGCGCATTACCGTGTTAGGGTGTGAAGGGAAACAGAAATTACAGGCACAAGAGACTCTAAAGGGAAAATCTCGGGTGCTGAGCGCAGTGCAGTGTCACGCACAACTACTTTACAGGCAGTTGAACTGTCATGGGCAAACGGAGTGCTTACCATCAGGCGCACGATTAGGTATATATAAAAAATGTGATATTATAAAAAAGTCCCACTTATCAAAGACTAATTTCTCCTTTTACTATCTGGACAGCTAAGGCTCCTTCCTAGGTTGATGAAATCCAAAATTATCATCACTTCTTACTGAGTTTAAGCACTATGTTCCATGATGTTGAGTTTTTGTTCAGAACACCAAATTAAACCATATAACTAAAATTTAATTTTAGTTAATTCTGATAGTTCATATTCTATTCACACTTGCACTCGTATTTATAAACAAGTCATTACTCGTTGCCAAGTAATTTCTCAATAAAGTAGGTAATTACTTGACGATAGAATACTTTAACATAAAATCTTATTCTATAGTCGAGCAATGATCGTTACTTACTAAAGTAAATGCTTAAGTAGGTATTGACATAACCCTTATTCTTATTCTTCAAAATGGGGGCGCTAAGTCCTGCACTGACGTCCCGCTTGGGGTGTACTGTGCAGTTTGTGCATATCCCCTGCCAGGCTCTACCCGAGCCATCCCAACTCCTTAAAGTAATGGAGTATGGCCCTGGGTCGCTAGCACAACTACTCTAGTGATATTGGTGGTATTTTGACCGATGATCTAGCTAGAACTATACTGATCTTCAAGTAGTCTGGTTGTGTTTCGTATATTTTCCGTAGCCGTGCAGTCCAGCAGCACGTGCCTCACGGTCTCGTCATCCTGCAAATATCCTCTGCACTGTGGACTGTCCGTTGCACCAGTTTTGTGGTGTTGGTAGTTTAGGTTGCAGTGACCGGTTTTAAGGCCTACTAATAGGCGCAGGTCTTGTCGCTGCAGTTTCAGCAAATTATTTTTCTGTTTCTATTCAAGGTTGGAGACATACGAAGTATTTTTAAATAGAACAATAGGAATACTAATCTTCATCACTATTATTCATGGACTTTAAATGGGCTTAAGTGATATTCTATAACTTGGGCAAAGAGTTGCGATTTCATCTTGTGTCAGTTGAAGAATCCAATTCCGAATCACTGTTATCAGAATCTCCGATAATCCTATCAAAATTTGATGTATCTTTTTCCGCATATATTAGCTTGTTTTCATGGGATTTTAATTTTTACAGCATAATAGTTCTTCACAGTTCAGACTTGTGTGCGAATGTCATTTTTGTACAACTTCACTTTTGGAATAAGAACGAAAAATTTACGTGTTCTCATTGTTTAAGCAAAGGAAATGGTGACTTATTACTCGGCTAAGAATTCTAGCCTTTGACAGTTCTAACTTCAGGCAAATTCTAGTGTATAGAGTTAAAATCGTTGCTTAAGTAATAACTTTTACTTGTTTATAAATACGGCAGTAAACTCCAAATTCGTTAACGCTTGCGTATTACAGTCCGTAAATTGGCCATTTCTGTTCAATTGTGGGTATGTTTAGTGCAAATCTAGTCGTCATGTAAGTTCGTGCTCTATAAACTGCAGGGCTATTATGTATCTCAGTTGCTAACAAATGTTCATACAAAACTAAAAAAATGGTGCCTCTATGTCACTTTTGTCAGCTCCTAACATTCACATTAACTTAGGGCTCTTACACACGAGCTGCATGTTACCAACGGCAGAGGTAACTGCAGCTGTCGACACGCTACGACGGCAGGCGCCGACTCGCGTCGACGGCAGTTATTGACGCTTCGGCGGCAGCCGTCGTCTTTGAATATCAGCGGCGGCCATCGTCAGCACGCTACAACTGCAAGTGTCGCTGTAGGTCGACGGCAGCTGTTATCTCTGCCGTTAGCAATATACCGTTCGTGTGTAAGAGCTCTTACTAACATTTCAGCTTACCGGAGTTGTCAAAACTGACATAGAGGCGCCAAATTTCAATATTTCAATCAACATTTGTTAGCAAGTGACATACATAATAGCCCTGCAGATCTTGAACTACCCACAATTGAATACATTAATCATATATTTAGATAAAAATGTTACAAGAAATTTGAATTTAGGGTATAAGAAGTAACATTATTAGATAATTTAGATTTTAGTTAGTAGTGTTGTATACGGACGGATTTTAATTTTTGATTTTCTTTCGGAAATTTAACCTAACCTATACCAATCAGACTACTCAGTCCTCTCCGTCTTCATAAGACGAACCCGTAGACATCAGATTTGACCTCCTAGGGCCAAAAAAACACGAGTAATCGCTAAAACTTATACCTCTATTTTGCTCAAAAGTCTACATATGTCCAGCTCACAGAATTACACAGGTAAGCCTATTGGAAAATTCAAGCACCTAAGCAGGTTGGTTTCAAACTCTGAAAAGGCTTTGCTAAGCCAGGCGAAAGAGGAATGTGTCGGTTTTGCATGGTAAGAAGGATCTACTGTTCTCACAGATCCACTAGCATTCTTTAATAGGTACGGACAAAATAAGAGCAGAACTTTTATAATACGATTTTTAAAGGACTAAGCAGGCGCTTAGCGATACCAATAGAGGACGGAGCGACATTCGATCCGTCCCTATACGACGGTTAAATTCGTTTATAGAGTTAAAATTCGATGCTAGTTCGGCGAGCCTCGGTGGCCTAGGGCGTCTGACACGGGTTGCCGAAAGACGCGGGTTCGAATCCCATCCGAGGAAGTGAATTTTTCTCTCTAAAATTGCAATGTAAGCACTTTTTATAAGTTGCCAGTGTGTGCTGCCAGTGATGACTTATGGCACTGAGATGTGGTGCCTTACTGTGGGCCTCATTAACAAACTTAAAGTCGCTCAACGAGCTATGGAGAGGGCTATGCTTGGGGTTTCCCTGCGTGATAAGATCCGAAATGAGGAGATCCGAAATGAGGAGATCCGTAGGAGAACTAAGGTCACCGACATAGCTCTCAAAATTAGCAAGTTGAAGTGGCAATGAGCAGGCCACATCGCTCACAGAACTGATAACCGATGGGGAAGAAAGGTTCTCGAATGGCGACCACGCACCGGAAGACGATGTGTAGGCTGGCCCCCCGCTAGGTGGACCGACGACCTCGTCAAAACTGCGGGGAATCGCTGGATGCAGGAAGCTAGTATACGGTCCAAGTGGCGTTTTATGGGGGAAGCCTATGTTCAGCAGTGGACGTCTTCCGGCTGATAATGATGATGATGACTTTTTATAAATTATATTATAGAAGTTCTACAGAGATCTCTTTGTGAATGAGCTCGTCCGGGGAAGTACTGGCACCATATCTTTTCGTACCATGAATCAGTAATGTTCGCAATACTGTGCTTGGTTTGAAGGCATCAATAATAATGTCTCAGGGTTTCGTACGCATTGCAGTTCGTCACTTGTGAGGAAATGCATATGTTCTAGGCAGATGTTACCAATTAGAATAGAATAGGATTTATTTATGGCAAAACACATACAAAACCATTTCGTAGTTCAACACATAAATCCAAACAATAATGACAAAACACAATAAAAAAACTTGAGAGGTGTCAAGGGAGGGACACCCGGATGGAACGAAGTTCCTCATCAGAAAAAATAATGCTAAAAATACAAAACCATGGTAAATATTCCAATAATAAGTTCCGATAACCACGCGTACTGAGACCCTTTCTGAGTATGGGAAGTGTTCAAAAATATATATTTCTCAAAATTACATATTACATCCAGTGAATGAAATGCCTCCGCGAGCTAACTTTACCTGAGTCGCCATCTAGTATAAATTTACGGAGCTAAATGGCGCCACTTGCTACGATTACAACATCTGGCTTGCTTTCTATAAGAGAGAGAGAGACAGACAGAGAAACATGCGACGCCGCACTTGCTTTCTATAACAGAGAGAGAGACAGACAGAGAAACATAGCATACTATAGCAAAAACTTCGTTCCAATAAAACAAATGATTCTGCCACAAATCGGCTCCAACTCAACATAGTGCTGATCGTGACTGAATTAACATCAGGTGGGTCTTGTGCTTGTAACGTTTCCTAATACCATGAGTACTATCTAGAAAAAAAATTACGGTAGATGGTAAGTATATAGGTAATTATTGCGCATTTCCGTTGTAATCGTTCAAGGCACCTTTCCGTCGATCTACAAACAATTTTCCTACAATATTTGCCCGATTCAGATTACGGAGAACTCTGATAAGAGTGTGTTTGCAAATAGCTTGAAACTATATATAATATGGCAACATTACTCAGAACCGTGTAGAAGGTAAACATTTACTTTGACTCATTGTTGTGTAATGTACTAACACTATAAAAATTGTAGACATCATGAATTCAGTAAATGATATACATTAGTATTTTCGCGGTTTCTCCTGCGTGGTGATGGATGATGATGATACTGAAGAGCATCATATGTGCTAAACAAATGCCTCATCTATCTGGCTATCAAGTTTCATCCAAATCGAAGGATTTGGATGAAACTAGCCGCTATAACTCGTTCAGCGGTTTTTGCGTCACATATCACACAAATATCCTAACTTTTACATTTATAATATTAGTATTATTTTCTACGCTCTGTGATTGCCCGCGTGTTGATGATTAATGTTGATGAAGATGAAAAGTAAATGGCTTGCTTTATATAACGTCCACTGTTATAATATGCCCCGCCACTTCGTTCGTGTAGTAGGCTCGGCCTTCGCCTCGCCATAAGCTCTCCTCTTTTCTTGGTTTTTCTTTCATAAGAACCTTCTCCTGACAATAATTAACATAACAAAAAAAGAATTAGGCAGATTGTTCCATCCGTTCTACAGTTATAGCGTGACCACCAGAAATAGGGGTTCATTTTCTAAAGACTTCCAAAAAAAGGAGGAGGTACTCAATTCGACTGTATTTTCTTTTTTTTATGTTACCTCATAACTTTCGACTGGGTAAACTGATTTGCAAAATATTATTTTTTTTGAAAGGTTGGTGGTGGTGCGTGTGGTCCCATTTATCAAATTCGGTCCAGTAGCCTTTGAGATACACTACAATAACTGAATAGAATGGAAGTCGGTATTATATTTTTCAAATTGTACTTGTGTATATATATAGACTAGCAACTGCCCGCGACTTCGTTGTTACCGACTCCGCGACTCCCCTAATTTCTTGGTTTTTCTTTCATAAAAAACCTTCTCCTGACAATAATCAACACAACAAAAAAAATAATTAGCGAGATTGTTCCATCCGTTCTCAAGTTATAGCGTGACCAGGAGAAATGGGTTTTCATTTTTATATATATAGATAGGTAGATATAGACTACCAGGTAGCGCTTTTTCTTAATAAAGTTTCTCTAATCAATATTTGATCCATACATTTCCATTGTTCCAGCAACATGGGTCTACTGGAGTTCGAGCAGTGGTCCAACCAGCCCGATCTCTTCACGGATCGCTCCCGGCTCTGTTCCCGGCTCGGGCTGACCCCTGGTCAGAGACGTGTCTGCAGAAGGCATAAGGAACATATGCCGGTCGTCAGTGCGGGCGTCAAGAGTGGGATTAATGAATGTCAGCACCAGTTTAGTGGGAGAAGGTGGAATTGCACGATAAGTGAAGATGGACCTGTCTTTGGGCCGTTAACTTTTATTGGTAAGTTAGTGTTTTTTAATCTTATTATAAACATTATGCAGTTCGTCACAAGTAATGCACCGAAACTTTAAGTTGCTAAATCTCATGCCTCGGCAACCATACCTTAAAACCTAATCTCAGTATTGCGAACATTACTGGGCCTACTCCTACTATTCTGTCTACCTAATATTCTACTACTGCTCTACTCCCACCTCTTAAAGTAGTCATGTTTCAACCTCACCATTAAATTTACCACCACGTCAATATAGCAAGCTTAAAATAATAATGGATTACGATAGACGTTTTGATGACGTAATATCAAATATTTCACTCAATTCGCGTACTTTACCTTGACTACAGTAAGTTTCATTCTTTCAAAGTAAAATTTTGAAGATTCGTACTCCCATCCCTTAAGTAGTCATATTGCAACGTTACCATTAAATTTGGTTGACTGTTTTGTGTCGGTGGGAGTACGATAGTAAGTATGATTATTCTAAGCTTATTATAAAACGGTATTGATACTTTCGTAAAAGGTGGGAGTAGGCCCCCTGATTCATGTCAGAAATAGGTATGATGGCTGTACTTCACCGGACGAAGGGCGTATCACATTGGATGATAACGATAACTACACGATAACTGCACGATATCGTCGGACTGCTAGTTTGATACAACCACTACTACTGTGTCGTTGTAGTTAACATTATCGTGCCGATATCGATTGACGACACAGTGCGGGGTGAAGCAGGATCGCGGGGGGAGTGGCTTGGGCAGGCACCAGCATAACACCCTGTTGGTTGTATCGTTCCGATATCGGCGGACGATATCGTTGTCGTCCGAGCTGACGAGTGTCGGTGTCGTTATCGTCACAGTACGCCCGAAATCATGCACAAAGAGTTCTACTCCTCTATAAACTCTGTTTATCTATAAATAGCTGTAAAATGCTTCAATAATGTCTGGAGCTGTGGATTGTCTGGAAAAAGCATTTAGAATGAGATGTGTTCAGTTCAGGAGTGAAAGTAGGTTCAGGCGTGGTGAAGGTGGCATACATTTATAGCTGTAATAGATAGAGATATGTTCTTGCCCAGCGTGGTAACCTGTGAAGTACCAGCCTAAACTTTAGGTTTTGAGCGTTATGTCATAGTCAGGTGTGCGAGTGACCAAGCCTATGTTTGCGTCTTACTTATTTATTTAAATGTGATAACGAAGTTGATTTACTCTTGTATCATTAAGTGCTCCGTGATTATTATTTGAAGGGCAGTGAAGTAAGTGAAATTAAATCAAATCAAATCAAATCAATCGTTTATTTGCAAGAATACATACAATAAAGGTCTTAAAACTAATTACAACAGTCAAGTATTCAGCCTGCAAGCAAGCGTGCAAATATTATGTCAATTCTCTAATTACTATAAAATGTATTTAAAACAATAATTGTATTTAATTTAATTACATTCTCGATTAAAATATTCTATCATGCTATAAAAACAATTGTCCATTAAATAATTATTAAGTTCAGTTTTGAATGCATTGCCCTGCAACGATTTTATATTGTCGGGTAGTTTATTATACACTAGTATACACATATTAAAAAAATTTTTTTTATATATATATATATATATTAGTGTACAAAAGGAGTTGAACTGCTATATAACTCCTAGAGTGACGAGCGCAGTGATTTACCTTTAAAGCTTGCTTACGGTAAATGAATTTGCCACTTATGCTGGGCTTCTAAACAACTTTAACTCTAGTGTAACACCCATTACAATAAAACCAGATTATGCACATGTATTCCATAACTTGAAGCTCAAATTACCAATTACATTCAACTAAATTTACAAGATGCTAACATTAGTTAAGTAACAATTACATTAAAGCCTACATAAACACCATATCAGTAACATTGGAAAGATCTATTCGAACGTAGATACATTTCACAAAAGTTACTATACAGTAAGCAGATTACACAGAAATATACTTAGCTTATAATTATCAGCCTTAATACACACTTCTAAGTATTTTGCCATCTGGCTAACTCTTGCAAGACTATACCAGCAACTAAACTCCTAGCGATGTCTTAAGATGGGATTTCCCTTCGCCGCCATTTTCTTGGCATAACAATGCTATGCTCCTCATTGGCTGTTGGAGGGTACGTCAAACCACGTGATACCCTCCATCTTGGACTCGCGGAAGTACTTCGGTTCACGTGGTTGCCGCCATGTTTGACTAGCGGAAATGGTGGTGTATTATTTTATTTGTTCTTGGACTCGCGGAAGTACTTCTGTACACATGGTCATGGTTACACTAGTTTATTTTTTCGTTCATGATTTTTTACGTATTTTTGACATGTTTTCTCTCAGACAAGACGATAAATATCTTTAAAGATTTTTACTGAAAAATACTACGTATTTTTCACTGAAATTTATTGAACACCACGTTAGTTTATATTTACGTATTATTTTTATTTACGTTATATATACGTTAGTTAATATATTGTTAGGTATATTAGATAACGTCGTACAAAAGCATATTTAAAATTTTTTGGCGACGTGTGGGGAAGATATGAGGGAACCATCGAAGGGCTGGTTGTGCAGGGCAGAGTTGACTGTATAAAACCTCGTGGTCGGTCACCAATGCGATGGGCTGACGAAATCAAGAATGCATGGGGTGGCCCCATAAGTAAGTGTACCAGGATACCAGCCAACAGAGAGAGATGGTGGGATGTGGGGCAAACAACATTTATCTCCAATACCACTACTACATGACAGCTACGACCACTCTGCCGAGAGCGAATCGGCTAGAAGAAGAATAGATAAATTACAGTACAACAGAAGTACCTCAGAAACCCAGTATATATAAGTTCAATAAAAATACAAGATATTAGTATACAAAATTGTTTTTCTCAAAAATGATATGTAATTTTGCCATAACATCTCTAAAAAGTATCCAGAAAGTGAACTCTACCGGAGACTTATTCACAACTGTCCAGTAAGAAGCCAAATTTTAAATTTGGAATCTCCTACTATCCATTAAGTAAGTATGTAATTTACTTACTGGACAGTAGGTCATCCTCTTTAGATCTGCTTAGAAAAAAAACATAGCACCAGACACAGATTAGAGTTTAGCCATTATAACATGGTTAATAGGAGGGAGGCTCCAAATATATATCTATCTCTCTTTTTGTTATGATATTTTATGAGATAGATATATTTTTGGAACCTTGAACAGTCTGTGACACTTAACGCGACGCAGAAAAAGTAAGCACGATGCGTTTTGTACTTAATGTTGTAGAAGTATAGTTTGGGATTTTATGTTTGTATTTAGTAATTTCAGTTTATAAATCATGTTGGATTAAACTTTCCATTCTAAAATTAACATGTAGATTCACAAACAATAATTTAATTTTTTTTACTAAAATATTTATGTACCTAATGTAAAAATAGTATTTTAGTAAAAAAACGACTGGCGGGATTTCACATTCAATTGCGACAATTGTGTTTTAATTTACCTTGTGAACATAGTTAATCCTAAAAACTAAGTTCAAGCAAATCTGATTCGGAAATAGATGGCACTCCTCCTGATTTAAAAGCTGAGGCCGAAATAGCAATAAACATTTACTATGTCCAAAATACAAGGAGCGAATAAAACTTATGAAAAGTTTATGTCATAAACTTTTCATAAGTTTTCATATATCGCCATCCACTTCATAAACTATATGAAGTGGAAGGCAGAAAACAAGCCAACAGTTGGACTGAAAATACTATTTTTGAGAAAAGCATTATACAAGCCTCAACCAGTAAGTAAGCCATCCTGGCCTCGTATATAACTCATACTTGGCCAGGAAGGTTTACTTGCTGGATTATGCAGTAATGTACTAAAACAAAATCTTTTCTACATTATTTCATAAATAGTTATACGGTTTCAATATAAATGTCCATAATAAAACTAGCCAACTTCTTTTTTCCCGGAAAACCTAAGGACAGAGCGGAAACTACGCAACTACTGGACATAAAGAAGTTTTATATGTACTTACTTATTGGAAAATATAGCTAGGAGGACAATAAAAACATGCCTTGTCCTTATTCGATATCTTATAACATTCATAATGTCTTCAGACTTTATTACTTCCCTACAAGACTTTATTCCAAGGACCGCACTAATTTCACAGAATTAATATGGTACTACTTAAATGTATAAATGCGAGCGTAGCTCTCTGTCTGTCTGTGTGTTATTCTTTTTACGATATATATATATATATATATATATATATATATATATATATATTATTACATTTATTTATTTTTAGATTTATTTATTTTTCTACTGACTTCCAAAAAGGAGGAGGTACTCATTTTGCCTGTTTTTTTATGTTTGTTACCTCATTACTTTCGACTGGGTGAATTGAATATCATATTTATTTTTTGTTTGAATGCTGGTGTGAAATTTCATCAAATTCGGTTCTGTAGTTTTTGAGTTACACTCCAATAACTGAAAAGAATGGAAGTCGATTTCAAATTTATCAAATTGTACTTTTATTTAATAAGACAACTTATTTTATTAGTAAGTAAAAAAAAATACCAAAAAATGGAACCAACTTCAATACCAAAAAGTGTGAAATAACTTGTTATATCACACTTTTTACATTACACTCTTACATTATGTACATGATAGTTCAAAAGCAGGTACCTATTATCACAATATTTTGCGCATGGTACCTACTTCAACATGTTATTTCACACTTTTTACATTACACTCTTACATTATGTACATGATAGTTCAAAAGCAGGTACCTATTATCACAATATTTTCCGCATAGTACCTACTTCAACATGTTATTTCACACTGTTTGGTATTGAAGTCGGTTCCATTTTTTGGTAACATTTTTTTCACCATTTTTAGTGACCCTTGCTACTTACGATATAAGGAATCGATAGTCATTTACCGTCAATGATGATATTATCAAGATAGGCGTAACAATGTCCAGTTTTTGGAGCGTCCCTCAAAAACTGCTCAACTGAATTTGATAAAATTTATGTGGGACCACCTTGCAAGTATACTCTACCAAACAAAAAAATAATTTTAAGAATCGGTTAACAAATGGGGGAGAAATCGATTAACATACACATAAAAAAATATACATACACACGAACATACAACCGCCTCCTTTTTTTAAGTCCGTTAAAAAGGGGGCGTAAGGCACTAGCTATATCAGGGAGATAAAATTATCATTATTCTAAGCTAGTCAAACCACGTGCAGCCCACAGATCTCTCAGTGCCTTGGACGTTCAATATAATTTAACATTTCGTCTAGCTAAGCAGGAGTTTAAATTCCTGTAATAAAAATTAGATCATTGATATCAAAACCTACTTTATTACATGATACTTTTATCGAAGAAATCAAACTGATAAAACTCCACGAAAAATGTAGAAAGCGAGCAAACCCGCGGACATGGCTGGTAAATATTGCTTTCTACTGAGAACGTCGTGAAAGATACAGAGCGCAATAAAAAATATCGGAAGCACAATTTTTCAGATAAAAATGTCGGAAGTATTCTACTGAGATACAGCTCTATTATATTGTAGTGTCGGTTTGTCCGCAACTATAGCCGACATTTCGCTGTATCAATATATAGTTTATAGTTTATTTATTTCAACAATAAGAATATAGATAGATAGATAGATAGATTAACTCTTTATTGATACACCACAATACAAATATATGTTACAAATAAAGAAATAATATATATATACATAATATGAAAATACAATTAAAAATATTTCAAAATTAAATAATAATAATTAAAAGTGTCACAATGGGCGGTCTTATCGCTCAGAGCGATCTCTGCCAGACAACCATGCACAAGGGGGGGGGGGAAATAGGAATAAACTTATAAAGGCGATGGTGTATAAAACAAGTGTACTAAACACTATATATAGCAAAACTCAAAAATATAGCTAGAAAAAATTACTTATAATATATACAAACTATTATATAATTATAATTATACTTTTATAAATATACTATACATATATACTACAAAATATATACATACTATACATATACCATTTAATTACTATAACAAAGATAGTAAGTAGGTTTGCAGTTAGTTATTTCGCGAAGTAAAATGCTTTGACACGTTGTTTGAAGATGTCCAGAGAAGGCGCACATCTAATTTTGTAGGGTAAAGTGTTTCATAGACGAACAGATTCACCAGAAAAGGAGGAACCAAAAAAAGTGGTGCGGTGTATAATTTTCAATATACAATTTGTTTACAAACTAAAATACACAATAACAATTAATTACTAAAAAGCCATGGCTTGTGTTGCGTCTATTAACTTAGTCTGTCGCACAGAACCTACACTAAGAAAATGATTTCTTGTGTTGTAGATTCTGAATAACCTTCAAGTGTTACAGTAGGATGTAATAACATTTTTACTGTGAGATACATGACTATAAGAGCAATTTTGACGTCTTTGTTATTAAGTTTATTGAGGTATTTTATTATTTTGCTAGATTTATTGTATAAATGTGGGAGATATCACCTCGCATATTTTGTGTTTAGTTTCGGTATAGTGTATCTACACACATAGTGTGTATACACTTTATCTTTCCTTCTTTTATTAGCGTTTTGTTTCGGTTTCCTATGCCTAAGCATCAAATTTTAACTCTCTATATGATTTTTACCGTCGCAGCGACATCTATTGAACAGCTTGACAGCATTAACCAACCGAAATTCGAATCCCGTCCGAGGATGTGTATTATTATTCTCTCTAAAATTGCATTGGTATCGCTAAGCAGGCGTTAGCACTTTAAAATTATATTATCAAAATACTCCAATGATGTTAATTATATAAATTGTAGACCTTACTAGTCCGGTCAATCTAGACCAAAAAATGAGAGTGAAGGTACATAAAGTCCCCACAAGCTGAAAATCAGAAAAAATTGTTCAAAACATAATTATAAATAATATTTAAAAGTTCCCCATCATTGCCGAGTATGGAAAAAAATTTATTCAAGGTCAGAAAAATGTGTGTTTCGCGATTTTGATAACAACTTTTATAACTTTTTGAATCGTTATATCTCAGAAACGGTGGCTCGTAGGAAAAAAGTATCGACACATTTTTATAGATAATTTTATGAATTATAATTTTTTTCTATTGTACTTTTATCATAAAATTTACCGTTTTGCTGAAAATCGCAAAAAACTCATTTTTCTGACCTTTGACCTTTAATATTTTTTTCCATACACGGGAATGATTGGGAACATTTAAATATTATTTATAATTATGTTTTTTAAAACTCTGTTTACAGAGTTACTGATTTTCAGCTTATTGGGACTTTATGGACCTTCGAATGTCTAAATTGACCGGACTATACATTACACTATGTACGTATAGCTGAGCGCTCGCACTCACTCCCCTTTATCGCAAAAATGGTAGAGCGCATGACGCAAACAATTTTTTTTTATAGATGTTAACATTATTGGAAAAATAGAAGCTGAGACAATCGCTTTTTTTTTACTTTGACCTCGAATAACTAACGACGTAGGTACAATATTTTATGAGACTTGAGACAACTTTTAGAAGCTCGCTAAAATGAAGGTATATACGAAAATACAGCTCACCATCTTTGATTCCGAGGTTGACCCCATGTTTTTGCTAAAGTAGTTGAGCTATTCATTTCTCTTGCTACAATTTCAACTCTTTACCAAACATAGGTCACCTTTCACACTATAAATGGTGAAATGGTGAATCCTAGCGTGGCCCTATCTTGGTGGAGGACTGCTCACGGGGTGTTTAGTAGGTCTGAGCCCCACTTACCACCATCCGTCACCCCCGTGGCGGAAGGGAAGTGCACAGAATTTAGCCCTTCATAAAAAATGGCTTACCTGACACTTTTCTGTAGTAGTTGCTTGACTGGTGCACATTTGCAATTGCTGCACTCTGTATTGGTAATATTTTTGCAAACTCCGCTTGGAGTTCCACACCTTTGTCAGTTATTCAACCCTGAAGCAGTAGTGTCGGTTTGTAGGGCAATTTTTCCAGCAAAATAACAGGCAGGGATCTAACATCTTATAAGATACCCTGAGAATACCTCAGGGTGGCGTACGCAGTGCACTGCCAGAAAGGGTTTTGAACTGTTGTAGTTTAATATGTAATAATAAAAATCTAAATGGCACTGATTTGCTAAGCGCAAGCGTGACGATTATCATCAGGCGACTTGCTCGTCTCGATTGTTTATAAACAAAAAAAATTGTAAACTCTACCCATAATTTATGAGAAAGTAAAAACATGTTAATATGTACACTTGCTGGTGCCCGCGTTTTCGTTTGCGCAGGATTAGTACTTCAAGTAGCTTATTATCTTCTCCAAGGCAATATCTATATTTATACCAAAATGTCATAAAATATTTACATGGTCAAACGCAATTGCTATGTATTAAATGAGTAAATTTAAACACTTAGTAAATCTATCAGTAAACACTAATAATAACATACAGTACCTAAGTACAAACAGATATAAAATTAATCACCATAGAAAAAAAACTGCCATAACATTAATTTCATCACCCTTGACGGTCAACGAGCACGTCTGTGTTTCGAGTGTATCGAGCTGTCAAATAGTAGCGTGTTTTTGACTAAGTTATCAGAAACTGACACAAACTTTGACAGAACTGCCACAATACGATCTTGGCGTAGGCGGAGATCTTGTTATTTTGCCAATGCTGTGCCCAAGAATATTACGTTTTTTCATCCGCGTGGTGATGGATAATGATGATGATGAAAAGTATCCTATGTGTTAATCCAACGCCTCATCTACCTCCATACCAAATTTTTTTTAGTTTTCTTTTTTAGTTTGCACGTGAAAGAGTAACAAACTTTCACACATCCATACATGCAAACTTTCGCGCTCTTAATATTAGAAGAAAGTAAGGGGGCGTCCATAAATTACGTGAGGTGTTTAAGGGGGGGATGGGGTCGAGTCAAATCTCATCTAATCTTACGTTGGAGAGAGGGGGGTCTCGGCAAATATCACGCAATTTATGTTCTGATTGAAACAAAAAAAATATACTATTTTGGTCCATTTAATCCAGATTGTACATGCTTAATATTTAATCTTGAGCGTAATTGCGTAATACGATTAAGATCATTCACTAATTATATAGATATGAAAATAATTTCATTCATACTTCGACGTTATACATTTACTGACTGTCAAACCACCATATTTGTTTTATACCAAATAGCTCAATGTAATCTGAATTTACGGTACAGTGTAGCCCGTCCTTTGTTTTCGCGCCACTGTTAGCCGAACGCGCGACTCGATGAACGAGAGCGTACGAGCTGAGTGGCAGCGCCACACGGACATGTTCCGACCTGCTTTGTTTATTCTTGTAAATGTTTTACTCGACTCAGTGCATGCTCTTACTAATTTAAAATGAGTTATCAAGATTTTTATAACGCATACGTCAAAAGACATGTCCATAAGACGAAGAAGTCCTGCCAGGACGTTGTGATAAAATTATGGAATACAGCGAAGCAAAAATTCCCGAAGAAAGAAGAGTTAATATATCACATTCAACATGAGATTGAACGGCTTCTCAGGGAAGCCACTGAGATTAAAGTTCGGTCTACTTTAGCATTCCTTCAAAAAGTAGGTTAAATATTTTTTTTTAAGAAAATACTTTTTTTATATAAAATTTATTGTTTCAATTATGGAAGTCCTTTCGCTCCAGTCGAGTCACAACAACTGTAGTAGTCAATATTCGATAAATTAAAATAAAAAACCCATGGAAATTCCTAAAATTAAAAAAATAATAGTACATGAGGCATTAATCCTTGAAATTTTAAAAATTAAAAAAAAATTTGTTAAATACATAAAATAATTTGGCTCTTTTAAATCAGCTGCTAATTAGTAACCTGTCCGTGATTTGGCAACGCTATATTTCGGTTGAGTACATTTTCATTTGCAAATATTTTGCAAATGAAAATATACCTAAGTATATATATATTTATAACCGTAACCATGTTAAAGATTTTGCAGTCAATGCAAATAAATAAATAAATTAATTAAAATTGTTAAATCACAAAACTATAACATTCTTATGTCTCATGGCAGGAATGCTAGTATATTTTAATTATTGTTTTATTTTTCAATTATGAAATGTGAATATTTGTTAACAATAAATTAACTTATATCTATTATTTTTCATAATATTACTTATATTATGAAAAACATAAGTGCATTGAAGTTTAGTTTGAATTTACTGAATGGCCTGAAGCTCGCGCGCTACGCAACGTTGCCAAATGTTCTGACGCTATTTAAATGCAGATTACTCAAAAACCAACTTTCTTTTTTCCCACATTTTGAAAAATCTCACGTGAGATTGGGGGATGGGGGAGGGGGTTGAATAAAATCTCACGACATCTCACCAGGGGGGGAGAGAGGGACAGAAAATTTAAAAAAACACCTCACGTAATTTATGGACGCCCCCTAAGTTTACAAATGAGTTGTTATTTGAATGACCACAAATATCCTGATAAAAAATACACTGCTACGTGGAACTATTGATGTAACTGTATACGAGTTAGTTATAATCTGAAAAGTTTCTACATCTTCGTGTTATCTAGAATTCTAGAACACAGCGTCTGTCACTATAAATCTTAGGGTGTCAGTTCGCCGGCAAACGTAAATTTAGTGCTGTTCAGTTTCAACACTTAGTTTATAGCATTTTCAGCTGAAATGTTGGAAATTCATGTGGATACATAAGAAGTTCTGAAACAATACGTTAAAATTTCAGACGATATTTTGTTTGTTTGTCTATTTAAGATACTGCAATCTTATAAAAACATGAAATATGCATAATATTTGAGGTCCCGGTAGTAGCTAGTAGTTAGTTGACCCTGCCATCAAAGCGAGAGGTCCTAGGTAAGATTCTTGTCCTGTGAAAATATTTTTGTGATGAACTGAAATGTTTGTACTCGGGTATATACACAAATTTGGCTCCCTTTTTTGTAGGTTAAAAATTTGTGTTATTAATTTCACATCATTTTAAATAAGTGGCAGTAGAATTCTTTGTGTACAGATTTCTACTGTAAAACAAAAAATTTAGCGTTACTGTTGTCTGGTTTAGGAGGGTGTGGGTGCCGGTGAAATAACAGGCACTTGAGACTTAACAACTTTAATCGCACTAGCTGCTCTCCGCGGTTTCACCCGCGCGGTGATGGATTATGATGATGAATCTTATATAGTCTATGTTACTCAGGGTGAATGTGGCTTTCCAATGGTGAAAGAATTTTTGAAATCGGTCCAGTACTTTTTGAGCCAATTCGTTACAAACATACTTACATACAAATCTTTCCTCTTTATAATATTAAATTAATATATTATATATTAATATAGTACACGTAGTATAGATATAGATCATTTTATATTTCTTACTATACTTTTTTACTTTTATTAATTTTGTTTTTAAAATTGGTATATCCTATCCTACTAATATTATAAACGCGAAAGTTTGTGAGTATGGATGTGTGGATCTTTGTTACTATTTCAAGCTCAAACGGCGGGGGCAATTTTCATGAAATTTGGTACGGAGGTAGATGAGGCGCTAGATTAACACATAGGATACTTTTCATCATCATCATCATTCATCAACACGCGGGTTAAAAAGCGCAATATGCTTGGGCACAGCATAGACAAAATAATAAGATCTCCGCTTACGTCAAGATCGTAATGATGGCAGTTCTGTCAAAGTTTATGTCAGTTTCTGATAGCTTAATCAAAAGCACGCCATTATTTTGACAGCTTGATACACTAGACGTATTGTCAAGGGTGATGAAATGTAATGATAGTTTTTTTCCATGTTGATTAATTTTATATTTGTGTGTGTACATAAATCCTGTATTTTATTATTAGTGTTTACTGATGCAAGATCGACCACACAGTCTTTTTAAACGACTTGTAATCTTGAGATAGTTTGTCGAGGCTTAGCTTATTATCGGTAGCCGGAGCCGACTTCAATTGGATTTCAAATTCAGCCATCTTAGAGAGGGATTCTTCAATTTGTTTTTGAGTGTCAAGGACATCTTGAACATTAGCCATCTTGAAAGCGTAGGTAACAAAATAACAAGTGATGAAATAGCCAGCAGGTTAGTGCAGTGTGCTCACTTAGTCATTAATCCATGAAAATGCACTAAGCTTCACAACAGTAATTGATAACACACATAAACACAAATTTTGTGCTTAAAAATCACTATAACTATTTATTTGATGGAAATAAATACGGAGCAAAACTAACAATGTAGTGGTCGTTCGACTGCCTACCCGCGAAAAAAAAGGTATGTACTTCTAGTAGCTTATTATCTTCTTCAAGACCTACGAAGAAATAATGTCAGGAAACATAACTCAGAACTAATTCCATACAAAAAGTGGTCCTTAAAACCAAAACGACGTATGATTCCAAATACGAATTACTTCCGAGGTTACAAATAGACATGTTTGGTGATTGGTTTAAATTCAGAAGGAAAGCAGGGATTGGTCCACGCGCGTGCTGCAACGTCTACTATGACAGCTGAGTCATAGCGGTGTGAACGATGTTATTGATTAAGCACGACTTTTATTGGGTCATTTTTTTAAGTCAGTTACTCTTCCTGATATTATTTCTTCGTAGTTCAAGGCCATATTTATCTTTATACCAACATGTCATAAAATATGCACATGGTCAAACACATTTTTTGCTATAATTGTTTAACAGTTATTCGATCTCTGACACAGCAAGTGGATGACCTAGACTGCTATAATAGGCGTAATGCATTGCTGTTCAGCGGCATTGAAGAAAAAGAGAATGAGAACTGTGACACCTTGATACTCTGCGTCATTCAGACTACAATGAAATTATGCGAGATCCATTCATCGGCGATTCTCATGTGTCACCGGTTAGGTATTAAACGTAGCTCACACAGCCGGCCTATTCTTGTTAGATTTGTCTATATGAATACTCGAAACCTGATCTGGAATGAAAAGAGACGGCTTAAATCTTCTTCGGTCGTTATAAGTGAGTTCCTGACACGTTCGCGGCAGGCCTTATTTGCTATGGCTCGTAAGCACTTCGGTATTTACCGTTGTTGGACAAGAGAAGGGAAAGTAATGGTAAAATTACCATTACTACTACCGGGACCCCCCGGCGGTGTCAGAGTATGTTCCTAGTCGCAGAGCCGCGATGAAGAATAAATCTGCGAAACAGTCTGCCTGACGCCTAATAAGCTTGAGTTCCCGTAGGTATATCATTTCTTTTGTTTTGTTTTGTTACCAAACATATTTTTGATATATCCTCATAATCATATAAAACCCATACCTACCTTGTAGTTAGTTAATGAATAAATGTGTAAAGAAAAATTTCGAGTCATCCGTTTTTGTTTTGGTCTTACTTTAACATAATTTTTCGGTTATCTGTATTTATTTAGTATTAAAACCCCGTTTCTTCCTCGGTGAAACTATCTTCTTTATGACATTAACATGTATAATTGTACCTATATAATATGTGTAGCTACAGTAAAAGTTGGTATAATTATCATTGTATGTGTATACTGCATGTACCAACCTCAGTTACATTTTTACTCAGTTACTTTACAGTTACATACAAAACCTACAACAAAACTACGCCTTGGCGCGTCAGTCGAACTATCGCGGCGCGTGGAAGCAACACGTAAAGTTTTAATTAACATTTAATTTAAATTTATTAATTATTGATATTTTTTTAATAACTTGAATATAATTTGAATTTCCATGACAGTACCGAGTCACGCACATATAGTTTAGAAAACCAGCCTCACTTCTTTGTTCACAACATTCTGTCTTGACTTTTTTATTTTGTCTGAGGTACCAACTAATATTTTACTCTCAGTACTTATCACTATAGTTTCATACTGATGTCACGGTAAGCAAAGAGAATAGATATTATACATTTTGAATCTGCGGTTTGGGATATCTACCTTTTGTTAAAATGTATTGTGTGTGTGTAGACGAGTTAGTGCAGTTTAGTCATTTTAGCAATCATATAAAAGTAGCTAAGTAGATTGTTTCATTCGCTAAATTGTAAAAGTAGCTAAGTAGATTGTTTAATTCGCTAAATTGTATTCGCCACAACAAAAACAAAACTTCTTCTCTGCGTTATGACTCGTAAACTGTGGTGCTGTCTGCTTTAAGCTGTTTGTGGGATTTTTGTGTAGGTGTGTGAAATCTGTTGTATTTGTTCAATAAGTAATTATTACTACCTATCGGAAATGCCACTAGTGAGTACCTATTTAACTTATTACTTGTGCATCGTCTGGCAGACCCAGCCTAGTTGTCTAGATCAGTTTATTATTAATACTGTTATAAATGGAAATAGATACCTACGGCTATATTGTGCAGTCAGTGAGGTTATGTTGTTACCTAATGTCAGAGGTATGTTGTCTATCTTTACCTAACTATGCCTTTCATACAGATATTTCTTTTCCCATGCGTTGCCCTTATCACCACGCTGATTAACATAGATATATTGTATGTATAGGTGTATGGGTGAGTAGGTAATCTGGGCTTGTATTCATATTCAACTATAGCACAATAATGTTATATGTATATAGTACCTATGTTCATAGTCATTTATTGTTCTGGAACAAGGTGGTTTTCCTTACCAGTTTAAAGAAAGCAAGTTAACTATTATTTAAATACAGTAAAGCGCTAATTTTAATGTGCCATTTTAACTATAAATAGGTAGGTATTATATATATTGGTTTGATATATTGAATGAATGTTTTATGTATTAATATGTTCGGTCTTATGACTGTATATTATGGGCTAAATAGCTTTTTTTGTATTGCAGTTTACTTCTCATGTAAAAATGTATATGGTAACTTTTCCTTTATATTATAATTAGTTTTAAGTTTTCCAGCGCAACAAAAAGTCGAGTCCCTTTCACTTAGTATTTAGTTTCCTCAATTCACCTACTTTTAATTTATAGACATACACATAATCATACATATTTTATTATTTTCATATTTATTTTATAAGTAATTATTTAATTTTAATTTTCATGGACAGTAGTGACAATGATTCCTTCAAATCATTCCTTTCAAGTAGTCCTTCTCTCAGTGCTGATGATGGTACTGTAGATGAAAGCCTTAACAACATTTTTAAGCTATGGACAAAAAATTTCAATGCATACCATATAAACGCTCAGAGTATCCCAGCACACTTTGCAGACCTTTATGACTCCTTTGACTCTGCCCATATTGACGCAGTTCTTATTTCAGCAACATGGCTCAAACCTACTCTTCCCTCCATATCTTACCCTTTACCAGGCTATGTCTTGGTGAGGAATGATCGAACCGATCTCGGAGCTGCTACTTAGCTCGTGGCGTTGCTATTTATCTCAAAAGCCACCTTTCTTATAAAATAGTTTTACAGTCACCTTCCGCTGACAGGGCTAGTGCTGAATACCTGTTTCTTGAAGTAGACTTCGGTGTAAAACTTATTTTAGGTGTGGTGTACTGCCCGCCTAGGGTAGACTATTTTTCAACACTGGAGACTGCTTTGGAAAACCTTATGTCTGAATATACTCACTTTCTGATCATGGGCGATTTTAATACATGTCTACTTAAGGAGGATTACCGTAGTCGTAAACTATGTGCTATTACTGATTCTCTAAATCTGAATATTATAAAACTACTTCCTACTCATCATACTAGCACATCTGATACACTACTAGATATTATAGTCACATCTCATCCTGATTTAGTGGCCAATCATGGGCAGCTTTCTGCCCCTGGCTTCTCCCATCGTGATGCATCTTTTAATATCCGAGTCCCTAAACCTAAACCAATTGTTGTATTCCGACGTAATTTCTCTCGCTTGGATGTTGACAACCTTTCACATGACGCATCCATGGTTAACTGGACTGAAATTGAGTCTTCAAATTCTATTGATGATAAACTAAGCTTATTCAATACTAATATCATAAAATTGTTTGACAAGCACGCTCCTGTCGTCCGGTTAAGCTCAAGCACCCCCCTGCTCCTCGGATCAATGATACCATCCGTAGAGCCATGACCAGAAGAGATCGCTCTTTCCGCAAGTTTAAACTCGATAGGTCTGAAAGTAACTGGAATGTTTACAAAAAGCTTCGTAACTAGTGCGAAATGCTAAACGCCGTTATATCGCTGATCAAATTGAACTATCCACTCCAGCCGGACTATGGAAATTCCTACGCTCTCTTGGTTTTGGTAAATCTAAAACAACAGAACAAAAAGTTACAATAGATCTCGATAACCTCAATGCTCATTTCTCTTCTACCTCTAAACTGTCTTCGATAACAAAGCGTGATACGCTATTAAAAATCCAAGCTTTGGACCGTGGACAGAATAAAGAAAACTGTAAACTCACTTAAATCAAAGGCTGTGATGATATTGGGCGGGTAATGTTGTTGTACATTTTAAAAAAACTCCATTCTTCCTACCATCGCACATTTATCGTCAATTTTTCACTTTCTACTGGCCAATTTCCTGACATATGGCGTAAAGCCTATGCCATTCCTCTTCTAAAGGTGCCTAACCCAACTGTACCCAGTTATTTTCGACCCATTTCCATACTACCTTTTCTATAGAAAGTGATTGAATCTGAAGTTCATAAGCAAGTAACTGAGTTTCTTGATAAAGAAAATCTATTAAATCCATTTCAGTCAGGTTTTCGTGCTGGCCATAGTACTACAACTGCGCTTTTGAAGGTTACTGAGGATGTCCGGCATAACATGGAAAACACTTTAGTAACGGTACTGGTTCTTATCGACTTTAGTAACGCTTTTAACGTGGTGGATCACGACCTCTTACTTGCCGCGCTAAGTCATTATTTATCTTTCTCTGCAGTGCACTGGTTCTCTTCTTATCTTCAAGGCCGCTGTCAGGCTACTCGGATGTGGTATCTTGTCACCTTTAGTGTTTTCTCTGTTTATTAATCTTCTCACTCCAAGCATTAATTGTCGCTATCATATGTATGCTGATGACCTGCAACTCTATTATGCCGCACCAGTCGAAAACCTCGATGTTGCTATTGACGCTCTAAATCGAGATCTTTCTCGTTTGCAGATATGGTCTGATAGCTACGGTATATCTGTAAATCCATCTAAGTGCCAAGCCATTATGATTGGTAGTCCGCGCCAATTAGCAAGTGTTGATTTGTCAAATGTGCTTCCACTATCTTATAACGGTACTATCATACCCTTCACGCCTACAGTAAAAAATTTGGGCATAATTATTGACTCCAATCTTTGTTGGTCTGAGCACATTCAAGAAATTTCAGGTAAATTCTACGCTGCGTTTCATTCTATTAGCAGGCTCAAAAACTTTCTCCCCATGAAAACTAAGATCTCGTTTGTTAATGCTCTTCTTCTACCTATTATCGACTATGCAGATGTCTCTTTTGTCAACATTAACGCTGACCTTCTAAACAAGTTGGATGGTCTTTTAAATACGTGCATGAAATTCATTTTTGGTCTTCGGAAGTTTGACCACGTTTCGGCCTTCCGCGCGAAACTTCAGTGGCTGCTAATACGTGAGCGAAGAAATGTAAGGATTCTCTGCCTATTGTACTCAGTGTTGAATGATCGTAACACCCCTACGTACCTCAAAGATATTTCCCAATATCTCATGGATTCTCACGAGCGAGAACTTCGATCATCCTCCAACTTACAACTCTCTATTCCTCATCACCGTACGTCGTTTTTAGATAATTCGTTTTCTGTTGTTGCCGTCAAGTTGTGGAATTCATTACCCATGGATCTAAAAAGGTCGATCTCAAAGGATGCGTTTAAGAGAAAAGTTCGCCTATTTTACATCAGAAAAGTTCATCCGCAGATCCCATGTTCCTGATCTGTCCCAACACTACTAGATTAATAATTTCACCACCTTTTGTCTCTTACTCGTATATATATTAAATTTGTCTCGTTTTGTAAATATTTATCTTATAGATAAATGTAATGTTTTACTGCTGTTACTCTCTATATGTTTTATATTTTGTTATTTCATTATTGGTTCTATACAAATGTTTATAGTATTTATTATATTTTTAATATCTCTCTACAAATATATTATTTTACTGCACCGCTACAATTTTTCTTGCACCTCCAGGATGACTGGTAGAAAATGCTACTTAGCATTAAGTCCTCCTTGTACATTTGTTTTGTGCTAAAGAATAAATAAATAAATAAATAATCTTGCGCAGATGTAGTCGCGGGCACCAACTAGTTTAATATTATAATCTGTAGAAAAGCTATAGTAACTGATAACTTCTAGATATAGTAATTAAATCATAAAGGATATTAGAGTATCAGGTTATGTTTATTTTGCCAACAGCGTCCCGCGAGACCGCATTCACCTACGCCATCACAGCTGCTGGAGTCTCTCTCTCCGTGTCCAGAGCTTGCCGCGACGGACGCCTGTCCAGCTGCTCATGCAGCAGAGCTCCCAGACCTAGACACTTGCACAACGAATGGGTGTGGGGTGGCTGTGGGGACAACCTGGAGTATGGATACAAGTAAGTGTACCAGGCAAACAGAACTGCTTGCAGGTGTACAATTCGCTAAACTCTCGCATTAACCGTCTACCAGAAGGAGGAGGTTAACAAGTAGACGTATATATTTTTATGTATGATCACGTATAACTTTTTACAGAGCAATTCGATTTAGATCATTTATTTTTTTGTTTGGGAGAGTACACTTCCACGGTGGTCCCATTTAAATTTCATCATATTCGGTTAAGCTGTTTTTGAGTTAGTTGTATTCCAATAACTGAAAAGTGTTCACCTATCTTGATGATATCGTATTGACGGTGAATGACAATCGATCTTGTAAGTAGCAAGGGTCCCTAAAAAGGGTGAAAAAATTGTTTTTTTACAAAAAATAGAACCAAGTGCAATACTAAACAGTGTGAAATAACTTGTTCAAGTTGATACCATGATAGTTCAAAAGTACCTTTTTTCAAAATATTGTGCGCATGGTAGACTTCGACAAGTTAGTACTTTTTAGTGAAGCAGTTGGTTCCATTTTTTGGTATTAATTTTTTTTCAATGAGAGTCTACTAGATTCTACTCTCGGTATAAGCGTCACGTTTGTACAGATACTCATTTACAGCGACCAAAACATTCTACAACGTGACGGTCGGTGATGGCTGTGCAGACATCCTGAAGTATGAAATGAAGTAAGTGTACCAGGCGATCAGAACTACTTGCAGGTGCACAAATCTCAAAATTTTCGCATTTTCAACTATCTCTACTAGAGTCCACCTCTAGAGCATGCCTAGATGGGCGCTTGTACAGATACTTACTTAGGAGTGCTCCGGGACCAAAACATTTTACACAACGAGTGGGCGTAAGGTGGCTGTGGAGACAACCTAGACAATGGATACAAGTATGAGTAAGTACTTATGGTCAACTGTTGGTACTTTGGTTTTCTTGTTAAAATTGTTCAAACAAAAAAAATATATCTACACTAATATTATAAAGAAAAAATATTTATTTGTTTGTTTGAATTGAATAGGCTCGGAAACAACTTGACCGATTAGAAAAATGCTTTCACCATTAGAATCCTACATTTTTCTGTGACGAACATCTATATATATATAAAAGATGATGTCCTGACTGACTGACTGACAGACAACGCACAGCCTAAACCACTGATCGTAGAGACTTGAAATTTGGAGGGTGTATGGTCCTTGATGCATAGAGGTGTACTAAAAATGGGTTTTTCGAAATTCCACCCCTAAGAGGGTCAAAAGGGGTGGAAACTTTTGTATGTAACTCCTTTTTTTTTAACTTATAGTTGTGAAAATTTGTATTTGGATAGATCATTTTAAATAAAAAATATTGGACTAATATTTTTTTGGATAGTGGTGGTTTAAGAGGGGGAAATGGAGGGGTGAAAGTTTGTATGAAATGTTTTTTGTTTTCGAACATACAGTGGTGAAAATTAGCATTTGGACAGTTTAAAGTAATTATTTCAATATTTATTAACAGAAACGGGGGATATTTTTTTTCAAAAGCTTTTTGTTTTTGGAGCTCAGTGATAAAAATTGATAACTGGATATGTAATTTAAAATAAATAGAGATGCTTTCAATATTTTTTGTCAGGGGAATGGGGGTGAAACGGGGGATATTTTTTTTCAAACGTTCTTTGTTTTTGGAGCTACAGTGATGAAAACTGATAACTGGATAGGTAATTTAAAATAAACAGTGATGCTTCATAGTCATCCCTGACAAAAATATTAATAATTTTGACAGGGACGACTTAAGGGGGTAAAACGAGGGATGTAAAAACAACTACATATTATAAACTGTAGAGGTCAAATTTCTGTACAATGAAAAATATGCTAAAAACCGAGTCAGGGGATGTAAGGAGTGAAAAATAAGTTCAAATTGTTTGTTTCTCTGTATGTTTGTCTGTCTGTTTATACGGGCTAATCTTCGAAACGAATGGACCGATTTAAATGAAATTTCGTATGGTGGTAGCTTATATCCCTGATTAACATATAGCATACTTTTGATCCCGTGGGATAATTAAAAATCTGTAATTACCGCATCCCGCGAGGCCACGCGAGCAAAACCGCTGGCGGGTCAGCTAATATGCCATATAATATTTTCATAAAAGTTAGGGATCCGTATGAAAACTTCCATAATGTAACCCAAGGTGTGGAAAAAAATACCAAAAAAGCCAACCAGGTCCTTAGATCGCGTACGCTGCAGAAACTATTGATCATGTGATATTAGTCCATTCTATTGACAACAAAGCAAAAAGAAAGTAACGCACTACATTGAAATTTATAGAGAGAAAAATTCCATCCTCGGACGGGATTCGAACCCGCGTCTTCTGACTCTCCGTGTCAGACGCCATTGACCAACTAGACCACTAAATTCGATGCTCGGACTAGATTCTCGGTGGCCTAGTTGGTCAATGGCGTCTGACACGGAGAGTCAGAAGACGCGGGTTCGAATCCCGTCCGAGGATGGAATTTTTCTCTCTATAAATTTCAATGTTTGAGATCGCTTAAGCAGGCGTTAGTGCTTCAAAAAGTAATACTATAACGCACTACAGTTTTATAGAAGACGTCAATATTTACAAAGAAGTCCGCATTACCATAATGTCTAACTATTACAGTTATGTCACAATAAATGTTAAAAATATAAACGTTGTGTGTCACAGTGGCTCTAGATAAATTAAAGTTTGTACTGTTGCACGCGTACGACACGTTACGTTACACTTACGCAGTTATTCGTGCTAGGCACACATACGAGTATGTAGGTTGCCTTACAATGTGTCCTGAAACCGTTTCTAAACTGCGCAAAATATAAACCAGCTAACTCGAGCATCTCTTTTATCTACTACACAAACACAGCCAATTTATCTAAAACCTATTTAAATACAGTATACGAGGGCTGCACTAAAAGTATCGGGAATGGAATATGTCCACTGTTCCTGTCATATTAAAATCTTTTTAATTGAAAACTCCTTGGTTTTAAAAATCGAATACCATTTATTTATTTAAAAAAAGATTCTCGGTCTTGTCACAAGGTTTTCTCAAACTTGTTTAGTCGTTGAGAAAATGGAATTGACTCGAGAAAATTCAAGAGCGATGATTTATTATGACTTTTGAAGTGGTTTAACACAAAAACAGTGTGTTGACCGGATGATTTTTGCATTTGGTGATGAAACCCCATCCAAAACCACAATTTATCGCTGGTTTGCTGAATTTCAACGTGGACGTGTCAAGCTCAGTGATGATCCCGGACAAGGTCGTCCAAAAACTGCAGTCACCCAAGAAAACGTTGATGCTGTGCGTAAGCTGATTGAGGAAGATCGACATGTGACATACCGCGAAATTCAGGCAACTTTATACATTGGCATGAGTCAAATACAAATAATCTTGCATGAACAATTAGGTGTAAAAAAGTTGTTTTCCCGATGGATACCGCATTCGCTCTGTGAAGAGCAAAAAGCGGCTCGCGTTACTTGGTGCGTCAGAACTCTCGAAAGATTCCACGCAAGATCCTCAAATGATGTATACAACATCGTATCAGGTGACGAATCCTGGATATACGCGTACGAATCCGAAACAAAAAACCAGTCACGAGTTTCGGTGTTCGAAAATGAGTTAAAGCCAACAAACATTGTTAGTTCACGGAGTATTGCAAAAAAAATGGTGGCCACATTTGTCTCCAAAACCGGCCATGTTATGACTATCCCTCTTGAGGGACAAAGAACGGTTAATGCAGAATGGTATGCTAGCATTTGTTTGCCACAGGTCGTTTCTGAACTCCGTAAACAGAACTGCAACCGCCGCATCATCCTCCATCACGACAATGCGAGTTCTTACACCGCGCTCAGAACAAAAGAGTTTTTAGAGCAAGAAAACATAGAATTATTAGACCATCCGCCATACAGCCCGACCTAAGCCCTACTGATTTCTATACTTTCCCTAAAATAAAGAATGAATTGCGTGGACAGAGATTTTCATCACCTGAAGAAGCTGTGGACGCCTACAAAACGGCTATTTTGGAGACCCCAACTTCCGAATGGAATGGTTGCTTCAATGATTTGTTCCATCGTATGGAAAAATGTGTCAAATTTCGCGGAGAATACTTCGAAAAGCAATAAATACATTTTTAAATAGTAATGTTGTGTCACTTCCTTGATTCCCGAAATTTCCAGTGCCGCCCTCGTATACAGTGTTTACAGAATATACAACACATAAGAGGAAATAACACACGAGTAATAACTTTATTAAAAGTATAAAACTTTAGCAAAACGGCACTCGACACATCCACTGTATTTTACATCAATGTAATATTAGTAATTTTATTCAAGCCAGACCCAGACAACTTTAAGAATTTTTCACTAATCCCGTAACTATCGCGTTTTGCCATCCACGCCGATATATATTCATGAAACTACACGATTACGAATTAAATAATTATACATCGCCATCTATTGTAGCTGTACGTCAGATTTATCTATACATTCTATACCATAATCATATTTCGGTTCCATGATCTGGCCGATAACTATTTTTTTTCTCGGACTACTCTAAAAAACCCGAACAACGTTACTTCTATACCTTATTCTGTTGTGTATGGTAGTCTAAATGAATGAAACGTGTTGTTTATATAATATACGAGTACTCCTACTTAAATAATGGTTTCTCAGAAACATTTAAGGTAAAAGGTCAATGAAATTAAAGATTAGTTGAGATATCTAGAAATACCAGCATTTACAAATTTCATGTAAAAGCACTACAATGTCTACAAAACTTCAAGCAACATCTCGTAGTCATACTCTCCGCGTACATTAAACTATATTTTACTACAACCTATTACAACAACGACCTTGAAATCTAGTAGAAAATCTATAAGATACCTCCTCGCATCTACTGCTCTCCCAATAGGAAATTATTATTTTATTTAAATTCTTGCTGAGGATGGCGACACGCTTTACCGGTAACCATGGAAACCTAAGCTCATACTAAAGCCTCTATACGAGTCATGGGCGCCTTGTACTTTTCCCCCACTTTATCGAAATTTGCCCCGCAATAATGTAGGACGAAAAGGCAAAATAAGATCGGTTCTATTATTGGTATTAGAAAAGTTATTTTATGAAATAATTAATATTTTATAAAAGAAGTAAATTGAGATACTTTTTTAATACGTCTTATCGTTATATTCCTATTTGTACAATATTTTTTTCCTAGTATCAATTTAACTCTTTCGTTTCATAGAGCTTTAAAAATGATAATGAAATTTTGCTGATTCTGAATGATAATTTCATACTTGTTGGACCGCCGCACCTTGAGGAAACTAAATGGATTTTCACGGCAGAAGGTAGCAAACATTTCAGGTAACGCTCACCTGTTTCACCTCGTACATTTATACCAGGCAAACAGGACAATAGCGGCAGTAGCCGATTCCGTTCCGTGGATTTTAACACACATTTTCTTTGTGACATGACAGGTATTTTCCCAGGTGGCAACCGGTAAATGTGTTTGCTTTTGGTTTATTCATTTCCTGATTTCCTGCAAATATAAGGAAAACGTATAGCCATCCCTTGTAAACTTAAGTGCGAGGTTGGATATTAAAAAGAGAAGGAGAATAGTCAAGCGTTCGCACTGACGTACTTCTGTTGACCAATGTTAGTGTGCGTGCTTTAACAGTTTTCCATTTACCCTATCAAACCTCTCTGTTCAAAAGGGAGTTATTTTGCCTTTCTTCCTCCTTCAGTGGAGTGACAGAGAGGTGAAATACATTCCTCGATCTTGGTTGTGTGTTGAACACGAACACATTTGAATGGATTTTATACGAAGGCGCATATTTTATGAGAGGTAGTATTCCCTCATTCTGTGAAGTGTGGAAATTGTTCGTGTGTGTGTAAAATATTTCAGGTGGTTTACAGCTGTGTGCATTCCGTTTATTTCTGAACAATATTTTACGCATACCAATGTACGCACACATCGGATACAAGTTTTGAACCTGTGTGAGTTCGCACCTGTAACTTTAGAGCCCGTGAACCCCGTAAGGTAAGGTAAATGAACTCCTGAAGTTCTCTTATCTCCTAGTAGACCAGGTGAGACGTAAGACAGGTGAAAAATCCACCTGCACTCTTCAAGGTAAATTCCAAAAAGTTAAATCAACCACATAGTAGTCAAATTTAATTTTTTTTAATTATTATTATCAAATATATTTAAAAAGTTTTTGGGTCAATTGAAGTTTCTTTGTATTGAAGTGTGTATTGTATTTTATATAGCTGAAAACACTTTGTCACCATTAATTAGATAAAATTAATAATTAGTTAATGAATTAATTGTTGACAGCTTGATTAATTACTTTCATTCATTCATTCATTATGAAGGTTTATGAAACTGCACGATCACTATACTCGTATGTCAATAAAAGTTTTAATTAAGGTCTATGCATTTTGTTTGGAATTATCCACCTATCTTTTTTTTAGTCAGCTCTGAAAAGATGTTTCGCCCTACCCGGAAGTTTCCCCTTATTAATTTTAGCTGTCACTTGGTCTTCACGGTTGTCAAAGCATGGCTTACGACAGGTCGGGCACCAGGACCTCAGAAGTCGATAGAAGTGCGGAAGTAGATGCAGGCTTCCGCGGTACGGTATAGTGCGGTTCATGAAATGAGGATCTAAATAATTAATGTGAAAAAATATATTTAAAATTTATGTGTAATTCTTTTTTTTAGTCCACTGCTCTCTGTGACTCTCTGCCAGCCGTCTTCCGCAATTGTCTCTATCTGGATGTAAGGTGTTCGTAGTTTGTTTTCGTAGTTGCCACAGAACTCGTCTATTTCCACAGCTATTGGTTCTGCAAAAATAAGCTACTTCAACTTTGTTCGTTCAATTATAACGACTACTTTCGTTCTGTGTTTGATTTCAGAATTTCTAATTTATCATTCAGGAAAACTCTAAACATAAAGCATCGAAGTGACTGCACAGTTCAACAAAATTCTTCTAAATAAGTTGTACTAGAGTTATCCTTTATACCTATCTTAAATTGAAAATATAAAAAAAATAAACTTTAATTCGCCTTTATTTCAATATAAATACTCATTACTGTCGATAAACACCAAGAGAGAAGAGTTCTACGACATATCCTATTAAGATTAAATTTAATATTTCCCCACATATCGCCCCTAATGATGACCTGAGCTAGCATATAACGTACAAATAGTATAATGTTTGTTCACTATATGAATTAATCTCCTCCACAAAGCGTACCGTATCACCCACCCTCTGACGTCATCCAGTCTACGCCCCGTAGCAGCCGCCGTAACACCCCGTAGCAAACCGTAAACCACGTCCTCTGCTGCTATGCGACCCGGGGATGTTTTCACGTACTGAAAGGGTTAAGTCTCCTGAAAATTGAAGGGTTGTGCATAGCGTTCTATTTTTTCTTAATTTTTCAAATAAGTTTTGGTTTCTTCATCGTATATTGGTATAATGCTGAAGCTTGAAAATGTTCATATTGCTTCTGGATTTCTTTACTGACCGAGTTATTCCAATTTTGTGTAGTATTCACTACACAACACTTGAGAGAGTTTAGAGATGTTTTTAGAGATCTTGTAACCAGTGATATTTTTAAGGTCTCGATTTTATGTGTAAATTGTATTATAATAGGGATAATAGTTGTTATGTACTTATATGTATGTTGTAACTAATGTGACTTTGTTATGTTTTCAAAACTATTTTGTGAACGGGATGATCTGTAATTGGTTTTGTTCGATGATTATTTTAGGATATCATATATTTAGCTGTAGGTGAAGCTGAATAAGTGAATTAAACAAGTAAAGTTATATGATTATTAACGGGATATTTACCGTGGTAAGGTTGTGGAATGAGCTCTTCCCGTGTCCCGTGTTCTACAGTCTTCCCGTGAACATGGTGCATGTAACTGCGCCGAAATATCGGGAGCTCATTCCACAACCTTACCACGGTAAATATCCCGTTAATAATCATATAACTTTAGAGAACAACCGTCATAGTTTAAAACAGTGTTACACAAGTAAAATTTGAAAAATTTTATACCGACTTCCATTTCAATATATACTTCAGGTATATCTCAATTTTTTTAAAATTGAAAGCACCAACTTTCAAACAAAAAAAAAATTGAGAATCGGTTCACCCAGTCGAAAGTTATGTGGTAACAAAGATAAAAAAAATATACAGTCGAATTGAGTACCTCATCCTTTTTTGGAAGTCGGTAAAAAAAGTTGGATTTGGACCATAGGCAATACAAATAATTAATGTCAATCGCTGCAACGTAAGAAATAAATAACTTCTTTCATTAAATATATACTATGTGATCACAGGGTTCCATGTGAGGATTGTTTTTGCTTGTAGGTTGAATACATTGACGTTAATTATTCATAAGATTTGAAACTGTATTATGTGTATTATGACAAATAAATATTTGATTGATTGATTGATTCGTTCTTCCCTATCGAGTTGCAAAGTACCGGGATTAATACCACATTTCATTTAACAACCTTTTTTGTTTTTAGTATATTTATGGCCAAGGATCTTTGTGATATTGTTTTATTTGCGGATGACACATCTCTGATATTTAAACTAGATAGGAAAGATAGCACACTAATTCAAGTAAATAACGCTCTATCTAGTATCTCTTAATGGTTTTCAACTAATAATTTAGTTTTGAATTCAAAAACGACCAATTGCTTGAAGTTTTCTTTGCTTACTGTTCTATTTTTGGAGTCCCACGTTATGCTTGATGGGGTTAAACTCGTAATGGACAAGGCAACAGTCTTCCTAGTAGGCATTAAAATTGATGCAAAATTACAATGGGGTCCTCATATAAATGCACTCTCTGGGTGACTCAGTTCTGCTGCATATGCGTTACGTAAAATAAGAGAGATAACAGACGTTTCTACGGTGCGGTTAGTATATTTTACATATTTCCACAGCGTAATGTCATACGGGATATTATTGCTATGGGGTTCAGCGGTTGATATAGAGACCATCTTTATCCTATAGAAACGTGCTATTCGAGCTATATACGAAACGAGATTTATATAAAGAAATCAATATATTAACTTTGCCTTTCTTATATGCATTTGAAAATACAATATCGTGCCGTGTTTTCTTTTACAGTAGCTTCACCATACACATCATTAATCTTTTGAGCTATTTCTGCAGCGTCGGTGCAATGGTAGAACTTTATTCTTAACCATAGATAATACTATATACAAAGAACGCTATATTTTAAGTTTTCCATATTGTGAAAACACATATGTCAAAGAAAGTCAAATGGCGTGAAAACAAAAGAATTACGAAATTCGAAACACAAGAAAAGAAAACAAATAAATTTGAATTTGGAATGGCTAGCCAAACGCCAGATATTTGAGATCAAAGTTGCCATTTCGACAGTCAACATATCGCTACGAAGAAATAATAGTCAGGAACAGTAACTGCGCTAAAAAAAATGACCCAACAAAAGTCGTGTTCAAGTAGGCGGGGCTTAAAAGTCGTGTTCAGTACGTCATCAGTCGGACATTTTACTTGCAAGCGAGCACACTTCAAATCTTCGTGTATATTTTAATTTTTATCATTGTGAACTTCAGTTGTGGATCATCATGCCAGCATTCGTTGTGAAGTGGTGCAGAAACAATACACGATTTAAATGTCCAGGGATCACTTTTACTAGTAAATAATACCAAAATTATAATTATTGAAAGATGTTCAAATACGTTAACAATCGAGATGGTCAATACTATGCAAAATAAAGTCAGTAAATTTTTATTTAATTTAGGATGTATTTTTTCTTCAGGACTAAATATTGAAATGTATGTAATGTGTAATGGTTTTGCTTGTTATGTTTTATTCTCGCTTGCTTGCCGATTCAATGCGGCAAGATAAGTGCCTAGCTGCACTTAAGCTAGAAAAACAAGAGTATGACTGCCTGTGAAAACCAGCATATTACGTAAATTTTGACTGAAAACAATAAAATTAAGGATAATAAAAAAAATTATGGACCATGTTACACAAAACTGCATTACCTACCTACCAGTTGGTACAGTAAGTACCTACTGTTTTTTAAAATTATGTTATATAAAATATCATATTTCTCTTTTTATGCTGATGATTTGTCCCGAAGAAACATCAACAAGAGCCTTTATTCTGCGCAGCGCTGCGCGAGTTTAGGTATTTAACATTAGCGAGTTACTTACTAGCGCGCCCTGCGGCAGTGGCCTTACCGCTTGACCAAAATAGCGCGCATTAATATTTGGATCTTTTTTTTTATCTACCTTGTTTTTTATGTCACAAATAGACGTAGGGCAAAAAGGTGAAATAAAATATCACGCAGGACACATTTTATTTTTAATATCGACATTAATTAACATAAAATGATAATTATTAATCAAGTACATGTTATCTACAAGAGCATAGACTAGAAAAAAGTAAGATTTAACTCATGTACCTACCAAAAAGAGATGAGAATAGCAAATAAAACAACCATCAAATAGTTCCTGCTACCAGTTTCTGGATCCAGCATCAGGCCCTGGTCACCAGCTAGAAAAAATGTATCGCGAAGACGATTCATACGATCCCAAACACGGTGTGTCTACTATTAACCATCACATAGTTCCTGCTACCAGTTTCCGGCTCCAGCATGGATTCCTGGATACCAAGTATAAGCATAAGAAATTTGGTTAATAGCAAAATACTAGCCCCTCAAGGGTCGATGTTATTATAACAATGACATTTCTATTGTTGATGCACTAGATGTCATATAAAATTATTTGTTAGAATCCCACTTAGAAATGTTACCTCAATAAGTATCAGGAAGTTTTGAGCGCACTAATATTTAGTTGTGTAAGCGCGGGCGTCAGAGCGATACGTCCTCTGACCTCTCTCTAAGAGGCCTCAACCGCGTCTGACGATTCGTGACTGGCGCGACCGGTTTTACTCGTATGATTGATTTTAAAAACGTGTGTGTGTAGAAACCGCTCGGCAATAACAAACTAATAAACAATTTCTAAATGTAGTCTATGGAACTTGAACTTCTTAATCAAATAATGTTCTATTATATCAGGTAAGAACAATTGTCATATTATACTATATCAATCATTATTATGTGACCCTTCAAATACTCAGCAAAAACGCGAATTGGCGCTTCCAAAGCGTTTCCGCTCTAAAGAGATACTACAGACAATGAACAATAAACGATTGCCTACAGTTGGTATCTAATATAGGTAACTATATAGCATTAAAAAAACAGTTCATTGTTTGGTCAAATTAAAGCACGTTTAATTTTTCAAGCTAATGAAAATTCACCCTCTGCAAATTTTAAAGTGGTTTAGCTGAGTTGCTAATTAGTTTGTCAGTAATATCAACACAGTGCTTTTCTAAAGTAATTCTATAAATTGATTGAATTTTCTAAATTGATAATGAAGGTCGCTTATATACTCGTATATAAATTATGAATTCTGTGACCACTGAAACACATCCAGCTGGCAAATAACGACTTTTTTTTATGGTAAAATGTATAAGCCTAAAATGTTTCATAATCTTACTTTACTACATTGCGAAGAATCTCTTCTAATGTCTTCTAGACAAAAACTTACATACGAGATTTACGATTGATTTATTATTGAGTTGGTCCAGTCCACTTGTTGCATAACATCGTCCTCGCCGCTATGACTCTGCTGTCTTTGTAGACGTTGCAGCACGCGCGTAAACCAATCCCTGCTTTCCTTCTGAATTTAAACCAATCACCGAACATGTCTATTTGTAACCTCGGAAATAATTTGTATTTGGAATCATACGTTGTTTTGATTTGAAGGGCTACTTTTTGTGTGGAATTTGTTCTAAATTATGCTTCCTGACTATTATTTCTTCGTAGACATATCGCCAATTTTATATATAAGGGTATTATGAGTTATTATAAAAACGATTAAATAAACAATATAGTTAATTATACTGTTAACTAAAAATAGTTTCCATTCCATGTTGTTTGTAGCACAATCAATACTTATAATCCATTATTTTAATTTTACATCAATATTAATTAATTGAAAAATACACATGCAATACACAAAAATACAATTTAATAAATAGAAAGATCGCAGAAAAGACAAATGTCAATCCCAGTCCCAAAAATCCCCTTCAAATTCAATGTCTTTTTTTCTCCAAACGTCAAAACATCCTACCAGGACGTAAGGAACTAACAGAGCTTAGAGTAAATGAAATACAACAACATTGTATTCACAAAATAAGAAATTATATTTTAAGGTTGTACTGTCGCCAAAGCCAAGCCAAAAGGGGATGAGCACGGAATATTATTTTTAGGTAATGAAAACAAATGAAAAGCGTTTCAGTGTCATTATATTTCACAAAAACATGGAATTTTCTGCATATTTCGTAGCGATGTTACTAAGGCAACATGACTTGAGAGAGAAAGGAAAACCAACAATTAGGTGCGTCATTCTACGCAGGATATGTATAGTCGCATCTTACGCCTACGCGCCCCTCGATGCCACAGATTATCTAATATTTTCGGAGATACGCTTACCCCGATCGCACAGTGAAAGCGAGGGTACAGGATCCGGTTGCTTTGCGATAAAATAAACATTTTTATATTTTGTAAGAAATAACGTGAATATTATTTCGTTTGGTTCATACGCAGGGGTCAAACGCGTAGCGGTGTTATTACACGGGGTTCCAGATTGTAAAACGACCTTGCCTTTTATCTGGTCTATCTATTTATGTCTCTGTATTTTTATATTTTCTTTGACATAATACAGTAAAAGGTGATGAAAGGCAACTATTAGGTGGTAGGTCTCTTCAGCAAAAGGCCATTTTGGTACTACCGCAGTGCCAGATAGGGAAATAGGTACCACCATACCTTCTTCTAACGTGAAACAGTAATTGTTCGCAGTACTGCTTTGAAAGGGGTGCCGGCGAAAGAACAGGCGCATAAGACTTAATAGCTTAATGTCTCAGGGTTACAGATGCAGTTTAGTCCAGTTTCGTCACTTGCATGTGACGAAATAGATATGTTCCAGAGATTATCTCTTAAAACCAGGTAGGCCTCATGCTTATACCTAATTCTAATAACACTAGTAGTTCTGCAAACAGTAGACCTCGCGAGCACATACCTAGTCTTGTCAGCGGCAATTTTGCGCAGTACTTAACTACCTCTTACCTTACCCACCTTATTACCTCGGAAACCACTTGAGCAATTATGCTCATATTCGAAATTCCTCTTTATGGTCAGGTACCTATGTGTGTACCAAATTTTACCAAAATCGATCGGTAAATAGCGCCGCAGCAAACTTTGCTTCCTTTTTGGGAAAAGTAAACCTCCCACATAAAATCGCCGGAGACAAAAAATATATTATTAAATAGTAGAACATGCATACCAAGTTTCGTTACGATTGGTTGAATAATGCGGCCTGTACAGGAACACGTACATACAACCTAACAAACATCCGGACAGATTTATGTCAATTTGGTCAGTTAAAGCAGAGACGCTTCGCTCGCTCGGTCAATAAAGATTTTTCACAAGTATCACACGTTAGAATGTTGTTATAGCCATTTGAATTGGTCAAGGGATGGGCTGCCTATTGTTATGGTATAGTGAATAAATTGTTTCTTTCTTTCTTTATTGGAGATTGCTCGTAAATTCTAAAGTATATTTTTATTGTTTACGCCCAAAACACATCTCGTCTAGCGCTGGTCCGCTGGCCGTGCCCGTTTTCAGCACCCGCGTACGTTTCTGTTGTAAGGCTCGGTGGTGGGCGTGACGTACGGTGACTTTACGCGCCCCTTCGTACGGTTACGTCACTGCTTTGACGGTACCATACTAGGGAATCATGAACAAAAGGAACCAGCGTGCGTGTGAGAAGCCAAGAAAATCTCGCTAGATTCTAGATTGTCTAGAAGTCTCAATAAGTAATTAAAACTTGTTTAAGCTATCTTGTATTTTCTTTGAAAGCTGATAGATACGTTAGATAGATATATAGATTAGATATTTTTAAGATTAGATATATATGTTTGTATGGTATAGGTTGGCAAACGAGCAGGCGACTCACCTGATGGGAAGTGATCACCGTCCCCCTCGGACATCCACAATACCAGAGGTCTCGAGGATGCGTTGCCGGCCTTTGAGGAAGGAATAGGCTCTTTTCTTGAAGGCTCCCAAGCCGTATCTGTTCGGAAACACCTCAAGTGGCAGCTGGTTCCACATAATAGTAGTGTGGGGCAGAGAGTGCCGTCGGAATCGCACGGTTGGTGACTCCCAGACGTCAACATGATCTCTATGAATTTTCCGTAGTGATGCCGATGGCGAAATTCAGCTGCAGGTATAGACCAAACAGTTCCTCGGAACACTCCCTATGATATATGCGGAAGAAGATGCAGAGTGATCCGAAAATATACGATAGATATTTAGAATATTTTTATTATTATTTATATACAGTATGCATAGTACAAATCATTTATTCAGATTGGTGGGAAAAATATTGAAAATAACAAACATTTTTTGGCATTGTTCCTCGGGTTTTATCGTATTAATTATGAAAACTAGTGAATTACAAACTCATAATGGTGCAGGAATGTTATGCAAGGACCATAAAAAAACAACTTGGTTTTCGATCATTGAAATTTATAGAGAGAAAAATTCCATCCTCGGACGGGATTCGAACCCGCGTCTTCTGACTCTCCGTGTCAGACGCCATTGACCAACTAGGCCACCGAGGTTCTGGTCCAAGCATCGAATTTTAACTCTCTATTTGACTAACCGTCTTGCCCCCGCAAGACGGAGCGACATCTATTGGACAGTTTAACAGTACCATCCAACTGGTTGTTGTTGGATTTCGGTGTTATTTTTGATTTATAAACATTGTGTAAATTGATGTATATTTTTGTTTTATGCTGTAATTTGACAGTACCTATAATATAAATTTGAATCGATTCAATTTATAGTTGAGAGCTCCGTCAAAAATGACAGTATGTTGATGTGCGCGTGATGCGCTAGCTATCATCTGTCTGTGTGTACGTGTATACCATTCCGTGAGCAACGTGAGCGTGGTTTCAACCCATTCCGAATGGCTGATAGATCTTACTTGTCAAAAGCGCAATATTGGTAGTTCACTTGTTCAAAAAAAACTAAAATAAACTAACGAACTAAAAATTTGTTATGTTAGTCCTTATTCTGCTAACAATAAAATCCAAAATTGTTTAACACTTTTTTTTTTATTTATATATTACACATTTAACATAATCTTTATTGTTTTGTACCATTAAACCAGACATAGTTTGTATTGGTACTCAGATTCGCAACGTACACTGCTTAATATTAAACATAATATTAAACTTAACTTTATGGTATCATTACAAAAATAGGGTATGCCTTATAAATTTGTGTCTTAACTACTTACTAATTATGCGGTAGGCAAACACTCATTCAATACTCAGTGCCGTCATATTGTGTTCGTGGAATAACTTCTTATCGTGAACTGGTTCTGCCGGACGGCGTAAACACTCATATACAGGATGAATCGATTTGTAATGCAGTGAAGGGGTAAAATACGAACGTTATAAGATGTTAATATACCATTAAAATAAATAATAACAATAACAATAATTTAAATTAATTAATTAAAAATAACTGATTGACTGATATGTGTTTTGTTTATTTAATATTTTCATAAAAGTATTTTTTGTATTTAAGTTTGTAATTTGTTATGTTAATTTCTTTTTGTATGTTTTGTGGGATGTTATTAATTATGGTTGGGATTAAGTATTCGACAGTTCGCTTACCATAATAATTTGTTGTTGTAGGTACTATTAGTTTATTCTTACAAATATTCCTCGTTGTTATTTTATGGGATACGGGTATTTGTATTTCTTTATTATTAAATTGTTCAACTAATAGGGCCATATGAAGTCTTATATGTACAGGCAATATATTGCAGTACTTGAAAATGCCTATGATATTATCTTTATATTTCTGTTTTATTTTATCGGGTACAATGCGTTTTAATAGCCTTACTTGTAGATTATATATTCTTTCAATATATGTTCTAAACGTTCTACCATAACTCGTAATACCGTATGAAATAATTGATTCTGCTAAGGCTGTGTACATGTTGAGTAGTATTTTATACGGTACCTTTGGTTTTAGAATGTAGAACTTAGCTAGTATAGCTCGCAGTTTGTTGCATATATAGTCTATATGGAAGCTCCACTTAGAATGACACTTTCAAAAATTGGATTATTCTATTCGATTTTGTGTTATTTTAGATCAGTTTAGCGAGCACCAAGTTACGTGACGACTAAACTGTCTAAAATATGCCCCCAATTCAAGAGAAATTTCTTATTTTAATACTGTCATTCGGAAGTGTTATACTAATTTGGATTTTAGCCTAAACAAAATAAGTACTGCCATAATTTACAGATTTTTAGTAAGAGAATGCTAACAGAATCGACACCATTTAATCTGAATGGAAAATAGTGATAATATCGGCAAAATCAGTGTTGACGCCACTCGGAAATCACCCCATATAATATGTCTGTCTTTTAAAGTTATGTCAATTACTTACTAATGAATTAATACTTTTTCATGTTAAAATATACGCAATTGTATCGCCAAAAGGGCCTTTTAACGCGTACGCTGCGAAAACTATCGACAATAGAGCAAGTCATGTAGGTATATCTACAAAAAAGTCTGCAGTGACATGTGTCTAACTATTACAGTTATGTCGAAATAACTACTGTTTCACGTTAAAATATGCAATAAAAACAAACTAAGCCCATTATTCGTACCTTGGTTAATCCTTATAATAAAAAAGAAAGGTTATTTTCTTTTGTTTGTTTGTAATGGAAACGCAAAAATTACTTATCCAATTTAAACAATTCTTTCAACAGTAGAAAGCAAAAATCTGCAATGCCATATGTCTAACTATTACAGTTATGTCACAATAACTATATTTTTTTCACATTAAAATATGCAATAAAACGCCGATACGAACTAATCCCCATTGTTCGTACCTTGGTTAATCTTAATAATAAAAAAGAAAGATTACATTTTTTATATGTTTGTAATGGAAACGCAAAAATTACTTAACCCATTCAAGCAATTCCATCAACAGTAAAAAACTACATTATGCCTGAGTAACAAACGCTATATTTGATACGATATCTTCTCCGCGGGTGAAACCGCGGAGCGCAGCTAGTTCATAATAAAGACACTGAAAAAGTTTTTTTTTCTCCAATCATCGGTGGCCAATTTCTTTTCTTCACCTTATGAAAAATACAAACCTTTGCTACTAGGAGTGTATAACTACTAAGTGGGAAACTCGATGATGAAAAGCTAACACGTTCTATGTCTGCGTGAATACGAGGGAGGCCTCAAGTTTTCCTACTCACACATAGACAGGAAAATGGATTACATGAATACGAGGCCTCTAGTTTTCCTACTCACACATAGGCAGGAAAACGGTGGAGCTTTTTAACTTTTTTGCGTTGGACTTTAAAAAAGCTTTTCCGGTATTCGTCTTTGAATTTTCTCTACCAGGACTCTACGAATAGAAGGAGTTGGAGAATCTTAGGAATGCGAATGAAAATTGGAATTCTCCACGAGGGGAGAGTTCCTTTCCTTTTCATAAAGGAGGTTTTCCCGCATTTGGGTATTTTTTGTACCAGGGAGGCATATAAGAGAGGTGGTTGTGAAGAATTCAGACTATTCTTGGAATGGTATTCGAATGTTTTGATATTTGACTTTGTGAATGTGTGAGTAAGCCGGTAGGGCACTGGCAACAACATTTTGTAGAAATGAATTAAAAGTAGTAGCTTACCCGCCCGCGGGGTCACTCGCTTGATCTACGAGAGACGAAGTCACAGAAATTATAAGATATATGTTTTTAATTATTACGTTAATTTAACTAATCTGAAAACTGCAAGAATAAAAGAGCTGTTTATGGACTGAAAATGCTGCAATATAAATACAGGAAAATCGTATATATAAATACGGACACGACCATAAGCATAAAACTATATTTATTATATTCACCCGCGTGGTGATAGATGATGATGAGACTGAATTAAATATAGCATAGGTTACTCTGTTACTGTGATTACTGTTACTCAGGCATAATGTAGCTTTATATTCTTGAAAGAATTGTTTGAATAGGTTAAGTAGTTTTACGTGTAGGTACCTATTACAAACAAAGAAACGATCACATATCTTCTTTATTAGAGTAGATAAGGATTAATACCAAGATACGAATAATGTGACCTGGATTGTACAGGCGTTACTATTGCCTATTCCAAAATGAAAAAGGATATACTGGGTGTTTGGTAGAGGGACCGACAAACCAAATGAGCGTGTTCGGGGAACTAGGAGAATACAAGTTGGCCAAAAAAAATCCCTGACACCCCAATTTTTTTAAACTAAATCAGTTAGTTAGCTCTGTTTTGTATCCAATTTTGCTTTGAGTGGCCTGAAGGTGTATTAGAGACCAAATTCAACTAAAGACATCAGGTCTAAAACAGATTTTACAAATGTTATGGTGGTAAATAGGTACAATTTCGGAGAAAAAGGGAAAAATCACAAAAAAAGTTTAAACATATTGGGGTGTCGGGGATTTTTTTTGGCCAACTTGTATTCTCCATGTGGTCCCCCGAACACACTCATTTGGTTTGTCGGTCCCTCTACCAAACACCCTATATTGTGACATAAATGTAACAGTTAGACATTATGGTAATGTGGACTTCTTTGTGGATATTGACGTCTTCTATAAAACTGTACTTTGCTTTATTTCCAATAGCATAGACTAAATGATCAGTAATTTCCGCAGGGTATACGCGATATAAAGACTTTATTTCGTATTTTTTCCACACCTTGGGTTACATTATCGAAGTTCCTTAATTTTTTGAAAATATTATATAATATGTTCACCTATGTTCATCTGGGAAAATGTAGGATTCTAATGGTGAAAGAATTTTTCTAATCGGTTCAGTAGTTTCGGAGCCTATTCAATTCAAACAAACATACAAAGCTTTCCTCTTTATAATGCATCAAGGTCGCACGGCCAAACACAATAGAAATTTCATTGTTATAATGACATCGACCCTTGAAGACGTCCAAACTATTGCACGTGATGGCACCGGTTGTCTATAATCGGCTGCCTGACCATGTGCGAAATGCTACGTCAAGTAAATCTTTTAAAATCCGCCTCAAAAAGTGGCTTGTTAAGCAATCAATCTACAAATTGGATGACATACTGCTATGATTTTATTAAATTTTATTAATTTAAATTAATTATACGATTTGACTAATTATGTTTTGACGGTATTTTTAATTTTAATTTTGTATTTCTGTATTGTTTATTATATAATTATATTGAATAGAATTGAATTTACTTATTTGTGTTATTATTATTTCGAATTTTATAAGTAATTGTCTATAATGAATTGTACTGATTATGATACTTAGTATTTTATGTTATTACAACTACCTAGTAAGGTATGATTATTTTTTGTTGACATGTAACTTATTTGTTATTAATAAAATACTATGACTACTATGACTATGAAGGGATAATATTAGTTTAGAAGTGCAGAAAACCTGCAGACCCTAAGGAATTGAGATCTAGAATAACACCTACGTTAATGTATTGTCAAAACTACGGTTACTCCACTAAGATGCACGTGACTTCCCTGCTTATCAGCAGACTCAACAGCAGACAGACCAAAAGCACGAGTCTGAAAATAAAAATATCATCTAAACACGTTACTAATATGAACTGATGAATAATTGCATTAAACTGTTGCTATAGATCCGATTATGGCCATTTCCTTCACGTAGATCTATTTGACTTTTAAACTACATATTAACTAAATTAACTGTATACGTATACATACTGTCCATATTAGTAACATATTCAGATGATATTTTTATTTTAGACTCGTGCTTTTGGTCTGTCTGCTGTTGAGTCCTCGCATACTGGTTACTGCTGTCACCGATAGCTAGTTGATTTTCCCTTATCACCAGCATATCCTCAAGAGTTCAAATCTAGAAGCATCATTCCCAACACGTTACTATAATGCATCAAAGGTCGCACGGCCAGACACAATAGAAATTTCATTGTTATAATGACATCCCTTGAAGGGATAAAATCACACGTCGACCTCTACTCGATTTAGTTAACTTTCCCTGCTCAGCAGCAGACAGACAGCAGAGAGAGCCTACGATAGTGCATGTCTAGACCCTACACGTTATTTATGTATTTTTGTCTTTGCTAAAAGTCAAAAGTTGGCACCTCGCGCCATTTTATCCAGAGATACGCTCATCTTTGACCCTCAAGGTCTAAATTTTGTAAGTTTTACATAAATTGTAAATAATTGTAGTGAAATAAAAGGGCTGATACCTAAGTTGTGCATCATAAAACAAAAATGTAACATCATTATTATAGTTATATTTATATATTATATAGGGTGTTTGGTAGAGGGACCGACAAACCACATGAGCGTGTTCGGGGGACCACTTGGAGAATACAAGTTGGCCAAAAAAAATCCCCCGACCCCCCAATATGTTTCACTTTTTTTTGTGATTTTTCCCTTTTTCTCCGAAATTGTACCTATTTACCACCATGTTATGGTTTGTAAAATTTGTAAAAAACTAAAAACATCCGGTCTAAAACATACTTTACAAATGTTATGGTGGTAAATAGGTACAATATTGGAGAAAAAGAGAAAATTCACAAAAAAAAGTTTAAAAAAATTGGGGTGTCGGGGATTTTTTTGGCCAACTTGTATTCTCCAAGTGGGCCCCCGAACACGCTCATTTGGTTTGTCGGTCCCTCTACCAAACATCCTGTATAGTGTTGACGAATAAAAAGTTTATAAAGCCTTTACAAAGTTTCAGGTTTTCCAAAAGGAGTATTTTGCGAATCTATAATTTAGTAACAAATATTGTATGCCTATGTCAAAAAACTTTTCTGTCGAAGTCAATCCGCACAATATAATAGGTACTTTTGAACTATCGTGGTACCGACTTCAACAGGTTATTTCACACTTTTCAGTGTTCAAGTCGGTTCCATTTTCTACCGACTTCCAAAAAGGAGGAAGTACTCAATTCGACTGTTTTTTTTTATGTTTGTTACCTCATAAGTTTCGACTGGGTGAACCGATTTCCAAATTTGTTTTTAAAGCTGGTGATTCCCATGTAAAATTTATCAAATTCGGTCTAGTAGTTTTTGAGTTACACTCCTGTAGCTGATTTTTACCAAAGTAATAGAATGGAAGTCGGTATTACATTTTTCAAATTGCACTTGTTAGGTTATAAAACATTTTTCACCCTTTTTAGTGACCCTTGCTACTTCCGGGACCGATTGTCATTCACCGTCAATTACGATATCATCAAGATAGGCGAAACACTTTTCAGTTATTGGAGTGTAACTCAAAACAGCTTGACCGAATTTGATGAAATTTAAATGGGACCACCTCGAAAGTATTAGTCTACCAACAAAAAATAAATATCAATATGGGACGGAAAGTTATACGTGTTCATACATAAAAAAATACGCGTATACTCGAAAACCTCCTCCGTATTTTGAAGTCGGTTAAAAAGTATAGTAAGTAAGTTTATTTTTAGAATATTTTTTGTTAAGTTTAAGATATCATTCATTATAATATTAATTAATATTGATATTATATTGCATATTTCTGTAACAAATTAAAATAATCAATTTCTAACTCCAACTGGTATGTGCTCGTGATGAAGTCATATTCGTTAAAGATGCCTGCCTACTTTAGCCATTTCGCTAAATTAAGTACTGTTGCATTTTTCTAATCGTATTTTCTAGTTTTAGATACAATTAGCTGCTCTACAGAGCTTTAATTCGCTCCATATAAGCTCTAACAAAATATTCGAGTTTTTTCCAAAATCTCATTAATATCCTAATTCAAATGGAAATGACACACACTTGAAGCGTTTGCTTCAAGTGTGTGTTTTTCATATTTTTTCATTATTTTTTCATTATTTTTTGCTTTTTCATTCATCATCATCATCATCATCATCTCAGCCGTAGGACGTCCACTGCTGAACATAGGCCTCCCCCATGATTTTCCAAATGGACCGGTTGGAAGCGGCCTGCATCCAACGTCGTCCAGCGACCTTCATCAGGTCGTCTGTCCACCGTGTCGGTGGACGACCTATGCTGCGCTTGCCGGTCCGTGGTCTCCACTCCAGAACCTTTCGGCCCCATCGGCCATATGTTCTGCGTGCTATGTGCCCTGCCCACTGCCACTTCAACTGGCTAATCTTCTGAGCTATGTCGGTGACTATCGTTCTTCTACGGATCTCCTCATGTAGGAAATACGTACGACGTTCTGTCGTGCGATTCTCTAAGAGCAAACATCGTTGCATCTTTGACAACATCCGTGAAACAAATGACGAGATGACAAGAAACGTTGGAAAAACTACCATACAAGGGCGATATCTCATAAAGTATTTGACATCGGTGAGCTCGTCGACGAGCGCATCCACGAATCATTAGAGAATCGCACGGCTGAACGCTTGCACTTTTTTATCCGGACGTCCAACCGGAAGTACCCGTTTACCGTTAATTTTACTGAGAGATCATAAACGGTAAACGCATACCCCGGATAAACCCCCGGGTTATCCCAGCTAAAACCGGTTATCATAGAGTTAAGCTACCAGGCAAACATAAACCAAAGGCGGTCGTTAATCCGTGAACCGGTTCGCTATTGCGGGGCTGGATTGCCACGCAAAAAGTTTTCAACTGAACTTTTCCACGAACGTGGCTCCAAAGTTTTAAATTGGAGCCAACGAGTTTTAGTGATGTAGAAACTTAATCCCAAACAAGCACTAAAATAAATTGGCCTAATTGTCTTTAAACGAACTTACATAAAAGCTGGTTACTGTTGGGTTTTCCTACTGAAACTGTGAAAAAATGGTGCATCCTTTCAATTTCAATCCAATCCCGTTAACAAATAAAAAAAATTGCCCTGTATGTCATGATTGAAATCTGACCGGCATTTGTCCAGTTATTTACGTAAATTAGTTCAAAGTACAGAAAAATATTTTTTTCTGCAAGTACTAAAATCAAGACGAGAATTGTCATCGACAATCATTAGATATATTTTTCTTAACACAAATATAATCCAATTCATGAAATACACTAGAATCGTTCTCTTTATAAAAAGGCATGTCTTTAATATAAACGTCATTGATTGTAGACACACACACACTATGATCAACCGAATGCCTCCCCTATGACGTAGCCGTGGTGGAAAATCAGTACCAGGAGTATAGCAAAACGTCGAAGAAAGGGGTTGAAATATCACCCCTTTTGACTTTGCCGTTGCAATTTAATCTCCACCATTCTGCAGACAAAGAAGAATTTCCATTGAATAGTTAATGTGGTATTGCTACAGTTATCTATCCATTGCAATGTAATCTTAAAACCTAATGGCATAAAGTAGAATTTACTTTGGTAGTTGGCGAATCGCTACGAATCAATATCAACCCTCGTTTTGACGTAGCGAGGGCGTAGCTCCGTAGCACATACTAACTAGTGAGTAGTCTGTGGTCCCGGTCATCCGGTACTTTCTATCCTTTTCTAGAGCTCTCTTTCTAGAAAAGCTATGAAGGTAACATTGTTTTTTTTTTAATATAGGGTCATGACTCGCTTTGAAACTTGTACCAGTTTCCGTTATACCGTATTTAAAACGTCATTCGATTTTATTGTTCTTAGACTTTAATGTTTTGAAAATGTAAATAACTTTTAGGAAAACATCATCATGAAATATTTATATTCTTTATGTTTTAACCTTGGCATGTTTAACTGGATATGTACATAAGTAAGCTACAAAATTTTTGCATGTTACATGTTTGCATGTAGGCTTCGTTTTATGTGGTACTTGTAACAAGCCTAAGAGTTTTCCGTGATATTTAGAGTAGTAGTAACAAAATGATTGATTTTTATGCTAAAGCCGTGAAAATTTTTAAGGTTCCTTAATACTTTTAAAAATTATATCTATTTATAATTTTAAAGTTATTAAATTTAATGATATTTCACCATCCACATCGCTATAATTCAAATAGCTCAGAACTAGTGTGAGTTGGCTGCTGATGGGACGATTTCGGATTCAAACCGTATCTCAGTCTTAAAGCTTATTACTTAATTATTCACTTCCCCGAAAATTAACCGAAGTGTAGAGCTTAAAGCTTTGCACGACAGTGCAACAGTCACAGGCAGTCTTGAATTTCATCATCAAACTAAGAGCTTCGTCGTCCCGTAATTTAGCCTATGCCACAAGGTTTCATCCGCGTGATGATGGATGGTGATGATGACGAATAAGTATCCTATATGTTATTCCAACGCCTCATCTAATTACATACCAAATTTCATTGAAATCCATTATGTAGTTTTTTCGTGAAAGAGCAACAAAAATCCATACATATACATACATACATATATCAAAACTTTCGTATTAGTATAAAAATTGACGTAACGTGACGTTGGCCAGTAAAGATGATGAGATTTAGATATTATTTTTGAGACAACATCCAAACAAGGTGTTCAGCAGGCCTAGACAAAAGATGTTTCTGTTAACGTTAAGGCGCCGTCCAATCCTAATTTTAAAACAATTTACGATGCTTTACATAAGGTTAAGAATTGCTTACCAGAATAGACGATGTAATGCATAAATTCAATTGAATACGTGCTAATACTTTTTATATTTATTTTGTACAATCAAATGATTAAATTTTAATGATAAATAAAGGCCATAGTTCACTAGTAAATTTCACTGGGAATTTGAATATGCTACATTCATTGATATGTATTTGCCCATAATTGAGTAAAAATGCTTTTTCCCACGAAGCACGTAAGAAAAATTGCAAAATTTTAGGCATGTTGCTGATTTTTTTCTATCGAGCAAAGTTTGTTCGATCGTGTATTGGCTCCCATACTTCATAAGAATCATGAAATTTGGAACTGAATGAGTTCCAAATTTAATGATTCGACTTTGCGAAAACTTAGTTTTGCGACGCTTAAACCTAATAACCGAAGTTCGAAAAAAAACGTAGTGTAAATTGAATATACGTCCTTATGAAGTATGGGAGTCATTACACGATTGAGCAAACTTGGCTCGATAGAAAATAATCGGCAACATTACCTAATTTTTGCAATTTTTCTTACGTGCTTCGTGGGAGAAAGCATTTTTATTCAATTATGGGCCAAATATATTTCAATGAATGTATCATATTTGAATTTCCAATGAAATTTACTAGTGAACTATGGGCTCCTTTATCATTAAAATTTAATCATTTTACTGTACGAAATAATTATAAAAAGTATTAGCACGAATTCAATTGAATTTTCGCATTAAATCGTCCATTCTGGTAAGCAATTCTCAACCTTATGTAAAGCACCGTAAATTGTTTAACATTAGGATTGGACCGCGCCTTAACGCCAAACGACAACTTCAAAATGTATGGCATTGACATTACCTGTGGAAAAGTCACGCGACGTCGCGTCGCGCTAAGTTCGTAGACACATTTTTGTCTGTAGCGTGTGCGGAAACACGCCTGTTTGAATTTTGTCTAGGCCTGCTGGTCCCAAAGTAAACAGAGCCTGTTCTATGATAACCTGATGTCTGATAAATATATTTATATACATATACATATACATATACATATACAGACTGTATGTACCCCCATGTCGTCTGGACCTTGTCAAACGCAATGTTTATTACCATGGCATTGGTAATAAACATTGCGTTTACATAAAGCCAACTGTGACAAAAGATTATGTGATTGTAAGTCTTTAAACAGGTCAAATGTCATCAAATATCTGGGTCTTAATTGACGAAAACTTAAACTTTAAAAATCACCCTCTCAGCTCGGGTACGAAAAGTCATAGGTGTAATGAAAAATTTGCGTGTAGTTGAATCTCCAGACATCCTAATGAGCGTTTATTTTGCTCTAGTCCAATCTCTCCTAACGTATTGCATTACCTGTTGGGGTAGTGCAGCTAAGTCAGCTATAATCGTTGTCGAAAGGGCACAGAGATCAGTACTAAAAGTTATGATGAAGAAACCGCTCAGATATCCGACCATACACGTGTACAAAGATAGTGGAGTACTGAACGTTGGGCAACTCTTTATTCTTAAGATATCGCTATACGTCCATAAATCTGTTGTGGCCGACGTTAATCACGACAAAACTGCAAAGCGAAGACCATACAAATTAGCTATTCCAAGCGTAAAAACTGGATTCGCCTGCCGTTTTGGGCAATCTATCAGAGTGCATGTCTACAACACAGTTAATAAGCTATGCAATATAAGTGGAAAGTCCACACATGAAGTAAAAAAAAATACTTATCAAATACTTGACATCCATGAGTTATGATGAGACTGAAAACTTACTTCTTATAAAATGCTAAACTTTTTACAATGTGTCACAGTGTTTGTACAAATTGTGTATTGTTTATATGTATATATACTTATTAATCTGTATCTAAATCTTATTTAAGAAATTTATAATATATATATATTGTAAAGCGTCTTATTTTAGTTGTTTATTTATTTTTAATTTTGTAATTTAAGTTTATATAACTCCATCGATTTATTTGTTAATCCGAGGCAATCAACCATGTAAAATCAAATCGTATGTAGGTCCCCGCGATACAGGCTTAGCCTAGTGCGGGAACCTTAGCTTTATCTATTTTTGTTTATACCTTGAGTTCGTCATAAACTACTGTAATATACATTAGTTTAAATTTTATAAAACTGTTTTTGATGTTTATGATGCAATAAAATATTTTTCATTTTCATTTTCATTTTTTTCATTTTTCATGGCATTACGATTTTCAATAAACTGCCAAATGACTTCAAAGATCTACCATTAAACATATTTAAATTGAAATTAAAAATATGGTTATTAGACAAGTGTTTTAATGATATTAAGGAATATTTGACTTATAAAAATTAACTTTGCTGACATTTAATATTTTACGATTTTAATATTGACATTAAAATTTAAGCAGACTTCTATGTGACTAATCTAAATCAGTTTTCAATTTTTTTGAATGATTACATTTAAGGTTTGACATTGTTATTAATAATTTTGATAAGATACATTTAAATACTTTATTTTAAAATTGTACTTAAAACTATTTTGCACGCCTTGATGAGGCAGAATGTAATGGATCCTTTCTATTTTAACTATAAGAACTACTGTACCTATTAAGTACCATTTCTCGGAAATAAAAATTTATCATTATTATTATTATACACACTCTGAAGCAGGTCAAACAGATACGATCATACACACAAATGTTTAACCTGTCCGGGGATCTCGAAATGCAGGGCTGCTACCAACTGCGCCAACCGGCAAGTATTTTTAATGTTATGTTATAAGGTTAAGTTATGTTTTTTATGTAATGATATTAAGTGGAAAACCCTGCCTAGAACAGACGCAGTTCTTCACAAGTAACGAACTGCACTATGCCCATAACCCTGAGATATTAAGTTATTAAGTCTTATGTACCTGTAATTTCGCCGGTAACCATACCCTTTAAACAAAACACAGTATTGCGAACATTACTGATTCACGGTACAAAAAGTTATGATAAAGACGAAAATGATGTAAAGACGGTCACACTCATAATTGCGAAAGTTTGTTAGTATGTGAGTGTTGGGTAAGAATGTTACTTCTTCACGCTGAAATAACTCAACGGTTTAGATTGAACTTAAAATGGGGATAGAGTACTTATGCAATAATTCAACGGATTAAGATTAAAATATACGCTTAATAATACCCATGAGTAACTTGAAGTAATTTTATCTATTCGTACGAATAATAATAAGTATTAGGCAATATCTATCTATCTATATCTATTATTATAATATAAAAATGAACCCCTATTTCTCCAGATCACGCTATAACTTGGGAACGGCTATACCGATTCCATTCATCTTTTTTAAAATGTTTTCTAATACTTCTTAGAAGGTTGAATCCAGTTAATAAAGTTAATCATACCCATGATTAACTTGAAGTAATATAAAGTAATTTTATCTACGAATAACAATAAGTATAAGGCAATATCTATCTATCTATATCTATTATTGTAATATAAAAATGAACCCCTATTTCTGCTGGTCACGCTATAACTTGGGAACGGCTATACCGATTCCATTCATCTTTTTTAAAATGTTTTCTAATACTTCTTAGAAGGTTGAATCCAGTTAATAAAGTTAATCATACCCATGATTAACTTGAAGTAATATAAAGTAATTTTATCTACGAATAACAATAAGTATAAGGCAATATCTATCTATCTATATCTATTATTGTAATATAAAAATGAACCCCTATTTCTGCTGGTCACGCTATAACTTGGGAACGGCTATACCGATTCCATTCATCTTTTTTAAAATGTTTTCTAATACTTCTTAGAAGGTTGAATCCAGTTAATAAAGTTAATCATACCCATGATTAACTTGAAGTAATATAAAGTAATTTTATCTACGAATAACAATAAGTATAAGGCAATATCTATCTATCTATATCTATTATTGTAATATAAAAATGAACCCCTATTTCTGCTGGTCACGCTATAACTTGGGAACGGCTATACCGATTCCATTCATCTTTTTTAAAATGTTTTCTAATACTTCTTAGAAGGTTGAATCCAGTTAATAAAGTTAATCATACCCATGATTAACTTGAAGTAATATAAAGTAATTTTATCTACGAATAACAATAAGTATAAGGCAATATCTATCTATCTATATCTATTATTGTAATATAAAAATGAACCCCTATTTCTGCTGGTCACGCTATAACTTGGGAACGGCTATACCGATTCCATTCATCTTTTTTAAAATGTTTTCTAATACTTCTTAGAAGGTTGAATCCAGTTAATAAAGTTAATCATACCCATGATTAACTTGAAGTAATATAAAGTAATTTTATCTACGAATAACAATAAGTATAAGGCAATATCTATCTATCTATATCTATTATTGTAATATAAAAATGAACCCCTATTTCTCCAGATCACGCTATAACTTGGGAACGGCTATACCGATTCCATTCATCTTTTTTAAAATGTTTTCTAATACTTCTTAGAAGGTTGAATCCAGTTAATAAAGTTAATCATACCCATGATTAACTTGAAGTAATATAAAGTAATTTTATCTACGAATAACAATAAGTATAAGGCAATATCTATCTATCTATATCTATTATTGTAATATAAAAATGAACCCCTATTTCTGCTGGTCACGCTATAACTTGAGAACGGCTTTACCGATTCCATTCATCTTTTTTTAATGTTTTAATACATCGTAAAAAGTTCTTACATTAAAAAAATTCAAGAAAAGATGGGAGGTTATGGCGAGGCTGAAGACCGAGCCAACTACGCGAACGAAGTTGCGGGCAGTCGCTAGTATTTTATAAAAATGTTTTTTGACAGAGGGACATTTCACGTGAAGCGGACAGGGAAAAAAAAGTGAGGTTCTGAAAATCGACCACATTCGGCCCATTTGTACTTCTAGTAGGTATGAATGTGTACGCAAAATATTTTTTTTGTATAGTGTATATTTACTAAGTTATAGGTTTCAAAAGAATTGTCGTTGATTGGTACTACAATTTTTCGAAAGTAATTTTTCGAATATAACAAATCTACTATAAAATATTTTACATAGCGATACATATTTAAAATATACTGTTCTTTTTGACAGTAAAAAAAAATTTAAAAAAAAAAAAAAATATGGCCAAAACCGAAAGTAAACTTTTCAAACCAGAATTACAGTCACTTCGACCAATTTTTTTTTATTTTTTTTTCTTTCAAAATATAGCTTAAATGATAATGAAAGTACACTAGAAAATTTAAAATGGGATCTCTATTAGTTTAGGAGATACGTTGAATAATATACACCCGCGTCGCAAGGGGCGTCATATGTAGCGCTTGCAAGGTTGAGCAGTTTGCGCGATATTGCAACTTTATTAATATTTTATATCGTTTTAGCGTATATTTAACCTCATTTAATGATATGAAATAAGTTTTATTAATATAATATAATATAAATATAACTACATAATACAAAATTTATAAGTTAATAATATATTATAAAGAAAAAACGTTTTTGGAGCAGTAGAAAAGTTTTATTATTTGCGAAACGTGACTAATAGCGCCATCTGTTAGTAACGTGTAGTACTTTTTTGTCTCAGATAAGAGTCAAACGGTCAAACCTATCTACAAGAAAGAGATAGAAATATGACGCCTAGCGGTTTCGTAACTTAAAGTTTAGTGTTGCTTTAACCGCTCAGCGACTTGTGCACGTTTTAATCTGTGACAGTTGTTATTATTAATGGCGATGATCGATGTTTTAACCCATTTCACTTGGTACTTCATCGAAAATTTAAAAATTTAAGGAAAATATCTAAATGTTTAGCTCAAAAGTGGAGTTTTTCACAAGATCTTTACGTATGTGCCTCCTGCAGGAAACGACTTTTGACTGAATCTCCTCCAGTAGCTAATGAAGACATTGTGCAATGCAGTCAAACATCTAGTGAACCTTCGCAAAACATTGAAGATGAACCGTTTATTCCCGAAGATAAGTTTAAACATATTTCCACCCAAACCGACACATCCATAGAAAACGAAGAAATTTTAAAGCAGCTAAAGGAGAAATTCAATCATCCTTCTACTTCTACTTCTATGAAGACTATGATATTAACAATAGCACCCACGTCATGGAGTGAAAATAAACTTGCAGAAGAATTTGGAACGTCCAGGCGACAAGCAAGAAAAGCAAAACAACTTGTCAATCAGTTCGGTATCTTATCCTCTCCGAACCCACGCGGTGGTCGTAAACTACCAGCCGAGACGGAGAACTTGGTTAAAGATTTTTATCTACGAGAAGACATTAGCCGCATAATGCCTGGTAAAAAAGATTTTATATCTGTTAAATTAGACGATGGAAAAAGAACGCACATACAGAAACAGCTCCTTCTCTGTAACATTGACGAACTTTATCAGAGGTTTAAAGATGAATACCCTAACATCAAGGTAGGCTTAACAAAGTTTTTTACACTAAGACCCAAACAATGTATCCTCGCAGGCGACTCCGGAACACATATGGTATGTGTTTGTACTTACCATCAAAACGTGAAATTGATGTTGAATGGAGGAGACATTGCTAATCTTACAGCTGGGTCTGCTATGCAACTTTCATCTTATAAGGATTGCCTTCGCCAGATGATGTGTCCCAATCCAACACTGACGTGTCATTTAATGACTACTAAGACACCGCCAAATGAACGCTGTAATTCTTGTCCAGGCTTAAGTGCAATTCGAGAGCATTTAAAAATACAATTTGATAACAATCAAGTCACAGAAGTGCAGTTTGAAAAATGGGATGGCACAGACCGCTACACGATATCTACTCGACTTTTATCTTCCGATAGTTTTGTAGATGAGTTATGTGACGCTTTGGACCTTTTGAAACCTCATGCTTACATTGCAGAGCAACAGGCGGTTTATTTTAAAACTCTTAAGGAGACTATCGATGAAGGTCAAATTCTCGTACAATGTGATTTTGCAGAAAACTATAGTTTTATTGTCCAAGATGCTGCTCAATCCTTTCATTGGAATAATGCACAGGCAACGCTTCTAACGTCAGTTTTTTACTACAGAGACGGTAATGAAGTAAAACACGGAAGCATTGTTATGATTTCTGACGACCTGAAGCATGACACAGCCACCTTTTATGCTTTCCAAAAGCTACTACACAAGCATCTTTTAGAAAAATCGATAGTTGAATCAAAAATTATATACATAACTGACGGGGCTTCCCAACATTTAAAAAATAGATTTAACTTTGTGAATCTGTTTTATTACAAAGAAGATTTTAATGCAGATGCAGAGTTGCATTTACATGCAACATCTCACGGAAAGGGGCCATGCGATGGTCTAGGGGGGAATCTGAAACGTTTAGCTGCGCGTGCAAGTTTACAGTTACCTCCAAGTAAAGCAATTATAACACCAATGCGATTATATGAATGGGCAAAATCATCTTTAAAACAAACCGCCATTTATTTCTGTTCTAAAGATGATATAGAGCGTCAGAGAATTTTTTTGGAACCCCGGTTTGCGTCTACGGTCACCATTTCAGGAACCAAAAAGTTTCACAGCTTCATTCCAACAACCACAGGCCTTCTTGTAAAGAGGACCAGTTCTGCCATAGACTCCCATTGTAAAATTGTTAAAATTACAAAATAAACAGTTCTTGTGTTGTACCAATGTTGTTTTATTATGTTTGAACTATTTTATCACAGTAATTTATACAAGCCATTTTATTTGACGCACACCAACCGATCTAAGCAAGTGCTACATATGACGCCCCTTGCGACGCGGGTGTATATTATTCAACGTATCTCCTAAACTAATAGAGATCCCATTTTAAATTTTTCTAGTGTACTTTCATTATCATTTAAGCTATATTTTGAAAGAAAAAAAAAGAAAAAAAAATTGGTCGAAGTGACTGTAATTCTGGTTTGAAAAGTTTACTTCCGGTTTTGGCCATTTTTTTTTTTAATTTTTTAATTTTTTTTTACTGTCAAAAAGAACAGTATATTTTTAATATGTATCGCTATGTAAAATATTTTATAGTAGATTTGTTATATTCGAAAAATTACTTTCGAAAAATTGTAGTACCAATCAACGACAATTCTTTTGAAACCTATAACTTGGTAAATATACACTATACAAAAAAAATATTTTGCGTACACATTCATACCTACTAGAAGTACAAATGGGCCGAATGTGGTCGATTTTCAGAACCTCACTTTTTTTTTCCTGTCCGCTTCACGTGAAATGTCCCCAGATTCACAGAGAGCTTCGTGGACATTCGGGAGAGAGAACGGAAGGTGAAAAGAGGAAGTCGGGAGCAAGGGAGACAGCTGATGAACCGGCACAACAACGAAGCTGGTAGGCGGGTAAGTTCTTACTAAGCTATGCTTCTCTCTACTGCCTACAAATACAAAAAACATAGATTTTTGTACAAAATAAATGTATGAATCCATTGATTCCGAACTAGATTTCACTGTGTTTTGGAAATCAATGGCATCTCCCATATTTAAGACAGCTAAAGTTATGCGATAACCGGTTACAATTAGAAAGTCTAAAGAAAAAAAAATAAAAAATTTTGAAATGTGGCAAAGTAAAGCTAAAGCTTAACATATTAAAATAAAGCTAAAAATTTTATTACATAAAATTTAAAAATAACAGTATAGTAAACAAAATAATGCTGGTGATCCTGATCAAATGCATCTATAGGTACTATTTAAAATAAATTTTGGAAAATATAACGGGATATATGTGTTTGTCAAGTGTGTGTATGTAAAGTTGTATGTAAGATCGTGCACGGTCAGCCGTTCAGGAGGCCTACTACCAAAAACGAACTAGGAAGTTTCTTTTTACGGATATCACGATTTCTACAGTGAAAGTGATCAAGCAAAAATACAGTCAAGGGTGATGAAATGCAATGACAGATAAAAGTTAGTGTTTTATTTTAAAGTGATATTTGAAATCTAAACATCAAAATGTGTATTTTAGATTAAGTATAATTTTGTGTAAGTGCGTAAACAGTCTTTAATATTCTCTTTTAGAAATTGAGTTTTCTCATGTTCAAACATACTATTTATATAGAACATATTATATAAAATAACACACATATAACAAGTGAATATTTGCATGTTTTAATTATAACAATTGCTACACAGTAATAGGAGTGAATACTTTGTTCATATAGTAGATCAAAAGTTCAATCAGCCTTTAATAAAAGACACTGTCTAAATACAAATATATTTAACAATATGAAAAAAAATTGTCATTATAATTCATCACCCTTGGCAGTATTTGTGCTTTTTCACTTTCACAGTAGAATTTGTGAGCTCCGTCAAACGAATCTTCATAGTTCGTTTTTCATAGTATAGGCCCAGAAACCGAATCTCATATTATGTCTTTTTCAAACACAGATAATCCTAGTGCGTGTGTGTGAGTGCATATGGACGTCCTTAGTGACAAGGTGCTCATTCTATTAATTTTACCCCTTGGCCTCTCTTGCAATCATGCAATGGAAGGTTTAGGAACAGTGGGCCGAGCACGAAGATCTGCTCAAGTGTAACGTCATCGTACCGTTAACGTATTCAGTACAAACTATGAGTTATCTGTGCCACTATTGTACTAGATAAATGAGAGTTTGTCTTAAATACGTTAATGATGCGATTACATTACACTTAAACAGATTTTCGCGCTCGGCCAACAGTCCTGAATTCTTAGACCGTTTATGGCAACTTTAATTCATTTTTACTTGGAGATATAGGATCACTCAAGTAATACTTATCGGATACATTCGTCTATAGTGTATCTACTACATACATAGTATCTACCAGATCCGTGGTGAAAAGACAGGTGATGTCGAAAGTATAGTTAGACCTACCCGATCAGTATTACGTGAGTAATCCCGTATTTCTAAGTAAATATGATTGAAAACCATGTTAGTGTTTGTGACAAAACTTTGACTCCACTTTATTTTCTGCCACCAGGCTGTGATAGCGAAGTCGAAGGTGACCTGCAAATGCCATGGCGTCTCCGGATCCTGCAGCCTCATAACCTGTTGGCAGCAGCTGGCTACCTTCAGAGAGATTGGTAAGTTAAATGAGTCAGCTTAAGGGTCGAATTACCCATGTCCATGAGCGCCTTTTGCAGTTCGGTTGCTCGAAGTGGTCCCTGCGCTGTACCCGTCAAGTGGAGGTAGGCTTACAATAGGCATGGTGTCTCTGGCTCCAGCATTCTCTTAAATTCCTTGACATCATCCCCTCTATTCCGTTATGGAACGGAGTCAAAGAACATAATACATATAATAGTTTTACAGGTGTACCCTCATATAACAATCATACACCCAATGACCTTATATTAATGCGTATAAATACGTCAACAACAAATGTACAGCCACATTTGTTGTTGAACGATATAAATATGCTATCCGTTATAGAATGGCGTCTACAGCAACATACGTTCTTGTATGTGCGAAAGTTGGGACAACATAGACTTCGCGTCAGTTCTAACATAACGAATCTACCTATTTTTATAAGATTATGTAGGTATTATATAGACCACACTTAGTACCTACCACCTGTAGTGTGCCTACACTAAATAATAAAAATAAAAAGACGTGTGGCACTCGGAGACTGCCGCGGTAAAGCTATTGCATAGCTGTTTTTATCAACTTATGCAATTATAATTATTTAACCAATTTCATCTAGAGGCGAGTTGCTGAACTAAAGAGACAAGCGTGATATTTCAAAAAGTTATTAAAAGTTCTGCTATTCATCGATAGATGCCAAATCAACTTATGCAATTATAATTATTTAACCAATGCCATCTAAAGGCGAGTTGCTGAACTAAAGAGACAAGCGTGATATTTCAAAAAGTCATTAAAAAATCTGCTATTCATCAATAGATGGAGACGGAGTGGGGGGGTGTTAGGTTATTTTCGTTACGGAATTTCTGGATTCGGTCTCCACGCTCAAGGCCCGCGATAGAAGCTATGCAATAGCTTAAAACATTTACGAAATATCATGTTTTGTAAGGGAGCACAGCCCACGGTCCAGTATGTTTGTAACGAATTGGCTCAAAAAGTACTAGACCGATTTCAAAAATTCTTTCACCATTGGAAAGCTACATTTACCCTGAGTAATATAGGTTATATAAGATTCATCATCAACATCATCATCCATCACCGCGTGGGTGAAACGTTGTACTAGTAGGCGATAATATTTGGGAAGAGGCGGTGGGTGGGGGCGGAGGACGCTAGCCGGCAATTATTATGTGAGTGCCGGCAGAGCGGTCGGGGTTGGCAGTTTTTAAATGTCATTGTTTTGGTGCGTGCGTAGGTATAATATGCTACCAACAAAACGTAGATGCGATGTGCACTTGTTTTGTGGCGATGTTGACATACCTACACGCATCTCGCGCCAAACCTGCGTGAATCAACGCTAGTAGGCAAGACGTTCTACTTATAGATATTTACTTACTTTGCTGCTAGTGTCAGTTTTACTGTCATTGAACTGCTTAATTCCTCGAAATGTATTTATTTATTTTATTTCAATTACCAGTTACATTTACAGCAACGCCAAGGCTTGCAACTAGTTAAAAGTAAATTCTATAGATCAATAAAATTAGGAGAAAACATAATAGTCATTAAATTGAAACTGTCAAGCTAATACAATGCTATAAGGTCAGTCATAAAAATTATCATATAATAGGTATAACAAAATTATTCAGGCAGATGTCAAGGAACATCCATAATTTGATATTAAACACGCCAAGATCAGGATGCTGGGCAACCAGGGCGTTGAGTAGAAAGATGGCGTGACGTGGGACGTGGGAGCAAACTGGGATTAGGAGAAATAAAGGCTTTCCACATGTAGTCTAAACCACCGGATTATTCTTCAATACAGACGCTGACGCCACACATCGTATTGACAATTGCATATTTCTCAATATCTCATTGTGTCAACATTGGGAATTAGAACGGACCAGCCCATACAATTCCACTCCAATCCTCCTCTCTATTTAGAACGAGAGCTATGTCCTTCAAAAATTTCACCACCCCAATCCGTTTTTCCTCTTAAAAATACTTTAAAGAGTCTTATTTGAGCTGTTTATTTGTTTTTAATTTTGTTCTCTAACGTTTTTTACATCAACCCTGTATCCAAGCAAACAAAACAAAAAAAATCGGTTTAGCCGTTTTTTAGTTTTAGCGAGACTAACGAACAGCATTATTTTTTTATTTACGCAATAATAGTAGTGTGTAAAATAAAAGGAGTAGTAATCTAAAACCACACACGCAGAAGCTTGCACACAATTGGGACCAACTACTGCGTCCCAGGAAGTAGCAAACATTCCAACCAAAGGTTATCTAATGCTTAAGCAGGGAACTAAAAAACTGAAAAACTAGGCAAACGACAACAATGACCTCCAGAACGTAGAATAGGTAAACAAGCTGCCTAAGCGAGGCGGGGTGCGGTGCGGAGAGAGGGCGCATGCAGTGTAGGGGGAAGGAGTCTAATCAATAGGTAAAGTTGGGATTGCAGAGCGCATTAACACCAACGAGACCTCCAAGAATAGGCATCATAATAGGCTGTCCTAAAAATTTCCGAATTATTTATAACAGTGTATGAAAACAATTATTAGCGATTTAAATTTTGATAGTTTGTCATGTGAAATCTGACAAGGTACATATGCACACCTTTCAGTTTTAACACACATTTTTGTTACACGCTGTATATATAAGAAGACAATTTGGGCATAAAGTGATATAAATAATTTCTACCTTTCACACAAATTCGTAGATTACGGAAATCTTAGGTAGTCAAAATTATTTAATAACAGGAAACTAAAAAACCGTAAAGGAGCATTCTGATGACTAATGACATGTGTGGTGCACCTGTTATTACGGTTTTAAGGCGAATGGGTACGCTAAACGAGCTCCTTAAAGCGGGTTGATGCTAACGTTAATTGATATACTCGCGGGCATTGCAAAGTAGATTTTAATATGTCAAAAAATTAGGCACATTATCAAACTAATATTACAAATGTAAAGTTTGATGTTTACGGATTTGGATGAAATTTGGAGTGGAAATGTTTTGTACTCGGGATTGGCTACTTTTTATCCCGATTCGAATCGTGAAACCCTCATTCACGCGGACGAAGTCGCACGCATAATTAATATCTTATTACATACTTCATCATTATCAGCCGGAAGACGTCCACTGCTGAACAAATGCCTCCTACTTAGAACGGCACTTGGACCGGCTACTCACTTCCTGCATCCAGCGATTCCCCGCGGTTTTGATGAGGTGTCGGTCCAGTGCGTGGTCGCCACTCGAGATCCTTTCTTCTCCATCGGTTATCAGTTCTGCGAGCGATGTGGCCCGCCCATTGCCACTTAAACTTGCTAATTTTGAGAGCTATGTCGGTGACATTAGTTCTCCTACGGATCTCCTCATTTCGGATCTTCTCACGCAGGGAAACCCCAAGCATAGCCCTCTCCACTGCTCTTTGAGCGACTTTAAGCTTGTTAATGAGGCCCACAGTAAGGGAACACGTCTCAGTGCCATAAGTCATCACTGGCAGCACACACTGGTTGAAAACTATTGTACTATTGGGGACGAAATGATGGATCGGAGCTTCCCGAACACTGCCCTTCCGGATTGTTGATGCTGGATTCTTATTACATGCATAAACATAATCAACCCATTATTTTGCAACCCACTGCTGGAACTGTCCCCTTAGCTTAGAGTTGGGTCGTAATCCACTACGCGTTCCCAGTGCGGCTAGGTGGATAGGCTAATGGACAACGTTTTCAGGCTGCCTGCAGGCCTTCGACATAGCCTAACGTCCCCTTCCACACGTGTTCCAGTGAAATTACGGGGTATCACATTTAACATCTATAATATCTCAGGGTGATGAGCATCAAAGACTTCTTAAATGATAGAAATATAAGTAATCAATTGCTACGACTTAGATTTATCTATAGCTTTATTGACATCATTGTGGACATTATTTTATTATTAGATTTTATAAGGGTAATTACTTTGACATTAATGAATTATTATTGTAATTGAATATGAAATGACAATCATTTAAATATAGGTTAGTTATGTATGCAATGGTTATTTTCTTTCTATTGTCAATAATATTGTAACCTTCATTAAATTAATATTTGTACGCCTATTAAGGTAGAATTTTGATAGAATCTTAGCATTAAGAACTTAGCTACTATTGTGTAAACTTACCCAAAATTCTTACTAATAAATAAAATTGAATTTGAATTTGAATTTTGCCATGCTGCTTGGTTTTAAGCTCTTGCCTCCTTATTACAAAACGTAGACTAAATGAACTAAAGGGATTCATATAATGAAGTTTGCTAAAGCCATGGTTTACCCTCGGGATTATCTTTTTATAATAAACTACAATTAGTTTGAAATTCTGAATGGCACTGAACTGTTATAGGCATGCAAGACGCTTAACATCAGGCGAGCTATGTCACTAGTCTCGTCACTGATTGACGTAATAAAAAACAGCTTTAAAATTATAAGTATGTGACTACATACCTATAATTACAAGCTCAGAAAAAAATAAAAATTTTGTCTGAGATTACAAGGTATTTTTTTTATTATTACATGGACTATACGTACCTACCTGATGAAATGCGAAGGGTTAATAAGATAACGCGTGCGAAATTTTAGATTCCGGCAACCTAAGGGCCTTTAGATATGTCATTTAGCTTGTGTGGTCCCTCTTTGATGTTCGGAAAGATTTGGTTGGCGTAACACTCTTACAGCTATTAAAATAAATGGATGTAATATAGGTAAGAATACTTTGTTAACCCTAGTTAAATCACCCCTACACGACTTAGGCCGCTTCCTGATTTGGCGGTACAGCGGTATGCGGTATTTACACGTTACCGCAAGCTTACTAATGTCGGCCAGATCTCTTCACTAGGCGGTTCTGTATGTTTTCGGTATATAACAGTAGAATCTTCACTCGTGAAACGGCCCCTTCCGGCGACGCTGTAAATGCCGGTAGAGGCAAACAGCAATTCATAATCATAATCAGCCTATTTTGTTCCCACTGCTGAGACTCGAGAATTCCTCTCAGACAGAGGAGTTGAGCCATAATCCACCACGTGGGCCCAGTGCGGATTGGTGGATAGGTTAGTGGCCAACCCATGTCGAAGTTTTCAGGGCGCCCGAAGGCCTTCGACATAGCCTAACGACTGTTGTCCTAAGACCAAAACAACCAACCGGGACCACTAGCGGTCACCCATCCAAGTCCTGACAGCAGCAAGTGTTGCTTAACTTGTTGATCGGTTAAGATCGCCAAGTCGAGCTCCGCTATGAGCGCTTCCTTAGCAATTAGTCCGTTCAAAAAAAAAAAGAAAAAAAAACTCATGAAACGGCAGAAACATTTGTGCTGTCGCGAGATGATATCGTCGTCAGATGAATATACTAATTATAGTGTGTTACATGTATTTGGGATTGTGTAAAAGAAGGAAGAAGTACTGGGTACATCTCTACATTACCAAAAATGTTATTTTTTGGTAATGTAGGGGTTCATTTTAATCAGGAAAAGTATAATTCAAATACTCGGTAACGAATCGGTAAAAAAAATACCGAATACTTTACTGCACCGATGCCGTACCGCCAAATCAGGAAGCGGCCTTAAGATAAATACATGATAGCGAAAAAGAAACCAATATATCTCATATTCATATGTTCATTTATATTTTTATGTGACCGTAATGCACGAGTGTAAGCAAAGCATTTAATTTTTATCGTATTACTTTTTTAAAGCACTAACGACTGCTTAACGATACCAAACATTGAAATTTATAGAGAGAAAAATTCACATCCTCGGACGGGATTCGAACCCGCGTCTTCCGATAATACGTGTCAGACGCCATGACCATCTAGGCCATCGAGGGTCGAGGTCCGAGCATCGAATTTTAACTCTCTATCTGATTTTAACCGTCTTACGGGGACGGAGCGACATCTATTGAAAAATCTATGAATTATAAAGCATTGAATATCATGAAACGTTGTTTTATGTTTTTCTCGTCAAGCGCCTTAGTGAGTTTTAATAATGCATCCACCGCTTTACTGGAACGTGGCTTAGGCAGGACAGTGAATTAATGAAAGACTTTTTATGTGATTGTGACTCGACTGACTATACTTGAATGAATTGATGCAACCTCCGTACAAACATATAACATATATTGACTAGAGGAATAGACACATGTTCATGAAATGTTTTCTTTTTGTTTCATGCTTCCGTTAATAAAGACAAGTACGAACATTAAACATGAAATAAAAAAGCATGCGGGGCAGTCTTTTGGACTGACTGACGTATTCTTCAACCCCTAGGGGGGGGCTGGAGGAGGGGTCGAGCCTAAGCTCCTTACCCCTGCCGGACCTCGGGTGGCCACTACTACCCGGTAACTCGTTTGACTGCGTAGTGTGTCAATCGTGACATCACTACGCAGATTATGTATACACATAAAAACTGTGTTTTACACTTTGTATGGCGCGCTATTCCACCCGGAGGTGGCTCTTGTTCGCCATCACAACTCACGGGGGTACTGCGCGCCTTTTCGTCAAGTCGTCGTTTGTGTTTCCTTGTACCTTAATGTCTAGTCCTTAGAAGGTTTGTGATTATTACCTCCTATAGGTAATTTATTCGTTTTCTGTTTCATCTTCTGTCCCGCTCTTGGACAGTAGGTGTATTTCGCCTATGTAGGTAATTTACACCTACGTCTCAATCACGTTGGAGTTGTAGGTGTATTCATTTGTTGCCGTACTGGACTCTAGCGAGTGCCGCGAGTCCTCTTCCGGCTGCCTCCTTCAGGTCAGCGCCTGCCGCTAGTGTTAGCAGTAGGTCGGTCAGGATCCCCAGGATGACCACCCACGGATCATCATGACCGACCTCTGTTTCGATTTGATGACTCTGTTGCCCGCGCCTAGGCACAGGTACTGACGCGGTCACCGCCGGATGCGCGGGGTGACTATTGCTGTCTTGCTGCTGCTGCTGTTGTTTGTTATGTTGATGTTTTTGGTGTTGTTGATGGTCGGCCGACTGTCTTCGTTTGACTTGAGGTGGTACGAACGCAGGCGTATGATGCCCGCGCCCGCCCTCTGTCGGCCCTGTTGATAATATTTTGGGGTCCGCCGTCGTGGGCTGTTTGGGTGTTGAAGCCGCCCTAGGTTCTTCTTCTTCTTCATGCTTTTTCCCGCGGCTGCGCCGCGTTCGCTTTCGGCGCCTTCGCTGCGGCAGCGGCTCGTCTCTACCCGTAGGGAGGTTGGCCGCGGGCGCTAAAGATGTTGGGCGTTGTACTGGTTGGCGTAGTGGTGCGCTCTCAGTGCGTGCCGGTTCGATTACCGCACGAGGCGCTACCACTATCGGCTTTTGCTGATTTGTTCGTGGCGCGCGCACCACCTGCGCGCGCTGATTTTAGGGTATGGTCCCTGGACCTTTAGCCCCCTCCTCCTGGCCTCCCGTAGGTAGTGCGGGCACGTGCGACTGCAGGCAACGTGCCGGCCCTTACAATTGGCGCACTTTGGTGGTTGGGTAGGGTCGCGGTTACACTCCGCCGCGAAATGTTCACCCGCGCACTTGACACATTTCGGGGGGCGATGACACCCTCCCGACGCGTGACCGAACATCTGACACCTGTGACACTGTTGGACCGTTCCGGCACGCGGTACCAACCCTTCGAGGCGGATGTTCGGTATGTTTAACAGTTCACTTATCGCGTATAGTTTCTGCTTGTCAACGTTATTAAATCTATCTAGGAGGACGTAATACGTCGGTCCTCCTTTGCTGCCCCTTCTCGGCAGAATCTCCTTGACGTACTTCGTCGCGAAGCCCTTTGCCTCGAGCTCCGCGACGATAATGGTCGGGTCTACGCCATAGGGGAGGCCCTTTATGGCGATCTTGGTTGGCAGGTCAGCGGCTACCGCGTAGCAATGCCACGCGACCCGCTTGTCGATTGCTGCAGCTTCTGTTAGGGCGCGCTGCACCGCCCTAAACTCTTCCTCTGACTTACATGCGAAGCGGAAGCCCTTGCCTTTGGGCTTCACGCTCAGCGGGTGACCTAGTTTCCTTTTTAGTCTATCGAAGATGCTTACCCATTCCGGCAGCGATTCAATAATGATCGGCGGGTAGCTCTTCGGTAACGCGGTGGTTGTAACTGCAGGGGCCTGGCTCAACACGGGGGATACAGGCCTTGAAGCTGCCGGCGAAGCTAGCTTCGCTGCATATGAGCGCGCTGCTTCAGCCGGTGGTGATGGTATTGGTGCTGCGTCCATTTGTACCGACTCGATCGCTGCGTACGAGGTCGAGTTGGTGTTGGCTCGGCGGAGCAGGCTCGGCTCCGCATCGCTGTCATCGACGGAGTCCGCCGTAATGTTGGCGGGCTCGCCCTCCGATGACGACAATGTTGTGTTCAACTGTTGGTGCGCGCGGCTGGTTGAGGGCTGCGCTAATAATGCAGAGGTTGGTGGGGTGGCAGAGGTTCTTTGGCGCAACCTCTTCTCGTCACCCCCCAAGTCCTCATCAGAGGAGTCGCGCCTCTTTTTTGAGGCGCCTCTGCCCAGAGGCTTCCGTTCGGTTTCAGCCTCATCAACACACTCAGGTGTGACGACTCTGAGACCTTGGTCGGATGCCTTCTTTTGGCTTTCACGGCTGGTGTTTTTCAGTTTCCTTTCATCCCTCTCTCTCTTTCTCTCCTCCTTCTCCTTCTTTTCCTTCTCTAACTTAGCCTGCCTCTCCCTCTTCTCCCTTCTTTCTCTCTTCCTCCTCACTTTCCCACTCTCATACTCTCTATCATTCTCACTGTCATGGTCTGCTGTGTCTACAGCTGCTGACACCGGGGGTGCGTGTATGAGTATACACCGACTTAGCGTCGTTGGTGTCCAATCTGGTCTATTAAGTTTTGTAATCCATTGCTGTTTTAAATTATTATCGGATGGAAATCTAAAACGAACATATAAAAATAATTAAAATTACTTTTGATTAAATTAGTTGGTAAAATAATTTAATTCTGAATACGGCCCTGGATATTTGTTACGTTTAAAATAGTTATTCTACTTGACGATAGGTGGCGGCCCGTTCATAATGTAATAATAAAAGCTATATAAGTACAGTTTTAGCCACTAAAAGGTATTTAAGACTAAGTGTATAACCGTTTTTAGTATTTACGTATTGTTATTACAATATAATACTGCAAAATTATACGTAAACTTATGTATTTTCTTCCCAAAAGTGTCGCCATCTAGTGTCAAGCTGAGAATGTTCTAGAACTTTTATATTTAATTACGTATAAAATTACTTACAAATGAAATGTGATGCCATCCATATTATCAGAACGTCTGTCTGAGTAACTTTGACATAGTAAAACACAACACTTCATCTTTTTCTTGTTAAAAACTCAAAAAATCACACTTATAATGTGAGTCTCGTCACATGTGCACCTGACGAACGCTGATAGCATACTAACTTAGGCCCCGCCCACCATGATGACGTCAGGACCTAGTTGAAAATCACAGTGCACAGTTGCTTAGCCCCGCTCCTCTTTGTATCAGCTCCGTGACTCAAACAGACAGAGCCCAAAAATGTATGTTTGACTTGTCCGGGGATCGAATCCGGGACGCTTAGAAAGCAGGAATGTACCAACTGCGTCAAGCGGCCAGTCAAGAAAACTTAGTTGATCAGTTTACCTCAGTCATCACCATCAGTTTAGCTTTTACAGCCGTGCGATTCTCTAAGAGCAAACATCGTTGCATCTTTGACAACATCCGTGAAACAAATGAAGAGATGACAAGAAACGTTGAAAAAGCAACCATATACAAGGGGGATATCTCATAAACTATTTGTGATCGGTGAGCTCGTCGACGAATCATTACAGAATCGCACCAATGAAATCTATACAATATACGAAAGGATTGTATCTGTATTTCCTTCAATTCATTTCTTGATATATTCTGACTTTTAAAAGCTCGTTATGAAAAGGTTTTATACTGCAATAGTAACTTCTCTTGTATATTTTTTGAGATACGTACAAAATTAGAATGTATTTATGCGAAATAGAGTGCTAATTTGTCTAGCGTCGCGTCTAGCGGAAGGATACTCTCACCGTCATCATCCCGTAAGTTTTCGGCCTCGGAAAAATTGAAATCTTTTTCGGCTACGCATATTACTTGTTGCGAGCCCTTTCTCTGGAATACCATGCCCCCAGCTGGTACTACAGACAGGTCGCTCACTAGGTGGTCATATGGTCCGGCCCTTCTACGCGGCGGCGGACTGTCATCGTCTGCCATCTAGGACAGCGATATGTAGTTATCGTGTTTCGAAACAAGGATGTATAAGCTCGGGTCTCGTCTCGCTGAAGTGCGGTTGAGCGGGGAAAGAGTACCAGGGCACATTGCCCTCTTCTCTGGCACGTCTTACTCCATAGCTATGGACCAGTCATTGGGTTGGGATTACCACGGCCTCACGATACTGCCACCCCAGTGACCAATAGGTAAATGGGCGATCAAGGCCGCGCCAGGTGGAACCCCCGCCTACACGGGTGAAGCCCAGCGGACCGATCAGCTACACAGTCGCTGGCCACTGGGGGCAGCACTGATACAGCCGTGGCATCCGAACTCTCCTCTTCTTTGTCTTCTCCGGTGTCTATGGGAATCAAGTCCCGTGGTAATGGTTTCGCTTTACGCCTGCCTTTCTCGTCTGGTGGTCTTGCGTGTAGGGGTGCGATTCCTCTGAGGGTTTCGTGGTTGGCTGCATCTGCTCGTTCAAACATTTTCGTGGCGAGTGTCTTCACGAACTCTTCGATCGTGTTCATGTTGAGATCCCGGTGGATAGTGGTGTTCCTTACGTATCTGGGCGCATTCACTATCGCCCTGAGACATCTGTTCTGAATGGCCTGCAGTTTTGTCCGGTTTGTTCTGGATGCGTAGGCATACCACGCCGGAGCCGCGTAGGTGAGTCGAGGCCTGATATACGTCATGTATATCAGAACCTTGGTCCGGAGTGGTAGCTTTGAATTCAGGACTGGCATCAACTTGATTCTGGCCGCTGTCGCCTTCCCGACGGTGCGCTGTACGTGTTGGTGGAAGCTGAGGTTTCTATCAATGGTAACTCCGAGGTATAGAACTTCTGTCCTCCACTCAAGGTTTTCACCCATGAGTTTCAGTTGAGTGGGCAAGTTGGTTCTTCCTGTAATCATTGCCTGGGTCTTGGCGACATTCACCGTCAGCCTCCACTTTCGTAACCATTCTGGTAGGGCGTCCAGAGTCGGTTGTAGGCGGTTTACTGCATTCTCCGTCTTGAAAGAGGTTGCGTAGTAGGCTGCATCGTCCGCGTATAGTGCCAGCTTTGCGTGCCCAATGACCGGTATGTCATTGGTATACCACGAGTAGCACACTGGCGAGATGCAGCTTCCTTGGGGGACCCCCGCCCTCACGGGTTTTTCTGTAGAAATCGCGTCTTCAACGGATACTACAATTCTCCTGTCTTGTAGGAAGGACGCGATGACTTCAACCACTCTTTTGGATGCTGTGGACGTCGACAGTTTGTAGATGAGGCCCTCATGCCACACCCTGTCGAACGCTTTTTCCATGTCCAGCATGACTGCTGCGACATACTCCTTCTTGTTGGCGCAGGTGGCCATTTCACCGACCATCTTGGTGAGTTGCAGAGTCGTCGAGTGTTCCGCCCTAAACCCGTACTGTTCTGCTCTGGGAATGATGTGCGGCTTCAGGTTGACCAATAACAATCTTTCGAAGAGTTTCGAGATGGTGCTTAAGAGAGTTATTGGTCTATAGCTTGCTGGCTTCTTCGGGTCTTTTCCGGGCTTAGGGAGGACGACTACCTTTCCCATTTTCCAACTGCTGGGGAAATGGCCACTTGAGTGCTTGGGCCTCATTGGTGATTCCATCGAGTCCTGGGGCCTTCTTGTTGGGCAAGCGCTTGATCATCCTTGCCACTCTTCCCGGCGAGTAGACGATTTGCTCTTCGTCGGGTGGTAGAGGTTGTAGCAAGTAGCTTCTGACATGTTGCAGTATCGTCTCCGCGTGTTGCTGGTCGCTGATTGGGTTTGGCTGAAATTGTTCTTCCAGGTGTTCGGCGTGTGCCTCCGCCCGGTCTGTAGATACAAATTTCAGCTGACCATCGCGCCCAATCAGGGGTCGCACTGGTTCCTTCATAGAGGTGAGCTGACGACAGAGACGATACAAGGACGGCATGTCTTCGCCGATGTCCTCCACGTGCTTATCCCAAGTCTCAGCCGCGTGTGTGGTTAAAGCGTCTTGTACCCTTTCGACGAGGTTGTTCAGTCGGGTCTTGAGTCGTGGGCATCGCGTCGATTGCCATAGCTTTCTCGTGTCCCTCTTTTCGCTAATTAAGTCCCGTATCCACGTCGGGAGCGGGTCGGGCCGTTTCGCCGACGCGGAGGTGTGCGATGCTGCTTGGAGGGATTCACGTATGGCCGTTGTCATGGCATTGGTGGCTTCTTCAACCTCTTCCGGTGTTTCAATTGGCCTCGTAATTGTCCGGTCTTGAGCTTCCTTTCCGAAGGTTTCCCAGCAGATCTTCCGTCTCCTCGCGGGGGCGGCAACTCTGCTTGGGAGGTCCTTGTAGGTAAGTAAGACCGGTCTGTGGTCCGACGGCAAGTCCGGCATAACTGTCTGGGTTGGAGGCGTTCGTATGCCCTTAATGATGGTGAGGTCGATGGTTGTAGTCATTCCTCTGTCATCATAGCGGGTAGGTTCAGTCGGGCCTATGATGTCGTATCCGCGGTCTAACGCTTCCTCGTACAGCTTCCTTCCTGGCGTGTCTATGTGGGTGGAATGCCAATGGGTGTGCTTGGCATTTAGGTCTCCACCGACTATCGTTGGGTCATTCGAGTTCAGCAGCTTCGTTACTTCGATGGCATCTAAGTGACAAAGAGGTGGCCTGTAGATAGCGAAGATTCTGTGGTTCACTCCTTTTATGCTCACCAGCACACCCATGGCTTGGAAGGAATTATATTCCACTATGGGCAGCAGTTGGTGGATAACATTTCTGCGTACAAGGATGAGTAGTCCACGGTATACTGATCCGGTGGGGCTTACCTCGTCCTTTCTGTATGAATGATAATTTGAAATCTTGAAGTCGGTGCTTGCTTTGAGATGTGTCTCACTGACCAACATTATGTCAATTTTATGCTCGCGGAGGAAGATGGTCAGCAGTTGTTTCTTCCCCGCGAGCGTTCTGGCATTCCAGTGGACAATTCTAAGTTCGTGCCCCATTATAAGAACTTAGAATTCTCATTAGGCCTTCCAAAGTGGCCGTTTCTGGGTCAGTGCCTTTTTGCACCGCCTCCAAGATTTCCTTTAGCACCCCGATCGTTTGCCCCAAAGAGTCGCGGCGGGGGGCGTCTTGCTTTTGTTGTTGTTGCTGCTGTTGCTGCGGTTGCGGTTTCTTTTTAGGTCTTCTTTTGGCGAGCTTTGGTCCGGCGACTTTGGGTAAGTTCGCCGGTGCCATTAATGTGGCTTCCGCCGTCTCGCCGACGGTTGCAGGGACTACCGGGGCAACGCCTCTCCGGGTAGTTTGTGTGGCCGCTACTGTTCCCGAATTCTTGTTCCGGATCTCCTTTTTAAATGATGTGGTCGATCATAACATTCTGATTCAAAAGCTTAGTCATGCTGGCATATGTGGCTCCTTATTGAGATGGTGTGAATCGTACCTGTTAAATCGCTCACAGTTGGTTGTCGTTCGTGGCTTCAAGTCCCCAATAAAGACCGTACCTTCCGGCGTACCTCAGGGATCTCATTTAGGGCCATTGTTTTTTCTGGTCTTTATCAATGACCTGTGTTCCATATTAACTTCCAAATTTAAACTTTTCGCAGATGACTTAAAAATATACAGATCCATACAATCTGTCAATGACATTGCCTCACTTCAAAATGATGTGAACTGTATAAGTCTGTGGTGCAAGGCAAACAAAATGATCCTCAATCAATCAAAATGTTTGCACATTAAGTTCACCCGTAAAAAAATCCAAGTGTTGCAAGTTACTATATAGATGGTATACTTGTTAAGGAAGTGTTTTCCAACCGTGACTTGGGAGTTATTGTGGATCATAGGTTAGATTTTCGTGAACACATTGACAATATAGCTAAGAAGGGTGCGAAACTGGCTGGTTTTGTGATTAGACAAACAAAGGCCTTTAGGGAACCAGAAATTCCAATAGGTTTGTTCAATTGCTACGTTCGTAGCTTACTAGAATACTGCAGTCCGGTTTGGAGCCCTTCTTACGCAGTTCATATCAATAGAATTGAGAGAATCCAGAAAAAGTTTTTATATCACCTCTCCTACGCAAATAATCGCTGCCGAGATCTTATGACATATGACTGTAGACTCGCTAACTACAAAATGTTCCGACTTCATTATAGGCGTAAGGTTGCTGATGTACTTATTCTGTACAAAATAATAAATGGAAAAATAGATAGCCCTGTACTTACAGAAGCATTACAGTTTACTGTACCACGCATGAGCAGTCGTCTACAAAATCGCACAACACTCACTCTTCCCCCAGGTCGCGCTAACTATGTTTGTCATTCGCCGTTTTATCGCTTCAGCTCCTATTATAATGACGTCTGTCATGACCTTGACATTTTCAACGCATCGGTTGGCAGAATCAAGTCATTTTTCTATAGTTAAACTTAATTGTAATACTAATAATCTTATTCTTTCCACTCTTTGTAATTAATTTTAAGTACCTACGTTTAATTCTTTAAGTAAGCATTAAATAGGTTTATGTAAACAAAATTCGTGTGCATGTTGTGTTCGCACCAAGAAGGCCGTTCATACATTCCATACTCTTTTGTATTAATTGAAATAATGTGATATATTCTGTATTGTAACGTCCAGTTTGCGAACCTATCAATAAAAAAAAAAAAAAATAAAAAAATACCGGGCAGGACTTAAAATTGGCGGGATGCAAGCCCTGGCAGTTTGCGCATGTTGCTGGCTCTTCTCGGGGGCGGGGGCATTCTTTTGCCGAGTGTTCTTCGCCACAGCGCACGCAGGCCTGCACTCGGTGGCAGTTATGCGAACTGTGGCGGAATTTTTGGCATCTGTGGCACTGAGCGGGGCCCCTCTTGCCGCGCCATGCCTCAATGATGACGCCGGGCATCATGAGCAGCTCGTCCACTTCATAGATGGCGGGCACTGGCATTTTTTCTCAGTTGCACATAAAATATGCTGCCAGGGCGCCCTTGCCTGGCCTGTATATTCTTAATATACTCAGGCTCAAATCCTTTTTCTTCGAGGGCCTCTTTTATTTCGTTCGTGTCTGTGTCTGCTGGTAGCCCTCGAAGTGCTACCTTCAGGCTGCGTTCGGCCGGCAAGGAGTAGCTGAACCAGCTAATATTTTCGTCCTTTTCCAGCTGGGTGAGGTAGGCCTGGATGACCCGGTATTCATTTTCCTCCGTTGGTAGGAACCGGATGCCCTGCCCGAAGGGTCTGCCATTTGGTGCTCTGCCAAGTTTAGCGGCGATCTGTTTAAAGTGGTGGGTCCAATTTCCGATCCTTTCCACTATTAGAGGAGGATAGCGAGCTCCTCTCTCTCTCTCTTTCCCATCTACAGGGGTTGGGGGGGGGCTGCGTACCCTTCACCTCTTTCTGTCCTACTCTAGTGGTGAGAGGTTGCAGGGGTGCGGTGCGGGGGGCATCTTTCGTGCCGCTTTGCGTTCCAGTCTGTGCGACGCGCGCGAACGAAGGCCTCTGTACGTCGGCATTGTCAGTCGCCTTACGTTTCTGCCTCTGTGGCAAAGGGTCCGTACTTGTACTGGCGACCGATGTTTCCATTGCCGATGTGGATGGGTGTGCGGCTTCTTTCGAAGGTGGGCGGACGGCCGCTTGGGCGGGTGGGCGCATTGCCTTCTGGGCGGGCGGACGTTCTACCGCTTGGGCGGATGGGCGGGGTGCTTCTTTCTTGGTCAGCACTAACGCCGGATGCGTGTCTCGCTGTCCCTTTCTTTCTTTTACTGGGGCGGCATCAGTCCGTCCCTCTCTCGCCTTAACCGGCGGATTCGCGGAATGCGATCTTGGTCGCTTGGGGTCGTCGTCCGTAAGTTTCAGCGGGCTTGTGATTTTGCGCCTCCGTGTATTAAACGCTAGTGGTAGGCGGCAGGGTAATCAGCGAGCGCGACGCAAGTGCCAGCACTTTGCGGTCCTCGGCTGACATTTCACGCCCTTCGAGCTCGGCCTCTTCTATGCGCACGTATATGCCCATCCAGTTCAGCATGCCCTCCGAAAGGGCCTCGGCTTCGATAAGCCGAGCGAGTGTGAGAATATCACGCTCGTGTCGTCCCTTCGGCGATAACGCTGAACTTGGTGCGCGTTCCGTGCGCTTGATGCTCTCGTCCGATACGTGGGGGTTACTGCCCTCGTTATCGGAAGAGTCGCTATCGCTACTGATGCAGGTAGCGTCGGTTGCGGTTACGTGGCCCTTAAAAGGGCCTTTTTGCGTCGGGGGAGTGGTCAGTTCCCCTGTCGGCGAGTGGCCCTTAGAAGGGCCTTTTTTAAGGTTGCCGCAGTCCATGGCGGCGGCTGAGTGGGTGTACCTTGCGCGAGTACTGGAGCGAGTATTACGCAAGCATAATACTCACTTCGGCGTTCGTGGGGCAGGATGTATAATACGGGTCTCGTCTCGCTCAAAGTGCGGTTTGAGCGGGGAAAGGGCTGCCCCTGGCTCGTCTCCGTTCATTAAAATGAACGGGTCCTTGGATGGTCGGCTTCACGGGTCTTTCCAACCGGTGGTCACTGATGTCGGGGCGAGTCAAGCACACCGGGTGAGACCCCTAGTGGCCCTAGGGGAAGCCCAGCGAGCTGATCGGCGACCGCGATAGCAACCACCGGCGGATCCACCCTCGCGTCTTCTTCTTCTTCAATGTCGTCAGATTCTAGTGGGATGAGCTCTCTTGATGTCGGCTTCAATTTTCTTGTCCCGCGAGCGTCGGGAGGTCTTGTGTAATGGGGTGCGATGCCCCTGAGGTGGGGAATTCGCGAAGCGTCCGCCGTGGCGAACATCTTAGTGGTAAGGCGTCCGATGAAAGTTCGAATGGTTTCTTGCTGTAGATCTCTAGCTATTGTCGAGTCGCGGACGTATCGCGGAGCTCCGACGATAGCGCGTAGCGTCATATTTTCTTGAGCTTGGAGTCTGTGTTGTAGGTGGGTGGCTGCTTGCGCATACCACGGATGTATACTATACCCTTTGAGTACACTCGTAATGCTTGCGCAACTAGCGAGTGCCTCAGGGAGGTGTATTTTATTGAAGTATACAGGTAAGTTTGATACTGAACTGAGGTTTACAACAAACCCCTAGTCAGTATCACTCCTTTAAGTTGAAGCGTGGGTATGTACTAAATGCTGCAACGCTTCAATTTCGGGAGCGAAGTCCGTTGGTGCGCGGTGAAGGGGCACGTGGGAGATCACGCCGAAGCGGACCTACAACCACTATGCAACCGTACACTGACAAACAACGAGTTCGTGAAAAACATCCGAGTTACGCGGGGAGGGGTGAGGGAAGTGTGGGAGGCGTCTCAACGCTACTGCGGAGAACGATCACCCACCCAACCGAACACCTGTCGCACACACTGAACTCAGGAGATTCTCCTGAGGAACCCTGTAGTAGAAAAGCTTGGATCGCAAATTCGTACCACAGTTGGTCCTCAGTCTTTTGGGACTGCCGACAAAAATGAAAATTATTCTAATTATTTTTAAGACACACAATCAACAATAGGTAGTTGTGGAAACCATTTTCTCGCTAAAGAAGTTTTCACCTCAAAACTACACTATCTATGAGAAAGCTTTGGTGACGGAGTTTTGGCGCGAACGCGGAAAAGTCAACGTTTTTGCATTGTATTATTTATCAAAACTTATGTTTTTGTCAGTTTTAATGTTTAAAATCGTTGGCGTTTTACTCATTAAGTGCTGTTTTACGTGCATGAGTGTGGGCAAGTGATATAATGTGGTGAAACGTGTTTTTCCGTGTTGTTTCTAAAAACTCCATAGAAGCTGATGGTAAAGTTGCCACCACTTTACTAAAGCATGACTTAGACTGACTGGACCATGACTGACTGACATTTTGGACTCTGACTGACTACGACTAATATCACCAGAATATTTTACTAAAACTTTGTAATACAAATAACTTGACACTGGCAAATGCACGAGAAGTGCGGGACCATAACCCTCTAAGGAGGGAAAATGAAAAAAAAAAAAACAAGCTTTGGTGACGATGACGCGAATTCCTTGATTTTTGTTCACCCAAAAACTCACTTCACTTAAAAAAGGTCATTTCTGTAATGAAAAATCCAATAGAAAACTTAACCACTACCAAGTGTGATTTAGGCTAAACCTAATCAAAATCAAATTCGGTCTAGTAGTTTTTGAGTTATAATCCAATAACTGAAAAGTGTTTCGCCTATCTTGATGATATCGTAATTGACGGTGAATGACAATCGGTTTTGGAAGTAGCAAGGGTCACTAAAAAAGGTAAAAAATACAAACAAATGGAAATACTTCTACACTAAAAGTGTGAAATAATTTGTCAAAGTCGGTACCATGCGCACATATATTGTGATAATAGGTACCTACTTTTGAATTGTCATGATACCGACTTCAACAAGTTATTTCACACATTTTAGTGTTGAAGTCGGTTCCATATGTTGTTGTTTTTTTAATTTGATAATCTCTAATGGGGGATCCCAATAATCTATATATCCACAGTTTTCCTTACTACCGATAGAAATTTGACATAACGTCCATACAAATAGTGTCAAATATCTATCTCTAGTAAGGTAAACCAGCGATAGATAGATTATTGGTACTGGCCGTAAAACAGATTGACCAAACTTAATGAAATTTAAATGGGACCATCTTGGAAACCAATCGGAAGTACGACGTACTTCACTAAACAAAAAAAATATTATCAAAATCGGACTACTACGTAACAAGTTATGCGTGATTATACTTAAAAAATATATACGGGTCGATTGAGAACCTCCTCCATTTGGAAGCTGGTTGAAAAGTAATCTAATCGATAGGCACTTCAAACGCGGCCAATGACCTCTTCACAAGATCAAAACAAAGACAGTCTAATTAACAAAGTCACAGCCAAATAATTAAAATTTTAATCAACCCGTCAAACCAAATACCAGGGTGACAGGAGTACTAAAGAGGACATATAACTTCCCATTAACGCAGTAACTGCAATTAATCTGTGACATCAATCACTGCGCGAACAATGGGATAGTTTAACGACTTAATTTTGTTAGTACTTATTTTAAACAACGGTTTGTGGGTTAGGGTGCATTGTCGAGAGTTTTTTTTTATGTAGGTACCTACTACAGTCAACTGCCGATACGTGATTTTTATATTTATTGTAAGATGAAAATAGCCACTCACTGATATGATCTGGGGCGCGGTCCAATCCCAATTTTAAAACAATTAACGATGCTTTACATAAGGTTGAGAATTGCTTATCAGATTGTTCGATGTAGTGCGAAGATGCAATTGAATACGAGCTAATACTTTTATATTAATTTCGTATAATCAAATGATAACATTTTAATGGTAATGGAGACCATAGTTTATTAGTAAATTTCATTAGGAATTCGAATATGATACATTCATTGAAATATAAATGAATGAAAATGCTTTTTTCCACGAAGCACATAAGAAAAAATGCAAAATTTAGGGAATGTTGCCTATTTTTTTCTATCGAGCCAGGTTTGCTCAATCGTGTACTTGTGTTGGCTCGCATACTTCATAAGAACGTATATTCAATTTATACAAATTTTTTTTTCAAAATTCGGTTATTAGATTTAAGCGTCGAAAAGCTAAATTTTCACGAAGTCGAATCATGAAATTTGGTCGTAATCTACACTAATTTCGCCTTTAAAGCAGTTTCCAACACAGATAGCTGTAGTTAGGTGCATCAAGCTAGATTTGTAAATATTAATACGTGCATAAGTAAATAGTTTTAAGATTTGATGCGGGCTATCAAAGGTCAGCCGTTGAGTAGACGGCCACGGGTTCGATCCCCACCTTGAGCTTTCGATGAAGATAATGACAACATAATTGACAACAACATAAACAACTACAGCATGGTGGGGCACTTCCGTAGGGCTATTATGTACCTCAGTTGCTAACAAATATTCATTGAAATCGAACAAAATGACGGCTCTATGTCAGTTTTGTCAGCTCCAGTCATCAACTTACTACTTACGAGTATTACTAACATTTTTGCTTACTGGAGTTGTGAAATTTGACATAGAGCCGCCATTTTTTAAGATTTCAATCAACATTTGTTAGCAACTGAGATACATAATAACCTTGCTGGTGTCCACCTGGCTAGCTACCGACCTCAAATTAGAAAATCTGTCGCTGCACACCTAACAGTGTGTTCCGGCAGATGTCCTCGAGAGCCACAAGCTATTCTAGGTCTAGTGTGATACCACCTTCAACCGCATCATCACTGACCATCAAATGGGATAGTGGTCAAACAATAGCCTAGCAAGCGTACTAAAGGGTAGCGTCGGTGGATCTCTGTTTGGTATCGGTTTTAGATTAATTACTGGCTAGTTAACTAATTATACACAGATATAATAACGAAAAAGGTTTGATTTACGACCAACTAACCTCTTATTAACTATAAACAGGTCATAGGTAACGTTTATGAGCTGTACACAGTCCATAAAGTTGAAATGATATGCTATTTTTATTGCTTCTTATTTTAATATATTAAGGCTTAACGGATTTTTGTGTTTCTCTATAACTTCGGCTTTTGTTTCTCTGGGTGGTCCGAATGTGATGAAAGTCAATCGTTTTTATTTTTATTTTTAGAAAGTTATGTTAAACGATTCTAAAGCAATTAAATAAAGGATTGGTTTCAACGAAGGCGCTCGGTTACAGTGTTACACGTTTATAAACGTGCTAGAATTATACATTTGTAAAGAACTACATAACTTTCGATTTCGGTGCGTTCTTTTTTGAACTTAATTCAAAAAAGATTCTCTATTAGCTGTATTTTTCTACCGACTTCGAAAAAAATGGAGGAGGTACTCAATTCGACTGTATGTTTTTTTTATGTTTGTTATACGTACCTTATAACTTTCGACTGGGTGAACCGATTCTCAAAATTCTTTTTTTGATAGAAAGCTGATGCTTGCCGTGTTTCATCAAATTCGGTCCAGTAGTTTTTGAGTTACACTCCAATAACTGTTTTTACCAAAGTAATAGAATGGAAGTCGGTATACAATTTTTCAAATTGCACTTGTTTGTATGTTTGTTACGCGATCTTTCAAGTGGGCGTGAAACAGCATCTTTATGTACGAGTATATAGGTATAAGACCGGCGATTAACGCAGCTTACGGCTGTATATGGCTTCTTGGTTCCCTTTCCATCAGTCGAGAGAGAGTCACTTTTATGAACCATTATGAAAATAATCTTGTTAAATCTCGGGTCGTGGATGTTTCTATTGTGTTAATATGTGCCTCCTACGACTCATGTACTCCTAGTATATGTACCCGCACTAGGATTACCGTGTAGCGTATGAGTGTGTGATGTGAACGTTATATTTGCTTGTCATTCGTCTGATGGTAATCTTCACTGAGTCACAACTGCCCATGACAGTGCAAAGTGACCCAAACTTTAAATATAAAGTTCTGTACGGCACTGTTCAGTGCTCGTCACACTGAGAACCCTGTTGTAGTGTAGGTACTTACATATCTTGGACCTAGGATATTTTAGTTACGAACCTAGTGCATTCCTGGAGAGTATTGTTCTTGATGTGGCGCAGTTTATATTTTTATTTTCTTGCTTTGGGAATTCTTGAAAACGAATATAATATATTAATGTTAAATGTAAATCTCAGTAGCCGGATTACCGATAAATACTTCGTTTTCTGCTAGCTATGTGTGTATTTAACTATATTTTGTGTCTGCCTACCCTAGGAGCTTTTCATCAAGTTTTTTTCTAATAATTCTGATATTACTCTAGCTTGTTATACGTCGTTGGATAACTAATGAAACGTAGATATTTTTGGACACATCTGCAGCATAACAGTCATAGATTTTTTTAATATTTATGAAAGAAAAGAATATTTTATACGAATTCATTTCATTTTATAACATTCAGTCATCTATTACGACTCAGTTGGTTCAGTTAACTGCAATTTTAGAGTTGTATAATAAAAAAACTTATCAACTACACAAAAAACGTAAACACAAATAAATTGGAGCAAAAACAAAGACGAAAAATAGGCTAATAGACAAAAATCGGCAATTTTTATAAAAAAAACTTCAATATCCAATGTCTTGAAAACCGTTACGTTTGGGGTATGGTATTTTATAGTCAAATCTGTCGGGAATGATGAAAACTACAACTTCTTGACGGATTTACGTCGAAACCTGTAACCCTGTATATTATAATGAAATATTTATAAATATTAGTAATATTAATATGATTAAAGTTTTGAGAAGGTACCTTAAATAATGAAATGAAAGTCGGTTTAAAAATTTACAAATAATATTGTACCTATATTATTTGCTTGGTGTTTTCAGGTGACTACCTTAAAGACAAATACGATGGAGCAACTGAGGTCAAGGTATCTCGCCGAGGAAAGCTCCGCATCAGTGATCCTCACTACAGCCTGCCCACTGCCCAGGACCTGGTCTATTTGGAGGAGTCTCCAAACTTCTGTGTGAAAAACGAATCTGTGGTAAGCATTACTCAGCCCATTATGTCTCCGCACTGCTGGGACTCGAGCCTTCCTCTCAGAGAGACGAGTTGGCCTATAATCGACCAGAGCGGCTTGGTGGATAGGCTAGTGGCCAACCCATGTCGAAGTTTTCAGGCCGCCCGAAAGCATTCGACATAGCCTAACAACTGTTGTTCTAAGACAAACAACCAGAACGCCTAGACAAAAGATGTTTCTGTTTTCGTTAACGCTAAACGACAACTTCAAAATGTACGGCGTTGACATATTATGTTGACATTACCTGTGCAAAAGTCACGTGACGTCACGCTAAGTTCGTAGACACATTTTTGTCTGTAGCGTGTGCGGAAACACGTCTGTTTGAATTTTGTCTAGGACTGCAGGACCGACGGCTTAACGTGCCCTCCGAAGCACGAAAGCGTTGAATAAGGCCACTAGTACACACCCATCCAACTCCTGACCGCAGCAAGCGTTGCTTAACTTGTTGATCGTTATAGCTAAGATCGCCAAGTCAAGCTCTGCTGCGAGCGCTCCTGCTTAGTGCTGGATAATAGTCTTCTGTAATATAAATAGACTTGGTGTCCAGCGTCTTTTTGTTTCTCAGTATCTCTGCTCGTGGTAGTTATGGTCACTATGATTCCGTCCTATTCTAGTTTTCGATTTCCTATCTTTGACACCATACCTTCATCTATTTATGATGTAGAGCATTATGTTGACTAGATCGTCATACTTTTGCCCCTCTTACTGTTACTTTTTCGTTCTTAATTGTTGAAACTCTAGTTATCTCTTGATTTTCAACTTTTTATTCTAGTTATTTACGTTGTGTTTTCGATACCTACATGTTAATTTGTATTCGATGTTTTTATTTATGGACTCTTTTTTATTATTTTATATTTTTTAATATTTTCTTCCATCTCTTTCAAATCTAGTTTCTGGCTCTTGAGATCGCTCCGTATTGTTTGCAGAATTGTCATCATGACTTCATTATAATAAATAAGAAGTACTAGCGTCGACCTCTGGCGGTAGGTATAAGAACTACAGAGATAAATTTGTTAGACTGTGGTCAAATACTGTGCATTCGCTTAAGGCGGCCTCTCGTAGCGCGTAGCGTTACTTTAGAATCTTTGAAATGGTCAATTGTTGAGGTTCGAACACAACCTAATAGATGGCGCTGTTGTAATCAACTTAGAAGGTGTGTATTTTCGTTCCCAGTTTTTAGACCACAATAAATATCCCTAGCCCTAGATTATTTCTTTTCAAGTCGCTGGTCTTTGCACTACACAACTGTAATGTAGTAAACTTCCTATTTTTATATATGTCTTCAGTTATTATCGTAATTTTGCGTGTTAATTGTGCGCAGACAGAACTTTTAAATGTTTATTTTTTAAAGTTTGTGCATTCTGTGCAATTCCAAGTTGATCACACTTATTTCGGTATCTCGACACATGATTTAAGATTTTCTCTTTACCTTTTCGCGGCTAAGATATTTTTAATTCGAACATATTTGTGGAATATACGGAGCCGAACTACATGCTACATCATTGCAGCGTCCTCACCTTAACTTGGCAACTTGAGGAATTGCAAATGTACAACTAAACAAGTCTACACTAAGGAAAAGGAAGAAAAAAAAGAGGAAAGCGGAAAAAGCAACAACACTATAAAAGCTAACTCAGCACTCTAAGCTTTTGTCCACCCTTTTGTCTGTATCGCCATCGCCATCTATCGAGTTCCTTGGAAACCGTTCTTCTTAGCTGTTGATAGGGTTACCAGCTCATTGCGGTTTAGTATTTACATATATTTTTTTCTAAATTCCAGGGTTCTCCAGGTACGACAGGCCGTGAATGCAACAGGACCTCGTCGGGAATGGACGGGTGCTCTCTCATGTGTTGCGGTCGAGGGTACAACACGAAGAGGACAGTTGTCAAAGAACGCTGCAACTGCAAGTTTCACTGGTGCTGCCGTGTTGATTGTGACACCTGTATTAAATCTATTGAACTGTACACTTGTAAATAGCACAAGTCTAGTGAATAAAGTGATCTGAATGGCCAGTAAAAATGCTATCTTAGGTACCTCAAGGGCTAAAAAAAATACGATGGTAGCTAGCTATTCGTTTGTGCAGAAAACTAAACTAAAATTCTCTAAACTAATGTAGTTCGTATTGCTAGTTTAGTTTGATGTTCTAAACGCAATTCTACCACTTTCCAGTTGGTTAGACTTTGACCTATCTAGATGGTAAAGAAAAAGTACCTAAGTAAATATCTATGAGTAGAACGTATTCCCCACTAGCGTTGATTCACGCAGATTTGCCACGAGACGCGTGTAGGGATGTCAACATCGCCACAAAACAAGTACACATCGCATTTTACGTTTTGTTGGTAGCATACCTACGCAACAGAAAACAATGACATTATATGCCCCTCTGCTGAGAAATTTAAAAAAAAAGTTTTGTGCCTTACAGGCCCTTATCGTATGTATGCCCTTCAGGCTAAGTAAGTTTTCAAAGTGCCCCTCAGGCCTTCACAAACGTATTATGTAAGTCTAGTTAAGTAAAAAAAATGTCATCCTGTAAAATATAATATATATAAACAATGCCACGGACCCATTGATGTTTGTGAACCAAAGCATTACAATTTAAAAAAAACAATGACATTTAAAAACTGCCAACCCCGACCGCTCTGCCGGCACTCACGTAATAATTGCCGGCAAGCATGAATCCTCTGTCCCCACCCACCGCCTCCTCCCACTTTTATCGCATTTTTATCGCGATGACGTTCTACTTATACTCGGGGCCGCGCGGTCTAATACTTTGCTAAAGGTACGGGTATTACGTCTGTTATCTGTGGTACGGGTAAAAACTTCAAATACTTATTACATGTTTAATTGTAAATCTTAGGACCAGCTAAAAAAACAATTTAGCCGTTACCTTAATATTAATTTTATCTTTACGAAGTAAATAAAATTTGACGTCTGTTTGATGGAGTTATGATACTACTTTCGCTAGATTGTTTGACTAGATAGAGTCCACCTGGCTTACTATACTATGGGAGCAACGGAACGTGTTTTGAACTACACGACCTGTGGACACCGTGAGCGACTATTGCGTACATCGGGAACGTTTAAATTCAAATATCTTAGTCGGTAGACAAAAAATATTTCAATCCTATCTAAAACAAAACTAAAAAAGAAAAGTTAATATTAAAATAACTAAAAATATACTCGAAATTAGGTAGGTAGTTTAAAGTTCTGTAAATTCTAGTATAATAATGTTTGTAAATAGCTCTTATCAAATAATGGAAAATGAATTTCATAAAGGCATTGATCTCATTTATGTCATTACATAATTATATTTACCTTAAAGCTTTGCTCAAGTTTGATAATAAACTATGCAGTTTCATTAATTTCATTTTAATATTTATAGATATTATTATTATGTTACATATATTAAACACTGACAGATTATTATTAATTTAATCACACATTAATTAAATAAGAACCAATAAGAAAAAATATAAGGTAATTTATCAGAACCGTGAGTACTATAATATATTTGTGCACACGATATTAAATTTTGGTGTTGTATCAAGCTCTCAAATCGTTTTTTTGGACGTGTTTGACTCTTCTCTGATTAAATAGAATTAAATACCCACAGTTCGTATTACAATCTGTATGTGTACATATTAGTTTTATACAACGTAGCATAAGGAAAAATCAGTATTTAAATTATTTATGTAGAATACTAAGCTTATGATCCTTATTGTAATAAGATATAAATAAAAGTAATGTAAATTGCATGGTTGTTTTATTTAATATCTGACAATACATTTTTCCCGCCATGATTCAGTGCTATTAAGTCAATAATGCTCTAATGATCAAAAGATAATTCTACGACAGATCATTTTCATAAAACTATTACCATAAATCGATAAATCATATTTTATCGGATACATTTCGGTGAGTGTGCAATGGAACTTCACAATTTGATTCCGCCATCCCCATTCTATAATCGGTTATCCAGAGATACTCAGAAGCGCCACCGCTTTATGGTGGATATTCCATTTACCCGGACGAAGCGATTTACTTCTTCGTTTATCATACGAACCGCTAGGGAATGGAACACCCTCTCTGAGTCGGTGTTTCCGGTTAAGTACGATATGGGGGTCTTCAAAACACGAGTGCATAGGTATCTTCTGGGTAAGCGCGCTCCATCATCGATCGCATCATCACTTAGCATCAGGTGAGATAGTGGTCAAGGTGAGATAGTGGTCAAGTGCTACCCAGTTCGGTATAAAAAAAAAAAAAAAACTAGGGGGGGAGGGGATTAGGTACCTATTATTATGACATTACACCCGTAGACTCGTAAGTACCTAAGTGGGTAACCTACCTTACCTAATTGACCAAGTAGGTACGAGCAAAGCGTGTCTCCAATAGCTTGGGCAAAATTCTATCGTATTTCCGGATGTCTGGCTGTTCTTCTCTACATAGGCCTACCATGAGTTTACAACATTGACACCAATCGATGCCGCTAAAAAAATATGGAAAAAAGTGCCATCTGTTGACATGCTGCCAACTCATGGTAGAGCCTCAGATCGCATTTCTCAACCGATTCTCGTGAACATTCGGTTCGATAGTTATGTAGTTTTTATGTATCACACGACAATTTATATGCTTTAATATTTTTGTTTAATGTTCTGTTTTTTTTAATAATATGTTATTGAGGATCTTAGTTGATAATGTTTCGTAAGTGTGTAGATTTCCTTGCTGAAATCACTCACAGGAGTTATTTACTATAAATTCATAGATACATAATTAGACAATTCAACTGATAGTAACATACGGATCAAATATTGAGATAAAAACCGTAAAACTCTTCAAAATCTTCCAGTGAACTTGAACAAAGTGTGGCGTTCGAATTTCGGAACGCAGCTTTCTGCGTCCCTCGAACGCATCTTTAGCGATGAGAGACACAAAAAGAAGAAGAAGAAGAACCTAGCTTGTACCAACAACAATAGTGTCAAATCGAAAAAAAAAATGCCGATCTGGTGAAGTGATACGGAGTAAATTTGTTGGGAGATTATAAATGTTTATTTTAGCTGTGTAGCCCTCCGCGATTGTTCTAAATATAGTGTAGTTTTATAGTAGTGTAAGTAGGATTAGTTGCGGTAAGTAGAGGAAGTTATTTTTGTGTCTTTTTGCATTTGAGGGTTATCCTCAAAGTCCCGTAATGGAGTGGTTCGACCCACCCGAACCTGATCCTCCGCCTGAAGGTTCTACATCTACCAAACGGCGTTTAAATCTAGAGGCTGAGCCGCCTGCTAAAAAAACAATTACCTCCCCTGAGTTAGCTGCTGCCTCCATTGAGACGGTTTACACTGACCCTTCAATGGTTATTGGCGGATTATGTTATACTGCATTAGACAAGGGACCTTATGTGGTCTATGTATCACGTGTAGAAGAGGATCCAGCTGCGGGATTGGTATTACGTCCGATCAGATTTGGACAGTTTCTCAAAAGTCACAAAATAGAAAACATCTGCTCTGATGGTGTTAAAAAAGTCGGTCGCAATAAAATTTCTGTTGAATTTTCTTCAGCTGATGACGCAAATAAATTTGTTAGTCTCCCGATTCTGAGTTCAAGCAAATACTCAGCTACTATCCCAACATTTAATGTCACTAGGATGGGTATTATCCGCCAAGTTCCAACTGACATTTCTATGTCTGAATTTGTCGAATCCCTGGAACTCCCTATTGGCTGTGGTAAAGTCATGAAAGCTAGACGACTCAGCCGGAAAAATATCGATGATGATAAAGTATCTTGGATCCCAACTCAATCAGTTGTGGTGACTTTCCAGGGTCAAATGCTTCCTACCCGAGTCTTTTCATATTATACCTCCTTACCTGTGGAGCTCTATCAATACCCCACTATTCAGTGCCATTCATGCTGCAAATTTGGCCATGCCAAAGCTCAGTGTAGATCGAAACCTAGATGCTTCCGATGTGGTAAGAATCACGTTGGTGCTAGCTGCGATGTCTCTGAAATAAATGCATCTTGTCTTCACTGCTCCGGCCATCACTTTGCCACCGATAAATCTTGCCCCGAGTTAGAAAGACAAAAATCCATCAAGTCTATGATGTCCCTAAATAGCATCTCCTACGAGGAAGCCTCTGCTCAAGTCCCTCGTGTTACCCGCTCCTACGCGGAAGTCTCTAAAGAGTCTGCTTCTCATCTCCCCTCTTCATCACAATCATTTGTTCGTGCGAAATCATCAAGATCTGAGACCTCTCAATCATATATTAAGACTGTCTACTCTAGTCCCCGCCCAAAACCTCCTCAAGGGAAGTCATATGACAAGACTGCCCATAATGAAATAGTTTCCGTTCCTAAATCAGTATTGGCTAATGGTTGTGCGTTAGGTATCAACCAATCTCTTAATGTATCTCCCCAACAAGACAATTCTATGTTGGAAACTTTAATTACTCTAATTATTAACATTATTTTAATGAACCCTAACCCCTTACCGTCCAACGTTGCCGATAAACTCACTCAATTAGTCTCCCTTTCCCAGTATGGATCCAGTCGCAATACTTCAGTGGAACACACAGAGCTTGCGTCGCAAGAAGCATGAATTGACTCACTTAATTTCAAGATTTCACCCATCAGTCATTGCCATCTCGGAGTCTTGGTTGGTTCCTGGGTCCCATTTTCGGGTCTCAGGATACTCCTGTCTCCGGGATGACAGGGCTGATGGGTATGCTGGTAGTGCTCTATTCATAAGGCGCTCCCTACAGTTTTCTCAAATTTCCCTCCCTCCTCATCCTCCTGAGATCAACATCGTTGGTGTCAGGTCTATGGATATTTCTTTTGTTTCAGTGTATATCCCACATCCTGATTCTGCTCTTATTCCTGATTTACTATTTCTTTTTTCATCAATCACTCCACCTTTAGTGCTTTTGGGTGATTTTAATGCCCACCACATGATGTGGGGATCTAGTCACTCTGATTTATTTGGTCTTTCTCTTCTAGATATTTTCAATGACATTGACCTCTGTGTGCTCAATGATGGTTCTCCCACTCGTAGGGTCCGACCTGGTCAAAATCCGAAAAGTGTTGTTGATCTCTCTCTTTGTTCCGCTTCCCTTTCTTCTCGTCTTATATGGAAAGTCCTTCCCCTTTCTTATGGTAGTGATCATTTTCCTATAATTGTGTCCTTACCCAATAATATGTCTCCTTTCTGCAATCCTTCTCCTTGCTTAAAATATATACTTTCTTCAGCTGATTGGTCATCTTATTCCTCCTCCCTTGATTTAAAACTAGACGCTTCCTCTATCTTCCCTTTGCATGTTGACCCTCTTGTCTCTTATAAGATTTTCACTGATATTATAATTTCCTCTGCTGATATGCATATTCCTATTAAAAAACCAGGTAAAAGCTTTAGGATCTCTACTCCATGGTGGGATGCTGAATGCACTGCTGCCGTTAGAAAGCGGAATGAAGATGAGATGATTTATAATTCCTCTATGACAATATCGAATTTTTTAGAGTATCAACAGTCAGCTGCAAAGCTTAAAAAATTGGCCTCCAAAAGGAAGAAACAAGGTTGGATTGGCTTTTGTGAACATTTATCTCCAAAAACTCCTTCATCTATTGTTTGGAATCAGTTGAGGTGTTTTCGAGGTTCACTTAACTATGAAAATATTACTTCAAATGATACATCTCTGTGGTTGGAGTCATTTTCAAATAATCTTGCTCCTCCTTCGGTTCCATCTGAAGACTCATTGCCTTCTCCTATATCTCCTTTGGCTTCTCTCAATTGTTTTGATAGCCCATTCTCATTAAACGAATTGTTGCTTGCTCTTGATGGTCTGTCTGATTCAGCTCCTGGTATAGATGGTATTCCTTATTCTTTTATTATTAAGTCATCTGAGAAATGCCATAAAATATTTTTAGAGCTAGTTAATCATTTTTTTGATTATGGTATAGTTCCCATTGAATGGAAATCCCAAATTGTCATTCCTATTCTAAAACCTGGCAAAGATCCATCTGATCCGAATAGTTACAGACCCATAGCATTGTCTTCTGTATTAGCCAAGATCACTGAACATTTAATAAAACATCGTCTTGAATGGTTTGTGGAGAGTAAATCAATTATCCCAAAGTCTCAGTTCGGGTTTCGAAAGGGTTATAGTACTATGGACAGTCTAAGTCTGTTAACTACTGATATTTATATAGCATTTAAGGAAAAACAATATCTCGTTGGTGTATTTCTAGATATAACTTCTGCATATGACAATGTTTTGCTTTCTGTGCTTAGGAACAAACTCATTAGACTTGATGTACCTATTAAGCTTGTTCGTTTTATTTGTAATATGCTTATGGAACGTTCTGTCATTATCAAATCTAAATGTAACCTTCTTCCCCCTAAGTCTGTTTGGAAAGGTCTTCCTCACGGCTCCGTCTTAAGTCCAATCCTTTACAGCTTGTACACCTATGACTTAGATAAATCTGTGGACTCTTTCTGTCAGGTTCTTCAGTATGCTGATGACCTGGCTCTATATGTTAAGGTTCAATCTATTAATCAAGCTGCTGACAGACTGAATTCAGCACTTTCGTATCTGGGAGATTGGCTTCACTTTCATGGCTTAAGTTTGGCTGTTCAAAAAAGCTCGGTTGTAGTTTTTACAAAAAAAAAGATAATCCCTCCAGTTCAATTGTTAATAGGTTCTCACTTTATCCCTCAAGTTAATTGCACAAAATTTTTAGGTATCAAACTTGACTCTAGAATGTCTGGGATTCCTCACTTTGATTATATCTCCCAAAAGTGCGAAAAAAGTGTCAACGTATTACGATCCCTTTCTGGAGTATGGTGGGGTTCCCACCCTTATTCTCAAAAATTGTTATACAACGCTATAGTCCGGAGCCATTGGGAGTATGGCTGTTTCTTATTAAATCTATGTAACAAAACTGGTCAAGATAAAATATTTAAAATCCAATCTAAATGTTTGCGTATAATCCTTGGTGCAATGAAATCTTCTCCTATAAATGCCATGCAGGTTGAATGTGGTGAACCCCCTCTAAATATACGCAGGCAGTTTCTTTCGGATAGGTTTTTCTTTAAACTGGTTCAAAATTCTAATCACCCTCTTCTCCCTAATTTAAGCATTCTGGTAAACCTTTACGGTTCTCAGGTCTCAGATAATATTCCTTGTCTTCTTCATAGTTTTATTAAATTTACTAGGCTACCATGCCCTGTTTATCAGTTTCCATCCAATCCCCTTTACTTAACTTCTTACCAAGCTCTCATATTTCATCCTGATATTCGTCTGAACTCTGGTATTGATAAAGATTCGGTCAACCCCTGTGGGTTATTCAGTGAACTTATATATTCTCAGTTTTTAGGATGGCACATTTTTTTCACTGATGCTTCCAAATTATCCGATGAAAGTGTTGTTGGGGCAGCAGTTTGGTTTCCTTCTTCCAAAATTATTTTGAGTTTTAAATGTCCTTCTCATGCTTCAGTCTTTTCAGGCGAAGCTCTTGCTGTCTTGGAAGCGATTCGTTACATAAAGTCTCACAAGCTAAACAATTCCATAGTTTTCTCTGATTCTAAAAGTTGCCTTCAATCCATTTTATCCAACCCCTTCCGCTGTTCTTCTCGCTTCCCCCTAATTCTTCAGATAAAACAATGTTTATTTGAGTGCCACAGTATGGGTGTAAAGGTTGTTCTTGCCTGGATTCCTGGTCATTCTGGAATTCCAGGTAATGACACTGCGGATTCATGTGCCAAGGCTGCTTTAAATATAGGTTCTCTGGAACATTTCAAGCTATATTCTCACGATCTCTCCCTTCTCCCTAAATCTCATCTACATGATTCTTGGTCCAAATACTGGGAATCATCAAAAGTTCTAAAAGGAAAGTATTATGGCGACATTCAACCGTTTCTTCCCAAAATTCCTTGGTTTTTCAAATTTCGCAAATTCAGCAAAGTCACTACATCGACGGTCTGCCGCCTCCGGCTGGGTCATGCTTGTACCCCCGTTCACTTGGCCAAACTGAGGATTCGGGATAGTTCGTTATGCGAATGTGGCTTAGATGAAGGAGACTATGATCATATTTTCTTTAGCTGTCCAAATTTGAAATATTCACTGTATGATATTCTTCCACAAAAAATATCCCGTCCTATTTCATTCAAATCTCTTCTGTCCCTTACTTTTTCTTCTTTAATTAACTGTATATTATGTAATTACATTAGTAGAAATAAAATTAAATTATAATATATTCCTTATTATTTATTGTATAAATGTATGAATTTTTATTAGTATTATTTTTGTTATAAATGATATGATGTTTTTGTTTTGAATTTTGTTCTTATTTATGTTGTGTTTGTATGTTTTAGAGTAATCACTGGAGTGGAACAGTTTGTTTGATTCTCTCTTCTAATCACCGACCATATTCTAAAAGTTTACTTTAATTTCTCCTACAGTTTATGAATCTATCATGTAACAGATACTGGCAAAGTTGCGACACTCAAACAAGTCGCAGGGGCCATACACAAAGAATCTAATCTAACAACAATAGTATTTTTACTTCTGCAACAAGTTATAATTACCAACTACCAATATATGTACAGTGTATTTACTTAGTTACCTGACTGTAATACTCACCACTAAATGTGAACGTGTAACAACATTATAATTATATCTACGGAAACACAAAGTGCCTTTTATTGAAGTGGATCCATAAACGTATCTCACAACGGCATAAGCATTTACCTGAAAACATCTATAGCAACTCGACAATAGAAGGGGACGAGAACCCCTCAAAAGTATGTCAGAGAATGGCTAGTCAAGGAGTGGGTCACGAAGACACGTGTTCTAACAAAAAAAGCATTGGAAATTACATATTTTGTTTCGTTGAGAGTTGATACAGCACAAAAAATTTACTTATTTAAAAAAGGTTCGGGGAACTTTTATTACGGTGTAGAGCATATTTTTTGTTTAGCTAACGTTACATTCAACTAAAAAATGAGTTCATAGTAGTTTTATAGTAGAGTCAACTAGAGTCTATGCAAAAATCGTAGCATCCTCGCATGCATGACATGCACATTGTGCGAATTTACCGTAACCCGTGTTGCTAGTAAACAAAAAGTTGAGTAAAGTTGCTGTTTTATAGTTTTATTGAGTCAAAATTCACACTTGACAGTTGCGTGACGGACAAATAATTAGCTGGATTGGGCAATATTATATTGGAAAGTAATTAATATTCGATAGTGTAGGTATCTACCTATATTATATGGATATATTTAAAGTAGTTACCATATAATATCACTTGCAGATTCCTCATAAGGTGGATTTATTATTAAGCAATGGTTGTTCTGGCGAATGAAGCGCTCGTAGCGGAGCTTTACTTGGCGATCTTACCCGAACAATAAGTTAAGCAACACTTGCCGCGGTCAGGACTTGGATGGGTGACCGCTAGTTGCATTATTCAACTGAGCGCTTCCGTGCTTCGGAGGGCACGTTAAGCCGTCGGTCCCGGTTGTTTGTCTTAGGACAACAGTCGTTAGGCTATGTCGAAGGCCTTTGGGCTGCCTAAAAACTTCGACATGGGTTGGCCACTTACCCGATTATGGCCCAACTCCTATGTGTCTAAGTTCCAGTTATTTGCGTACGTAGTAGCAGTATTACATTGATTTAACAAAGTGAAAAAGTCGAGAAGGATGCTTTTGATATCATGCAGTGAAACTCCCAGCGACATAGATATCGAAAATACGCAATACGTTGATAAAAATGTTATAACACAGAAAAAACTATTAAAATAAGCATTATTTACGAGCCCTACCACTGGTCACACCATACAAATACTCCAAAATGCATTTTATCTCCTGATCCTGCCATTTATCCTCAAGATAGCTCTAACAAGTGTATAAAAATATTAAAAATGTTATTTTATTGTTAAGCCCGGTTTAAGTAAGTAATACTGAAACGGACTACATAAATACAATCTCAGATCTGAATGTACATGAAAAAAAATTAAGCACGGCTGGAGTGACATTAAAACAGATCTCCTTAATGAAAATCCAGGGTTTAATGAATGTGAATTGAGTGAATCTCTCATTTTCTCATATCTGAAGTCACTAAAATCCACGCAAATGCAATAATAATTATCGATGTTTTACTTCTACAACGCTAAAATTTTATCGATAAAATTTCTACGGTTATATAAAGGGTCATAAAGATCCGAGTCATTTAACTAATCTTTAACATAATTTCAAATAAGTCAATTAAGGTACGAACTTGACAGTATACTAGTACATGCATCAATAATATGTTTTGATGATAAAGCGGATATAACCGCTATACCGTACAGATGCTTTCGACCCGCAACCTCACCCTAGGACCAACACGCACCAGGGCTTAAGAGCGCTATTACATTTTGACGTCGGGCCAAGTTAGGTTTTTTCGGCAGCCAACTACTATTACTTATTCTATGTGTAGCAGCGGAGCGGGCGTATGGGAACGTGTTAACTAAATAATCTTGATCCGTGATATAATTTTACTATACCATAGGAACTTAGATTTATTTGAAGGTTTTTATTAAGCACCGTGGTGTAGTAGGTACACAAACTTACTTTACGTTTTCATATATGCTCTAATAGATATGATTAACTATTTATTATAAAAATAAAAAGATAAACTTACATAACTTATTAGTTATGAACTTACTGTCTGTGATATATATGTACCATACATGTATAACTATTGCATTTAAAAAAGTGAGTGGCAAAAATAACAAATTTACATTTAAAACAAGTAAGAAATTAATTACACTTACCAGGTAAGTATTTATGCTTGCCTGTTTTGAATGTTAATCTGTTGTTATTTTTTTTTAATGTAATGTCTAAACGTATTGAGGAATAAAAAATACAATAAAGGTAGATTTTATGTATACGCATAGTTAACGTTTCATCATCAATACATAGAACAGGTATTTAAAAACATATTTCGCGCAATGGCATTGAACTAGCTTTCTTCTTCTTCTTCTTTAATTCTGTTTCCTTGAATATCGGCATTATTCTGTGAATGATAAAATAAGCATTATCTGGGCTGAATAATTTTACAAACAATAAGGAGTATATTTTATACTACGGTATACTAACCATATTTTCACCTAAAGAGGAACACTTTCCAATTCTAACGTGAAATCATTCGTTGATTCATCAGATTCATTAGTAACAACCAGCTCGTGTATGTCTTCAGTGATAGGATTCTAAAAAGGAGATGAAACGGTATGTATAGAATTTTAAAATTAGTAATAGTATTTATTGTATAAGTAAAGATAGTATTTTCTTAAATCATTACTATATTATCTTTACTAAGTAGCGCAAGCTGTTGTGATTCCTAGCTGTTGTCATCAGTATACTCCATATCCTAAAAAATTGGTATAATGTACGACTAACCAGAAATTATTAATGTCACCATAAAATTATGAAAATTGTTATATTATATTATAAACTTATGGTGATATCGTAACGCGTGATATTGTAAACATTAAATTTAAATATATATCATATTCTATACCTACTCACCATTTCTATCGATCCTAAAATATCACTAGATGTGGAAACTTCTGTAATCCTCGTCTCATTTAGTTTCTTATTTCTAAAATAAATATCATCATCATCATCATCATCATCAGCCTGTAGCAGTCCACTGCTGGATATAGGCCTCTCCAATTGCACGCCACTTAGGTCTATCTTGGGCTTCTCGCATCCAGTTTTTGCCAGCCGTCTTGCGCAGATCGTCACTCCACCGTGCCGCAGGACGTCCTACACTACGTTTGCCGAGACGCGGTCTCCACTCTAGAATTAGAAATCAATATAATCTATTATTATAAATTAGTCTACATCAAATAAGTATAGCAAAATAAAATAAATAAAAATATTACCTTGCTTCTCTTGCTAACTTCAGAGATTCAATGTGTCGTATTTTACATTTACTGACACATTGGTACTTATAATTGTTTTTTTTCCATTTTGACTTGTCAAAACGCTCAACTAAAATGAAAATAAAGTTAATTACGAATTGGGTATGATTAGACATATGCACAAAAAATATTTATACATATGAGATTTAGAAGAACCGATACTTACAACGATCAAAATCCTGCGTTCCTACTTCACGACTGCTTAGCTCGCACACGAAGTCACGTAGCGATACGACAGAGCGCGCGAAATCAAGCGACATAAGTCCTTCCGTGGCAAGCGCTCGCGCGGTACTGATCTTGCGACATCGGGGCGATCAAATATGTACTACTTTAATTTAGTGAAATAAAAATAATAGCATTGATTTAAAAACTAAAAATTGTAATTAGTAGTTAAAAGAAATGTTAAATTTTATATTGATTATATTATTTTGGAAATGTGAAGTAAATCTCTGGAGATATTTCGACTTTTTTTAAAATGTTTTTGCGCGATAATCTTTTTCATTGTGATTTTTTTTTCATTGCTTGTAAGGTAAACTACAAAAATCTATTCTGACATTATGGAAGTACGGGATATTTCCTGTGCCATATTTTTTATAATGCTTTATATTCAGTAGAATTCGCAAATTAGAGCTCTTAAATAAGGTCTCTGTGTGTTTTTGCCGAAACGAACACCAGAAGAATGAGGATTACTAAATAAATAAGTAAGGTACTCAAATTTGGCTCTGGCATTATTGAAGATAGTGAAATGAAGTATAGTTTTCATGCAATGGTGATGTATAGATATAAAGACAATGTATCATATTTCAACGCTAAACATCTTGCTACACGCATTTTTTTGTAAAACACCTCTTAAGCAGGCACAGGATATACCAAAACCACAAATTACTGAATAAGAAAACACTAGCCGAAAGGCATCAAAATTAGTGTCGCCAGTCGTAGCCAGCGTGTTAAATATTCTTAAAACTAATTACTACTTCACAGAAATCTCAATTCTGTACTTATTTAGTTTTAGTTCTGTTATTTTTCTGTTTTCTGTTATTCATTAGATTGAGTTTGCCTATGGACTTTTGGAGTTGACCTAAAACTATAGAGTTAGTTCAATAAAAACTAAATATAAAATAAATAGATAATTTATTGATTCAGGCGTTACTTTGCGGAAATCCATTATCAAAAAACGATATTAAAAAATTGGGGGTGGTGCACACCCCCAAATAGGCCAAAATCATTGTTTTTTGCAGCGAAAGTGTATGTTTAATATCGTTTTTTATAAAATAAATATATGCTTATTATATTAAGTCATTAGAAAAATAAAAACAATAATTTATTAATTACCTACATAATCAATTTTATTGTTAGCGATACATAAAATACAAATTGTCAAGTTGAAAAAATCATATTTGCTAAAACTCATATACTGCATCTGGGATAGTATATATTGACCTAAAATTTCAGTAAAACTTTTGAAGTGCCTAAGTAGATGCTATGCGCTACGGTTTTATCAAAAAAACTATAAATTTTAAGTTAATGTTTGTTTCAAGGGTGTGACAGGCGTGCGACTCTTATAGTTTTTGGTCTACTCACTGAAATAAAAAAAGTTTAAATAGATTCTGGAATAGGGGTTCGGTTCGGTGCAGTCGGGTTGTGCTGTGTGTCCCAGATGGTCGAAAATCAGGAACAGCTCAAAAAACTTGTAGTAAAAGTATGCATAAAATTTAAATTGTCGCGAGTGAGTGATAAAGTGAAGTGTATATTATGTCGAGTCACTGTTGAATCGTATGTATACCTTTGATTCATAAAACTAACGTATTTTGTTAAGTTAACTTTTTTATGTTGGGCTATCGGTGGATTTGACTACGTTGTAACTAAACTAATACGATAAAGAGGAAAAACTTGTATTTTTATGTGTGTTTATGTTTGGAATGAATAAACTCAAAAACTACTGTGCCGATTTCAAAAATTCTTTCACCATTGGAAAGCTACATTCACCCTGAGTAACATGGGCTATATTTGATTCATCATCATTCTCAATCATCACTGCGCTGGTGAAATCGTGGAGAGCAGCTAGTCATTTTTATATTAGGTATAGGCACTGAGGTACCATTACTACGAAGTGATTTTAAGTATGTGGGTGTTGGTTTTAACGGAAATGACAGCTGGGTGTTGTTCTTTGGCATTTAATTTTTGAAGTGAAAATTTCTTTTGGCGTGTTTAACACTAAGACTTATTAGAATCTAAAATCATTTGAACTCGTGTCATCGTTATCGGCTTTTTGGGTGAAGAAAAATCAAGGAACTCGCGTCATCGTCACCGTCACCGAACGCTTTGTCATAGATAATGTAGTTTTGAAGTGAAAACCTCTTTAGGCGTGATAATGGTTTGCATGACTACCTATTGTTGTTGATTGTGTGTATTAAAAATAATTCGAATAATATCACTTCTATCGACAGTCCCCAAAGACTGCACCGCATGTTTTTTTTTATATAATCAAGTAGCGAGACTGGCAATTCATGTGCCTACAATGCTAAAGGTAACCGCTACGCTTACCCATGACGACGTACGAGTAATTTTGCGTGGCACTGCACTGCACTCGTTACCCCGAGAGAGTGGTGTTTAAGTTTCTGTCACCCAGTAATACTTGCTCCCGGCCCTTCACACCCTAGCACAAGTAGCACAGTAATACTTGCGCATTATAGCTTCGCGGTAGAATATCTGTCACATCGGTGATACCTATCAAGACGGGATTTTGCACAAGAGGCCTACCACTTAATAAATCGGGATTGCCCGCCTCTTACGATTGGCACCCCGATGGTAGAGGGAAATTTGTTAACTCTATCCCTTCATACAGTAATATAGATATTACATGACGTAAATACCTTAGTAACTTGGTAGGTAAGTCAAGTTAGTATCTGTGATATCATTTTGTATTATCATTAGACAAACTTACTAATACATACAAACGTAACTACGTTTTTACTAATTCGGCACGGCAGCCTATAGATTCAATAAATTACTGTACAAAAAGTTATTTCAATAAAACAAATACTTTTTTACTTACTTACTTTTTTGTAATTTTACTCAAGATATTTGAGTATTGTGTTATTATTTTGCAGTTTTCTGTTATTTAATAATTATAGGTACTTATACTATTGAAGTACAAGATCACTTTTGGACAAGGTACTAGGATTCCATGAGACACGGGAGGTAAACACATACAAAAACAGATCACAAACATCCAAGACCTGAGAACAGACATATCTGCTCTCATACACACTTAATTGCCCCTACCGAAATGGAATTCAATGGAGTTAGTCCAGTCAAATTAGGTGATATTTTACAATAGAGTGGAAACAATTCGTCCCCTTAGTAACACAAAAACGCATCTCGATTTTGGCCAATTAGAGAAAACATTTGAACCCGCGCGACGTGATACAATAATGAAAATACAATTATTCCCTTTTAAAGCTCTTATGCGTAAAGCTTAAAATAGGGTTAAGTTCTTATTTGGGGCCGCAATGCAATTAACAGATGATTTTTATAGGTGTTCTTTACATGTTTAAAACTCAATAGTTTAGAATTCAGTACTAAGTAGATGATTTTTTTGTGTTGCGAACTTTTTCGTAAAATACTATATTTTAAAAGTAGGTACGTCAAGTGTAGTTCTTAAAATATTTATTTTGGAATGTAAAACGGTAGAACATAACAAAACACAAGTGTATACACAAGATATAAACTACTACTACAGCACTTGGCCAATTTGAGAAAACAGTTAACTAGAAGCCTTTCAAGACTCGACTTTTCGTTTTTAATCCGATGATTCTGAATAAACATTTGTGCCTTGGTTAGTACCACTGATTAACTCTTCGTAAGAGTGATGGCGGGGGCACCCGCGTCAGCAGGGAGGCTGGACACCCCTGGCAATAAAAGCGCGAGGCTGGAGTAACGTCTACCTAAGTGATGAAATAAATTATTATTATTATTTATTATTATTAACGCCCTCCACATTTCTCCCTGCTACTGGCCAGGGATGTGGAGGCTACTGGAGCGGCTGGGGCTAGCTAGTTTATAGACAGTTGATTCCCACATTAGCAGTAGTAGGGCCGCGGAGCGTCCTACTACCGCAAGCGGTCTGGTGAAACAGACACCTTTTCGTCGGAGCGCTCGACAAAATTACGTATCTGCCGCCATGGTATTGGACACCGTGGTGAGCTGGATTCCAACTACGGACATCCTAGCAGGAGGTGGTGTCGCGCACGACAAGATTAGATCTGGATGACCCCTTGTTCTATCAATTGAAAATGATCATTGTAAGGGGAGAAAATAAATTGACATTCGAAAGAGAAATTTTTAATACTTTAAATAATACAATTAACTGGTTAAATCAAAATAACCTGCAAGTTAATCTTGATAAAACTAGTATAGTACAGTTTAGAACCTGTCGCCAGTTAAAGGTAAAATTAGAGATACAACATAATTATACTCCAATTGCAGAAGTTGTGACAGCAAAATTTTACGGATTTGGTTAGATCATCATTGTAATTGGAAGGAACATATAACATGTTTGTGTGACAAATTATATAAGTTTATTTAGGCACTAAAACGGCTTAGACAAAGAGTATCTATTAATGCAGCACTGGGAGCCTATCACGGTTACGTTTCATCGGTGTTAGCTTATGGGTTAATTTTGTGGGGGAACTCGGTTGATATGCAGAAAGCCACAGGACACAGAAAAAATGTGTACGAGCCATCTGTAGAGCATGGAGAACGGATAGCTGCAAATCATTATTTAAAAGGTTTCACATACTCCCGTGCATGTACATAAGGGACATTTGTGTATTTATGAAACAATATCCTCAGTAGATATTTCAAAGAACATTCGGATACCTACTCTAACCAGGAATACAAGGCACAAGCACAGACTGTACCTATGTACATACCCATACAGTACCCCCATATCGTCTGGACCTTGTCAAACGCAATGTTTATTATCATGGCATCACGATTTTGAATAAACTGCCAAATTACTTCAAAGATCTAGGTACCTATATAAATATATAAATGGAAATTAAAAATATGGTTATTAGATAAGTGTTTTATGATGGGAATATTTGACTTATAAAAATTAACTTTGCTGACATTTATTTTTTTCCAATTTTGATATTGATTAATCAAATCAATTTCTAAATCAGTAATCAATTTTGTTTGCATAATTACATGTAAGGTTTGACATTTTTATTAATAATTTTGGTAGGTTCATACATTTAAATAAAAAATTTAAAAATTGTACTTAACACGATTTTTGCACGCCTTGATGAGGCAGATGAATGTAACTGATCCTTTCTATTTTAACTATAAAAACTATTGTACTACTGAACTATAACTATTAAACATTCCTCGCAAATAAAAAATATTATTATTATCTTCCTATTCCATTTGTTTCACGGATTACGTCCGGTCCTTTACATAGGCATAAGTGGGGCTGTGGCCAACACTTAGAGGCCTGTTTGCTATACAAATACAATGTAGTATAAAAAACAGACACTTTGGATGAAGGGTAACATAATACTTATATGTATTTATTACAAAAATGGGTAAAATCATATAAATAGCTTTACTATTTATGTGAACTTATTAGTGATAAGGGATATAGTGGGCTATTGGACGAGACTACGGCACCTGCCAATTTTAGTCTCATGTTAAAATATTTAGGCAGGTGGTGTTTTGCCACCCACTAAACAGGCCCCCCATAAGGGCCACCATCACTGGTGACAAAAGGGGCAACGTTGGTGTGGATGGCTAAAGGGTGTCGAGAGGTGTGCTGCGGTTTCACTAGAGCGTTACTACCGGCGTTATGCCCTTTAACACTTCCACCCTTGGAGCTTTTTGTTACTTGCTCTTGCGTCTCCACCCCCAGACGGCCAATTAAGGCAAGCCAGGGGTCTCATTTAGCCCCAGGGAGAATCAGGGTCCACGGTGTCGCCACTCACCGACGGCTCACCACAAAGCCGCCCCTGCGGTTTATTATTATTATTATTATTCAAAAAATTATTATTATTTCATTATGTTCACGGATTTCATACGGTCCTTTACAAAGGCATAAGTGGGGCTGTAGCCAAAATTTAGAGGCCTGTTTGGTATACAAATACAAAGGAGAATAAAAAATAGAAAAAATGTTGTTTCTTATTATTATTATTAAAAATACGTCCCTGAACCACTGAGCTACTAGTAGTAATGGTACCTCAGTCCTCTGGAATGCGATGTCTGTTGACTGTGCGAATGGTTTGAATAAGATTTTTTTATTGTAAGATTTTAAAGCACTAACGCCTGCTTAGCGAGACCGTCCATTGTAATTTTAGAGAGAAAAATACCTACTCATCTTCGTACAGGGTTCGAATAAGTACGCGTCTTCTAACAATTCGTTTCAGACGCTTTGACCGCTAGGTATACCTTCCCTGCATTTAATTTTAACCAAGTTTTAACTTACTATCTGAATATAACCGGAGGATTACTAGGACGTGACTTTGACAGGACAGTGACTTAATAAAAATCTCGTTATGACTGTGAATTGACTCCGACCGACTAGTTAATGTCTTGAACTTGTTGAACTCGTTTTACTAGATTAACTTGACATCGGCAAGTCCGCCAATAAAAATCAGATAGTAAAAGTGCGGGAAACCCCCAACAATAGCTATCGGTGAGTGTATTTAATTTTATTAGATTTACGTTTCTTTTTCCTCTTTCGTTCTTTGGTGGTCATTACTTGATACTAAACTTGATGTACTTATATTTTTGGTAGGTGTTAATTTGATATTTAACAATTATATAATTTAGGCTACGAAGAAATAATATCAGTAAGAGTAACTGCCTTAAAAAATGACCCAATAAAAGTCGTGCTAAATCAACATCGTTCACGCCGCTATGACTCAGCTGTCATAGTAGACGTTGCAGCACGCGCATGGACCAATCCCTGCTTTCCTTCTGAAATTTAAACCAATCACTGAACATGTCTGATTTTTTTTTAACAACATCCACACAAGTCTTCGCGTCCCAAACTAGGCTGAGCCTGTACTATGGTAACCTGATGACTGATATACATACTTACATAAATACATATACACACCCAGACACAGATCAAACACACATGTTCATGCACACAAATGTTTGACCTGTCCGGGGATTGAACCCGGGACCAGTGGCTCAGAAGGCAGGGGTGCTACAACTGCGCCAACCGACCTATGTCTATTTGTAACCTCGAAAGTAATACGTATATGGAATCGTCGTTTTGGTTTGAAGGACCACTTTTTGTATGGAATTTGTTCTGAGTTATGCTGCCTGACATTATTTCGTTTAATTTAGGTATATTATTAAATTGTAAATTAAGAACCATTATTACCAAGATACGCTCGCAGCGGAGCTTGACTTGGCAATCTTAACCGATTAACAAGTTAAGCGACGCTTGCTGCGGTCACGAGTTGGATAAGTGTGTACTAGTGGCATTGTTCAACTGAGCGCTTCCGTGCTTCGAAGGGCACGCGTCCCGGTTGTTTGTCATAAGGGCAAAAGTCGTTAGGCTATGTCGAAGGCCCTCGGGCGGCCTGAAAATTCGACGCCACTAGCCTATCCACAAGCTGCACTGGACCCGCGCGGTGGGTTATGACCCAACTCCTCTCTCTGAGACGAAAGATTGAGTACCAGCAGTGGGAACATAATGGGCTGATTATGATTATTCATTTATTTTGATATAGCTAAACTTCTAAACAAAAGATTAAAATGCCTGTCATTGTTAGTCAGTTACAGGGCTACACTCTTAGTACAACAGTAAGGAGCAGTAACCCAAACAATTTAAAGTGTCTATTGTCTGTTCTATGATATATTTTATCGTTTTGAGTTTTGTATCATAGCACTATATATACTGCTATGATAGGTTTGTTGACCTTATTTTTTTATTGTAGGTACGTTAAATTAATCAGGAAACCGAAATAATAGCATATTTTTTAATATTTTGAAAGCCCTCTAATCTAAACTAAAAAAAAATGTTTTTATTTCAACTTTTAAAATTGGCGCTAGAACAATAAAACATTATTCAATGGCAATTAAACGTTGTATGACGTCACTAAGGTAAAAACAAACAGTGTTGTGATTATAATTCGTTTTGCTTGTTTGAACATGCAGAGGGCGGAAAAACCAACTTATTTTCTTTTGTGTTTATTCTCAAGTTTTCGTCATCGACGCGGATGCGGCGACGACTATCCGATAAATATTACGTGAGTAATCCAGAATTTCTAATTAAAAATTAAAAATAAGCTTGTGATTGGCGTACTCGCTATCAATTTTAGTTCTACGATTGACCGCAAGGTGGCATTGTTCTTTTTTTCAAAAATTTTTTGTGGCAGTCGATAGCGAGCATCGATAGGTGTTGTAAACTCATGGTAGGCATACAGGGTAGGCTTGCATTTTCTTTGTCTTTTACGCACTCTTCCCCAGTTTCGTTGCACGCATCATTCGATACGATACATTCATTACAGTCCGCTGTCGAAGCCTGATTCGTTTTAAAGCTTTAAGGCGCGATCCACGTTAATTTAATCTTCAGTTTCTATGATAGAAAAGATTATTTTGTCGTTATTAAGATCTCACATCTTACGTATTTATTTAAAAAAATATATTTATCATGTTCTTAGCTGTTATCATTGAACTTTAGGATTTTATTAATAAATTATAATCACTAAATATTTGTAATCCCGAAACAGAGGCTACAAACTTAGAAGCAGAGCCAAATCTTACTAATATTATAAACGCGATTTTTTGTTATTTTTTCACGCTCAAACGGCTGGGGCAATTTGAATTTAATCAAATTGCTGCCTCTCTCCGTAAGAAGAGAAGCAGCAGATCTGACTTTACTTCATAATATAACCCTTAATATAATTGATTCGTCGACATTACTGTCGGAGGTTAAACTAAAAGCACCCTACAGATCACTCAGTCGTAGGAATTATTTACAGTTGTATACTCCTCCCTTCATCTCTAATTATCGTCAAAATTCTTTCTTCCCGCGAACTGTCAATATTTTCAATTCGAAATACTCAAAATATGTTGATCTCTTTTCGATGAAGCAAAATACTTTTAAACTTATAATCAACGAACAATTCTATGCAGACTAAATTATTTATATGTCATTGTTTTATTTTACATGGCTTGTAGCAATTTATTATCTTCGAATTAATCTTTTGTATACACATTTAAACTCTTATTATTATTATTATTTTTAAGTTAGCGCATAAATAATGTTACTTTAAGTTAGGTTTTATTCACCTATGACATTTTAACTGTTCCCATAAGCGGAAACTGTTAGGCTTTTGCGTATCCATTCATTGTTTACATCATTGTTTACATTATTATAATCTAAGCAGCCGTTTGTTTTCCTAGTAAAATAAAAAATAAATAAAAAAAAAAATAGTTATGGAGAAATATGAAGCTCTGGATTACCACATAGTATACTTTTCATCGTCATCATCATCATCATCCATCACCACGCGGATGTAATATTTATTTGGCTAATAAATAAATACGAATACTTGTCTTATGCTTTTTTAAACATAATATTTGCAATATGAAATATCATAAATATCTGACATCGATTTTGAACGCATTGCCCAAAATAGTACTGGATTTGTTAGATAGAAGGCGCTGGCGTACACATCTGTTAGTCTGTAGCTGTCTGTGGGTCGGTGGCAGTGTTGCCAGGTTGTGGTATTTTTATGCCATTCTGGCGAAAATTTTTGTTCTTGGCGAGATTTTGGCGAAATAAATTCCTTGACGAATTAGTATGCGAAAAAAAAATTACGTACGAAAATATGGCGCCAATGATAGTGAATGATACATCGCATGCCTCAAATGGAATATCATATTATATCATGTGATACGATCGCACTAATATTCTGAAGTCACTATATACCATAAATATCAACAGAACAATATCAAGACGTAACTACCTTCAGCTCCATGTCCCAAACAGCCACACTAATTATAAAAGGAACTCATTCATCACTCGTGTATGCAAAAAGTTCAACAAAACTTATTCCTATAAAGTTGACATATTCAATAGTAAACATTTGATTTTCAAAACCATTATCAACAACGACTTTTTCAGCATTGAAGAATAATAATTACCTATTTTATTAGTCTCATGTATGTACTTATAATTATTATATTTAGTAGAAAAAAAAACTTATGTTTAGAGTTCGGGTAGGTGTATGTACATAGCTATTTGCTCAGATTGTGCCGAGTTGACTGTCAGCTGGGTGGGTGTCTATACAGGACACTTACATACTGTTATTACTTGGCTTGTCATCTGATGGCCCAATCGACATTTGTATTATTCACAACGGATGTTTTGCCATTCACAACATAACTAGTTAGTACCTATACATAAGTTTGTACTGTGCACTTAAATATCCGTTTGCGGAAACTTTTAATAGATTTTAACTGTATACTGCTGAATGTTATGGAACACCTGTTATAAAGCTGTAGTTTTCCTAATAGTGTAAAATAAAATAAATATCTAATAAAAAGTATTTAATTCATGCGTGGCACACTCATTCGTTTATTCATTTCATCTTTCTTTCTTCATTTCAACGTACTCGTTGGTACACCCACAATATTTTTTCTTGTGGCTTCTCTTTCCTTTTCGATAAATTGGGTATGAGCAGAGCCGCATTATGTAAAATGTACTAAAGAACTGTTTGTGACGTTTTCCCAATTTTGTATTAAATTTCCGTGTATGAAAAACTATGTTCTTTCTACGTTTAGTAGAGGAAATTAGTGTTACATCTAAGAAAAGTGGATTGCTTCTGTTTGGATTTAAGAAAGTCAAAATTAAAAAGCTGGCGAACTGTGTTACGTAGCTTGCATGTTGCTACCTTTAGTAGTGCTCTTTGAGCACGTTCCAATGCAAGCATTTATACGTTAGTCCATGCCTTATCTCCATAACTCCAGGGGCCTTACCATCATAACAGTTTTGAATGAAATCATACCATGACGCTCATTTAGGTGAACTGTTTGAATATTGTTTTCTCAAAGGTGAACGGATAATATTATATCTGGCATTCTAACAATTTACTATAACCAACATTGCAGACGTCTAGACGTTTGTAAGCTAGTAAACTGAGTGGATGTAGTTAGAGTGACATGTTAACCGAGAGTCCATACAAAAAAAAACAACAGGTTCGATTAAGCCGGGCAATTGTCTAGAAGTCCTGCTTAAAGAGCTCATAGTAAGGTTATATTACAGTACGAAATAATTTATTTGCAGAGCACTTAATATACGTTTATTAATGAACAATGTACGATCAGCAAAATCACGTAAATGTTTAAAAGCAAATATTAATCTTCTTACTCTTTATATAGTCATATTAAAATACAGCAAATATTAAAAAAACATTGTTAAATCAAGTTTGGCGATTTTTTTGTGAAATAGTATCAGTTTGGCGATTTTTTTTTTGTTATTTGGCGATATCTTCAAAATCACATCTGGCAACCCTGGTCGGTGGGTCCACTTCTATTCTATGGTGTTTATAGTCTATTCTGTTACTGTTTTTGGAGTAGTTTTGAAGAGATAGTGTGATTTACTTTTTATACTTTCATATTATTAGAATTCAAATTAAATTATTAGTGTCTCTATAAGTAGTTGAGTGAGTGATAAGAAAACTAGTGACGGTAGTAAATACCTATCGTCATGGGAAAACCGTCTTCGACGCAACTTTCTGTTAGTTGAATGGTTACATTTTTCTCTCGTATTATTTTCAAACAGGTATAACACTCATTTTATTAAGCATGTAAAGCTGTGGGATGAGTTGCAGTGCTGTTATGGACCAAAGCTTTGAAATTAATGCTTGCCTGTCACGCGGGATCAATGCTTTTATTGTAACACCTACCTTCCGCAATCTCAGTCGCATAAAGGTTAACCTTCATACACAAAACAATTGTATTTGGCTCTCCCAGTAATGTGGGTTTAGCAACCTACACCTGAATCCAGAAACGAGTTATTATAATTACCATATATATTGTGTTCGAATAGATCCCTGTTGGCGAAAATAACGCTAAAAACGCTCACAAGAGCTTTTATATTGGGAATCTATGAGTGAAATTTCGTTTGTCTATTTTTGTTCAGCCTTTGGAAAAAAGAGGACTTATTTTTGCCACCAAAAAGTTCAACTTTTGACCCATGTCCATGATGGTTGTTTGTGATTGTTTATTAACAACCATGTATTTGACAGCATAATCAAGCTATTTTAGGTCTTATGTTCGGTTGAGCATTTGAATAAGGTGTAGGCAAAAGTGGCAAAAATTATGTTTCTGAGCTTTACAAACGCTTTAACAAAAAGTCATCAATGACAATGTAACCCTCAAAGCTAAATGAACGCACCTATAGTAAGTACATCGAAAGTTATAACCTTGTGCTTATTTTTAAGACAAACATCGGCCAATCTGCATTAGCCTGGAATAGTGTATTATTGATCTATACTATACTTACTACACTAAAGGTCCCAACTGTGGGAACTGATTATTTTCCAGACATACTCTGTATACTTCTATTAACATGTAGACACACCAACTCCCATATTTGGCCAATAATACAATAGTTTTATTAAAAAACTATGATTCCAATAAATGCAATGTGTGTGGCTTAAACCCCTGTTTTATTGGACTCGATATCCACCACAATCTCTTTGAATGCCTAATAATAATTAGTCCACAGTTGTGCCATGGTATATATATAGTATTTTCTCTTAGCTACCTAAGCCAGTATATATTATAACATGGCCAGCTGTTTCTTTGCTACTTTGTGCTTATGGGGTTTGCTCATATCACAAACTTTGTGGTAAGTTAGTATAAAAAGCATTATGTGTCCTTTAGAGACAGACTATCTAAGAGAAATATTTCATCAAGGTTGAACTAAAAATAACAAATATACTAATATAAGGTTTATATTAATATATATATATATATAATCTAATATTGATAAGGTAAAAGCAGTAATAACAAATAGTTAAGTTTATTCTGTGTTGTTCTCTCACTGTCAGTCTAGCGCTCGACGAGTCAACATCTCCTGAGGATGCCTTGTGTAGAGGCGAAACATGTGTCGAATCGTTTTTGGTTTATTTGGGTTTTCTTGTGTGTTTTATTTTGTATTCTTCCTATTAGCAGTTTGTGCGGGAGGGAGGGTGGTGCACACCCCCAAATAAGCCAAAATCATTGTTTTTTTTTCAGCGTCACTAAATATTTTTTAATATCATTTTTTAAGTTTATTCTGTTAGTTATGCTTCACTTCCAAAATAATCATGTCATTTGATGCTCAGACATACCTACTGCAATTAACAAGGATTGAAAAAATTGACTAGAGTGATGATCATATGACAAAGCGTGATTACACTGACCTGTCTGTTATTTACCATATAACTTTTTATATACAGCAGGACCTTGTTAATCTGGACCCCAGCTAATCTGAACACCTCTATAATCTGGGGTTCTTACCCTGCACAACCACAGTGTCTCACAGTTTCTGTCTCTCAGTACCATGCAGTACATTTTAGGAACCTGTTGCATGGATTCCACTTACATAAGCTTGTGTCTTGCTTAACTACTTGTTTGGAATGTGCAGATGAAGTCGACATTTCTATATATTCCGAAAAAGTGCTGCTATGTAAATTAAGAGATAAAGCATTTTCTAAATACTACTCGTCAAAGCACTTTAATGGAATTTTCAAAAAAGTTTGATTAACCACACATGTTGCAATTCATGGAAAAGTTGTACGATATCTGAGAAATCTTTTGTATTATTGGCTAAATATGACAAGTGCCCAGTCTACGGGTTAATAGCATTTGTTTATAATAAAGGTACTTCAATACATTATGCATAATGTGAAATGTTTAGTTTTTATTTCTAATAGCGCCTTTATATTGTCTGCCTATACAGGGTATACATTTTAGGTGTTCGGATTATCCCTGACCCTGCTGTAATCCCATTGGATCTATTAAAGCACACCGTCATGCACCCAAGCTATTTATACTACACACTACGCTACACAAATAAAAACATTCAGGTTCGCAAACCCATAAGTAAGGTTACACAACAATAAATTTATCTGCCATAAGAATTAAGCTAGTTTGGCAAATATTACAGATGGTTAAATTTTTTGTAAGTACAAATAAACTACGAGTACATAGCCCACAGTGGCAGTATGGACTTTCTTGCCTTTTGCATTCTGTTTTATTTCATATCTTATTTTGACATTGAAATCTAAATTACTATATGCTTTTACATTTTTATTATGGACACTATATTAACACTTTTACACATAACCACAATAAACATGTCTTGTCAATAATTTATGTTTATCTATCATACCTTGTCTTTAGCGTGTATCTAGCCATAGTAGCTAATTTGTGGGCTGTTTTTATCGATAATTATTGTCAAATTTTATTCTAACTACAATCCATGCTCACAGTACTGTTGTTTTGCAGGGTTTGTTTTATTTTTTTACACAAAACTTAATAACATGTACAATCTAAATATATGCCTAAGTACTCTAATCTATCTATAGTAACTAATCTAAGTATAAGTAACCATACTACTAATAATGCTAGATATTCATCTTAACTGACTTGGTAACCATACTTAACCCTTAACCGGAATCGCTATTTTGATCAACGTAACTGGAATCGTGGGTCATTTTGGACCCAGAAATTAAAAGCTATATATTTCATAAATTACTTCAGGTAACAACCTAAACGGGTCAGCATAGTAATAAAACAGGTCTAATAAAGAATATCAAACAACATTTATTGATAAATTTATTAAATTTACATGTTTTTCAAATTTAACACTTAACTCGTCCGCATCAGGACAAAAAATAACAATAGATTTATGAATGAAACTTGCCTGGAATGAGAGTTGCTGATTCGGACGGGTTAAGCGCTTTATTTGGTAGGAACTTTTGAATATCTCACTTTCAAATCACATAAAACTATAAAAAATACCTAAAATTTAAAAAAAAACTGTTTCACGGGGTTTTACGTATCTTTCCCATAACAAATACACAAATTTTCTTAGAAAATATTGTATAACAAAAAAAATGACATACTATCATAAATTACAAAAATCGCTAATCAGTCAACGAAATCTATGTATGGCACTTGAGGCATAACAGTTGTTTTTGTGCATGATGTTTGCAGATGTATTTAAAACATCTGTCACACTTTTGTGACTGTTTGTTATCCTTTTTTGGACCACATAGATAGCATCTTCCCCGTTTTCGTGTTCCAGTTGTAGAGCAAGTTATGTTGCTCTTCAACTGGCGCTATGAAATTGTCAATCCTACTCTTCAAATCTATTGAAAACGATCGATACTCCGCCTTCCTCTCCACAATGAATGGCTAGATCAAATCTAGTCCTATTTGTTTTATGTACTGATTACGTTTCATTCGTTTACCACGATTTGAAGCTTTCCACAAAACAAATCCTTCTCTCTAAGTTCGCACTTGCAATATTCAGAATGGCAGAAAATATTACGCATGGCCATCGTTGAGTTCTTCTGGAAACGGTATAGTTGGCGCATTTTTGATCTAAAGTATCAACGCCTCCTTTTGTGCTGTTATAAAATTCAATTATTTCTGGTTTTCCACTTACTTCATTGATCGATTTGTCGTGATGCATTGACGAGATCATTACTACGCTTTGATTCTTTTTTGGGACATATGATGCCAAAGTTTTATCTTTCACGAATCCAAACAATGTCGAGCCGATCTCCCTCTGTTTATTAGGTAAAAAATCAGGTGGTTGGTTCCCTTTTGTTTTTGCGCACTGTCCCAACATAAGTCAAACCTTTTTCGATAAGTTTGTCAACCAGTTTAATAGAAGAAAACCAATTGTTCCAAATAACGGCTCTGCTAACTGTAGCACATTTTGTGTCGGAATAGAAACTTGGTTTCTTTGGTTGGAATCTGACTTTCCCGTGTAAATAAAAGCATTATACAAATAATGCGTTTTAGCGTCACATAGGCACATAATTTTTGCGCCATATTTGGCAGGCTTAGATTTCATATAATTTCTGAAGTAACACCTCCCTCTAAAAGGACAAAGCATTTCATCAATAGTCACATACTCAGAACAACGAAAGTTTTTCTGACAGTTCTCAATGAAATTGCCAAATATTTCAGAGATGAGAGCAGCGCGATCATTTATTCTTCTTTCGTCTCTAGTATTGATATCATCAAATCTCAAAGCAGATAAGAGGAACATAAACCGTTTCACATTTATTGTTATTCTGAATATATCTCTTCCAGTTCCATCTGTTGCCCATAAACTTTCAATATCTTCATGACCAGATTTGAATACACCCGATAAAATCAGTACACCAATGAATGCTTTCATTTCCACAATGCTCACGTGATTAGTGTAAGTTGCGTTGGTTATATTCTTTTCAGAATATTCTGTTATTTTTTGGTTAGTATGTGTGCATATGGTGTCAATCATCTCATTTGATATAAGTAGCTGCGATGATTCCATTGGTGACATATTCTGTTTTTCACGGGCAGGACCCACAATACCAGGTAGGTGTGATATGATGTTGTGGCTTCTGACTCTGGAGCTGCTAGGAGGATTTTTGGACCACTTGAAACTATTTTTACATCGGTAATATGTACCACTTGATGGCTGAGCATCTTCATATTCATCTTCGCCTAATATATCGCTGTCAGATAACGAATCCCTTGAGCTAGATGAAATTTCAGGTTGTGGAATTTCGTTGTCGCTTATAGTTTCACATGTCGTCACGTCACATGGTTGAAAATCGCTCAAACATTCTGGTTCCGAATCAGTTTCATCTAATAATAATTCGCTTATATCGTTATCGTTTACGCGCCATTATTCTAAAAAAATGCCTGAAACAATGCAAAATGTGAAAGTATACGATCAGATAAATAGTTACGTAACTGGAATCGTGGATCCGATTGGACCCAGCGAAAGCACTTATAACCCGCGGCATATAACTCTAGCTCTGAGCGAAATGTGGAAGGGATAGCTGCGCGGATAGAGAGAGACAACAGTCCCTCGTCTTCGATGTGACAGGGAGAGACAAGAGTCCTTCGTCCCAATTTTTGACTTCTGCGCAATAACGGTCAGAGCTAGAGTTATATGCCGCGGGTTATACCACCACTTCTAGTAAACTTCAAGAGCCGAACGTCCGCCCCCGCCGCACCTCGCGACGTAATGAGATTACATAGAAGCGCAAGCGTCTATCTTTATGCGTTTAAAAATTAAACAGTATTTTTGTCGCCTTTGGGTCCAAATGGACCCACGATTCCGGTTAAGGGTTAACATGCACAATATAGTGGTAAGGCCATCTCCTATCATGGTGGAGGATTATACATACTGTTAATTGTTTTGTTTTTATGTGTATAAATTACAGCTACACCAATCTGTCTCAGATCTTTGCATTATTTTGCACTTCTTTCTACTACCTAAACAAGAATGCAACAAAAAACATTATTTTAATTATAATATATTATTTCTAATTCAATAAGAAAAATAATTCCTGGCACAAATAAAACTATGCATTGTGAACTGTATTTGTGTTTGAAATGTGTCTTATTATACAGGGTTATTGGTAATTAGACCGGATCCTTTTAAGGGGTGGTAGGGAATGCCATTTGCAACAATATGACTGTACATTGTGATATCCGGAAATGAATCATTTCTGTGATATTCTTTTTTTTTATTTTTTTTTGGAAAATCCAGTTTTACTACTTTAAAAATCAATAAAAAAAAAAGTAATCAACCGATTTCAATTCTGTTCGCAGTTTTAGAGAAACCTTGTTACAGCTCTTAATAATAAACAATAATATCGTACTAATGTAGATCCATCCAAAAACTAGAGGCTTTTTCATAATTTTTATTTGATAATTTTTGTAAGATGCTTTACAAAAACCTTTATTTTCTCTACAAAAACGATAGTAAATTAAGTCTGCATTTTATTTAAAAAACATCTACAAGTCTTTAGCTATCCAACGAGGTAAAAAAATTAGCACTTTATTGCACAGTTGCAGAAATAATGCGATTACAAAAGGCCGAGAAAGGAATGAGAATAGTCCATGAGAAGTAGCTATGGAAGAAATACTTTCTTAAGGTAACTTAATTTCTTTTAAAGAAATAAAAGAGTAGATGTAATTAGTCTGTATTTATTATTTTTACAGTTCGTTCTCAAAATGTGAGCCAGTATTTTGAATGCAGAGACGCATACGTCTGCGTAAATTGCTTTTAACAACACTTGTATTTAAATTAATTTTCATTTTTTCTGCTGCATTTATTATGCGCTGTTTCAGTTCTTCGATGGTTGCCACAGGTCCAAGAGTATCGTCGTACACCAAGCTTTTCATGTGACCCCATACGTAATAGTCGACGGGAGTCAAGTCGGGACTTCTGGCCGGCCACGGAATGGGTCCTCCTCTGCCAATCCACTTATTGGGATACTGACGATTGAGCCACTCACGGACGCTCAAACTAAAATGTGCGGGGCAACCATCATGTTGGTAAATCATGTTTCTGCGGGTTTCAAGGGGTACTTCACTGAGTAGCTCATAAAGTTCGTTTCTCAAAAAAAATTCATACGCTTCACCATTGAGGTTGTTGGGCAGAAAGAAAGGGCCGATCAATTAATTCTTAATAATGCCCATCCACACATTAACGGAAAACCTTCTTTGTGATCCTTGTAATCTTTTCTTGTTTGGGTTACCGTCATCTTTCGGGGCCCAATAATGAATATTATGATAATTTGATATTCCATCCTGATCAAATTTGGATTCGTCGGTCCATAAGATTTTTAATAAAAAATTGGCATCTTCCATATCGGTGTTCAACATGAATCTGCAAAATTCGACTCTACGTGCAGGATCTCCGTCTTGGATAACTTGTACCGGAGTCAAATGATACGGGTAGAGTCTTGAGCGGTGCACTGTGTCCCATACTTTCCATTGCGACATGCCAAGACGTCGTGCAATGATGTTTGTTGAAGTCGTAGGATCTTGCTCAAACATGCGAATTATCTGTTCCTCTTCATCCGAATGATAAATACGAGATCGTCCAGCATCACTTTGTCGTCTTTGAACTTGACCAGTTTCTCGTAGTCGCCGGTACACTCCGTCAAATACACTCACATGGGGTAAACGGCGCTGTGGAAATCGAGACTGATACTCCGTTCGAGCATGTGTAGCGACGCCGTTGGCAAAACCATAGCAAAACAGTATGTCCGCATACTCTTCGTTTGTGAACTCTCGAAGCCGAGGTAGATGGTCGTGGGATTCCGCAGTCATGATCAGATCCTTTAGTACAAGCCAAGTCGTCAGGTAAGCAATCAATCAAAAAGTCCAGTTCACTAGCCGAATCACAGAAAAAGAAGTTACACAAGTCCAATAACGTTATCAAGGTCGAAATTTAATCGTAATAAAGGGTTGCCAAAGAGCGTCTGAACAGTACGATGCGCTTGAGCAAACTGGGTTCTCATTGCTCGTTCAACAAACATAAGCGAGAGGGAGACGGCGCATTCAACATGGATACCGTTGTCTAAAACCCTTTCTCGGAATGTCTCTACCTGAGTCTTTGTTATCGCATTATTTCTGCAATTGTGCAATAAAGTGCTAATTTTTTTACCTCGTTGGATAGCTAAAGACTTGTAGATGTTTTTTAAATAAAATGCAGACTTAATTTACTATCGTTTTTGTAGAGAAAATAAAGGTTTTTGTAAAGCATCTTACAAAAATTATCAAATAAAAATTATGAAAAAGCCTCTAGTTTTTGGATGGATCTACATTAGTACGATATTATTGTTTATTATTAAGAGCTGTAACAAGGTTTCTCTAAAACTGCGAACAGAATTGAAATCGGTTGATTACTTTTTTTTTATTGATTTTTAAAGTAGTAAAACTGGATTTTCCAAAAAAAAATAAAAAAAAAGAATATCACAGAAATGATTCATTTCCGGATATCACAATGTACAGTCATATTGTTGCAAATGGCATTCCCTACCACCCCTTAAAAGGATCCGGTCTAATTACCAATAACCCTGTATTTAACATGATACCTATGACAGCTATGAAATCAATTGTATTTATTGATTTTGAATTCTGACTACAATGCCAAACTGCTGTAACATTTTGTGTTAACATTAGGTGCGTTCGTTTAGCTCATGAGGGCATTGGTGGCGTTGTCATTGATGCCTCTTTTGTTAAAGCGTTCGGAAAGCTCAAAAACATTATTTTTGCCACTTTTGCCCATACCCTATTCGAACGCTCAACTGAGCATAAGACCTAAAATCGCATGATTATGCTGTCAAATACATAGCTATCAAATGACGATCACAAACAACCATGCTCCGGACGTGGGTCAAAAATTGCACTTTTTGGTGGCAAAAATTCCTCTTTTTTAGCTTTCCGAACGCTGAACAAAAAGAGGCATGAACGACATTTTCACCCACAGATTCCCAATTCGAACGCCCCTTGTGAGCGTTTTTAGCGTTATTTTCGCCAAAAACGATCAGAAGTGATCTATTCGAACGCACTAACAGTGTCTATACTGTCAGTATTGTGTTTGGGTTGCACATTTGTCTAAATTAATCCTGACACTTTACTGTTCTCATAAGTTTTATGACGTTTTTTGTTACATTTTTTAATAAGAATCTTAAGAGACATGATATGTTTTAAAATATGGTTTGGTTTTTTGATTGGTGATTTAAAGGCACCGTATTAATGCCTCAGGGTGGTCACCGTAAACCAATTCCGCATATAATTTGAATGGGAAGACATAAAACATTATTTATAAACATATTAAGGGCTTAGATGATGTGATCTGTTTTTGTGTATGCCTCCCGTGACACGTGATTTATTTATTTATTATTTAATAATATAATTTTGGTTTAAATCTTGTCTTGATATTAATTTGTGCATGAACTAACATGATAGTATCAATTATGAATTTAAGACTAGTTTCTAAAGCACTAGGTATACCCCAATCTCTATCTAATGTGATGGTCTTTGATGATACATGAAGCGATCGTAGCTTGACTTTGCGATCTAAACAGATCAACAAGTAAAGCGACGCTTGCTGCGGTCAGGAGTTGGATGGGTGTGTGCTAGTGGCATTGTTCAACTGAGCGCTTCCGTGCTTCGGAGGGCACGTTAAGCCGTCGGTCCCGGTTGTTTGTCTTAGGACAACAGTCGTTAATCTATTATATAGAGCTATTAGTTTAGCCTACTTTCTAACATCTAAATGATTTTATAACATTCCAGAGGAGATCTTCTACGCACTCTGTCACTGCCAATATCAGCAAGGCAAACACGACGAAACCGAAAATGTCGAAGAAGCAACTCCGCCGCAAACGTCGTCAGAAAACTCATGAGAGTATCTGCAAGTTATTCAACCATCTGCGGGAAACCAGCCAGAATACCACACACAATTGGTCTCAGAACTTCGACGACACCGTTATAGATTTAGACGATATACAAAATACTACCGTTGAACATAATGCACAGGATAGCTTAGTGATCATAGCGGACGATGATGGACATAATGCCTGTTCGACACCAAAACAGAAATCCTCCCTTCACCATTCCACTCCCAAACGGGTCAGTGTTGATGATCTGATTTTGGCTCAATCAAACAATTATACTAAAGTACACAGCGCTAATGTCACTAGAGAGATCAATAGAGATTCATTTCTAACTATAGATTTAACAACGGAATCAGGTGTTAGTGCAAACAGAACCGAACCAACAGTGATCGATCTAGCTACATCAACGGACCATGATGTGACCATAGTTGATGTCAGTAGTGCCAGTCATGCCAGTTCCATGAGCGGTGATTCTAATGTTACAGTAATAAAACAGCCTATGAGAAATAAATTGAAGAAGTTTACTAATGGGATAGCAAATTTGAATGCATCTGAGAAAGGGAAACTGTTAGAGATGATAACACAGACTATCTTTAACGGGTGCAATGTTCCAACCAATGTACAGAGCAGCTTGACTAATATACAGGTAAGTTGCGCTTTATTATTGATTTATTTTATTTAATAAGAACGGCATAGCCATTTACACTTATTAAAACACAATGTACACAACACAAATACAAGACATACAATGAATTAAAAAATCCATTACCTACATAAATATTATATCATGAGGTAACATAACATTAAATAACTGGTTTTAGTAATCATACAGTACTCATACGACACTAATATGTTCAAAAAGTTTCGCAGTATGCTAATATTGTTTGATAAAGACAAAATAAAATATCTAAGAACACATCACAATTGATAGAATGAGAGAAGCGTCTCTGCACTTTAACTGGCCAAATTGACTTTCATCTGTCCGTATGTTTGTTATGTTGTATGTTGGTCCTGTACAGGTCACATTTTTTAACCAATCTTCACGAAACTTTGTTTGCATGTTATACTATTAAATATATTTTTTTGTCGTCGGCGATTCTTAAATGGAGGGAGGTACTTTTCCTAAAAAGGGGGAAGATTGCTGTGGCGCCGATTACCAGTATGGATTTTGATTTAATTTGGCACACGCACCTGACTTAAAAGAGAAATTTCGAATATGAGCATAATTGCTTAAAGTGAAGTTTAAAAGCTGGACGATTTTAGCAAGAACAATTGGCACCAACATTACCATATTGGTACCAACTTTACATACAAAAATTATGCCAAAGTAAGGTCAAGGTCTTGTCGAAATAAATATTTAGAAAATATTTCAGAATTTCAACACGTAGACTGTCAAAAATTGCCGCTGATAAAACTGTCCTCGCAAGGTATACAGTAGGCCTACCATGAGTTTACAACATTGACACCAATCGATGGTCGCTATCGACTGCCGCTAAAAATCGGTTTTTTGCCGTCATACCAACCAAATCGGCCGTTGTTACGACGCTTTCAGCTTTAGATTTTTTCAGTGCAGCAGCTCGCTGATGCCGGTGCAGGACTCCTGGACGGTCCTCGGTGTTCCGAGGTACTCTGCCCGTTGTGACCTCGACCTAACATAAACAGGTGTTTGTGAGCAGTGTGATGTGACAAGACCGACAATACGTCGTAGTTTGTCACGTTTAAGATTGCGGAGTTTTCTAGAGTACTTAGACTTAAGCTTCGGGAAGGCCTCTTTAGACTGTCTGCAATCTGTGATACTTGCCCAAAAGTCTTGATGTTTCTTTTTGGTTAGGTCACGTATCCATGCTCGGATTTGGCTGAATGGTAGCGGACAAAGGACTTTCATATAAACGTTTTCACCCATTTTTCCACTCCCTTTCTTAGTAGGTACATCTCTACCTACCACGACAAAAATGCCCTCCAAGTGTCATGTTTGAACGACCAGCGGGTTAGGCTTAGCGTTGTCTATCAGTCAGTTAATCAGGACTTAGATACTTATATACATTCATTCCAGAAATCCCTGCCCAGAGTCCCGGACACAGCCGAGGATACATATATCAAGGAAATGATCCTCAAACCTAAAGCATCCCGTTGCAGCACCGGGAGCAATGTATACCATCCTAACCGTGACAATGTGGTACGGAGTGGACCCAGGATGGTGGTCATCGATGGCAGCAATGTCGCTATGGAGTGAGTATATTACACCTTCCACAGGACATATATGGAATTGTGAACTTAAACAAGGCTTCCAATAAAACCAAAACCATTTTCAATCGTCATACAACGTGTAAGTTTACAATAATCATTAGAATAGTGTCTGTGCATTCAATATATAATGTATTTGTTAATTAGTGCACAATATTGAACGGGGTGATTTGGAATCGATAACTGGTCATGAAAGTAAAAGAAAAAATTACATATATTTTTTGATTATTATGAACCCATGTTCCCCGCTCCACGGCTAAGAGCCATAGTGCGACTGAACGCACGATCCGATGCACCGCTACATCGCAGAATAGATAGCAGTAAACATGCGAGGCATACCTACCCGCTTAGAATAGGCACCTACAACGTGCGGACGATGACCCGCCGTGGCCCGCCGTCGTTTAGGCATAGACATGAGCTGCGTAAACATTTGCTAGTATTGTGTGGTGGTGAGTGGGTTTGTACGTCGTTGTACCTATTGTAAGTTGGTAGGTACGTCTCGCATAGTCATTGTTGTCTATTCTGTGATTTGAGGGCGTGCGTTTAGCGCGCAATGGTTTTTAACTATAGAGCAATGAATATGGAATCATAATAATAAAAAAAACTTGTTTTTTTCCTTCACTATAATGACCAGTTATCGTTTCCAAACCACCCCATTCGATATTGCGCACTAATTAACAATGACCTTATATATGATATTTATATAATTTAATTTATAGGGGGTGAATTCAATTTATTTCTGGCTTTATCCTATTATTAATATTATAAACGTGAAAGTTTGTATGTATGGATGTATGGATGTTTGTTACTCTTTCACGCACAAACGGGGGGGCTAATGTTGATGAAATTTGGTATGGGGGTAGATGAGGCGCTGGATTAACACATAGGATACTTTTCATCATCATCATCATCATCATCCATCACCACGCGGGTGAAACCGCGGGGCGCAGCTAGTATTCTATAGAGTAAACGAACGAAGCCGTTGGCGGGTAACCTAATCATTCCTCATAACAAATGACTAATGCCGGCACATCACATGGCTATTTGTATTTGTGTATTTGTCAAACAATTACCATGTGTGGACAGTTTATTTGACGGTGTTGGCCTTGTTTGCCTATTTGACAACTAAGGTCAATACCAAAAGTCAAAAGTCAAAAATTCAAAAGTCAACCAAATACGCGTTACCCGTGGGCTTGTCGGTTTTTCGATTCACATCAAAGGGATCAATCAGGCAAATACACAAACAAACCGTCCATACATTAGCCATATTGACCATATTCAGAAGCGCACGCGTCGTAATCCTGTACGGCCGTGCAGTATTTTTGTGTTGTGAGAGATAATTGGAATAACTACTGAAAATGAAATGGGACATTGTAACAGTGCTAATTATGAAATTACTAACTGGGTTCGATTTTTATGCATAGTCATCATCCATCAGAGCCCTCTCCATGATCTTTGTGATTTCTAACGCATGTAATAGTAGCATGTATTTAAATAATAAAATGCAAGTAGAAACACGTCCATAGTTTTGGAAACACCTAGCGATCTGCCGATGTATGTGTGTTTGTTATTTGTCTGCCAAGTGTGGATGGTCGTACTTGCCTCTATTTGCATGTTTGTTAGGACGTCATATATTTTGCCAAATACAACAAACACTAATTAGCGTACACAAATAGCCATGTGAAGTGCCTCCATAAAAGCTATATTGAAATGAAATTGTTTATTCTGTATAGGCCTACGGGGGCACTTACAAATTGTCATATATCATTTATTATTTCTTAAATTGACAACTGGATCGGAACGAGGCCACGACTGAGAAGATCCGGCAAGAAACTCAGCGGACCTGTCTTTACATTTTTTTATCGCCAATTACTTAATGTATATAACAAATATTCGTTTATTTTTAGCTTCATTGTGTTGCTTTAGAAAAGATACCATAATAATGGTATCAGTAGGGCAAGACACGCTACACTTTGACATGGTAATACACGAGTATGTAGATCCTGGAGTGATCAGACCCAAGCTGTTTAATCCTCCAAGTAATCCGAAATATTGTAATAACCTTTTTGACTGATTTTAGTTTTAATAGTAATTTTAAACTTATTAATAGCGATGTTTTACCTGCAATTAAAACATTTATTAAACATACTTACCTAATTCGAAACCTAATTATACATGAGAGTAGCGTACTCGACTTCCGTTCCGAACAAGTCATGCTGTGATTGGTCCGCCCGATCTCCTCGCCCAATCAGCGTTGACTCCGCCCCTTCCGCTCCCCTCAAATGTCAACCATCACCCCAGGTAGTGCGCCTAGCGCAACTTGGCTTCATTGGTTTTCTCGTGTTATGCCACCAGGCAGGTATAGAAAGTGTTAGGTTTCGAATTAGGTAAGTATGTTTAATAAATGTTTTAATTGCAGGTAAAACATCGCTATTAAACAACTGTACCGTAATTCGAAACCTAATTATACATGAGAGATGTGTTTGTTATCGCCTGGTGGTGATGGTGACGCCAATGTGATAAATCTTTAATAGGTATTGAATGTTCTGACGCCCAGCGGTCCAGGTTTTATTCACAAAACTTTTGTTGTCTGCGTAAGCATGAATTCTAGGTGTAGGAAAATTAGACTACTCATTTTAGTACATGATACGTCCATTATTTGATGTGTCTGCCAAATCAGCGCGAACAAAGAGTAAATAAGGAAGGTACGCCCAATTTCTCAATGGAACTGCTTGCAGACTTAAGGCAAGGTCAATTCATCAATACGTTCCACTAATTATGAGTTTTACCAAATTAGTAACCTTGGCACGTGTTGCTGTTCAAGGTTTATTTATGTTCTGATTGCAACCCATCTTTTAACTCTCGTAATCACTCATGATGTTTTGAATGTGGGGCGGAGCCCCGAGCATTCTTGAATGAGTGTAGTATATATATATGTATATATATATTTTTAAATGCCGAGTGCAGTCAGTGTGCTGGACACATTACAACTGTCTGTTTCGTGAGAGTATCTGTTTTAAGACCATAGCAGTGCTAAAGTAGTTTGCAGTTCCGTAATTTAATTCTGGAAAAAAGCTTATAAACTATTGTGACATAGAAATAACGATGGCTACTATGTCCCTTGAATTAGGCAGATAAAAACTATTTTCTTCACAAATGTTCTGAATAAAATTATTGATTTATTAAGGTATCGACTTCCAGGTTGGGGGTCGCGGTCGCCTTGGCCAAAATAGTGATTTTAGCTTTAAATATTTATGTATTTTCGTAACTTCGACTTAAAAATGCATCAGGTAAGTATTCCAGATTTGTGAATTAAGAATATACTAAGGGTCGTTTTAATAAGATTGGTTAAGAATCTTGCAAGATTAGACCACTTGGGTTTTTGTTGGTTTCCTGGGTAATTATCTCACGAAGAGTGCTATTTTTTTCCAAGCTAAACTTTCTCCAAGGAGCAGATAAGCCTAAACATTTTCTTGCATTATAGTCGGTTAGATTTTGATACATTCGTACATCTACGAGTACAAACTTTTTGTATCATTTCTATCGCACGCGACAATGGTTAGTCACCCATACAGGAAGCCGACCAGTCGGTCGGCATTGTTGGGACTCTGGATAGATTTGTAATCGTGAACGGGTAATCCAACGATCTACAGCGCCTTCATAAAAAAAACGATAACTAGCGGTACCAATGTTTGAAAAACATTGAATCGTTTAGAATAAAACAAACCTAATAGCATCGGTAACTGAGTATTCGTGAATTCTAAATCGGGTTGCTAATGCGACGACTTTTTCTCACTGTAATTCAGCGATCAGGAAAATTCCTGTTGATTTGTTTTAATTCGGCTAGTATTTCTTATGGTATGCCGGGGGATAAACCCAACCCTACTCTGAAGTTCCAAGTCAGCCGGTGGGGCGTAACAGTGACCTTGGGAATCTAATCTGTCGATTGAGCAGAAATTGTGGGCACTCGTAAGCTTGGCGAAAGGCAAAAAAGATAGGTTTCTTGTTTGCCCCACTTTACAAAAACTGTCTGTTAGTTTTGTAGTAGATGTGTTTGGCAATACCACTCGGAACAGAGCTTCCAAAATAAATAGCTTTTCCATGAGCTGTGAACTTTGATCTTACTCTAGTTCGTAGTAGGTTTTTAAGAATAACTAATCATTTCTGTGTATATTTTGCAACGAATACGAGGATGCGTAAACGAGGTACTCGCATATATTCATAATACTACTAATAATACAATAAGGTTTTGCAGTATTAGTAGTATCTGATGCGTCAGAAGGAATTCAAATTATTATTACAATTATCCCCAGCCTTGCTCAGTGTCAGGATTTTTGTGATGCTCGCAAGCGCACATGTTTTTGGGGCACTGAGCTAAAGACAGATTGCAAGCAGATATTTTTGAGTCATTCGTATATAAACTAAAATAGTCTAGAAATAGTCATTGTAAATGAACTGAAGGAAACGGTGATTGTTTGAATCGACCGACAAGTGGTCCAGAGGAAGATCGACCTTGGCCATCCAGTCTACTCTTAGAGAAAGTAACACGCAATGCTCGATCCAGTCTTCTCTTGGAGAAACTAGCACGCAATTATGGTTAATCAATCTGAATTTTAAGAGAGCACCGTAGGTACTTGTTCAAGTTTTTCTGATCCCAAAAACGGTCTTGGTGTGCAGTTGCCTTTAAGTCTGAGAATATTGCTAACAGCTTGAAAAAGACTGGCTTCCCATTTTTACGACACCTCGAGTGTGCATTTCGTCAACCACTTTCATTTCAATTTAGTTAGATATTTTGCTGTAACGGTCGCTCGACAAAAGCAATGACAATTTCGTGTAATGGTAAATAGTAGTTACTTATTATGTTTAGAATGTCGAGCGGAGCTCCGAGCATTCTTCGATGCATTCGGTAGCTCGACAAAAGCAATGACCGTTTCTTTTTGCACGGTATACAGTCACTTATTATGCTTAGAATGCAGAGCGGAGCTCCGAGCATTCGTCGATGCGTTCGGTAGCTCGACAAAAGCAATGACCGTTTCTTTTTGCACGGTATACAGTCACTTATTATGCTTAGAATGCAGAGCGGAGCTCCGAGCATTCGTCGATGCGTTCGATAGCTCGACAAAAGCAATGACCGTTTCTTTTTGCACGGTATACAGTCACTTATTATGCCTAGAATGCAGAGCGGAGCTCCGAGCATTCGTCGATGCGTTCGGTAGCTCGACAAAAGCAATGACCGTTTCTTTGTGAACGGTATACAGTCACTTATTATGCTTAGAATGCAGAGCGGAGCTCTTAGCATTCTTCGATGCCTTTAGCTTTGTTACGGTAGCTCGACAAAAGCAATGACGTTTTCTTTTTGAACGGTACACAGTAGTCACTTATTATGCTTAGAATGTAGAGCGGAGCTCCAAGCATTCTTCAATGAGTTTAACTTTGCTTAATGACCCTCACGAAGGGCTGCTTGTATGTATATTTTATTATTATCACCTATCTCGATGCAAACTAAGCCTCTTGAGCTTTTTTTTTTTTTTTAATGGTGTACGGAAGCCATTTATTACGTTTAGAATATAGAGCGGAGCCCCAAGACTTTTTCAACGAGTATTTTTTCTTGAGAACCAGTGATTGCAACCTTTTTTGGTAGCTGCCTGGCACGGAAGGGTTTCGAGTCAGAATCTTTTCGTTTTATTTCGTTGCTTCCATATTATGATTTCCTGTCCTATCCCGATGGGATGTGGAGGAATTATGCCTCTTGTCGGGCTGTAAAATTTGTTAGTTACACCGGCAACGCCCTCATGTTAGGGATCGAATATGTCGACCCGGGTTTCAAGCAAAACAAACTCATCTTTGGGTGTGCAGCAGCGACTGCGAACTACAGTTGGCCACTGCAGACATTGGCGTGTGCTGTGTCACTTTCTAGACTGACCTACTTTGATGTAGCAATGTGGTATCTAGGGTAGTGGCAGTTAGCCGGTGGTGCTCAGAAACTTATCTTGTGATGCATAGTTTTTAGATGTGTTTCATTGCGTTTTGTTTCACCAGAGGTCCAGGCCAATATTTCGTATGTAGGTTGTTTAACAATTACATATAGTCCAGGGGCTAAATAGACTAAGATATATTCGAAGATAAGCCAAAACGCGACCTGAGAATATATGTTATTCTACCAGCTCTGCCTAAATAACATCGAATTTTTCAGTTTTGCTACTTTACCTGGTGTGAAAGTGCATGAATATATGTAGAAGTTTTCTTTGTACATTTTCGTATTAGAATGTGCTTTAACAGATTTTAGCCAATCTGGTACATTAATCAGTCGATTGCATGTCATCTAAGAAACCATTTAAACTGTTTTAAGTCTGGTTTTGTGGAACTCGTTCCCTAACGAGTGAACGACTTCGACTGGTTAAGCAAAGCGTAAAGTAAGCGTAGCGTTTGATTTCATTATGGGGATCACACCCTAGCTACTGAACTCATAACATTGGAGATAGAAGTGTTTGAGTTTTATAGTATTGGACATTATTACAATATTGTTCAAAAGGTTGTTCTATGAGCTGTTCTACATAACCTTTATTTTTCTGAAGCGTTAACTAAGATTATTACACGCTTTAACCATTTGAAAGTTCAGTGGTTTTAATTTGAGGTGCTCAGTAGGGCTTATCCTCGTTTGATTACCCACACATGTTTGGGTCTGCTCAAATCGCAGTACAAGTCAGAATGACTGTAGCTTGGATTGTAATTTACCACGATTATATTATAGTTGATGAAAAATAGTAAGTGTTACTTACGGTTTGGTGATGAGCCGGAGCTAAACTACGAACCAACACTTAAATCCGATACCGATGGTAGGTTATCATCTTCTTTTTCCTGTTTTTATTCCCTTTCTTCCATCGTTGGGGCTGGACCAGTATAACTATCAATTTAAAGAATCTAAAATTCAACTGAAACAGTGTGAAACAGTTAAAATATTTCATTTATATCTAGAACCAGCGGTAGCACTGGCTATAAACAAAATAATTAGTATTGAAGCGAACGGTAACACCGTTAAAATATTTTTAGTAAGTATATATAATTGCACATGAGCTTACTAGTTGGTTCAGGACTTTACCTGAACTTTCACCAGCATGACGCAGTCAGTAAAGTAAATATTTCGTACTTACGACCGCTCCGGATGAAAATCCAAACGCCAATGAAGCCAAGTTGCGCTAGGCGCACTACCTGGGGTGATGGTTGACATTTGAGGGGAGCGGAAGGGGCGGAGTCAACGCTGATTGGGCGAGGAGATCGGGCGGACCAATCACAGCATGACTTGTTCGGAACGGAAGTCGAGTACGCTACTCTCATGTATAATTAGGTTTCGAATTACGGTACAGTTGTTTAATAGGCAAATCTCGGATAACATTGGGAAGTTTATTATAGAATCGTATACATTGTTCCATAAAAGAATGACTTATTCTGTGGAGACGCGTTACATGTACGGAAAGCGTGTGCTTATTCCGCGTGTTGATGGAATGAGCATCACTTCTTTTTTCAAATCTGTTCATGTTTTTCTTAGTGGCTTAGAAAAGTATGCTCAGTAATGAATCCTAGCTTAAGTACAGATCTGATAAAATGCACTGAATGATGTGATGATAGTAGCAGTGCAAGACTGAGGTAACATCGGCGAATGGAATCCCACAGCATGGTAGTATAGTTTTCTAGTTCCCGCCTGGCTAACTATCACCCACAAGATTAAAATTCTTGCGCTTAGTCAAACCGGTCCCTTCCGGTAGCTGCCTTCAAGTCCTAGTCAAGTCAGAATTTTTCTGATAATCACATTCATAGAGTGTGTAAAAAAACAGCAAGCAGGCAGCCTTCATGCAGACCCTAGATTTATGCAGCGTGTAACAAAATGGTGCAGTAATACTAGAACCACACACGCAGAAGCTTGCACACAATTAGGACCTAACTACTGCGTCCCAGGAAGTAGTAAACATTCAGAGTTATCAGTAACAAAAGTTTTTGTAACTCTCAGGTTCGTCCCTGAAAAGCTAAGCTAAAACGGCAATGACCTCCAGAACATTGACTAGGTAAACAAGGGGCCTAATCGGGGTGTGGCGTGGAGAGAGGGCAAGTGGGGAGAAGGAGGTGAATGAGTAGGTGGAATGGGGATTGCAGTGACAATGACCCCAACAAACTCCGAGAGTAGGGCTGTTCAACTAAATATTGTTTTTTTTACTTTGTATGAAAAATGTATAAGCGATTTAAATGTTGATACTTTGCCATGTGAATCCTGACTAGGTACAGTCGCCTGTAATAAGATGTATACATTTCATAATTTTCAAATCTATGATACACTACTACGTTTAATACCTAAGTAGATAAGAATTATTTTAAGTAGTAACATACTCGTATTATAATCCACTTCATATCAGAATAATTTGGAAGTCGATTAAGAAATTGAATGCTGTGGCAGTTTTGAACACTGTAGTGAATCCATCTTATTGCAGGCGACTGTACTATCACTCAATTTTTTGCCCAATTATCTTAAGGGTGAATTTTGCTTGAAATGACCATTCACTAACCCCGCCTATTCTCTGCATATTGGTGTGTAATAAAATAACTACTAAGTACTTTTTATTATAATAAAATACAAAAATCCTATTCAATTATACTAAGAGGATATATATATATATAATAAGTAAAAACTTAGTACTGTCAATACGTTTAAAAGAACTACTACTTTTTATTATAATAAAAAGTGTGCTAGTCGCAACTCACCTGACAAAATCATAAAATTTCTAAAAGATGTAGGAACAAAAGATTTTTACAACGGAAATTCTAATTATGGCTGTCATTGGGCAATACAATAAAAGGCGAAGTTAACTTGCAATGCGCATGTGTAAAGCAAACCCTTTTTGAACTGGTTAGGCATAATATTGGGTGATAGTACATATGCACAGCTTTAAGTATTACCACACGTTTTTGTTACACGCTGTATAAAATAATGTTCAAGGTGACATCAAACTCATGGTAAGCAAGCATAAAAGTGACCAAGCGCGTCTAATTTGATGTAAAACTTAGATACTCATTGCCTTTGTCACCCATAACCCGTTTTTTCGAGTAATGCTAAGGCATTACTTTGTTTTTTAATTGACAATTTTAGGGAATAAAAACCCTAGTTGCATGCATCATAATAGGTAATTCTAAACCACCATACATATAAATTAAGATTCAGGTAAGTTTTAATCATTATTAATGCCGTAGACAATGGTACAAGAAACTATAAAAAAGGTAAGTTACTCAACTCGGCAGTTGCGAATATGTATATTCTTATTTGAACGAGGGTAAATCGTTTCCGCTACTCATAGCATCACCCGAATCCAGCTTACTCCTGATCGTGGCGCTTGCAACAGTGCAGAAATATCAGGAACTTGTGGAAATACATGGTAAATATCCCGTTTCTTATATTTACTCTTGTGTTATTTGTAAAAAAAAGTTCGTTTTTACGGTCGTGATTCTAAGTGAAGGCGTCCTTTCTTCGGGATTCTTCGTGTTCAACTTCAACGTCCCCAGGCCCAGGGTCTATTTCTAAAATACACACGCATATAACAATACACCTAGCGCACAAAGATTCAAAGGCACAAAACTTTGCTCTCGGATTGCTGGTAAATCCCCAAGAATGGCTATTGTTGATTTTGTTTCGTTTTCCTAGATTTGTGTTTATTCGACGTTTGGCGTCTAATAGTGGTGGATTACTAACCGAAACGGTGCGTGAGTCTAGGCAAAGTGTACAAAATCATGCAAAGTTATTTTTGTGTTTTTCTCGGCAATCGTACCAGTAAGTTTTAGTAATGCATCCACCACTTTACTAGAACATGACTTGGACAGAGCAGTGACTTAATTACTTAATCTGACTGACTTAATTCTGAACACTCAAATTAAACTTGATACAAACTATACTCGCGAGTAATAAACTTATGCAGTTTCTGTGCAATGAACTATGGATTGCGGTATATTATTTAAAAGGTAAGTTTGCTAGCTTTAAACCTCTTTATCTAATCTAAACCTCAATATCATGCCCAAGGATTATTAACCTTATGTCATAACGTAAAAACAAGAGACATACATTTTTAAAACAGAACACCACATTGTTTGGGGGTCCTAAAATCCTATAAAAACTTGGTGTTCAAGAAAATTAGCCATCAGTTCAACGTTTCACATCACTGAGAACACTGAAGCTAAAATAAAGTAGAAACCACACTTATACAGACCGCTCAAGTAGCCATTCTAATCCAGCAAAGGTTGTCTCAGCGAACAATCGCTCGACAGCTTCATCTGAGCCAGCCTTATGCCTCGAAGGTATACAAGAGGTTCAGGTAGACTGGTAACTTAAACCGCAAGACAGCGATACACTTCGGTGAGAGATGTCCAAATTATTGAACCATTTCTCTCCGAAATCTACACTGGACTGGTGTGGACGTCTAGCAGCAGCTCAGTGAAGGTCGACGGAAGGAGGTCAGCGAATCGACAGTCAGGCAAAGACTCAGAAGTGAAATTGACCCCCAAAAGGTCAGCAACGGGACCCAAATTGTCTCCAGTCCACCGACAAGCCTGGCATCAGATTGCTCGCAATCACATAGATAAGGACAAATTTATCCATTCATATTAGTTCCTGTTCATTTAGACGTCCACAACTTCGACCTTTTGCAATGATTCCCTAAATTTAGGTAGGAAAACAAATAAATTAATAAAACATAATTAATTGATTTTTTCCAAATTTATCTTTAAAATAATTTACCACAATCCATAGTTAATTGCATGGAAGTTGCGGGGATTTGTATATGAAGTGATTCCAGTGTATTGCTCGCGAGTGTATAATTATTCACGTAATATAATTAACTCCAAAGCACAAAAATTAAATTAAAATAATAATTAAAATGTACTTATGCATAAAATTCCCATCCAATTACCCAAAATGTAATGAACCATTCTTATTATAACACGTCATATTATATTTATTCACTCGTGGACTTGAATATTCCAAAGCAATATTTACAATATAATATTTTCAGTTCCCATTTCCTAGTGATAAGTAATGTTGCAGTCGAAAATGTTTTTTATGAGTTACTGCCATTTTCGGTCTTCAGTTTTTTCATATGTTTTTGCCCAATAGACGAATCCTTTTCACTTTAGAGCCCTGGTTCCACTCAATTACGGTCGTAATACGAGCAGTGGTAAAAACACGCAAGTCGTGTCGCATGGAATTCCAAATTCGTTTATTGAGTTTACCGTAGTCCGGCACATCAACTGCAGACTGCAGTCTCATTTCGCACCGTTCTGCTATTAGTTTCAGAGTTTATGAGCTTTCCTGCGGTGTTTAGTCTCACAGAATTCGGACCCAACCGCTCGGAAAGTTTCCACCAACCCGTTGTTCAACTCCTCCACTGTGTAGCAATCAGCGGGGTATTGGGAATGGTTTTGGTGTTCCAGTTCAAAGTTTTCGGGGTTTTGGGTCTGGGCAGGATTTGGACGGAGCGCAGTCATCACCGGACAAGATTGACATCGATATTCAATGTACCCCTTTCGATGCGGTGATCGCGGCCGGTTTTCACCTTGCTGATCCCAGCGGCATCATTGAATATGTACTTCTTGGTCGTCATGATGAAGTCTATCTCGTTCGTAGTGTGCCACGGCCACTTCCTGGATGGCCGCTTCATGTAAATTGAGTTCTATAACCATAAAGAGTCCCTCCTTCTCCATGAAGTCAGCCACCCTCTGTACCCTGGGTTTCCGCTGCCCGTATCCAAATGGCCCCACCCTCAACTCATCGCTTTTCCTTGTGCCTAGCTCTGCGCTCCCATTACAACGGTGAAGTTGGTTACAGAAGAATACATAGTCTCATATATATCCTCATGCATACTTTCTACTTCATGTATGAGCGTGCTGATTTCGGTGCGTATACCTGTATGACCTTCAGCAAATACCGTTTGGTTATTTTGCATATAAAGAGCGCTACCCTAGCCAACAGGCCATCTACTTTAACGACGTTCTTAACGATAGGCTTGCAGAACTTTGCATGAGGAAGCCGACACTACCCTGGGATTGTTGGTCTCCCTCCTGGTGAAAGAACAGGTTGCCGGAATTTAGTAGTAGTTATCGTGGCATGTACCTGTCTTCAAACTTCTGATAACCCCATAAAATCCCAGCGTAACTTGAGCATCTCTTCCTCCAATTCAATTATCTTTTCGTCAGTCCCCAGCGTCCGTGTATTATATGTTGCCAGGGCCAGGGGTCGTTTTAGGGATTGGTAGCCGGATCTTTGCCGGAGATTCTTCGCACCTCCTGTTCCTCCGTTTCAATGGCCACTACCGTAGCCACGGATAGCAGAGCTGTCGGGAACTGGGGCCCGTAGATTTAGATTGCTTGTTGTAGGGGGATTTGTCATAATACACCACGCTTGGCAGGCGTCTTGGTGATAGTAGATGTTAATGCAGACGGCGGGAAATGCTGCTGCCCATTTTTCGCATATTTCCATGGCCGCTCTTTGCACCTATTGCCTATAATATATAGACTTGAAGACTAAGATTCTTTTTAGATAGTTGCTTTATATTTCTGCAGTGCGAGCATGGATCTATGCACGATAAACATAGTCGATAAACTGATTTATGTATTACGATACATAATCTTTGTCTTGAGCATGGATCTAACGGATAGTTAAATCGCGGGCTGTCTTTTATCGATAATTACTGTCGAATTTCATCATATCGGCAATCCATGCTCGCAGTGCTTTTTTTTAACTTTACTAGTGGGTCCCATTTAAGTTATATCAACATTGCGCCAAGAGCTTCTAAATTATCCTCAAGAAGAGGTAGTTTAGTTATTTTTTCTATAGAGACTTATTCTGCATTTAATTATTGTTTCATTTTGATCATCATCCATCATCATCTCAGCCGTAGTACGTCCACTGCTGAACATAGCCTCCCGCATGATTTACCAAAAGGACCGGTTGGAAGCGGCCTGCATCCAACGTCGTCCTGCGACCTTCATCAGGTCGTCTGTCCACCGTGTCGGTGGACGACCTACGCTGCGCTTGCCGGTCCGTGGTCTCCACTCCAGAACCTTTCGGCCCCATCGGCCATCTGTTCTGCGTGCTATGTGCCCTGCCCACTGCCACTTCAACTGGCTAATCTTCTGGGCTATGTCGGTGACTTTCGTTCTTCTACGGATCTCCTCATTTCTGATTCAATCACGTAGAGAAACCCCGAGCATAGCCCTCTCCATAGCTCGTTGTGCGACTTTGAGCTTATCTATGAGGCCCATAGTAAGAGACCACGTTTCAGTGCCATAAGTCATCACTGGTAACACACATTGGTCGAAGACTCTTGTATGGAGGCACGTTGTAAGAATGACTGAATCATCACTTTACTCATTTTGATGTAAAGTGATGATTCAGTCATTCTTATAACGTGCCTCCATACAAGATTAAAACATACCGAATAATGTTATAAGGCAAAAATGTTTGTCATCACGTGACGAGATGTCAGTGGTGACTCTGTTGCTAAACGTCACGCCTGCCCATAACAATCGAGGCACCAAGAATTCAAACTGATGTTTTGCGTGACTATGCACGGCACTGGTCCCCCTTGTTTTTTGTTATTAGTGCTTGGACAATGGCTGCTTTGGAAATTTTAACGTAAGTTACCTTCGCCCGCGCTCTTCATTCCACGTCGCGCGCGTTTCCTGCTTCTGAATTGATATTGTGACTTGTGGAGCAGTTATCAATGGCAGCTTCAAGCTGTTTACTATGACTGCAAGAGCGGTCCGTGTATGCTAATCACTTGCTAACTGCTCAAGCAGTCCGTGTATGTCCGCTCTAAATGTTCTAATCCAGGACGTAAGGAACATATGCACCAAATTTCATCAACATTCGTTTAGTTTAGTAACATAAATACGCGACATAAATGCAGAACTCGCATTTAAATTTCATATTAACGATGTACTTATGGTAGAATTTAATATGGTATGGAGAATTAAATGGTATGCACACGAGTTCGTCTTGTCGAGATAAACATCAGTAATTCTGCATCTATGTATTAGCGAGGAAGGCGGGGGGAAACTGAACTATGACTATCGTTGATTTTGTTTAATTTTCCTAGATTTGTGTATCTTCGACGATTTTAGACGTAATAGTGGTGGATTATTAACCGTTAAGCGTTCATAACAGTGCACTAGTGTAGGCAAAGTGTACAAAATCATGAAACGTTGTTTTTTGGTTTTCCTCGTCAACTCCTTAAAAAGTTTTAGTAATGCATCCACCGCTTTACTAGAACGTGACTTAATGTCCGATTTATTTATGTGACTGTGACTTGAATCTGACTACTTGTATACAAATCTCACTTCACGCAACCATAGAAGAAATATTCTGAATATAATATGGAGTCAATGAAGGTTATTGAAGTAATTAGACTTAAACTATACCCCGATACTCCACAGAATTAAAACGATGTGAGATAGTGCTATATAGCGTACCTATGCAAGTATACGGTCGAAAGAAAATAACTAGAACATAACTTACACATGTATCTCAAACATATCTCAGACATTATATGTAACTTAAGCATTACTCGAGCATAACTCAGACTCACACATGTAAATCAAACATACCTCAGACTCACACATGTACCTCGAACATAACTCAGACTCTTACATGCACGTCAAATATAACTCAGACTCAGACTTGTAACATGAACAGAGCTGCTGGGCGAGACTCGGGGACGTGGATTGCTCGTCCGTCGTTCTACATAGCAAAACTCAGACTTACACAACTCAGACTTGTACACATGTAACTCGGACATAACACAGACTCACATAAAACTCGAACATAACTCAGACTCACATGTAACTCGAACAGAACTGAGACTCACTCATGTAACTCAAACATAACTCAGACTCACTTATGTAACTCAAACATTACAAAGACTCACAAATGTACCTCAAACATAACTCGGACTTACAAATGTAACTCAGACTCGCACTACAGGCTAGGGGTCGTAAATTGCACGTACGTCGTTCTACATACTACTAAAGAGATTTTCAATAGTGGCGGGTAGATGTTGAAATGAAATAAAACAAGTTGTGTTTGTGATATTAACAATTTATTTTTATATTTCAAATGCATAATGTACCATTAAGTGTGAAATTTGAATTAGTTCAAATGCCCGCCTCGGCTTCTTGTGGTGGCACGTATCAGAGGGGTTCAATTTTCAATGACTTCCGCATAGATCCTATATATATCATATAGCTGAATTTGAGCGATGGCCTGTGTTATGTTTACCTTTAGGGCATCGGTCAATTGTGGTTTATTTGTAAACACCTGCGACTTCAAGAAACCCCACAAGACAAAAGTCTAGCGGTGTCAAATCGCACAATCTTGGTGGCCAATTCGCATCACCACTGCGAAAGATAACCATACCCTCAAATCGTTCATGCAGAATGTTGATCGTAGCGTCCACTGTGTGGCACGTAGAGCTGTTCTGCTGGAACTGCATATGTCATCTAGGTTCATATGGTTCGAATTGGTTATGTTTCTATAACGCTTGCCATTGTCTGTGACCGCGTCATCAACCTCGTTTTTTCGGAATATACGGACCACTGACGCCACCGGCTAATATCCACACCAAACGAAAACTTTTTGAGGATGCATTATCACCTGCTGAACCTTGCGTGGGTAGGTGTGGTCCCATATACGGCAACTGTGCTTGTTAACACACATTCATCCAAAAATGCGTCTTGTCGCTAAAGATGATTTTATGGCCAAAATTGGGGTCTTCTTCCAATCGATTCGAAGCCCAGTCAGCGAACAAATGGCGTTGTTATTGATCATGAACTTTGAGATCCTGGTTCATTTGGATCTTGTACGGGTGTAGGCCGACGCAAAATTGACCAAGTTGAAGTCTGCAAAAGGCCGAGTTCGTATGCACGGCGAGGAATTGACATCGGGTTCTGCTATAGACTTTTACGGACCGCGGCGATGTTCTCAGCCGTTGCGTTTGTTGTACGTACGGGTGTTTGATTGCCGAACCGGTCGTCTCAAATTTGGCCACCAAACATTGAAGAGTTGACTGTGAAGGCCCATCACCGCTACCGTAAAATGGGTGCAATGCCGCAACGTTTGCACCAACGAACACTGATTTTGATAATAAAATTTTATCATTAGAGCGTGCTGTTCATTTGTGTAACTTGCCATGGTGAATTGGCTTATGTATGCACCAAAACAAAATGGCCGTCACGGGCTGCATCTACCCGCGCCAATTGAAAACCCCTTTATTAATGTAAAATTTGTGTTTATTATTAGACTTGAGGATTTATTATTAACTCCTCAAGTCTAATGTAACCTCTCAAGCCTGACAATTAAATAAAACATAAGTTTTCTAGTCTGGAAAATCGTAAGTCGTCTTTGAAGAGTCGCTTGTCTGGACTTCATTAAAAAAGTAAGGTAAGTGCAACATACTTCAATATTATAATACTGTCCTCAAGTCAACTTAATCTTCTCGACTCGGATAATTATAACATATTTGTGTAATTGGCGCATATGTTTTTATATGGACTCAATATAAAAAGGTAAGTGATTTTTTTATATAAACATATAGTTCTACCCTCAATTCAACTACAAACTCTCAAACCAGTAATCTAACAATGATGTGGTTATGGTTAATGAGGACTTGCATATCAGCTGACTAACTCGAGTGAAGTATGACACGAAGTTACAAAACAATTGAGAACCGTTTTTGAGTTAGGGGGGGAGGGGTACTAGTCATACCTAGAAGTAGAGTAAATGAGGTATTTAGATAGACGGGTATTTTAAAAAACATGTGTTTTAAAGAGTATAGAAATATCATGATATGACTTCGAACGCATATTGCTACTAAATATAAAGTCAGAATATTGAGTGTGCGAGCAAGTGATGGTGGATATTATAGATAACATTAATTAATAATATTAGTAATTAGTGTACACTAACATTATGAAGTGAAACAGTATGATTCTAAAAATTATGGCTACTAATTTATGCTAATTAATAGGTAATCAATTAATTCACACTCGATTGCATTTTGATTTACTTAATAGATGTGCAGGTGGATTTCTTTTGTATTATTTATTTATTTTAGTATAGCAAACTGTTATATTAAGTTTAAATACTGGAACTCTTTGGTGTACACATGGTTAAATACTACACATTAGTTATTTAAAATTCAATACTCTTTTATGGGGCTGGCATTCTTCACAAAAATCCGAATTTCATATCTGTAACTCATTCCGTTTACTAGCTAAAGACCCACTACATACGAACAGGCAGCAGAGCAGTGGGGTTCCACATAATGCAGCCTTTTAGGTAGCTCTGAAAAACTTGCAACATTTTACAATATTTTAACTATTAAATGTACACTACGTAAGAGTGGGTGATACGAAACGTATATAGATATTGAATCTATATATTGTTGCAATATCTTAAATCGTATACCGGCCTGCCCTAAAACTATATATCGGTGAAGACAAAAACTATATAATTGTTTATTTTTGGCATATAATTCGGTTGGTGTTATCATAAGTGAAATAACTTTTTAAATGTGAATGTAAACAAAGAATGATTTTGATTAATAATACATATTTTGCACGTAACACCAATAAAAAACGAAATCAAATCAAATGAGCATTTCATATAGTATGTATATGTAAATAGATATAACATCATGGATATGTATTACTCATATAAATCAGTATATAGTTTCAGAAAATTATGTAGTTTTGAAATCCCATATCAAATTTCAATATACAGTTTCCATTTTTTTTAATTTTGTTTTCAATACGCATACATTTATATTTCGTAACCACACACGTTGCAGTTCCTGGAAAAGTAGGTTGATTTCTGCGAAATCTATTGTATTATTGGCCAAATATGGCGAATCGCGAGTCAACGGGTTAATGTAAAATCTGCGAAACTCCAGAGCAGATTGTCGGCAGACATACTCTCATTACAATTAATGATTTTGCATGCTATTCTCTATATAAGTAATTCTCTTTCATAAGTTAAAGGCTACCACTCGCATTAAATTTCTAAACAAGTGACTACTTGTTGCTAAGGAATTACTCAATGAAGTAATTGCTCGACGATAGAATACTTCAACATAAAATCTTATTGTATAGTCGCATAACCCTATCAAAATTGGATGTATCTTTGACACTTGTATTAGGTTGTTGCCATGGGATTTTAATTTTTGCAGCATAATAGATTCGTCACAGTTCAGGCTTGTGTGCGATTAGATATTGTGAAAACACGAATATTACCCACTCCTAACACTAAGTAATATTTTCATATTGCAGACACGGTCGGGGCAAACATTTCTCTGTGCGCGGCCTACAAATATGCATAGATTACTTCCTACGAAAAGGCCACGTTGTTAAGGCATTTGTGCCGCGATTCAGGTAAACAAAGTTTTAACGATAACCTTAGTTCTGACGATGGCACATGGTTCTTTTTCGTTTGACCGATGGAATTATGTTTTTGAGTCAGTTCTAAGTTTATTACAAAGGTTAGTTGGGGTTTGTCGATAGTGGTTTGGATTTGTTTGGTTTTGAAATTTGAGGAAATCGAGGTGATTCGAAAAGTTTTATTGTTTTTAGTTCGCGATGCTCCAAGTAATACATAAAACAATTTTTGGCCTAGTCTATAGAAAACCTTATAATTTTCTGCAACTGATTCTCCTATGCTTATTATCCATGAATGGTTTAAGTCATAGAATAGAAGATACCAACGTATTTAAATATAAAAATTATAAGAACTTGTAGGTACTTTAGGAACACGCAAAATTTCTAACTTAAGATAGTTAAATCAAAGTAAACAATGTTATTTTTAATATGACTGTAAATCGACGTAAAACAACATAACACCATATGTAATAACGAATTTCTACCCTCATTATTTCTCGATTTCTAACATCAACAAGTACGACCACAAAGTTTAAAATTCCCATTAAAATTACTAAGCTTTTAATGAAATTTATAAAACTTATATCGTCAAAATTTTTCTTGTATATTTACGTTTATCTCTCAAAATTTTGTGGTCGTACGGCGGTCCATTACAGGTGTAAGTACGGCATGAGCACTGACGGGAGACTACTGGACTATCTCGAGAGGAAGGGGCTTGTTATATACACGCCGTCGAGGGAAATTAAGGGGAAAATGGTTACGCCTTACGATGACCGGTAAGCATACGAGTATTTTAGATCTACCATCCAATTATTTGACCTGACCCTAGACTGCAGACCGCACCCAGTGTGGCAAATCTAGTTCATCGTAACGCCACGACGGGTCTCTTTTTGAACACACTCTAAAAGGTTTATTACAAAATAATTGTACATCACTTTAATAAGTCTGTATCGAAGTTAGTATGTATTATCCACTGCTAGGACTCAGACTTTCGTCTCCGAGGGTGTAGTATGGGTCAAAGTCCACTACGCGGGTACAAAGCGAGTTGGTGCATTGACTAGTGCCCGCTAGTACTACGCTAGTGTCCCCTAAGAAGCACTCAGTCGAAAATGTCACTGGCGGTCACCCATCCGAGTATTGACCGCATCAATGTTGACGTCACTTGTCATTGAGTTCGCTCAAGACCCCATATAGCCCAGTCGAATTAGCTCAAAAAAGGAGCTAACCTGGAAAAATTATAAGTAGCAATTTTCCTTCGGAATTCGTTAGGGAAGTCACTGGCAGTCTAAATTTTGTTTTAAGTACAAAGTTGACGCAGGATCAACTATACACTATCTGGGCCCACACAAGATCGTCGAGACCCTCATGGTACAACAAATTTTACATGACACAAAATACTAGCTATATTTTGTACACACGAATCCATACAACATACTTTCTTGAAATATGCTGTTTTCTTCCAGGAGTTTAGTACAATGCCCAACTCTTATTTGTTAGAATGAAAGTTGGTAATAAAATACGAGACATATGAGATAAATACTTATAAATATCAACAGATAATTCCTAATCGATTTAGGATGATGATAAAAAAAGGGGTAGAAATTTTCCTGCGGAATTCGTTGGGGTGGGTCTGGCAGTCTAAATTTTGTTTTGCGTGGTAATCGATCCGTTGCGTCATCCGCCATCGTGATTTTAAGGGTCATGTTTTGTTCATTGAATAACTCGTTTATTTTTAATTTCACACGAAAAATGGTAATAATAAAAGTTGTTGCAAATTAATTTTTTTACAGTTTTGGTTTAAATATTTTTTCTGAGCATCGATATTTTCTGACTTATACCCAAAAGAGGTAGCGAATTTATGTTTGATTAACAACTCGTTTATTTTAAATTTTGTAATAGACAAAGTTGTTTAAAAACAAATTTTCTACAATTTTATTTGACTTATATAAGGTATTTGTTAACTAGTGCACAATATTGAACGGAGTGGTTTGGAATCTGAAAATGGATAACTATGGAAATGGATCATAAAACTGAAAGAATTAGGTAAACCAAATGCGGCTAGGGTACGATGGGGCTGGCATACCACGTCAAGAAAAGTCCGTAAAAAATATTTTCAATAGGATCAAATGTTTATTTCAGGTACATACTCCAATGCGCGGCAGAATTCGACGCCGTCATAGTTTCTGGCGACCACTACCGCGACCTTATGCACGAGAATCCAAAATGGCGGTTCGTCATAGAAAAGCGTCTTCTACCCTTCACCTGGGTCGACGACATGATCATGTTCCCTCGAGACCCACTCGGCCGGAGTGGGCCCACTTTAGAACAGTTTTTGACCCATGACGAGTCAAGCAAGAATTTTATTCGCATAAAGTAAAGGTTGATGAATAGTTGGCGACATTGTCGAAAAGATCGTTACTACAGTAATTTACAATCTCTGTATTTGTTTGGAAATTTTGTATCGCTCAAATAAATATAGGTCATAAATCAATAAGTTATGTTTGGACATTATACCAGCAGTGCCTCAACTTTAAGCATCTGGGTGACGCTGCAACTGCTATGTGAAGGCGTACCACCTACCATCAGACTAATGACTTTACCCGCCCGGTACTCAATAACATAAAAGTTTCCACATTAGTTACTTGCTTATGAAAACACTGAATATTAAGTAGAAGCATGAATTCTGTGCACAGACGAGATACAAAAGGACTAGTTAAACTCATGACTAAATTGTAGAACAATACAAACCAGTATTTTTTGTGTACCGCTAAAGGTAATCGATAACAGAATAAATATTGGCGTCGATTCTGTAACCTTTGTCTTAACTAAAAATCTCTAAATTATGACTTATTCTTATTCTTTCTTTAATTGTTCTTATTCTGTTCAGAAACTGAAATCCTTATTAGTATTCTACCGAATAACAGCACTAAAATCAGACATTTCTCTTCAAATTGTGGGCATATTTTAGACAGATTAGTCGTCGCGTAACTTGGTGCTCGCTAAACTAATGTAAAACACACCTGAAATTGAGTAGAATAACCCTATTTTTAGAAATTTCATTCTATGTGTTACATGATTTTTTATTTTAGCGTCAACAGAATAAGTTAACTTCCATATTAAATTTTAGTACGCTAATTTAGTTTAGTTGTTTGAACAAGTGAATCGTTACCAATATCATATTCATATCACATGATATTATATTTCAATTCCGTGATATTATACAGGTTGTTTGGTAGAGGGACCGACATACCAAATGAGCGTGTTCGGGGGCCCACTTGGAGAATACAAGTTGGCCAAAAAAAATCCCAGACCCCCCAATTTTTTGTAACTTTTTTTTGTGAATTTTCCCTTTTTCTCCGAAATCGTACCTATTTACCATCATAACATTTGTAAAATCTGTTTTAGACAGGATGTTTTTAGTTTGACAGGCCTGTTGGTCTAGTGGTTAGTGACCCTGACTGCTATGCCGGAGGTCGTGGGTTCGATTCCCACCCAGGACAAATGTTTGTGTAATGAGCACGATCATTTGTTCTATGTCTGGGTGTAATTTATCTATAATATGTATGTATTTAGAAATATATAAGTATGTTTATCAGTTGTCTAGTACCCATAACACAAGCTCTGCTTAGCTTGGGACTAGATGGCGTTGTGTGATAGTTGTAGAATATTATTTATTTATTTATATTATTTATTTATTTATTTAGTTGAATTTGGTCTCTATACACCTTCAGGCCAAGCAAAGCAAAATTGGATACCTGGATTTTGAATTGGATTGGCCTGAATAGAGAGCAAATTCAACTAAAACATCCTGTCTAAAACAGATTTTACAAATGTTATGGTGGTAAATAGGTACGATTTCAGAGAAAAAGGGAAAATTCACAAAAAAAAACTTAAAAAAAATTGGGGGGTCTGGGATTTTTTTTGGCCAACTTGTATTCTCCAAGTGGGCCCCCGAACACGCTCATTTGGTATGTCGGTCCCTCTACCAAACACCCTGTATTTCATTTGCATGATATTATATTACATGAGTGATATATATGATACAATATTGCATATTGTGATTGTGTATTTGCTGCACGTATGATAAGCGGCATGGCATACTTAGGACGATTCACTCTTGCACTGAGGCATGAGGAGTCCTTTTCTTTAGTCCATCATTCAGTGATTTCAAGCGTAGTAACTATTAATTATGATTATTAAATATCATTAGTATTGTGTTGTAACTCAATTCAATTTATTAGTGACGGGATTTCAGTAATATTAATGTCACGTTTAATAGCATACCGTACAGGAGTGTGAATGTTAAATACTTAAGTTGCGTTATATATTTATAATCAATCAATAAATCCGCCTAATAGATTGGAGTAGAAAATATTGAAATGGTAAAATAAATGATTTTCTAACTTTATTAAAATTGTAAAACATGGAAAGTTATTATAGTTATATATCTAGTTATTATTATATAAATTATAAATTGAATAACTTTAGACATGTAATATTGGATATGCTTTAAATTAAACTGTATGGAAATTGTGGCACTTGTTTTGTGCCACGAGCCGTTGCACCAGTAGGGTCGTAGCGTAACCTACGAACTTACTACGGGATATATTGTTACATTATTTGATCTATACAATATACAAATATATATATATCAAACTAATAATACTTCTAATCTCTATTTTTGTCTTAAAATACATTTGTTATAATAACTAACCGCAGTTTGCCAAGTGTCCGTGTGTAAAATACGCGAAGGAATTTACTGTTCCGCCGTTTTCAAAAGAAAAGATAATTTCCCTAATTCTCGGGGTATGCAAGTTAATATTAATAACAACTTTGTTTTACAGTCTTTCGTGATTTCATCGAAACACAAATAGCGGGTATCTGTAAAGTTGTCCGAAAAGCCGCGCGACATTTGTAACACCTTAAAAATTTTGCTGTTTGCAAATCTTCAAGAGTCATGTATTTGATAGTCACGGAAAACCGTGAAGCAGACTCGAAACAGACCTTTAGAACAATAATTTTGTCTTATTAATCTTCGGTGACGCTCGGGTCGATTTTGTTTTCCCATATCGGAGAGCATGGAACGGTATGATGGCAAATAAAAATATTTTTTCCTAACATACTGGAAAATTCCTCTTTTGTTGCCCCTTTGTTACCATTAAAAATAGGCTGCTACTTTAAAATTATTATTAGGATAACAAATAAGTTAATTTTTGTTGTATTAAAATTCTCGTCAGGTTGACGTTTATTAGACTATTATTAATAACCGGCAAAACACTCACGTTAAGGATCGAATACGTCGTCCCGGGTTTCGAGCGTGTCCGATGCTCATCTTCAGGGCGAGTGCGCAGCGGGTTCTGAAGATGAGCAAGTTGTTTCAATTTTTCTGTAAATCGTAATTTACAGTCAAATTTAGAAAATGATAACATGAATTGTTTAAGATTTTCGTAAGTTTGGCTAGGGCTTCATTGTATTTGTACTAAAACTGGTTAACGTTAGGGTAATGTAGTTTTACGAGATTATCTCTACTAAAAGATATTTTTATACTTATATAAAAAATGTTGGCAAAATTTGATTTATAATGTTTTATTTATTGTATAGTTTTCTTCTAATTGTTTACTTATTATGGTATCAGTTGATTAGATACTGTAAAAATATACCTTTCTTCTACTATTCTTAGGGCCGCAGTTGCTCAATATCTCTCTAAACACGTATAACGTATAATCAGATCATTACCTTCTTACTGTCGAAACACGGGCCTTCTTAAAAAAAGGAGTATGGCCCACGAATACACAAACAATACTTAAACTTAAGAACGGGTTTAGCGATAAGCTTAAGGTCAGTCTTAAAGTTGCAGTTTCAGACTACCTTATTGTTTTTACAATGGCCTTACGACTGATTTCCCAAAACAACAACTTAAGAACTGAGCTTAGTGGAGTTGCCCATTGGCTCCTTATTATCCTTATTAAATTAGGCAAAGCGTACAGCGTTAAATGTTTGTATAGGTGAGCATTAGTCTAGTGGCATTATATTTGCCTAAGTATAATGTCCCTATCATTTATCTAGTACAACTGTGTCACAGATAACTCATAGTTTGAATGCGTCAAAGATACGATTACGTCACACTTACGCAAATGTTCGTGTTTGGCCCACTGTTAATAATGCCATAAGTGCTCATCTGTACAAAAACGCAGTACGCTTTGTCCAATTCAATCAAGATAATTAACTTATGAACAGAACTGGAGTTTGCTCATTGGTTCCTAATTATCTTGATTGTATTGGGCAAAGCGTACTGCGTTAAATGTTTGTATAAGTACAGAACTGAAGTTTGCACACTTTTTTGCATATCACTAAGAACCAAAGTTACGGTGTAAAGTTGCCCTCGTATTTCAGCAATTTTTTCAATAACATTGTACAGTATCCAGATTTAAGCAACTATTAAGAGTTTAACGTCTTTCTGGTCTTAAATCAATGCTGTTATCTCAAATATCAGAAAGGAAATGTTTTTTTCACTTTCCGCTTATTGTTTTTAGAGAGATATCGTGCATTAGCACTTACTAATTATATAGGTGAATCAAAAAATGGTGCTCAATACTGCAAGTTTTAGGACTGCTCAATGACCCATATGCACCACACTTTGTTTAAATTTATTTCGTATTTATAAGCATCTGCCCGCGTATGTGAATGTCTACCCTGTAATCATCCGTGGATGCTAGTGAGGGCTGTCTGATTTTCTAACGAATCGCTGTTCTCGTATATTCCTGTGATCGACGGCCTATGTGATATAATAAGGTATTTGTTAATAAATGCACAATATAGAATGGGGTTTGTAATCGATAACTGGTCGTAATAGTAAAAGAAAAAATCTTTATTTTTTCTTGAAGCCATATGTATTGCTCCGCAGCTATGAACCATTGTGCGACTAGATGTACGACGCGACGCACCACTACATCACAGAATAGATAGCAATTAGTACACATTGCCCGCCTGGGCCCGCCGTCGTATAGGCAGTAGGTTTAGGCATAGAAAACAGCTGTGTAAACTTTCGCGTGCAGGTAGATTCTATGTTGTATGTCTCGCGTAGTTCCTGCTATGTATTCTGTGATGTAGTCACAAAACCAGGCAGCCGAGTCACTTAACCGTTTTGTCACGGCTAGTAATATAAAAATTTACTAACGTGGTTTGAGGGACAGTTGAAATAGTTAGCAATATTGTTCACTACTTTTGTTTCACCTGTAGAATCTTCACACCAAAAAATATGTTGCTATTGTTTGATAAAGCATGATAAACCGTGTGCCAAAAGTACCCTCTCTACTGAAACTCTACAAGTGCAAGATCTGAGTAAATTTTGGTATGTTCTTACCAATAACCTTGTTTACTGACATAACTCTGGAGTAGATACTCACACGAGAGAGCTCTCTTGGAATATTAGTTCCATGGCGAGGTCATAATGGAACTGATGCGGGCTTGAATGCGTAATATTAATTATTGTAAATAAATTTTGATTTAATGATGGTTTTTTATTTCCATTATAAACGTGACTACCTACTGCGATGAATATTGAATGTACTAGTAGAACTTGAGAGCATTGACAGGCCGGTTGGCGCAGTTGGTAGCACCCCTGCCTTCTGAGCCGCTGGTCCCGGTTTCGATCCCCGGACAGGTCAAACATTTGTGTGCATGAACAAGTCTGGGTGTGTATGTATATCAGTCATCAGGTTACCATAGTACAGGCTATGCCTAGTTTGTGTCCTGAAGACCTTTGTGTGGATGTTGTCCCATATTATATTATTGTGCTCATATTCGAAGTCCTCTTTAAAGTCAGGTATCTAATGTGTGTACGAAATTTAATCAAATTCGGTAAAAGCACCGCAGCAGAATTACCCCCTTTTTTAGGAAAAGTGCCTCCCCTCCCTAAAAATCGCTGAGCACAAACTCATTATATTTAATAGAACATGCATACCAAACATACCAAATTTCGTCAAGATTGGTCCAAAAATGCGAGTTGTACAGGAAGACAAACACACGGACAGAAAGCTCCCGTTGAATGGCGATTCGCCATATTTGGCCAATAATACCTACAATAGATATCGTAGAAATCTATCTACTTTTCTAGGAACTGCAGAAAGTAAAAGACAATTCGCTCGCTAGGTCAAGTAACTATTTAATAGTGATGTTAGAGCTGTAGTTTTACATAGCACAGCTGCTTGTCACATCGAGATGGTTTTTAGTCTCTATCGCCCAGAATTTCACTTCCTACAGAGCGCTGCCGTAAGATTCTCTAAGAGCGAACATCGTTGTAACTTTGACAACATCCGTGAAACAAACGAAATGACAAGAAACGTTGGAAAAACAACCTTATTTAAAAGGGCGATATCTCATAAAGTATTTGACGTCGACGAGCTCCTCGATGAATTATTACTGAATTGCACGGCTGCACACAATAATCATCACGACCCCGTCACTTCATACAAAAGCACAACGTGTGTACACGCGTCAAATGTGCGTGAACTATGTAGGGCAGTCGGCGCGGCTTACTCCACTGCAAGGTTTGTCGCACTACCCTCGAATCGAAGTTTGTTTATGTAGGTATGCTGCCGTTGGTTACTTTCTTAGTTGTTACATGACTGTGCTCGTATGTAACAACTTATTCAAGTAGTCTGAGCTTTAATCTATATATAATAAAGCAACCCCTATTTCTCCTGATCACGCTATAGCTTGAGAACGGATGGAAAATTTCGCTAATTCTTTTTTTGTTCATTATTGTCAGGAGAAGGTTCTTACGAAAGAAAAACCAAGAAATGACGGGAGGTTATGGCGAGGTCGAACGCCGAGCCTACTAATCGAAAGCAACCGCATTCCCGCATCCATTCGAGATGCAGAGTCCACTGCGTGCTTTAAAGTAAGCTTAAAAGTAGGGCTTGGCTGTTACAAAAAAACGTTCTATGACATTGAAGATTATTTTCTGTTAAAAGTTTATTAATTTTAATTATTATTTTGTATTGGCTTAGGTTTAAGCAATCACCAGATATAATGAAATATAACGCCAAATAAAGAATTTAGTGCCCATTTTAAAATGAAATTATCACCAATAAACGTAAAGTCTGCTAACCTAAAAAAGGCAAGTATCCTCAGAATAATCGCTGAGCTACCCAAAAAGGCCACGCATGCGCCAAACATGTACTCGCATATTAATTAAAAATTTCATCCAAATATGTGTATATATAAATATATACACAATTTTATCCTAATGTTTCGATTTCCGGAGACCGAGAAATCGCACCTGGAAAAAAATAATTCATTTCGATTTTTTCTTTCTTTTTTTATTTTATTAAACTAACTAACCTAATACGCAACGTCAACGCCGCCGGTCAAATATAATATACTTGGTTATATGCATACATTTTATGGCAAACGTAGTGATATATTTGGGTAGTAATGACACAAAACTTTGCTAGTTAAAATTTGGTGCACGCGTGGCCTTTTTGGGTTATGAAAAGTTTTTGTAGTGCAGGCATGACTTAAATAGCCCGAAAGATTTTGGTACAGGTTTCATTTATTGGAACGTATTTTTTTTTGGATGAGCCTGCTTAGGGCAACGATTGTTTTTTTGGTGGTCATTAAATTTCATCCCTTCTGTATTAATTTTAATTAATATCTCTAAAATGTTACATAATTTTAATGTATAATCTTAATAAATATTATCAGGTTTTTTTTATATTAATTGAATGTTTGCCAAGTGCAATTATTGACATGTAACTTTTGGTGTTATTAATAAATTATTTGTATTTGAAATCACGGGCATTCGCTAGTTAATAATAAAAATTCAAAATCATAATATTTGAACTTATATGATTTATTGACTTATTATACTAACAAAGTACCAGCATGCCTTACCTTTCTTCATCTAAAAACCTCCGATTCTTGTTTAAATAATTATTTGCATCGAACCATTTTATTAGCAATAAATAGATAGCATTTTCACTTCACGTGTACGCAGCGAGCACTGACAATGGTCAATGGTGTGATGTAAACGCGGTGTTGCGTGTTACTCTCTCCGTAACTTTTTTTTTCAATAAGCATACATTTTTATTACCTTAATCTAAATTCTGCCCAACTGCAGAACAGTTTGTCGGCGGATACACTCTCATTACAATTTATGTTTTTGCATGCTATTCTCTATAATATACATAATAATTCTCGCATTTATAAACAAGTGACTACTTGTTGCTAAGTAATTTCTCAATAAAGCAATTACTTGTGTACAATAGATTTTCAACATACAATCTTATTCTATAGTCGAGCAATGAACGTTACTTACTAAAGTAAATGCTTAAGTAAGTAATGACATAACCCTGTCAACATTGGATGTATCTTTTTACACTTGTATTAGGTTGTTGTCATGGGATTTTAATTTTTGCAGCATAATAGATCCTTTACAGTTCAGACTTGTGTGCGTATATAATTATTTTTTTTATACAACTTCACTTTTGCAATAACAACGAAAAATTGACATGTTCTCAATGCTTTTAAGTAAATCATAATGGTGACTATTAATCGGCTAAGAATTCTAGACTTTGATAGTTCTAATTTCAAGCAAATACTATTTTATATTCTATAGGATTAAATTCGTTGCTAATGTAATTACTTTTACTTAAGCAATTACAATGCCGTATGAGTCTTTTTATAATAAAAGTAGGTAGGTAGTTAAGTAGGTACTAACTTAAATGTAAGTATGGAATGTTCAATGCCGCTGTTCACATATCACTGTTATGTATGTTACATGTTAACCCTATTCCTTTTCCGTTTTATTTTCTAACATTATGTAAGCGTTTTAATGCCTTTTTAAAACTGGCGGGAGGTGTGACGATTATTTACGTAGCAATAGTATTCTTTGCCATAACACAATAATGCTCGCGCACTACTGCTTCCCGGTAGAATATCTGCTGTGGTACCAACCAAGACGGCCTCTTCTACAAGTAGCCTACCTGTGTGCCAGCACGAATAACTGCGTAAGTGTAACGTAACTTTGCAAGTCGAACGACCCAGACACAATAGAAATTGCATTGTTATATTGACAGTCGGCTGGTGAGGGGATATACTACAAAGTAAAGCTATAAAATAATCAGTAGAATTTCAGTTCAAGTCAGTAGATCAGTACAATTTTGGGTACAGCCTTTGACTTAACAGAGGCCGTAGTTCGAACAATTTGCGAATAAGTATTCATATCGTAAGCGTCAACGCGTCACGCTTCGGCTTCTTTTAACTATGAGTTATTCTTTGTCACAGTTGCCCTAGATAAATGACAGTTTGTACTATTTCACGTGAACGAAACGCAATGTTATACTTACACAGTAATTCGTGCTAGGTTCAACGTTAAGTTGGTTATCGCCAGTCTTCACGGAGTAAAAAACAAGTAATTACTACACTACAATAAATACTAATAAGTACCGACGGAATGTAACAACCCGCCAATGGCGTTACGGGCTGCCGACAAATCGTATCAAATTAAACCCAGGGTTTACTCACGAAGACAATTATTTTTAAATCTTGGGTGTATGTACGCCTAATCGTACCAATATTATAAACGCGAAAGTTTGTATGTATCTATGTTTTTTTCTCTTTCACGCTCAAACGGCTGGGCCAATTATGATGAATTTACTTAATTATATATATAAATTTCAATGTTTGTATATATTTAATATTATATATATATATATATAATTATATATATAAATTTCGATCGCTAAAGCAGGCGTTAGTGCTTTAAAAAGTAACACTATAAAAAAATTACAAGGGCTGCGATGTCAATACGAAAATTTAAGTATTTCTAAATAATGCTTCTTTCGGTAGGATGGTACTGTTAAACTGTCCAATAGATGTCGCTCCGTCCCCGCAAGACGGTTAGTCAAATAGAGTTAAAATTCGATGCTCGGTCCCGAACCTCGGTGGCCTAGTTGGTCAATGGCGTCTGACACGGAGAGTCAGAAGACGCGGGTTCGAATACCGTCCGAGGATGTAATTTTTCTCTCTATAAATTTCAAAATTATGATGAAATTGGGTATGTAGATAGATGAGGCGCTAGAAACAAATATGATTCTTTTCATCAACATCACCACTCGGGTGTACCCGTATATAAAAAGAAACGAGTATTTCAATAAGATAATTTATTGAAAACATCACTGTATAGTTAAAACATTACATAGCATAGGAACAAAACATGAGACGCAAGCAAATCAGATCAATAGTTACAAGTATCAATTATAACATTCGATGAACAATTTTATTTCAATTACTCAATTCACCAATTATACAGATAATTATTTATATAGTAGTTTCGCTAAAATAAGCCTCCCGCACACATCCGTATACCGGCCGATAAATCGTACAACGCAATATTCTTGACATAGCTGCTTCATACAGCACGTATTACTGTTTTTTTCTGTGACGTCAGAGCATCAACGTGAGATGATCACAAAAGCATCGGCTAAATATCCATACGTCGTATTTTGTATCATCATACCTCAGTATCCATGAACCCACTCTAAAATCGTACTGTATTCATTTATCAAGGGTCACGAGGTTCACGATGGAGGTCGGTTTAGATTGGCCTCTTTACTGTCCAATGTCACAAATGCACTATTTTGCGCATGCTTTGCATGTGAATATACTATTTGAAGTAAACTTTATGCACATTAATGATTCCATTTTCAAACAAATAGGTCCACCATGAGTTTACAACATTGACATCAATCGATGCTCGGCATCGACTGTCGCAAATAAATGAACAGTGCCACCTTGCGGTCGATTGTAGAACTAAAACTGACAGCAAGTACGCCAATCACAAGCCTAATAGGTAAGCGAGATCGACTATAGATAACATTTATGTTGCCAACTTGATTATAAGCTAATAAAACAGTTTTCAACCCAATCCTGAACCAAGTGATTTCATATGATCGGTTCTTGCTGTTATTTACTTCACAATGCCAAATTTATTATACCTAAATTATCTCTATGACTTTTATTTCACTCGTTTAAAATTATTAGTAGTGTTAATTTTGTTCGCACATTTATTGTTTGCATTGAGGGCTTTAAAATTAATATTCCGTAATGTATTTTCGAATGCTTAAAATATCTATAATAGTATTATACACTGTTATCGTACTGAGCGGTGCACTACGTCTGTGTGGTGGAGGCTTTACCATTATAGTAGTATTTAACCAGTGTGAAATGCAATGTTAGAATATTATATATACAAACAATAAATTAACGTTCGCTTATAATTACTATGGACGACATGTAAACTTATTAAAATATTACACAACTATTTATAATAATAATATAAACATATTAAAATAATAATACCTTATCATAATCTCACTTTCCTTAATTCCAAGCTCTTTTGCTTATTCTATCCATGCAGTCTTTAAAATTGTGCATTAAATACTACGAAGAAATAATGTCAGGAAGCATAACTCAGAACAAATTCCACACAAAAAGTGATCCTTCAAACCAAAACGACGTATGATTCCAAATACGAATTAGTTCCGAGATTACAAATAGACCTGTTCGGTGATTGGATTAAATTTCAGAAGAAAAGCAGGGATTGGTCCACGCTCGTGCTGCAACGTCTACTATGACAGCTGAGTCATAGCGACGTGAACGATGTTATTGATTTAGCATGACTATTATTCGGTAATTTTTTTAGGGCAGTGACTCTTCCTGATATTATTTCTTCGTAGATTAAATATTAAAATAAAAGAATCAGCTAAATGAAGTGAATTATTTAAATTAACAGCATTATATGAAGATATTGTAAAAGGAAGTTTATTATATTTTGGCACTACAAATCTAACCAAAATACGTTAATAATAATTAAAATTTCAGAGAAAATCTTAGCGTCAAAGACTTTCCAAATACAAAATTATAATTAAGTTAAAAATATAGTAAAAACAGCAAGAAAAGGATTATCAAAATATCGATTTTGATCAAAATAGTTTGTATCACGATTCTTGCCTTAAATTAATATATTATATTATTAAAATTATGCAACTTCAATAACATGCCATAAAACATTCATTACCAGTAAATGTAAACACAACATAACAAATATCGCTTTACCGTAGTAAAGTCAATTTAAATAAAACAATTACACATACAAAATAAATTATGCATACTTACAAACAAAATCTTTGTTCAATTTATAAAAACATTACCAAACTTTCAATTGCAAACAAGATTATAATTATTACATTAACACTATAATTATATTAATTTAATTATTACAAATTGATTATTACAATTATTCCATACTTTCCCATAGGCTAATTATTTATTACTAATTTATAGAAGCCAAGCTTGGAAGGAATAGTTAAACATATTTTTGGTATATGCATTATTTAATTATGTTTTGGGATGGAATTGTTACACAAAGTTTGTGCTTATTAGTAATTTCAAGCATTTACAGTATTATTTTATTACCTTAATAATTACCTTGTACATTTTTTTTCATTGTATGATCACTGGTATATCTTAAATTTGGAAAAAAGGTTGAAATGCATTACTAGCGGTGCAGTTAGAGCTTATTTGACGACAGAACGGTATTCTGAAGTCATAGATTCAAATCCCGCTAGTAGCAGAAATTTTTCTTCCGAAGATTTTCCCAATTTAATATTTAACGTGTCTATATTTCGTTCGACAAAGCGGCGACATAAACAAAATTTATACAGTCACTAAATTCATATGTCCAAAATAGACTTAACATTTCAGAATTTAGAATTGTATCGAAAGAGTATACTGTACCAATTAAGTAGATGGTATGTACCATCAGTATTTTATAAATAAAGATTAGTGCATGTTGAAAAAGATTTTTCCATAATAAGCACAAAATTCCTTCCAATTCCTAGACTAAGTATCATCTTTGGGCAGCATTTTGTCTAATTTCAACTGCTCCAACTGCAACTGCCTCCGTATAGAACCCAATTGAGTCAATATATTGATATTTTTCCCGTCTTCGTTGGGCAAAGATTTCAGTATGTTTTTCTGTACCGCGGGTACTTTCCATTTGTCATCGATTTTTCTCATTGCATCGCTCAACTTTGTCGAACTTTCATTTGGGATTTGTTGCAGTTTCGGCGAATGTCTAAGCACAGGTATTGATATAGTATCAAGTTCTTTTTCTTTCGATTTGTCTTGCAATCTCTCTTTTGGTTCGTGTATCAACGCCTTTTCTACTACAACAATTTTATTGACAGTATTTTCTTGATTATTTCCAATATTCTCGATTTTATCGCGAAAGTTTAAGTTTTTTCTTAGATAAGAGTCTACGTCGTAGTTCGCCGAAAATACAGAGTTGTCCGGTATATTGAAAGAGTAAGGTTTCTTTTCTATTGGTTCAAAGGATTGTTCACTTTGAGGGTAGTAGAAAGGTAGTTTGGATCGTTGCGTGTCGCTTTTGGAAGTGTTTGTGAAACGTTTGGGAAGGTTTCTGGTTGGTTGCGACGTTGTTCGGCGGATTTGCTGTTGCTCAAAATCGATTTCTTTTTGTAGCTCTGTGCGTTTTGTTTCATAGTCTTTTGCATGGTCTTTCATCTGTGAAAAGAAATATTTTACATAGATAATTATGCAGACTAACGAGTTACTGGCTGGTCACAGAAATGCCTTAAAAATTAAAGTAATTCCTGAACTGACGCAAATCTAAATGACTATGAAATCATGAAAGATATATAAGCATAAATAATTTTTCAAAACTAACTCAATATGTGAGTCATTGACATTGCTTACTGTGCAAAAACTCGTACAATATGCTTTAAAATGTATCACTTCTGTCATCTACCTGTTAAGACTACAAGCTAGTAGATGCTGCAGTGCAAGTACCGTAACAGTTGTTAAATTTGTCGAATCGCTAAGATCGATAAATTTAAAAAATCTTATCGCGCCCTAGCAAGTTTGGAAGTCATATCGACGACTTATACGATCGTCAAATTGTCGACAGTATATCCATTATTACGAACTGTTATTGCATTCCTCAATGCGTCCTTCTATCATTTGAAGATTTCTACGAGCACTTCGCTCTTCTTCGATCAAAGAAGGCCGAAATCTATTTTTTATTGAATACTATTTGCGCCCCGCGGTTACACCCGCATGGTGATGGATGATGACGAAGTTGATGAAAATTATTCTGTGTTAATTCAGCGCCCCATCTACATCCACGCCAAATTACATCAAATTGGGCCAGCCGTTTGGACGTAAGAGAATAACAAACATCCACTCATTCATAAATACAAACTTTCGTGTTTATAATATCAGTAAGATCAAACGCAACTAAACAATATCCCCAATTTACCGTCGCCTGCCTAAAACGTAATTTAACAGTTCCATGATAGTGTTACCGTTATAACCGTTAAAACTTATCGAATTTGTCTACCGATCACTTAATTTTGTTACTTACTTGCTATGATTGACAAAAGATCGATATAGCCTAGAGAGATATATATTTTGAAGTATGACGAATTCAAGATTCAAATTTATCGATTATCGGTAAGTTCTGTACTTGCACTGCTGGTTCGCTAGACGAAGCTAAAGTTACGAGTATCTTATATATCAATTAGCTAATTTCAAAAGCTACATCGGTTTTAACACACAATTTTATGGGATAAAAGTTTTATCTCTTAACAATGTGCACCATTTCTGTGCAGCAGTTATGTTCAATTACAAACAGTTTTTCCAATAAAAACAGTTTTTCAAATAAACAGTTTTTTAAAATAACTAACCTATATAAATAAATAAACAAAAACTAATGTGGTCGGACCTATCCGATAAAGTGTTACGTGAGTAATCGTGTATTTCTAATTAAAAATGAGTGAAATGAAAACCACGTTAGTTTTTATACCTAAAACAACCAAATAAACAGTTTTTTCCAATAAACCGCTTTTATCCAATAACTAACAGATTTCTAAAGTAGATATTTAGATAGTATTGTTAGATAGTATGTATGTATGATAGTACCTTTAGTTGTTCAATATTGAAAAACAGAACAGATAAAACATGTACTAGGAACATATAAAAGGCTAACTCACTTTTTAGCGTTAATATATAGGTACGCATATATAGGTGCACAATGTGGACATAGCTACATTATATTTCTTTGTTTATTTTAGGTCGAAAAATGTAGGATGTATTACTTTGTTACACTGACATCAGTATGACCCATTATTATGGGGCCTTACACCCTAAGCTTTATTATAAGTTTTCTTTGTTTAGAATATTGTTATATAAATCACCGAATATCGTAGCAAGGGTCGATAAAGGCCTCATTGTGGTTATTATGCGTAACACTAGCCAGTGTATTCCGTACGTAAATGTACACTAAACTGTTTTTTTGCGGCGGTAGGTAGTTTCTATCATGCTACCAACCAATTTTGAATCTACCCTCATTTTATAAAATTGTATGCATTCTCGATGTTAGTATTGTATTGCTTCATGTTACTTAAGTTAATTATTTGCCTAATCAAGTATGATCAGGTATGCATGAATACTTATATTACCATAAAAGTACCTATGTGTTCACGCGTGCTATTATTTGTGCCATGCTTATGTTTTATTATGTGTTACTTGTTGCATATCCCTTCAAGAGTCGTTATATTATAACAATTAAATTTCTATTGTGTCTGGCCGCATGATGACCAACGACCTTTGATGGAATATATATCTTATGTAGTGCGTAGGAAGATTGTATTTACTATTTATTACAATTGTTGTTCTATTTGCTACATGTTTTAGGAAGCCGTTCGGCAGCGTAACACAGGGCAAACCTAGTACGCTGCTGAAATGAATTTCGCATTTTTTGTGTTTCTTACAATATATAGCTAAAGAAATATTTGGATATAATAACGTACCTGTAGAAATATGATAGTTATCATAAAGATTGTAAAATAATAAGTCTAAGAATGTATCTTTGTTAAATAAATAAATAAAAGTAAACAGTTATGTCCAATAAGTAACGGTTTGCCCAAAAATAAAGTGGCGTTGATAAACTTACAGCTGTAGAGATGATGTGATGTTTGTCCTTTTCCCTTTCCTGCGCCACTCGCAGCATCCGTAGTTGTTCTTCCAAACGACGCATTTCCGCTTGCTCTAGCATCCTGGAAAAGTGCAATATTGTAAAGGAATTGTCATTGATGTGAATGACAGATTATGCAGATATTCTGTCTCCAAGCGGAAATTTGAGAATCTAACTGTGTTTTGATTTAAGGCGCGGTCGTATCCTGATAATACTAAAAAGCAGAATCTTTAAACATCGAGTGTAACGAAAAAGTTCGATAATAATCTATGAAAAAAAAACTTAGGTTAGAAAAGGAACAGGCAAAGAGTAATAACCGAACAGAATTCATAAATATTACTTGCTCTCTGCAGAAAAAAATCCTAAATAGGTGCATAAAAATAAAATGTCACGTCCAAACTCTCAGAATTTTCAGCGATGACACTATATTATTTTTTAGGTAATACCTAGCCAACGTACTAAAGTTATAACCAGCAGTTTTTTCAATTGTGTTAGTATATATTCGAAAAATATAAAGAAAACGTACAAAATTAACGCCTTTTCGCATTACATAGTCCAATCTAACAAGTGATTTTCAACCTTACGTATAGCATCGTAAATTATTTTGAAATTGGGGTTGGACCGCGTCTTAAATAATCTACGCTTCGTAACAGCGCCAAAAAAAAATTTCAATCATACTTCCATTTTTATTTGCAACAAAGACCCATCTGCATATATAGATATAATACTGCATTTTAGATATAATAAGCGAACATTTGTTATATCATTTAAGAAATTGGCGATAGAGTCCGACATTATATAGAAGACAAAGATGCTTGGAATACTCCACTTCTGGCAAGCTGTCACTCTGCCACCCATAAAATGTAATATTTGTAGAACCTAAGTAGAAACATTGTAAACATCTATATAAAAAGCATAGCCCCGTGTTTCTTGCCGCTTCTTCTCGGTATATATAGGCTCTATATATTTTGTAACGCGGTGGTAGTCTTTCAAGTACATTATAATGAAAAATTGACGTTAATAAGTGCGTCTTTGATGCCTAAATTGAATAAATGATTTTGACCTATACTGGTCCTTGTGGGATTTTTACATTAAGACATTACAAAACACACGAGAAGTCTCGGTAATTCTACTAATATTATAAACGCGAAAGTTTGTGAGTATATGGATGTATGGATGTGTGAATGTTTGTTACTCTTTCACGCTTAAACGGCTTGGCCAATTTTGATGAAATTTGGTATGGAGGTAGATGAGGCGCTGGATTAACACATAGAATTACTTTCATCATCATCATCATCCATCACCACGCCGCTGAAAAAGCGTAATATGCTTGGGCACAGCATAGACAACATAACAAGATCTCGCTCAGCTTTTTTTTTGTCCAGGAAAATCTTTTATAAATACCACCGCCCCCTGGGGGAGCACGGTGGTTATGTGGGAGTCCGTATACCCACTAAAAACCCGGAGTGTTCCTCCAAGCGCCTTTATGTCGAGACTACAGGTACGTTTTGGCAATCGTCTACAGTCCCGGCAGCGCTGATCCCCCAGCAGAGGATTACAACCCGATGGGGTTAGAGTGGACTAAGCTCTAGCCCCGTCTTCTTGAGGGGCGCATGGAAACACCGCGCGCGCCGCCTCTGGACCTCGCTCAGCCTACGTTAAGATCGTAATGATGACAGTTCTGTAAAAGTTTGTGTCAGTTTCTGATAGCTTAGTCAAAAGCACGCTATTTTTTGACAACTCGATTCATTAGAAGTGCTCGGCGACCGTCAAGGGTGATGAAATGTTATGACAGTTTTTTCCGTGGTGATTAATTTTATATTTGTATGTACGTAGGTGCTGTTTTTTTTATCAGTAAACGCTGATTGATTTACTAAGTACTTAAATTTACTCATCATCATGATCATCATCATCATCTCAGCCGTAGGAAGTCCACTGCTGAACATACGCCTCCACCCATAATTTTCCAAAAGGACCGATTAGAAGCGGCCTGCATCCAACGTCGTCCTGCGACCTTTATCAGGTCGTCTGTCCTTTTTTTTTTACAATTAATCAGCAGGTGTTTTACAATAAAACAGAATCGAAAAACCACTGGGTTTGTCTCGATACTGTTGTTCGCAAAGCGCGCTATTTACAATAAACTTGAAACAGTTAGCAAGCACCTATTCATAAAATACTAATAACTACTTATATCTCATTTGCCTATTACTAGCGAAGCGACGCTTACGATCGGAACTCAGACTCGAACTCGTTTTCCTAGAACCGGCCCGCGCGTCCGCAGCGCCATTCTAAACTATTTATACAGGTGTCTTGTCCTTCATTTAATTATATTAATTACCATTCAGTATATGTATTAAGATTTGGGTGAGGAGGGTGTATGGGAGCTACCTATTTTTTAGGTTGTTGTAGAAATATTTTTTGTACATATATTTGTAATTTATATCATTTGTGTCGTTTTTTTTATATTTTGGGGCAAACTGTTTAAAAGAGTAGGGATTAGGTATGCTACTGTTCTTCTTCCATAATAATTCGTTCTTCTACGGATCTCCTCATTTCTGATTCGATCACGTAGAGAAACTCCGAGCATAGCCCACTCCATAGCACGTTGTGCGACTTTGAGTTTATCTATGAGGCCCATAGTAAGAGACCACGTTTCAGTGCCATAAGTCATCACTGGTAACACACATTGGTCGAAGACTAGTCTTGAGGCACTGGAGTATTTTTGACGAGAAGACTTCGTGAAGTTTCCCGAACGCCGCCCAGTCGCGAGTTAGATTCGACGATTGATTGACTTACTTTTCCGATATAATAATATGATTGACTTACTTTTCAAAGTCAAAGTCAAAATCATTTATTCAATTTAGGCATCAAAGACGCACTTGTGAACGTCACCTTTTCATTATAATGTGCTTTAAAGACTACCGCCGCGTTCCAAAATATATAGAGCCCACCGAGAAGAAGCGGCAAAAATCTCGGAATTTCCGATATAATAATATGATTGACTTACTTTTCAAAGTCAAAGTCAAAATCATTTATTCAATTTAGGCATCAAAGACGCACTTGTGAACGTCACCTTTTCATTATAATGTGCTTTAAAGACTACCGCCGCGTTCCAAAATATATAGAGCCCACCGAGAAGAAGCGGCAAAAATCTCGGAATTTCCGATATAATAATATGATTGACTTACTTTTCAAAGTCAAAGTCAAAATCATTTATTCAATTTAGGCATCAAAGACGCACTTGTGAACGTCACCTTTTCATTATAATGTGCTTTAAAGACTACCGCCGCGTTCCAAAATATATAGAGCCCACCGAGAAGAAGCGGCAAAAATCTCGGAATTTCCGATATAATAATATGATTGACTTACTTTTCAAAGTCAAAGTCAAAATCATTTATTCAATTTAGGCATCAAAGACGCACTTGTGAACGTCACCTTTTCATTATAATGTGCTTTAAAGACTACCGCCGCGTTCCAAAATATATAGAGCCCACCGAGAAGAAGCGGCAAAAATCTCGGAATTTCCGATATAATAATATGATTGACTTACTTTTCAAAGTCAAAGTCAAAATCATTTATTCAATTTAGGCATCAAAGACGCACTTGTGAACGTCACCTTTTCATTATAATGTGCTTTAAAGACTACCGCCGCGTTCCAAAATATATAGAGCCCACCGAGAAGAAGCGGCAAAAATCTCGGAATTTCCGATATAATAATATGATTGACTTACTTTTCAAAGTCAAAGTCAAAATCATTTATTCAATTTAGGCATCAAAGACGCACTTGTGAACGTCACCTTTTCATTATAATGTGCTTTAAAGACTACCGCCGCGTTCCAAAATATATAGAGCCCACCGAGAAGAAGCGGCAAAAATCTCGGAATTTCCGATATAATAATATGATTGACTTACTTTTCAAAGTCAAAGTCAAAATCATTTATTCAATTTAGGCATCAAAGACGCACTTGTGAACGTCACCTTTTCATTATAATGTGCTTTAAAGACTACCGCCGCGTTCCAAAATATATAGAGCCCACCGAGAAGAAGCGGCAAAAATCTCGGAATTTCCGATATAATAATATGATTGACTTACTTTTCAAAGTCAAAGTCAAAATCATTTATTCAATTTAGGCATCAAAGACGCACTTGTGAACGTCACCTTTTCATTATAATGTGCTTTAAAGACTACCGCCGCGTTCCAAAATATATAGAGCCCACCGAGAAGAAGCGGCAAAAATCTCGGAATTTCCGATATAATAATATGATTGACTTACTTTTCAAAGTCAAAGTCAAAATCATTTATTCAATTTAGGCATCAAAGACGCACTTGTGAACGTCACCTTTTCATTATAATGTGCTTTAAAGACTACCGCCGCGTTCCAAAATATATAGAGCCCACCGAGAAGAAGCGGCAAAAATCTCGGAATTTCCGATATAATAATATGATTGACTTACTTTTCAAAGTCAAAGTCAAAATCATTTATTCAATTTAGGCATCAAAGACGCACTTGTGAACGTCACCTTTTCATTATAATGTGCTTTAAAGACTACCGCCGCGTTCCAAAATATATAGAGCCCACCGAGAAGAAGCGGCAAAAATCTCGGAATTTCCGATATAATAATATGATTGACTTACTTTTCAAAGTCAAAGTCAAAATCATTTATTCAATTTAGGCATCAAAGACGCACTTGTGAACGTCACCTTTTCATTATAATGTGCTTTAAAGACTACCGCCGCGTTCCAAAATATATAGAGCCCACCGAGAAGAAGCGGCAAAAATCTCGGAATTTCCGATATAATATGATTGACTTACTTTTCAAAGTCAAAGTCAAAATCATTTATTCAATTTAGGCATCAAAGACGCACTTGTGAACGTCACCTTTTCATTATAATGTGCTTTAAAGACTACCGCCGCGTTCCAAAATATATAGAGCCCACCGAGAAGAAGCGGCAAAAATCTCGGAATTTCCGATATAATAATATGATTGACTTACTTTTCAAAGTCAAAGTCAAAATCATTTATTCAATTTAGGCATCAAAGACGCACTTGTGAACGTCACCTTTTCATTATAATGTGCTTTAAAGACTACCGCCGCGTTCCAAAATATATAGAGCCCACCGAGAAGAAGCGGCAAAAATCTCGGAATTTCCGATATAATATGATTGACTTACTTTTCCCTGTTTTTCCTTTCTTCCCGTATCCGTTGTTGTTCGAGGATCTGGTTCTTCAGCTCTTGTTGGTAGTACTGCCGGCGCGCCGCTGCTTCCTTCAACATACAGTTTTGGAAAAACCCCGTAAAGTAAATTAAACTTTTGTTTTATTTATTTTACGGGGTTTTTAGGTTATTTTTCCAAATAGGAGGAGGTACTCAATTCGACTGTATGTTTTTTTTTTATGTTTGTTACCTCATAACCTTGGACTGGGTGAACCGATTCTCAAAATTATTTTTTGTTTCAAAGCTGATGCTTCCCGTGCGGTCCCATTTAAATTTCATAAAATTCGGTCCAGTAGATTTTGAGTTACACTCCAATAACTGAATAGAATGGAAGTCGGTATTAAATTTTTCAAATTGTTCTTGTTAACTAACAATATTGACAGGTTGAGACCAGTTAACAGTTTGAGTAATTAAAATTAACTTGAATAAGATTTTGTACATAAATTAAGCATTCTTAAGTTTTGTGCAGAAAGGCGATTTGGCAAGTCCCCAACCATAGTTACTTCGTACCTCGCTTGCAACAAAAGAAACGAGACAACACGTATATGCATTTACAATAGGTAAGTGTTCAAAGAAATTTTGCTCGCGAGGTCAACTGTTCGCAGTAGTACTAGTTTATTTTTTATTAATTTCTCGTAAATATTTTTGTTCGTACAATAAAATTATTACAATAATACAATACACATATTTGTAAGCGTGAGTTTATATATTAGTTTAAATGTTAAAATTATGTTACCTTCTCAGCTTGCAAGTTCCTCATTTGTATAGCATCGGCGTCGAATATAGAGGGCATGTATGTGTGCCGCAGGTCCGACACCAGCTTGTCGCGGTTACTCTTCTTTATTGTGCAAGTGCGCTCTGAAACATTAGACCAATAGTACTTTTTATTATATAATATAATATTTTTAATAGTAATCTTACAAACTACATGCATCGTTCGTACCCTTTTTTTGGATATGGGTACGAACGATTCATACATTTGGAGGGATACCATACCAAGGGAGTGGCCCTAAATCCTTTCGAAAAGAAATTATTTGATTTAGTATTCATAATTAGCCCATTTTGTTCCCACTGCTGGGACTCGAGCCTTCCTCTCGAGGAGTTGGGCCATAATCCCCCACGCGGGTCCAGTGTGGCTTGGTGGATAGGCTAGTGGCCAACCCATATCGAAGTTTACAGGCCGCCCGAAGGCCTTCGACATAGTCTAACGACTGTTGTCCTGAGACGAACAACCGGGACCGACGGCTTAACTTGCCCTCCGAAGCACGGAAGCGCCCAGATGAATAATGCCACTAGCTCACACCCATCCAACTCCTGAGCGCAGCAAGATCGGTTAAGATCGCCATGTTGAGCTCCGCTACGAGCGCTTCAATATTGAAAAAATGTTACTCTATAAAGGACTTCTTATAGATGATAAAAATCGATCACTGGTAATTATATATTAAGGTTTGACATTTAATTTAATTAATTGAGACATGTTACTTATCAAACAATTATTTCAATTGACATTCTTAATTATTATATCTAAAATCAGTTTGTATTTTTTCTGTTTCACTATTTTTGCGTAGTTTTTTTTTACACATAGTATTCATTAATAAAACATACTATTTTTTTTCCGCGTGGTTCCGCCTTGTAATAATAAAATTAATTCTTCGTGCTTTAATTTTATAATTTAACTAGTTGCACTGCGCGGTTTCACCCTCGGGGTGATGCATGATTACGAATCAAATATAGCGTATGAATAATATAGGCAGGCATAATATAGCTTTCTACTAGTAAAAGATTTTTTTTAAACCGGTTATGTAGTTTTAGCGTTTTTCTTTTTCACACAAAGTATCAAATCTTTCCTCTTAATAGAGTAGATAAGGATTAACACCTAGGTACGAATAATTTGACCTAGTTTGTACCGGCGTTAATATTGCATATTTTAACGTGGAAAACTAGTAATTGTTACAAAGATAGTTAGACATATGGTATTGCGAACTTTTATAAAACTGTAGTAAGTACATCACTCAAGACAAGAGTCTTTGGCCAATGTGTGTTACCAGTGATGACTTATGGCACTGAAACGTGGTCTCTTACTATGCCTCATGAACAAAGTCGCACAACGAGCTATGGAGAGGGCTATGCTCGGGGTTTCTCTACGTGATCGAATCAGAAATGAGGAGATCCGTAGAAGAACGAAAGTCACCGACATAGCCCAGAAGATAAGCCAGTTGAAGTGGTAGTGGGCAGGTCACATAGCACGCACAACAGATGGCCGATGGGGCCGGAAGGTTCTAGAGTGGAGACCACGGACCGGCAAGCGCAGCGTAGGTCGTCCCATGACGAGGTGGACTGACAACCTGATAAAGGTAGCAGGACGACGTTGGATGCAGGCCGCTTCGACCCGGTCCTTTTGGAAATTTGTGGGGGAGGCATATGTTCAGCAGTGGACGTCGTTTCCGCAGCGTACGCGTTTAAAGATTATATCCACACCTTGAGTTACATTATCAAATTTTTCACACGGATCCCTAACTATTTTGGAAATATTGTACAGCCTATGTTACTTAGTGATAATGTAGCTTACAAACTGCAAAATAATATTTGAAATGAGTAGTTCGAGTAGTTTTAAGTTTATTCGTTACTAACATTAATACAAATCTTTCCTCTTTATAATATTAGTATATATTAAGCCTTCATTATCTACATCGGGTATAATATAATTAGAAGATTAGAATTCAATTTTAAATTATTTTCACAAAAAGTAGTTATATTGTTACATATATTGCGTTCGAATAGGCACATTGTGAGCGTTTTTCAGCAATTTTTTACCCACGTCCGGAGCATAGTTGTTTGTGATCGTTTTTTGACAACTATGTATTTGACAGCATAATCATGCGATTTTAGGTCGTATGCTCGGTTGAGCGTTCGAATAGGGTGTGGGCAAAAGTAGCAAAAATAACGTTTTTGAGCTTTACGAACGCTTTAACAACAGAGCCATCAATAACAACGCCACCAATGCCCTAAGAGCTAAACGAACGCACCTATAGTATTGTTTGCGTAGATAACTACATAATATATGGATCCCCCCCCCCCCCTATATTTACTTACCGTCGAAGTCCCCGTAGCTTCTCCTCCTCTGGCATGCGTCCCACTTGTGGTCCCAGGTTACCTTCGGCTCGGCGACGGTCCGCGGGGATAGCTCTCTTTCCGCTTGCGTAAGACATTTCGACGGAGACGGGGATAGCTGCAATTGCCAAATTATAACGTACATAATCATACATCACCGCTTTTTGTACTTTGAAATTAAACAACATGTGTAACTTTATATAATTATATCCCGACGTATTGAACACTTTCAGTGAACTTGGTCATGGGTAGACTGGATGGGTCCGGTTGTTAATACCTACAATGCAAAAAACCTATATAGTAAATAATCCACATCTCATATTCTCTACTTCGCATTATGACTACCTCGCACAGTGACATAGTAGCCAAAAGCCTAATTTTCGAAAATAGGTACAGTTAGACACAAAACTATTAACACACTGGCCACATAAAAACACATAAGGAAAATCTGTCTGGCTGTTAATTCCAACTGTCATGTTGAAGTATGCCTGGTAACTATCTAATTTTGTGTAGAGCTATTATTCTTTTACAGCGATACAATGGATAATAGTCTAGAATGTATAACAAATGAAAGGGGAAAACCGGCTATTCTTCATGATAGCCATCGATATAATTTCGCAAAAAAATAATTAAAATGGAAGCCTACGGAGGGGTCCAGTTGTTCATACATCAATGCAAAAAAACCTACGGAGATGTGTCGATAAGAATAAATGTGCAGCGACAGTGACTATGGATGGAAATATAGAAAAGATTATTCACAAAGTTCTCACATTTGTGCATCACATCATGGAGATAATGAAATAGGATTCTTTTCATATGTTGATCCTAAGTATGAATAAATTTTATCTGTCCGAGTGGTTTTTGTTCTCGACTGTAACTTTGAAAAAGTAGGTATTTTGCTACTATGTCATTATGCGATGTAGTCATAATGCGAAGTAGAGAATATGAGATGTTGATTATTTACTACATAGGTTATTTGCATTGTAGGTATTAACAACCGGACCCGACTGGATGACAGTCGTCTGTTAAGTATAAACTTATGGAAATTACAGGCTCATTTTTTTTCCACCTAATACTCATTATGGGTGTAGTATGTGGTATATATAGCAAAAACCTCATAGATGAATACTATATATATACTGGATGTATACCTAGTAAGCCAATGAGTGTTTGGTTTCGACCAAGAAAATCAATTGTTTACTTACGAACAAAACTCGGTCATCCAGTGGGTCGAGCACGAAAACCTGCTTAAGTGTAACGTTATCGTATTGTTTACGTATTCAGCACAAACTATGAGTTATCTGTGCCACTATTGTACTAGACAAATGACAGTTTGTACTTAATACGTTAACGATGCGACTATGTTACACTTAAACAGATATTCGTGCTCGGCCCACAAGTACTGATTATGATGAAATAACTTTTTTTTACTATGGGATAGGATGGCAAACGAGCAAGCAAGAAGCGAGGATGCGTTGAGGAAGGATGATAGGAAGGAAGAGATAAAAGGGGTATAGGTTGGAGGGGGAGGGGGAAGGAGAGGGAGAATGGGGAAGGGGGAATCGGGCCTCCGGCACCTCCCACAAACCGAACAAGCGCAACAGCAAGCTATGTTACTTCACGTCGGTGTTATGTGGGAGTGTGGTACTTCCCCGGTCGGGCCGGCCCATTTGGCTGTGGGGTTACAGCGTGGCATTACCACCGAAAAAACTAACTCACTTGATAAAGCTCCACATCGTCAGTTTGCACGGCCACGGATAGAGGGCTCGTCACACCGTCTACTTGCACGCCCGTGTCTACTTTACTGGAAGCAAATAAAGTACATTATTACAGCGGCCAGCAAAAGCATTGATGGACGAACGTGTAAATGTGAGCCGAGACACACATACGTAAGTCCATCAGTGCCTAGTTGTGTCCAAGGCTTGTATAGTACTTTTCTCAAACAATGCGAAATTAAAACTTTCAAAATTAATGACGAACGATGAACACCAATATTTTGTCACCGCGTTGAAATACAATACATACTCGTATACAAATATCTTTATTGCAAAATTGAAGTAGGTATAACCCGCGGCACGTAACTCTAGCGCTTACCGTTATTGCGCAGAAGTCAAAAATTGGGTATCACAGGGGAGCTACAGGGACGAAGGACTCTTGTCTCTCTCTGTCACATCGAAGACGAGGGACTCCTTTCTCTCTCTGTCACATGTGCGCGACTGTACCCATGCGCAGATATCCCCTCCACATTTCGCTCAGCGCTAGAGTTACGTGCCGCGGGTTATACGGTGGTGTTAGTACTCCGCCTTTTGTTATAGTTAACATAACCGTGGTACAAAAGGCAGTGTCTTCCCTGAAAAGCACGGTTTTACAATAATTAGTTATAGTTATTATATAACTTTGTAATTTTTTATAGTATTACTTTTTAAAGCACTAACGCCTGCAGTAGCGATCTCAAACATGTTTGACTACCTTACTACTTATGATACTATAAAAATTACAAGGGCTGCAATGTCAATACGAAAGTGTCAAGTACTTCTAAATAATGGTTCTTTCGGTTGGATGGTACTGTTAAACTGTCCGATAGATGTCGCTCCGTCCCCGCAAGACGGTTAGTCAAATAGAGAGTTAAAATTCGATGCTCGGACCAGAACCTCGGTGGCCTAGTTGGTCAATGGCGTCTTTTTTAAAATTTTAATAGACACATAACTTTTTACTGTAGTGTTTGTGTGTAAGTGGGTGTGTGTGTGTATGTGTGTGTGTGTGTGTATGTGTTTGTGTGTGCATGTGTGGGTGGTGTGTATGTATATTTGCCTATAGAAACAGTAAATATTATGGTATGTATGTTATGGTAGGTATGTTAATGTAAGTTTCTAATATTTTTTCAATTCCATCATAATCGAGAGATTTAAGCCTTAAAAATGTTTATTTGTTTTCTTTTTCAATAAACAGCTTTCTATTTGCAAGCCAATTGGAAATTTAAATAAAACCTTTGATATGTTACCTCCATGGTTGCCATGTTTCGGAGTAAGAGATCGTAATTTTTTTAATTACATGGTAGATATGAGTTTACCATGTAATTTATTTGGCCGCTACCACGACAGATATGGATTTTCATACAACTTTGGCCGGCCGCTGCTCGCATGTACTTGCCCACTACAACTTCGATTTATCTCGAAGAAGGTTGTCAAAATAATACTAAAATTTCATCAAAATGATACTCGGACGTATCGCCACGGTGGCCTAGCGGCCAAGGCGTCTGACACGGATTATTGGAAGACGCGGGTCGAATACCTTACAATGATATGTAATTTGTCTCTATTCATTATGAATAATATTTTATTTTAGCAAACGACAGCACTGATATCTATCTATACTCTATACTAATATTATAAAGAGGAAAGATTTGTATGTATAACCCGCGGCACGTAACTCTAGCGCTGAGCTCAATGTGGAGGGGATAGCTGCGCATGGGTACAGTCGCGCAAATGTGACACAGAGAGAGACAAGAGTCCCTCGTCTTCGATGTGACAGAGAGAGACAAGAGTCCTTCGTCCCTCTAGCCCCCCTGTGATTCCCAATTTTTTACTTCTGCGCAATAACGGTCAGCGCTAGAGTTACGTGCCGCGGGCTGTAAGTATGATTGTAACGAATTGGCTCAAAAATTACTAGACCAATTTCAAAAATTCTTTCACCATTGGATAGTTACATTCACCCTGAGTAAGATAGGCTATATAAGATTCATCATGATCATCCATCACCGCGCGGGTGAAACCGCAGAGAGCAGTTGGTTAATTATACTTGCAACACTGCTTAAAGGTTTTTGAGTGTACGTGAGGCTATCGATACCTTCATGCAGCACCAGGAAAACATGATAACGTTAACGTTTAAAAATATATATTCTATAAAGTCCGAGGATGTATTTCCCCCCAAATGGCAAAAATGACGAGATATTATAAGTTTACGTGTCAATTGCGTGTTTCCGTCTGTGGCATCGTAACTCCCAAACTGATGAACCGATTTTGATTTTGTTTGAAAGGTGAATTAGTCGGGAGTGTTCTTAGCTATGTTTGAAAAAAAATTGTTCAAGATGGCCGCCACTAAATGCCGGATGAAATGAAAGGGCTTGACTGGTAGAAATAAATTTCAAATTCAAGATGGCCGCCACCACAAAATAGACAAATTACATATTTTTTTTCATAACTTCCTCAATATGGGTATTTCGTACTATTGTCTACCGACTTCCAAAAAGGAGGAGGTACTCAAATTCGACTGTATTTTTTTTAGTTTGTTACCTCGTAACTTTCGATAGGGTAAACCGATTCTCAAAAACCTTTTTTTTTGTTTGAAAGCTGGTGCTTCCCGTGTCGTCCCAATTAAATTACATCAAAATTTTAAATTTCATTGAATTTTTCAAATGTGTACTTGTTGTGATTTTATGTCGGGGTTTATAAATTTTAAATACTTACGTAGTATGTACAAATGCGCTTGTAATGGGCACGCTACTGACGCTGATCCGGCGTCGCTCTGGGCTATAACTATCTCGCTCCAACAGCACCTGTCTCTCTCTTTCTTCGCGTTGTCTCTCTTTCTCTTCGCGTTCTCGACGCTCGCGCTCCGCTTGCTCTTTCGCCTCTTGTTTCTTTTCGGCTTGCTGGAAAATATTGAAATGTAAAGATATCAATGAAAATGTTTATGATGGTTAACGTTTTTAAAAAACCGCCCACTTATATGCATCTCCCCCCCTCTTCTCTCTCTCTCTCTCTGACTTAGAGGAAAGCCTATGCTCCATCCCTTCCTATTCCAAAGTCCTGTTACCAACATACCTGATCGAGATACTGTCTGTACTGCGCCTGCCGTATCTTCCTGAGGGTGTTTCTCCTCCGTTCGTACTCGCCCAGGCCGAGCAGCGCGTCTCCCCCCGCGGCCCTGTCCCCGCGGAGAAGGGGGTTGTTAGGGGAGTATTCGCCCGCTTTTAACATCACTGGGATGCCTATGTAGCGCTGAAATATAAGACATTTTAATACGAGAACAAATATTCGCTCAAACGTAGTTTCATGAATTAATTTATTGAGTAAAATGGATTAGCTTCGAAAAACTGTTTAAGCTTCCTTCTAAAGTCATTTGCGGGTAATTATCTAATGCTATATGGAAAATTGTTGAACATTCAAATCTTGTTTAGAATGTTAATGTTATAATATTATATGGATATATGGATTAGTATGGATTTAAGTGAAGGGACAGGTCGGGCATTTGAGAAACCACGTATCCGCGCCGTGCTGGTACTACCAAACAAGATGATATTTTCCACGTGAGCCCATCTCCGAATAAGTCAGGCTTCCTGTGCCTCTTAAGATTGGCACATCGACAGCTCGGCGGAGTGGGTATCCTTTAACTTCATTGTTTCTAAAGGTGCGTTCGTTTTTTAGCTTTGATGGCATTGGTGGCGTTGTCATTGATGGCCCTTTTGTTAAAGCGTAAGGTCAAACTCTACTACAAACTACTCGAACTTTCACTAACAGATTCCCAATTCGAACAACCTTGTGAGCGTTTTTAGCGTTATTTTCGCCAACACGGGTTTATTCGAACGCACTATTGTCAGCCTCGTTTACTCCGTGAGCGGACATAGTAGAATACCCAGCGCCGTCAGGATGAGAATCGTAACTGGCGACAAAAACGATCCACTAGTTGGTAAGCCTATTGTGCAAGAAGCCGTCTTGGTGCCACCGGCATTACTGCGTTAGGGGGGGGAAATGTCAGGACTCAAACTAATTACTCGTAGTGACGAGCACAATACAGTGACGTGTAAGGTGTAAGCTCTGGGTGACACTGCAACTGTCATGGGCACGTGTTGTGCTTAATATCACACGCATAACGCACGACTTGTCCGTCTTGTTATTAGTATGGCATAAAAATCTTGACTTGTTTTATAAAAGTAGCGCGGAGGTAAAACCGCGGGGCGCAGCTATTTTATTACATATGACGAAGGAGTTAACGTCGTCTAATAATCACAAAGCCAACAAGGTACAAACTAAACAGTAAGAACTAATTATCGGAGAGAAGGAAGTTTGTAGTGTCAACGGCATGTTAATTGCTTTAGCTCATTAGCATGCTAAGCGGCTTGTTAGTGATGGATAAATATTATTGGTGCGAAAGAAATTTTATTTTACATTTTCTTCTACTACTTAGTGTAAATTGAATATACGTTCTTATGAAGTATGGGAACCAATAAATATTTGGGCAAACTTGGCTCGATAGGAAAAAATCGGCAGCATTCTAAATTTTGCAATTTTTCTTACGTGCTCCGCGGGAAGCAGCATTTTTAATCAATTATGGGCAAATTTATTTCAATGAATGTATCTTATTCGGATTCCGAATGAAATTTACTAGTGAACTATGGACTCCTTTATCATTAAAATTTAATCATTTGATTGTACGAAATGAACATAAAAAGTAGTAGCACATATTCAATTGCATCTTCGCATTACATCGTCCAATCTGATAAACAATTGTCAACCTTATGTAAAGCATCGTTATTTGTTTTAAAATTAAGATTGGAACGCGCCTCAAATAACGGTATTTATATAAGTATCAACAATCAAATCTTACATTCGAGCATGGTAATTTTTCCATGGAAACTATATAAACTATAAATCCTAGTTGGAAGTTCCCTGCCGTCCAGATGATTGGTCCCAGGTTCATCCCCTGGCAGGGACAAATATTCATGCGATGATCAGAAACTTATGGATTTTGATTTGTTGATGTGTGTATACATGCCTCCTGTTACATAGACAATCCCAGTCTTGTTTTATTCATTACGCAATATTTTATTCCTTACGCCCTTTTTGTCCCATACGTATTATTTTATTATTTACGTACTATTTGTCTCTAAAGCATAATTGTATTCCTTACGTACTATTTTATTAATTTCGTACGCATTGTATTCATTACGAACTGTTTTATAAAATACCCGCTATTTTATTCACTGCGCATAATTTTATTCAAACACGCTTTTTATTAATTGCGCAATATTTCATTCTTTACGCATTATTTTAATCCTTACGCACCATTTTGTTTCCTCAACAAAAACAATAGCAAATATAATCAGGATGGAGCGACGTTGGCTAATGAAGATTGTACGCAATTTAAAACCTCCGAATGGAAACAATAATGGGAATAATGGAGGAAATAAAGTAAATTACATGCAAAAGCAAGGCGGGTTATATATTATTAGTATTTTATATTATTTTAATCTCGAAGTTTCAAACACCGAATATGCCTGGTTTGGACGTCACCATTGTCTCAGATATCCTACTGCCTACCTACTCAGAGGCCTACTTTTTTATTATAATCTACTATATAAAAATAAGTCGGGTTTTCCTTCCTGACGCTATAACTCCAGAACACACGAATCGATTTCCACGGTTTTGCATTCGTTGGAAAGGTCTCGGGCTGCGTGAGGTTTATAGTAAATAAAATTCAGGAAAAATTTAAAAAGAAAAGCGGGAAAATATTTTTTCACATACAGCGCCATCTCTAATACATAGCATGTATTACAAACCAATATTTTAAGTAGATGGCGCCAAACAAAATGTTACATAAAACGAAGCCGGCGGCGAAACAGATTTCGCAGGGTTTGCTAGTTAATTGTAAATATTAGCGGGAGAACGTTACAGAGTTTGCAACCTATATCAAGCGATGAGCTTTATCTATGAAGTGTACCGATATACCTTCTTCAAATATCAAAACAAACTGAAGGTAGGAGTCCACTTATATAGAGAATACCTACAAACAAAGAATACCTTCATGTATACTCGTATTTTCATTGAATTGCCGATAGCGTGTAGGGGAAAAGGTTACAAAAAGCGAGACCCAGGAAAATAAAAGCTTACGTAGTGATAAAGCAAAGTACGAATTATTATGATCTATTGTAAAAAAATAATAATAATATGTCTCCAGAGCTTTTATACGATTTTTTATGAGACTACACATCCACACAATATCTCCAGATCAAAAACTAGGCAGAGCCTATTTTAACTTGATGACGGATATACATACTTACACAAGTCACACATGTTCTTGCACACAAACATTGGATATATATATCCGGGGATCAAACCCGAGACCAGCGGCTCAGAAGGCTACCAACAGACAACATATTTGCCGGTTCATTTCGTGTCTTAGTAAATTATTGACTAATATTTTGTTTTAACGTTGACACGCTGGTCCATCGAACCCGCTTGAACTTAAGGTGCGCTTACACGAGCAATTTAACTGGTCAGTCTTGAGCAAAACCCCTAAATATGACATCACATTACACCAAGCATGTTTCTGCAGTGGCAATCAACCGAGTAAACGCTACACCATGAAGTATAAAATGGGAGTATGGAGCAACTTAATAAATTGGGAAAATGTAACACTTATAATTAGAAAGGCCACATTTTGTGAGTTTGTCTTCACGCTCAAACGAGTGGACTAAGAGCATTTGGTACGGAGGTAGAAGAGGCGCTGGATTAACACTTAGGATACCTTTAATCATCATCATCAATGGATGACCATTACCACGCGGATAAAACCGCGAGGTGCACCTACTATGCCATAAACAAGAAATAATGTTGACTAACATTTTCTACAATTCTACTAAATTATAGAATATCTAGTGAGATATTCTACATTATCCGCCTAGCCACACATCGACTATACTCATCTTTGATGGATTATTGCCTATTACTCCTTTCCTTAAGTGAAAGGTCCGAATAGTAATTTTTAAACTTTCGTGATGTGAACACATATTTATATTATATTAACGGGGCTTAATCGCGTTAGTAATCAATCACGATCAATGCAACTTGATCTATAGGTAAGGTATCTAGAGATAAATAAATACTATTACTAACGCGATTAAGCCCCGTTAATATAAATATGAAAGGTCCGAATCTCAGCAGTGGGGACATAATGGGCTGATTGTGTGAAGTTACTTATCAGCGACATTTGGCCCTATAGAGCAATTAGTAGCAATATACAAGCCCCTAAAATTGCTTTACATCTCTCATATTCGGTGAGTAGGTCCTTATTACCCCCAAATGGGGCTTGTAGGTGACCAATTAGCGCTCTAGGGTAATAATGTAGCTAGAAAAGCCCTAGGGCGGTAAGTAATTAAAAGAACACAAATGGGGCTTGTAGGTGACCAATTAGCGCTCTAGGGTAATAATGTAGCTAGAAAAACCCTAGGGCGGTAAGTAATAAAAAAATCCACTTCCATCTTTCAAAAAGTTTGCGTACATCTAACCATCATTCTGGCAATAGACATCATGTATTCATCCCAATGACAAAAGAGGTCGCTTCGCATTTCAGCCTTGTCTTCGTATGAGTATAATAGTCATCAATTTTATTTTTGTAATGCCGGTTTTTTTCTACTTACCTCACAATCGAGATGTAAAGCAGAGTAGTTAGCTCGGGTGTAAGCATCAATTGCACCCTCGAACTTGATGCCTTACAACCCTTGGCTACTAATTTACAATTGTACAATTGTACTATTACTAACTATTGCTCATCTACCTACCTGTTGTTTGAGCATTTACCAACTGTTTTTCGTAAACGCCTAAAAAATTACTCGCGTAAGCGCAACTTTAGGACTTCCAGTCGGTCGAGTTTTTGTAGCCCGACTTATTCCATGTTATTGATCACTATAATAGGTATTTCTATGATAGATAAAGTTCATGTTGGACATCAAAAATTCCATTAGAAACGATACAGTTAGTTTATGATTGCGGCCTCTATATTATTCTGTACCTATTATTATCAATAATTCTACACTCACTAGCTGGGCATAATTGATTAGTTCGATTTGCAGTCTGGTATATTGACGATTAAATTGATTGTTTGTTTAAGTTATGATATATGCTAGAGTATTTCCGTTTGCATGCATAAATGAAATTTACGTAACTATTTTAAACCAAGAAAACTATCAACCTAAACTAAACTATAGTTCTACTTTTTACGACAACTCCTCTTCTATTCAAGCTGTGCGACTCTGGAATGGTCTGCCAATTACTATTAGACGTGCTCAAACTCTAAATAATTTCAAAAGCCAAGTTAAAAATGTCTATCTCTCATATCCTGTTCATTAATGTTACTTGGTTCCTATCTGTAAGCCATAATAAATATGTATGTATTTATTTATGTAATATTGTATATATATATATATATATATATAAGTAATAAGAAGTAACTTTATGTAAGATTTCGTTTAAAATAATTTCTATGTCCATTATGTACACCACCGTCCTACTATAATGATACATATCTATTCCATCTTAAGGTTGTCAGGAAGAGATCGCTTTAAGCGATAAGACCGCTCATTGTACATAGCTTTAAATTATATTTCTAATTTGTTTTTTAGTTTATTTTGGTGTCAATAAAGTGTTATTGTATTGTAAACAGTTACTGATTTAACTGCAAATATTAAAAAAGTTACAACTAGTAACAATATTCGCTATAGGGGAAGGCCGAGCTAAAGAATGATGAAAAAATAATAATGATATGATACAATAGATAAAATAACGTGAATATGGCGAATCGCGAGTCAACTTTGTTAAAGGCCTATTCAGACCTTGAGCGTTATTCGCTACCGCTCGAACTCGATGGGTAAATAGTATGAAGTTCCATAACTGCAGCGAAACTTGTACCGCCTAGTGAGGCGGTATTTTCTCTCGTTTGGCGAAACTAAATTCGCCGGGCGACGCGGGAGCAGATAGCAGCGACATGCTTCCTGCCCTCGCCCCGCTAACCGTTGCCAACGGATATCTCTACCGCGTGCGATAGCGATATCCGCTTTGGTGTGAACAGCGAAATTAACGCATAACCTTTCGGATTTCTCTATAGCTCTCGGTAGCGAATAACGCCCAGGTCTGAATAGGCCTTTAGTTAGATAGGTGAATAATTTAATTATAACAAAGTCCACAATTTTTTTAAAACAGAACCAATTATTTAAATCCCGTTGTCGACTCCATTATATCCGTTAGCCGGTTTAAAAACAATCTTTTGAATATGAAGCTAACACAATGTTGTTTTGTGGAGAAGCCAAACTCTATCACCTCTTCAATGACCTTTCTACCCACCTATAAAGCCTATGCCCGTTTTCACCAACATTTTCAGGACGTAATCCAATTCGGTGACATTTTTATAAAGCAAAGGTCACCCAACTGGCGTAGGTCTTCCCTAAAATGACGATAAATGCTAGTACTAAAACAGAGGAATTAATCTGTTTTGCAGATGCTTAACAACTTTTTCCCGAGTTTTAACGAATTTTGGGTGTCTTTACGAAAGGCAGGAGTCACAGGTATCATGGTAAGTTTAAATTGTACTCAGGGAAAGCTACTTCGTTCCTTGGTGATTATCTTTACTGGTTAAGCACTTAGGCTGGGTTTTTCGATACATATTTAACTAATAAGCTTTAACTAAGCTACAAATTGTTAGAAATGACAGAAGATTCATACATTTTGTGTCATTTTTAGCCATTGGCATTCTTAACCATTTGTCAACTAGGGATCAAAAAATCGGGCCTTAGTGAGATGACAAGGAAATAGTAATATATCTACTAATATATTATCTACCTACTAATATTACAAAAGCTTACGTAATTTACGAGTACCTCTATTTTTCATACTAAAAATGTTTATTTATCAAGCCATACATATAATTTTGAAGCCCTCGTAGCGGAGCTCGACATGGCGATCTTAACCGATCAACAAGTAGCAACACTTGCTGCGGTCAGGATTTGGATGGGTGACCGCTAGTGGCATTATTCAACTAAGCGCTTCCGGGCTTCGGAAGGCACGTTAAGCCGTCGGTCCCGGTTGTTTGTCTTAGGACAACAGCCGTTAGGCTATGTCGAAGGCCTTCGGGCGGCCTGACAACTTCGACATGGGTTGGCCACTAACCTATCCACTAAGCCGCATTGGGCCCGCTTGGTGGATTATGGCCCAACTCCTCTCTCTGAGAGGAAGGCTCGAGTCCCAGCAGTGGGAACAAAATGGGCTGGTTAATGACATATAATTTATTTTAATCTAATTCACTAAACTAGGTCTGCCACTAAACTGTATTATGTAGTATTTCACTATAGAACTGTTATTTCATAACTAAACTCAAAAATATCGTCCTGAATGACTGCTTTTTTCGTAAGAAAACGATTGATTTTCTTGGTCTAATCTCAAACCAAACACTAATTGGCTTAGTGTTGCTTAACAACGTCATCTATTGTCAAGTAGCTCTAGTGTTGCTGTGTCGGTAAAACAGTTTCTTATTGTCTTGTGTTATCTTAGTGTCTTCTCACGGATGTGTCTTGTCTTAGTGTCTTCTCACGGATAAAAAGACGTTTTCTAAATGTGAAACCTAGTTAGGTAGACCTAGGGGGTAAATTATTGTGTGATAGTTGTGGAATATTTATTATTATTATTATTATTAATTTACTACCCCCGAAACCCCCTGCATACTTTATTTCATGAAAATCGTTGGAGCCGTTTCTGACATTCACATTATATATATATATATATATATATATATATATATTACACAAGAATTGCTCGATTAAAGGTATCATATTTTAGTATGGGTTCTACACGTGCGTACTATTTAGAGGAAACGTGGAATGTTAATGCCTACCTCAGTAAATATCGTGACTAAAACCTATTAATCACGCGCAAGCGACTAACAGCTCAATTAATAGATACGACTTGTGTTCGCATATTTCTCCACGGACAAAAACTCTACCTACCGGTAGTTCCGTCACGGGGTTCCGTATAGAGCTAGACATTTTTCCGTACATCTCATAACGCCATCAAATGACAGGGTTCTCAGGGTACGAATCATCCAAATACACCGAATCAGCAAGGCTAGTAAGGATGTTCAATTGGATACAATTTGACACGGTATAAAAGACAGCACGCGATAAAGCTGTCGCGGCTAGATCTATGCTAGAGCTAACATACATATTATTACATACATAGTTTATGGACTAGACAAGTTTATCGTGGATCCATGCTCGCACTGTTGCTGGAAAGCGTATTTTGGTTTGATATACTCTTCCTACTCTAATTATGATTGGATTGGATTCATGTGTTTTTTTTACTATAATCGGAAATTTTAAACGATTAAATTTGTAGAGATGTAGAAATTGGACGAAAGACTCAACAGTCGTTAGCTCATATCACAGTTATAGTCTTAAACAACCGACGATGAAACGCGGATTCCGATCACGGGAGCGTTCGGTGAAAACCGGCGAGAAACATGAACGCGAAAAATTTACTGAATTGCTTATCTATACTCTTATAATATGGAGTCTATATCGTCCAGGCAAGCTCCCGCGAGTGCTTCGAAACTCATCACTATAGGGAACCCTAAACAGCGGAGGCACGCGACAAAAATTTGTAGCATTTGTACTGGAGGAGAGTTGTAAACCGACGTTTAGTGAAACAGTTACTGACGTCTTATGATTAATTAACGCGCTACCGTTGTTCTAATAACTCTATTTAACGGGTACGCGAGCGAGCTAATCGATGTATAATTGAAATCGAAACTGGGGGATAAATACTAGGTTTAAGAGCAGGTGAGAGTGAAGTGACGGACTGATCATAACACACACGGTTGACGTTTTGGGTGTTTTTATTTGTTGGAGTTTTATATGCGCAGGTCTAAATGGACTAAAACCATGAAATTAACTAAAATAATGCATCAAAGGTCGCACGGCCAGACACAATAGAAATTTCATTGTTATAATGACATCGACCCTTGAAGGGTTAAGGATTGAATCCTATCGAGTGGGGTATTCAAATGAAGGTATATCCAAATAACGAAAACAAATGCATTTAAATAAAACAAGAATATATCGAATAGTCAGAAGCACGCCGTTGTAATACCAAAACTAATTCTGTGTGACAATTAGTTAACCTGAGTTTAAGAGTCAAGTTTCCGAGTGGCAATTGCAATTTTATCTGTCATAATCGTAAAGTCACCGAACACTGCACTCGCCAGTGCGTAATTTTAATCTAATTTGTTGGTCGTAGTCGGATTATGTTTTTTTAACAATGACTACTTCCAAGTTCAAATGAGTTTCGTGTTTTGCCAATGAATCCCCAATAATGTTGAAACACTTTTGATAATCAATTACTAAATTGCCCATTCATGAAACAAGCGAACAGTTCAACAGACTACTCCTGTATCCTCCTGTAAATTACAAAAGCCTCATGGCCAAATAACCTCATTTGCAAGAGACAATTATTGGTTTTATTCACGATATATTGGTAATAACGAGAATGTTTACACGCCCCTGGGCTAGGATTCTCTGAACGGCAGAAGTCATGTAAACACACAATTACACATCACAGCATTCAAGGTTCGAGAACAAATATTCTGCTCGGCACATATTTGCCTCGGCCAGGGAACAACCTGGAACCCCGCGGTTCGAAAGCAGGACCAATATCAACTGAACCAACGCAGGCGTCAATGAGCAAATGGCACCGTAAGACAAAATTTTGCTAGATTAGGACAGTAATGCAGTAAATTAACCACACACGTTGCAGTTCCTGGAAAAGTAGGTTGATTTCTGCGAAATCTATTGTATTATGGACCAAATGTGGCGAATCGCGAGTCAACGGGGTAAACATACTAGTCTATACTAATATCACAGCGTACAGACTGTGCTAATATTATAAAGACAAAAGAATTTTTTGTTTCTCGAATTTAATAGGCTCTGAAACTATTGGACCAATATGAAAAATTCTTTCACCATTAGAATCCTGCATTATCCCTGATGAACCTATATTCATCAGGGATAATGCTAATGATGAAACAAAATATATAGCCTATGCTATATATTTTGTTTCATCGTCATCATCCATCACCACGCGGGTGAAAACGAAGAGCGCAGTTGGTATAATATATAAATTTCGCCCTAGCAAAAACTGCAAAGACAATTTTGTAAATTAACCGTGGTGGGCCTGCGGGCAAGATAAGAAGTACAAATAACATATTTTGTTTTCCTTTTAAATTAATGAATACGCAAATATAATTAATTTATATTCTATGTACAAGGTCATGGGCATTGATATATATCTCTGATACACAATTAATATCAGGCTATAATAATGAAAAAATGTAAAACTATAAATATAAATTGCGAACCTACCTTCACTTGTTTCAAACGTGTCGAGAATCAACTTGGCCAACTATACTAAACACTGCAATATGCGCTCCATCAGAAATTTAAACCGAAACGCTCGTCGTATCATCATTTTAGAAGAGATTTCTTATAGTTTCACAATAATTAAAACCATCTTATGTAAATACGCAATGAACTCAAGGGCATACAATAGAACCTTCACTTTTTGTCACAACTCAATTAAGTTAAACCACACGCACACCGCACACACACTATCGAACATAATTATTTCTTATCGGAACATAATACAAGAGTCCTTGGAAGTTTAGCCATAGAAGAAAATGGTTCCACGTTGCCACCAAGGTAGACCTAACTGCGGTAGAGTTGTTCGCACACTGAAGCCACTAAGGCGAAACTCTGTACGAACACGCGATGTCAGCCTATATCGTCATTATTATATACCGCAAAAGGGAGTGTTCTGGCAAACGCTTGAAATGTTTGGAAAATAATTTTCAAATTGTCATAAAAGATTTTGGCAATGTTGCCAAAGTGGATTTAAGTGGGATTAAAAGTGGCGAAGCACTTGTTAGGTTTACTTTAATAGTAGGATTAATCTAGTGGCGTCATTGTATGTGTATGGAAAAGGACTTTCCCGACAAACTAAAAATATCTTAGCCAAAAATATTCGCCGATTTTTCCTGGTAGATTTAGAGAAAAGCCTTCACTGCGTTACCAATACATTATTCTATGTCTTGTTGAGCCAGATAGTTAAGGCACCGAACAAAATAAAACGGTACAAATGTTTAGTTCTTCGAACATTTATGATTTCCCAATAGAAATTCTCAATTACCTTTCTTTTTACTACATATCTTGTCATAATGCCAAATCACTTCATAATACTGATTGTTCGTGAACAATAGGAGTTTGGTTTACCATGTAAAATATAATAGCCTTGTTTCACATTATTGTAATAAACATTTCTAACAGTAACTATCAAAATTGTCTATTTTAATACCTTATTGATATTGTAATGCAATATCATCCCTTAACGCAAATCTTCGGTGAATTTAGGCACCTAAAACTGGCAAAAAATTTAATGTTGCTCTTATCGAAAATTTCTAGCAGAAACTGCCAGAATTTCCTATCCGTTCTACATTTTTATTAATATTGTAATAATAGTACATCGCCTTGTAACACAATACCCGGGGTGCGGCCAGCCGTGAGCACGCGTTGGGCGCGCCTGGGCGGGACCGGGCAAAACATTACAGCTAATTCCATTTAGGGTTTATTGGCTCTGGACAAGCGAGAAATATGATAATCATCGTAGTATAGTTGGCGTTTGTCACGGCAACCTTTACTTTCGTTAACTAGGAAGGACTTATGAGTTTGTGGGTAGATGTGGTAAAGTAATGGGCCCAACTTTAGGTCCCTGTGGAACACCAGTTTTGATTTGTGCTCTGTAAGTTTATATTGAATTCAAGATTGGGAAATGTGATTGGGATATTGTCACATGTAAGTCAATTACATTGTAGGCTTTATGATTCGAGAAATGAAGTTTAACCCTTTGCGTCCCAGAGACGTAAATATACGTCAGTTTCATTCATAAATCTTTTGTTTTAATTATCACGGTACAGGAAGTATTAACTAGGTAATTGAACTTTTAAGAATAAGTATTGTTTTTAGAGTTGAGGAACTCTTGTCTGTGTGAATCGTTTACAATTCAATGCTGTTAATGTTCGAATTTTAAAATATTATTTAGGCTCGCTTAATTAGTTGTGTTTTATTATTTTACTAAGTGCATACAATTTAGCCCGAAAATTTAAGACCAGAAGTTTTATCAGATGTGAATGTTTGTGAGATATGAACCTTATGAACCTCCAAAGTGGCTTACAATAATTGTAAAATTGTTTATGAGCATAATTAGTATTTTGGTAGGAATTTATTATGTCCTCTTGAAAATAATTATATAAACTTTACGGTGTGTGGTTTTACACTGGCCGTAGAAAAAATACTTAGCTAGTAATTTGTAGTCACCTAATCAAATCATACTTATGTTCAAAAAATAAGCTACAAGCCATGACTTTGCATATACTTCCTCAAGTCATCAATAACGTTGTATAACTTTCTTCCATTATTAAAAGTTTTTAACAGGATATTGGCTATAAAAGAGGCGCCAAAACCGATTTGTATTCGTAAACATGACATTTCAAGGGCTATTGTGTACTTATTACGAGGCTTGTTCGCGTAATATGCTGTTGAGTAACTAGTTTTCTTTGATTTTGGTTGATTAAGTGAATATAGGGGAAGGAGAATGATATTCATTTCCGTGACTCTTTTCATTGCGACATATTAAATCTTCATTCTTAATCAATTATATTAATACTAGCTGGTGCCCGCTACTATGTCTGCGCAGGATTAGTACTTCGAGTAGCTTATTATTTCTCCAAGGGCATATCTATCTTTATACCGAAATGTCAAAACATATGTACATGGTCAAATGCAATTGCTATAATAGTATTATTTGAGTACATTTAAATACTTAGTATATCAATCAGTTAACAATAATAATAAAATAAAATTAATCACCGTGGAAAAAAACTGTCATTACATTTCATCAGCCTAGGCGGTGTTGTGGGTAGCAACTGTTTTTATATTATCTGATACTTGTGGGTATATTTAATAAAGTCAGTTGTCAACCGGATTCCTTGTTTCATTGCACGTAACATGGTGACAGCGGTGTAAAATAATATTTCTAAGCGTTTAAAAGTATATTGTTATCCATCTGAGTGTGTAAAAGTGTCGTGTACTTGGTGATTTGTTGTGTTTTATAATGGAACACGCCCGACCACCACCTGAATTGAATCTGGAAGGCAGCTCCGTCAGCCGGGCTGATGCGTGGAAGCGTTGGAGAACGCAATTCAATCTATTCTTAAAAGCATCTGGGGTGCATAAAGAAGAAGGTGGGGTACAAGCTAGTCTGCTAATCAACTTAATCGGACCAGAGGGTTTCGACGTTTATCAGACTTTTTCATTCGCGGTCGACAGTGAGAGATGACGTCACGGTGGTGTTGAAAAAATTTGACGATTATTTTGGGATTAAAACCAATGTAACGCTAGCGAGATACAATTTTTTTACTAGGAGCCAGGATACTGGAGAGTCTATCAACCAATACGTCACTGCGTTGAGACTGTTGACTAAAAATTGTGAGTTTAAAAACTTGGAGGAGGAACTCATTCGGGACCGTATCGTTTGTGGAACAAATAGTACGGTCGTGCGAGATCGTCTACTGAGAACGGAAGATTTAACCATAGAAAAGGCAATAAAAATCTGTCAGCTAGACGAGTTATCACATGATAGTAGCCGCCAACTGGAGTCGCGCGATGCGAGCTCAGGACCGTCACATGTAGACGCGGTGGACGTGCGCGGCGGCGGCGGCGGGAGCGGTGGTGCGGCCTGGGGCCGAAGCCGTGGGCGCGGCCAGCGCGGTGGCAGACGCGGCAGCAGGACGCTGCCCGTCACCTCGGGGACGCGGGCGTCGCTCGATATCTCCTGCCATAGGTGTGGAGGTCAATGCGGTGCCGCTTCTGAGTGTCCGGCTATCTCTGTACAGTGCTATGTGTGTGACAATTATGGTCATTTTGCTAGGATGTGTAAGGTAAAGAAGAGTGTAAAAAAGTTATACGACGTCGGTGTGTGTGAGAATCAATCGGACGAGGATGACTGTGAGTCGTTTTTTATATCCGTTTTGCATAACGTTTCCGAACTAAACGTGACTTCGGCGGACTGGACAGAAGTGCTACGCGGGGAGTTCGGGTGTGAAAAATTTAAATTAGACTCTGGTGCAGATATTAATGTGCTATCTTTTAAGCGTTTTGTACAGTTAGGTTACGATTGTACAATTATTAATACGAATCACAAAATGAAACTTCAATCGTTCAGCGGTAATTTTATTCCGATCAGAGGCATTTGTAATTTAAAGTGGTGGTACAAAAACGTTCAATACGATTTGAAATTCGCAATTGCTACCATTGATTGTCAAAGCGTGCTGGGACTTCGGGCATGTTTAACTTTAGGATTGATTAGCAGAGTTCACGATTTACATTTAACAGAAAATGAAGATTTGTTTAGCGGTCTAGGCTGCTTACCCGGAGAATATCATATAGTGGTCGACAAGAGCGTAGCGCCGGTAGTTTGCGCTCCGAGGAAAGTACCGTTAGGGTTACGCGACCAGTTACACGAAGAATTGAATAGGATGATTCAGTTAGGCGTTATTAAAAAGGTGAACCATCCTACCCAATGGGTAAATTCACTTGTGGTAGTTGCTAAGAAAGACGGTAAAATTCGTGTTTGCTTGGATCCAAGGCCTCTGGATAAAGCTATTCAACGTGCACATTTTCAGTTGCCAACAATAAATGAATTGGCCACCAAGCTTCATGGCGCTACTGTGTTTTCAGTTCTTGATGCTAACTCTGGATTTTGGTCCGTGAAATTAGACAGCGAGAGTGCCGACTTATGCACCTTTAATACACCGTTTGGAAGATATCAGTACTTAAGATTACCATTCGGGTTGAACTGTGCAGCTGAAGTTTGTCACGCCAAAATCAAACAATTGCTAGAAGGTCTGGAGGGGGTAGATTCATTTATTGACGATATAATCTGCTGGGGGTCCACAAAGCAGGAGCATGACAGTTAAAAGAGTTATTTAACAGAGCGCGAGAAATAAATTTAAAATTCAATAAAAACAAGTGTAAGATAGGTGTAAGTGAAGTGACATATTTGGGTCATATTTTCAATAAGGATGGGATGAAAGTAGATTATGAAAAGGTTAGGGCTATAAACAATATGCCCGAACCTACTGACAGAAAAAGTTTGGAGCGATTTCTAGGGGTTGTTAACTATCTGTCTAAATTTATACCTAATTACTCAGAGCGCACTTTTCTGCTGACGAGGTTATTGAAGAAAGATGTTACATGGTGTTGGGAAATTGGTCACAAGAATGCATTCGAGAAATTAAAAAGTTTAATCTGCAATGCGCCAGTTTTGTCGTTGTATGATGTAGGTGCGCCTGTAGTGATGTCAGTGGACGCGAGCAGCGTGGCCCTCGGCGCTGTGCTGATGCAGCGAGGACGGCCGGTAGAGTACGCCTCGCGAACATTGACAGACACACAAGTCAGATACGCTCAAATCGAAAAGGAATTGCTAGCAATTGTATTTGCATGCGACAAATTTCACCAATATATTTACGGTAAAAAACAAGTGGTTATAGAATCGGACCATAAACCACTTGAGAGTATTTTCAAAAAACCTTTAAACTCGGTCCCAGCGCGCTTACAACGTATGATGTTGAAATTACAAGGATATGATTTAGTGATTACATACAAGGCGGGAAAGTATATGTACATACCTGACACACTGTCGCGTGCGCCTCTTCCAGATTTATATGATGATAAAATCAGTAGGGCGATATTAAACCAACTTAAAATGGTCGTAGGTAATGTACCAATGTCACAAAACAAACTTACCCTGGTTAAAAAGGAAACTGTTAAAGACGATGTATTAAACCGATTAATGATATGTATTAATGAAGGTTGGCCTCAAAAGTATGATGTCCACAATGACTTAAGATGTTTTATGTCTATGAGGGATGAACTATACTGTGTAGACGGTGTGATTTTTAAAAATAAACAGATACTGATTCCCGCCTCTTTACAGAACGAAATGTTAAAAATTATTCATGACGGCCATTTAGGGATTGATCGTTGTAAAAGACGCGCACGCGAAGTGCTATTTTGGCCGGGTATGTCACAAGATATAGAAAAATATGTGAGAAAGTGTAAGGTGTGTCAGGAGAATTTAAACAAACCCAGTAGAGAGCCAATGATACCGGTTACCATTCCACGGCTGCCTTGGAACAAAATTGGAACAGATATATTTGAACATAGGAAGAAAAGCTATCTAATTTTAATTGATTATTATTCAGGTTTTATAGAGACTGGATATCTGAAGGATACATCCTCAAGTTCTGTTATTAATATTATGAAGGAAAATTTTGCTCGGTATGGAATTCCTGATACAGTTATCAGTGACAATGGGCCACAATTTTCATGTAGTAATTTTCAAAAATTCTCTCACGATTGGGGATTTGATCATATAACTTCGTCTCCATACTATGCCCAATCAAATGGAAAAAGCGAAAGGGCAGTGCCAACAATAAAAAAACTGTTAAAAAAATCAATTGACAGTCAAACCGATTTTTATCTTAACTTGTTAAGCTACAGAAATACACCACGGGAAGGTTTGAATTCTCCAGCACAGCTCTTGATGGGACGTCGATTAAAATGTAGATTACCTGTTCATCCAGATTTATTAGAACAGAATAATTGTAATAATAACATGCAACATAAAATATTAATAGATAAACAAATTAAAAATAAGATGTATTACGATCAACGTTGTAAACCATTGCCAGAGTTAAATGTGGGCGATGACGTCATTATGTTGGAAAATAATAATGAACGAATTCGTGGTACGGTCATAGGCAAAGCCTCGACTCCACGTTCTTACATTTTAAAGAACAAGAAAGGTATTTATCGTCGTAATCGCCGACATTTAATGAATACTATATCTGACAGTAATCAGGTCAAAGAGAAACAAAGTAATGATATAAGTGTTGTTGTTGTATCTGATGAAGATGAGACGATGACGTTTTTGTCGGGTGAGGAGGATGGGTCTCTCTATGAACCGAGTAGAGAGGAGCTTGATCTCTCACAATATAGCCCTCCTCTTACTCGCAGAAAAGCAAAACAATAACAATTCTACTTTCTTCTATTATACTAGTTAATACAACTTATATTTTAATAAATTAATTTCTTATTACCTAGTTTTTACTTTAAAAGGGGAGATGTTGTGGGTAGCAACTGTTTTTATATTATCTGATACTTGTGGGTATATTTAATAAAGTCAGTTGTCAACCGGATTCCTTGTTTCATTGCACGTAACAGGCGGTATTTGTGTTACATTTCATCACCCTTGACGCTCGCAGAGTACGTCTAGTGTATCGAGCTGTCAAATTGACTTGGCTTTTGACTAAACTATCAGAAACTGACACAAACTGACAGAACTGTCATCATCACGATCTTGACGTAGGCGGAGATCTTATTATTTTGTCTATGCTGCGCTCAAGCATATTACGCTTTTCATCCGCGTGGTGATGGATGATGATGATGATGATGAAAGTATTCTATGTGTTAATCCAGCGCCTCATCTACCTCCATACCAAATTTCATCAAAATTGCTCCCGCCGTATAAGCGTGAAAGAGTAACAAAGATCCACACATCCATACTCACAAACTTTCGCGTTTATATTGGTAGGATGTGATTCCTGAAACAGTACAACTCTAATTGGATTTCATAAGCACACAAGTACATTTGAAAAATTTGAAACCATCTTCCAAACTTTTCAGTGTAACTCAAAAACTACTCTGAATTTGATGAAATTAGAATGGGACCACACGGGAAGCATCGGCTTTCAAACATTCAATATATCAAAAGATTTTTGAGAATCGGTTCACCTAGTCGAAAGTTATGAGGTAACAAAAATAAAAATACAGTCGAGTTGAGTACCTCCTCCTATTTGGAAGTCGGTAGAAAAGAGGAAAACTCCATAGAGGACGAGTTAAGAGCCTCCTTTTAAGTTGGCTAAAATTCACTCGGGTTTTTTTACTATTTAGAAAGAAAAACAATAATTCATTGTGTAAATGATCACACTTCATGTGTCACTTAATGAAATTATAGTACAAATTTAATGATCTTGTAGTACATAATATATTATATACTTATACAGGGGTACTGGTAATCAATTAGCATCTTTTTAAGAGCATATTCTGTACATCAAAACAAACATCTTTTGTTCTACGACTTTCGAAAATTCGTATTTTTTTATTCCATATTAAACTTAAAAAATCAATTTGACCGGTCTAAATATAATTAACACTATGTAAAAAGCGCGCGCGCAATGCCGACAAGCCCCGGCCGGGGCGGCGCGCCACCCGCGCAATTCAACGTCATCGTAGCTGTGCTACGCTACGACGCGCTGTTAACTACATGCATGGCTAACGGATGAATGAAGTGGATGCGATGTAGAGTTATGAAGTGTAAGAGAGAATCACAAAAACAAAAAAAAAAGAAATTGAAAATTTGTTTAGTTCTGGGAAAAGTTCTAGAACAAAAGTTGTTTGTTTTGATGTACAGAATATGTCCTTAACAGGATGCTAATTGATTACCAGTAACCCGGTATATTAAACAAAGTCATGTTAGATACACCATTTATAACTCAAGAATGGCTGGACCAATTATGATTTTTGTGTTTTTCGATTTGTCATATCATCGGGAAAGGACATAAGATACTTTTCATCATAATAATCATCCATCACCAAGCGGGTTACACCGCGGGGCGTAGCTACATAATTATACACATAACGATTGGACATCCTCGAAGTGTCGACAGAGGTTTATAAGCACAATCAATTAGCGATTTATGCTTTAGGTTCAAGATAATAGGAGGTGAGCAAATCTATCTTATTCTTTAGTCGGTTTTCGCACATCCAGGTGGGATAATGGAACTGTAGCTTTTGAGTCAGAAACTGTACTGAGTAAGTAAACAGGGAAACGTATGTAAATTGGAAACCAGTGTAACTTCTATCTACGAGTAAATACTACATGCATAATGTATTATATTCTGAGAAGTAGTAAGACAGGACATAAAACAATATAAACATTGATTTTTGTACCGGAATTTTTTTATAGTATGGGACATAACCCACAAAGGTCTTCAGGTCTCAAACTAGGCTTGTACTATGGTAACTTGATGACTGATATACATACTTATATACATATACACACCCAGACACAGATCAAACTGACATGCTCATGCTCACCAATGTTTGATCTGTACGGGAATCGAACCCGGGACCAGCGGCTCAGTAAGCAGGGGTGCTGCCAACTGCAAATTTAAAAAATGTTAAGTTACTTTTAAATTAACACTATCAGGTACAGCCACGTCACACGAACCCTAGAAAACAAATAAGCAATAAATAAAAAATCTGAAAAAATAACACTCACTTCTTGGACTCCATTTTGAACTATTCAGAGGTCAACAATACTATACACCTTTATTATTAAACGTGTAAATTCTCACCTAAGATAGAATGCGACTACTGCGTGATACAGGACCATTGTTTCGACTAAATTTCATAAACAAATGCGATGGTTTAGTTTGATAGCGATGACGATGCGCAAAGCCGTGATATAATTGCCGATTACAAACAACGAGCGCTTCAAGGACTGGACAGCGTTCGTCCGTCATACTAATCTTACTGAATCTAATTTAATACCTACGAGCAATTCTTGTTTATACGTAATATGGATCTCGGAAACGGCTCCAGCGATTTTCATGAAATTTAGTATGCAGGGGACGATAAATCGATCTAGCTGAATTTTTTTGAAAACGTCGCATTATCCGTGTTTTCAAGCCATGAAAAATAATTTGTTCGTTGAATAAGTTACAGCCGAATGAGCCGGCACGACCGGGGAAGTACCACACTCTCACATAACACCGACGTGAGTTAACATATCTTGCTATTGCGTTTCGTCGGTTTGTGGGATGTTCCAGAGGCCCGATTTCCCCCTTCTCCCTCTCCTTCCCCCTCCACCCTCACCCATTCTATCTCTTCCTTCCTATCATCCTTCCTCAAAAGTCGGCAAGTGGCAACGCATCCTCGAGACCTCTGGTTTATCTGCGTGAAACTATAGAAATTGCATTGCAATCAAGCAACTTTGAATCGATTAACTCGCGTCTTATCTCTATTATTATTATAATCCCGATTGAAGTTTTCAATTATTATGGACGCAAATAGTTCAATTCAATGTGTTGATTTCAACACATTTCCATACCGCAAAAGGAAAAAGGAACCCTTAAAGGGCTTAATGGATAACTTTGTTGTCCATCAAAACCCTTTTTTATCAGCAACGCATAGAGCTACTCGTACCATGTTGAAATGTATATCAAATGCTCGGGTCTACAGTGGCAATCAGCTGCAAAAATCAAACTTGTATGTCAACGCGATCAAAATATATGATATGTTGCATATTTTCGCATCTCGGTCAACGGTAAATATGTTTTGATTCTAGATCCTAGAATCATGAAATTTGGCAAGAAGCAGCACATATAAATAAAATAGGCAAATGTCTGAACACCGTAAATATGTAGTTTGATAACAAAAAAACCAATTTACGTAAACAATCATATTATTGGATCGAATGGCAAAGTTAAGTTTGTCCATTAACCTAGTTTGTCTTTAGTTACAGCAATAATGTTAGATGCTTTTTTAATGTACGGAACCATTGGTGTGCGACTCCAACTCGAACTTACGGCCGGTCCCAATAATCTATCTATCGCCGGTTTACCTTACTAGAGAGATTAGATATTTGACACTATGTGTACGGACGTTATGTCAAATTTCTAACGGTAGTAAGGGAAACCGTGGATAGATAGATTATTGGGATCCTCCATTAGTCGATTTTGAATAATAGAGTTTAGAAATATTTCGTGTGAAAATCAATATCGGTTATATATTCTTATTTGTACGAATAGTAAACATAATTATATCATAGCATCAACGTTAATTTATAGACCGTTTAATTTAACACACAATTCTTTATACTACAATGTGAAGTTCTTGAAAACGGGTCTGGCATATGATCCTTTTTTAAGCCTTGTACCTACATAGTAGTACATAGCTATCTATTATACATATTATATAGGTGGTATACCACCTATACCCTTAACAAAGATTATTTATGAAATATTGAACGAAAACGTTTCAATAAAGGTACGTTTTCAAAAAGCTATTTTCACAAAGCGTTTTTGAGCCAAAATGTTGGATGCACAGACGCATATTGTCATAGAGAAAAATATGCTCCCAAAATTACTAGATACATGCAAACTTCAAAATAAACTGTGTTAATTTAACAGTATTATAAGACGTATTTATATGGTACTCGTTATGTATAAGAAGGCGGCATACATTCTAAACACTTAAGAAATGGATTTGCAACACTCACAGTCTATTAACACAGCAATATCGACTAAAACACAAGGTTAACACATTATGATGCTAATAACTATTATTAATCGTAACAGTAAAAAAAATCGAAGCATTTGCAGATCTAGAATCATTTTGGTATTTACAGGCAATCTCTGAAAAAGTACCCCATACTTAAATTTTTGTTTTTATATTAGTCAATGTCCGAAAACTTTTTTACAGATAGCCACTCACTCAAAAAAATTGATTCTACACACAATACAGAAAATGTACCACGCAATACGGTACCTAGATAACACTATAACACATTGGGTAACTAGGCAACTATAAGCATAAATAGATGAGCAGACAGTATGCTCAGTTTTGTGGCAAAACACGCTACTGCCGCGGTGTTCGAAAGACGTCTGAAGGTTAGGTGCTAAATTGTTTGCGAGGAACTCCTACGCTATTCTGGTAGCCTGGTACTATCGGAGGAATTAGGATTAGAATTTTTAAAGTTTCTTTTTTTGAATGAATGTTAAACAAATATTTTTTGCACTTGGGCATTGTTTGCGAAGAGCTCCTATGATATTCTAGTAGCCTGATACTATAGGAGGAATTAGGATTAGAATGGTTAATTTGTAATTCCCATTTAGAATGTATTAAACAAAAACTTTTTGCCTTGGGCATTGTTTGCGAAGAACTCCTATGCTATTATGGTAGCCTGGTACTACCGGAGTATTAAGGATTAATGTTTTTAGATTTAATAGACAAAACTTTTTGTACTTGGGAAAACGTGCACTGGCATCGAATTAATTATTTAAACTGGCCAAGTGCGAGTTGGACTCACGCAGCAAGGGTTACATACAAACAATGAAAATTTAAATCGGATTGAAGGACAATATTATAGTAAAAACTGCGTACAGTAGAATTCCAATTATCCGAATTAATGGGGACCGGGACCCATTCGGATAATCAAATATTCGGATAATCGGATTTTTTAAAAAATATTGCCATTGGAGAGAATAAAAGCTACGTTTTGATATTGCACTATTTTTTTATTGAATTAAATGAAAGAAACATGAAATTTTCACATGTTTTAAATATAAATAAAATGTACTTATTTACAAGTTTAGAAATAAAAATCATTGTTTTTTAAACATCTCCGTCAATGTAAGCTGTTTTGCGGTCTTCAACCGTTTTCGGGCAGCCAGGTCAGGTTTTTTGTGATTCGGATAATCGGCGATTCGGATAGTCGGAGTTCGGATAATTGGAGTTCTACTGTAGTTGTAAAAACTGTTCTCCCTCCCATACATCGATAGACATTAATCAACTGCAATCAATGTAAGTTAATTCAGAAAGGTGCCTAAGAAAAATGATCAGACAGTTTTGTTCCATCCACAGTCATCAAGAAACACATAATATATTGAAAAGTGGTTCTCAAAGGTTCATTCACATGGTTCTTTATCTACCTATATCCAGTATAGTTTTTATCATTATTAATGTGCTAACATTTTTAATTGCAAATAGGTTATAAACGTTATTTCAAGACATTTCAATATTTGCAACGCACACAAAGTCGGAGCACCCTTTCGCTTTAAGCGTAATAAGATAGATATTAACGAATTCAAGATTGACGCTTATTAATAAGATCGCAAAATAAAATTCTGCCGAGGATCATGGTGTTCTGCGTTGATCCAGTCTGTAGTTCGACCTTCAGAAAAAATGCCTTTCTTTTTACATCGCGATTTATGACCGTCCTTGTCGTAACCTACCAACTGCCAAAACTAGATAGCGATAGATCGATAGATATCTGAATAGGTATCGAGATGCTCTCGTCGAGCGTTTAGGTTCGGATGCAGTAGTACGAAGTCAGAATAACTAATCGTAGGTACTTATAATGTAACAATTCGTATCGTAACTTTTTGTACTGTGAAGTGTAGACCAGTAATTACCAGTAGTGCAGTAGGCCGAGCACGAAAATTTGGTTAAGTGTATCTAGGGCAATTGTGAAACAGATAACTCACAGTATCACTGCGGTCCCAATTGGCTATAATCGATATTAGCGCGATAAAAGTCGGTCCCTTTCACCGTGAGCGTGATTACGATGGCCCACGCTACGTCATCGATGACGTCTTAACTGCCGCCATATTGACGATTACATGAACCATGCTCTACACCATAATCGTCGTGAGCGTTCTGTCAAAAGTGACAGGTGTTTGTTTATTTCTACAATGTATTTACTGGTGTCCCTTCTTTTTGATGTAAAAGTTGTAAAAGTCGGTCCATCCATTCCATTATTTCTTTTTAATCCACACACTACATAGTTAACCTTCACACTATGCACGATATTTTTATGATTTTTGTTTTTCGCGCGCAAATGGTTCGTTATTGCTACAACTTTGGTCCGAATTAACAACACGCTTACAGTGCCACGAGCTGTCAAAATCGCGATATTTGTCTCGGACCAGCTTTGGTAGACGATAGCACTGTGAGCAAAATTATCGCAAAACGGACCACGGCATATGTACGCAGAAGCGTGACATGACGTTTGCGACACGAATACATTTTCGCAAATTGTTTGTGCTACGGCCTCTGGTCTATCTGGTCTTAGATAACATATTTCTTATCATAATACAAAACAAATACGAATATTTGTGAGTTTTTTGCCCCTTTGCATCCCAGTGACGTATATGTACGTCAGTTTCATTCATAAATCTTTTGTTTTAATTATCACGGTATAGGAAGGATTAAACGGCTCAATGTATTTAAGTGAAATTTATGGATTAGACCTGAATTATGCTCTAGCTAGATGAAAACATAGGCTACTTTATATTGCGAAAAGAGTTACTATTTGAAAAATAAGGACGTATATTTATTAACGGTCATCGTAAGAAATATACGTAGAAAGAAAGATATTTATCAATCAATCAACCACTTTGTAGCGGACGCTAGTATAAACGCTATTTCAATGTAATTTAGCTCGGTATTTGCATATATACCCCCGCACAAAATTGCTCCCCATTCACCTAAAAAAGGTCCGGTCTGATCGAAGACAAAGTCTAGGGCACAAACCAGACAAACCATGTACAATGTAGATTCAAGATAACATTCACAAATCGCTCTTTGTGTTAGAAATGAACGACATAAGCAAACCTGCTGGTCGAAATAAACACAAGGAAATTTACTTTGAACGACTGTACCTATTACCCTGAATTGCTTTTGTAATTATTTTGATTTGTTTGCTCAGAACAAGCTAAGCACTTATTCCGTAGGACTATAATGTGAACACCGACCTACTATTGCGCCAACGTAATTTGTATAATATTTTGACTTTTACAATAAAATACAATATATAAATCATTATTGATCACCAATCTTAAGTAAAACCATAATACAATAGAAAGCACAACAGTAGATTGGACAATTGGCGGCCTTACTTTGAGAGAGGTTTTTTATTATTATTCGGTTACTAATAATAGGTAGAAGTCTTTGTGAATGAGTTCGCCCGGGGAAGTACTGCCACTATACTACTATACTTCTACCGTGAATCAGTAATGTTCGCAATACTAGGTTTTGGTTTGAAGGGTATGGTAAATGGTTGCCGGTGAAATTATTGGCACACGAGACTTAATATCTTAGGGTTACAGGGGCAGTGCAGTTCATTAAAATTATAATTTGTATATCACTTCTATTGTGAATCAGCTGTTTCTTACATATATATATATATTTCAATTCTGATCCGCTTTTATCATCTTTAAGTCTCGGCAAACATCTGCCCGGGTAGGTTTATGCTAAAAAACACCGTAGCGCACGTACTTCACGTACGCTGCGCTGCATAATGCTGAGCATATACTTACCTTATATATATTTCAATTCTGATCCGCTTTTATCATCTTTAAGTCTCGGCAAACATCTGCCCGGGTAAGTTTATGCTGAAAAACACCGTAGCGCACGTACTTCACGTACGCTGCGCTGCATAATGCTGAGCATATACCTTATATATATTTCAATTCTGATCCGCTTTTATGATCTTTAAGTCTCGCCAAACATCTGCCCGGGTAGGTCTATGCTGAAAAACACCGTAGCGCACGTACTTCACGTACGCTGCGCTGCATAATGCTGAGCATATACCTTATATATATTTCAATTCTGATCCGCTTTTATGATCTTTAAGTCTCGCCAAACATCTGCCCGGGTAGGTTTATGCTGAAAAACACCGTAGCGCACGTACTTCACGTACGCTGCGCTGCATAATGCTGAGCATATACCTTATATATATTTCAATTCTGATACGCTTTTATCATCTTTAAGTCTCGGCAAACATCTGCCCGGGTAGGTTTATGCTGAAAAACACCGTAGCGCACGTACTTCACGTACGCTGCGCTGCATAATGCTGAGCATATACCTTATATATATTTCAAATCTGATACGCTTTTATCATCTTTAAGTCTCGGCAAACATCTGCCCGGGTAGGTTTATGCTGAAAAACACCGTAGCGCACGTACTTCATGTACGCTGCGCTGCATAATGCTGAGCATATACCTTTTGCCTTAAGTAAAACTATTTTGTTAATACTATTGTTATAAGTACTTTTAACATATACATAGGCAATAAATGGGTATTTTATTTAAAACCAGTACAAAAAGAGCCGTAATACGGCTCGCGGACCTATGCGCGAAAATAGCACGCAACCGTATTACGGCGCGGGGACAGCAGAGGGGATAAAACCTCTCTAGTAAGTACCGTATATACTTTCATATGCATTTAGTGAAAAGCTGTTAATTTGGAATTACAAAAATACACTTCCATTTCATTTATCTGTATAGATGGATATAATGGGTAGGGAAATAACCTTCAATTAATGCTTGCACATTTGAACTCTATTATCAACTTCTCTATTTCAAAACTAGTTTTCAGTAACGAATATTATTAGCGTCCGAACCAAACACGAACACCTATTTTATTCAATGATTTGGTTTATGAATATAACGTTTTATTCCGGCATTCTCTCTCCTTTACTATTTGCTTCTTTCATAAATTCTATCTCTAATAATCTTTCGTGTTCCTACCACCTCTATGCAGATGATTTGCAGATTTATTCCCAGGCTCCTTATGATAAACTGGCAGAGTCTATCCAAATAACCAATAATAATTTAATACGCATATCAGAATGGAGTCAACAATTTGGCCTGCAAGTTAACCCAATGAAAACACAAGTGATAATACTAGGCAGCTCCCGTATGCTATCCAAAATTAATTGGCTTCAATTACCTTCAGTAATCTTTAACGGAGTTACGATCCCTTACAGTAAAGAAGTAAAGAATCTTGGAGTAATTATGGACGATTCTCTATCATGGGGTCCACAAATCCAGGCTGTCTGTCGCAAGCTGTATGCTTCTGCAGGGGCAATGAAGCGACTGCGAAACTTTCTTCCGACTGCAACCAAAGTTACACTTGCTCAAACTCTTCTTCTCCCGATTCTTGACTATGCTGACGGCTGCTACTTAGATCTTACAGAAGATCAATTAAATAAACTTGAGCGCTTACAAAATTTCTGTATTAGGTTCATATTTGGACTTCGCAAATATGACCACGTTTCTAAATTTCGTCATAAACTCAAGTGTATACGTCTTCGTCGGAAAACTCACATGCTGACCCTGCTGTACAATATATTGTACAATCCATCCACTCCCGGCTATCTTAATGAACGTTTTCAGTTTCTTTACTTAGAAAATTATCTGCCTTTGAGATCATCAGGAACACTGGCGCTAAAACACCTTCTCACTCTTCATCGTTCTACAATGCGTCATTTACCGTGCAGGCAGTTCACCTTTGGAATAGTTTGCCAGTTTCAGTACGTCATTCTCCCTCATTAAATATCTTTAAAGATCGAATTAAAAAATGATATCTGTCACAGATTGGTGTTTGCTAAAATTTCAAATCTATTTTTGACACTTATTATAATTATTATATATGTTCTTATATTGTATTGTGGGTAGACTGAATAATAAAACCCAGAAAACGAGTATAAAAAGGCGGTACGAGCGCGTCAACGGTCATTATTAGTCGAGACTTCGTGCGGAGCGGACCTCTTGTCAAATTACGTATAGATGTTATTATCTTGTTGAAACTTTGATTGTTATTATTTTAATAATATGTGTAAAGCTTAAATTCAGTTTAGATTAATCATCAAGTGTATTTTTTTTAAGTAAAACCACTTCTGGTAGCTTATATCAGAAGTGGGATTGCTCACTACGTCCACTCAAAAGCAGTTTGTTTTCGTTTACTTCGTTTGAGTGTCCGTGAAGTACAAGGTTGTGATTAATAATTCCTGGTAAGGTAATTTTTATTACTCTGGTACCTTTTTGCATGTTTTGTTATCTAGTATCCTTCAAAACGAGTAGCAAATGGGCCGATCTCGATCTCGTGACCGGCATTATTCTTCTACTCACCGCCCGCGTGGCGAACGCTCTGCGAGTAATAGTACCCGCAGTTCGAGTAGAGGATATACGCCTCCGGTAAGAAAACGGCATTTTACCCGTAGTCGCAGCTGTAGCCGTAACCGCAGCGAACGTCATGATGTACGTCACACGCGCCGTAATTATTATCGCGGTCGCAGCCGCGATCGTAGCTGGAGTCGTGACTACCGACGGAGTCGTAGCCGCGATCGTAGCCGGAGTCGTAGCCGCGACCGTTACCGCCATGACCGCAGTCGTCGAAACGACAATGGTGAGTTTAGTGGTCATGAATCCTGGCACACTATCATGTCGCGTCTTCAGGCTTTGGAGTCGCAAGCGTCTGCTTCGCATCTATCAGGTCAATTAGCCTCTGCTGAACCGCCCTACGTTAATGGAACGGAGCAGATCGTCGAAGCCATTCAATCATTGAAATCGGTAAGTACACAAAGCTACTATGTGTCTAATTTTGACCCTAGCATACACGACGTGGATTCTTGGTTCGAGGAAGTTGATAGGGCCAAGATTACAAACCGGTGGGATGAACGCGAATGCCTCGCTCGTGTTGGTAAATGTTTGAAAGGTGATGCGAGAACGTGGCTGGATGAGTGGGTTTGCAATGACCGCTCGTGGTCCAATTTTAAAAGGGACTTCAAATGCTTGTGCGCTAAAAAGGTAGACCGGGCGAAAATTTTGTACGAGGTAATGTCCACTAATTCTAATAGTTTTCGCACTTATGCTGAATACGCACGCAAATCATTACTCCGGTTGCGGATCGTTAAGGGCCTTAGTGATGATTTGATCACCGATATTGTGCTACGAGGCGTCACTGATCCTCAAGTAAAAGCGGCGGCTATAAACGCGAATTTATCCCCCCAAGATTTGGTAGGCTATTTGACTACTTTCTCGAAACCGGAAAGTGCAGATAGTCGTGTCGCACGCCGTCCGGTCGCACCAAGTAGCAGGCATAAAACATCGATTACCAAGCGACCGATTTCGGGCTCTAATAACAGTACGAAATGCTATTTATGTGGCGAGCTGGGACATAAGCAGTTGAATTGTCCCAAGAAGCCGAAACCCGCTGCTGCAGGTTCTGCAAACGATCCGGTCCCAAAATCGAATGCTGCTAAGGTCGAGCGCCCCATCCCATGTGCGTATTGCAAAAAACAAGGCCATCACATACGAGATTGCTTTGCAAAGCACCGTGCGGATTCTGGTAAGGTCAATTTCTGCTCAGTTGCCTCCGTCGAAAAACAGAACGACGTCGTTGTTGGTGTCATTAATGGGATTCCCGTTGACATACTTATAGATAGTGGTGCCATAGGTGTGTCGCTTATCTCTTCTGCAGTAGTAAATCACCTTTCCTGCGCTAAGAAACCTACCAATCAACAAATAAAAGGAGTAGGTAAGTCCATAACACACGTTAATTCGTACGTCTCTCTGATTGTTCAGCTGGAAGACATTTCACTAGATGTGGACTTCTTGGTTGTTCCTAACGAGTGCATGAATGCCCCTGTCATAATTGGCACTGATGTGCTGAATCGGGAGGGGGTTACGTACGTACGAACCAAAGACTCGCAGCGAATCATACGAGCCCCTAAACGCGCTGTTTCTTCTGTGAACAATAACAACCAACAACGCATTTGTAATACCTCTTTGGACGGTCCACTTTTAGCCCATCTAAATAAGATCCTGGACGAGTTCTCCGAACACATGATTTCAGGTACGGCCTCTTCAACTGTTACAACAGGTGCTATGAGTATTCGTCTAAAGGACGATACCCCAGTTCATTACCGGCCGTACAAAATGTCTCAGGACGAAAAGCTGAAGGTACGTAGTATCACACAAGATTTACTTTCAAAGGGTATCATCCGTGAGTCAGAGTCGCCTTATGCAAGTCCGGTGTTACTCGTTAAGAAAAAGGACGGCTCTGACCGGATGTGTGTGGATTTCCGCGCATTAAATGCACGAACAGTAAAAGATCGATTCCCACTACCACTCATTGATGACCACATCGACCGCTTAGGTAAAAGCACATATTTTACAACCTTGGACATGGCGACTGGGTTCCACCAAATAAAGCTTGATGAAGCGTCCATACCACTCACCGGCTTCGTAACACCAGAAGCCCATTATGAGTATGTAAAGATGCCATATGGATTGGCCAATGCGCCGATCGTATACCAGCGCATTATTAGTAAAACATTGCAGAAATTCATTACCGAGGGGAAAGTTCTGGTATACATCGACGATTGTCTAATCTTGTCCTCCTCTGTCGAAGAGGGATTGCAAACCCTACGGGAAGTACTGCAGACCTTAACGGAAGCGGGGTTTTCGTTAAACTTGAACAAATGTTCTTTCTTATGCAAAGAAGTAGAGTACCTGGGGCGAGTAATATCTAACGGGGAAGTGCGACCCGCTCCTGGTAAGGTTCAGGCTCTTGCAGATTCCACAGCACCACAGAATGTCAAACAGGTTAGACAGTTCCTTGGATTGGCGGGGTATTTCCGAAAATACATCCCAGATTATTCCACCAGGACTGCTTGCATTGCGCGCCTGACTCGTAAAGACGTACAATTTCAATGGACTACGGAACATGAAACTGTACGCCAAGGAATTATTAAGATTTTAACCAGTGCACCGGTGCTCGCGATATTTGATCCAAGTCTACCTACGGAAGTGCACACTGATGCAAGCAGCCTTGGGTATGGCGCGATCTTACAGCAAGTTCATAAGGATGGTACTCGGCGTGTGGTGGCCTACTATAGCCAGGTCACTAAGGGCGCTGAACCGAAATACCATTCTTATGAACTAGAAACTCTTGCGGTAGTAAAAGCCTTGAGGCATTTCAGGCACTACCTCATTGGTATTCAATTCCACGTAGTAACGGATTGTAATGCCTTGAAATCCACTCAAAGTAAAAAAGACTTGTTACCGCGTGTGGCAAGATGGTGGATTTACCTACAAGATTTTAATTTCACCATTCTTTACCGAAAAGGCGCCATGATGCCACACGCGGACTATTTGAGTAGAAACCCTTGTAATGTAAACAATATTGAACGTCCACGTAACTGGGCTCAAATCGCTCAAGCGGGTGATGAGGAGACTCAAACTATGATTCGTTCCATTGAACAAGGTCAATTGGATACGTCCAGATACGAAGTACACAACGACATATTGTATTACCGGTATACACCGACAGGTGCAGAGCCGAGGCTACTTTGCTTCATTCCTAAAGGTCACCGTTTGAGTCTCCTCCGAATTTTCCATGATGAGCATAGTCACATAGGTGCAGATAAGGTGGTGGACCTAATACTAAGACATTTTTGGTTTCCTAGTCTTAGGAGATTTGTTACTAAATACACTTCCCATTGTTTAACGTGTATCGCCCACAAACGTGTACCACGAGCACCTTTACAGCCTATTACATCTTGGGACAAATCTGAAATCCCCTTTCAAACTTTACATGTAGATGTTCTAGGTCCCCTCCCTGTGTCTAAGGGTTATAAATTTGTCATGCTTGTGGTCGATGCATTTACAAAATACTGTTTACTGAAACCCATATGTCGCCAAGATTTCGATGAACTGAAACAAGTGTTTCAACATGTATTGTCGTTGTTCGGTACTCCTAATTTAATTGTATCAGATAGGGGACGTATGTTCGAATCAACGGGCTTCACTTCATGGATGAAGGTCCTTGGTGTACAGCTCCATTACATAACTCCTGAGATGCACCACGCAAATGGACAAGTGGAACGCTACATCCGTACAGTCCTGAACATGCTCCGCATTGCAGTGAATCATCGTAAAGCTGAGTGGGCCGAAGAACTGTGGCAATTACAGCTTATTCTAAACCTGACAAAGCAGAAAACCACACAGACTTCTGCCCTAAATCTCTTAATTGGCCACGAAAGCGCAACTCCTGCAATCCGAATGTTAGTGCGAGATGTTGCTTTGAATCTGACCGAGGGTAACCGGGAAGCGAGACGAGAAATGCTTAGGCAAAGGACGGCCGAACGGTTGAGAAAGAACCAGGATCGTCAGGACACTATCGTCAATGAGCATCGGAAGCCTCCTCGTGTGTTTCAGATTAACGACATGGTGTTTGTTGTCAAGTATGCCCAATCTCAGGGTAAACTGGATCCTGGCATGCGGGGACCCTATAGGGTAGTGAAGACCCTTCCTAACCACCGATATGAATTGAAGTTACTTACTGGATCTTATGGAAAGTCTACTTATGCAGCTGCTCAGTTTATGATCCCATGGAAAGGTGAATGGACCCCGGAGACATGTGCAGTGTTTTTTGAAGGTGCGTGTTCACCCTTTTTGACCCGTCTTAAAGTGAAGACGGTACCTTGCCCTGTTCTTTTAAAGCTTTTTGCGTTGCGAAGAGTTGTCGAGGGAGTACAACCTCCTTTCCCCTCGACCTGAAAGCTTTTCGCGTTGCGAAGAGTCTTCGAGGGAGTACAAACTCCTTTTCCCTCGATGTGAAAGCTTTTCGCGCTGCGAAAAGTCGTCGAGGGAGTACAACCTTCTTTTCCCTCGACGTGAAAGCTTTTCGCGTTGCGAAGAGTCATCGAGGGAGTACAACCTCCTTTTCCCTCGATGCAAAAGCTTTCCGTATGGAGAGTCACCGGGGGGTTTCATGCGCCTTGCCCCCTGGTGTAGATTTAGTATTTCCTCGGTAGGGGCCCCTACCGAGGAACCTGTGTAACTTTTACATTATTCTGAGTTGATGTGAATGTTCAGTTTGTTTACTTCTTTAAAGTGCTTAACTTTTATAACAACCCTAACAAACTAACCTTGTTTACCAGCGACATGGAGTCTAGAAATAACTTAAGTTTTTTTTTCCAGACGTCGATGACGACGTTAATGACGAATGCCTGGATCCAAACCCAGGAATGATGGACTCCAATACGGCTGGGCCATCCTCAGCACCTGACGAGACAACTGGACCTCAACCACGTTCGATGCCCATATCCTCGGAAGATAGAGAACTCAACGAGGGTGTTATCGAAGTAGCAGCCCCACCACTGCAATCACTCCCCCGGTTGATTCCTACATCCTCGGAAGACGACGACTAGGCCTGTCGGGACGCCAGGATGTCAGGAGAGGCCGTGTGGGTAGACTGAATAATAAAACCCAGAAAACGAGTATAAAAAGGCGGTACGAGCGCGTCAACGGTCATTATTAGTCGAGACTTCGTGCGGAGCGGACCTCTTGTCAAATTACGTATAGATGTTATTATCTTGTTGAAACTTTGATTGTTATTATTTTAATAATATGTGTAAAGCTTAAATTCAGTTTAGATTAATCATCAAGTGTATTTTTTTTAAGTAAAACCACTTCTGGTAGCTTATAGTATTATATTAGGCTTGTAGTTTATATGTATTAGTATATATATATATGTGTGTATTGTGTGTAGTTTATTTTAATTAGGCAGTATGTATACTATATTATATTATGTAGGTATTTATGTATAATATGTATTATACATATATATATATATATATATATATTAATCAGTTTAGGTACATATTCATTATTTTCTATACTAACGCTGATACTATTCACCACTGTCCCTGAAAATGCTATTCTATATATAAAGGTTGTCTGGAAGAAATCGCTTTAAGCGATAAGACCGCCTTTTGTACAACTATGTTATATTTTTTCTATCGTATGTTTTTCTCTTTGATATCTTATTATAGTGTACAAATAAAGAGTTTTCTATCTATATATCTATTCCTCGAACGTGTAGGACCGACTGACCTACATTGGTGCGAGACAGGCGTAAATGTCGTATACATTTCATTAACTTAATATTTAGGTCTGATGGCACATATTACACCTAAAAATGATGTTTTTCTCGTTAAGTTAATTACCTATATGAAATAATAATGGTCCGATGATATCTATCTTCTAGTACCCTAATTATATTAATATTAGAATTTCCAAAAGAAGTTAATAAATTTTTTCTGTATCTGTATGTTTGATACATCATTATGACCTCACCACTCTTAGCTAGTAATATATATACGTAACTGAAATAAATAAGCGATTACGGGCATGCAAAGAAGACCTGGGGCCCTACTCTCACCTCTTAACTCTTGACATGTTTAAATTTAATCTTCATAAATGGTTATTAGACAATTGCTTCTATTCGGTTAATGATTTTTAAGTTTTAACAAGGTAAAACTGATTAATTATACAATTGATACGGTAGTGTGGCTTTTCTTATTAGACATTTGCATATTTTTATTATATTATATAAATTGAGTTGACATGTAATTATTTTGACATTGGAATGAATGATGAATTATATAAAATATAATTAATGAATTATATAATTTAAGTCTAGTATAATATTTGTATGCTTTGTTAGCAAAAAACATGTTCGGACTATATGTTACCTACGTAACATCTGTAATTGTGCTTACCGTGTTTTGATGCAAATAAATGTTTTATGGTTTATGATTAAAGCAGTCATGTTTCAACCTTACCATTAAATCTGGTACCACCACGTCAATATAGCAAGCTTAAAATAATATTGGATTACGATAGACGTTTTGATGACGTAGTATCAAATATTTCACGCTATTCGCATACTTTTTCATAACTTCAGACACTAAGTTTCATTGTTCCAATGTCAAATTTTTGAAGATTCGTTCTCTCATATCTTAAAGTATTCATATTGCAACGTTACCCTTAAATTTGGTTGATCGTTTTGTGTCGGTGGGAGTACGATAGTACGAGTAAGTATAATTATTCTAAGCTTATTACAAAACGCTCCTGATTTATGATAGTTTCTTAAAAGGTACTATTAGGTAGGCCACCTGTTAGGGGGAGTAGGCCCCCTGAGAAAACCACGTTACGGCGGGCGACCCGTTTGTATTAATATATTTTGAAATGATGGGATCGCGTGAGCCATAAGTCACCGATGGAAATCCTCTGTTGTTTCAATGTTGTTAGTAATCACATGTTTGATCAATATTCGACAAAAGATAGATAAGACTGCTGAGGACTGAGGTGTGTTTTATGTACTTTTTTATGCCCTAGGTGGCAAACAAGGAGATGGGCCCGATGGAAAGCGATCACCGTCGCCTATATAATAATAATAATTCTTTATTTCAGACACCAGATCCTTAGATTCTAAAAATACAATTATATAATTAAGACATTTACAAGTCAAAAGACATAAAACATATAAAACGACACTAAAAAATAATTAAATACAAATATTTGTTTAAGTCATAATAATAATAATATTAGTCATAATAAAATTAGGCTAGAATTTCTAGCCAACGTTTATAAATTGGTGTTAAAAATATCCTTTCTGAGAGATGTGTAACAGAGATATGTGTAACACTTGGGGCATCAAAAATGCGTTGACGACCTTTGATGTTGACTCACCTTTTGCAGAGCCGTATTCCAGAAGCTCAATATTGAATCTACGCTTGAGTACCTATTGAGGCCGTAGCACAAACAATTTGCGAAAAAGTATTCGTATCGCAAGCGTAAAATGGTATGCTTCGGCGCACAAAGTATGAGTGTCACAGCTGCTCTAGATACATGACAGTTTGTACTGTTTCACGTGAACATTACGTTACACTTATGCACCCAACCAACCCATGTCGACGTTTTGAGGCCACCCGAAGGCTTTCAACATATCCAAACGACTGTTGCCCTAAGATAACAAACGTGCCCTCCGAAACACGGAAGCGCTCAGTTGAACAATGCCACTAGCACACACCCATCCAACTCCCGACCGCAGCAAGCGCTGCTTAACTTGTTGATCGGTTAAGATCGCCAAGTCAAGCGCCGCTGCGAGCGCTCGTATATGTAGTAAGTGTATATGGTAATATAAACTTAACATTTCAAAGAATTCTAATCCAAACTATGAAAGACATGGTTTTGCGCAGCAGCGCACGCCTCGACGAGCTAAAACAATGGTGACGATATGGTCAGTAGGCAGTGTCACAGAACACTGAAAACATTAGAAAGGATAAATCGCAGACGTTGACTGTTGACTAAAGAACTTCACAAGGACACGGTTAGAACTTCACAATTATTGTGAAAAGTGAAAGCTGGACCAAGAAATAAACATTTAAGCCCACATTCGAAAGCTTCTAACAGATTCAAATACCAAGCATTAAGAATTTCTGAAGTTTATGACCCCAGTTTATTTTACTCGGTAGGGCGCTTTTTATTTTAAAATGCGGCAGCAGTCATATACGTAATGTACATAACACCCTAATGTGTTAGTGAGTTTGTATATTTGTTAATTCTTCACGCTTAGACGGCCCATCAAAATAGATTTTTGCTGAATTTTACTCATCATGAGTGGAGACCGCATGCATCCAGGGGAGCGTTTTCTGATTCTGATTTTGACAAACAGTCGAGCTGCAGTTACGTTTCTGTTGACGCCAGCCTTTAAAACTTTTTTTAAATCTTTAAATTCTTTAACTCAATAAATGAACGTGACGCTATAGCTCATACTCTTATATAGTAAGTAACGTTTTATATTTACTATGTATGTGTATGTGTTTAAGATGGCCTTAGATTCCAACTTATCTCTAGAAAAGGTAGAATGGCTTTTTAGGTAATGATCGAACGACGACATGAGCCGAATTAGTCTCCTGGAATTAACCCATAGACTACTATTCATCGCGAAAAAAATCTCTTAAATGTTCATTTAAAGCGCGTGTGGAGCAGGACGCGGGCGCATTAAATGATTAACAATTATTTTAATAACGTACGTAAGGACGTATGTTGCACCTAATTCGGATAAATTACCTTATTAAAAAGTATAGCACTAGGTACTTTAATAGTTAGCCAAATAGGGCCAGTCAAAAAATCAATAGTCATTATACCTATAGTTACAAACAAAAGCAAACAACAGTTCCAACTATTTTCAACCATTCCGTGGTCTTTCCACAAAAAAATCAGAACAATTGCATTCCCTGATTGTACATGTCACTTTACAAATTAGCCTATTCATATCAATCCGGGAAGCGTGGGCTTAGTCCGCTTGTGTTTAGTTGATTCGGCATTGACACTGGCCATATCAATCTAGTGTTCATGTATGCACTTTTTACGAGTATGTTCAACTAGCTTTTATGTTCATAATTATGCTCTAAAACCGGCTACAACTCGCGTAATATTTACCGGAAGTAGTCTAACTTATTTGAAGCGTGTGTATTCCGGTAAATATTACGCGAGTCCTAGTCGGTTTTTAATCATAATTATAACTAGCTTTAGCCCACGACTTCTACGTGTAGGTGTTTTTTTCTAGATATGGATTATTGTAACGATATAGAGCTTTTTTAATTAGAAATACGGGATTACTCACGTAATATTTATCGGATAAGTCCAACTATATTTTCGACCACATTGGGTGGTATTTTATATATAGAGCTTTGTTGATGCTATTGCCCGCCACTACGTGTAAAATTTAACGTTTCAGGTAGATACCGTCCTTTACTACTGATTCCACATACATCTGCTTAGGCGATAATATGGTCGAGCGGACGGACCAGTTTAAGTACCTGGGATCTGTACTTCACGCGTCCAGTAACATCGATAGCGATGTCAAGTCACGATCTCGGCGGCTTGGGCTAAGTGGCGGGAGGTTACAGGTGTCACTTGTGACCCTAAAATGCCGGTTAAGCTAAAAGGACAGGTCTACAAATCCATCATTAGGCCTTTCCTTCTATACAGCAGTGAAACGTGGCCAGTGCTTGAGCGACACAAGCAGGAGCTGCGTGCCACGGAGATGAAGATGCTGCGCTGGATGTGTGGAGTTACTCGGAAAGATCGAGTCAGAAACTCCCGCATCCGCAGCAGCCTTCATGTTCGAGACATTGGAGACAAATTGCAGGAGAGTCGCCTACGCTGGTATGGTCACGTTTTACGGAAACCGGCTGGATACGTGGGAAACAAATGTCTTGCCATACCGCCTCCGCCCGGGCCCGGTAGACTGGGTAGACCCAGGAAGTGCTGGCTTGACATCGTAAAGGGTGGTATGCGTGCCAATGGTCTCACCACTAGCGATGCAGAAGACCGTGCGAAGTGGAGGAAAAAAAGCAGGAAAGCAGACCCCTTGGCGGAAGTTAAGAGTGCAACCGGGAAATTGCTAGGATGAAGAAGAAGACCGTCCTTTACAGTATTTCTTTACACAATCAGTGCGGTCCCAATTAAGCAATAATCGATATTAGCGCGATAACAGTCGGTCCCTTTCACCGTGAGCGTGATTACGATGGGCCACGCTACGTCATCGATGACGTCTTAACTGCCGCCATATTGACGATTACATGAACCATGCTCTACACCATAATCATCGTTCTGTCAAAAGTGACAGGTGTTTGTTTATTTCTACAAGGTCTTTACTGATGTCCCTTGTTTTTGATGTAAAAGTTGTAAAAGTCGGTCCATCCATTCCATTATTTCTTTTTAATCCACACACAACACAGTTAACCTTCACACTATGCACGTTATTTTAAATGAATTTGTTTTTCGCGCGCAAACGATTCGTTATTGCTACAACACTGGTCCGATTTATCAACACGCTTACAGTGCCACGAGCTGTCAAAATCGCGATATGTGTCTCGGACCGGCTTTGGTAGACGATAGCACTGTGAGCAAAAATATCGCGATACGGACCGCAGTGAATGTTTTTCACTACTTACTTACTAGTACGACACCTTAACTAGTAAGAGACACAAAAATACACTGCGTGTGCCAAAACGTAGACTAGCAATCTATAGCAATAGTACTTTTTTAATGAGAGTCGACATCTATAACAAGTTACCTCTGCCTTTGAAAGATGTCCAAAGTAATTATATTTTTAAATTTAAGCTAAAGAAATTATTAATTGATAAGGCATCAATTGATGAATTTCTTAAAGATAAGATAGATATTAAAATATTTAACATGTAGTTGGACATATTGATTATTTATTTATTTTTCGGATTATTGCAATGTATATTGGACATAAAATGTACCTAATTATAATAATGTTAACGTTTCGTATGCCAATAGGTTAAAACATGGCGCACCTACTTTGTAATATTTATTCAACACTTTGTAATATTTACCCATGTTTTGCGTAATAAATGATTTGATTTGATACTTTGGACACTAAAGTAACCAGGCTAGTTGGAGAGCTCATACTGTGAACATCTCACATAAAACTAGCTGTTGGAGAAAGTCTTGAAGCTAATCAACACCATCAAATTTCAGTGTTTGTCCGCATGACTTCTAAACAGTCATCGCGAAACTAAACTTAATTGGGATCTGCAAGTTTAAATCCAAACGGAAGGCCATTTCTGATCAATTGTACGTAAACGCGACACGAAGTCATCTTTATCAAAAATCTTAAAGAACATTATTTTTATTTAAATGAACTATCTTTATATAAAAATTTTCACAACTAGGTATAAGTTCTAAAACAAAGAATTTTTTATACAAAGTTTCATCCCACTTTTTACCCCTGTAAGTCACCCCTGTCAAAAAATTTTACGAAACACCATATTTCATTTTAGATATTCACCTATAAGTTCAAAAACAAAGGACTTTCAAAAAAAGTTTAGGCTGTGCTTTGTCGGTCAGTCAGTCTGTCAGTCAATCATGACTTTGATTCTTATTGATGTTTCTATTCTTATATTACAATTTGCTTTATTGTTACCGTGTAACTGATGCGATGGCAGCCAGCCACAGTACTTAGTCAAAACTGAGTTTAGTCGTTCACTCGTATTAAACTAGCTGGTGCCCGCGACTTGGCCTGCGCAGGATTAGTACTTCGTGTAGCTTATTATCTTCTCCAAGGGCATATCTACCTTTATACCATAATGTCATAAAATATGTACATGGTCATGGCAATTATCAGTAAACTCTAATAAGAAAATACAGTACCTACGGAAATACAAATATAAAATTTATCACAATGGAAAAAAAAACTGACATTACATTTCATCACCCTTGACGGTCATCGAGCACGTCTCGAAACTGACACAAACTTTGACAGAACTGTCATCATTACGATCTTGTCGTAGGCGGAGATCTTGTTATTTTGTCTGTGCTTTGCCCAAGAATATTACGCTTTTTCACCCGCGTGGTGATGGATGATGATGATGAAAATTAGCCTATGTGCTATTCCCGCCGACTATAATCTGTCTCTGTGCCAAATTTCATCCAGATCCGTTCAGCCGTTCTGCCGTCCATCCATCCCTCCATTCTAACTTTCACATTTATAATATTAGTGGGAATTCAAAAACATCACCATGTTTAGGCATCAGGAGTTAAGAAAAGTATAGCATGGTTTAATTTTTAGAAAACGTCGTTTTATCCGTGTTTTCAGGCGATTAAAAACCGACACAGCATTACTAAAGCTACTTGGCAATAGATGGCGTTGTTAAGCAACATTAAGCCAATGAGTATTTCGTTTTGAGGTTAGACCAAGAACATCAGTTGTTTACTTACGAGCAAGAACCGGTCATCCAGGTACTACTTTACTAATTACTAGCTGCTCTCCGCGGTTTCACCCGCGCGGTTATGGATGATGATGATGATGATGAACCTTATATACCCTATGTTACTCAGGGTGAATGTAGCTTTTCAATAGTGAAAGAATTTTTGAAATCGGCCAGTACTTTTTGAGCCAATTCGTTACAAACACACTTACATACAAATCTTTCCTCTTTATAATATTAGTACCTACAGACTAACGGAAAACAAAGCACTTACCCTTATGTATCTCTCTAGATCAGGTGGTATGGTCTCCTCGAGTTCGTATAAAGCTTTCCGGCTGCTCTCTTCTTTGTCTTTCTTCTCATTATGCTGATCATACAGGATACCACACTCCTTGATCACCGGCTTGATTTCAATCTTAGTTGAGACATCTTCGAAATTCACTTGTTTGTTTGAATCCTTTGGTATATCATTGTCTTTTGTGTTTTGAACCTGTAAGTAAACAAAACTCAATGTTTGTGCACAATAAAGGCACCTCTTACTGTTACCTGTTAATCAAGGTAAGACTTCTGACACAGTATAAAATATATATAGAAACAGTACGGAAACTAAGCCTAGTTAAGCTGAAATAAACTTATACGTGACCACTCGTCTTGACGCGGTCTCACTACTGACAGCACCGCGACAACCGCTTAGGACTCTCGTCGATGCGCATGTTTGTGTGAGTGAGCCGTTTCGAACGTTTGTAGGTAGTTTCCGTACTGTTTCTCTATATTTATACTGTGCTTCTGATGAACATTTTGGTCATTGATTCAAGACGCTAATTAGTCAGCGTGCAAGTCCTCTTGAGAAAGATATGTTGAATCAAGATTTAAAAAAAACTCACAAACCAATTGTACTAATAAACCATATCTGCTTTGGGTATGCTCTCAAGAGACTTCTCAAGGTGCGGATATGCAAACTTAAGATGCTATTTGATGAACTACTATCAGATTAGACTATGTTGTTTAAAAATAAACTCAGTCTAAATTTGCGTAATGACACGTAATCGTATCGTTGGCGTATACAACCGTGCGATTCTCTAAGAGCAAACCTCGTCGCATCTTTGACAACATCCGTGAAACAAATGAAGAGATGACAATAAACTTTGGAAAAACAACCTTATGTACAAGATCGATATCTCAAAGTATTTGACATCGGTGAGCTCGTCGACGAGCACATCGACGAATCATTAGAGAATCGCACGGCTATAGGAACAAATTATCATTTATACTTTAAATTATACTGTTTACGTCAACGGTGCGATTACGTGATATTTACGCAAATGTTCGTGCTAGATAATCGTAATCAACTAGACCCACTGGCCTACAAGTGCAATTTGAAAATTTAAATACTGACTTTCATTCTATTACTTTGGTAAAAAACAGTTATTGAGTGTAACTCAAAAACTACTGGACCTAATATGATAAAATTTTAATGGGACCACACGGGAAGCACCAGCTTTCAAACAAAAAAAATATTTCGAGAATCGGTTCACCCAGTCGAACGTTATGATGTAACAAACATTAAAAAAAACAAGTATAATTTGAAAAATTTAATACCGATTTCTATTCAGTTATTGGAGTGTATCTCAAAAACTGGACCAAATTTGGTAACATTTAAATAGGACCACACGGGAAGCACCATCTTTCAACCAGAAAAAAATTGGGAATCGGATCACCCTATCGAAAGTTATGAGGTAACAAACATAAAAAAAAAACAGTCGAATTGAGTACCTCCTCCTTTTTGGAAGTGGGTGGAAAAAAAATACAGTTGAGTACTTCCTCGTTTTAGAAAGTCAAATAAAATACAGTTGAGTACTTCCTCCTTTTAGAAAGTCAAATAAAATACAGTTGAGTACTTCCTCCTTTTAGAAAGTCAAATAAAATACAGTTGAGTACTTCCTCCTTTTAGAAAGTCAAATAAAATACAGTTGAGTACTTCCTCCTTTTAGAAAGTCAAATAAAATACAGTTGAGTACTTCCTCCTTTTAGAAAGTCAAATAAAATACAGTTGAGTACTTCCTCCTTTTAGAAAGTCAAATAAAATACAGTTAAGTACTTCCTCCTTTTAGAAAGTCAAATAAAATACAGTTGAGTACTTCCTCCTTTTAGAATGTAGGTAGAAAAGGCTATCGATTCTTAAGTGCAGCCGAGAAAAGAAACATCCATGTTAAATAACGCAGAATGTATCCATTAATTACGCGAGACGTCAGAGTAACTAAGACGAAATGTGCTCTAAATTTGTCCATTTTTCCTCACGAGCATCTAAAACTAGACCTTCGAACACGGTTAATTGACATCATTGTTTTATGTGTAATGTTCACAAAATACTTTATTCGGATATGTTCACCGATACACGATTAAAACAGTCGCAAACACGATTAAAACTATCCCAAAAAAACAGCCTTGAAAATGTACCCGTCGATGGAATGAATCAACTCCATTCAGTTTCTATGGAAGATATTTATACAAAAAATAATGTATGTAATCCCAACAAATATTCAAATACTTCAGTGAGCTCAGTTTTTTAAAAAGCGGAAATAAAGTGCAAATATTTGAAAGCGCGTAGGCGGAGTATTTCAAACAACCGTTGGTACAACTTCACTAATACCAGCTGAGAATTTAAAGAAATATATTGTAAATTAATACTCGTAATAACATTTCCCTTCGGTTGAATAATACAGCAATTTACATAGTATGTTTAACTGGGCGACATTAAAGGGTAAATAAATACTATATATAATACATATTTACACTATTATAATGCTTTTGGTAGTAGGTATATAAGAAGTTGCAGCCACAGATGTTTTAAAAACAGTTGTCTTTATTGATAACTAGCGACTGCCCGCGACTTCGTTCGCGTAGTAGGCTCGGCCTTCGGACTCGCCATAATCTCCCGTCTTTTATCTTTTTTTTTTAATGTAAGAACTATAATAAACCTCCTACGAAGTATTAGGAAACATTTAAAAAAAATACTGTAATAGGTAAAGACGTTCTAAAGTTATAGCAGGAAAAATAGGATATCATCTACACTAATAATATAAAAAGGAAAAATACCATAATCTTTTCTCTTTATATATCATAATATATAATCTATATATTTTTTTCAAAAACGTTTTGGTCCTTAAAGTGTAAGTTTTTGATGTACATAATTAGTATTAAATATATAAAAATATTAAATATATACGGCAAGAGACCAGATGGGATGACTATCGTCCCGTGGAAGATGGGACAGCCCCTGGTTTGGGATGCTACATGTGTAGACACACTGGCGCCGTCTCATCTCCCTGGGACGATTGATCAGGCTGGCGCTGCCGCGTCTAAAGCGGAAGACCTCAAACGTCATAAATATGTGTATTTAGACAGAATGTACATGTTTGTGCCGTTTGGGGTCGAAACTTTAGGCCCATGGGGCCGTCCGCTCTCAACTTGTTTAGGGATCTGGCGAAACGTTTGGTTGAGGCATCGGGTGACCGAAATGCTGGCGCCTATTTTGGGCAAAAACTTAGCATTGCCATCCAGTGTGGCAATGCCGCCAGCGTTTTGGCCACTTTTCCCCTCACCATGGGGCTTATAGATTAGATAGTTATTATTTATTGATTCAGGCGTTACTTTGCGGAAATCCATTATCAAAAAAAACGATATTAAAAAATATTTAGTGACACTTCCGCTGAAAAGAAAACAATGATTTTGGCCTATTTGGGGGGCGTGCACCACCCTCCCTCCCGCATAAAATGCTAATAGGAAGAATACAAAATAAAAAACACAAGAAACCCCAAATAAACCAAAACCGATTCGACACGTGTTTCGCCTCTACACGAGGCATCCTCAGGAGATGTTGACTGGTCGAGCGCTAGACCGACAGTCTAGCGCTTGATAGTGTCGGTCTAGCGCTCGACGAGTCAACATCTCCTGAGGATGCCTCGTGTAGAGGCGAAACACGTGTCGAATCGGTTTTGGTTTATTTGGGGTTTCTTGTGTTTTTTATTTTGTATTCTTCCTATTAGCATTTTATGCGGGAGGGAGGGTGGTGCACGCCCCCCAAATAGGCCAAAATCATTGTTTTCTTTTCAGCGGAAGTGTCACTAAATATTTTTTAATATCGTTTTTTTTGATAGTTATTATTATTATATTTTTATTTAATTTAATAAATATGTTCTAGTTATTATTATTATAAATAAATTTGTTCTTTTGTTTGAACTGAATAGGCTCCGAAACTACTGAACCGATTGGTAAAATTCTATCCCCATTAGAATCTTACATTTTCCCTAATGAACATAGGCTATATAATATTTTCTAAAAAAATAGGGATCCTTGTGAAAACTTCAAAGTCAAAGTCAAAATCATTTATTCAATTTAGGCATAAAAGACGCACTTATGAATGTCAATTTTTCATTATAATGTACTTTAAAAACTCTATCGCCGCGTTCCAAAATATATAGAGCCTACCGAGAAGAAGCGGCAAGAAACTCGGGGAACTTCGATAATGTAACTCAAGGTGTGGAAAAAATCCCCAAAAAAAGTCCTTATATCGCGTACGCTGCGAAAACTATTGACCGTATAATATTAGTATAAGCTATTGACAATAAAGCAAAGTGACGTACTACAGTTTTATAGAAAACGTCAACATCTACAACGAAGTCCACATTACCATAATGTCTATAATCCTATTAATATTATAAACGTGAAAGTTTGTATGTATGGATGTATGGATGTTTGTTACTCTTTCACGCACAAACGGGGGGGCTAATGTTGATGAAATTTGGTATGGGGGTAGATGAGGCGCTGGATTAACACATAGGATACTTTTCATCATCATCATCATCATCATCCATCACCACGCGGGTGAAACCGCGGGGCGCAGCTAGTCTTCAATAAAAAGGAAAGATATATGGTTGGTTTATGTTTGTTTGTAATGGATACACGTAAAACTACTAAACCGATTCAAACAATTCTTTCAAGAGTTAAGAGCTACATTCTGTCTGAGTAAATTTTTTTTTGATTTGTCCTCATCATCATCCATCACCACGTGGGTGAAACCGCGCAGCGCAGCTAGTTTTTATATATATACTATAGATTTTGAATTCTATAATTATAAACTACTAAATAAATATGACTCATTCCTTTCTTTTAAGACCGAAGAAGTCAGACAAAAGCCTTTTGACAATGTATACAATGCTCCACCATAAAACTCTTACGAGCAATCTTGTAACCAGACCAATGTACTGTTAATGTATAATCAATAACTGTGATGTATTTATGGCTGAACTTTCAGACAAGTTTTTGTGTTTATGTAATACTAGATTTTGTCCGTGGCTTCGTCCTTTTATTATAAGGCTACTTTTGAACTATATAACATTACCTACTAGTTGTCCCGCCAGCGGCTTCGCTCGCTTGGTCTTGGTGTAGAGGCGAGAGTTTAATTTCTATAACTTTTTTATTATTTTACATGAAACTATAACATTACTAGTTGTCCCGCCAGCGGCTTCGCTAGCTTGGTCTTGGTGTAGAGGCGAGAGAGTTTAATTTCAATAACTTTTTTATTATTTTACATGAAACTATAACATTACTAGTTGTCCCGCTAGCGGCTTCGCTCGCTTGGTCTTGGTGTAGAGGCGAGAGAGTTTAATTTCAATAACTTTTTTATTATTTTACATGAAACTATAACATTACTAGTTGTCCCGCCAGCGGCTTCGCTAGCTTGGTCTTGGTGTAGAGGCGAGAGAGTTTAATTTCAATAACTTTTTTATTATTTTACATGAAACTATAACATTACTAGTTGTCCCGGCAGCGGCTTCGCTAGCTTGGTCTTGGTGTAGAGGCGAGAGAGTTTAATTTCAATAACTTTTTTATTATTTTACATGAAACTATAACATTACTAGTTGTCCCGCCAGCGGCTTCGCTCGCTTGGTCTTGGTGTAGAGGCGAGAGTTTAATTTCTATAACTTTTTTATTATTTTACATGAAACTATAACATTACTAGTTGTCCCGCCAGCGGCTTCGCAAGCTTGGTCTTGGTGTAGAGGCGAGAGAGTTTAATTTCAATAACTTTTTTATTATTTTACATGAAACTATAACATTACTAGTTGTCCCGCCAGCGGCTTCGCTCGCTTGGTCTTGGTGTAGAGGCGAGAGAGTTTAATTTCAATAACTTTTTTATTATTTTACATGAAACTATAACATTACTAGTTGTCCCGCCAGCGGCTTCGCTAGCTTGGTCTTGGTGTAGAGGCGAGAGAGTTTAATTTCAATAACTTTTTTATTATTTTACATGAAACTATAACATTACTAGTTGTCCCGCCAGCGGCTTCGCTAGCTTGGTCTTGGTGTAGAGGCGAGAGAGTTTAATTTCAATAACTTTTTTATTATTTTACATGAAACTATAACATTACTAGTTGTCCCGCCAGCGGCTTCGCTCGCTTGGTCTTGGTGTAGAGGCGAGAGAGTTTAATTTCAATAACTTTTTTATTATTTTACATGAAACTATAACATTACTAGTTGTCCCGCCAGCGGCTTCGCTCGCTTGTTCTTGGTGTAGAGGCGAGAGAGTTTAATTTCAATAACTTTTTTATTATTTTACATGAAACTATAACATTACTAGTTGTCCCGCCAGCGGCTTCGCTCGCTTGGTCTTGGTGTAGAGGCGGAAGAGTAATTATTTAAATTTCAATAACTTTTTTATTATTTGACATGAAACAAATAGCTAAGTACAGTACACTACTACAGTAGCTACTACAGCTTACCACAAGATATTAGTGAAAACCACATCTAAATCGGATAACCCGTTTCTGAGATTAGGGTGCACAAACGCACAGACAAACAGACAAATTAAGCGGTCGTTTTTTGCATTCTATTTACGTTTATTAGCAGACAAAAGCAAATATGCTACAATACGAGAATGTGTGTGTTTGGATATATGGCTAAGTCATAAGTGTTTATTTTTACCATATGAACGGTTAAGTCATAAAACAATTTCATTAGCAGCTCACCAGTGGCTTTTTAAAAAATTAATTATTTCCAACTTTTTCAAATAGTTACGAAATAACAGTCAAAGTCAAAAGTCAAAATCATTTATTCAATTTAGGCATCAAAGACGCACTTATGAACATCAACTTTTCATTATAATGTACTTTAAAGACTACCGCCGCGTTCCAAAATATATAGAGCCCACCGAGAAGCGGCAAGAAACTCGGGGCCATTCTTTTTATATAGATGTTTACAATGTTTCTACTTAGGTACTACAAATATTACACTTTATGTGTGGCAGAGTGACAGCTTGCCAGAAGTGGAGTATTCCAAGCATTTTTATCTTCTATATAATGTCGAACTTTATAGTAAGCTTTTTTTATTCAAACGTTTTTTACAGTCAACTTGAATTTGCCCCCTGTGAGCTCAGTTATGTGTTTTGGGATTTTATTGTAAAAACGCACACAATTTCCTAGGAATGACTTATTAGTCTTCGCAAGTCTAAAACTAGGTACAGCTATCCTATTTGTATTTCTAGTATTAAAAGTGTGGTAATCACTATTTAACTTATATTTATGTAAATGTTTACGAACATACATTATATTTTCAAATACATACAGTGGTGGACATATAATTAAGAACGATTTAAAGTTCATGTTTTTTAAAATATAAATCATGTCACGTATATTTATGTGTTCCTTCTTAGAAATAACTAGGTATGTTATGAAATAGCCACATGGATAGAGCAAAGGGGAATACAAATATAAAATAAAATTGCTAACATTTTTTATTTAATTATACTCTATAATAACAAATTCATATAGTAATGAAGCTGGACAAATAATTAAGAACGAATTATTAAACTGTTCAAGAGTTGTTTTATATGAAACTTAGATTAAATAAATCACATTAATATGAAGTGCGTAAAGGAAAAAAAGAACAATTTATTACATTTAAACTAAAATTAATAGTTAGTAGCATGTCCACGGCTTTTAATTACTGCTTTACACCGGCGAGGCATTGACTCTATCAATTTTTGACATTTCGCAAGAGATATAGAGTTCCATTCTTCTAAGAAAACGTCGTACAGTTCTCTTAAATTGCCACACTGTCGATCTGAAACCTTTTTCTTGACTTCGCACCAAAGATGCTCTATTGGATTTAAATCTGGGCTGTTAGCTGGCCAATCTAAGACAGAAACTGATTGCGATGTGAGAAATTCCTTAACTGTGCGTGCAGTATGCTTTGGATCATTGTCATGCTGGAATGTCCAGATAACCGGAAGCACGTCTTCAGCATAAGGTAACATTGTTTCTTCCAGTATATTTTTGTATTGGAATTGATCCATGTTTCCTTCTATCAACTTAACAGGTCCAACACCATACCCAGAAAAGCACCCCCAAATTTTCACATTTCCCCCACCATGCTTTAATGTCACTTTTGTGTATTTTGGGTCAAATGCTTTATTCGGAGGGCGTCGTACATATCGTTTTCCGTCAGAACATACCCTATTTATTTTTGTTTCGTCAGAAAAAAGAACATTTTTCCACTGACTAACTGTCCAGTTTTCATACCTTCTTGAAAATGCAAGCCGGGCTTGCCTATGGCACCGTTTCAACATGGGCACCTTCCTTGCTATCCTTCCGTGCAACTTTTCTTCTACCAAACGCCTTCGAATAGTGCGTGCCGAGATTGCTGAAGGGTTGTTTTCACCAAAATATTCTTTTCTCAGCTCATTAGACCCTTTAAAAGGATTTTGTTTTGCCAAACGAACGATATTGCGATCATCTCGACGAGATGACTTTCTCTGTTTAGGTACACGGGGAACTGTTGAAGTAGTTTGATACATGGCAAAATGCTTCACAGCGTGGAAAACCATAGTTTTTGAGCATTGCAGATGGTCGGCTATCTTTTTATATGACCAATTCTTGTCGCGAAGTTTTATTATTACTTCCCTTTTAGATTTATCACAACTTTTATTTTTCCCCATTGTTTTTATATGAAGCAATCACCTTTAAGACGTTTACAGCACTAAATGGCGCCAAAATTATACGAATAGTGCCCAAGAACCACAGAGCAACAGAGTGTTCTCTATTTAAATTTGAATAAAAAAATAAACTATTCAGCGTTCTTAATTATGTGACCAGCCAGTAAGTAGTAATACTAGGCTCAGATCTAATGTATAAAGTTTATATATGAATTTTTTAGCCAATCATGTGTATCAATGAATGTACCGCTAGTATGGAAAAGTTTTGCGATACCAAGAGAAATACAAAAAAATACATGCAATTGGTTATACTTGTTAGTTTGAAAAAATCTTCCCTTTAAATTAGCGTTCTTAATTATATGACCACCACTGTATAAGGAAAGCAACGTTAAAATATTGATTTCTTTAAATAAATCTCTCAAAGATTCATAGGGACCCATTTCGTATATAGCTCGAATAGCACGTTTCTGTAGGATAAAGATGGTCTCTATATCAGCCACTGAACCCCATAGCAATATCCCATATGACATTACGCCGTGGAAATATGCAAAATACACTAACCGCGCCGTAGAAGCGTCTCTTAGCTCTCTTATTTTACGTACCGCATATGCAGCAGAACTGAGTCTCCCAGACAGGGCATTTATATGAGGACCCCATTGTAATTTTGCGTCAATTTTAATGCCTAGGAAGACTGTTGCCTTGTCCATTACGAGTTTAACTCCATCAAGCGTAACGTTGGACTCCAAATATGGAACAGTAGGCAAAGAAAACTTCAAACATTTTGTCTTTTTTTAATTCAGAAGTAAATTATTAGTTGAGAACCATTTAGAGATACTAGATAGAGCGTTGTTTACTTGAATTAGTGTGCTATCTTTCCTATCTACTTTAAAAATCAGAGATGTGTCATACGCAAATAAAACAATATCACAAAGATCCTTGGCCATAAGTGGCAAGTCGTTAATGTATACTAAGAACAAAAAAGGCCCTAAAATGGACCCTTGTGGAACACCCATTTTAATTATAGATCCTAAAGATGTTACCTTTTATGCCAACCTTTTGCATCCTGCAAATAAAATTGCATTCTGAAGAGATGCATGTTTGTTGCTGCTTAAGGCCATTACAACCTCAAATTGCATCAGTTGATTCGCTATTGTATCAAAAATAAAGCAGCATTCATATTGAAATAAATATACGATAAAGTTAAGAATGCATGCTAAATACTAATCGTTGCGAACACGCAATTGCACAGTTTTATCAGTAAAGAAAATTTGCATGGTATACCTAATATCGAATTTATTGTAAAATTACAAATAAATTTTACAATAGTTGTGAGAATTGGCTTATCCGATTTAGATGTTTTTCACTAATATATGGTGGCCACATCGCCAGACGTGGCGACAGCAGCTTGGAAAAGCTCATTGTGGTGGGAAACGTGTCTCCGACCAGGTGGTCTGACCAACTGAAAGAAACACCAACGTCCCTCTTTTACACCGCGGTGGAGATGGTAACAGACCGGAGCCGATGGAGACAGTTCGTCAGATCCAAAGTGCTGTCATGATGATCACAATCCTCAGTCATGAGGGAACAACTGAAGAGACATGGCTTGGAATATTTATTGGACTGAATACAAAACAAACCAGCTCCCTACTCTTTTTATATCTATCATAGAGAGACGTGTAAGTTGGTTGCTTGATGTTAATCGTCATGCTTTCTTATAGCAGTGTTCAGTGCCATTTAGAATTTTAAACTACAAGAGTCCAAAAACATCCATGGCGATACCACTGATTTCGCTGGAAACATTGCCCTTCAACTAAATACAGCTTGCTTCTCAGTTGAATAACTGCCAAGGGGTGGTACTTCTTCAGACGGACTTTGCAAAAGTCCTACCACTACAAAATCCTACTCTTTGGCATATTCAACAATTTCATGATTGCTTATCGACATAAACATGTAAATACCCAAATTATCACGCCTTAAATACGGACACAGCAAAGCAAGTATATGACACATTACAGTACATTCATATATATAGCTGCCCTTCGCGGTTGCACCCGTGCGGTGATGGATGATGATGATGAATCTTATATAGCCTATGTTACTCAGGGTGAATGTAGCTTTCCAATGGTGAAAGAATTTTTGAAATCGGTCCAGTACTTTTTGGGCCAATTCGTTACATACAAATCTTTCCTCTTTATAATATTATAGTCTAAGATTATTTTAATGACATTTCGTTCGATATTTCTCTCTAATAGGTTCCTTGATGCAAAAAAACTGCTGAAAAGATTTGGTTGAAAATTTGAACAGTTGTTTGATGACCTAGATCTATTATATTAGACAAATTTTTATCTTAGTTGGACATGAATTTTACCCACAGCCAGAACCGTGAATGTAGGTTGAAATGAATATCACAAAATAAATAATAGTAGGTAGGTACTATGTACTAATATTATAAAAAATATTTCAAGACTTGTTTTGTCACAATCATGCCAGCCCTCATTGGTATACATAATTATGAGAAATTATGAAGCGCATACCAAAAAGCAAGGCAGCAATGTCTTAATGTTATAATGTGTGTGGTTATTTTCTACCGACTTCCAAAAAAAGGAGGAGGTACTCAATTGGACAGGCCTGTTGGTCTAGTGGTTAGTGACCCTGACTGCTATGCCAGAGGTTGTGGGTTCGATTCCCACCCAGGACAAATGTTTGTGTAATTTATCTATAATATGTATGTATTTAGTAAAGTAATACTAAATTTTGTATAAAATATAGTAAGTTTTAATTATTTCAGTATTATATAAGTAAAATAAATGTTTATGGTGTACTCTAGCATATAGTTGTAACCTAAGTACATAGGCTATTAGTAAGTAATACTTAGTAAGTTGGAAATAAATATTATTATTATTATTTATAAATATATAAGTATGTTTATCAGTTGTCTAGTACCCATAACACAAGCTCTGCTTAGCTTGGGACTAGATGGCGTTGTGTGTTAGTTGTGAAATATTTATTTATTTATTTATTTGATTTGACTGTTTTTTTTTCTTTTTTTTATGTTTGTTACCTCATAACTTTCGACAGGATGAACCAATTCTCAAAAATCTTTTTTGGTTGAAAGCTGGTGATTCCCGTGTCGTCCTGTTTAAATTTCATCAAATTCAGTCCAATAGTTTTTGAGATACACTCCAATAACTGAATAGAATGGAAGACGGTATTAAATTTTTTAAATGTGAAACCGTGGGAGCTCAGCTAATCAATACTAATAATATTATGATTGTCTGTAGTCTGTTTTATTTGTTTGAATTTAAAAGACTCTGAAATGACTGGACCAATTCGAAAATTTCTTCCACCCTTAGAATCCTACATTATCCCTGATGAACAGATTACAAAACAAGAATTTCAACTTTGATATTTTGGTTCATCATTATCATCATCGATCACCACGCGGGTGAAACCAGAGAGCACAGCTAGTTTGATATATGTTTATCAGTTTATTTCATAACATTTTGTTGGAGGTATATATATACTCTAAGGTAGGGATCTCAAACATCAACCAGCAAAAACTATTTCAGTGTACTGACTAAATAAAACCAACTAAGTATCTAAATGTGCATAGAATTTTTTTTTTGCTTTTATGTTGCAATCAGTCATATTGACTATAAGCAGATGAGGTTAAGGCTTTTTAACTGAACAATAGAATTAAAATCTATAAGTAGCTGTAAAATATACTGATTTGTTTATACACTTATATAATTTTTAACCACATGTTGCAATAACTGGAAAAGTAGTGTAAATATATAAAGTATCCACAAATAATACACTATAATTTTACTTATTAACTGGCTCTGTCATGGAAGGCCAGGCCTAGATTTTCCTGGGTGTTCTCTCCCTTTCAAAAATCTCCTGCAATATATGCAATTAGTGGAAAAATACTGAGAACAAATACAGAATTCTTTCAAACTCAAATTACTTCCCAAAGAGTAAGGAATGTGTTTCATTAGAAAGAAAGAAAGAAAGAAAGAAAAAATATTTATTTGTGACCGTAACATTGAACTAACACTAACAGAACAAATACCTAGTTTAATAATGGACAGGGCATGTTACATGTCGCAAATTGGTCCCAATTCAGCATAATACTGGTTGTTAGCCAGTGCTGGTCTTTCGCTGGGGTCTGTTTGTAATGTAATGGTTTGATCCATTAGTTTTAAATTAGCTATGTAAACTCAGCTTAGCATGGAAGCAATTTAATTAAAAAAATATTCTGGGGATTGCACCAATATTCCTTACAATGTAGAGATTTAGACTGTGTCCTCAATTCACCAGTTCAGTTTTGACACATATTAAGTCGGAAATTAACAATAAGTTAATATAGACTTACTTACACTTAAATCTAGTTTAAATTTGATTAATTCAACATTTAAGCTGTTGGTGCAAGTGGTCCCTAAATTAATAATCATATTGCTCTAACTCATAGAAAAAGCATGTATGGTTTTGCTAAATTTACCAAGTATTTAGTTACACAGAAATGTTTATTATAAACCTTATTGGTACTATTAAAAGCATTATAAAATATGTAGACATGGTAATTTTCAAGCTTTCAATGTGCTTTGATGTAAAGCTTATAATAATATATTTACAAGTTGTTCTTGACATTATGAATAAAACATGTTGCCACTAACTTAAAGTCTAGTACTTAGATAATAAATCATGACAAAATCTTAGATTATGTACATGGAATTCTCTAACAGAGATGAATCATATAATTATGCATCTGTGATTTAGATTAGTAACATAGTCATTTTAATTTAGTTTAACATAAAATTAAACTACACCAGAGTCTTATGTAGGTACACATAGCATATTATACATCAAAGTTTTATTAATTTCAACACCGCAACAGTTGAAGGAAGATATACTTATAGCAAACAATTGCTCTACAGAATTAAGATAAAATAGCTCAAAACTTACTGATTAATTTAGGCACTAGACATTAGTTCATTTACTGCATGAAATTCTTTAAAAATGTATTGCGCGAAGCCGAATCGATGGAACTTAGAGGCTCTTTGCTTGCATATACCGGCGCTTATCAACCGACTGCGACTGAACGCCACGGAAAATCAATAGGATTCTCCAACTAGCGCAACAGGTTAAAGTCTAGCTCTCAGTGTTATTAAACCTATGGTATGGATAACCTCAACATGGAAGTTATAAAAACTTACATTTTTAGGCGACGAGAGCCCCAGCAGCGTTTTCTCTTTCTCTATCTCACGCTTTTTCGATGTAATTAGCTTTTCTAAATCGTCCGCTGATAACATTGTTCTTGTACAATTTCACTTGAATGAAGGCGGGAAACAGCCGGTGTAGCTTTAATCATCCCACATTTGTTTTCAATATGTTATAGGTAATAATAACTACGTGAATCAAACTGAAGTCATCAGACACATTTAGTAATCAGTTTCTGTCAGATACCCTTATGCAATTAGTAATTTTTATCTTTTATTTCTTACTTTACACGACTTATACCATGCTTATACCTATGTACATTTAAAATTTAAAATAACGTCCTCCCTCCCTCAGTCAGACCACAGACAATTATATGTACTACGTATCAGACTACCAATTCACCATAGATTAATCAGACCATAAATTAATCAGACTATAATTATCTAAAGATAGAGTCTGGCCAACGAAAGCTGTCCACGTATTATTTTCAGAAGTTTTGATATGGCAATAATTTAAGACTGTCAAAATTGACACTTTGACGTTTCGTACTTGAGTCATCTTCTGTTTACGTTGGTTTATGTGCATCATATTTTCATTGATTTTGTTTAATATAATGCCGAGAACGAGGAAGCTTCTATTTACTATGATTGACAAATATAAAGACATAAAAAGTGATTTAAATCAGAAATCTGCAGAGAAAATACTACGACTGGATTCAATCCTTTCACTTTCAGGTTAGTTTATTGAATTTCTAATGAAACATTTTGATCTTTTTAGACTATTTAAGACAAATCGCAATATTTTTCATGGTGTATCTACTTTTCAGGAAGTATTAACAACGAGGAGACAAAACTTAAAATTGTGGAAGCAGTAAAGAAATTGAAAACTCTCGAAAAAAATGAAATGGCGACTTCTGAAACACATTATTTAGAAAAGATATCTTCAATGACAGGTATTACTTTAGAAATTATAGATTTTAACAGTTACTTCGAAGAGTTATTATAAATTTATGACGATGTATGGATGGCTAAATTCAATAATATAATATTATGGTTTTGTAATAAAGTCTTTGTATATTATTATGGTTTTTGACTTTAATGACTGATAATTAATAATATACTGTTACATACATAATTTATTGTATTTGTTATCTTCAGATGTCAGTGTGAAGACTCTAAGAAGAATTAAAATTGAAGGGTCTAAAAATCAAGGACAGTGGAATACTCCGGGGAAAAATCCTCCACATTCAGCAACAGTTTCCAATTTGGATAATTTTGATATTTCAGCTATAAGAAACAAAATAAACGAATTTTATGGAGTTAGAAAACAAGTCCCAACACTGAGAAGCCTGCCCAATAAGCTGAGGGAAGCAATTGAATTTAAAGGATGCCGTGAAACCCTTAGAAAAATTTTACACAAGAACGGGTTTGAGTTTCAAAACAATAAAAATGAACGGGCTTTACTTACAGAAAAATATGAAATTGCGGCATGGAGACATAGATTCTTAAGGAAAATACATAAAAAGAGGCTAGAAGGTAAACAGATTATTCACCTTGATAAGACATATTATGTACATCAGAACTATAAAGTTAAAAAATCATGGCAAGGACCTTCAACAAGCGGTGTCACTACTAATATATCATCAGGAAAAAGACATATTATTGTGCATGCCGGATCGGAGGAAGGGTTTGTGCCAGGTGCATTATTGGTATTCAGCACAAAATCCAAATCAGCTGACTACCATGATGATATGAATGCTGCCAACTTTATGAAATGGTTTGAGGAAATTTTGATACCTAATCTCACTAAACCTAGTGTAATCGTGATGGACAATGCAAGTTACCATGTGAAACAAGTAAACAAACCCCCTACTATCTCTGATTCTAAAGCTAATCTCCGAATATGGCTTCAAGAAAATAATATTCATTTTGAAGAATATCACACCAAAGTTGAATTAATGTGTTTGGTGAAAGATAATAAACCTGCCGTTGTTTACGAAGCAGAAGTGCTTCTAAAAAAACACAGTCATATCCACAATCACGAAATTTTGTTGCTGCCACCGTATCATTGCGACCTCAATGCTATTGAGCTTGTATGGAGTCAAGCGAAGAGAAAAGTAGCAAGCAAAATGCAAAATTTAATAAAAAAATGTTTTCTATCCATAACTGCTGATGACTGGAAGAAGTACACTGATCATGTACTAAATGTGGAAAATCAGTACAAATTAAGGGAGTGTATTACTGAAAACGAACTTGAACCATTCATAATACATGTTGGGGACAGTAGCAGTAGCAGCGAAGAAAGCAATGAAGCTGATTCAATATCAGGTGTAGAGTTTTTGGAATCCGATTTTAACTATGACTCATAGCTCCTATATTTGTACGGCTCCTCGGGGTCCTCGACTGTACATAAATAATGGATTATTTGAAAATAATAAAAAGACAGAATTAAATGTAATCTTTTATTTGATATTCTACATAATACATTCGAAAATTTCAACAACAGTTGCTAACAAAAGAAAATTTTTACAACTCGAAAAAAATGTACTTGCTGAAAAATAAATAGTATCAACTCCGTTTATGCAGTGTATAACCAGGGTTAACAGCTGTTGATTTTTTAAAATTCCCGCTTTTTTATTTTTTGACAGCTTTCGTTGGCCAGACTCTAGAAATGAAACAACGAAGCCACCGTTTAATAGAACATAGATTACTGTGGTGTTGTAATACTTGGTGGCACAACCATAGACAAAATCTTTCTAAGGCCCACAGGGCGGTAAGGAAGTGAAACCCCCGTGAATCAGACGGCAGCAAAGACCTTCACTTACTAACTAGACTGTGTACCAATAATTTTTGTTTAGCTAAATTGAGATCTATCTAGTTACTATAGTATAGGGCAGCTATTTCCTTAAAGGAAGTAGCTAGCTAAAAGCGGTCCTGGCGAGAGGGCTCCCGATGGTAGTGTGTCCTTGTCTGACGTCTTGCCAGTTTAACTAATTATCAGGTTAGGTAGAAATGGTTGAAAATTTTATATTTCGCTTTTTTTAATTTACGTAACGAATGATTCATAAACCTTGAAATAGATTTAAATATTCTACAGTTTTTATAATTCATTCGTTAATTCGTTGAACTTTAAAAAGTAATTATTTATTAAAGATATTTCAGGATCCCATAATGTTTCATGTTTAAATAAGGGGTATAGACATAACGGGGCGTGTTCATCTGATTTTGACGAATAATAAGGAGATATCTTGGTGACCTTTCTGAAGATATTTGGTAACAATGGAACTCTTTTAAAACTAGGTGATGATGTGGCAGATGTTAAATAGGAACAATACGTGAAAAAACTTCCTTTGCCCAATATATTCATGCAGGGTAACAGGTCATTATGTAAATTTCAAACTGAGTATAAGTAATTTGAAAATTCATTGTAAGTATTTATTAAAATTTGGGTTTTTTCTTTAATGTAGATAATATTTGTTTTTGGTTAAAAATCTTGATTTTATAAAGAAGATATAGATTTTGTGTTTTTACTTTAAGAAGTAATAAGTACAAAGATTTAATAATAAAAATTTTATATATATAATAAGAATAAAAAAGGTCTATACGAGCAATCTACAGTTTAGCTCCCAGAGTTTCCCTTAGACAGACGTTTAAAGACAACATTCTAACAGTTGTCTCTCAGTTTATCTATGAAAATCTAATGTATCTAAATAAAAACATTAGCAGTTTAGATAAAAGGAGTGATGCTCATTCCATCAACACGCGAGCATAAGCACAAGCTATCCGTACATGTAACGCGTCACCACAGAATAAGTCATTCTTTTATGGGACAATGTATACGATTCTATAATAAAGTTCCCAATGTAATCCGAGATTTGCCTATTAATAAGTTTAAAATTACTATTAAAACTAAACTCTGTCAAAGAGGTTATTACAAAATTTCGGAGTACTTGGAGGATAAAACAGCTTGGGACTGATCACTCCAGGTTCTATCTACACGTCCCCCCCCGAAGGGTTCTCGCATTGACGTGGCGGGGGGGGCTCAGTAGCCGTGGCTTGGATCACCACGGTGAAGACAAGAGGAACCCAGGGGCCGCGCCGGCGTTGGGGTGCGCTGGCCGGCTCAGGCGGGGCCGCTCCTATGGGCTTTGGCCGCCAAGTCCACATAGGAGTGGCGGGGTCCGGGCGCTTTGGCGCAGACTCGAGGAGGTGGGGTCCGGGCGCTTTGGCGCAGGCTCGAGGAGGGGGGCCCGGACAACTTGGTGCAGGCTCGAGGAGGTGGGGTCCGGGCGCTCGGCGCAGGCTCGAGGAGGGGAGCCCGGACACTTTGGTGCAGGCTCGAGGAAGTGGGGTCCGGGCGCTCGGCGCAGACTTGAGGAGGTGGGGTCGCGGGGGGGCTATCTCTGTGGCTGACGTAGCAGGCGGTGGGGCTACGTATCCGACCCACCGCAGGGAGACCACGGGCGTCCAGACACGCGTAAGTCTGGCGCCCATTGTTGGCGGGTTCGGTCTCCGAGGCAGTTGCGGTGCGCCATGTGTTCTGGCGTGCCGCGAAGAGCAGGGTCCGGCAACGGACAGCCGCGGCGGGTTCGCGGTCGTGTGCATAATCTGTCCCGCGTTCCCGCCAAAAGTGGCACTGACGGAACACCCCGGGGTTTTGGTGGGTATACGGACTCCCACATAACCACCTACCTCCCCGTGGTGGGTGGTATCAATAAAAAATGTCCCCGAGACAAAAAAAAAAAGTGTTTATCTACTCGTGTACTAAGATGTCAAAGTGTAGCGTGTCTTGCCCTACTGATACCATTATTATGTTCTCTTTTGTAAGGCAACACAATGGAGCTGTAGCTATATAAAAAGAATGGCCCCGAGTTTCTTGCCGCTTCTTCTCGGTAGGCTCTATATATTTTGGAACGCGGCGTCTTTAAAGTACATTATAATTAAAATTTGACGTTCATAAGTGCATCTTAGATGCCTAAATTGATTGCCTAGGTTTTACCGATACTTTAATCCTGTTGTTTAATTTTGTAAGAACAGGTAGGATTTGTTGTATTCCAAATTTCTAAAGTTAGTGTAATTATTTCAATAGTAGTTTTAGAGTTTAGAAAACTTATTTTTACCTCAAGAAAATCTAATACTTAAGTTCCAACTTGACTTTATAATAAAAATAATTACATATTTGTTTACATATTTTTACACAGGACATATTTGTTTTGATATCTTTAATAAACTGATAGGTTAACCCAAAACCATTTTATTTTGTAAGAAGTAGTTTGATTGTTATTCGTATTAAACTAACTCATAGTTTTATCTTATATACAATTTCATTAATTTTCATTGATTTGTTGTATTCAGATCTCAATTTGACATATTTGTTTTGATATCTTTAATAAACTGATATGTTAACCCAAAACCATTTTATTTTGTAAGAAGTAGTTTGATTGTTATTCGTATTAAACTAACTCATAGTTTTATCTTATATTCAATTTCATTAATTTTCATTGATTTGTTGTATTCAGATCTCAATTTAAGTCAAAATTTATAAATCGATAAAAAAAGTGTTTAAAACATTCAGACTGATAGAACTTCATTGGTTAAAATAATAATCGTGAATAAATAACATTTGTTACTGATATATTTCATTTAACATATAAAAATACTAATAGGATGTCACTTTCCTGTCTCGATTTAACACTACCCTGTCCATGGTGTCACTCCCCTCACTACACATTTTCCCCTGGAGCCTATTAACCTTCTGGCCCATAACATTACACATACATACACATTGCGAAGTTGTGAGATATTTAATACTCATTCAAATACATAACTTTTACCCAGGTGACACTGAAAATACAAATACTGTATATTGAACCATATACCTAAAATCATGCAGTTTAGAAAATATTGTTTAGAGACCTACTAAAATTGACAACATATTAATCTGTATGTATATCTTATTAAAGAAAAAAAATATTGTAAAGCGTCTTATTTGAGTTGTTTATTTATTTTTAATTTTTAATTTTGTTATTTAAATTATAGATAACTCCATCAATTTATTTGTTAATCCGAGGCAATCAATCATGTAAAATCAAATCGTATGTAGGTCCCCGCGCGGGAACCTTAGCTTTATCTATTTTTGTACCTTGAGTTCGTCATATACATGTAATATACATTAATCTAAACTTTACAAAACTGTTATTGATGCTTATGATGCAATATAGTACATTGTTCACCGAGAGGAGAAAGTGACCGATTACCGTCGAGGGTGTCGTTTGAAGCCCGAGCCGTAGGCGAGGGCTTTAAAACACCCGAGATCGGGAATCGCACTTTCTCTCGAGTGATACATAGTGCTTTATACTACACCTACGAGGAAAATAAAAAACTAAATCTTTACTAATTGAAATTTATATTGAAATTGTTGCAGTTAGTGAAGCTTAATGTAACACTTTTTCCATTAATGTTTGTTTGAGATGTTTGCGATAATGTAGGAGGAATAACTGGCTGTGCTGTTGGCACTGCGCTCGTAGAAGGCTGTGGTGCCAAAGGGGCAACTGGCTGCTGAGGGACATCTGGCATCGCCGCGCTCGTTGATGGTTGAGGAGATGAGTCTTGATGCACATTAATCGATCCCGATATTTGGTTATTTATTCGTGTTTTGTTTTCTATGGAATTCTCTATGTAGCTTTCTGCAACAGCGGACGATTTCCAACCACCGTGACGTTTTATTGTGGTTAAATCAGCACCAGTATTGGCAAGAATAGTCGCTGAAGTTCTGCGAAAGCAGTGGCCAGTGTATTCTAGTGGATTGAGTAAATTAAGGTACGAAGCTATTTCTCTTGGCACAGTACTTATTTTGTTTTTCCCAATTACTTGTTTCGTACATTTTTTGTTTTTATATTGTAGTAAAAACCGATTGGTTTTGACTGGGGCGAATTTCGTTATATTTCTTCACTATATCATAAAATAAGCCCGATATAACAAATGATCGCTGAATTTTGGTTTTTGTGTTAGGAATATTGACGATTATTCCATTTTCGAGGATTTCGATATCGTCTGTGTTCATATCCACAAGTTCTTGCGAACGACAGGCCCCATTTACTCCTAAAATCAAAATAACCTGTAAACAAAAATATCAAACATGAAAACCTAGTAGATTTCTACTCATAAGTACCATACCATACCAGTGCATTTTGTTCATAAACTTACCTTCATCAACAAATATTTGTCATCTGGAGCATTCTGCAAAAAGGAATAAACATCCTTTGTAGTAAGCACTTTTGATTTCTTACTACGGAATCCCTCCGACTTTCTTTTCAGAAATGCTGTAAGTTTTTTGTATTCTTGAATATTTATGTCGTTTCTTGTCAATATAGTACTTTTCAACATTGAGTACATAGACCATAACGTACTTGGTTTGTATTTTTGCGCCTTTTCACTGAAATAACCTAGCAAAACAGTTTCAGAAAAAGATGCCGCATTTTTTTCACTTTTCCATTGCAAAAAATCGTCATAAGTTTTATTATATTTTTTAATTGATTTCTGTGGTAAAAGGTTATCAATCAGTATTTTTGCTGTTTCCTTCAACTGCGGCGGAGTTAAAAAATCTTCATCATCACTATCACTACTTATCATTTTGATAGTTTTATTTTACTTTTCTACGAAAACTGAATCTTCAAACAACACACAAATTGAAAATGGCGCCAATGGCGTCTGCAATTTTCACATGTTCTTTTTTCAAATTGTTTGACACCATCCAACACACAGCTAGTGGCCAGTGTCATTTTGCGAACTTGGAGATAAAAACTCACTGTAAAAACTTTTTGGCTTTTGATATTTAGGTTACCAGCGCATAGTCTTACCCAAAATTAAAAAAGAAAAACCACGTAAGAAATGGATTTTCATACACTTTTCTCTCCCGCTCAGATGCGTTTTCTCGCCGCATATTTGTTCGATATGCAATGACGTACTTTCTACCGTAAATTTGATAAAGTATCAAGGTACTTTCCGAGCAGGTGTAGTATAAAAATGATTTCTTTTTTTTAATACTGAGTAAAAGTAGTACACAAATGTTTGGGCCTGGTAATACTAAATGCAAGATGGTGGTTTGTTAAATATTCCTTAGGGTAATCATGGATATTGTTGATCTAAGATTTTTTGCAATTCAGTACGCAGGTAGATACTTCTGTCCGACCGTCTTAAATTGGAGATGTACTGGTCACCGTCAGAGTGTACAAAAACGGCAAACCCAAAACTTAGATTTTTTTATTATAAAAATTTTCGGTCGTTTTGTCGTGTCGTGTGTGTGTTGATGTTTGTTGTTATTAATTACATTTCTTTTATTCTAGATTTCCAAACAATGAAAACCAGAAATTTAATTGGTAAAATGCACTGCCTGGAAAAATTTCTAAATCATCTGCCGTTTACAGAGCGCATTTTAAATATAACGACTTTATTCCTGTTTATACTAGGAGAATGCTTAAACTTGAGTCTGTTCCGTTATATTATACATTCTGTCGTCCGTAAGGTAAATAATAAATCATCAGAACGCGTACGTGCATTAACCTATTAATCTTGAAGATAAAAATCTTGCAACAGCTTTTTTACATAATTCTACTTCTACTGAACTGATTTTAATAAAATTCGCATGTCAATACATACGAGTATAATATGTTGTACAAGAAATATTTAAACAATTTAAAATTTTGGTGATGCGGGTCCGATGAGAAGGCAAAAGTAAAACTCTTCAACGATTGCTAGAAGAAGCTTTGATCTTACCACTCTGCGCCAGTCTACTCGTGTATACCATGTATTAAGTTTCTTTACAGATCAAGCCCTGCGAAAAAATAGTAATGTTTTAAGCAATATATATAATACCAAAATCGATAAATCTGCAAGAAAGTGACAGAAATAAGATAACTACTAGGTACGGAAAGTGCATCTGCTGCGGCTACTGCCTCACCATGTAAAAATAAATTACGTCGAGATGTCAAAGTCTTACCACAACGCCTGTAAAGACGTTACACAACTTTTGATAACCTAAAATGTTTATTAAAAATAATGTGATAGTTATTATGAAATCGAACAGAAGGTCCAACATAATTTAGAAAACATTCACACAAGATTAAATACGACAAAAATTAACACGTCCAATAAGTATTGAGATAAAATTAAACCGTTTATTTATCATTATATGATTATTCGGGTAAAGCCTATTAATTTTTGAGGAATCGCATCCCTTTACCTCGCCCTGCAACTCTGCGAAGGATATTGGCGAAGCATAAATGCGACCTGGATTTTATGGCAAAAATGATGGAATTCTTGACTGATAAGGCTGAAAAAGGTGAAATAAACGTCGCTTTAATATTTGATGCTATGGCTATCAAAGCTGGCAAATAATATGATAAGACAAAGACAAGACTAGTATTGGTGTAGCGTTAATTTAGGCGGAATATTGACATGTGCTTCTGAAACATTCACGCAGTAAGCTAAATAAATATAAAGTTTCTTTTGAGACACCTTGTACTTCAGAAGTTCAAACTCTTAACTCACGTTTATGGTAAGTGATGTAGATTCCAAAAAAATATACATACATTTTTACTTACAAAAAATTTGGTATGTGTATGTAGAGTAGTTAGTTAGCACCAATATAATACAATCGTTTTTACAAGCATTTTGTCCTGTATTCTGTTTGGTCATGGTCACTACATTAGAAAGGGACACACTACCAACGGGAGCCCTCTCACGCGGACCGGTATTTTCGCCATAGTGCACAGTCTAGTTAGTAAGTGTAAGGTCTTTGGACGGCAGACCTAAAGATCAACACTGCGGTCCGTATCGCGATATTTTTGCGCACAGTGCTATCCTTTACCAAAGCCAGTCCGAGACAAATATCGCGATTTTGACAGCTCGTGGCACTGTAAGCGTGTTGATAAATCGGACCAGAGTTGTAGCAATAATGAACCATTTGCGCGCGAATAACAAATTGATAAAAATAACGTGCATAGTGTGAAGGTTAACTATGTGGTGTGGGGATTAAAAAGAAATAATGGAAAGGATGGACCGACTTTTACAACTTTTACATCAAAAACTAGAGACACCAGTAAAGACCTTGTCGAAATAAACAAACACCTGTCACTTTTGACAGAACGCTCACGACGATTATGGTGTAGTGTAGAGCATGGTTCATGTAATCGTCAATATGGCGGTAGTTAAGACGTCATCGATGACGTAGCGTGGGCCATCGTTATCACGCTCACGGTGAAAGAGACCGACTGTTTCGCGCTAATATCGATTATGGCTTAATTGGGACCGCACTGCAATAGCGGTTCGGGCGCGTTCAGAACCTCGGTCAAAGACTACAATAAATACTGGGGCGCGTTCAGAACCTCGGTGAGAGCGCTCTCGTATTGCACATGGAGTGCAACTTTCCGAACCTCAGAGTATTAACTGTTTGTACCATGGTTTTCTTCTAATAAGTAGTGCATAATTTTCAAAACTATGAAAAAACTTGTTAAGGAATTGATTTCATATAGAAACCTCCTTTTCGTACTCTATGTAACAAATGTCTGTCTGTCGTCGAACGTCTAATGAAAATAATGTATTGTGTAAATATACATTTCTCATTTTATATAATATTAAATTTACGGATCTCGTTGTTATTTAACATGGTAGCAGATCGTCGGGATTTTTTTAAGAAGTAAGGCGATATACCTATGAATCCTGCTTAGCATTTTTCTTCTACGACTGGTTTATAAAATCGCGTGATGACAAAGACTGGTCGACCATCTCGTATAACTTTCCGCATACTAACTACACACAACAACATTCAATAGAGTTACACCCTAAAAACAAAAGACTTCAATAGAAATATGGTTTATTTTTACAAAAATACATAACCGCCTTCAATATGTACGAAATTGAAAATCCAGTGTGAAATTAATGCGAGTCCATATTAAAGGTATCAGGTTTCCAACAAAAAAATAATTGTTCAAATCGGTTTATAAATAACGGACTTCTGAGGTAACAAGTATTTAAAACAATAGAACCTAATTGCGAACCTACTCCTTTTAGATGTCGGTTGAAAATAAACTAAAAATAAAAAAAAGAATTGCCTATTTTTTTTAATTTGCTTTCAAACGATGAAACCGGTTTTGTATAAAGATATTGCGTCGAGTGTCATACAATATTATATTTAAAGAAAAGTCTAATTGAGAACCTACTTCTTTTTTGAAGTCGGTTAAAACACGTTGATAAACTATTATAAAAACGTACCCGTATTAACGTAACATATATACTAAATATTAAGATTACCCAATAATAGGGTAAACCTTACAGGCTTTACCATGGCAACACTTTCTATGTTCCAAGCAATAACCTTTATTTTTATTTTATTTATTTAAAATATTGCTTTCCAAGTTACTTACGTGTGAAATGTGATTCCATCCTTTTTTTATATTTTGATGTTTGTTTTAACACCGTTTCACGACACAATTCGGCATTTTGACTGGTAAATTTGTTGATTTACTTTACGTGTTGCTTCCACGCGCAGCTTAGTTCGACTGACGAGTCAAGGCGTAGTTTCGTTGTGCGTGTGTGTGTGTAATTGTGTATGTACACGGCGAGGCGTAGTTTTGCCGGCTTCACTTTTCTGTTCACAACATTCTGTCTTGACTTTTTTATTTGGTCTGAGACAACGAACTTGAAATAGAAAATGGCTTTCATGAAAAGGTAAGATTATCATTCCGATGGATGATGGATCATGTTTGATGGATTGGATAATAATAATTGGAAAATTAGAATGTTGAAATACTTACAGTATAAAAAATGCAAAGAAGTTGTAATGAGAGAAAAACGTGAAACGGATAAAATTAATGGATTGGGAAGAAATGGAAATACAGGCGACGAATTATATTTATAGTGGGATATCGAATAAGCAGTTGGAATATATATGTGAGCTAGATTCAGCGTATATGATAATGATGATATTTGATGAAATGTATCTTAAAAAATCAACCGATTTGCAAATTGTTTGTCGAAACAATCTGGAAAATCTTAAGTTGTAAAATTACTTGAACGTCAATGACTTCTTCGACGATTTTGAAAGGGACAAGACGAAAATTATGTCTAATGCCCATGTTGTACCTACCCCAATATCAGTTGGAAACTCAGTTCTCGAAGTTGTTGACGAATACATCTACCTTTTTTTTGTTTTTTTTTGTCCCGGGGAAATCTTTTATGGATACCACCTACCACGGGGAGGTAGATCTACCTGGGACAGACAGTCAAACTAGGTAGATCCAAATTCAAGAAAGAGGTTAATCGTCGAAAATCGTTCCGAAAATTACGCGAAGTCTTCTCGTCTAAAATACCTCAGTGCCTCAAGACAAGAGTCTTCGACCAATGTGTGCTACCAGTGATGACTTATGGCACTGAAACGGGTCTCTTACTATGGGCCTCATAGATAAGCTCAAAATCGCACAAAGAGCTATGGAGAGGGCTATGCTCGGGGTTTCTCTACGTGATCGAATCAGAAATTAGGAGATCCGTAGACGAACTAAAGTCACCGACATAGCCCAGAAGATTAGCCAGTTAAAGTGGCAGCGGGCAGGCCACATAGCACACAGAACAGATGGCCGATGGGGCCGGAAGGTTCTGAAGTTGAGACCACGGACAGGCAAGCGCAGCGTAGGTCGTCCACTGACAAGGTGGACAGACGACCTGACAAAGGTAGCAGGAAGACGTTGGATTCAGGCCCCTTCCAACCGGTCCTTTTGGAAATTACTGGGAGGCCTATGTTCAGTGGACGGCAAGGCAACATTATGTATTACATAACTATTTAACTTGACGAATGGCAAATGTACAAACACGTGAGTTCAAATTATAAAGTAAACAAAGAAGTATTAAAAACTCAGTTTCAGTGATATTTTGACAGTATTTTGATAGCAAAATAATTATTTAATGTATGAAATGATGTTTAGAATGATGTTTAATTGTTAAAAGTTTTCAATCTTATTTGAGTGGCAACATTCGCAAGCCGTAGCACGGCCATAGATATACTCTGATTAATGTATGGGCCATACAATAGCGATGGCAACATATAACAGATTACCGAATTTGACATGAGAAGCAGTACAATCGCAGAAGCGTTGCAGTAGAGTGGCAATTGCTCAGTAGCTAAGAGAATAGCGGCCCAGATATATCATTCAGCGTTAACTATTTAAGTCGTTTCCAAAATTCATATGATAACACTCATTACAGATACGCATTGCGAGTTCTTAAATATTTGTGTTGTGCTAGACATTTAAAATTGAACTATAACTCAGACTTTGATGAATGCTTGGACGCTTTCGTGGACGCGGATCTTACAGCGGATATAAATGGCAGGAAATCAACAACTGGAATTATAATAAGAAATTTTAATAACCTTATAATGTGGAAATCACAAAAGCAAAAGATTGTTTCAAGGGCATCTACTCACGCAGAGTATTAGGGGGAACCTGTCGTACCTTGGACACACCCAGTTTAATTTTTTTTTTAAATAGGTTGGCAGTTTTTGGCCTAAACTAAATTTCAACGTAATATAAAAGTATTACAGTTCACTATGAATAATAGTGAAAACCATGGACAATCGCCAACTTAATAAAAAAGTATATAAAAAAAGTAGCTCGAGGACCAAGGTACAACAGGGGTGATGTACCTAGGCCCCGTCCGTGTTGTACCTTGGTCACCATGTGGAATCAGAAAAATACTTACATTTATTGCAACTAATCAATGCTTTTTATTTATCAAATGTTATTAATTTATAATCAGTCAAATTTAACATGCAATAAAATATAGAAATAATAATTATAATTTATCTTATATTCAAGTATAAGATAAAAATTCTAAGTTTTTATCCATCTCTGGAACAACATAACATTCCCTTTTGGAATTTGTTCTCTTGGGTTTATTAATTTTTTCTTTTATGTCTGTCCATGGATATAAATTTAAATCTGGCTTTTCAGGCTACTTCCAATTTTCTAGAGATTTGTGCATAGACTTAATCAGAGCACCTTATGTATTAACAGAGTCTATTTTGCCAACAAAGTGTCCACCTTCGTAATAAAAAATTACGTAGTCACCAGCGTTGCAATTTGCAACCATGTCATCTTTACTTTCTTTGTTATCTTCTTCTTCTTCTTCAGAAGTGAATCCCCTGGTGAGTCTTGAAATTATTTTTTTCAATTTCATCTTCTCTTGTGTCCGACTCCCCTTTTAAAACTTTCCTCTTAACTTTCAGTTTTACTTTTATGACCTTCGTAACTTTTTTGGTGTTCTTATCCTTTTTTACCAGTTTCATTTGTTCTATTTCGTTTTTCTCTGGAGTCTCTGTTAATATTCTTGATTTTCCCTTTTGTCTACCTTTTCGGATTTCTTTTCTTGTTTCGGCTTTTGGGAACGGTCTTATCATGGTTGGAGACACTATTTTTGAGCAACTTGGTTGATTTTCTTGCACTGAGGTATCAATAACTTCGTTGGATCCCTGAATGGTTGGGGAAATACTAACCGAGCCACTTGGTCCGCTTTTTTGCATTGATGTATCAAGAACTTCGATGCATCCTTTATTTGTGTCTTCGAAAACACTCTTCTCGTTGGGATGATGCCCTTCAAGAAAACAATTTTATTGTCCTTTTCGCATTCTAAGGGGCGATTAGTGACATTAGACGCCAAAAACTCATGATCTTCAAAAATATTTTCATTTAGTGGGTGAAAGCCAGTGCTCTTGAACCCTTGAGAAATATTTGTGGGTGTAAAAGCTTTTCCAATTAGACTGGCTATGTTATATATTGTAAGAGGCTTGCTGATGTGGCCAGGTGTCAACATCAACTCATTTGCTGTGGTATTAAAATACTTTTTAAAAGGGCCAAACACAGTCTTATCCAATGGATGAAGCTTATGACTCGTATATGGATGGAAAGTGACCAAAATGACGCCGTTTGCTCTTGCTAGATCTATTGCGGCTATTTGAATATGACTCTCGTGGTTGTCTAGCAGCAAAATGACTGGTTGTTCTTTGGATGGCTTTACATAATCAATTAAAAGCTTGAAGAACTTAAAAAACATTGCTTCATTTGACCATCCTGAAGGATTAGCACCACCAATAGTTCCTTCAGGAGCTCCTGCTAACATATGGTACTTGAAATTGACTCGGGGAAATATTAGCATGGGCTGGATAAATCCACCTCCCGCATTTATAGCAGCTATCATCGTCACCGTATTACCGTTTTCAGCACTCGTCATCGCACTGACCTGCTTAACTCCTTTGGGAGAAAAAATTTTTGGTGGCACATGCACTGTCGAGTTTCCTGTCTCGTCTAGATTAGCTTTTAAGTTTGGGCATTTGGCTACCGCTACTTTGTAATTATTAAATATTGATTGGACATTTGTTTTATTAAAAGCCGTAGACCGAGCAAGGCTTGTGGATTCGGGCTTTCGTAAAGATAGCTCTTTTTCATGGCGTTTTCTAAAGAGACGTAGCCAATATTCCCCAGCCATTTGTTCCTTGTCCCATTGAAGCGGGTATTTTTTTTTAATTGATTACGGCAAATTCATAGGCTAACTTTTGTAATCAATAGATTCTCTTTTAATTTTCTCTTTACTACGCGGCATTTGGTCTGGAGCAAAATATTTATGAATTAATGTAAATTATTGATACATGTGAATAAGTTGAACCTCGGACCACTGACCAAAGTACAACGGCTATAAATGGCAACATCCCTAGCCATAGATGTATGAATAGACATGTATAAGTTTAGATAACATTCTACGCAAATCATTGCACTCCATTATATTCAGCAAATAAAATGTTACAGTGTGACTAGAAGGTAAATATGTAGGCTGAACATATATCGCATAGTTTAAAATATGGAAACAACAGAAAAACTTACTTATTAGTTGCAAAAATTTTCAATCACTCTTCGACACAATACGCCGAGTAATGGCCGTCTGAAACTAACTTCACATCTATCAACCGTAAATAATGTTCATTTGGGCATAGACAAACAGTTCTTTGAACAGCAGGAAAATTAAAAAAATGGGTGGTATTGAGGTAAAACGTGGTCTCATGGTACAACAGGTTCCCCTACGCTATAGCTGATTACGTGGAGGAAATTCTACCTATATTAGGTGTTTACTTAAAGATTTAGGCGTAGAAGTAAAAAAGCCGGTAAATATTTACGAAGATAATACTGGTGCTATCAGTTTAGCTAAAAACGGGAGGTTTTGTAAAAATTCAAAACACATTGACATAAGCTATCACTTCGTACACGACTATGAGAAGAAAGGTATAATCAATGTTAAGAAGATTGATACTACAGACCAGTTAGCATATGTTCCAACAAATCGTTATGTAAAACTAAGTTTGAACGCCTCAGAGATTTACTATGTGTTAAATAAAAGAGTGGATGTTTCGGACATTTGAAATTGTTAATTTTTATGTGGACTTGGTGTTAGTTTGATTTCTTTATTAATGTTGTTTCTCTATAAAATCAAGGGGGTGTGTTAAGGAATTGAATTCATATAGAAACTTCCTTTTCGTATTCTATGTAACAAATGTCAGTCTGTCGTCGAACGTCTAAAGAAAATTATGTATTGTGTATATATCCATTTCTATTAAATATAATATAAATTCACGGATCTCGTTGTTATTTAATACAACTAATCCTTATCTATATTGTTATAATATGACTTCATATTATATCATGGATTTGTTAATGGAGGATTAGTTTAAGCAATCAAATAATAAACATTATGTCATTTTAGAATAATATTGATTTGAGTTGATTGGAGTTTGTCCGGCTCAACGTCCGCTGCGAAACGAGGCGAACTCAATTAAAGTCCTTCTAATCTAATAGATACCGTTTGACGTTTGATACTCTTCAAGACAAAATGACTTTGTACAGGTGTAACTCACACAATTTCAATAATCTTCACCGTAAAACCATGGAATTATGACTTCCTTTCAAAGTTACGTAGTCTGGTGCATTTTTTTGTTTTTACGTAGTGTTGCGACTCTTCATATTCACTTTTATACGAATAATCGGTAAAAAATTACGAATAATCGAACTTATTAATAACTACTCGTATTGTGAAAACCTAAGAAATTACCCGCGTGGTGATGGATGATGATGATGAATCAATAGTACATTATGCAAGAAGTGATCGAAGGCGTAAATGGAGTAGAGATTGCAATAAACAACGCGCACGAATTTCATACGACGTTTTTCAACACACTTGCTTGAAAAAACATCAGTTCATAGTATCTTTTATTTATTAAAACAATAATTGAAAGTACAATTGTTAAAATTAAAGGTTAACGCTTTGCTATTAAAATCTTTATTAATTATTTTGCTCTTGGGTGACTTGAATAAATGTTGGAGATTGCGGATGGTTCTAGTAGGGAGTAAGAAAAAGTGTTTCATCCTTAGTATAAGCAGATACTAAACCGGGTTTGACATCGAAGGACGTTGAAGGAAGCGGTTCTCGACATATTTTTTTGGGTTTTGGTTCTAAATTGATGTCGTGGGTTGTCCTGGCGCTTATGTTAACTTTATTTTGTGTAGAGTCTTCTACATACGATTCTGCCACTGTTTATATTGTTTTTTTTTATTTTTAATGTAAGCAAATCAGCTCCTGAATCAACCAATAATGTGGCTGACGTTCGCCTAAAGCTATGTCCTGTATATGATTCTGCATCTGGTAAACCTAGAAACTTTGCGATTTGTTTCGGCATGGCACCAAATTTATTTATTCCAATGCATTGACCTATACATTTACCTTTGATTGTTTTGAAAAAATCAGTCAATATTTTCTGCCTCAAAATCTGTCTCATTTTCACACTCGTACGGGAATGAAAAGTAAAAAGCACGCGTTCGAAATACGCTGCATTTTGATTCTTATTACCGTTCAAAATAAGAGTCCCTTTTCTAGTAGGTGTGTTGAAAATATTATAGCTTACGTTACTCAGACATAATGAAGCTTTCTATTCGTCAATTTTTTTTTACGATCGGTAAATAAATTTGATAAAATTTAACGAATTTTGACGATAACCCTAGCATGGATAAATTAAATAAATGCATCATATTTTCGGATGCTCCTAGTTGTTAACAGGACATTTAGGTAACAATTTCCATTTCGAGCTAAGGATATGTTGCACACTAATTTGAATATTAGAGAAATTCTTTATAGAGATTTTAGCTGTCTTTGGAAGTAGTTTTAACTAGGATGCCAGGCCATAGCGTCATTAAAGGTAATGAAATTGCAGATAATTTTGCTAAGCAGGCTACTGATTTGGGAATCTTACTGCAACTGTTTTTCTCGCAATTTACGTAGGTAACTCTGCAAAAGTGCAGTTAAGTGACAATGGTCGAATATTTTGGAATCGAACAAGAATGATCTAAGGTAGAAATTATGGCTTAATTCATCCCACCATACCTTCAAAACTTTGGTTTTTTAAGTTTTAAAAATGCTGAGAAATGTTCACTTCCACCGTAATTCGTTCGCGCTTAGATCACGTTTGTTCTCCCGTGTTTCTTGCTAAGATCAGGGTCAGGGATCATTCGCTTTGTGAGTGTGGCCTAGATGACGGTACTTTAAATCACATTTTCTTTTCATGTCCTAAGTTAAGTTGTTTTTTGTATGACAAGCTAAATTCTGATATCCCTAGACCTACTGATATTAACTCTCTTTTGTCGCTTGTTTTTACACCTTTTATTTATATGTTATGTAATTTTATTAAAACCTATAATATAGGTACGTTTGTAAAAGCGAAACAAGTTTTTAATACTTTTGATATTCATATTACTTTCATTTGATTCCGTACCGTACATTGGGGGAGTACAAGGGCAAAATATCTGTCAACAACCTTTGAGTGCAAGAACATGACACTGGCAGAGTAAACAGAGCAGAGTAATGTCTTCCAATCCAACGTTAAATTTAAAAGCCACATAAGAAGTAGAAGAAGAAGTAGACGTCCTGAACACGGGGGTTTCACTTCCTTAAGCCCATCACACACGACTAAGATAATATATATTATAGCGTCGAATATAAAAGCTATTTTAACTTTACCCACTACACACGGCGCAAATACTATAATATATAGCAAGCGTACATTCTATCGGAGTCCGTCTCGGGAGCCGCACGTCTCGATCGTTCACACTGTAATATAGAGAGTGTTCATATTTTTTATTTTGAGATGATTCGTAATTTGTTGCTAGAAACACAGTTCCTCAGATGATGATTGGGACTGTGAATATGATATAACCGTCATACTAGCTAAAAGTAGCTCTATTAGTTTTTATTGTGAAAATATAAATTTGTTCGGTAACACAGGACCAGACGGCCATTTACTGCAACGGTTTTGTATTTGATCTTAAGATCAGTATCGGACATGATCTTAAGATGTCTTCATGATCTGCAGTAGTCTTAGCGTATGTTAACATACCGTTCGAATATCGGTGGTATCTTAAGCTACTCTAAGGTAAAATATTATAGTATATTCACCGTGTGTGGTCGCTCATTGAATTATATGGTGAGCGATATGTCCGAATCTGCTCTAAGATAATTTATATTTTATAGTATCTTCATCGTGTGTGATGGGCTTTACTGCCCTGTGGGTCTTAGAAAGATTTTGTCTATGGTTGAGCCACCACGCATGACAACTCCACAGTTATCTATGATTTATTAAATGGTGGCTTCGTTATCTTCATTTCTATTAGAGCAAAGAGTTCGCATAATCTCATATCGTTGTCTAATCATCATTTGTTTGAGAGTTGTCATTGATTAACGGACGTATATCAATGGTGAAAATTACTATGAGCTAAATTATATTTTATTATCGTGTTTCTATTCCTATAATATATGTTTATACATTATACACATATATTGTGTAACTTCATTGTACGTTGTCGGTGAGCAAAAATAATCCTGCTCAGGTTATGTGGCAATTCGATGGTTCATGAAAATCGGGGGTAAACAGTATTATGGTTACAGAAGGTAAAGTTGCAAGCACAACTTCGAGCGGCGAACGACTGGATAGATCGCAGCCAGCACACGATGCGGGTATGAGTCTAACATACATAGAGAAATTAGATGGAAACTCATTTTACAATACACGGAAATTCATGATCGAGTGTAATGGCGACCTGTGGAGTACACTCATACGACACTGGTGAATTTTGATAAGGCATAAAGATAGACTAAAAAGCAAGAGCGAGGACATGTTTGATGATATAATCACATTGCCTGGTTCATGTGTGATATGCAAAAATAGCAAAGGAGTCATGGTAAGTTTTAAGGTCAGCTTTTGAAGAAAATGGTCTAAATAACCGCTGCAGACTTTTGTCAAATCTACAAGGCTTAGCGAAATTTGTTCAACCAATGAGACTTGCAATGGAAAACTCAAATATAGAGTTGACTATATACTATGTGAAGACCAAGCTGTTACAAATGCAGGATTCATACAGTGCAGTGCAGATCCAAGTACAAACAGCAAAGATACTGCACTATTAACGGATAAACCACACTAAGCAAGAAATCTCTACAGAAAATACACATATTATTGAATAATTTAATTTAATCTAGTCATGATATTATGATATAATTAAATTTAAGAAATGATAACTTATTGTAAAATTTACGTTAATAAACCTTCTATTAAACACCCTTGTTTTAAGGTATTACCTGATACCTATTAGCCCAGATTTTCTTTAAAACTCTTTTATTACCAATGTAAACACATGTTCCATGCCTTAAAAAACATTACTGATACCTGTTTCACATAATCATGACTAATATGTACGTATTTACAGTTATTTAATACATATTAATTTATAGTTAGGTACGTACCTAAATACCAAAACGAAAATGTTTAATTAGAAATTGTAATCATGCATGTTTTGAATCATTGTAATCATGCATCTCACAAATTATAAGTGCTTTCAATATGTAAGGTAAACAATATGTATTACTCTTAATAATTTATCTTTGTTATTTTAGAGTGTGTTCTTCAATAAATGGATTAAATTATTTTAAACTTGATTTTTAATTTCATAAACCCTGGTTTACTTAACAATATTTTAATAGATTAGATAGGAACGCTTATTGCTACCTCGATATCAAACAGCACATCCCTATTTATTGATATCGATACCCACGCGCTCGTCTTCCACGTCCCTAATGCGTTCCGCGTCACTAATGTCACACATGGAAGACGAGCGCACGACTATTAACCGTCAAATGGATGGCACTGAAAAGTTAAACTTCCCGCTAACGTTCCTTTGTTTGCTTTAGTGATTGCCATGCCAGACAGAATATATCTATAGAATTAGATATATTCTGATTAATCTATGGTCCTTAACGCGCGCGCCTCACTTTAAAATAAAATCTTTAATAAAATTTCAGACTACATAGCGGTTGGTACATAGTGAATAAAATTATAGTTATTGGACACTATACAGTTTATTCTAAATTAATCTTAAAGTCTGGATATTATCATAAAATATCTAACCTACATACAATCTTATCAACGATAACCTACAACTTGAAAACCCAAGCAGCTGAGCTGAGCTGAGCCTTGTAAAATTATCTAGCAAATCAAACCATGGACGTAGAATATGAAAAGAAAATAGCTGAGGTCAAAAGTAAAATTAAAAGCTTTCCTGACTTTCCTTTAAAAGGAATTTTATTCTGGTGAGTTTAAAGCATCAAATTAATTTATTTTCTTTCGTAGCTCTAACCTATAGAAATAAAACACCCTTTGATTGCTCTATTTTTTCACTGTTTCCAGAAGGCTATGCACAATTTGAATGCTAAATTTGCGCTTTGTATGGTGATGGCAAAATTCACTGTCCAGAACAGTCTGAGACCAACTCTGCACTAAGTTCATGAGATAGATTTAAAATTCTAATTTCACTGTAAAATACAATTTTCCTAATTCCGTCTTAAAATGTTTAAAAAAAATTGTCTACTAACACACCACATTCATATTTTTTGTTATTCAAATTTCAATAGTAGTGTTTAACCTTTTGCGTCCCAGAGACGTAAATATAATGTCAGTATCATTCATAAATCTTTTGTTTTAATTATCACGGTATTGGAAGGATTAATAACCAAAGTTAGTGTCTTACTAATAATGAATAGTCCAGTCAAATTACGATAAAGAATGGCCATAATTCTGAATGTTGTAGATTTTTCTGAAATCGTTAGAAAACACACCTACCAAACCATGTTAAATATTAGGATGGTTTTAATCAGCAAAATTCAAAGAAGTTGGAATACTTTATTGTATTTATGAATAAAGGCTTCCTTTATGTATAATGCATTACAATAAAAAAAAGTTGTGTGATGTATGAAACCTGCATGTCTGCCTTGTCGAAAAGATTTCACTGGACTATAACTGAATCTTTCAGGGACATATTTTCAGCTATATCTGATGGTGGCACATGTCAGCTGTTACAACAACTTCTTGTTGAGACAGTCCGCTGTAAGTTCCCTGATGTTCAAGTAGTGATCGGGCTGGAGTCCCGAGGGTTCCTGTTTGCATTTTCTCTGGCTGCCGAGTTGAAGGTTGGCTGCATTCCAATTAGGAAGAAAGGGAAACTGCCGGGTGATGTTGCCTCATATAAATATGACCTGGAGTATGGATCAGTAAGTTATTAATGATAATAAAATATAATATTTTTGGATTTGTAGACAATTTTCAGTGTTCTGTATAAAACTAGAGGACTATATTATATGTTGTTTATCAAATTTTCTGTTTTATGGGCTTTATCTTATTATTATTAGTTTTGCTTTGTGGGTTTTGTGGGTGAGCCACCACTAAGGCACTACTACTAGTACTAGTACTTTTTAAACTTTTGCAAACTGAATTAATGTTTATTTGACACTAGCAGGCGCATACATACATCAAACTAACAGTACTTTTGACTAACCTCAAAGTTGCAGCTGAGTTGCATTATCTGAGCAGACTCTCGTGGGTCCAGTGGTTAATACCTACAATGCAAAAAACCTATATAGTAAATAATCCACATCTCATATTCTCTACTTCGCAATATGACTACATCGCATAATGACATAGCAGCAAAATGCCTACTTTTTGAAAATAGGTACAGTTAGATATGAAACTATTAACACACTGGCCACATAAAAACACACAAGGAAAATCTGTCTGGCTGTTAATTCCAACTGTCATGTTGAAGTATGCCTGGTATGGTGACTGTCTAATTTCGTGTAGAGCTATTCTCTGTTACATCGATTCAATTGATAATAGTCTAAAATTTATAACGAATGAAAAGGGAAAACCGGCTCTTCTTTAAGATAGACTTCGATATAATTTTGCAAAAAATAATAAAAACGGATGCCTACAGAGATGTGTCAATGAAAATAAATGTTCAGCAAAAGTGACTATGGATAATATAGAGAAGATTATTATTATTTAAAAATATAAATATATTTTATTATAGTATATTATTAGGTATTTAAATATATAATTATTATTTAAATATATAGAAGATTATTCACAAAGTTCTCACATTTGCATTACATCATGGAGATAATGAAATAGCTTTGATAATGGATTCTTATCTGCAAGAAGTATGCAGCAACATGGAACCGGTGAAGAAAATATTGTTTTAAAGTATCAAAAAGCAATTTGTTAGCTCGTCATAAAGAATGGGGTTAAATAATTGGTGGTAAAAATAATGATTAATAATTTATATAATGGTTAATAATGAAGAATAATTTATTAACTAACCACATGTGCTCATACCGAAAATTATTATTTTGTTATTTTGTTTCAAAACTGCAAGAAAGTAAGGAAAGTTTTGGGGAAATAAATGTTTCTTTGATGATGGAACCTTCAAAAGATGTCCAAAACCTTTTCATATTTTTTTTCTGTTCATGTGGATGTAATTATTTCTACCAAGTCCATAATAAGATATCGTGATCATCATTTACGCCTTACTGCCAAATAAAACTGAAGCCACATACAAAAAGTTCGTTTCTTTGATTAAAGAGAAACTCAATTTCCCTATTGGTAAATTCAAATTGGACTTTGAACAAGCTCCTAAAAACGCATTTAAAACAGTATTTCCATAGGCAGTCGTAACTGGATGCTCTGATTCCTCAGCAGCATTAATTTTATTTTTATATATAGGTATTACGAAAAGAATCACGGCTTAAAGATATTGCCATTAAAAATTATTATTACAACCAGTTTGTAGATTGCGACGTCATATACAGTTCGACAAAATGTATAACAATGAACTCCCCTTAACCAACAGATTATTACAATTTAGTTAAGAATATTGTAAGAATACGGAAGCAAATTCTTCACCAATCGTGAATTATTCGCCAACATGTAGTTTTAACTGCATGTAGTATTTTAGTTAAGTATTTAACATGGTATGTTGATTCTAAGAATGAATAAATGTTATCTATCCGAGTGATTTTTATTCTTGACTGTAACTTTGAAAAGGTAGACATTTTCCTACTATGTTATTATATGATGTAGTAATAATGCGACGTAGAGAATATGTGGATTATTTACTACATAGGTTATTTGCATTTTAGGTTTTAACAACCAGACCCCTTAATAGCTAGCTGGTTGAAGCATTTTTATACTTAATATAATACTAGCTTCGCCCTGTAGTGTATATTTACATGATGATTGCGACGAAAAGTATCCCATGTCTTTGTAAGAGAAAAAAGTATCCATTCAACCGTTTAGGTGTGGTAAGGTAGCAAACATAGAGTTTCAAACATTTTTATAGTATTAGTATGGATGTGTTTAAATTGGAGGGACTTTATGTACCAAGTATTTATGTGGCAGATATTCCTAAAATATATATTTAAAATTAGGGGAACCCTGCACAAGATTGGAGCTACGGACAGCCCACTATGTAGAGGCTGTCTGCAGAAAGACGAGACTGTGGAGCATGTGTTGCTGCACTGCAGGGCTACGGAAGATATTAGAGTAAAAACAGGACTACTGGAGGTCCACTCCAGAACGCAAGATGCATCATCAGCATCATCAACGTTTGTTCATACAACATCTCAATCTACACTGGAGCAGTTGTGCCAGCGACACAAGGCCATACTCCGCTATGTGAAGGAGTTAGGCTGGCTTGAGTAAATGCTGGCAGGGGGGAATGCACAAAACACCCCAAGCGGGACGTCAGTGCAGGCCTCATCGCCCCCAAAACGAATAAGAATAAGATAGGGGAACCCTACAGAAGTAACATGCTTTTTACCGAGTTCTGTTTTTGCTCTATCATACAAAGTAGTGAAGCACCAAGTACTCATTTATTACTCTTTACTCTGCATAGTTATTATTCACTATCGACCCATGTGCTTAAACATATAATTAGTTTTTTAAGAATTTCATTTAAGAATAAAATTTGTAAAAGTAAAGTTAAAAGTACTAGTAGTAAAATTTTACTTTATACATTTCAGGATGTATTCGAGATCCAAAAGGACGCTGTCAGACCTGGTCTCAAGTGCCTCATTGTTGACGACCTGATAGCAACTGGCGGAAGTATAGCAGCAGCTGTTAAACTTATACAACTATGTGGAGGAGATGCGATGGGCTGCCTCCTAGTTTTGGAATTGGAGGGATTGAGTGGACGGAAAAACATTCCTGATGGTATACCTGTACATTCCTTGATTAAGTATGATTAGTGTAGTTAGTATTCCTGTTTTGTGCAAGTTTAATGCATAAGGTCATTCAGTCAGAAAGCCAAATCATTTTTATGTACAAAATATAATGTAAGGATCATGAAAATCTTTGTGTTACATGTGTAGACTATTCTAAAGACTACTTATTATCCTGTCCTATACCTAACTAGGTTGGTATGGTCTATTGAACTGAACATTCCAATATTTCGTGAAAACAACAGTTAACTTTAAAATATATAAAATATAACTAGTAGATTTTATTTTATCATACTTACCTAACATAACTATTGTAACTGTTAATATAACGTAAATATACTCTATTCATATATCGTCGACACATAAAACACCACTAAATAGCACAAAATAACTTCAAAGAGAATATATGATAACTTATTTATATTTTAATATTTTTACACATTTTACAGAAGTGACAAGCAAGACAAGAAATTCATATAGATGTCAATAATTCAAACAAAGCACATATTCCTTATTCATGAAAGTTCAACCTTCTTAACACAGCTCCTTAAGTTTCATAACAATAACAACTATAACAATAACCACAAAACTATAAAATAAAAAAAACCAGAATAACTTTAAAATATTATCCTCTAATGGCCTAACATAAATCTCAATAAATATTAAACAATTTTCTGAATTTTTGAAATTTAATCTTACCTAATGCTTTCTTTAATATATCGGCCAACTGATCATCTGTATTTATTTTAGTAACATCAATAACTTTCTTTCGTTCATAATCATTAACAAAATGATAGCTCACATCAATGTGTTTTGAGTAATGGATATGACACCACTGTTATCTTCATAAATCTTTATCGCTTTCGAAATTTGAATGTCCCAATCAGCTAGTATCCATATCACTGGTAAAACTTCTGTAACACAATTTGCTAATGCATAATACTCGGCATGGGTTGATGCTCTCGAAACAATCTTTTGTTTTTGAATCTTCCATGATATTGGATTATTAAAAAGTCTCAGCAAAATACCGCTTGTCGATTTTCTGTCATTTTTATCTGCTGCCCAATCAGCATCTAAACAATCCGCGTCGTAGTTTAATACCATTTGACGAGTATGATATAAATATTTTAAAATCCTCAAAGCATATTTATTGTGTTATTCTATTAGTGGTGTAGTAGTATAGTGAGATTTCAAAATTGTCACAAATTTGAAATCTACTCAGATAATTGACACTATATGAGACATCTGCTCTAGTTCCACCTAGAACATAATATAGCAAAGCTCCAATTATATTTCTGTATCTCAAGTCATAATTTATTTCTCCAGGTTCAATCGATAGATTTTGTTCCATGGGTAAACACCCATATTTTTTGCTGTCTATAACATTATACTTTTCAGCTATCGATTCTATGTAAATGCACTTACTCAACGTCATTAAATTTCGGTTCATATTTAATATCAATCCCTAGATAATGTGTTATGTTTCCTAAATCTTTCATCCGGAATTTGTTACTCAGCATTTGTTTAACATTTTCAATAGTATTTACTTTTTCGGCACATATCAAAATATCATCAACATACAGACATTTGTATACTTTTTTCCATTGATATATCCTTTATATAAACAGTAATCGTAATAAGATCTTTCAAAGTCAATGCCAAGCTTGTACTCATTAAAACACTCATACCAATATATTGGGCTTTCCCGTAATCCATAAAGAGCCTTCTTCAATTCAATACTTTGTTATTTCCAATTTCATATCCATGTGGAGGGTATATATACACTTCTGACTTTATTGTCCCGTTCAAGAAAGCTGTCTCTATGTCCATGCAATGAATGTTCCATCCTCTAACACATGAAGTTGACATAAGGGCTTTTGTAGTGGTCATTCATGCCACTGGTGAGTATACATCTTTATTTTCATTATAGACTTGCTGAAATCCTCTAGCCACAACTCTTGCTTTGTATCTTCCATTTGGTTTAATTCGATAAATCCATTTCACTTCAATAACATTTTTATTCTTTGGCTCATCAACAATCTCCCATGTTTCATTTTGTTCTAAGCTATTAATCTCTTCTGCCATGGCAATTCTCCACTTATTCACCTCCTGGCTACCAATCGCCTCCTCATACATTTCTGGTACATTTACATTACATACATTTACATTACATACATTTACATAAACTACATGATCATCAAATTTTGCAGGTAATTTCCTCTCTCTTTTTGAACGACGTGTTGTACACGCACCTCTTACACATTAGATTTCTGTTTGTTATTTTCGTCATCTTCAACAGTATCATAAAATTCATCGTCATTGTCGCTATGTAGTTTTGACTTGATGACTTCTTCATCACTCTGATCTCTAGTTTCTTCATTTTCTGTAGTCACTTGTCTTTTATCTTCTTTTTCAACTTCTGTTTGTCTTTCCTCGTCATTTTCTGCATCATCTATATCTTCATTTCGGAAAGTTATCACCTCTGCTTTGGGCTTGATAAAAACTACGTGTCGACTGACTAAAATCTTGTCATCTACCAAAACTTTGTCCCCTGTATCAGTATAACCAACTAATATTCCTTTTACGCCTTTTGGGTTTAATTTTGATGTCCTTTTCTCCTCAGGTACTCGAACATAGCATTTGCTTCCATACAGTCTTAAATATCTCACGTCCGGCTTCCTTCTGTAGAATATTTCATATGGGCTTTTCTTTTCTGCTGTGTTTGTCAGTATCCTATTTCCTAAGTAAACTGCAGTTAGTACACATTCGGGCCAGTATCGTTTATCTAACTTAGCTTCAGCCAATAAACATCTAGCTCTATCCATGACCGATTTGTTAAATCTCTCTGCGACTCTATTGAGTTCATGCGTATAAGCTGGTCCTGTGTTTAAGTATATTTCATTCTCTTTTAAATAATACGAGTAGTAAAAATTTCTATTAAAATACTCTCTTCCATTGTCACTACTTATTTCTTTAATTCGTTTTCCTGTTTGGTTGTACATTCTATTTGCATATTGCTTGAAACATTCCAATACTTCACTTCTTTTTTCATATTCGGAACGTAATAAATATCGTCAACTACAATTCTATGCGAATGACCTTTCGCATCGTCACAAACCATCACAATACTACCTTTCTTTTTTGACAATAACGCAAAACCATCACCTACTTTAATGTTCACTGGTGTATCTAAATCTTTATACTCACTAAAATATCTGTTATCGTTGACAATGTGATCACTACAGCCGCTATCAAGGAGCCAAGCAATAGTATTGACTTCAGCCGTTTGTACCTCCACGTTGAATCGTGCCGTTGAGCTGCCTGGTTTAGTATATGAAGTGTTAACTTGATTGCTGTAACCTCTAGAGTATCCTCTGTGACCTCGATGCCCTCGTCCACCTCGACCGCCACGCCAATTTGCACAACGCCGATTGGTTTTCAATTTTGGGCAATCCCTCCTAAAGTGACCTTCCTTATGACATTCATAGCATTTTTTGATTCCTCCTTTCCTCCTCCATCCTTTAGCTAGGTACATGTCATCCAGTTTTTTATCATACTACTGTATGCAGAATTTTCACCCATAATTATGTCCAGTTGTGCGTTAGTTACGTTATTAACTATATAGTTCAGGGCCTTCAAATTAATTTTTGTCCAATTTTTTCCTGTTATGTTCTCTGGTTTGACTTCATTTGCTATCGCCTTCTCACAATTTTTCAATTCCAGCAATAATTTTAGCAAAAAAATTCCATTTATCGTAACTGGTTCCATAAAAAATCGGCAGTCTGAATTCACCTTTTTCCTCCATCGTCAGAAGGATTTTTAACAAACTTTGCAGCGATCTTTCAACCACGCTCTGCTACCATGTTAATATAACGTAAATATACTCTATTCATATATCGTCGACACATAAAACACCACTAAATAGCACAAAATAACTTCAAAGAGAACCTTCTTAACAGTAACGACGCGATACATCATGTGTATTTGTGTGTACATCCATACACACAAATAAACAAAAGAGTATTCGTATAGTAAGCGTGAACTGTGAACATGTCACGCTTCGGCGTACAAACTATGAATTATCTGTGTCACAGTTGCCCTAGATAAATAACAGTTTGTGCTGTTCCACGTGAACGACACGTTACACTTACGCAGTTATTCGTGGTAGTTCTACAGATCTAGGCAAAAGGCCCTCAACTGCGTTAAGCGGTAGCCACGTGCGGACGAGCTCGGTGTAAACTGGCAAGTCTTTCATATAGACATCGGATTATACCGCAATTGATGTTCCATGACTTGGGTTGCAGTAGGGAGATTTGGGGGCCGAAATAGCCTGCTCCAACACAAGTTACACATTAATTTCTGCAAGTGCACATTTTCTTTTCCTCACTGCATCATGATTGTCACACCTAAGGCATGACACAGTAGTTGTGGTCACACTATAGTCAAAAGGGACCTTCCTAAAATGGGAACTAGCAGAATGGGACATGATATCATTAGGTGTTTGGCAATAGATTTTCTAATGTAATGTAGTTACTGACCTAAACTCTTCCTCTTCGTAGGATGTTTTAAAGAGAAATACACCACTGCTTAGTTTTTCTACTTTCAGAATCAAAAGTAAAAATTCTCATGAGTCAGTTCTTCAACAGCATAAGGTGTTCCGGTTTTTTTGCTGTTTTAATCAGAGTAATGTACTGGTCTGGAACGTAAATTGGAGATGATTTCAAAGCTCTTGTAATGTTACGTTGGATGACAGAATGTACACTGTCCCCTTCATTCTGGGTGTGCCCTTTAACCAAAAACTTATGAGTTATACTCTTGATGTTAGGCAATACCCGAGTCGCATATTGGTACATTACCAGCATGTATTTATTTTTTTGTTGGCCACAGCAATTATCACTATAAAAAGTGACATCACAGGGTATGGTGGCATTATTATTGAGTTTTTTTAAATACATAAAAACACAAGAGCCAATTTCATTAATACCTCGGGCTCCTTCTCCTTCATGCCATACATAACAAGTTGTGTTTTTTGTACCAAGTTCGGTTATTGTGAAATTAAGTAGATTCAATTTAGAGGTGTAATAGAAATTAGACACATCACCCCTTGGACAGGGCATCACTGCTTGGAGATCGTACACAGCTACTACGTAAGAGTTACTGACAAGCTCTTTGTCTTTATCCTTTTCGGCTCTAGCAAGAGTTTTTTGCTTTAAATGCTCATCGTATATACCCTGTAGTAACGATTTATCTTCAGCGTTTTGGTAGGCCATGCAGTCTTCGCATTGGTCCTTCTTAGGTTGCCAGAACGATAAATTAAAATCATACATAAATATGTTATAGTACCCTTGATATGAAACGTGTGGCGCACCCTCAGATTTACATTTGTCTACGTAATGCCTATGTAGTGCAGCAACTGTAAGTCCACCCTCAATATACTCCCGAGTCGATCGTGCTCTACAGTAGTGACTCTCTATGCGGGGTATAGAATTAATGTGCGCTTTGACACCATCGGTTAGGTCTGAGTCAAGTTTCTTATGGTTGTTATGTTTTCCCCTGTTATCTGTAAGGTGTACACCAGTTTCAGATTGCTTCTGGATAACGGTTCTTATAGAGGTGTCAGAGATCGCAAGAGTATTCATGAAGAATACTTTACACACCCGAGTCTTTTCATAATTTCTAGTCAGATAAAACGTGCGATTGTAATTTTTGCGACTGGTACCTTCACGAAGGTATCTATATTTTGGTTCGATCTTTGTCATATGATTGTGAACGAACTGTCGTTGGATTTCCAGATTACCGCTCTCCCAGAACTTTTCAAAAATAAGTTTTCTTTCTTCCAAAGTAAACTCTGTAGAACATTTTGATTTACATTTACTGGAACAAACAGGACCCATTTTTTTGGCTTCAAAAAATTTCTTGGACTTGGACATAGAAGTATAAGACAAACCCTTGTTTTTCAATAGCTTACTTTGATTTTGTTTCCATAGGAGCGGTTCGGCTTTTCTTTTACGAGACCTTTTGCGTGATTCAACATCAACACTAGGAGACTGCTCGCCCACACTAGATGGTTGCTCGCCGACGCTAGAAGGTTGCTCGTCAACGCTAAGTGGCTGATAATCAAATCTAGATGATGAGTTAATGTCAAATACCTCCTGATTCTCCACAGCTGATTGTGGAAAGTCTTGAATATCAGATAACATTGCTTGTGGTTGCTCATCATCGGAATCTGGCTGGGCTTTGTGGTTTTCAGAAAATGGATCTTCATAGGTGGGATCTTTGACACTGTCTTCGGATGAGAAATCTTTTGTGCTATTTCTGGAACGGGAGCTACTTGAAGAACTAGAACTGGAGCTGCTAGAAGAGCTTGAAGTTTCATCACAGGAAGAGTCACTATCTGAGTCCGTTTCTTGGATGATTAAAGGTGGTTTATTAATATTTCTGCCATTTGGTGGCGTCATTTGAATATCTTTATTGTCTTCATCGGAGTTAAAAATATCTAAAGAAAACTGACTATCCGGTATAGAATTAGTGTCATTATCATCAAATTGTATGGCACTTGAGTTCATTTCACTTGGTCCTATTATTGACGGAGATTGTGGTTCTTCTTGAGGGTCATTTATAGGTTCTTGAAGGCCATTTATAGATTCTTGAGGGCCATTTATAGGTTCGTGAGGATCATTTATAGGTTCTTGAAGGTAATTTATAGGTTCTTAAGGGCCATTTAAAGGTCTTTTAAAGATCTGTTTAAACTATAACATTACCCCATAAAACTAAGAAAAAATGTACAGAAAACAATATAAAAACGAAATATTACTATTTATTTAAAAATAATATCTAATAAGAAATGAATTTCAAATACAAATATACCATATTTCGAAATATGGTACTTTAGCATATAGAAAGAAAAAAAAATTATAATTTACTAATGCAAAACTAACTTCATTCAAATGTGGCAGTATTTTATATATATTTATGACAAAATATCTAATTATTAAATGTTATACTAACTTCTTTAAAAATATTGTACTATTGCTCATAAAAACTATAAAAAACTTACGTGTATGTGATCTGCAATACGAAAATATTTTTGAATGTGGTACTTTTTAATATATATTTCCACTACATCTCACGCGGTTATTTGGAATGTGGTAGTTTTTCACAAAAAATACGTGTGCTCTCGCCGAACGTACGTTGACAACTGACAATGCTGTACTTTTGCACGGAACACAGCCACAGAATCGGTATAGAACAAAAGTGACGTTCGTGCGTTTAAGGTTGTTTTTGACCGTAAAACGACGGCTGTCTTAGTGAAACTTTATAGTTTAGTCGTTTAAGATTCATTTTATACAATAAAAACAGATTTTAAATTTTTTGGAATATGTTACTTTTGTATTTAAGTAGCGATATAAAATATAACTGGTAGATTTTATTTTATCAAACTTACCTAACATAACTATTGTAACTGTTAACATAACGTTAATATACTCTATTCATATATCGTCGACACATAAAACACCACAAAATAGCACAAAATAACTTCAAAGAGAATATATGATAACTTATTTATATTTTAATATTTTTACACATTTTACAGAAGTGACAAGCAAGACAAGAAATTCATATAGATGTCAATAATTCAAACAAAGCACATATTTCTTATTCACGAAAGTTCAACCTTCTTAACACAGCTCCTTAAGTTTCATAACAATAACAACTATAACAATAACCACAAAACAATAAAAAAAAACAAAATCCAGAATAACTTTAAAATATTATCCTCTAATGGCCTAACATAAATCTCAATAAATATTTAACAATTTTCTGAATTTTTGAAATTTAATCTTCCCTAATGCTTTCTTTAATATATCAGCCAACTGATCATCTGTATTTATTTTAGAAACATCAATAACTTTCTTTCGTTCATAATCATTAACAAAATGATAGCTCACATCAATGTGTTTTGAGTTTTTACAAAATTTTCTATTCTTTGTAATGGATATGGCACCACTGTTATCTTCATAAATCTTTATCGCTTTCGAAATTTGAATGTCCAAATCAGCTAGTATCCATATCACTGGTAAAACTTCTGTAACACAATTTGCTAATGCATAATACTCGGCATGGGTTGATGCTCTCGAAACAATATTTTGTTTTTGCGTCTTCCATAATATTGGGTTATTAAAAACTATTATGACAATACCACTTGTCGATTTTTGGTCACTTTTATCTGCTGTCTAATCAGCATCTACATAAGCATCTAAACAATCCCCATACTCTGCGTCGTAGTTTAATACAATTTGACGAGTATGATATAAATATTTTAAAATCCTTAACGCATATTTATAGTGCGATTCATTGTAACAATTTTGAAATCTACTCAGATAATTGACACTGTATGAGACATCTGCTCTAGTTCCACTTGCAACATAAGCAAAGCTCCAATTATATTTCTATATCTCAAGTTATAATATTCTCCAGGTTCAATCGATAGATTTTGTTCCATGGGTGTTTCATATTTTTTGCTGTTTATAACATTATACTTTTCAGCTATCGATTCTATGTACATGCACTTACTCAACGTCATCTTCTTAAATTTCGGTTCATATTTAATATCAATCCCAATTAATTTCTGCAAGTGCACACTTTCTTTTCCTCACTGCATCATGATTGTCACACCTAAGGCATGACACAGTAGTTGTGGTCACACTATAGTCAAAAGGGACCTACCTAAAATGGGAACTGAATATATTGAATATATTTTATTGAATATAACAACAACAAACATCGCTTAAACACAAACTATCCTTAAAACTTATAATAATAACAAACTTTTTATACAGAGAGGAATACATTGATACCCAAACTAGGTGAGACCTGTGGTATGGCATACCAATGCCCAGGAACTAGCAGAATGTGACAGCTTCAGGATATCATTAGGTGTTTGGCAATAGATTTTCTTATTGAGGATGGCAGCATGTACATACAAATTGCCTTACCACCATTGCATGGTTTGAGGTCATGGATAGAATAATAAATTAAATTATTAAAGCTATACCTGCAGAAGTAGACGGAAATGTGGCTCTGGAATTTGAATCTATGGTATTTTTAATAATTTATTGATTCAGGCGGAAACCCATTATCAAAAAACGATATTAAAAAATATTTAGTGACACTTCCGCTGAAAAAAAACCAATGATTTTGGCCTATTTGGGGGTAGCGAGGCGAGACGCAACCGCGAGCGTTCTGAACTCTCTTTCAGAAAGACCACCGGATGTGGTTGAAACTATAGTCGGAAAGATCTGACTTTTTTACGTGAGTGAATCCCGTTTTTTATATTAAAAAATTATCAAAGATATTTATTGAACACTTTCACGAAAACAAAATTGAAACGGAATGAAAACAATTGAATTTAATGATGGGCATTATAGATTATAATAAATCGATAATGCTAACTGAACAGCTATTAAGATTTTCAATCGATTATAATATAATATATTTAAAATAATTGACTTGTCTTCATCAATAGCTGGTTTTTGTGACTAAACGAATTGTCACAATTCTGCCAGTGTCTGTACACGCTAGTGTCATAAACCGTGAGGAATATGTAGGTTGTAGTCTAATGATTATAAGGTCGGTAATAAAAAACATCCATCAGTATTTGAAAATCCCTCCTGGTTTTGTATCCACCTTATATAATGACCAGCTGTGCGCCGCGGTTTCACCCGCGCGGTGTTGGATGATTAATCAAATATAGTGTATGTTACTCAGGCATAAATCATATAATAATATAGCTCTCTACTAACTAACACACTCTCTACTAACATATTTTTGAACCGGATGTAGTTATCGCGCTTATCCGTTATAAACAAACTATCAAATCATTCCTCTTTATTATAAGTCTAGATCAGGATTTACTAACATCAAGGTTATGCCTGTAGTAACTTTGTACTAACTAGAAGGGAGTGATATATCCGGTATTATTTCAATTGAAACAACCAATACATTATCGCGGACTCAGATTAAAATCTTATATCGCATGTATTATTTTTTTAACATTTATCGTAGGAAAACCATAATGAGTAGTAGGTAATAAATTTACCGTTTGCCACGCAGCGAGACAGGCCAGCCGTTAAAAATCGTAACAGACTCGTCAGGGATAGGTACAACATTTAGGGCTCTTGGGTGAACCCTGTGTCTTTGGTTTACCCTATTTGGTGATACCCAGTCACAGAAAGGTATTTAGTACTGCTACACCTCCCACTAAACATGAACCTTACAGACTCATTGCTGCCTCTTCTGCACATGTTTGTGCAACTGAAAAGTCTACGCGATGTGTCAACGTTTTTAGCAACGTTTAAAACAAATCTTAACGTGCGAGCAATTGTATGCTTGCTCGGATATTTCTACAACGTTGCATAAACACCATATCTTAAACGTTATATTGTAGGGTAATGAATGATATACTTAAAAGTTACAATAACTTATAACAACTTTCAAAAATAATGTTTCAGTAAATCCTTAGATGTCAGGTACTTTCAAGCTCGCTGGGACTTGTTTTCGTTGTTGCATAGGCGTTGTAGACTTGCAGACATAACTTACAACAGTTCATATGCAACTTTATATGAACTTAGCCTTGCTCAGTGGGCTAAATCCGACATCTTCAAATTTTACCTGTGCTAGATGCAACATTAATCGATTCTTTCCTTCGACGCTTTATAGAAACATCACTAATAATGTTTGACATGTGGTTACGTTCCGTTTCTCGCATAAGTTTTCTTGGTACCACACAATAATTAGTGCATTGCATCTAACAATATTATTTTTCCTAAATACATCAAATAAATAATAGATATAATAATTAAATAAATTTAACATAATTGGTAACATATTTTCATTGTAAAAAATATTAAAATGTATGAACTTGTATATAGTGTCATCTAACTGAAGATGAAAAAACTTTTACAATTCTCGGTAAACCTACAGTTCTGTCATTTGTTCTAAGTGAAAAGCGTGTGCCGCCATTTCTGACAGTGAGTGCGGTTTGTAGATTGCAAACCCCGTTTTTTTGCTGTTTTTTCCTTTGGCACCAAAATTTTTTTTTGTTTTGCTAGTGAGTAAATTGAATCCCAAGAAGTTTTACAGAAAAACATGCAAGTGATATCAAATACTTCTTGACGAAATTAAACGGTCTAGAACCTTGTATCAGAAATGATACTCTATGCAGTTAGGTGAAGCTTACGTTGTTCAAATATGATACTTCATGCATTAGAGTTTGTGCCAGTGCTCGTTCAGATATGATACTACATGCAATAGTGACATCGTACTGTATCACTGAATGTTTTGTATGATTGATGGTGAGAAAGTAGAACATGAAAACGAGTTTGAGGTGAAATTTCAAATTGTGGGTGCATGTATTATAACAACTACAATTTGAACAAGTGAAATTTGAAAAATTTAATACCGACTTCCATTCTATTACTTTGGTAAAAATCAGTTATTGGAGTGTAACTCAAAAACTACGTGATTGAATTTGATGAAATTTAAATGGGACCACACGGGAAGCACCAGCTTTAGTTATGTCGAACCAGTCGAAAGTTATGAGGTAACAAACATAAAAAAAACATACAGTCGAATTGAGTGCCTCCTCCTTTTTTTGGAAGTCAATAGAAAATATATTTAGGTATTCTTATTAACTGCTGCTATAAACGTTTGGTGCTTATGTACTTCAGGAACTTTGCACTCAAGTGGGCATGATATTCTTTTAGATAGCGATGATGAGGGTATTAACCAATAATGATTATTTATGACCAAGATTATGATTTACTAAGAAACAGATTCGGAGTACAATTTTTCTGATAAAATTGAGATGAAAGGAGTCTCACTCAAGATGCATTGGCCAAAATACATTTAAGTACTATAATAAGTAAACGAAAATATTTATTTTTGTTAATGATAAATAATATTCTCATGAAATAGATAACTTATTCATTAAAAAAATGCGCCTATGCGAAAATACTTAACTGCATGTTGTATCATATATGAAGTCGTATATATTGATACCTGGACTGCATGTTGTATCAAATATGAAGTCGTATATATTGATACCTGGACTGCATGTTGTATCAAATATGAAGTCGTATATATTGATACCTGGACTGCATGTTGTATCAAATATGAAGTCGTATATATTGATACCTGGACTGCATGTTGTATCAAATATGAAGTCGTATATATTGATACCTGGACTGCATGTTGTATCAAATATGAAGTCGTATATATTGATACCTGGACTGCATGTGGTATCATATATGAAGTCGTGTATATTGATACCTGGACTGCATGTTGTATCAAATATGAAGTCGTATATATTGATACCTGGACTGCATGTTGTATCAAATAGGAAGTCGTATATATTGATACCTGGACTGCATGTTGTATCAAATATGAAGTCGTATATATTGATACCTGGACTGCATGTTGTATCAAATATGAAGTCGTATATATTGATACCTGGACTGCATGTTGTATCAATGGATATTTTCTAAGTACGGCAAAAGAGCGGAATCTAATAGTTTGTGAGCAGGATAACAATACGAGTAGCTTAGATAATTCTTGAAGTTCTAAGACGAGTAGTATGTTATTGTACGTTGTTATACGTATTACTCAAGCTGAGATGTGAGCGCGCGACGCAATGTTATTTGTTTTGTGTAATGACTACAAACATATTTACTTGCTATATTTATGTATTCGAGAACACTACTGTCTAGATAAATCTTACTTAGATTTTAAGACGAGAAGAAATAGTAATACTATTAAAACTGATGTGTATTTCTTCGTGATGAATACTAAATAAAATAAATAAATAATCAAATATGAAATTATGGGTTTTAAATCAATTATTTCGGTTGCTTTGGATCAAAAAAATATAAAAACACTTTTCTAGGTTATCCATTAGGCTATAGAATCATGTAAATTAATTTGATCCAAATCTAAAATTCCATGCGGTAAAGGGTTGTGATGAGTTTTGAAACATGTGTTGCAAAATGTTTATTGGTGGATACGTACTGACAGGATTAACAAATTAAGCGATTTTTACTGTAAAATACGGAATGACTTACTTAATACTTGTCGGATAGATCAGACTTTAGTTAATTCGACCACATTCGGTGGTCTTTTTCAAGGAGTGTTCGGGACGCCCGCGTCGATGACGTCTCGCTTTACTCGCTTAGGACTAAGCGAAATTGTTATGTTTTCTAATGACTCATCATTAAACTTGCACAGAATTTGAAATTGATATATTGTCCTCGTAGGGTAAGTATTTAACCTGTTGACTCGCGATTCGCCATATTTGGCCAATAATACAATAGATTTCGCAGAAATCAACCTTTTTTTCCAGGAACTGCAACGTGTATGGTTAAGAGACAGTGCCTCCCTAATATAAATTAAACCAAAGATGGCATGTATTATATATATTATAGTTATTGTTAAGTATGTACTTATATGTTTAAATATTTATATGTATGTGCGTGACTGGATGGTGTGTTATATTTTGGTAGTAGGGTCGGCACATCACACATAATCGTCCCCAGCTGTGCGAGCATGGACCTCACGATAAACTTGTCGAGTCGATCAACTAACTTTTATCAGCTATTTTACCTTGTCTCTAGTATGATATAGCTGTGATAGCTATATCACAGGGTTCGAAAATATCCGATATTTACAATAAATATCAAAACATCGGATATTTATGATATATGTAATATATCTGATATAAAACGTGATATATATCAATTTTGTATGACAGCAGTATTATTATTTTATTGACATTTATAAGTACTTATACTGTTTGCATATGTGTTTTATTTATTTAGGTAGGTACTTGTATAAAATCAGAAAAATAACTCAAAATCATATAATCTTCTTATAAATTATGAAGGAAAAATAAACTCAAAAGAAATCTTTAAATTTTAATCAGTTAATGGCTTCATTCATTTCCATAAGTAACTAACTTATAGGAAAACAAGAATCATTAAAAATAATAAGTCAAGAATAATATGATCAAATCAAATAAGTTTTGATCTATTTCTGTACAGATAAATAAAATTGTAGTGACTGTCTGTAATTCCAAATTAACAGCTTTTTACTAAATGCATATGAAAGTGTATATGGTACTTATAGTACATGTAAAAATCAGTTTTTTTAAATTTTGTAAGAGTTTGTTCCGGCTAATTAAACGGCTGGACAGATTTTAATGAGACTTTCACTGGCAGATAGCTAATGTTATACAGAGTAACTTAGGCTACTTTTATATTAGAAATAAAAAACTCTTGTCTGTCTGTTATTACCTTATCATGCCTAAAGGCTGAACGGATCATAATCTAGAACTGTCAATCGCGGCCGGGCAGATGCAGCTATTCAGAGTTGCCATTTAAGGATTAAAACTTACTATGTATTAGGGAGTATGTTTTAACTCTATTCCAACGCCATCTACATTTGGGAAGTAGAAATACAGTAACAAACTGCTAAAATTACTTAATATAAATTTTTTAAACCATTTTTGTATGTTGATATATCACGAAAAATCGTTCGATATATCTATCCGATATATATCGGATATATATTGATATATATCCATTGATATATATCCTCGAACCCTGCTATATCACGAGCGGTCTTTTATCGGTAATTTTATTTTATCAACTATCCATGCTCGCACCGCTCTGGTCCGATACGAACCATGACAGTTGCTGTGCTAACCAGAGTTTAGAACTGAAGTTGAAACATGTCACCCCGAGGCATTCGTTTTTGACTCTTAACAAGAGAAAAAACTTAAAACAATGAACAATTGTGAATTTATTAATGATTTTTTAAATTGGGCTTATTGTCTCACAGTCAGTCACTCACTTAGCATTTCAATAAACATTCCATATCCATAACCAGTTAGTAAAAAGGTTTAGCATTATAGCCGTAAACTTCTAGGCCTTTATTAATAAACGTTGCGTAAACCTATATTAGGCGTTATACATGCTTTGTCTTGCTTTCACGCGTGACATTTACTGCAAGCGAAAAATTGACAGATATATGTTTTAACTACTCCGGGTGTAATCCAAGTTTAATAGGCCGCTACAGTTTCGAAACTCGATAAGTTGCCGAAACTAACCAAATCAATATACGAGATCGGAGATTGATGCCAGATATTATGGCTTATCTTTTTTTTTTCAAAAAATATCTATTATTTATAATGCACACAACTAGCAAACTACGAAGGTAAATGTACTAGTTCTTACCCTTGATGCCTTTCTAATAATTGTTTACTATCACGTACTTATCACTATTCTTATCTATACTATATAATATTATAAAGAGGAAAGATATGTATGTTTGTAACGAATTGGCTCAAAAAGTACTGCACCGATTTCAAATATTCTTTCACCATTAGCTACAGTCACCCTGAGTAATATAGGCTATATAAGATTCATCATCATCATCCGTCACCGCGCGGGTGAAACCGCGGAGAGCAGCTAGTCATTTATGTATTACTAGTTGGGCCCTGCGGTGATCGATGATGATGATGATGAAAAGTATCCTGTGTCCTTCCCCGATATAATGCAAATCGAAGAACACAAAAATCATAATTTTTAAAGCCGTTCTTTAGTTACAAATGGTGTAACACAACTTTGTTTTATATAGATAATAATAGTACAACTATATAGCAATAAGTATGTATGTTTCGATAGGTGGCCGTTGTTTTACTCTTTCATGCCAAAGCAGAACCTATTTCGATATTTTTTTAACTTTGGTAGATAGCCTATGTTACGGACAATGATCCATTTTAGTTAAGTTAAATAGAGCGAACGACAGAGCGAGATAGGTGTGCAGTATATCGCTCTCTCTTTCCCGCACTAATTCATACACGCTAGGTTAGCGGCAAGCTAGTTGCCAAACATTGTAAATCCTATAGGTATATATTAGCTAAGTTAGTGAAATTCTTGCCCAACATATACACTTGTACCTACGTCTAATTATAAGAAGATTTGTATTTGAAGAAATAAAACGCATGGAAAGTGGAGTTTAAGAATACCTTTATTGAAGAGAAACCTCATAAACCTCACAGCCTAGACACATATACTTAATGCTATCTCTTATCCCGAAAACAATTTTTTTGTGGGATAAGTAGATGATTTGCCGTCAGAAGGCCTGCGGTCCGTTGCTAAAACTATGTAATAGGTATATATACATTTACGTCCTTACTTATAAACGCTGCTTAACTTTAAATGACGTTATTTAGTACTGCGCAATGGAAAAATGTTCTGACTAACGGCCGGTCCCAATAATCTATCTATCGCCGGTTTACCCCACTAGAGATAGATATTTGACACTATTTGTATGGACGTTATGTCAAATTTCTATCGGTAGTAAGGAAAACTATGGATATATAGATTATTGGGATCCTCCATAAATGACGTTATTTAAATTTAAGCAACGTTTATAAGTAAGGCCGTTCGTAAGTATATAATTATTAAGCTGTATAATAGTGTTATTAATTATATAATATGTAAATAATTTTTAATAATGCAGCTCAATTTATAGGAAATGTTGTATTTAATACACACAATTTTGTACAAATTCACGTACCTACATTGTCATTCCATGATTTATTAATTAATTATATAAAACGGGTGTTTTTACGAAATAAATATTGTTTATTGAAACATGAATATCATTTCTTTTTTAATACACTAAATAAATAATACTTTAAATTTAATTTACCTTTTCTAATTTAATGTTTTTTATAGCCAAAAATCACTTTCTTTCCTAGCTCCTTTGAAATATTCTCAAAGTTTTCGTGCGTTGCTGGAGAACGGAAACTTTGTGGAGTTGTTGAAGTTGTCACGTCAGACCCTGCAGGAGTTGACCTAGTAGACAATTCATCTTGGATCTTCACATCAACTTTTGAGATATCTGTAGGCAAAGCACTTGGGATGTCTTCTTCGCGAGCCTTGAGAGTATGTGATGTCTTATTTTCTGTAGCAATTGAGGCAGGATGGGAATACAATCCGTTCACTTTAGCAGCACTATTTGTGGTTATTTCTTGTACTATTGTTGATTCGAATGTAGTCAGTTCAGGAAGCTCAGTGGTCTTCGTTTCGACGTATTGGACGATAGGATCGATTTGGTCTTGAGCATCCCTGTTGGTCCTAGCCTGGTCTGCTGTGGTCATTGGTGTAGGTTTACCAGCTTCGTTTATTGCTTTCCCTTCGGTGGTAGGCGCTGTTTTACTATCAACAATATCTGCTTCTTCAGGTTTCACCGAGTTATTGACATTGGTGTCATTCGTCATAGAGATAGTTTCAGAATTCGTGTCTTGTTGCACAGCGTAGATCACTACATGAAAATCGAAGCCACGGAACACTGTAGGAGACTGTAGTTCAATTGTAACATTCTTCTGTCCCTTTCCACCGTCAATTATTTTCGCGTCTCCATCCTTTTCTGGTCTTTGATCTGTCACCATTATTTGACTGATCACTTCTTGGTCGGTAGCGTTGATTGTGATCTTCTGCGACTGCCTCCATATGGCAGGACTGGCTTGTATCTTCTGGTCGAAGATTACCCTTCCATAGTTGGATCCAACTTGGATGTCGTTGCAGGTGACTGCAGCGACGCAAGCCAATAATACTGCTATGGTGTTCATGGTGGATAATTACTGAATGATAAACGTTGCGACACACTAAGCTTTTATATGGAGGAGAGGTTGAGGAAAAATCCGAATTAAGTCATAGATGTATGAGTCGTGTTTTGTTTGACGTACTGCTTCCTATAGGAAAACCAGTGTAATATACTTATTATCTAGTTGTAAGCAATGAGCCTGCTATTGTACAGTCATCGTCAGAGTGTCATCGCTAACTACACGTAAGAACTAAATGAATGTAGGTTAAGAACCTAAGCTCCAGTGTAGTTACTATGTCATGCTGTATTATATCTCTTTGTTGTATATTATACTAGCTGCGCAACGCAGTTACACCCGCGTGGTGATGGCTGATGATGATGAAAAGTGTCCTAAGTGTTGTACATACCAAATTTCATCAACATTGGTACAGTTGAGCGTGAAGAAGTAACACACTCACAAACTTTCGCATTTATGTTAATGTGGTATATGTAAGAAGACGCAAAAATTATTTATATGATTCTAAATATTTTCTCAAGAAGCACGTATTTAATATACTAATGTTTGATAAAATCTGAAGACATCAAATTGTCACCTACAAGTTGAATAGGATTCGGAGGAGTTTTCAATATGCCTCAATCTTTTTGTGATAATGTGAAAATAACAAGATATAAATTTATCAGAACCTCACGTCTCTGGTCCTTTCAGAACCACGAAAATTATAAGAAGGTAACCAGTACAAAAAAAATTCCCGTTACGGCAAGTTATTTCACACTTTTTAGCGTTGAAGTCGGTTCCCTTTTTGGTGAAAACATTTGCACCCGTTTTAGTGACTCTTAGGTACTACTTACGGGATCGATTGTCATTCACCGTCAATGATGATATCATCAAGATAGGCGAAATAAGTTTCAGTGGAGTGTAACTCAAAAACAGCTTGACTGAATTTGATGAAATTTATATGAGACCACCTAAGAAGTATACTTTTTCAAGTAAAACAGATAGATAATATAGAAAAGATTTTTAAGAACCGGTCGGTAAATAATAAAAACCCAGAAGTTATTACCCCTTTTTATAAATATAACCTGTTCTTTTCATATATATCTCAGTAAATAGTTAATAGATTAAAACACATTTTAGTTAACACGTCTTTGAGTGCGGCTATACTCTTCCTTTTTTTATTGTCAAAGATTAAAATAGCTTTTGCCCTTGTCTGTACATCGTACGTGAATAATCTACAAGTAAAATCTAAACGTCTTTGGAATTTGTAACAATGTTTTGACTTTAAATTCGTAATTTCCGAGAAATATTAACCTTGAGAATGCTTTAGGGACCTAGGGTTACCATATATCAAGATTTGCCCCTGAGTTTCAGGATTTTAGGACTCTGGATTTTGCAAATCTCAGCATATTTAGAATTTTGAACAAAATACAACACATTTTAAAGATTTCATTAATAAAAGTTAAATAGTCTAATGCATCGAGAGGTGTCACTGCCACCCGCTGTGAGTGCGAAGTGCGATGCGTAAGCTAGAACCTCGAGGTCCCCAGTGTATAAAAACGATAATAATATGACTTTTTAAATTCTTAGTACGTTTGAGAGAAAATTCTCAAACTGCAACATCTCAAGAACTGTCAATGGAAACCAGGGGGTCGATTCCACTAATTAAATTGCAATGGAACCGTAGCTGAACGGCGACTTTTATGCGTTTTCTTAATCTGCTAATGAAAAACAGTCCAGCTGCAGTTACGTTTCTATTGACGCAAGCGATCGATCAAAACTTTGTTCTGCTAACTCGATAGATCATGAACGCGTTGTTAACTCAAATTCGTGTATGTCAATTATACGAGTATATTTATTATAAACTAGCGTTTGTGTTATGTTTATGTAACGCTACAATCCAATTTGTCTACAGAAATAGTAGAATGGCTTTTTGCCAAAGTATCGAACGCCAACCGGAGTTGAACTGCAGTTGCAGCGGGATAGATTGTTGAACGTTGTGAAATAACAGAATTGGCCTCCAGGCCTTTTCTCCGGACTTTTGATTTTATTCCTCTGGTAACCCTAGGGGCACCATGAACGCTATGAAGTACAATATATAAAACTTCGCTTATCGATGGATCGATGGAATCCAAAATTTACATTAGGTGCTTCGTTACGATTGTTTCTCGCTCATGTGTAGGTAGCTAAGTACTTATTTTTTTAAATATCTAAGTTTTTAAGTTTGTGACTAGTGCATTGGTTTCGATTTTTGTATTCTATAAGTAGTATTATAGTGTATGATGTGAAGCTAATTATTAGTGATACTTACATCATCATCATCTCAGACGTAGGACGTCCACTGCTGAACATAGGCTTACCCCATGATTTTCCAAAAGGACCGGTTGGAAGCGGCCCGCATCCAACGTCGTCCTGCGACCTTCATCAGGTCGTCTGTCCACCGTGTCGGTGGACGACCTACGCTGCGCTTGCCGGTCCGTGGTCTCCACTCTAGAACCTTTCGGCCCCATCGGCCATCTGTTCTGCGTGCTATGTGCCCTGCCCACTGCCACTTCAACTGGCTAATCTTCTGAGCTATGTCGATGACTTTCGTTCTTCTACGGATCTCCTTATTTCTGATTCGATCACGTAGAGAAACCCCGAGCATGCGACTTTGAGCTTATCTATGAGGCCCATAGTAAGAGACCACGTTTCAGTGCCATAAGTCATCACTGGTAACACACATTGGTCGAAGACTCTTGTCTTGAGGCACTGAGGTATTTTTGACGAGAAGACTTCGCGTCTTCTTCCAGCTCATAAATCTTCTCGTCTGTCCTCATCGTGCGTATGTTGTGCGTCACCAGGGCCAGTCGTCGTCGTTGGGGGTGGTAGCCGGGCGTCTGCCGGGGATTCTTAGCACCCCCTGCCCCACCGTTACCGTGGTCGCTACCGTAGCCAGGAATAGCGGGGCTGCCGGAGACTGGGGGCCTGGTTCTTTTTATCAAATCCATAGGGGGGATTTTGCCAATACTCGCCACGCTTGGCAGGCGGGTTGGCGAGCGCAGTTTTGGGGTTTTAATACTGGGAAGGTGCTGCTGCCCACCTTCCGATTGTTATCCCTTAGCAGATTTCTACGCACCCACGGGTAGAGTTGGGGGGGGGTACTATTCTAAGCCGGTACCCCACGGCAGTAGTGGTACTTAATTAGTAGGTATATATTCTACAGTTAGTCTTATATAAATTTTATCATTGTCAATTGTGTGGTCCAAATATCGAATTAGGGTTTATGCTTGCACGCGCGCAGAGAGTGGATGTTACGTAGGTACCTACGCCGATCAACTCACTGCAAAGTAGGTGCATTATTAATAAATTACCTATCGAATAAAATAACAGGTACAATTAGAAAAAATTCATACCGACTTCCATTCTATCCAGTTCTTGGAGAGTAACTCAAAAACTACTAGACCGAATTTGATGAAATTTAAATGGGACCACACGTGAAACACCAGCTTACAAACAAAAAAGAATTTACCTTAATAAAATTTTGAGAATCATTTCACTCAGTCGAAAGTTATGAGGTAACAAACATTTAAAAAAATATACGCTCGAATTAAGTACCTACCTACCTCCTCCTTTTTGGAAGTCTGTAGAAAAAGAAACAAACTTGACCTAAAGTAAGTTAAGAAAAGGACCAAGCCAAAAAGTGTCATTACAAATTAGATTTTATTGTCCAATAACATATCACGCAATCTAGACGTAAAGCAAGGCATAGAATCCCCGGGGCTGTAATGGTGAATGAAACTCCCATAAGCGTAAAGTGATTTGGACGTTCGAACGTTAGTTATAGGAAAACTCTTACGGGGTAGATACGGGCATTGTGAAGAGAGTTTTTTTCAATAAACGAAGCGGCCATCACAGACAGCATACAGAAAAAAAAGGCGCGATTGTAATGAATTTGGAACAGAACACAGTACTTACTCGTATTTGGTGTTATTTTAACAACTTCAATAAAAAAATGTTATAATTTTGAACATGGTGCATGACATGTAACTGTGACGAAATATCGGGAGCTCCAAAAGAAACTAAAGCGCGCGTGGTCTACATCTCGCGAGTACTGTATTCCTACCATGAGTTGGCAACATGAATGTCATGTCATCTATAGTCGACACTCGATCTCGCCTACCTATTAAGCGCGAGGTGGCACTGTTCTTTTTCATACATTTTTTTGCGACCGTCGCTATCGAGCATCGATTGGTGTCAATGTAGTAAACTCATGGTAGACCTACTGATTGTAACTTACTTATAAGTAAGTTACAATCAGTAACTTACTTATAAGTAAGTTACAATCAGTAACTTACTTATAAGTAAGTTACTGATTGTAATATATTAAGATAACCGCTGACATGTATTTCGATGAGTAATGGTGGAGCGAAATGGTTACAATTGGAACATTTTCAGGAGATATGTATAAACGATTAATACATTAATTTTTTAGTTTTTACGCCAATACGCCAATCAAATAATTATTTATCAATAATGTGTCTATTTTGCATTTGCGGTTGGAACGCTGACGTAGCAGCTACTTTGATGCACGCTTCAATGTTCGCATGGGCTTGCACAAAGTTGCACGATTGCTGACCCCATACATCTTCTGTCTAACTCATTACAAAAATATGACTTCCCTATACGAAGTAAGAACTATATTATTTTTTATCAATTCATACACGAGTTTCCCTGTATATACGAGTAAGCAAATGCGAAATGATTTTAATGATTTAGTTATTTACAAAAGTAGTAGTCCTTTAGTAGAAGGCTGAATGTCGCACACTAACACACACACACACACCTACCAATAGTCATCACTTGCATGTAGCTGTAGGTAGTGCTTAATAGGGTTGTCAACTTATCACACACTAGCTACGCTCTGCCACGGTAATAATATTATTACCGTGGCTCTGCGGTTTCACCCGCGTGGTAATGTATTAGGTATGATGATGAATCAAATATAGCCAATGTTCATTAGGGATAATGTAGAATTCTAACAATTCAAATCAAACAAACAAATCTTGCCTCATTATAACATTAGTCACATATAAAATCATTTGAATATAACCATAGAACTTCTTCGTTTTACTGCGATTTACTTCTTCGTTTATCATACGAACCGCTAGGGAATGGAACACCCTCCCTGAGTCGGTGTTTCCGGTTAAGTACGATATGGGGGTCTTCAAAACACGAGTGCATAGGTATCTTCTGGGTAAGCGCGCTCCATCATCGATCGCATCATCACTTAGCATCAGGTGAGATAGTGGTCAAGTGCTACCCAGTTCGGTATAAAAAAAAGAACCATTTGTGGCATTATAAAGAAAGTAATAGGTACTATTAAATTATGATATACCTACTAAAGCAATTGATAATAATTGCATCGTTATAGAATCTAAAACTATTCCTTTTTTTAAATATATGGCCTATGGGGCTAGCACGAAATTGCCTATGTATGCCGGCGTAAACTACGGTAATAAACTATGCCGGTGGAAGGAAATATTCGTTCCGGCTCCACACTAGTGGGTGGGATGGATTGTAAATGGTTATAAGCCAGTGATAGGTACGGTCCTTCGCTGTCTCTGACCATTATGCCTGAGTAACATACGCTATATCTGATTCATCATCATCATCATCCATCACCACGCGGGTGAAACCGCGGAGTGCAGCTAGTATAATATTAAGATAATTAATAAGGCAGTTGCCATTATAGAATTACAAACGAAAAAATAACTGACTAAAACAAATCAATTACCTACATAAGTCAGTAGGTTAACTATGTACCTACTTATTTATTAATAATTATTAGATTACTAATTATCTTTATATCTGTTGAAAGCTAATTACATGTCATGTTTGGGATAAAATATATGTCCGAGTCTTTTCGTAGTGACGTATGGTGTTGACAACAGCAGCTAGGTTTTACGATAACACAAGGTTGTACGCTCGTAGGGCACTACGATTACGCCAGGGCGGGCGGTGATACCGGTGTGAAGCTAGCGGCCTATTATAAACCAACCAAATGAAGATGCTCCTAATAAAACTTGAATTTTATTAGTTATATTACCAGCAGATAAAACACATTGCCAAGGTTGGTAATGGTATGAACATTACCGACTAAAAAGGTTGTAAGTAAAAATGTTGTCTGTTGTCTGCTGGTAATATAACTAATAAAATTCAAGTTTTATTAGGAGCATCTTCATTTGGTCGGTTTATAATAGGCCGCTAACTTCACACCGGTAGTGTGATTATACAGACGTAGGCTACTGCATAGCTGATACATTTTGCGGGATTAGGTATAAGACATTTTAGCATAGTGTGTTCAGTGAGTTTTCAAGGGCATTACAACAAAGAGTCGCTCGGAAGAAACTATATACTCGCAACTAGTAGGTAGGTAATTGTATTAGGGTTCTTAGGTGTATCGTCTTTGTATGCACAGCACTACAATAGACGAATGGTTCTGCGAACAGTAAACTTCGCATACCTAAAGAATCTTTCTTCTGATATTATCAAAATGCTCCAGTAGATGGCGCCGCTGCCAACTTTCCCCTTTTTAGGGAATACCACTCTCGAACAGAGCCATTTCTACCTTCACTGTAGTACTCAGATCATTCGATATCGATTCAGGAGCAGAAGCAATATCTTGACTTAATTTCTTATTGAGAACTCTTCATTTGTTAAAGAAGATACTTGTAAGGCATCGTTATCGTGTCTCCTGAAATCAGGCGTACTCACAAGAGGTGCATTTTGTTTTGTGCATTGAATAAGTTTTACGATTTCCTGTAGCATCTCATCACTCATAGGCAGTAAAAAGACTGTTTTTAAAATAATGGACCGAAAAAACCGATTTATTTAACTGGTTCTTTCAGAACCATGGAAAATCCGGCTCCGATGCCCTAATCGTGGGGTAAAAAGGGCCTATCTAGGTCAACCAATATGTCGAAGACTGGTTGGTCGCCCCGGGTCCAAATGGGGTGATGTGATGAACGCAGATCTGAACAATGAGATTGACTAATAGAGGCGTTTTACTCCTTGAATATGAAGTACCTATAAACATGGCAAATTTTATGCTATACCTACCTATAGCTAAAGTACACAACTCGCACAACGAAATTAACTACATTGACAAGATTAAAAGAGCACGAAGATATATGAATCCTAGTTGTCAGAAAGGGATCAATATATTATTAACAATGTTCGCCTGTGACCGACCATTCGACCGCCAATGACAGACTCTTTCTCTCTGTCGCTCGCTACTTGTCTCGTTCGTTCGTGGGTGGCGAAGCGGCAACGTCGCAGGAGTTATTTTTAAATTAAAATACAATATTTGATTTTCCATTTTTGATAAATAACATAGAAAAACAATACTTACAAATGAAAAGATATAAGTTCTGCAGTTTCTAACACATAAGAAGGCATTTTGCCTAAATGTAGTACACGTGCTGGGTCATTGCCAGACAGGCTGGAACTAAGTTGACTCAAGACAACTAGCTTGTGTTGATGTCGCCAAGCCGAGCGCAAGTCTGAAGTATGACCTATCAAATACAAAAAATATCATCAAAATCAATTCATAATTGGCGGAGTAATTGCGTATCAAACAAACTTTACTAGAAAAATATACTCGCCGCATTCCGAACCTCCTCCTTTTTTGAAGTCGGTTAAAACAAAACACATCTGTGAAATTTTTAAGGAACTCCTTAATTCATTATGTAGTAAGTGTAAGTCATCATCATCATCATCATTATCAGCCGGAAGACGTCCACTGCTGAACATAGGCCTCCCCCATAGAACGCCACTTGGACCGGCTACTCGCTTCCTGCATCCAGCGATTCCCCGCGGTTTTTATGAGGTCGTCGGTCCACCTAGTGGGGGGCCTGCCTACACTACGCCTTCCGGTACGTGGTCGCCACTCGAGAACCTTTCTTCCCCATCAGTTATCAGTTCTGCGAGCGATGTGGCCTGCCCATTGCCACTTCAACTTGCTAATTTTGAGAGCTATGTCGGTGACCTTAGTTCTCCTACGGATCTCCTCATTTCGGATCTTATCACGCAGGGAAACCCCAAGCATAGCCCTCTCCATTGCTCGTTGAGCGACTTCAAGCTTGTTAATGAGGCCCACAGTAAGGGACCACGTCTCAGTGCCATAAGTCATCACTGGCAACACACACTGGTTGAAAACCTTGGTTTTCAGGCTCTGAGGTATTGGGGACGAAAAGATGGATCGAAGCTTCCCGAACGCTGCCCATCCGAGCTGGATTCTTCGTGCGACCTCCTTGTCGAAGTTGGACCTACCTAATTGGACAGTCTGTCCCAGATAGACGTACTCGTCTACAACTTCGAGTGTATCGTTTCCAACAATTACCGGTATAGGTGGAACATGGACATTGGACATGATTTTCGTCTTATCCATGTTCATCTTAAGACCAACCTGTTGGGAAACTCTACTGAGGTCGTTGAGCATGGTGCCGATATCCTCGAGCGACTCCGCCATTATAACTATATCATCGGCAAAACGAAGGTTAGTGATGTATTCGCCATTAATGTTGATGCCACATCCTTTCCAGTCCAAAAGTTTGAAAACATCCTCCAATGCGTTAGTGAACAGTTTCGGAGAGATGACGTCTCCCTGTCTCACACCTCTCTGCAATGGAATTTGTTCCGTACTCTGGTCCTGTAATCGGACTGACATAGTGGCCTTGCTGTATAAACACTTCAACGCTTCGATATACCTATAGTCAATTTGGCATCGCTGCACGGACTGCAGTATGGCCCACTTCTCGATAGAATCAAAGGCTTTCTCGTAATCCACAAACGCTAGACACAGTGGCTGATTATACTCTTTGGTCTTCTGTATAATCTGCCGTAGTGTATGAATATGGCCTACGGTGCTAAAGCCTCTTCGGAAACCGGCTTGTTCAGGAGGCTGGAACTCATCAAACCTGCGTGCGAGACGGTTCGTGATGACTCTCGAAAACAGCTTGTACACGTGGCTCAAGAGCGATTTGGGCCTATAATTCTTCAATAAGGTTTTATCACCTTTTTTGAAGAACAGCACCACCACGCTCTTGTGCCACGTTTCCGGCGTTTTGCCTTCGAAGATGACAGAATTGAATAACTTCTGGAGGACTAAAAGTATCGGTCTACCACCCGCTCTCAGAAGTTCAGTCGTAATTCCGTCCTCTCCTGGCGCCTTGTTGTTCTTAAGCTGTTTGAGAGCCATTCTAATCTCGTACAGGCTGATGTCCGGGATGTCTTCGGTATAGTGTCGGACTAACTTTGCTCTGGTGTCCTGAGCTGCTTCAGTAACGGGTTCGCGCGTCGAGGTATATAACTGTCGATAGAAGCTCTCAATCTCTCTCAGTATCTCAGGCTTGGATGAAACGATACTGCCATTTTCGGTCTTCAGTTTTGTCATTTGGCTTTGCCCAATAGACGAATCCTTTGCAAACACTTTAGAGCCCTGGTTCCGCTCAATTGCTGCCGTAATACGCGCAGTATTATAAGCACGCAAGTCGTGTCGCATGGACTTCCAAATTCGTCTATTGAGTTTACCGTAATCCGACATATCAACTGCGGACTGCAGTCTCATTTCGCTCCGTTCTGCCATTAGTTTCAGAGTTTCTTTTGAGAGTTTTTGAGCTTTCCTGCGGCGTTTGGTTTCACAGAATTCGGACCCAACCGCTTGGACAGTTTCCACGAACCCGTTGTTCAACTCATCCACTGTGTCGCAATCAGCTAAGCACTGAAAACGGTTTTGAAGTTCAAGTTGAAACTTTTCGGGGTTTTGGATTTGGGCACGATTTGGACGGAGCGTAGACTTCACCAGACGTGACCTCTCAAGCTTGACATTGATATTCAATGCGCCTCTTACAATGCGGTGATCGCTGCCGGTTTTTACCTTGCTGATCACAGAGACGTCATTGAATATGCGCTTATTGGTCGTCATGATGAAGTCTATCTCGTTCGTAGTGGAACCGTCGGGACTCATCCACGTCCACTTCCTGGATGGCCGCTTCATGTAGAAGGAGTTCATCATAAAGAGTCCCTCCTTCTCCATGTGAGTATATAATAATAATAATAATAATAATTTTATTTATTTGGAACCATAACACGATTAGTTACAAACATATAGGATTCGATGACACCTGCAGAAGTATTAACTGTGTCGCAGATGTCAACGCCCTCCTCCGAAAGTCAGCTAACTCTACTAAACTCCTCCGAAAGTATAGCGTAGGCCTTCCTGGATGGCCGCTTCATGTAGAAGGAGTTCATCATAAAGAGTCCCTCCTTCTCCATGAAGTCAGCCAGCCTCTGTCCCCTCGAGTTCCGCTGCCCGTATCCAAATGGCCCTACTCTCAACTCATCACGTTTCCTTGTGCCTAGCTTTGCGTTGAAGTCTCCCATTACAACAGTGAAGTAGGTTTTAGAAGTATGCATGGCCCTGGATATATCCTCGTACATACTTTCTACTTCATTGTCTGAGTGTGCCGAGGTCGGTGCGTATACCTGTATAACCTTCAGCGAATACCGTTTGGTTATTCTGAGTATAAGGAACGCTACCCTAGCCGACACACTATCGACTTTCACTACGTTGTTAACGAGAGACTTGCGGACGAGGAACCCGACACCACCCTGGGATTGTTGGTCTCCCTCCCGGTGGAAGAACAAGTTGCCGGAATTTAGAATTATCGTGTCCTGTCCCTGTCTTCGGACTTCAGATAATCCCATGACATCCCAGCGTAACTTGAGCGTCTCTTCCTCCAATTCGACCATCTTTTCGTCGGTCCTGAGCGTGCGTGTATTGTATGTTGCCAGGGCCAGGGGTCGTTTTTGGGATTGGTAGCCGGATCTCTGCCGGAGATTCTTCGCACCCCCTGCTCCACCGTTACAATGGCCGCTACCGTAGCCACGGATAGCAGAGCTGCCGGGAACTGGGGGCCGTGGTTTAATGTTAATTGTCTTGGGGGGGGATTTGCCTTAATGCACCACGCTTGGCAGGCGTCTTGGTGATCGCAGTGGATGTTGACGCAGACTGCGGGAAATGCTGCTGCCCATTTCCCGGATATTCCCTTAGCCGCCTCTTACGGCACCCACGGGAAAAGTTAGGGGGGGTACAATTCGTAGCCGGTACCACCACGGCATATACCACCAAGTGTAAGTATAGCGAGAGAATTGGTAAAAACTGAAAACCATTGATATAAAATCAAATGTTGTAGTTCTGTAGCCCTACCATGAGTTTGCAACATAAACGTCATCTATCGATACTCGATCTCGTCTACCTATTAAGCTTGTGATTGGCGATCTCGCTGTCAATTTTAGTTCTACAATTTACCGCGAGGTGGCACTGTTCCTTTTTTTCATACATTTTTTTGCTGCATATCTAGCATCGATTGGTGTCAATGTTGCAAGCTCACGGTAGACCTACGGTAGTAAGTCAGTGCGCTGAGAGCTCACGCCGCTGCGCACTCGCCCTGAAGATGAGCAGCGGATATGCTCTAAACCTGGGTCGACGTATTCGATACCTAACGTGAGTGTTTTGCCGGTTAAGGCGCGGTCGTATCCTGATAATAGTAAAAAGCAGAATCTTTAAACATCGAGTGTAACGAAATAGTTCGATAATATGCTATGAAAAAAAAACTTAGGTTAGAAAAAGAACAGGCAAAGAGTAATAACCGAATAGAATTCAAAAATATTACTCACTCTCTGCAGAAAAAAATCCTAAATAGGTGCATAAAAATAAACTTTAACGTCCAAACTCTCGAAATTTTCAGTGATAACATTATATTTTTTTTTAGGTAATACATAGCCAACATATAGTACTAAAGTAGTAACCAGCAGTTTTTTCAATTGTGTTAGTATATGTCGAAAGATATAAATAAAACGTACAAAATTAACGCATTTTCACATTACATCGTCCAATCTAACAAGCGATTTTCAACCTTACGTAAAGCATCGTAAATTATTTTCAAATTGGGGTTGGACCGCGTCTTAATAGTAATAGTTAAATAAGTATAAAGTACTTTGTATTTTCCCTATAGTCTCATTGTAACCTTGTTTCTTGTTGAAGTTGAATTGTTTACTTCGAAATGGTATCAACAGTGAGTCAGGTTGTTTACCTTGTCTACACTGCACGCCGCAAGTTCACAGTAACGACCACGTCATTATACTAATACTAGCTAATACGAATACCGCCTGCGACTTCGCTCGCATGGGATACGAAGCTTCATAAACTAGTAGTTCTGCGAACAGTAGACCTCGCGAGCACAGTCTTATCAGCGGCAATTTTTCGCAGTACACAACTTATTATCTCGGCAACCGCTTAACCAATTATGCTTATATTCGAAATTCCTCTATAAAGTCAAATACCTAATGTGTATATCAAATTGTGGCAACATTTCTTACTGCGCACTGCGTTATGTTTTTATAACGCATATTCTTTGAAGTACGTAGAGTCATAGAAGTGCGCGCACTGCGGGGAAATAAACACACGCCCATGCGGTAAAGTCACCGCTGCAAATTTGCGGTGAGTCTACCGCACAAAATTTTGTATCTCATCGATGTATGTTAGAAGCGTTTAAGTAACCTTTTTTTACGTACTTAATAATAAATATATTGGTCTAGTCTAGTCTACAGATGTGGTATAGGGCCCACAGCTGTAAACCGCACTACTCACGTTACCACGCGGCTTGCAATTTGCTGTTACAATCTGCTGAATGCTAGGACGTACGATACGACGTCCAACATGTTGGAAGGGAGTCACAACACGCCTACATACGATACAATTTGCTGGATCGCAGCAGATTGCTGCAGCATGTTGCGTTCGAGGTTGCATCTTGTTTTACACTTTGCGTTTTTTTTACCGCAGCGCGGCCCCTTGGCTGCGTTCATTCTATCGTATGGTAGCCCAGCACCGCAAGGCAGTGCGCGCTAGCCCTTAGGAAAAGTACCCCGCCACTCAAAAATAGCTTTTCTATAAATGAAAAAGTCAACGCATCTTGCGTGCATCAACGTCTCGTTGAAAATTTTCTTTTCGTTTGATACACATCAAACAATCTGTCTATCACCTATAAAAAATATAAAAACATTTGGTTATCTGTTTGTTCTGGGTTACCTCCAAAACAGCTGGACCAATTTTGAAGAAATTTTCACTGGCACATAGCTGTATAATATACTAGCTGCTCTCCGCGGTTTCACCCGCGCAATGATGGATGATGATGATGATGATGAATCTAATATAGCCTCTGTTACTCAGGGCGAATGTAGCTTTCCAATAGTGTAAAGAATTTTTGAAATCAGTGCAGAACTTATTGAGCCAATTCGTTACAAACATACATACAAATCTATCCTCCTTATAATATTATTAGTATAGATAAAGTAGATGATATGTACGAGTATATACGTAAGTGGAGTAAGTAATATAGTTTACTCGATCTAGGCTTTTTTTAGAAATGAAGGCTCACATCGCAACAAATTATTTGTTAACTTTTTTATTTTTATGGTATAAGTTGGCAAACGAGCAAGTCGCTCACCTGATGGTAAGTGATACCGCCGCCCATGGGCATCCGCAATACCGAGATCTCGAGGATGCGTTGCCGTCCTTTGAGGAAGGAAGAGATAGAAGAGGTGAGTGTGGAGGAGAGGGGGAAATCGGGCCTCCGGAAACTCCCACAAACCGACTGAAACGCAAGCTACGTTACTTCACGCCGGTGTTATGTGGGTGTGTGGTACTTCCCCGGTCGTGCCGGCCTATTCGGCTGTGGGGTTACAGCGTGCATGGCACTACCACTAAAACCAAATACTACTCGGATTCCCGGTTATAATTAAATTAAAATTTAAAAATATATTAATTTAAAAATATGTAATGAACAGACGGTTATAAAACTGACAATAGAACAGAATAGACTATAAATAGAGATAAAGATAAATGTATCTACTTATACTATATACTTATATAAAAGTGAAGAGTCTGTTTGTAAATCCAAATTATTAGCTTTTTACTAAATGCATATGAAAGTATATGTACTCATACCGTTCATAAAAAAAAACAATTTTATAATTGTTGTCTGTAGGTCTGTCCGTCTGTTTGTTCCGGCTGATCTCTGAAATGGCTGGGCCGATTTTAACGGATCTTTCTCTGGCAGTTGATGTTATAAGAAGTTAGGCTACAATTATTTTACAAAGAAAATTATATAAAACTCTGTTTGTTACTCCAAGTCAGATGGAACACATATAATACTTTCATCATCATCCATCTCCACGCGGGTGAAACCGCGGGGCGCAGCTAGCACAAAATAAACATATCGGAGGCAAGGTTACCTCGCTCATTCATAGAAGGCTACCAAAGGCACATTTATTTTATGACAATACCTTTATAAGTGTATGAAGGCTTAACTACAGTAGTATGGTCGTATGTTTCCGCCGTGTACTGACCTCCCCTGTGTAATGGTACATATAAACCGGCCAAGTGCGAGTCGGACTCGCGCACGATAGGTTCCGTACCATACTTTTTTTATCTTTATATTATTATATAAAACAATGTCGGGTTTGTTCGAACACTTCTAACTAGCGAGGGGCTAGACCGATTTTTATGGTTTTTGATTTGATGTATTTGTCTCCATCCTGAATAACACAATATCTATGAAAAACATTGGACTATTCACGAAAAAATTAAATACATGAAAAATAAATTTCCAATACAGTCGACGCCAGCGCTCCATCAAAACTTTGTATTCTGTTTCGATAGATAATATAAGTACGCGTCGCTAACGTAATGTAGTTGCGTGTAATGTTTACCTATCTAAGGTAGTGTTTAAAATGAAGTTACGTTCCAATTTGTCACATAGTAGAATGGCTTTTAGGGTAATGATCGAGCGAAAACAGGAGTTTAACGAGTCGAACAGCTTGCAGCGAGATGGATTATTGAGCGTTGTGAAATGGTACGAGTAAAATTGCCCTCCTGGCAGACTGCTCACAGGGGGGTTTGGCGGGTTTAAGCCCACACTTCTGTCACCTCAGTGGCGGAAGGGCAGTGTACCCTCAAAAATAACGGTTAAAGTTGATATTTAGGGTGTAGTGTGTGCTCTGAAAGGTCTACCAATGTTTCCTATGTTTATACATGTATGAGTAATGCGTGATACATAAAATGACCTTTCATTCACCAAAACAGGGAAATTAATTCAAACATATTTCGTAATAATTAAAACAGATTATCCTCTTAAACAAAACAAAAGAACAAGGGCTGTGGTGAATTCCAGGAAACTTAGTCACTTCTTGCTATTGCATAATTTCAATAACAATACAATACTTTTCTACCGTCTTGCAAAAAGGAGGAGGTACTCAATTCGACTGTATTTTCTTTATGTTTGTTACCTAATAACTTTCGATTGGGTGAAGAAAGCTAGTGCTTAGTGCTAAAGCCCAATTTAAATTTTATTGAATTCGGTCCAGTAGTTTTTGACTTAGACGCCAATAACTGAATAGAATGGAAGTCGGTATTAAATTTTCAAATTGTACTTGTTATAAACTTTCATATGAATTATGTATGTCCCTACTTGTTTATATCTTATAATTATTTTCTAGTAGTTATAATGTTTTACATAGATTCACAAAATGTAGGTATATACAATCACAACATAAAAAAATATATCTTATTAGTTACTACTATTTATAATATTTAAGAACTATATGTAACACAGTCTAACAATAAATAAATCTGAATCTGAATCTACTTTTTCCAATTTTGGAAGTAGGCACTGGAGGCCCACTTCCAAAAACGCACGTAGACAGAGATCTGACGTTTTCTAAAAGCGCAAAGACGGTCAAGGGTGATGAAATGTAATAACGCTAGTGATGATATTTATGAAATCTTAACTATGCGCTAAGCTTAACTATGTAATAATTCGTATAATTTTAATTTTGTGTAAGTAGGTGCCTAAATAGTCATTTTGTATTATTTTTACTCTTATCAAAAAAAATATAGAACATAATTTCCGACATATACCACGTCAAGTGGTCATGAAATATGTTTTTTTTTATGTTGTTATAGTAGGCAGACAGGCAGGCGACCCACCTGATGGAAAAAGGTAACCGTCGCCTATCGACGTTTGCAACTCTAAGGGCGTTACCAACGCGCTGCCGACCTCTAAAAGGAATAGAAGGAGTGAGGGTGGAAGGGGGAAGGGAGAGAGAGGAAGGAAGATGAGAAGGATGAGAATGGGGGATTGGGCCTCCGGAACCTCCCACAAACTGACTGAAACGCAATAGCGATAGCTACATTACTTTACGTCGGTGTTATGTTGGGAGTGTTGTACTTCCCCGGTCGTGCCGGCCCATTCGGCTGTGCGGTTACGCGTTCCGCACGCGGTGGTTGCAGTCTCGCGGCACGCCAGGACTTTCACCTACTAAGCCGACGACGAAGAAGACGCCATCAGCCGTTTCGCGTGGCGTGCGGTGTCTGCCTCACCGAATGCTATCTCGACTACAACCTGCAGATGGCCATAAAAGATCGGAACGAGGAGGTGACCTGGGCCGGGTGGAGAAAGCGGATAATTACTTTAAAAAAATAATAACAATAAGACGGCTATTGTATAAAGAATGCGTGTGTAGAATGTAGATTATATATTATACCATGATAATACTATAGCATGACTAATAGCATGTATTGAATTAGTTAGTGTAATGTACCTTTGTGCAAGGTCATGGTGTGTGCGTGTTTGGGTGAATAAGTGTGGAGGTTATGTGAGTGTGTGTGAGTGTATGTGTGTGATTATGTCTAAGAGTGTGAGTGGTTGTGTTAATTTATGTAGATTTAGGTTTATGTGTTAAGATGGTTGAAGATCAACAATCATATTATTTATAGGTGTTATTAAGCACACCTTCTACGCCGTCATAATCAAAATGACATAGGTAAGTAGAGTTTTCGTAATCTCATTATTACTTAATTTTTTCACCTGATGTAATTGGCTCAATTTATTGTATAAGTGTGGCATAATGGCGTTATAATGCTTTTGTGTAAACTTGCTGTTTACACGGGGTACAGGACCTCTATCAACTCGTTTTGTTGATTCTGGCAACGTTGAACTTTTCTATGGTAACGCCGTATACCTCTATAAATAAATAATTTCTTTACGCTTAAGACGTTAGCTATTTTATACACATCTGTCGTAGGGTGCTTGTAAGGTAAATGCAGGAGCACTTTAAGAATAGCACGCTGGGCACGTTCTATAGTTATAAGGTGAGCTTTAGCTGCATTACCCCATGTACAAATGCAATACCGGATGATGCATTCACTCAGTGCCCTATATGTCTGTATTAATAAATTCTTATCTGCAACATCTCTATGATTTAAATGCATAATAAAGTTTTCTTGTCCTAGATCCTAATGATGTTATGTGGGCGTTCCAGTTTAATTTGTCATCAATGGTTGCTCCTAGACACTTAACGAAATCAACCCGTGACAAAACTGCACATTGTTTAAGTCTTTGACTTCTACGATTGCAGGAAAAGGTACGTATGTATTTTAAGGCTGATATTGGATCCAGGGTTACCTGCTTGTGTCATACTAAAACAGATATATTTAGATTTGTTGGTGTTGAGGGACAGAAGGCTGTTGTCGAGCCAATGTGGTGACAAATTGGCTCGAAAACAGCCTTTTGAAAACAGCCTTTTGAAAACAGACTTTTGAAAACAGCCTTTTGAAAACAGCCTTTTGAAAACAGCCTTTTAAAAACAGACATTTGAAAGACAGTTCTCAGCTAACGCTATGACCTTTTGCCATGTCTTTTCATGTAATAGGACGGTGTCGTCCGCAAACATTAGCAGATATAGACCAGGTACCACATAGATCATTTATTTAAATAAGAAAAAATATTGGTCCTAATGTACCTACTACCCTGCGGTACACCGTATTCTCATAATTATCTCGTTCTCACTCTCATAATTATCAACTTTTTTACCCTTTGCTTCCTTTCTGTTGAATAGTCGTTGAAACAGTCAATCGCTACACCTCTGATGCCCACATTGTTTTGCCTCGCCAATAAAATGGGAATGGAGACAGTATCAAATGCCTTTTGGAGATTCAAACAGACCCCTACACACTTGTCTCCATTATCCAGGTAGGACGTGACTAAAGAAGTGAGTGCCAGAACAGCATCCTCAGTCGACCTGCCTTCTCTGAAGCCGTACTGGTTTTTATTGAACAATTTGTTTTTTTTCTAAGTACCGCATTACTCTTCTTTTGACCAGTTTTTCTAAAATTTTAGTAAGCGTCGAAAGAAGAGAAATGGGTCTATAGTTGGAAGCACCGCATTTGTCACCTGCTTTGTAAATTGGACAAACGACTGCCATGGAATGGATCGCGTGCTTGCATAGTAGTTATGTGGTCGCCACTTGATAACTGTTCGTACCTTCATATCAATAATTAAAAACATCATAAGTAATACGAATTTTATTTTATTATCAGCTTACACTATTTTCTACTAAACCTAGGCTTCGAGGTAGTTTCTCAGGAACTTAACATAATATTTTCTTCTTTAAAAACAGCAAGAAGGTAGTTTAATTGTAGTTAAGTACCTAATTCAAATCATTCACGTTTTATAAGATACCGCAATCCATTCTTCAGAGTATTTTCCTTAACTATCTTGTACGAATTTAAAGATTTACAAGTTTCAATCTTTTCATCGGAGTGGGTTCGTAATATGTGACTCTGTACAACAACTCCATACGGAGATATGAACCCACACAAGTTGCACGAAAACGGTTTCTCCCCAGTATGGGTTCTCGTGTGAATTGTCAAATGGCCTTTATCTTTAAATTTCAAATCACACATACTACATTCATATGCCTTTTCCCCGGTGTGTTTTAAAATATGACGTTTTATTTTCGATCTTACTGAAGCTTTGTATTCACACATATCACATTGAAATGGTTTCTCTCCTGTATGTGTTCTCATATGTAGTTTTAATGAAAATAATAAAGCACATTTATAATTGCACAAATTGCACTCAAACGGTTTATATCCAGTATGTCTATTTGTGTGTTTTTTTAAAGAGCCTACAGTCGCACTTCTATAGTCGCAGATATCGCACTTGAAAGGCTTAGCTCCTGTGTGTTTAGTCATATGTCGACGTAAGTTAGATACATTGAGAGTGCTATAACTGCAAATATTGCATTTGTGTGGTTTCTCTCCACTATGAGTTTTCAAATGTTGCATTAAACCATTTCGAGTGAAAGATTTAAAATCACACACGTTACATTCGTGACTTCTAACTCCAGTGTGTGTTATTAAGTGTCTCTTTAAGCTTGCAGCTCTGACAGACTTATAATCACAAATATGGCACATGTATGGCTTCAATCCAACGTGTAACTTCATGTGGTTCTTTAAATGAGCTGGGTATATTGTCTTATACTCGCACAGTTTACATTGGAATGGTTTTTCTCCTGTGTGTGTCCTCAGATGTATTTTCAAGTAATCAGCCCTTGTACATCGAAAGTTGCACAATGTGCACATATATGGTTTCTCACCAGTGTGTGTTTTTTTGTGCATTTGTAATGATTTTGCTCTGTTCGTTTTAAAGTTACATAGTTTGCATTCAAAAGGCCTCTCTTTAGAGTGCACAGCTTGCAAGTGGACCGATAAACCACTTGAATATGACGACTTATAGTTACACAAATTGCACTGATATGGTTTTTCTCCAGTGTGCATTCTCTGGTGTATTTTTAAGGCTGAAACTGATCTACATTTAAATTCACACTTATCACATTTAAATGGTTTCTCTCCTGTGTGTGTTCTGACGTGAATTTGTAAGTGAGCAGCTTGGGAAGATTTATAATCACACATATCACATTTAAATGGTTTTTCTCCTGTATGCACTCTCATGTGTACTTCGAGCTTACTCGGACTTGAATATTTAAAATTGCACATATTGCACTGGTTAGGTTTTAGTTCACTGCGTATTCGGTTACGTTTTCTCGGGGTTACCGTTGATTTGGCTTTACAATCTTCCATACTGCATTTATATGGTCTTGCCACTTCTTAGTTCTAGTTAACCTGTAAACATATTATATGGAATTGGCTTTTTTTGTTACAGAATAAATCTTCTGTAACGTCACCTAGCTACTAACCGTGTTCAAGCATTCACTATTATTAGTTTGTATTAGCCCAAAAGAAAGCATGCTACTGAAGAAGTTGCTAATTCTCAGTAAAGTCCTCTTTAAAACATGGAATTAAGATTAAAATATAGGCGTTTTTTTTAAATACTTTATAAAAGAATCATCAATATCAATAGTACCTACGTACTTAGTAACAAAAAGTCGCGTAACAAAAATTCCCGCCGAATTTTTAACCAAAAAATTGATCCGACATCAACACCAAAAAACAGTTATATAACTTGTCTAAGTCAGTACCATTATAGTTCAAAAGTACCTATTATCACAATATTGTACGCATGGTTCCGACTGCGACAAGTTATTTCACAGTTTTTAGTATTGAATTCGTTCCATTTACTTGTAAAAAAAATTCGCCCTTTTTAATGACCCTTATTATACTGGATTAATTGTCATTCACCGTCAATTACGATATCATCAAGATATCGTAATTAACGGATAGAGTGAAACTCGTTTCTGCTTGAAAATGCGTCCCTGTGGATGCGAAACACTTTTCAGTCATTAGATTTTAACTCAATAACCGCTTAGCCGAATTTAATGAAATTTAAATAGGACCTCGGAAATTATCAAAATTAGACTACGCTGTAAAAAGGTATGCGTGATCATACCTACATAAAAATAATAATAATAAATATACGTGTCGAATTGAGGACCTCATCATTTTTTAGTGGACACAGTTATAAAGAAGAGGAAAGTTGAGAGAGACAAGAGACGACTCGCTATCGACTGTCGCGAAAAAATGTATGAAAAAATGAACAGTGCCATCTTGCGGTCAATTGAAGAACTTAAATTGACAGGGAGTACGCCAATCACAAGCAATACCTACGTAGTCGAGATCGAGTATCCACTATAGATGACATTTATGTTGCCAACTCATGATAGAGCTACTGCTTTTGCATGAGAATGCGGCTGTCTACACTCCTCCACTATTAGTTATTATGGGACAATACTCGTGTTTCGCTGGCTGCTCTGTATGAGCTATCTAAGTCCACCTTGGCTTAGACATTTGAAGTCACTCACCCTAAGTCCTAAGTCTGAGTGATTAAACGGCATCTTTTTACTATTCTTATCTACCTATCTACAGCGGCCAGTTCATATCCATTCCTGGATTTAGGCCTCCTCCGATCTCTATGGTCTTGATCTTTTATCGTCCAATCACGACTATTTTTATAATAGTCCGCAAAAGTTGGCCAGTCATTCACCTGATGTTATGTGTTACGCCTGCCCATCACTTTTGTTGTACTTACTTAGGTAGGTATACTTTGAGTGAGGCAAAGATCTTCAAAGGTAAAGAAGTTGTGGTGTACCTACTAAGATTGACGCTTGCCAGCCATGTATCGCTTCCATAAAAGAAACTGTCTTAGAATAATAATTACTATTATGAAGTTTTAGCCACAAAAAAAATAATTCCTGGCGTCAATGAGTTTACTTATATAAACAACAAAAGAACCTGCAAAACAGAAGCAGTTAAGCCGCTAGTACTCAATGGATTAACAAGAGGTTCTTGTTGTATGAATTTGTTTGAACACCATCAACCACTCAGTAAACCGATACAGACATACTTACATACTTATTTTTCTACAAAATCAATTCTAAACATTATTAGATACGTAAATTCTCATCTCGACTTACAACAGTTTTGGTTGATTTTTACTTTTTTGTATATTTTTACTGTTTTCCACGTTGATGTTATTTAGTATCACAGATTAGTATACATTGTTTACGGTCTCGTACATCTGTACATTTGCCATTCCGCAAGGTTTTATGTAAAAATAGTTAGGTATTAAAGCCTATTTCTTCTGGTACCTACCTACCAGAATAAAAAATATACTCTATGGTTGCCTAAAGTTAGTTCATTCAGCAGTCAGAGTCAAGTCCATAGATAAATCAGACTGTATCTAAAGAGTCAGGTAAAACATGACGTAATTCTTTCTACTTTTAAATCTTTGATTATTTGTAAATAATCAAAGTTTTAAATAAAAGCGGGAAACTTGGTAGTCTTGGTATTTACAACATAAAATTACACGGAATAACTACGGCTAATTTAGAAATTGAAGGAAATCAGGATCAGGAAAGTGTGAAAGATTATTTATTTTGTTGGGTGACATGATATCGAGGATTATCGAGGAAGAGATGAATATAATATAACTACAAAAATAATATAGTACCAGAATAATTAAAATATAATATATACATACAATTTTATATTGTAAGCTACGAATAATAATAAGTCAGGAACAGTAACTGCGTTAAAAAAATGACCCAACAAAAGTCGTGTTCAAGTAGGCGGGGCTTAAAAGTCGTGTTCAGTACGTCATCAGTCGGACATTTTTCTTGCAAGCGAGCACACGTGAAATCTTCGCATACATTTTAATTTTTATCATTGTGAACTACAGCTGTGAATCATCATGCCAGCATGTGTTGTGAAGTGGTGCAGGATCCATACAAGATTAAAATGTCCAGGAATCACTTTTATTAGTACGTAGTAGCAAAATTATATTTTTTTTTTTTTCTTTTGTCCTCAACTCAACTCCGTTGAGGAATATGGCGTCGCACTATATATAATTCAAAGATGTTCAAATACGTATACAAACCGAGATGGTCAATACTATGCAAAATAAAGTCAGTCTATTTTTGTTTAATTTAGGATGTATTTTTTTCTTCAGGACTAAATATTGAAATGTATGTAATGTGCAATGGTTTTGCTTGTTATGTTTTATTCTCGCTTGCTTGCCGATTCAATGCGGCAAAAGAAGTGCCTAGCTGCTCAGCCGCGTCTGACGATTCGTGACTGGTGCGACCGAGTTTATGATTGATTTTAAAAACGTGTGTGTGTAGAAACAGCTCGGCAATAACAGACTAATAAACAATCTCTAAATGTAGTCTATGGAACTTGAACTTGTTAATCAAATAATGTTCTAGTACATCAGGTAAGAATAATGGACATAATATACTATATTAATCATTATTATGTGACCCTTCAAACACTCAGCAAAAACGCGAATTGGCGCTTCCAAAGCGTTTACGCTCTAAAGAGATACTACAGACAATGAACAATAAACGATTGCCTACAGTTGGTATGTAATATAGGTAACTATATAGCATTAAAATAACAGTTTATTGTTTGGTCAAATTAAAGCACGTTTAATTTTTCAAGCTAATGAAAATTCACCATCTGCAAATTTGAAAGTGGTTTAGCTGAGTTGCTAATTAATTTGTCAGTAATATCAACACAGTGCTTTTCTAAAGTAATTCTATAAATTGATTGAATTTTATAAATTGATAATGAAGGTATTCTATGACTACTGAAAAACATCCTGCTGGCAAATAACGACATTTTTTGATAAAATGTATAAGCCTAAAATCTTTCATAATCTTTCTTTACTACATTGCGAAGATTCTCTTCTAATGTCTTCTAGACAAAAACTTAATAAATTTATATTTCGCGGGACATACGAGATTTACGATTGATTTATTATTAAGTTGGTCCAGTCCACTTGTTGCATAATATCGTCCACGCCGCTATGACTCTGCTGTCATTGTAGACGTTGCAGCACGCGTGTAAACCAATCCCTGCTATCCTTCTGAATTTAAACCAATCACCGGACATGTCTATTTGTAACCTCGGAAGTAATTTGTATTTGGAATCATACGTTGTTTTGATTTGAAGAGCCACTTTTTGTGTGGAATTTGTTCTGAATTATGCTTCCTGACAATTATTTCTTCGTAGATTGTAAGCCATGAAATCCGTCATGGCCTTAGCAAAATGAAACTCGAAGCACTGGCACAATACGCTGGTCGTGTCATGGCCTAAGAAGAAAAAAAAAAGAGTCAGGTCACAATCACATAAATAAGACTTTCATCACAGAATTCGCCCTATTTACATAGGTCATATCTATGACTTTCATTAATTCACTGTTCTGTCTAACTGCCGGTGCCAATAATCTATCTATCGCCGGTTTACCTTACTAGAGATAGAATTTTTTTACACTATTTGTATATACGTTATGTCAAATTTCTATCGGTAGTAAGGAAAACTGTAGATAGATAGATTATTGGGATTCCCTATAAGTTAGTTCTAGTAATGCAGCCAGCATTGCACTACTAAAACTTTCGAGGAAAAACGAAACTACATTTCACGATTTCGTGTACTTTGCCTACACTCATTCAACATTATAATGGTGACGATACGAACTCATAACGGTTAATATTCCACCAATATTATACACGTCAAGCAAGACTCGAACGAACACAAAATGAGCAAAAATAAAAAATCATCGATAACCCTTAGCTATCGATGATATATACGTATTTTTTTACGATATCGTTATTTTAGCATTTTTCCCGCCATCATCGAATTAATTCTGTGTGCACAAAATCTCATTCGCAGTATTGGACAACACTTGATTTTGAACAGATTTTGTGGCAATGTCTAATTTAAATTTAGTCTATGGGCAATACCTGGCTGGAACAAAGATTAACAATATACTACAACTATAACAAAGTACAATTTATCCTCAGTTAACATAATAGCATCTTTCATACATTTAAATAACATAAAACTTTAGTTTGTATATTGCTTAAAACATTAGTTTCATCCCACTTCAACAAAGCATCCTGTAAGTAATAATATAATAGGTACCCTGTAGATATATGTATAAGTAAGTAGAAGTAGTATGTAGTTTCATAAAGATATTTTCCTTTGTTTCAGATTGCCCTTATTTAAAAAATCGTTTATTTTATTTTTTTCAATAACTCTTTTGACGTGACACTGGCAATAATGTTCTAAACGTTTGCCAAATCAAACACAAACAAACAAACAAGTACAATTTAATGTATATTTACATATTTTTCATGTATATACCTACACTTTAATTTCGATAAATGTGGGTCGCAAGATTATGTTGATTTCAAGTGACAAACCGATCTTAGGCATTTCTTTTAGGCCTTGAAAATTGCTTCGCGTTCTGTATAATTACCTACCCCAAAAATAATTCCATACCTTAAACTCAGATAAAATAAATTTTATTTTGTCTGAGACTTTAAAGTGGACGTTACATATGCATGATAGGCTGTAAGAACCGCTGGTTGGCTGACTACTTTTGATTGTAAGGGTTCAGAGTGGCGTCAACATTGATTTTGGCGATATTATCACTATTTTCCATTCCGATTCAATATCGCGCTTTGAGACAGGTGAGATCTGTCAGCCATTCGGAATGGGTTGCAATCACGCTCACGTGCTCACGGCATGGAATTCGCGCACCCACAGAGAGATGATAGCATTGCTAGCTAGCGCATCAGGCACACATCAACGAACTGTAATTTTTGACGGACTGCTCACGGTGATCTCAGTTTGTAACGTGGTCGTTGAAATCGCAAAATGGCGTCATTGGTGACGTAATGCATGATGTCACATGGGTTTACTTTGTCGTGCTTTCGTTGAATTGGAATGGCGATCACAGCACATCGCTAAAATCGATTTTATCTTCAATTGGAAGGCACCTTACGTAAGGGCATAGGAAAAACTGCTAAGTTTAGAGAGAAAATATTCAGCATGAGTTTTCCAATTTAGATCAGAATCTAAACGGAGACCCAAAAGATTTGTGTTTGTTACTTCTTGAATTTCATTATTGAGATAGGTTATTTTGAATGATTAGGTACTTTACGAATATGAGTTAGCGTTGTCTTCATTATCTATTGAGTTAATAGAATATAAAGTTTTGATCGATCGTTGGCGTCAATAGAAACGTAACTGCAGCTGAACTTTATGTTGTTCAGTAGCAGAATAAGAAAACGCGTAAAAGTCACCGTACAGCTGCAACCGCAATTTAGGTAGGGAAGTCGACCCCCTTGGCCCTTGGTCTACAGACCACCCCATCAGCCTAGTTGAAGAATCAGAGATTCACTAAAATTGTAACACACGTTTAGGTATTAGAGGAAATAAACATATTTGTATTTATAAATGAGACATAATAAGTAGCTACTTAAGTATTTTAAAACTTGTTACACCCTTAAGGACGTTAGGATCTTTAAATAAGTAAAATTTTGAAAACATGCAGAGTCCTAAACTCAGCGTTTCGTTACGTCAAGTTGGTAAAGAGACTTCGTGCACAAGAAGAAGAGCAGAGGAAAGGGAACGAGAATATGTTCAAAGAAATCAAGGATCAACAAATCAGTGACTTTTTTGTCAGATGTGATCGCAGGTATTAATATGTCCGTATGCACTCGCCTTCGGCCGTTCTAACAATAAACATGGACTATAAAATATGAATTCAAAAAGAGAGGGTACCTAAAACTAGAAGTTCTGTGAACTTCGAGATCACAGTCTTATAAGCGGTATTTTTTGCCGTCTGAGCTATCTGCAGATCATCGAAATTCAGAAAAATTTGACAAATATTTGTTTTGACAAGACGTTGGCCAATTTTGGTATAATTGTGTATGTTGTTGGTACGAAATGTATTTGCCGAACATTACCAAATTCGTCCATTTTTTAAACTATACAACTTATTTCGGCAACCACTTGAGCAATCATGCTCATATTCAAAATTCCTCTTTAGAGTCAGGTACATGTGTGTGTACTAAAAAAAACCAATAGTTCCATGGAACTAAAACACGATGGAACTAGTGGGAATGATCCAAATATTCCACAAAATCAGTCCTCAAATTATAAAATCATATCGGTCAAATTTCGTCCTTTTTTAGTAAAATTACACCCCCCAATCAAAAATCGCCACCACAAAAAAAAAAAACAATTAAATTGTAGAACATACATACCAAGTTTTGTAAAGATGGGTTGATTATCATTACTTTAAGTACCAGAATAAATAGGTAATTAGGTAAATAAAGTATTTTTGCTTTATTTACCTAATTGTACTTGCTCGGAAATGTAAGAGTTTGTACAATCATTATTTGAAAAATCATGAAGGAATATGGAAAATTGCGAATTTGTAAAATGTAGAAAACTTACAACTATATATGTAGTACTAAGTAATAGTATTTTATTATGTAAATCGATGAGGAGACGAGTAAGTCACTCACTTAATGTTAAGCGTCACGCTTGCCCGTTATACTATCAATTACCAGATTAGTGCCATTCAAAATTTTAAATTACAAGATTTCATAACACTGGGTGGCAATGCACAGTGCACAAACGCTCGTCACCTTGAGATATGTTTAATCTCTTGGCTTGTAATTTCGTTGGACACATTGCATTTTAACCAAAACAATTATGTTCGCGTTACTGCTTCCAGCTTCACGGATGATTCTGGCGAAATTGTGGTGCTTCCCCAGGCAGACTGCAAAAGTCCTACCACTATAGTACAACCCGGTTACAATATATGTGCACCTGACCTCGTGACGTCATATCGGCGGTCTGGGTACGGTGTGAAAAAAAGTTTTTTCGAGAAATGTGGAGGTAAAAAATAATTACTAACCTTTTCAAATCAATTTATTATTGATTAAGGGTTTGTTATTAAAAAAACAATAATTTTGATTAGAAAAACATTTATTATTAAACTCAGTCACTATAAATTATTGACTCTATGCCTGACATTGTAACTTCCTCACTCTCACTTTCTGAACTCTCCGAACTATCTTCCCCTAGTGATATTAAAAGTTGTGTGATGTTGTCATCTGCTAAATGATCCTTTTCCCAGTATTCTCGCTGTAGCACTTTCAAGATTAAATTTCTTGATTCGTGTATTTCTGTGTATTGTTTTTCCCATGACTTCAGTTTAACAGCTACAACAATTTTAATAACAACCAAACCAGTCTAAACTTAACAGTAAACAGTCTAAACTTAACAATAAATATTAAAAAACAAAACAACAACAAAGCGAAAATATAAATTATCGGGACGTGTATCGGCAACGAAGATGCTAACCGTACTGTCGCACCGGGGAGTGCGCGGAGAGGTGACAGGGGAAGCGGGAGATGCGCCGCATTCCAGCGAGGTGCACAGATATTCTGACCGGGTTGTATATGTACAATTTCTTTTTAACTTAATCAACACGTTTATTTTTTGGCTTTAGTCATATTTTGAGCTCGTTTTTACCTTTGCAATGATCTCGTTGTCTTTTTTAATGTAATCATGGAACTAAGTCCTACTCTACCAGTAGAATACAATTTCATATTTTTATAACGAAAGTCCAATTGATAGAACTACTGACATAAAAAAAATACCCATGGACCGACCAGTAGAACTCAGTGATCGTACCACGGGTAATAAACGGACTGGGATTAAAGAAATTATTAAAATACGGCATAAATATGGGACACGATGGTCAAATACGGTGTCCAGTCTCGTGTATGGGTACGGGACGTATATGGCAATTCTACCTAAATAGCTAAGTAAAGCGTGGTAGACCTCTTGTACAAAAATCCGTTTAGTCAGTACCGCAGTGTTAGATATTCATCCGCGAAGCAAGTGCGCAAGCATTACTGTGTTAGGGTGTGAAGAGCACTGTCATGGGCAAGCGTAGTGCTTCACATCAGGCCAATGACTTGCTCGTCTCGTCACATGATTGTATAAGAAAGGACGGACAGACTAGTCAAGACAGACATTCAACGTTTTCTGGAGTCTTACTACAAAAACGAACTACTAAGTTTCGTTTGAGAGATTTCGCTTGTTCTACTGTGAAAGTGAAACAGCATATTATGCAGTAATGGTCGATGAAATATATTGATAGTGTTTTGTCTGTGATTAAGTATTTTTAGGTAGGTACTTACCTATATAGTGTGTTTTATTATTAGTATTTTACTGATTGATCTACTACCTATATATAAACAAAGTATTTACTCGTATTAATAGCAATTTGCTTTATGACAATTTGACATGTTATAAGGAATCGTTTATTATTCATTGCCTGTAGTATCTCTTAAAGAAGTTGATGTTTCATCGGGACGAATCATGCCTAAAAAGATAAATATGAGATATTATATCACATAATCAAAAAAAAGCTATAGGTACTTACTGTACAAACTGGTAGGTACTGCAGTTTTGTGTAACATGGTCAATATTTTTTTTAAATATATAATTTTTTTTTTCAATACTATTTGATTATAACTACTTATGCTGGGTTTCCCAGGCAGTCATACTTTTGTTTTCTAGCTTAATTGCAGCAAGGCACTTATTTCGCAGCATTGAATCGGCAAGTAAAACTGACTCATGTCATGGGGCCCTTTGTCTATTATCGCTTACCTGGCTATGTTACCGGTGCACTCAGTCTTTCATCGTTTAAAAACAAATTGAAGAACTGGCTTGTTGAGAAGTCATATTACACATTAGACGAATTCCTGGCGGAATAAAATTATTTACTAAGTAATGGCAATTTTTTCTTAATTTAATTAATTCATGATTGTTATGATATGATTATTTTGTTATTATGATCAATATTACTTATTTTTTTATACTTATTCCACATTTTATTGATTATGGACTTTTATGTTTCTATGTAATGATCTATGACCTGTAATTGAATAATTATGAATAAATATGTTTATATGTTTTATCTGTTAAAAAAGGATAAACCATAATAAGCAAAACATATTGTTGTTACAATATTTAGTTCTGAAAAACAAATACATCCTAAATTAAATCAAAAATAGACTGACACTATTTTGCATAGTATCGACCATCTCGAATTGGTAACGGAAGTAAAGTAGTAGTATTATTTATTATTATTTAGTGCTTATTTAAACATATTTGAATACTTGAGCACGACTTTCGGTAATTTTTTTAACGCAGTTACCGTTCCTGACTTATTATTTTTTCGTAGATAAAGCTACATTATGCCTGAGTAACATACACTATATATTTGATTCATCTTCATCATCATCCATCACCACGTTGGTGACACCGCGGAGCGGAGCTAGTAAATTATAATTTTTTATTTATTTATTTTCTTAACTTACAACTATCATTACAGGTTTTTTTTATAAAGTTACTAATGATACTCATCACCACATTTGATACACTGGTATCAAATGTGATGATGAGATTTGACACCCTTATTCGCTGTAACAGTAGAAATCGCAAAATCTGTCAAAAAAAATCGAAATTTGTTTTTGTGAGTAGGTCTCCTGCAAGCTCGTAAGAAACCTTAAATATTATGTACATGTACTTAGGTAAATAAAATTATTGTCTCAAGCTATATAAGTTCAATAAAGTAAAACATCCAATATAGCTATAAGTATAATATTCCGAACAATAATATTTCTCACTACGAAACAATTCAGATAAAAATTAAACGACAAAAATTTACTAAAACAAATTACTGGCAATAATCAGGCTTTGAACAGGGACATTTCTCCTTCATCTTGAGACCTTTGGCCATTTGTTTCATGAAGGGGTGCACTTCATCGCTAAAGAATGGCCTGGAAGATAATTCAGAAAACTTAAATCATGTTTCATAAGGCATAGATAGGTAATAGATTGTAAAATTTTAGCATCCTGCAGGCCTAGACAAGATTCAAATAGGCGTGTTTCCGCACACGCTACAGACAAAAATGTGTCTACGAACTTGGCGTGAGACGTCACGTGACTTTTCCACAGGTAATGTCAACGCCATACATTTAGTTCTCGTTTGGCGATAACAGAAGCATCTTTTGTCTACTCGTAGGCCTGCAGGCCCGATATTCTAATTCACTCGGAAACGATTCGGAGACTGAAACGGCATATCTGTCTCTGTCATACTGAATGTAGATGACAGAGACGGATAGGCCGTTTCTGTCTCCGAATCGTTTCCGTGTGAATTAAAATAACACAGGATCAGAAAGTCTAGGTAGTTTCTATAAATATTTATCCCGTCCGAGGATGTAAATTTTTCTCTCTATAAATGCAATGTTTGGTATCGCTAAGCAGGCGTTAGTGCTTTAAAAACCGGCCAACTGCAAGTCGGACTCGCGCACAAAGGGTTCCGGACCATTATCTACAAATCTCCCATACAGACATGATTTTTTGCCGTTTTTACGGAAACCTTCGTGCGCGAGTCTGACTCGCACTTGGCCGGTTTTTAAGCAATCGTTGTTATAGCGGCAACAGAAATACATCATCTGTGAAAATTTCAACTTTCTGACTATCCTATCCTAGTTCATGAGATACAGTTTGATGACAAACGGACAGACATAAAATAGATGGACAGCGAAATAGTAATAGGTTTGTTTTGTACCCTTTGGGTACGGAACCCTAAAAATCATATAACAAAAACCGTTGCTTACTTTTAATTAAGTAAACTGCGAAGTAGGTAAGTACATGATTAATTAATCCTAAGTAATCCTTACAACTAAAATCACCCAGAGTGACTCAATAACAGTAGAATCATCTTTACTGTTTTAACCGTAGAACTTAATTACATTATCCTTTATCATATTTGTAGCATATACCAACCGGCACAACATCCTCTGGATCTCTTGCTGATATTCTTCTGTAGCTATCTGATACTTCTTCCTCTGGTCCACCTCTTCTTGTCTCGCTCTCTCCTGTGACACAGACAACATGTCAGACACAGATAGTGCATATGACTAAAGGTTGACTACAGAAGATAAGAAAATGGCCTTAGAGATATCCTTCAAAAAACTTATCGACTTAGTGATATTTCTTGGACATAGGGTTTTTATGAATGGAAGATCCGTCTTTTTTTATATTTTGGAAATTACACTTAGAGACTTTTCCCAAGAATCCTGAATCGACCATTCGAAAGGGAATGAAAAAATGAACAAGACAGTGTTGCTAGCTCAAAACCGTAAAAAATGGACTTAGTCATTTCTTGAATTGGATCACCCAAATGTAAAGAACGGGCCTAGTGCGAACAACTGTGTATGTGTAACGTAACGTATCGTTCACGTGAATTACAAACTCAATATCATCTAGGGCAGCTTTGACACAGATAACACAGTTTATAGGCCGATGCGTTAGCATCTGTTAGTCTGTGATACGCCGACGCGTGACATGTTGACGGTTTCGATACGAATGTTTTTTTCGCAAAAATTGTGTGAGACAGCCTCCGATATGCAAAGTAAGCGTGTAACCTGTGTAGTTGCGCCATGGAAGGCTCGAACCTGTAAGAGCAATGCTTACATTACGATCACCCATATATACCAGGTACCTGGGCTATTTCTGGTCGGAGGCTTCCTATCATGGGAGGCGAAATTAAATACGAAAATGCTTCTTTGACTGACGTGTGTTTAATTTACAAATGACTGACAAATTACATGCGACGATCGTGCAGCTCGATGTCCCCCAAACCGCACTGACTGTCTTCGTGGATGCGCGGATCCCTATCCAAATGCCACCGTGCTTCTCGGTACCCCGAGCCGCATGCAGTGTTTCCTTACGGAGCCGTAGAACTTTGAGTGCTGCTCGGCACCCCGAGCCGCAGCTGCAAAGCTTTACGGAAACGTCCCGTCTGATTGCATTTACTGATGGAGGGTACGAATCGGCGTTCCCATTCCGCACAACCTCTCACTCAGCTCGAGTGCGCTCACTGACTTTTTTTTCGATCCGTCCGGCCAATTGCTTTTTGCCTCTACCGGCATTTACAGCGTCACCGGATGGGTGGCGAGTGCAGATGGCACTCAGCCAGATGCGGGCGCAGAAGGCCGCCGAAAAAAACTGCCGTTGAGTTTCTTTTTTTTTTAAACGGTCTAATGCTGTTTGCCTCTACCGGCATTTACAGCGTCACCGGACGGTTGGCGAGCGCAGATGGCACTCAGCCAGATGCGGGCGCAGAGGGCGCACCGCCTAAGGCGAGCGTTGAAGACGCTTCGCCGCAAGGAGAGGAGTAGGCGACTTGCTCAAGGGCACCACTAAGGTACGGACCTCGGCTTGGGCCGTCGCCAGGAGAGAGGGGAGTCGGAGAGACTGCCGTTGACAGTAGCAGGCCGGATTATATAGTGCCGTGGCGCGAAAAACGCGGCGCGGCGCGGGTGTGCGCGGTGTATCCGTGTGCGTGCGGTCGCCATCGCTGTGTGTGTCCGCGCTTGGCCCTCGGATTGCTTGGATTGCTGTATGTTGCCTGCGCTCGCAGTTCGCACGCCGTCTCTTTAGGAACTATGCAGATGACGGGGTCTTTTTGACCGCGAAGCAATAAAGACCGCCAGTGTCCGGCGGGCACTGGCGGCGCGGTCTTTTTGCCCTCCGTGTGCGTTGGTAGTATTGGATTCCCTTTGCGCTATCGTTCGCGGCAAAATTGACCGCCCCGGCTCCCCGTCGTCTGCATAGCGCTAGTGCTTTAAAAAAAAAAGTATATATATATATAAATGAACCCCTATTTCTTCTGGTTACGCTATAACTTGAGAACGGAAGGAACAACGTCGCTAATTATTTTTTTGTTGTGTTAATTATTACCAAGAAAAGATTCTTATGAGATAAATATCAAGGAAGAATGGGATTTTATGGCGAGGCCCAAGGTCGAGCCTACTACGCAAACGAAGTTGCGGGCAGTCGCTTTTATTATACCTAATAAAAAAATACCCACCTTTAAAGTCTTGTTGTACTCAATCTGCGCCAACAGTTGTTTCTGATGCTGCTTCCTCATCTGCGCATCAGTCAACTTCTTCAGATCGGTCAGCTGTTCCACCTGCCCAAACACCTGGCGTTCGTACTCGTCTTGCTCTGCCAACTTCTGTTTGAGCACCTCCCGGGCCGCCTGACGGTCTTTTATCTGGTCCACCATGGCATTGCGAATATCCTGAGACAACAGGAATAATAAAATAATTTACGTTCCCTAACAAATCTATACAGATAGGTAAATAAGATTGAAGTGTATGTAATTCCAAATTAACAGCTTTTCGCTAAATTGCCCCGACTTTCTTGCCGCTTCTTCTCGGTAGCCTCTATATATTTTAGAACCCGGCGGTGGAGTCTTAATGAATAATTGACATTCATAAGTGCGTCTTTGATGCCTAAATTGAATAAATGGTGTTGACTTTTGACCTTTGAATTTTGAATGCATATGAAAGTATATACTTACGATACGTACATACTTTCATATGCATTCAACACAGTATAACAGTACGTGTTTGTTCCAGCAAATTTTCGAAGCGGCTGGACCGATTTTAGCGCGACTTTTACTGGCAGATAGCTGATGTTATAAGGAGTTTAAAAAGTTTAGTTAGTAAATTAGGCTGTAATTTCAGAGAAAAAAATAAATAAAATTTTGCCTCTCTGTCTGTTTGTTACCTTATCGCACCTAAACGGCTGAACGGATCTTAATCAAATTTTGCAAGGTTATGCCTAGATTATATCCCAGGGAAGCACTTTTCATCATCATCATCATCATCATCATCACCATCATCACCACTCATCACCACGTTGGGGAAATCGCAGGGTGCAGCTAGTAATCTTATAACGTACCTGTGGTTCGCCTTGAACTAAGATTTTTCAAGTCATTTCCATAAAAGGCAGAGGCTCTTCAGGTTCTTCAGGTTTCTGTTATTAAGATTTTTAAGTGGGTTACCACATAACACATAACTTTTTCTAAGTGAACTGATAATAATGATATTATAAATTTAAAAAGCTAGTGCTTCCCATGTGGTACCATTTAAATTTGATCAAGATCATGTATGCAGGGCTATTATGTATCTCAGTTACTAACAAATGTTGATTGAAATCTTGAAAACTGGCGGCTCTATGTTAGTTTTGTACAACTCCAGTAAGCAAAAATGTTAGTAAGTTGATGACTGGAGCTGACAACAAAAGTGACATAAAGCAGTCGTTTTATTTGATTTCAATCAACAGTTGATAGTAGGTATAGCTAGTATAGATGACACAACAGTCACTTGGAACTCGAACTAAGTCTCGATACACATTGTATAACTCACGGTATCTGTTCCCGAGCTCTATTCGCAATTTATTTGGTTTTTGCAAAGATGAAATACATGGTAAACTAAATATCCCGTTTCTAAAGTTAAGTACATATAGTCTACTTACTCGGTTGGTCTTCTGCGACCACAATTTGTAAGCGCACCTCTTCTCGTCTAAGATACTCTGATGCTTGCGCAATTCTGCTTCCACTAGATCGTCATTTGCGTTCTCCAAACTGGCAATCTCGTTCTTTAGCTTGATCAGTTGCCTGTTGCATTCGTCATTCTCTCTCTGTAGGAATAAACACAATGTAATGACTAAACACAGTGTAAGGAGTAAACACAATGTTATAACTAAACATTGTGTAATGTATCGTGTAAATACAATGTAATGAGTAGTCATAATGTCTCATACAGGATTGGAACTTTTTTTGATTTTAACCGACGTCGTGCCGATGGGGACGGAAGATAAAATAGAAAGTTATAATTCGATGCTCGGACGGCGAGCCTCGGTGGTCTAGTGTTCATGTCATCAAGGATTCCCGGAAGACGCTGGGTCGAATCCCGTCCGAGTGTATTAGACCCAACGTGCGTGGAAAGCCCTTTTACTAATGTAGATTATAGACGCAATGCTTACTTCTTTCTTCTTAGCCAGTTTGATTTGAGCATTTTCCTCGGCCAGCCCCTGTCCCGTGAGCGAGTCCCAGGTCTTCGCTATGAGTTGGGCTTCGGCCTCCTGTTTTTCGAGGGTGATTTGGCGCTCCTTTATCATTTCAGCCCTGTCACGCGCAGTCTCCATTCGCTTCTCTGTTCGCTTGAGCTCCGCTGGATATAACACAATTATTTTAGTATTGTTTAACAAAATCTAAAATCATTAGTTATGAGCCGATTATGGATTTTTCGGGTAGAAAATAGCCGATTAGTCGACTATAATATTATATTAATATGGGACAACATCCACACAAGGTGTTCAGACTCAAACTAGGCGGAGCCTGTAGGTACAATGGATAACTGATATATACACATATACACACCCAGACACAGGTCAAAGAGACATGTTAATGCACACAAATGTTGTAATATAATTTCAAATCACATCATATCTCATTTCATTAAATCTTTATTGTATTTTATACTAAAAACTGTTTCAATACTAACCAGCAATATGGGAAATTTAAAAAAATAACACAGAAGACGACAACGAGAAAAGAATAGATTTTTGACAGAGAGTAATTGCGACCCAAAAGAGTATAAGATACTACATGGCTGACCAAGATAGAAGGATCGAAGTTTCGAAGATGGATGGAATGGAAAGTATAGATTTTTGGTGCGAAATTCCGAAAATAGATTTGGGCTTAAGATTTACCTGATATATTATTTTATTATACGTCTCAAAGAAGACTAGCGAGAATATATTGAAGCGGTCGTATTGAGTACGGCTTGTCTGGTGTTGGAAAATTCATTTTAAAGCAATTAAGCAGTTCTATAAAAAACTCATTTGGGACTCTGTGTCTACACAGAAAATAGCAAGAGTGATTGAAGAAGAATGTTTTGGACCTACAAGTGAAGTGAAATCCCAGGTCACGTTATTTAGCTATTATATTCATATTTCTCATGTTCCTTTTTATTTCCAATTAGCTAGGATGAATACTTGCTATTCTTGATAATGTATGTATAATATTACATTACAATGTTTGACCTGTCCGAAGACTGCACCCGGGACCAGCGGCTCAGAAGTTAAGGTTGCTACCAACTGCGCCAACCGGCCAGACAAGTAATAAAGTCAAGTATCATGAATGGAATTAGAATCTAACTGTCCACTTTATATCAGGCGTTTAGCTGTGTATTTGGGTTTCGAATTTAGTGTTACATTTGTTTTCACGCCATTAGATTTTTCTTTGATATCGGTTCACATTATGGAAAACTAAAAATTTCGCGTTATTTACGAATACGTTCTACCGTGGCAGCAAAGCTGCAGAAACAGCTCGAAGGATTGATTGTGTGTAAAGGGAAGCTTCTGTAAAAGGAAACACTGTACGTTTTTTGGATTCATCGTTTTCTTTCTGGATATTTTAACCTACAGAACAAACCTCGTGGACGACCGGAGTTCGTCCCTAGTTGACATCGAAGAATTAAAGGTGATCGTGGAATTCAGGAATCAGATTCATCGCAAACCACATCATACTCAGCGGCAGGCTTCGGTGTGAGTGATAAAATTATTTGATTACACTTGAAGCAAATTGAAAAAGTGAAAAAGCTTAAGAAATGAGTACTGCCGCACGAATTGAGTGAAGCACACCGACAAACACGTATGAGGGCTGCAATACACAATAACGAGGGAATTTTGAATCGTACCTATTGTTACATATGATTAAAAGTGGATCCTGTACGGCAATCGGAATCGCTCATCACAGCGGTTGAACCCAGGAAAACCGGCTAAACCCTGTCTTAAGCGAAAGATGACTCAAAAAGGTACTGGTGAGCGTTTGGTGGACCAGACGGTTGTTACAGATCTGTATTGTCAACAATTGCAATGGATGAAAAAGCTCGTTATGCAACAACCTAGACTGGTCAATTGCTCTAGCCCACTTCTGCTTCAGAACAACGCCAGACCTCACACTACACGCCAGACGGTCGCTAAATTAGAGGACCTGCGATTAGAATGTCTCCCACACCTACCATAGGTACTCCCCAGACCTTGCTCCAACAGATTAGTAGTTTTTTCGCATTATGGACAATCGTACGGCGGTTTGGATGGAAGGATTGGATGGATGGGTTGAATGGATGGTTTGGATATCGGAATGGAAAAGTTTCCTTGCAAGGAAATTATTCCAATCCGATGCGGCTGTCGAAACCGCCTTCAAAGATTTTATTAATCCACGCTCCCACAAGTTTTTCATCAATGGAATCAATAAACTTGTACCTATAAAATGGCGTAAGTGCATAGATAATAATGATACTTCTGTTGAATATATTATTTCACATATTTTTTTCCTTCTACTTTTTTCAAATAAAACGCCAATTTCATATGTAATATTTACCTTGTTCTTCCTTCTTGATATCTTCATCCCAAATTGCTTTGAACCTCTTGGTCTCTTCTTTCAACATCTCCCTCTTTTTCTCTCTGCGCAGTCGATTTTGTTCCAGTTGTAAGTCCGAATGTTGCGTACACTCTAAATCTCTGCGGTAACGCTCAATGGCGTCCTGCTCCATACGCGCTTTCTAAAACAAAACTATGTATGGAGATATTATATATATGAAGCCCATCAGTAAGTGAGCGACTGCGCCCTCTCGAGATTAGCGCCTCTGCAGCCAACCACTAGGGTGTCACCCCGCATTTTAGTACAGCAGGACCTCTTTAATCCGAACGCCGAAAATTTACCCCTCGTTCGGACTCACGGAGCATACGAATTATAATACAAACTACTTGCGGGCGCGACCCGCGCAGGGATGAAATGATGATGATGTTGACGATAAAAGTAACCAGGGTGTCTGCCACCTCTATGCCCAATTTCATCAAAATCGGCCCAGTAGTTGTTCGAGCGCGAAGAGGTAACAAACAAACACAGTCACAAACTTACGCATTTATAATACATACTCGTACACACGAGTGCATATGTATTTGTGTGATAATATATAGTGTATTTTATATGATAAAAAAAGAAATAGTATTGTGAAATTCCACTCGACAATTCCAGTCGCTGACATTCGGTAAGCAACTGTCGCCAGTTGGAAAGGAGGAATTTGAAGGAGCTGGGTAGGTACGGGGCGTTCGGATTAGAGGGTGTTCGGGTTAAAGAGGTCCTGCTGTAGTAGGTAGTATTTATTCTGCGCGTTATTGTTAAACTGCGAAATGTTTGTGAGCGCTCTTTCTCGAGTGAATCATTTGTACGAACAAAACTTCACGAATTCATCCAGTCCTCTTGTAGATACCTAATCATTGCCTAATTACTTCTGTATCTGTATGTTGGACGAGCCGATGATGGCCACTGAGTTACACATGCAAGTTAGTTATGAGGGCGATAACATAAGTACCTATGAATGCGTTAAATACACGTACACACGTTAAACTTCTTAGAGTGCGTTACATAAGTGTCCTTACCAATGCTTCGCTTTCTTTCATTGCTACTTCATACCACATCTTATCAAATTCTTTGTCAGCCATCTTCCTGGCTTCTTTCTCTTTGATCTGATACAGCTGGATTTCTGCTGCTTCTTTGGCTCGCAGCTTCCATATGCACGGAAGGACGTGAACGCATTTCGAACTGCGAAAATAATTAAAACTCAAAATCAACACAGAACAAGGTTTTAAATAAAGGAGGCGCGGAAAGTTTGGTGGATTTGAAAAATGGATATTGATCTTCAACTGAGTTCCAACAATCGTGGTTCGATATTGCTGTAAACTCGACTCAGGAACTCAGAACGAAAAAGCAAGTAATCGCAACCATCCAATACGATCAAATTACAAACAAAAACTGATTTTACCAAACTCAAAATTACCAATTCATAGCTCTGGTCCAAATCCTATGACCGTGAAAATATATAATAAATTACCGGTTCACCTACAAGATATTAAAAATGAGTATACATATTTACAAAAACTGCTAATGCTACTATATAGCCTTATTAATGAACACTTTGATGAAAAAACAATTATTATAGAATAGATCGGCCCGCTCCGCAAAATGTTGCCATACCCACTTAGGGTCATTATAAAACACACACAACAAGACCTGCATTGTAAAATTCATAATGTTGCAATAAATCTATTGAGTATTGAGTATCGAAATAAACGACGAACAACAGTGCACGAATCGCAATTTTTTAAATATATTTTTACACACAAGGCACGATGCGCACATGCAGTGAAGTGCTCCATGGAGTGCGACTACATCTCTGAAAATTGAGCTACCTAACCCCACCTCCCGCGCACCGCTCAATCATACCGTTTCGATGCAATAATGTTTATAAAAAAGTACGTCTTTCTGGCCCACCCTGTACTAAACTAAGTTGACTACTGTTTTGCTACTTCTGCCTACTACGCGTGAAACTATAACATTATACTATTGAGCATAACTCCAGAGTTTTAAGTGTTTTAACCGACGACGGCTGAATGAAATGGATCCAATACAACCATGCAATAAGTATTCAATTAAAGAACTTTCACAATTGACTGAGAAATCGCTGAATTAAAACAAAACATACCAACATTTCGTCGTACTTGGAACCTCCTTCGTTTTTGAAGTTGCGGATTTTTAACCGACTTCAAAAAAGAAGAGGTTCTCAATTCTGAAGACAGTATGTATGTTACGTGATCATTCCGTAAATTATGAATGGATTTTCTTGATTATTTTTTTTGTATCGTAGATCAGACTTCAGAGTTATCGAAATTGATTTCGCGTTTTTTTGAGAAAACCAAAATAAAACAAAATACCTATTTAAGTACCAAGAATGTTTTGGTTTGTGGTTCCCTTCAGCAAAAACTTTTTTAGATAACTATTTATAATCAACTACATATTTACCTACATATATATATATAGGTACTCGTATATTGGTCCTGTTTTTCTTGTCGCATTAGGTACCTACCTTGAGCACTACTACTCACTATGCCTGTGAACGAAATGTAAAGAACGAAAAGTAACTGACATAGTCCAGAAGATAACCCATGAACAGTGCACATTAGTAGCGAGGGCTCGCAGTACCTACAGATGACCGATGGGGCTGAACGGTTCTGGAGTGAAGACGACGGATCAGCAAGCGCAGCGAAGGTCGTCAACCGACAAGGTGGACTGACCAACAGATAAAGGTCGCAGGACGACGTTGGATGTAGGCAGCTTCCAACCGGTCCATTTGGAATTTTTGAAGAAGGCCTATGTTCAGCAGTAGACGTCCTACGGCTGATGATGATGATGCCCATGTGACTTGAACTATTCATCTAACACATACCTACATACAGTTTTTTATCATATGACTTTTAAAGCACTAACTCCTGCTTAGCGATACCTAAAATTGTAATTTTAGCTATGAAGAAATAATGTCAGGAAGCATAATTCAGAACAAATTCCACACAAAAAGTGGTCCTTCAAACCAAAACGACGTTATGATTCCAAATACGAATTACTTCCGAGGTTACAAATAGACATATTTGGTGATTGGTTTACGTTTGGAGGGAAAGCAGGGATTGGTTCTCTCGCGTGCTGCAACGTCTACTATGACAGTTGAGTCATAGCGGCGTGAACGATGTTATTGATTTAGCACGACTTTTATTGGGTCATTTTTTTAAGGCAGTTACTCTTCCTGATATTATTTCTTCGTAGAATTTTAGAGAAAAATAATTCATTCTCGGGTGGGATTCGAACCCGCGTCTTCCAAAGGTCTCCTGACACTGATTATTGGAAGGTGCGCGTTCGCGGATCCCGTCCGAAGATGTGAATTTTTCTCTCTAAATTTGCAATATATACTTTGTTAGCTCAATTGTCAGCTCCGTTACTTCAGTTGGTAGTCTCCCTCCCATCGAAGTGCAGGATTCCAGGCAATCCATGTGTGTCTCCATGGCTACCGCCACACAGGGAATCCTAGTGCAGGGTGTGAGTGTAATGTTATATTTTTACAAAAATACAACTAACAGCGGCGTGTCCTTATACTTCTCGGCGTGTTCCCTCTTCCTCTTCTCCAGCAAGTACCGCAGCCGGTCCTGCTTGTCCTGCCACACCGCCTCGCGTCCTGCCTGCGCTTGCTCGACGAACTTGCGAATGTTCTCTTTCTCTTCCTCAGAATAAAGCTCTATCAGTCTGTTGGGGTACGAATATATGTATATACTTACTTATGATAGTACGAAAATTTGAATGACCATGTTTTCCGAGTAGAGTCAAAATTGATTTTAGTGCTGTGATCATCATTCCAAATCATCGAAAGCGCGACAACGTACACCTCATATGATTACGTCACCATGCATGGACGCCATTTTACGATCAAGACCACGCTATGAACTGAAATCACCATGTCAAAAATAACAGCTCATCAATGTGTGCGTGTGATGCGCTAGCTTGTGTGCGTGTGTTTGCTCCCTCCGGCAGGGCAAAACTTTTTGCTGCCTTTTATAAACATATTTTCATGGTTTATTATATTGCTTCTACACCGTCTCGTTAAATATGTTGTAAGATGCAACGTAATATACTGCACTGCCAGCCATGCCGTGAGCAACGAGAGCGTAATTTCAACCCATTCCAAGTGGCTCACAGATCTCTCTAGTCAAAAGCAGGATATTGAATCGGAATGAAGAACACTGATAAAATTGCCAAAATCGGTGTTGATTCCACTCGGAAGCAGGGTGATAAGTGAAACGTAATCGTATACAGTACAAACTACCATTTATCTAGCACAACAGATAACTAATAGTTTGTGCCGTATACGTGCTAACTTTGGCGTTGGTACGATTACGTTACACTTGCGGAAGTTATCGTGCTAGTCCCACTTTCTAACTCCATTCGCCCAATAATTTAACTGGGTGTAGCTACCTACCTACCTCTGAATTTTGACAAGTTCAATACTTTGACAAGTCGCTTACTTCGAAAAAACAGTCTGACAAGGTCATTGCTTCGATAGAACATAATGCTCGACAAGAATTTTATCCCAAAAGCATATGCTACGTTATATCTGTTTTATAATTTATCGAGGTGTAGGTCAGCCTAATTTTGGTCACCATTGTGTGGTCATCATTAAACCTAACAACCAACCACGCTTCGCTCGTCGTCGCACCTATCGTGACTTTGCTCTGACTTGATACTTACTCCGCTACGATCTGTGGCAGTAATTCTTGTCGTATATAATATGTTATGTCGATACAATGACTTGTCGAACTATGTTTTTTCGAATTATGCGACTGTCGAAGTATTGAACTTGTCGAAATAAATTACACCAAATTTCACTTGTTACAAATTCCCGTCAACACAACATATCGTGCTTACACAAGATATACACATCGAGGAAGAATATCTAGGAGATGCAGAAGAGTTCTACTACCTAATATGTCATATTATTGACACCACTCAGTAGGCTTAGCACGGGGCGGAGAGAAATTAGGAAGGGGGATACCCAAGGAGAAATTCCTATACCTGGTCCAGCAGGGCTAGCTCGGGCAGTGGACTATTTCTCCCCGTGGAGATGAAAGAAAACTATTCCACCATGTAATTTTTATCTCCCTTGCGAGCACGGCAACGCCAGAGGATAGTTTATCCACGTGGATAGACGGCGGCAGTAGCGTTTCTTATGGTTTGTATTTCGTAGGTGCTATTTAAAGCAAAACAAAAGTCTCTGAGTAGCGTGTGCTATACGTAGTATCCTATTTCGTTTACTAATACTCAATAAGATTCAAGATTAAAAACAAATAAGAGTCTGGGAGACTCAGTTCTGCCGCATATCGATAGGTACGTAAAATAAGAGAGCTAACAGACGCTTCTACGGCGCGGTTAGTAGGTATATTTTGCATATTTCCACAGCGTAATGTCATATGGGATATTGCTATGGGGTTCAGCGGCTGAAATAGAGACCATCTTCATCCTACAGAAACGTGCTATTCGAGCTATATACGAAATGGGTCCCTGTGAATCTTTGAGAGATTTATTTAAAGAAATCAATATATTAACTCTGCCTTCTTTATATATATTTGAAAATATAATGTATGTTCGTAAAAAATTACATAAATATGAGTTTAAATAGTGATCACCACACTTTTAATACTAGAAATACAAATAGGATACCTAGCTGTACCTAGTTTTAGACCTGCGAAGACTAATAAGTCATTCCTAGGAAATTGTGTGCTCTTTTACAATAAAATCCCAAAACACATAACTGAGCTCACAGAGGGCAAATTCAAGTTGACTGTAAAAAAACGTTTTAATAAAAAAAAGCTTATTATAAAGTCCGACGTTATAATATAGAAGATAAAGATGCTTGGAATACTCCACTTCTGGCAAGCTGTCTCTCTGCAACCCATAAAATGTAATATTTGTAGTACCCAAGTAGAAACATTGTAAACTTCTTCTCGGTAGGCTCTATATATTTTGGAACGCGGCGGTAGTCTTTAAAGTACATTATAATTAAAAGTTACTTTCATAAGTGCGTCTTTGATGCCTAAATTGAATAATTTGACTTTGACTTTGCCTTTGAATAATAATTATTTAACTTGGGTATTTCACAGAATGTCGATATGAAAGTAATACAATAATAACCTTGATATGCACCGGCAAACCATCCGTATGATTTCGAGACTGCAATGCATTACAATGCCGTTTCTTTATTGACCCGAAATATGTGCCTGAATAAATTATCTGGGTAATCGAATGGGTTGTGACATTTCGGATATACCTTCGGTGTAATTTTCTTTCCATAGTTTCCATTTCCCGCTACAAAATGTTATTATAATATGCACGAGACATATTTGGATGAAAATAAACTTTAATCCACCACCTTCGAAGAAGGTGATAACCTTTCTCCGTGTTATGTCAATCGGAGATAATTGTATCCACGTTTCTACGAGTCCGTGCTCTATAGCGGGAGTAGCGGGACATAATGTCTACGAGATACGTCAAAAGGAAACATTTTATCTCTTTCCCCGGTTGCCGCCCTCTGTAGGGTGGAGAAGACAATTATTTCCACTGACAAGTGGATAAGAACGGTGGATAGACTCTCCGCCGCGTGCTAGGTACACTTTTTTTGTAAAACTTATCATTTACTATTTATGACCCATTACTAGCATAAAGGACGTGGGTTAGGTACTATTTTACACTTGATAGTGTGTGGTGGGGCTGGTGTTTGGCCACTATGCCACGTACATTGATGGTCAGTGATAATGCAGTCGAGGCTGGTAACACACTATACCTTGAATAGCGACGGGTGTCAAGGACTGCTGCCGGATCACACTGTTAGGTGTGCAGCGACAGATTTTCAAACACGAGGGTGGAAGCTAGCTAGGTGGACACCGGAAGTAGGTACCCCTCTACCCACCTTACCACCATGCTATGGACACGGTAATATTATAATTTTATAGTACTCGTAATATGGATTTCATCGATGCCTTTATCAAAGCCTTTATCAAGAGCCGAGTTGGGGATCGATCCCGTAGACATCTGATTGACAGTCTACCCTTATTACCCCTGGGCTGTCACGCTACTAAATTGCACGACAAAATGCTCTGTACGTTTGAACATTTTCATGTACACTTACCTTTGCCTCTTCCTGTTCAGGTCTTCTTCATACGATGCCATGCAGAGGTCAACACGACGAGCCACGTTGTTCATCAGGGATCTATAACATTTTCGACGTATGCCATAAATACCTACCTACTTTAAGTACCTAATATAATCTGGATCCACTATTATTAAGAACATGTCTTTAAAAAATACGAATTTATGAAAAATTAACACGATCAATGACAGCAATTGTTGATTATTTTCCCACCCATCCCGTTTTTTATCATAGAGCACTTATGAAACAGGTAAGTACCTACTAAAACAATATCTGCGGGCAACGCGTGGGTGTCATCTAGATATTACTAGCTGGTGCCCGCGGCGTCGTCTGCGCAGGATTAGTACTTCGAGTAGCATACCTGCAGCATTACAGCACATATAAGTACTAAAATGTCATAAAATATTTACATGGTAATACTCGTATGAGAAAATGTAAGTACTTAGTAAATCAACCAGTAAACACTAATAATAAAATACAGTAGATACCTACGTACATACAAATATAAAATTAATCACCATGGAAAAACTGTCATACATTTCATCACCCGTGATGGTATTTGTGTTACATTTCATCACCCTTGACGGTCGCCGAACACGTCTAGTGTATCGAGCCGTTATAATGATAGCGTGATTTTGTATTAGCTATCAGAAATTGACACAAACTTTGACAGAACTGTCATCATTACCGATCTTAACGTAGGCCGAGATCTTGTTATTTTGTCTATGCAGTGCCCAAGAATATTACGTTTTTTCACCCGCGTGGTGATGGATGATGATGATGATGAAAGTATCCAGCACCTCACCTACCTCCATAGCAAATGTCTTCAAAATTGGCCTTGCTGTTTGAGCGTAAAAGAGTAACAAAGATCTATACATCCCTACATCCATACATACAAACTTTGGCGTTTATAATATTAGTAGGAAGTAGGATAGACCGGGTCACAACCTAGAAAAACTATTAGTTACGGGCTACGTCGAAGGAAAACGATCAAGAGGGTGCAGCCCTTTAAGGTGGTCCGGCCAGATCCCTCTCTCTCTCAGAGCTCTGGACACAAATCTTCATAAGGCATTTCACGACGTAAACAATAGAAACAGATGGTGCAGCTTAGTCAGAGATAAAATTATTCAGAAGAGGAATCACGACCCTCAGTAATGAGGAGAACGACGTGACGACGACGAGGATAGACCGAGCAAGCAAAGCGTGTCTGATTAAGCTGGCTAATTTAAACTCGGATTGTTTTCAACTCTGGATTTGAAAAATACTGTCGCTCTGAAACTGCGGAGTTACGAAGCTCCGGAAATCTGGATTGAAAGCCCTAGGCTAAATTGACTTTCATCTGTCAGTATTATGTTTGTTAGGTTGTATTTTAACTATTCCCGTAGATATCACATTTTTTCAACCAATCTTGACGAAACTTGGTATGCATGTTCCACTATTCAATATAATTTTCTTGACTTCTGTGATTTTTGAGTGGGGGTACATTTCCTATTATGCAGGGAAGTTTTCTGTGGCGCTGATTACCAGTACCCATTTTGATTTCATTGGGTACACGCATGAGGTAGGTACCTGACTTTAAAGAGAAATTTTGAATATGAGCATAATTGCTGAAGTGATTGCCGAGTCCAGTTTTTAATAGGTTGTGAAGTTAAAAGCTGGACGGTTTTAGCAAGAACATTTGGTACCAACAACATATGAAATTACGTAGTAACTCAAGGTGTTGTCAAAATAAATATTTAACAAATTTTTCTGACAAGATTTTCTCAACACGTAGACTGGGAAAACTTCCCGCTGATAAAACTGTCCTCGAAAGGTATACAGGGGCCTTACTAACAGCTTCGTAAAAACATGCAAGTTCCGTGCAGTTCTTAAACCTGTCTTAAACAGTTTTGAATGAAATCATACCATGACGCTCATTTAGGTGAACTGTTTGAATATTGTTTTCTCAAAGGTGAACGGATAATATTGTCTCTGGCATTCTAACAATTTACTATAACCAACATTGCAGATGCCTAGACGCATGTGAGCTAATAAACTGAGTGGATTTAGAGCGACATTTTAACAAGAGTCAATACAAAAAAAAAACAAAGGATCGGTTTTTCTGCTGTTCTTGAATAGTAGGCCTGGGCAAGCCTGCTTTAAAATTGTCAAGGTACGAATAAACTGGGTAGTTGTCTAGAAGTCCTGCTTTAAGAGCTCATAGTAAGGCCCCAGTTCGGAACTTTTACTCTTTTTAATGCATCTTTTAGAGTCTATGTTTCTTGATAGAATGGCCAAAGGCGAGTGCATACGGACATATTCAGACCTGCGATCACATCTGACAAAAAAGTCACTGATTTGTTGATCCTTGATTTCTTTCAACTTATTCTCGTTCCCTTTCCTCTGCTCCTCTTCTTGTGCACGAAGTCGCTTTACAAACTTGACGTAACGAAACGTTGAGTTGAGGACTCTGGATGTCTGCAAGTTTTTGAAATTTTGCTTATTTGAAGTTCCCAATACCGCTACTTTTAAGGGTGTAACAAGTTTAGAATTACGTAATTATAAGTAAAAGACAATGTCTCATTTGGAAATATGTTATATGATGTAAATGCTTGTTACAAATTTAGTGAACCTACGGACTTTTAAGCTAGTCTGGGGGTCTGTATATCAAGAGTCAGGTCTTACTTGGCTGTACTGGAGCTGAGATCTATTAATTTGTATTAATAAGTTTAAATTTGGCACCGATTATAGATGAGATTACAGAATCATAATCAGATTTTTTTTGTTGAAATAATATTTTATTAATTTAGTAATACGTTTTAATTTTTATTGAAATAAATTTTAAAATATATTATGCAAGGTGTTATTGCAATAATAGTAAATATCAGTTTACCCTCATCGAGTGTTCAACAATTTTGGTAAGGCATAATACAAGGAAATAATAACAAATTTCACATTCACTTCATGACTAAGCATAAAACATGGATAGATTTTAAATTTTATTATATAGACATAGTCATAAATTTAAAGGACGAATATGTCTATAATCATTAATATAATTTAGGTTTGTCTATACAATTAGAATATAAAATTGGCATACATATGAAATGTGTAGGTACAATAAATAAAGTGTAACTTAATAAGATCAATATTGTCAGCTGACTATCCATGAATTCTTTTAAATTATAAAATACCTTTGTTAACAGCCACCGTTTTAGTTTTGTCTTAAAAATATTAATATTTGTTAAATCCGTGATAATAGTTGGCAAAGAATTATACACTCGAATAGCGCTAACATAAGTGCTCCTGTTATAAATCATTGATTTAACAGCAGGTAAACACAAACAATCTCTCCCTCTCATATGTGTGCTCCGCAAACGTATTTCTGATTTCTTTTTAAAAAGATTTATATTGTTTCTTACAAAAAACGATAGCTCCAATATATATATATCCCTGCTAAAGTAAGATACCCTTTTTCTCTAAACAATGAGCTTAACTCGTCCGCAAAAAATAACAATGGATTTATGAATGAACCTTGCCTCTAAAGAGGGTTGCTGATCCCAACAGATTAAAGAGTCATAACTATTTTAACAGTACATTCTGATACTTCTCTTTTGGAGCATAAAAGTGTGATGCACATTGACGGAGTTCCCCCGGAATATTACACCATAAGTCAGTAGTGGGTAGATGTTCCCATAATAAGCACTTTTAGCGACATCTACAGATGACACATCGATCAGCACACCGACCAAGCATAACAGTAACTGGCAATTCGATTGTTTATCTTAGTCAAATGAGATTTCCGTTGAGGTGTGAGTCAAGGGATATACAGATCGCGCGGCGAGAGTTTGGCTTTGACCTTCGGGTGGAGGGGATTACTGCGCATGGGTACAGTCGCGCACATGTGACAGAGAGAGACAAGAGTCCCTCGTCTTCGATGTGGCAGAGAGAGACAAGAGCCCTTCGTCCCTCTAGCCTCCCTGTGATACCCAATTTCTGATTTCTGCGCAATAACGGTCAAAGCCAAACTCTCGCCGCGCGATCCCAAGGAAATCAGTCTCTTTAACTTCACCTAGCTGTTAATCATCGATACTTTTATTCAATTTAATCGGTGTAGTCATATACATATGAAATTGCATAATTTTAGTTTTAGCAATATTCGCTTTACGATTTACAGTACTTAACCGTTCTATTAGGATTTTTAGTGTGGCTGCAATGTCTTTGCTATAATCAATAGCGTTATTTGCGTAATTCGTTTTTTACAAATAAAACTGTTGCATCATCGGCGTAAAGGACAGTTATATGTTTAATTATTTATGGCAACTCGTTTACATAGATCAAAAATAGCTGGACCCAAAATGCTTCCTTGTGGGACTCCCAAGACGACGTCTACAAAAAGAGATTGAGTGTTCTCGACTGTTTTTGTGGTTTTATTATATTGACTTAGAACAGAGGTTTGTGTTCTACCACTAAAGTACGAGTGAAAGAGTTTAAAAACTGTGTGTGTACATTTACAGTATACTAAAGCTCTCTACACACCATGCAATTTCGAATGCAACATGTTGTAGCAATCTGCTGTGATCCAGCAAATTGTATCGTATGTAGGCGTGTTGTGACTCCCTTCCAACATGTTGGACGTCGTATCGTACGTTCTAGCAGATTGTTACAGCAAATTGTAAGCCGCGTTGTAACGCGAGTAGTGCGGTTGCATGGAATCTGGGCTCAGTCGCGATCGTGCCGCTGCCCGTGGCTAGCGTCGCTGTGAATTTTATTAAATCAAATATGTAAATGGATGCAAAAATGTATTGATAAGAAAAAAATATGTTGATAATAATTTCAGAAATCTATTAATGACTTGCCACATTTGTGGAATAATCAAATAGTAATGGCGTATTTTTACTTTTCTTAGCAGCTGATGTTTTTTCTTTGTGAAAATAATTGACACGCTATTGTTCCTTCCTATCCAAATTTCTCTAGGCTAGAAATAATGAATTTTAATTATTAAATAACATAATAATAGGTATTATATATTGTAGTATTGCTGTGCATCTATTAATGTTCAAAGTAAAAATTAATGTTTATTGTCTCTGTCTCAGTAGTAGTTAAGCGAACTCAGTTTCAAGACCCGTTTTTTAATATTTGGACAGCATTTGAGCCATTCATTTGTGCAAGCTGTGGCGATCCAACGCGGAATGAAATAAAATTTTAATCGCCGCTGCAACGTGTGTAGAGTACGTAAAACCGCGACTACAGCAGATTGCTACAACATGTTGCGTTCGGGGTTGCATCGTATGTAGACACCTTTATTACAGCTGCGCTCAATGGTCAATAATGATGATGATGAAATATACCTATCGTCCATCGTATCGATGGCTTATTATGTCGTATACTGTGTCCATCCCCGGGGTATAACCTATCTTCTTGCCTCTCTCCTCTGCATTCTGAGCTCCTTGCCAAATTTAATTACGATCCGATCAGCCGTTTAAGCGTGAAATAGTCACAAACAACCATTGAGCTAAATGTACTAGTACATTTAGCTCAATGCAAACAACTCACGTTTTTCATGCATTTATAATATTACTAGCTGCTCCCTGCGGTTTCACCAGAATGGTGATGGATGATGATGACAAAATTTATGCTTCACCCGCGTGGGTGAAGCCACGTGCTTCTGGCATAAACTGTGCTAAACGTATTACGGAATACGCCGTGCAAATAGTTGAAAGTTTGAAAGTGTTTCAATTGTAGGTAGAAGTCAGCAGACTAACATAATAACATTCCGGTATTCCTCTCGGGCCAACTCCATCTTTTGGTATCTTCGATGGTCTTTGTTGAGATACATCGCACATTATAGTGTTTTGAACTTAAATTATTTTGAATAACTGACTGTTGATAATAAAATGATTTTATTAACAATGACAAGTACCTATGTCATTCTAGTTTTCCTAGTATATATTTTAGTCTATGATTCTACCTAGTGCATAGAAATATAGTATTTATCTATGTAAATAATGTATCCTAATTTGATGTCATTGACTCATACAAAAAATAATATCCTTGCCATTGGTAAAATACTACATACATCCGTATATTCTTTATTCCAAAACGATTTTAATACCTAGGTACACGGTTTTTTAAAGATTTTATACATTATACAAACTATATGTTGGCCGTTATCTTAGTCCTCGCCAGCGCGGTACAAGGGCGCGGGGGTATGACGACAAGGGGACTGACAGGCGTGCGGGCGGTGGGCGCATTTTGTAGCTCATTTCGATCGCTACGCGGGCAGTGATCATTGTCGCGGGCGGTGGGCGCATTTTGTAGCTCATTTCCATGCTCATTTCGATCGTTACGCGGGCAGTGATCATTGTCGCGGACCGTGGGCGCATTTTGTAGCTCATTTCGATCGCTACGCGGGCAGTGATCATTGTCGCGGACGGTGGGCGCATTTTGTAGCTCATTTCCATGCTCATTTCGATCGGTACGCGGGCAGTGATCATTGTCGCGGACCGTGGGCGCATTTTGTAGCTCATTTCGATCGCTACGCGGGCAGTGATCATTGTCGCGGACGGTGGGCGCATTTTGTAGCTCATTTCGATCGCTACGCGGGCAGTGATCATTGTCGCGGACCGTGAGCGCATTTTGTAGCTCATTTCGATCGCTACGCGGGCAGTGATCATTGTCGCGGACGGTGGGCGCATTTTGTAGCTCATTTCCATGCTCATTTCGATCGCTACGCAGGCAGTGATCATTGTCACGGACGGTGGGCGCATTTTGTAGCTCATTTCGATCGCTACGCGGGCAGTGATCATTGTCGCGGACGGTGGGCGCATTTTGTAGCTCATTTCCATCGCTACGCAGGCAATGATAATTGTCGCGGGCGGTGGGCGCATTTTGTAGCTCATTTCCAAGCTCATTATTAAGTAACTAAAATAAAATTAAACAATCTACTTACTGTTTTTAAAGACCAAAAATATGTTAAATTCCTGAGAAACTACCTCAAAGCCCAGTTTTAGTAGAAAATAGTGTGGTAAGCTAATAATACATTCCTATTACATACTTTGGTGCTTTTAATTATTTATAAGAAGATACATAAAGTTCTCACTCAAGTAACTACCTACTATGCAAGCACACGATCCATGCAATAGTATAATTGATATTGGCGTTCAAGTGTCTTTTGTTTCTCAGTGAATGTCTTTCGGCTGAACATTATGATGATGGCGACGACAAATTGGAGACTCAGCATATGGGTCCCACCGAAACAATGGAGACACATTCCACTAAATAAAATGCAATAGAACCATAGCTGAACGGTGACTTACGTTTTCTTAATCTGATTATACAGTCCAGGGGGCCTACTCTCACCTTTTACGAAACTATCATAAATCAGGAGTGTTTTGTAATAAGCTTAGAATAATCATACTTACTATCGTACTCCCATCGACACAAAACGGTCAACCAAATTGAATGATAAGGTTGCAATATGACTACTTTAAGAGATGGGAGTACAGATTTTCAAAAATTTTACACTGGAACAATGAAACTTAGTGTCAAAAGTCACGATACTACGTCATCAAAACGTCTATCGTAATGCATTATTATTTTAAGCTTGCTATATTGACGTGGTGGTACCAAATTTAATGGTAAGGTGGGAGTAGGGCCCCAGGTGCAGTTACGTTTCTAATGACGTCAACAATCAATTAATTAAAATGATGTTATGTTTGAATTTGTCTATAGAAATAGTAGAATGGCTTTTGGATAACGTTCGAACGGCAACAAGAGTACGAGTACGGGGTAGATAGTAGAACATTGTGAAATGGCAGTTCTATTAACAGCAGGCCTAGACAAAAGATGTTTCTGTTATCGTTAAGAGCCGGTACTACCTCACATTGCTGATTATCAGCCTCCATATCTTCAAAAATACTGATCCTTTCACTTTGAAATTAACATATGGCAAAGTTCAGGATATAGTCTAAATACCATGTTAGGCGAAAACACGATTCAATATAATAGTCTCGATAGAAAAAATCTCAAAGTGGCCTCCAAATTGTACAATAAGCGTCTATAACTCAATACTTTAAATAAGATCTTGAAACTTTGCATGATAATTAACTTTATAAAAGGAAGGTGTTATGTTAGCTGAATTTATTAAATGACCTCCAAATTAATTTTAAACAGCAAATACTTAAAATATCAAGCGCTAGAAGCATTCTCAGTCAGGCCGCCCTGCCGCCCGGCCCCCGACTCGCTTCGGCTTTCGGGCGGTGAACCTGTGTCGCTTGCGGTGAATTTTAGGGCATTGCATTAGAATAGGCCAACACGAATTTAAGGGGGGGAGGGGGAGGGGGGAGGGAGGGGGGAGGGGGATGTCCTCCGACACTACTCTCGTGGCGAGGAAATGCCTAGTTTTTGCGAAAAACTACTTTGAATTTTCTTTGAACTTAACCTCAAATTTATAACGTTTATATATTGAATTTAACTATATTTACTTACAAATATGAATGGATTGGACATGGAGTACTGACTATTTTGGTGTGTTCTATGTTTGACTCTGGGTGGGCTCCCGCCAGAAGCTCTAGCGGTCGCCCCTGAGTGTCACTTCGCCAAACTCGGTCTTCGCTTCGCTACGGAGGTCGCCGGCTCGCTTCGCTCGCCACCTCCCCCCGTCGCTCCGCTCAACCTCGTCTGGCTCGCTCCTCTCAGGACCTCCCTTGAGCTTCTGGCTCCCGCACTTTTTATATACAATCTAGGGGTGTCAGCCACAAGACTAGGTGGAGTCGGGGTGCTCTGTGTCGGCTCTGTCTCTTATTTTGAACCTAACCAACTCAAGTTAGAGTGCCCTTGACTCGAATAAGAGTGCTAGCCCTGATGGTCACAGCTATTTTGAATTACATTAGAAATAAATCATATAGGTGCAAAACTAGGACAAAAATAAAACAAAATTTAGAAAGTATTTAACTTATATTTTGTATACATATTGCACAGCTTTTATCAGTTCGAAAAACTTATCCTTCTTACTGGCCTCCACAGATCTCCTCCATAAATACTCAACAATTGAGTCTGCAAAATTGCCCGGGTGGTTGTAATTATTCTTGTAGAAGAATCTTTTAACCACCCGCCATTGAGACTCAATTCGTTGAGTATGTGTCCCATCCTCGGCTATAAATGGACTGTCAGGGTCACTGTGGTTGACTTTTTTATGAATATATCCATGTTGGCTTAGGCAATCATAAGCCCTCCAGCAGTCAGTATGGATGGTTGTGCCCGGCTCTACATGTTTTTGAATTAGGGGAATTAGCACCTCTGCAGACCTAATGTTGTCCGGGCACACCTCCAACCGCAAGTCCTCTGAACCATCTTCTATGAGGCCAAGGACCCAATGTCCCTCAATGTGTCTCCCTGAAAAAAATTAAAAAACAGTTATTAAATTGAAAATACAAGTATAAAATAATGAAATTGATTAATGCCTTATATAAATACCTTTATTAAATTTCCTCTTCCCAAATTTGCTTTCGTCTACTTGCACAATTTTTCCAGGGCCTCCTATTTTGCCCCGGACTTCTTGTTTCTCCAGTTGGTAAATTACCACAACTTCCCGGCAGTAGTTATACCAATCGCTTATGGTTGGCCGGGACAAACAATGTTCTTCTCTAAATATATCTTCGTGTATTACCATGTCATGCGAGTAGTTGTATGCAAAACAGTACATTAAATAATAAATGTGTCCCAATTTTAGTTTTACGTTCTCAAACCATGTTCCTTGGGCTCTAGATACTCTAGTTTTATTATGACAGGAACCCTTGCTGCACACAAATGTGCCCATAGTTTTGTCGTTCTTGAAAACAAGTTTCATGGGATTTTTGTGTATTCTACACTTCTTAGTTTTCAAGATTAAGCCTTGCTCTTCGGCAAAAACCAGTCCTTGTTCATGTGTACTTAACATACGCGCCAGCTTTACAATATTCCACGTTTGTAAAACTTCACCCACGTATTTCCGCCTTTTAAATGCGGGTTCTTCTTCAAAATCATCTAAAATGAAAAACAAGCATTTGATTAACATATTTTGTGGTTTATCAAGCGAAATAATTTAGATTACAATAAATGAATAGTTAACTCACCTCTACTGGTAGAAGCTACTGGTACTGCATCTTCACGGCTTGTGGAAGCCGTTGGTTCATCTGCTGATGGAATATTAGCCATGTCGCTAGGCAGATCAATCGTGCAGAAATCGGAGTCCAGTAAGCAGGCAAAAGTCGTGGTTCAAGCAGAAATCGGAGTCCAGAAAGCAGGCAAGAGTCGTGGTTCAACAGAAATCGGAGTCCAGAAAGCAGGCAAAAGTCGTAGTTGAAGAAGAAATCGGAGTCCAGAGAGCAGGCAAAAGTCGTCGAAAAATTAACACAAAATACCACGCCAAAACAATGAAAAACACGGAGAGCGAACAGAGCACATTCACGTAACTCGAAGAGGAACGGAATGCGCGGCGCGGGCGGCGTAGTCGATCGTCTATGGAAAATAAAATGGCGGTCATACGTTCCATTCTTTAAAAAAAGTATTTGCAACAGAAGCTAATTTAATAAAATCGATGTCAAGTATTATAAACTATGTAATTAAGTATTGTAAATTAAATTAGCAATAAAATAATAGTTCAAATAATTAAAATATTTATTTTAATACCATTTTCATTGCACCAAGTCGTTTCGTTACACGCATTTATAGAGAATCGTCGAATCAAAAATCTGAAATTGAAATTAGTTTTTCTAGAAAACTAGACATTTCCTCGCTCTAAAATTGATACCAAAGCGTAGAGAAAATTATTATCTATAAGATCCAACTCTTAAAATCACCAAATTCGTGTTGGGCTATTCTAATGCCAACCCAATTTTAGTCGTCAATATGGGCCATAATCGTTAATATCGTTGCGACGAAGTAGGGGCGAAATCTAAATTCGATCTGAGGTAGCATAGCACCTTAACGCCAAACGACAACTCCAAAATGGCGTTGACATTACCTGTGGAAAAGTCACGTGACGTCGCGTCGTGCTAAGTTCGTAGAACGTCTGTTTGAATCAATCATCAATTATTATAACATTGTATCAATTATTATAGCATTGTATCAATTATTATAACATTGTATCAATTATTATAACATTGTATCAATTATTATAACATTGTATCAATTATTATAACATTGTATCAATTATTATAACATTGTATCAATTATTATAACATTGTATCAATTATTATAACATTGTATCAATAATTATAACATTGTATCAATTATTATAACATTGTATCAATTATTATCTGGCAGTTACGCCTAGTGTAACTACTGAAAGATACCAGAACAAACAACATCATAATAAACACAGTTTTAATATCTGAAAACAATCAACCTTACAAAATAAACATTTCGAGAACAAACGACAGGTGTAGACAATGATTTTGCCTTAACAATGATAAAAACTAGAAAATGTTCCTTTCCTGCATTATTCTTACAAACTGGACATATTTAGTAGCTCACATATTAATTTGTCTTTTTAAAGACAGTAATTATAAGAATCATTTCAATTTTACTTCTAATAAGGCCGCCATACACCATCCTTATCGTCCAATCGACGCTGCCCATTGGATCAATTTGAACTGACTGTGTGTGGGCGTGGATTGGCAAGACGAATATAATATATAATATACTGTCGGCCATTGGCGATGGCAATGGAGGCCATTATAAACAATATTACATTTTTGATACTTTGAACACACTGGCAATTATTTTAAATTAATTATTTATGAACACAACAAAAATGAACTCATAACTTTACCTACTATAGTATGTTGTCTACACAACTCTGCATAGGATTTAGTGTGACTGACATGATTTTATTATCAATACGGACGTCATAGCAAAATTTATAGTAAATATAAACAAATCAACTTTGATAGAAACATAAATATATCTGTGAAACTATATTTTTAGGTGGCAATGTATGAAATTTTTATAAGACGATAATTTTGAAAAATATTAAGACCGACACACAAATTAATGTCGGAAGTGTACATCAAAACCTACGAAGAAATAATATCAGGAAGAGTAACTGCCTCAAAAAAATGACCCAATAAAAGTCGTGCTAAATCAATAACATCGTTCACGCCGCTATGACTCAGCTGTCATAGTAGACGTTGCAGCACGCGCGTGGGCCAATCCCTGCTTTCCTTCTGAAATTTAAACCAATCACCGAACATGTCTGTTTGTAAGCTCGGAAGTAATTCGTATTTGGAATCATACGTCGTTTAGGTTTAATGATGACCACACAATGGTGACCAAAATTAGGCTGACCTACACCTCGATAAATTATAAAACAGATATAACGTAGCATATGCTTTTGGGATAAAATTCTTGTCGAGCATTATGTTCTATCGAAGCAATGACCTTGTCAGACTGTTTTTTCGAAGTAAGCGACTTGTCAAAGTATTGAACTTGTCAAAATTCAGAGGTAGGTAGGTAGCTACACCCAGTTAAATTATTGGGCGAATGGAGTTAGAAAGTGGGACTAGCACGATAACTTCCGCAAGTGTAACGTAATCGTACCAACGCCAAAGTTAGCACGTATACGGCACAAACTATTAGTTATCTGTTGTGCTAGATAAATGGTAGTTTGTACTGTATACGATTACGTTTCACTTATCACCCTGCTTCCGAGTGGAATCAACACCGATTTTGGTCCATCCCGTTTTTTATCATAGAGCACTTATGAAACAGGTAAGTACCTACTAAAACAATATCTGCGGGCAACGCGTGGGTGTCATCTAGATATTACTAGCTGGTGCCCGCGGCGTCGTCTGCGCAGGATTAGTACTTCGAGTAGCATACCTGCAGCATTACAGCACATATAAGTACTAAAATGTCATAAAATATTTACATGGTAATACTCGTATGAGAAAATGTAAGTACTTAGTAAATCAACCAGTAAACACTAATAATAAAATACAGTAGATACCTACGTACATACAAATATAAAATTAATCACCATGGAAAAACTGTCATACATTTCATCACCCGTGATGGTATTTGTGTTACATTTCATCACCCTTGACGGTCGCCGAACACGTCTAGTGTATCGAGCCGTTATAATGATAGCGTGATTTTGTATTAGCTATCAGAAATTGACACAAACTTTGACAGAACTGTCATCATTACCGATCTTAACGTAGGCCGAGATCTTGTTATTTTGTCTATGCAGTGCCCAAGAATATTACGTTTTTTCACCCGCGTGGTGATGGATGATGATGATGATGAAAGTATCCAGCACCTCACCTACCTCCATAGCAAATGTCTTCAAAATTGGCCTTGCTGTTTGAGCGTAAAAGAGTAACAAAGATCTATACATCCCTACATCCATACATACAAACTTTGGCGTTTATAATATTAGTAGGAAGTAGGATAGACCGGGTCACAACCTAGAAAAACTATTAGTTACGGGCTACGTCGAAGGAAAACGATCAAGAGGGTGCAGCCCTTTAAGGTGGTCCGGCCAGATCCCTCTCTCTCTCAGAGCTCTGGACACAAATCTTCATAAGGCATTTCACGACGTAAACAATAGAAACAGATGGTGCAGCTTAGTCAGAGATAAAATTATTCAGAAGAGGAATCACGACCCTCAGTAATGAGGAGAACGACGTGACGACGACGAGGATAGACCGAGCAAGCAAAGCGTGTCTGATTAAGCTGGCTAATTTAAACTCGGATTGTTTTCAACTCTGGATATGAAAAATACTGTCGCTCTGAAACTGCGGAGTTACGAAGCTCCGGAAATCTGGATTGAAAGCCCTAGGCTAAATTGACTTTCATCTGTCAGTATTATGTTTGTTAGGTTGTATTTTAACTATTCCCGTAGATATCACATTTTTTCAACCAATCTTGACGAAACTTGGTATGCATGTTCCACTATTCAATATAATTTTCTTGACTTCTGTGATTTTTGAGTGGGGGTACATTTCCTATTATGCAGGGAAGTTTTCTGTGGCGCTGATTACCAGTACCCATTTTGATTTCATTGGGTACACGCATGAGGTAGGTACCTGACTTTAAAGAGAAATTTTGAATATGAGCATAATTGCTGAAGTGATTGCCGAGTCCAGTTTTTAATAGGTTGTGAAGTTAAAAGCTGGACGGTTTTAGCAAGAACATTTGGTACCAACAACATATGAAATTACGTAGTAACTCAAGGTGTTGTCAAAATAAATATTTAACAAATTTTTCTGACAAGATTTTCTCAACACGTAGACTGGGAAAACTTCCCGCTGATAAAACTGTCCTCGAAAGGTATACAGGGGCCTTACTAACAGCTTCGTAAAAACATGCAAGTTCCGTGCAGTTCTTAAACCTGTCTTAAACAGTTTTGAATGAAATCATACCATGACGCTCATTTAGGTGAACTGTTTGAATATTGTTTTCTCAAAGGTGAACGGATAATATTGTCTCTGGCATTCTAACAATTTACTATAACCAACATTGCAGATGCCTAGACGCATGTGAGCTAATAAACTGAGTGGATTTAGAGCGACATTTTAACAAGAGTCAATACAAAAAAAAAAACAAAGGATCGGTTTTTCTGCTGTTCTTGAATAGTAGGCCTGGGCAAGCCTGCTTTAAAATTGTCAAGGTACGAATAAACTGGGTAGTTGTCTAGAAGTCCTGCTTTAAGAGCTCATAGTAAGGCCCCAGTTCGGAACTTTTACTCTTTTTAATGCATCTTTTAGAGTCTATGTTTCTTGATAGAATGGCCAAAGGCGAGTGCATACGGACATATTCAGACCTGCGATCACATCTGACAAAAAAGTCACTGATTTGTTGATCCTTGATTTCTTTCAACTTATTCTCGTTCCCTTTCCTCTGCTCCTCTTCTTGTGCACGAAGTCGCTTTACAAACTTGACGTAACGAAACGTTGAGTTGAGGACTCTGGATGTCTGCAAGTTTTTGAAATTTTGCTTATTTGAAGTTCCCAATACCGCTACTTTTAAGGGTGTAACAAGTTTAGAATTACGTAATTATAAGTAAAAGACAATGTCTCATTTGGAAATATGTTATATGATGTAAATGCTTGTTACAAATTTAGTGAACCTACGGACTTTTAAGCTAGTCTGGGGGTCTGTATATCAAGAGTCAGGTCTTACTTGGCTGTACTGGAGCTGAGATCTATTAATTTGTATTAATAAGTTTAAATTTGGCACCGATTATAGATGAGATTACAGAATCATAATCAGATTTTTTTTGTTGAAATAATATTTTATTAATTTAGTAATACGTTTTATTTTTTATTGAAATAAATTTTAAAATATATTATGCAAGGTGTTATTGCAATAATAGTAAATATCAGTTTACCCTCATCGAGTGTTCAACAATTTTGGTAAGGCATAATACAAGGAAATAATAACAAATTTCACATTCACTTCATGACTAAGCATAAAACATGGATAGATTTTAAATTTTATTATATAGACATAGTCATAAATTTAAAGGACGAATATGTCTATAATCATTAATATAATTTAGGTTTGTCTATACAATTAGAATATAAAATTGGCATACATATGAAATGTGTAGGTACAATAAATAAAGTGTAACTTAATAAGATCAATATTGTCAGCTGACTATCCATGAATTCTTTTAAATTATAAAATACCTTTGTTAACAGCCACCGTTTTAGTTTTGTCTTAAAAATATTAATATTTGTTAAATCCGTGATAATAGTTGGCAAAGAATTATACACTCGAATAGCGCTAACATAAGTGCTCCTGTTATAAATCATTGATTTAACAGCAGGTAAACACAAACAATCTCTCCCTCTCATATGTGTGCTCCGCAAACGTATTTCTGATTTCTTTTTAAAAAGATTTATATTGTTTCTTACAAAAAACGATAGCTCCAATATATATATATCCCTGCTAAAGTAAGATACCCTTTTTCTCTAAACAATGAGCTTAACTCGTCCGCAAAAAATAACAATGGATTTATGAATGAACCTTGCCTCTAAAGAGGGTTGCTGATCCCAACAGATTAAAGAGTCATAACTATTTTAACAGTACATTCTGATACTTCTCTTTTGGAGCATAAAAGTGTGATGCACATTGACGGAGTTCCCCCGGAATATTACACCATAAGTCAGTAGTGGGTAGATGTTCCCATAATAAGCACTTTTAGCGACATCTACAGATGACACATCGATCAGCACACCGACCAAGCATAACAGTAACTGGCAATTCGATTGTTTATCTTAGTCAAATGAGATTTCCGTTGAGGTGTGAGTCAAGGGATATACAGATCGCGCGGCGAGAGTTTGGCTTTGACCTTCGGGTGGAGGGGATTACTGCGCATGGGTACAGTCGCGCACATGTGACAGAGAGAGACAAGAGTCCCTCGTCTTCGATGTGGCAGAGAGAGACAAGAGCCCTTCGTCCCTCTAGCCTCCCTGTGATACCCAATTTCTGATTTCTGCGCAATAACGGTCAAAGCCAAACTCTCGCCGCGCGATCCCAAGGAAATCAGTCTCTTTAACTTCACCTAGCTGTTAATCATCGATACTTTTATTCAATTTAATCGGTGTAGTCATATACATATGAAATTGCATAATTTTAGTTTTAGCAATATTCGCTTTACGATTTACAGTACTTAACCGTTCTATTAGGATTTTTAGTGTGGCTGCAATGTCTTTGCTATAATCAATAGCGTTATTTGCGTAATTCGTTTTTTACAAATAAAACTGTTGCATCATCGGCGTAAAGGACAGTTATATGTTTAATTATTTATGGCAACTCGTTTACATAGATCAAAAATAGCTGGACCCAAAATGCTTCCTTGTGGGACTCCCAAGACGACGTCTACAAAAAGAGATTGAGTGTTCTCGACTGTTTTTGTGGTTTTATTATATTGACTTAGAACAGAGGTTTGTGTTCTACCACTAAAGTACGAGTGAAAGAGTTTAAAAACTGTGTGTGTACATTTACAGTATACTAAAGCTCTCTACACACCATGCAATTTCGAATGCAACATGTTGTAGCAATCTGCTGTGATCCAGCAAATTGTATCGTATGTAGGCGTGTTGTGACTCCCTTCCAACATGTTGGACGTCGTATCGTACGTTCTAGCAGATTGTTACAGCAAATTGTAAGCCGCGTTGTAACGCGAGTAGTGCGGTTGCATGGAATCTGGGCTCAGTCGCGATCGTGCCGCTGCCCGTGGCTAGCGTCGCTGTGAATTTTATTAAATCAAATATGTAAATGGATGCAAAAATGTATTGATAAGAAAAAAATATGTTGATAATAATTTCAGAAATCTATTAATGACTTGCCACATTTGTGGAATAATCAAATAGTAATGGCGTATTTTTACTTTTCTTAGCAGCTGATGTTTTTTCTTTGTGAAAATAATTGACACGCTATTGTTCCTTCCTATCCAAATTTCTCTAGGCTAGAAATAATGAATTTTAATTATTAAATAACATAATAATAGGTATTATATATTGTAGTATTGCTGTGCATCTATTAATGTTCAAAGTAAAAATTAATGTTTATTGTCTCTGTCTCAGTAGTAGTTAAGCGAACTCAGTTTCAAGACCCGTTTTTTAATATTTGGACAGCATTTGAGCCATTCATTTGTGCAAGCTGTGGCGATCCAACGCGGAATGAAATAAAATTTTAATCGCCGCTGCAACGTGTGTAGAGTACGTAAAACCGCGACTACAGCAGATTGCTACAACATGTTGCGTTCGGGGTTGCATCGTATGTAGACACCTTTATTACAGCTGCGCTCAATGGTCAATAATGATGATGATGAAATATACCTATCGTCCATCGTATCGATGGCTTATTATGTCGTATACTGTGTCCATCCCCGGGGTATAACCTATCTTCTTGCCTCTCTCCTCTGCATTCTGAGCTCCTTGCCAAATTTAATTACGATCCGATCAGCCGTTTAAGCGTGAAATAGTCACAAACAACCATTGAGCTAAATGTACTAGTACATTTAGCTCAATGCAAACAACTCACGTTTTTCATGCATTTATAATATTACTAGCTGCTCCCTGCGGTTTCACCAGAATGGTGATGGATGATGATGACAAAATTTATGCTTCACCCGCGTGGGTGAAGCCACGTGCTTCTGGCATAAACTGTGCTAAACGTATTACGGAATACGCCGTGCAAATAGTTGAAAGTTTGAAAGTGTTTCAATTGTAGGTAGAAGTCAGCAGACTAACATAATAACATTCCGGTATTCCTCTCGGGCCAACTCCATCTTTTGGTATCTTCGATGGTCTTTGTTGAGATACATCGCACATTATAGTGTTTTGAACTTAAATTATTTTGAATAACTGACTGTTGATAATAAAATGATTTTATTAACAATGACAAGTACCTATGTCATTCTAGTTTTCCTAGTATATATTTTAGTCTATGATTCTACCTAGTGCATAGAAATATAGTATTTATCTATGTAAATAATGTATCCTAATTTGATGTCATTGACTCATACAAAAAATAATATCCTTGCCATTGGTAAAATACTACATACATCCGTATATTCTTTATTCCAAAACGATTTTAATACCTAGGTACACGGTTTTTTAAAGATTTTATACATTATACAAACTATATGTTGGCCGTTATCTTAGTCCTCGCCAGCGCGGTACAAGGGCGCGGGGGTATGACGACAAGGGGACTGACAGGCGTGCGGCGGTGGGCGCATTTTGTAGCTCATTTCGATCGCTACGCGGGCAGTGATCATTGTCGCGGGCGGTGGGCGCATTTTGTAGCTCATTTCCATGCTCATTTCGATCGTTACGCGGGCAGTGATCATTGTCGCGGACCGTGGGCGCATTTTGTAGCTCATTTCGATCGCTACGCGGGCAGTGATTATTGTCGCGGACGGTGGGCGCATTTTGTAGCTCATTTCCATGCTCATTTCGATCGGTACGCGGGCAGTGATCATTGTCGCGGACCGTGGGCGCATTTTGTAGCTCATTTCGATCGCTACGCGGGCAGTGATCATTGTCGCGGACGGTGGGCGCATTTTGTAGCTCATTTCGATCGCTACGCGGGCAGTGATCATTGTCGCGGACCGTGAGCGCATTTTGTAGCTCATTTCGATCGCTACGCGGGCAGTGATCATTGTCGCGGACGGTGGGCGCATTTTGTAGCTCATTTCCATGCTCATTTCGATCGCTACGCAGGCAGTGATCATTGTCACGGACGGTGGGCGCATTTTGTAGCTCATTTCGATCGCTACGCGGGCAGTGATCATTGTCGCGGACGGTGGGCGCATTTTGTAGCTCATTTCCATGGCTACGCAGGCAATGATAATTGTCGCGGGCGGTGGGCGCATTTTGTAGCTCATTTCCAAGCTCATTATTAGGTAACTAAAATAAAATTAAACAATCTACTTACTGTTTTTAAAGACCAAAAATATGTTAAATTCCTGAGAAACTACCTCAAAGCCTAGTTTTAGTAGAAAATAGTGTGGTAAGCTAATAATACATTCCTATTACATACTTTGGTGCTTTTAATTATTTATAAGAAGATACATAAAGTTCTCAAGTGGCAACCACTTAACTACTATGCAAGCACACGATCCATGCAATAGTATAATTGATATTGGCGTTCAAGTGTCTTTTGTTTCTCAGTGAATGTCTTTCGGCTGAACATTATGATGATGGCGACGACAAATTGGAGACTTAGCATATGGGTCCCACCGAAACACTGGAGACACATTCCACTAAATAGAATGCAATAGAACCATAGCTGAACGGTGACTTACGTTTTCTTAATCTGATTATACAGTCCAGGGGGCCTACTCACCTTTTACGAAACTATCATAAATCAAGAGTGTTTTGTAATAAGCTTAGAATAATCATACTTACTATCGTACTCCCACCGACACAAAACGGTCAACCAAATTGAATGATAAGGTTGCAATATGACTACTTTAAGAGATGGGAGTACAGATTTTCAAAAATTTTACACTGGAACAATGAAACTTAGTGTCAAAAGTCACGATACTACGTCATCAAAACGTCTATCGTAATGCATTATTATTTTAAGCTTGCTATATTGACGTGGTAGTACCAAATTTAATGGTAAGGTGGGAGTAGGGCCCCAGGTGCAGTTACGTTTCTAATGACGTCAACAATCAATTAATTAAAATGATGTTATGTTTGAATTTGTCTATAAAAATAGTAGAATGGCTTTTGGATAACGTTCGAACGGCAACAAGAGTACGAGTACGGGGTAGATAGTAGAACATTGTGAAATGGCAGTTCTATTAACAGCAGGCCTAGACAAAAGATGTTTTTGTTATCGTTAAGAGCCGGTACTACCTCACATTGCTGATTATCAGCCTCCATATCTTCAAAAATACTGATCCTTTCACTTTGAAATTAACATATGGCAAAGTTCAGGATATAGTCTAAATACCATGTTAGGCGAAAACACGATTCAATATAATTGTCTCGATAGACAAAAATCTCAAAGTGGCCTCCAAATTGTACAATAAGCGTCTATAACTCAATACTTTAAATAAGATCTTGAAACTTTGCATGATAATTAACTTTATAAAAGGAAGGTGTTATGTTAGCTGAATTCATTAAATGACCTCCAAGTTAATTTTAAAGAGCAAATACTTAAAATATCAAGCGCTAGAAGCATTCTCAGTCAGGCCGCCCTGCCGCCCCGCCCCCGACTCGCTTCGGCTTTCGGGCGGTGAACCTGTGTCGCTTGCGGTGAATTTTAGTCGTCAATATGGGCCATAATCGTTAATATCGTTGCGACGAAGTAGGGGCGAAATCTAAATTCGAGCTGAGGTAGCATAGCACCTTAACGCCAAACGACAACTCCAAAATGTATGGCGTTGACATTACCTGTGGAAAAGTCACGTGACGTCGCGTCGTGCTAAGTTCGTAGACACATTTTTGTCTATAGCGTGTGCGGAAACACGTCTGTTTGAACCAATCATCAATTATTATAACATTGTATCAATTATTATCTGGCAGTTACGCCTAGTGTAACTACTGAAAGATACCAGAACAAACAACATCATAATAAACACAGTTTTAATATCTGAAAACAATCAACCTTACAAAATAAACATTTCGAGAACAAACGACAGGTGTAGACAATGATTTTGCCTTAACAATGATAAAAACTAGAAAATGTTCCTTTCCTGCATTATTCTTACAAACTGGATATTTAGTAGCTGACATAATAATTTGTCTTTTTAAAGACAGTAATTATAAGAATCATTTCAATTTTACTTCTAATAATTACGCCATACACCATCCTTCCTATCGTCCAATCGGCGCTGCCCATTGGATCAATTAGAACTGACCGTGTGTGGGCGTGGATTGGCATGACGAGTATAACTGTCGGCCATTGGCGATGGCAATGGAGGCCATTATAAACAAAAAAGAACTCAATATCATTTATTACATTTTTCTGGTACTTCGAACACACTGGCAATATTTTAAAATTAATTATTTATGAACACAACAAAAATGAACTCATAACTTTACCTACTATAGTATGTTGTCTACACAACTCTGCATACGATTTAGTGTGACTGACATGATTTTATTATCAATACGGACGTCATAGCAAAATTTATAGTAAATATAAACAAATCAACTTTGATAGAAACATAAATATATCTGTGAAACTATATTTTTAGGTGGCAATGTATGAAATTTTTATAAGTCGATAATTTTGAAAAATATTAAGACCGACACACAAATTAATGTCGGAAGTGTACATCAAAACCTACGAAGAAATAATATCAGGAAGAGTAACTGCCTAAAAAAAAGGACCCAATAAAAGTCGTGCTAAATCAATAACATCGTTCACGCCGCTATGACTCAGCTGTCATAGTAGACGTTGCAGCACGCGCGTGGGCCAATCCCTGCTTTCCTTCTGAAATTTAAACCAATCACCGAACATGTCTATTTGTAACCTCGGAACTAATTCGTATTTGGAATCATACGTCGTTTTGGTTTGAAGGACCACTTTTTGTGTGGAATTTGTTCTGAGTTATGCTTCCTGACATTATTTCTTCGTAGATTAAAACTACATAGCAAAAATATATCCATACAAAAAGAAAAATGCTTTATAAACAAGCTTGTTCTCTTTAAACAAAGATGTTCTATAATATAAAAGTAAACCTTTACAACACTTTTGGCAGAACCAAAATAAAATCTACTATATATATATATATATATATATATATATATATATATATATATATATATATATATATATATATATATAATCAGTAAAGTTGTCTGTAGGAACTTACGATTTAAATATTTTCATAACAACATTTTAGAAACTTATGATTACACTGGTAAATGGATAAAGAAAAAACATAGGTACATAAAACCGGATTATTACCGGACCATTTAGACAGGCCGGTTGGCGCAGTTGGTAGCACCTCTGCCTTCTGAGCCGCTGGTCCCGGGTTCGATCCCCGGACAGGTCAAACATTTGTGTGCATGAACATGTCTGTTTGACCTGTGTCTGGGTGTGTATATATTTAAGTATGTATATCAGTCATCAGGTTATCATAGTACAGGCTCTGCCTAGTTTGTGACCTGAAGACCTTTGTGTGGATGTTGTCCCATATTATTATTATTACTATTACATCTGATATAACATGATACGTAAAGTTATAACAACTTTATAAACTAAGCACTTACCTGAAAACCCAAATTATAAAATCTTAAGAGAAAAAAGTAGCTGTGGAACGAAAAATAGCTTAGGTTAAAGTAACGAAATCGTATACAGTACAAACTATCATTTATCTAGTACAACTGTGGCACAGATAACTCATAGTTTTAACTATATACGTCAACGATACGATTACGTTAAACTTACGCAAATTTTCGTGCTAAGCCCGCTCACTTAGCATATACTTTACGCCGTATTAGCTAAGTCAGCGGGCCTAGCATGTAGTAAAAAAATAAACACTTATAAACAAAAAAAAAAACTCTCTGGCTTTAATACTTCCTTTAAGTGATAATTAAAACAAAAGATTTATGAATGTAATGAAACTGACGTAATTTAACGTCTCCGGTAGTAGAAAGGATAAAGTGGAAACATGTCCCGAGTTTGCAAAATAGACGAATATGAAAATAACACGGCTGGAGTTACAGTCGGAGCATAATGAAGTATTTATAATTACTGATCAATTTAACAACTACATTTTGACTTATAATCAAGTACTTACTGTGCACAAGAGATTTGCTCGCGAAGTACTTGGTCATAGAACGATATTATGAAGTAGGAAGTATAAATCTAAAATAATAATAATAATCGTTTTTGACAAACATCAGTGTTACTTTTTCTTGAAAACTATATAAGCAGTACATATTGTTAGTGCAAAAAAGAGAAATAAATTCCTTTACTAACAGAGACTTTCCTGTTTTGTAACATGAAACCTTACAACTTATCTAAATAATTTATCTCTTAAAAAATATAATAACTTAAATAAACAACTGTCCGAAAAATGTGTATGAATCTAATAACAAACTGATGTATACAATTTGAAAAATGTGATACCGATTTCCATTCTATTCAGTTAATGGAGTGTAACTTAAAACTACTGGACCGAATTTGATGAAATTTGGGGCCACACGAGAAGCACCAGCTTTCAAACAACAAAATTTAAGAATCAATTCACTATCGAAAGTTATGAGGTAAGAAACATAAAAAAAACCAGTCGAATTGAGTACCTCATCCTTTTTGGAAGTCGGTAGAATACAGCACCTGGCTTAGCAAATATGGCACAAATGTTACTTTATATCGTATCGTTATAAAACTAATAAAAACTAATAAGGAACTAAAATGTAACAATAGACACGAAACCGCAACAAAACAAAAAAAACAGTCGACTAAAATACGAAACATCGTAGAATAGTCATCACAAGCTTTTGAGCTTATTCTTACAACAATGATATTAAAAAGAACTTACATGAAATACTTTAAGTACCATCTACTGTAGAAATATGTCAACTTTTATGATATCAGCACAAATAATATAAAGTACTTAAAATAAAATATATGTTATATTATGAAATATATAAAACATAAAAAAAATATATTTAATACACATACTCGAAAAGGTTTGTAATGTTTGTTTTCTTTTATTAAACATAATTAGTAATCAGCAAGCTAAAGTTAATTTGTTTTGAATAAAGCAAATTGAACTTAGCCATATTACAAAAAATGTACCACTGATAGTCCCGAGTTAAACCATGGATTAAGGGGATTTTATAGAAATTTGCTTAAGCCATGGTTTAAACTCTGTTATGTTTAGTTTAAGAATAAGATGGCATTAATCAATGGCTAATCAACAGCCACACTCTATATCTTATCTATCCCTTAGGGTACCTAAACTGTCGATATATCAAATAACCGGCCAGTAGGCAGTTTTTTAATGAAGAAGACTTAGAGAACCAAGAGAAACCAACCTGTTCGACAGCACATTTTATGACTCAAATATAAAAAAATCTTATTCGAAAAAAACAGTGATTAGAATCCTAAAGTTCATTTGTTTTGAATAAAGCAAATTGAACTTTATGAATCGACTAACACTTTCTGTATCTTATCTTACAGTAATCTGTTGACATATCAAATATATAAACCGGCCGGGAGACAGTTTATTAATGAAGAAGACTTGAGGAATAAAGTTGTGCGACGGTACGTATTATGGCATAAATATGAAAAAAAATCTCGTAATGGTAAAAAAAATCAGTGATTAGAATCCTAAAGTTCATTTGTTTTGAATAAACCAAATTGAACTTCATGGATCAACTGACACTTTCTATACGTTATCTATCCCTTACAGTAAACTGTCGACATATCAGATATATATACCAGCCAGTAGACAGTTTTTTTACGAAGACTTAAGGAGAACAAAACTTTTCGACTGTACATATATTATGAATCAAATATGAAAAATCTCTTAATTGTCTGTAAAATCAGTAATCAGAAACCTAAGGTTCATTTGTTTGGAATAAAGCAAATTGAACTTTAGGAATCAACAATCAGAAACTTTCTGCATCTTATCTATCCCTTTCAGTAAACTGTCGATATATCAACCATATGAAACGGCCATTAGACACTGTTTTTATGGAGAAGGCTTGACAGAAACAAAGCTGTTCGACTGTACATATGACTCAAATATAAAAAAAAAACTCGTAAACTTAAAAAATCAGGAATCAGAAACCTAAGGTTCATTTGTTTGGAATAAAGCAAATTGAACTTTAGGAATCAACAATCAGAAACTTTCTGCATCTTATCTATCCCTTTCAGTAAACTGTCGATATATCAACCATATGAAACGGCCATTAGACACTGTTTTTATGGAGAAAGCTTGACAGAAACAAAGCTGTTCGACTGAACATATGACTCAAATATTAAAAAAATCACGTAATCTTAAAAAATCAGGAATCAGCAACCTAAGGTTCATTTGTTTTGAATAAAGCAAATTGAACTTTAGGAATCAACAATCAGACACTTTCTACATCTTATCTATCCCATACAGTAAACTGTCGATATATCAAACATATGAAACGGCCATTAGACAGTATTTTAATGAAGAAGGCTTGAGAGGAACAAAGGTGTTCGACTGTACTAAAGTAAAACTAAAACTGTAAAGTACATATAACACAAACATAAAAAATCTTGTAGAAAAATTATCCCTAGCACTTAACACTAAACATCTTACGACTATGAGATTCAAAGTGAAACGTAACAGGAAATATTTCAGTTGTAATAATGTCCATCATGAGGTAGGAAAGCGTTAAACTTTTATGATTTATTAACACTAATAAAATATCAAAAATTCAAAACGATTTGTAAACTCTTTGATAAAACATGATTAGTAATCAGCAAACACAAAGTTAACTTGTTTTGAAATAAAACAAATTATACTTTAATAACAAATTAAAAAAGGATTTTAGAAACAACTGCTTTTCTTAAGACTATAGAGTGTAAACTTAAAACAAATATAAATCTTTGTATTATTTTCTACTTTTTTAAGCATCTAATGGACTATCAGATTTTTCAGACAAGATTAATGACCTAGACCATATCAGTCACTAAGAAGTGACCCTTCGCAAACTCAGCCAAAGTGCGAAGTGACCCTTTGCAAACTCAGCCAAAGTGCGAAGTGACCCTTCGCAAACTCAGCCAAAGTGCGAATTGGCGCTTCCAAAGCGCTTCTTAAGACCTTGAGCATAATGTGTACAAATGTGTACACACAATTATAAAAACAAAAGAAAAACATATTTTACAAACAAACAACGACACTAAAACTAAGATAAGTACAAATGCAAATATATTGTAGAAACATACTGATAAAAATAGTACGTACCCACAAATAGTGGTTTACCAAACATGGTTAGTTCAAACAGGGTAAGCTCAATGTTCAGTTATCTTGGCCCCATTAATATTATATAATAACAATAAAAGATCTACTCGACACATAATGATATTCCTTATAATAATAGTCGCCTTAATAACAAATCCATGTATGCTATCCTCTACCTACGGACATTTGTAATACTTTCAAAGGATAAAAATCGCGTAAAAAGCGTTCGAACTGTATACAGTTCGACAATACTTAATATACATACATTTTATACCGGCACTTCACATAGCTATTTGTGTGTATTTGGCATGTATGGCAAACCATTACCATGTGTGGATTGACTATTTGACATATAAGGCAAATATCATACGGGTTACCGTATGATTGTCAATTTTTTTGTGCCACATCATAGGGATCAAATAGGCAAATATCTTTTCTGTTATATATTGATATTGTCTGCCAAGTGTGGATCGTCGTATTTGCCTTTATGTTGGATAAACGTCATATATTTTGTCAAATACTACAAACACCCAATAGCGAACACAAATAGCCATGTGAATTGCCAAATAACCCCCCCCCCTACAGCGTTGTCATAATTGTGGGCTTTTCTTCTACGCTTTTTTGTATGAAGAATTCTAATCAAAAACCTTAACATGAACGACAATTTCAATGTTATTCACCTCTGTATGTCCCACCACAACCTTAGCCGTAGAGCTAACGACTAACTCGCCTCTGACTAGTTTCAGATTAGCACTGTTAGGTAACAAGTTCAGTTCGGTTATATCCAGTTTGAGCCCGTTACCGCCGGTTTCGAATGGCACGGTTTCTGGTAGGTCGACGATATCGCCTTCCCACGCGTGGGGTTCGCCGGTTACTTTGTTGTATACGGTGATACGAGCAAACTTTGACACTTCGTCTGAAACTGTAGGCAGCACCTAGAAATAATAATATAAGCAACTCTTACATAATGCCTAATCTATACATATAGTAAAGGAGCACTATAGGCTGTCAGAAACTGACACATCTTTGACAGAACTCTATTGACAGAAAGTAAGTCGTCATTACGATCTTGGCGTAGGCGGAGATCTTGTTATTTTGTCTATGCTATACCCAAGAATATTAGCCTGTTTCACCCGGGTGGTGATGGATAATGATGATGATGAAAAGTAGCCTATGTGCTATTCCAGGCTATAATCTATCTCTGTGCCGAATTTCAACCAGATACGTTCAGCCGGTCCTCACTATTCAAAACTTGTCGGGCGACAGCCGAGGGACACGGGTGCGGCTTAACTGTCCGACCCGGGTATTGAACACAGAACCTGGAGATTACAAAGCGGCGCATTGCTCACTACACCAAGACCAAGCGAGCGAAGCCGTTAACGGGTAAGCTAGTTAATTAGTACATCTATACATATACATAAAATTGAAGTATTAATAGTGAGTGAATGGCAATGTACCAAGAGGAATTACTAGGCTAAATAAGCACAAGCTATCCGTACATGTAACGCGTCTCCACAGAATAAGTCATTCTTTTATGGGACAATGTATACGATTTTATAATAAAGTTCCCAATGTTATCCGAGATTTGCCTATTAATAAGTTTAAAATTGCTATTAAAACTAAACTCTGTCAAAAAGGTTATTACAAAATTTCGGATTACTTGGAGGATAAAACAGCTTGGGACTGATCACTCCAGGATCTATCTACTCGTGTACTAAGATGTCAAAGTGTAGCGTGTCTTGCCCTACTGATACCATTATTATGTTCTCTTTTGTAAGGCAACACACTGGAGCTAATATTTGTAGTACCTAAGTAAAAACATTGTAAAAACATCTATATAAAAAGAATGGCCCCGAGTTTCTTGCCGCTTCTTCTCGGTTGGCTCTATGTATTTTGGAACGCGGCGGTAGGCTTTAAAGTACATTTTAATGAAAAATTGACGTTCATAAGTGCGTCTTTGATGCCTAAATTGAATAAATGATTTTGACTTTGACTTTGACTTTGGCTAACATTAATATAATAAACGACACAGCTCTATGATTCCCCGTGCCGCGGCAGGCATGAACACAATAATACATCACAAGCATCTCAGAAGCGTTTTTTATTTGAAAGGAAAAAATATTATCCCTAAAAGGGGGAAAGTTGGCAGCGGCGCCATCTACCGGTTGGTTTTGAAAGCATTAGAATGCACAGCTAATCTTCAAACAGAATAATGTCCAAAAATAAATGAGAATAAATAAAAATAGCCAACAATATAAATACAGATAAATAAAATTTAAGTGTTTTTAATATGAAAAACGGGATGGAAATTCTCTTTGAAAAAGAGCACCGGATGTGGTTGAAACTATAGACGGAGAGATCCGACTTTTTTACGTTAGTGAATCGCGTTTTTCATATTACAAATGTGTACAAACCACGTTAGTTTACATAATAAAATTTAAATGGCTGTTTGTAATTCCAAATTAGCAGCTTTTCACTAAATGCAGATGAAAGTATAAACGGTACTTACAACAAAGCAGTTAATAAATTTTTTGTCTGTCTGTTTGTTCCGGTTTTAACGGGACTTTCACTGTCAGATAGTTGATATTATAAATAGTAACATAGGCTAGTTACTTTTATTTCATCATCTATCGCCATTCGGGTGGAACCGCAGGGCGGAGCTATCAATCAATCAATTTTTGATTGCTTGATTCACTATAATGACCAGGAGCGCGTTCAGAACCTTGATGAGAGCGCACTCGGAGTGCAACTTTTCGCACTGACGCCATGCTGAACCTCAGGGAAGCACTCGGTTGTTCTAACTCGAGCGTTCCGAACCTCGGAGCGTCGCAACTTTTTAACCATCAAAATCGATCGGTAAACGGTTGCAACCCGCTTCTGACATAATTTTGACCAATCAAACTACAACAAACTTCTTCTTATCCCTTCTCAATGAAAATTAAGTAAGGATCAAGTGATCTGTCAATGTCGAATTTTTCAAAGTGGTTTGAGGTTAGAAAACAACCGTGGCCGTTTCGTACCTCAGAGCGAGTTAGAAAACATCTAAACTACCGCCTACGAAGAAATAATATCAGGAAGAGTAACTGCCTTAAAAAAATTACCCATTAAAAGTCGTGCTAAATCAATAACATCGTTCACGCCGCTATGACTCAGCTGTCATAATAGACGTTGCAGCACGCGCGTGCTTCCCTGCTTTCCTTCTGAAATTTAAACCAATCACTGAACATGTCTATTTGTAACCTCGGAACTAATTCGTATTTGGATTCACACGTCGTTTTGGTTTGAAGAGCCACATTTTGTATGGAATTTGTTCTGAATTATGCTTCCTGACATTGTTTCTTCGTAGACTACCGCACTCTGAGGTTCTGAACGCCTCCCAGTTATCGATTCCAAACCGCCCCATTCGGTATTGTGCACTATTAACAATGACCGTATATAGTTGTTAGTAATATAACAAGAAAGTAATAATGTGTTACCATCAACATAGCTGTGAAGTGCAGTTCGGTGCAGCTCGTCGCGAGCACGTATATGTTCTGTTTGTACAGCACGGGATGGAAACTAAATCCCCCTCCCACACCGCCGCCTTCACCCCCGGCCCCGCTGCACACGGCGCCGTGTGGGATCGCGAACCGCCACTCTGTCTCCGATTGTTGAACTAGTTGTGATGAATGCTCCTGGAAAATATAAGTATAGTATAAATTACTAGCTGTTGCCTGCGGCTACGTCTGCGCAGTATTAGTACTTTGAGCAGCTTATTATTTCAGGCATATCTATTTTTAGACCTAAATGTCAAAAAATTGTACATGGTCAAACGCAATTGCTATAATAGTATTATTTGAGTACATTTAAATACTTAGTATATCAATCAGTAATCAATAATAGTAAAATAAAATTAATCACCATGGAAAAAAACTGTCATTACATTTCATCGCCCTTGACGGTCGCCGAGCACGTCTAGTGTATCTGGCTGTAAAATTGACTTCGCTTTTGACTAAGCTATCAGAAACTGACACAAACTTTGACAGAACTGTCATCATTACGATCTTGAAGTAGGCGGAGATCTTATTATTTTGTATATGCTGTGCCCAACAAGCATATTACGCTTTTTCACCCACGTGGTGATAGATGATGATGATCAAAAGTATCCTATGTGTTAAAACAGTGCCTCATCTACCTCCATACCAAATTTCATCAAAATTGTTAAAACTTACGCGTTTATAATATTAGTAGAATTACACTATCATGAAATAATTGACTGAGCGAGCGAAGCGTCTCATTCATTGTTCATGTCATTGTTTTATGTGTAATGTTCACAAAATACTCTAAGTTGCTCAAAAACTGGCGTATTGACGTATAGCGTTCGGAATGTGGGCTATTACATACTTGTGCTTTTTTTTTACCTTTCCCGAACTCGTGCGTTTTCTTTCCCAACTATCAAAATAATGTCTATTAAAAAGAAAAACCAACCATGAAGTTTTTACTAAAAAACATCATAGAAGTTTTTATGATTCATGCAAATAAGTATATTTCTAAAAAGAAGCTACTAATTTGTTTCAATATCAGATTTAATGATGTGATTGAATGAGTTAGTTTAGGTTTCATTTCATTTCATCTCATTAAATTTCATTTTCATTTCATATCAATAAAAAAAATCTACTGAAGACTTGGCTGTATGGGTATAGTTCCCTTTGCCTACCAGAATGGGTGAAGAAAAAAAAATCTCTGCTTATATTCTACGGTTGGCGCCATTTTCCAGAAATTTTCTTTGCGAGTTTATTTTATTAAATTGCTTAATTTTTTCGCAACTGTATTAAAAATAGTCGTTCAGTACACGTGCGGAACCGTCATTGCAACTTGTTCCGGCAAATGTCAACCCTCGCCTTCGGCTGCGCCTCGGCTCGGGTAGACATTTGTCGGAACTCTTTGCAATGACAGCCTTTCCCCACTTGTAATGAAATATACTATATTCGGATCGGTTCACCGATACATGACAAATAAATTTGGCTCGATAGAAAAAAATAGCAAACTTTCCTATAAACATCCTTGAAGACGTTGCCTTCGATGTAATAAATCAAACTCCATTCAGTTTCTATGGGAGATATTTTTACAAAAAAATAATATGTGTAATCCCAACAAACATTCATATACGCAGTTTTTTTATAAGCGTAAGATTATTTTTTAGAATATAACATAATTTTTTTTATTTAAAATGTTCGAGAGCGCGCAGAGTATTTCATATAACCGTAGAACTTTCCCTACCATTTCACCAGGCGCGGACTAATCCTAATTTTAAAACAATTTACGATGCTTTACGTAAGGTTGACAATTGCTGCAGATTGGACGATGTAATGCGAAGATGCAATTGAAGAAGTGGCAAATATTTTTATATTTATTTCGTACAATCAAATAATTAAATTTTAATGATAAAAGAGTCCATAGTTCACTAGTAAATTTCATTGGGAATTCGAATATGATACATTCATTGATATATATTTGCCCATAATTGAATAAAAATGATTTTTCCTACGGAACACGTAAGAAAAATGGAAAAATTTAGGGAATGTTGCCGATTTTATTCTATCGAGCCAAGTTTGCTCAATCGTGTATTGGCTCCGATACTTCATAAGAACGTATATTCAGTTTTAGACTACGTTTTTTTTTCAAAATTCTGTTATTAGGTTTAAGCGCCGAAAAACTAAGTTTTCGCGGAGTTGAATCGTGAAATTTGGTCATAATCTACACTCATTTCGCCTTAATATTGTTATAAATGTGAAAGTTTGAACGGATATAGATTTTTAAAATTCGTTGCTCGGACCTCGAGCCTCGGTGGCCGAGATGGTCATGGCGTCTGACACGGATAGTCAGAAGAGGCGGGTTCGAATCCCGTCCGAGGATGTGAATTTTTCTCTTTATAAATTTCAATGTTTGAGATCGCTAAAGCAGGCGTTAGTGCTTTAAAAAGTAATATTATAAAATTACAAGGGCTGCGATGTCAATACGAAAGTTTAAGTATTTCTAAATAATGCTTCTTTCGGTTGGATAGTGCTGTCAAATCTGTACATTAGATGTCGCTCCGTCTCCGTAAGACGGTTAAATCAGATAGAGTTAAAATTCGTTGCTCGGACCTCGAGCCTCGGTGGCCTAGGTGGTCATGGCGTCTGATACGGATAGTCGAGGCGGTTTCGAATCCCGTCCGAGGATGTGGATTTTTCTCTATACATTTCAATGCATAGAGATTTGTTACTCCAATACGCCAGAACGACGATTTGGATGAAATTTGGTATGTAGATAGGTGCTGGAATATCACATAGGATACATTTCATCATCATCTTATCACTACGCGGGTGATACGGCATGGCGCAGACTATTTAAACCGGAATAAATGAACAATTTTTGATGTAATTACATAACATAGCTACTTATTGACACGCGTGAGAGACCGACGACAGAAGATGTCGTTTATTGACAGTATAGAGGCAAAAAGCAAAGAAGCAACATACTAACTCATATCTCACCCACTCACTCGCAAAACTATCGCTACATTTTTATGTCAATCGGTGACGAGAGTGAGTCGCTCACCTGATGTTAAGCGTCACGTTTGTCTATAATTCAAGATTTCGAATACATGGCAATGCACTGCGCTCGTCACTCTATGATTTATAATGTTTATTCTCTTGCGCTGTACTTTCGCTGGAAACATTGCCCTTCAATACACCACAGTAATGTTTTTTAAAGATGTAATTGTATTTATTATATTATTGATATTTATGTATGTATTTAAGATTTTTTTTTAATGTTTTCATTGATAGATATCTTTTGTTTTAACTATATATCTTGTTGCACATCGCCGTCTACACTTTCCATTGTTGTACTGTCCATACAAAGATTGCCTGTAAGATATTGCATTAGCGATAAGACCGCCAATTGTATTATCATAGTTCTAAGGTTTTTACTCGTAAGTAGGTTAATTAGTTAATTTTACCAATTGTTTATATACTATTTCTTGTGGTAAGCAATAAAGAGGTATTGTAATGTTTGCACACTACTGCTTCACATTCGAAGTACTTCAAAAGGCAGACTTTGCAAAAGTCCTACAACTACAAAAATAGATATGTATATATATACTATGCCAATCCTAATATCAAACATATAGTATAATTTTAGTTTATCATTAAAATAGTAATATAGAGTATAGTACCTACAGTGTCGTGTATTATAAACATATTAGTTGGTTTTTCCTAGTTAACTTAGGATTTTAATGTATATTACCTTAAATTTAATATAATTTTAGATTAAGATTTAAATTTTCGCATGCCAAATAGGCAAAAGTTGTGTTGTACTAAACATTATAGCTTTAAGATCTTTCATTGCAACCACAATTTAAAGCGAAATAAATGACTTGAATTTGAAATATGTATAATGGTACCTTTCGGATGTGGTATTCGAGGATGATCTTGGGTCCAGCCCATTCGCACAGTATGCACTGCATTCTCACATCCATTTCTATCCGCTCCATGTAGTCCTGAAACATTTGTCACACTGTTCACAATGGTTTCTAGTTAAAAGGTATTTAATTAACTTAGTTAATAGACAAAGGTACTTTAATACGAGTATACGTATATTAAGTAACATTAAAGAACCAAATAGTTGCAAACCTCATTTCTTCAAACTCAAAATACTGATATTAATATCAATTTACATTCTAGAAATTTGGAAATTTGTCAGAAAATACCCTATGTTTTTTGACAAAAAAAATTGACAAACCGCGACGTTACGAATCTAGGTATAAACATAATTTAATACTGCTAAAGATCTGACATAATTACCTGCTATGTATTTATGGGAGAAGCCACTGGCTCCTGAAACACAGTTCACACTAGCTCGGGAGCCTATGGATTCAAATATATAATGTACCTACATTTTATGTCAATAAACTATTTGTATTTGTTGCCCTCTTCAAGATTAAAAATACATAGTTCAGGCCCAAAAATCATGGCTGTAACTTTATAATAAAATTTCGGATACGATAAAAGCTCAATATATAGACCAAATGTTTGAAATGAAACTAAAGACGCTATTACTTACTAGAGGTTATTATAGTTACGACGAATTTTTTAAGGATACATTTTGACAAAAAAAGTAATAATATATCGGTCCGCTTCTACTCATATTGCTATGCCTAAAATTGGGTACATTTATGACTCTGTATTATAATATTTAAGATCCCTGTAACATGTATGATGCAATAAATGATATGAATATGAATAATAATTTGCTAAAAAAACTATTAAATCTAAAATCTAAAAAATCTAAAATGTTATAGGTTGACAATCGAGCAATCAGCTCACCTAATGGTAAGTGATACCCTCGCCCACGGACATCCGCAATACCAGAGGTCTCGAGGATGCGTTACGGACCTTTGAGGAAGGAAGATTAGAAGGGATGAGGGTGGAGGGGACGGGGGAATCGGGACTCCGGAAACTCCCACAGACCGACTGAAACGCAAAGCAAGCTATGCTACTTCACGTCTGTGTTATGTGGGAGTGTGGTACTTCCACAACATAGTTTTGATGCAGATTACATGTACTTATACTTCTCGGTAGGATCTATATATTTGCGAAGGCGGCGGTAGTCTTTAAAGTACATTATAATGAATAATTGAAGTTTACCATTGCGTATTTGATGCCTAAATTGAATAAATGATTTTGACTTTGACTCTGTTGTGTAAGTAAATTGTGGAATGCTCTGGTAGCGTACATATTTCCTTGCAGGTATGACCCAGGGTCTTCAATCGGGGCGTGAAAAAGCATCTCTCAGGTCATCATAGGGGAGACGACCGCTTAACGGTCATCGCTTTTTGATTCCATCTCCGCTTCCATCACGCTAGAGGGTCACATTGATGAAACAAAAAAATTTAAGGAAAATCTTTTTATATTATTAGGAGACGGTACATGCACGAGGCGCACCTGGTGTTAAGTGGTAACCTGTGCCTATAATCCGTACCTGCAATTTCGCCGTCACCAGACTGTCAATGGAATGGAAATATCAACCAAAAAAAATGGAACCGACTTCAATACCAAAAAGTGTGTCGAATTCGGTACCACAGTATTGTAATAATAGGTACCTACTTTTGAACTATCATGGTACCGCTTTCAACAACTTATTTCACACTTTTTGGTCTTGAAGTAAATTCCATTTATTAGTGTTTTTTTTAATGCGTGCATCCGATGTTCTTCGATTTATAAGACGTTATCGCGTCAAATTACATACCCCATCTTGACTAATGAGTTCCAGAGCATCTTCAACCATTTCCGGTATAGAGGCGTTTGCTTCCAACTCTTGTTTAGACGTTGCACCAAATGAAGAGCTTGAAGAACTTATCACTAAAATAAAATATAATATAATATAATGGTGTCGATTCTGTAAGCATTCTCTTAACTAAAAATCTCTAAATTATGGCAGTACTTATTCTGTTCAGGCTAAAACCCAAATTTGTATAACACTTCCGAATGACAACACTAATATTAGATATTTCGCTTCAATTGTGGGCATATTTTACATTTTCAAGTCATATACATACACAATTCAAATTAATCATTATTCTCATTTATCATTCAACGAAGCGCTCGCAGCGAAGCTTGACTTGGCGATCTTAAAGTTAAGCAACACTTGCTGTGGTCAGGACTTGGATGGGTGACCGCTAGTGCCACTATTCAACTGAGTGCTTCCGTTCTTTGGAGGGCACGTTAAGCCGTCTGTCCCGGTTGTTTGTCTTAGGACAACAGTCGCTAGGCTATGTCGACGGCCTTCGGTCGGCCTGAAAACTTCGACATGGGTTGGCCACTAACCTATCCACCAATCCGCGCTGGGCACGCGTGGTGTATTATGGCCCGACTCCTCTCTCTGAGAGGAAGGCTCAAGTCCCAGCAGTGGGCACAAAATGGGCTGATTATGATTCAACAATCTCAAGACATTAACTATTTTTATTAAATTAACATACATTACAAATTTTAGTAAACTAAATTAATAATTACCTTTTTCAAACATTTGAGAATACAAATAATTAGCCAGTACAGTAAACATACCTTCTTCAGAAACGATTCCCATGCGATCTTGCTCGGCCATTTTGAAATAGTCATACAAACGCGGAACGGTCTCGGTTTCTATTTTGTGTTCCTGATTATCCCTTTCCACGAGCGCTGTAACATATTTGTATATAATTTCAATTATAAAAATCACTAAAATCAAAAAGATTATAAGATAATGTATTACAATGCGGAAATTCATTTTAAAAACGATGTAATAAGAAATACTTAGTGAAACTTCAGCTGGAGAAATGCTTATGCACCGACAGTTGGTGTAGCGCTTGACGAGTCAACATCTCCTGAGGATGGCTCGTGTACTGTCGGTCTAGCGCTTGACGAATCAACATCTCCTGAGGATGCCTCATGTACTGTCGGTCTAGCGCTTGACGAGTCAATATCTCCTGAGGATGCCGCGTTTACTGTCGGTCTAGCGCTTGACGAGTCAACATCTCCTGAGGATGGCTCGTGTACTGTCGGTCTAGCGCTTGACGAGTCAACATCTACTGAGGATGCCTCGTGTACTGTCGGTCTAGCGCTTGACGAGTCAATATCTCCTGAGGATGGCTCGTGTACTGTCGGTCTAGCGCTTGACGAGTCAACATCTCCTAAGGATGCCTTGTGTACTGTCGGTCTAGCGCTTGACGAGCCAACATCTCCTGAGGATGCCTCGTGTACTGTCGGTCTAGCGCTTGACGAGTCAACATCTACTGAGGATGCCTCGTGTACTGTCGGTCTAGCGCTTGACGAGTCAATATCTCCTGAAGATGGCTCGTGTACTGTCGGTCTAGCGCTTGACGAGTCAACATCTCCTAAGGATGCCTCGTGTACTGTCGGTCTAGCGCTTGACGAGTCAACATCTACTGAGGATGCCTCGTGTACTGTCGGTCTAGCGCTTGACGAGTCAATATCTCCTGAGGATGGCTCGTGTACTGTCGGTCTAGCGCTTGACGAGCCAACATCTCCTGAGGATGCCGCGTGTACTGTCGGTCTAGCGCTTGACGAGTCAATATCTCCTGAGGATGGCTCGTGTACTGTCGGTCTAGCGCTTGACGAGTCAACATCTCCTAAGGATGCCTTGTGTACTGTCGGTCTAGCGCTTGACGAGTCTACACCTCCTGAGAATGGCTCGTGTAGAGGCGAAACACGTGTCGATGGTTGTTTAAGTGGTTTTGTGTGTTGCTTATTTTGTATACTTCCTATTTGCATTTTATGAGGAAGTGAGGGCGGTGCACACCATTACTCAGCCATAAGCATTACTTCCAGCGGAAGTGTCACTAAATATGGCTTTTAATATAGTTTAATAAGATCATACGAGTATATCCAAAAAAGTGTAAGTACCTATTGTAAATACACTTCCTTATAAACGCGAAAGCGTAGGTGATTAATTGTCGGCGTAGAACTTAACTATGAACTTATTAACGCATTATATATTATATATATATAGGGCGGGTTATTATTTAAGTTCCTTAATAGGGTAGAAGTTTCCTGCGGCGGTATTTATTTACTAAGTTTAATAAAATTTGTGTCAATCAATTCATCATTATTTTTCACTGAACATAGAAGTCGGCAAGTCAAATGTTTAAACATTTCCAAAAACCCTATGACAACATAAAAAAGAGCTTGTCAGAGTAGTCACACCCTTACAAATTAAAGATTAACAAACTAAATAATAGTTGTATGGCGATTAGAATGTACAATAATATACCTGACAATATCAAGGGAGATTCCTTAATTCCTTTTAATACAAATACTTGACATAAGTCAAGTATTTTTTTTTACATTAATAATAACATTGTTTCAATAATAATATTGAAACAATGTTATTACTCCAGAAAGGACTTCGTGGATGATAAAAATCTAAAATAGGTAATTATATAAAAAGGTTTGACTTAAATCATTTTTTAAAATTTGTAAAATTAATTAGATTTAAATTAAATAAACACACAAGCGACTTATCAAACAAATACTAAATGACATTCTTACCTCCAGTTTCTGGAACGTTTGCCAAAGTTTGATCAGCTAACAGACAGAATACTGACTGCTGATTGGTCACATATCGCGTCATAGAATACAATCGACCAATGAGCGTTTAGTATTTAGTTGGTCAACTAATCAAGACATTGACAAACGTTCCAGAAACTGGGGGTTAATGACCAACTATATCTAAACCATTTTGTATATCTATTATTGCCTGTTTAACTATTTTTGCGTAGATTCTAATAAGCACATATTAATCTTGTATAAAACATTTGCACGCCGTTTAGATAGAGTTTTGTTGGAACTGGAGCCTTACTATCAGCTTCGTAAAAACCATACAAGTTCCGTGCAGTTCTTAAACCTGACATAAACAGTTTTGAATGAAATCATACCATGAAGCTCATTTAAGTAAACTGTTTGCATATTGTTTTCTCAAAGGTGAACGGATAATATTGTCTATTGCATTCTAGCAATTTACTATAACCAACATTGCAGACGCCTAGACGTATGTAAGCTAATAAACTGAGTGGATTTAGAGCGACATGTTAACGAGAGTCCGTACAAAAAAAACATGTGGACGGTTTTCTGCGGTTCTTTAATAGTAGGCTTGGGCAGGCTTGCTTTAAAGTTGTCATGGTACGAATAAACCGGGCAGTCGAGTATGTGCTTTAACAACTCTGCCGCTTTGTATCCAAACTGTAGCAAATAAATATTAATTCATTCAGAACTTATCTAAAGCGATACGCGAATATACGCTCTGAATCGTTAGTTGCCAACTAAAGTTGATGAAACGTGGTATCGGATTTAGGCGACATCTAAATATTTAGGCATCTGATTTAGGCGAATGCTAAGTTAAGTGAAAACGGGCATATGTGTTCTTATATAATACATGCATAGGTTGATAAGTAATAAAGCGTGAACTCACAATGCGCGTAAGCATCATTCCAGAAGGCGGGCGAACGGTGCGCAACACTGAAAGCGAAAGACAAGCGTGCAAGTACATGCGAGCGAAAACAAACAATCAGTGGGCCTAGCACGAATAACTGCGTAAGTGTAACGTAACGCGTCGTTCACGTGAAGCAGAACAAACTGTCATGTATCTAGGGCAACTGTGACACAGATAACTCATAGTTTGTACGTGGAAGCGTGACGCGTTGACACATCCGATAGGAATACTTTTGCGCAAATTGTTTGTGCTGCGGCCTAAGAAGTGCAATACTACTGCAAAAGTTATACGGGTCGTATTTCCGAATGCGTATAAACCAGTAAAGTTAAGTAAGTGAGTGAAATTAAGTAAGTGAATAAAGTGAAGTAGGTATATGAGTAAAGTTAAGTGAGTAAAATTAAGTAAGTGAATAAAGTGAAGTAGGTATATGAGTAAAGTTAAGTGAGTAAAATTAAGTAAGTGAATAAAGTGAAGTAGGTATATGAGTAAAGTTAAGTGAGTAAAATTAAGTAAGTGAATAAAGTGAAGTAGGTATATGAGTAAAGTTAAGTGAGTAAAATTAAGTAAGTGAATAAAGTGAAGTAGGTATATGAGTAAAGTTAAGTTAGTGAGTAAAATAATGTAAGTAAATAAGGTTAATTAGGTATATGAGTTAAGTTGAGTTAGTGAGTAAAATAAAGAAAGTAAAGTAAGTAAATTAAAGTAACGTTCGCATACACGAAGGTTATTATTGTTAAATTCTATTTTCGAAGATGAGCTGAAGATGAATAACCTTTGTCGTAGTACTGTAGGTATAGAGATAAAGTTTAGTATGAAAACAAACCTTGTGGCTTGGGTATGTTAAATTGAAAGCAGATGCGGTAACCATGATTATAAAATAAAGTAAATTAATGTAAGCTTACTTCTTAGTTCTGTTTCTATCAATATAAATGCGAATTGATGGATGGAGGTCTGTAACTCGATCACCCCAGAATGGCTAAACGGTTTTGGGCGATATTTGGTATTTAGATAGATGAGGCGTAGCACATAGGATACTGGTAGCCATTCACTAGTTCAAAAAACTATACTAGCGAACTATAAAATTTAATTATGGTAGTCCTTATTCTGTTACCACTAAAATTCAAATTCATGTTACTCTTAGAATTACATTTCTAAAAATAGGATTATTCTATTCAATTTGGGGTATTTTGAAGTTAGTTTAGCGAGCACCAAGTCACGTGACGACTAATCTGTCCAAAATATAGCCAGAATTGAAGACAAATATAAATTTTTAGTGCTGTCTTTGGTAAGTGTATACTACTTTGGATTTTAGCCTTAACAGAATAAGAACTGCTATATGTTAGAGTCCATCATCATCATCCATCACCAAGTAGGTTTCATCACATCGCCCATCAACAGCGCAGAGGGTAGCTAGTATATACTACCTTTACTAATATTATAAAGAGGAAAGATTAGTATGTTTGAATTGAATAGGCTCCGAAGCTACTGGACCGAATTGAAAATATAAATCGTCAGATTTATGTAAGTACTATGTCTATAATACAAGCATTTATCCATCACATAGTATAAAAATGACAGTTGCAGTGATTTCCAGGGCCCCAATGGTCTTAGCTATTGAACCGCGTTATCGCAACTCAAAATGTGTGAATATTGTAACTTTTGACAATTTTCGTTGTCTGTTCGCTATTTAGGTTCAATCACAGACCAGCGGCTTGCTATCGGATAGTTATTGATTGAATTGGTATGCTGTAAACTATTGAGTTGCGATTGCGTTGTTACAGTAGCAAACGGTAGTCTGTTCCATTATTTGAAATTTTGAAAGATTAGAGATGACTAAATTATCAAAAATAATATTTATTCATAGTTATTTTGCTAGAACATCACTATTGATGATTTGTTTGATGTATTGATGTTTTGTTTCACTGATGCTTGATCGACAGAAGTTTTCAATCTTATGTAAGTGGCAACATTCGCAAGCCAAAGCACAGCTATACGATACGACAGCGATGCGATTGCTATACAACTGCGATTGAAAGTTAGATCTAACAGATTACCGAATTTGACATTAAAGGCAGCTCAATCGCAGAAGCGTCGCTGTAGCTCAATAGCTAAAGCGCGATTTACATTTCAATAAGTACAGTAGCGAGTTAACTTGTGACATCGGCGAGTTAAGTTGTTATTGTCGTTTGAACGACACAAGCGAGTGAAGTAGTAAGTTGTTGATTAATTGACTTGAATAGATCGCGATCTTATTTTTGGCAAGTCTAGTGAGAAGTAGGCCCCTCTCTCGTATCTCCCGCACCCCGCCAACTTAACTGGTCAGCATATAGACGGGCGAGTTTAGTAATGTCCATAAGTTTGTATACTGCGGACGCAGACACGTGTTATTTTTTGACGGTAACTTATGACTACTAAACTCGCGCACGTTTGGACGCTACTTACAACTTACTACTTAACTGGCCGGTTACTTAACTCGCTACTGTACTTATTGATGTGTCAATCGGATCAATCGGTGGAGCCCTGGTCTTTAATCCATGGATTAAAAGTAAATAGATAAATTATTCATTGATTAAATGGGACACTATGTATAATGTAGTGTAGTTATTATATATTTGTAAGTTTACTCACGCGCTAGTGATGGTAGGCACGCTGTACACGCAACGTGTATTGTCAGTAGTTTTGATCTTATCCAGGGGTTGGTTTGTCAGGAATTGGGGCCTGAAGTTGTAGAGGCTCTCCAACAGTGCATGGGCATTGTTAGCAGCGGCTAAATACAACAAAATTATAATTATATTACGAGTTAATTAAAAAAATTAAATGAAATAAAAAAACATTTATTGCCTTTTAAAAAATATTATAAAATGGAATTTTTTAAACTTTCGCGAATCATATTTATATTTTCTACCGACTTCCAAAAAAGGAAGAAGGTACTCAATTCGACTGTATTTTTTATTTGTTTGTTACCTCATAAATTAAGAAAGGGTGCACTGATTCTCAAAATTCTTTTTTTGTTTGAAAGCTGGTGCTTCCCGTGTGGTGCCTAAAGTAGGCAGAGAAGCGGGCGGCCCACCTGATTGAAAGTAGTTACCGTCGCCTGTAGACGTTTGCAACACCAAGGGCGTTACCAACGCGCTGCCCTCTAAGAAAGTCAATGACGCCCTTTTAAACAACCCCATATCGTAGCGCAGAGGGAAAACCTCGGCGGGAAGCTTTATCCAGATTTTTGTTATACGCGGAATAAATGTACTTGAGAACCGTTGCGTAGTTATTATGTTAGAGATATTAACTTGTTAACTCTCACGTGCCTGTAATTTCATCGGCAACCGTGCCCATCAAACCGGCCAGGCTATTATGTATCTCAGTTGCTAACAAATGTTGATTGAAATCTGTAAAAATGGCGGCTCTGTCAGTTTTGACAAATCCAGTAAGCAAAAATGTTAGGAAGTTGATGACTGAAGCTGACAAAAGTGACATAGAGCGGCCATTTTTTTCGATTTCAAACAACTTTTGTTAGCAAGTGAGATACATAATAGCCGTACCGAACACAGTATTGCGAACATTACTGCTTCATGATAGACGTATTTATGGCGACAGTACTTCAGCGGACGAATCTACTTTAAATTATGACATAAAATTTTATGCAATGAAATAGGGAACCATACATGTTATTTTATACCATCAGCTTTTTATAGGTAACTAACCTATAAAAAGTTGATGAAGTTACTCATGATACCTACATTCTATGTACACGTATATACATAGAATAATATACATAGAGATACATATATACGTATATACATAGAGTAAATATATACATAGAATGTAGGTATGTGATTACACACATGAGTAACTTCCAACAAGTAGCTTAAGTAAATTGTACTTAAATTGTCCAACGGGCAACAACACAATTACCTTTTCTTGGGCAGGTGCTAGTCGTGGAAGAAATGTTCTGATCTAATTACTTATATTATTAGACCGCCTTAAAGTTAAAATCATTTTCCAAATCCAAAAAAACTCACTAATTAACTGATTTTACTACACGTTATACAAAACTTCGGTCTAGGGGATTGTTTGGAGAACGAAATTCGGTCATCCAGCATCCAGCCAGCCCCTGACATCTATCAAAGTGGGCGTGTTTTATGTCTATGAAATGCATAGAGGTTCAGGCCAGGTCCCCCAGGGAAGCCCCTTGACTATGAATTCCAGTGTTAGTGAAGTGAGATCTTTTACAAAACAGAAGGGCTATACTCAGCATTGTGCAGAGTTTACATACACCACCAGAACATGTTATGCTGTGCTGTTTTTCAGTAAGTATATCCCTACATGGGCAGATATGTTTGTTGAGACACAACTTAATAAGTAGTTAGTAGAACTTTTTGTGAGCGAGTTTGTCCGGAGAAGTACTAGCACCATACCTATTTCTACCGCCAAGAAGTAATGTACGCAATACTGTGTTTTTCCAATTTGGTTTGCAGGGTATGGGTGCCAGCAAAATTACAGACACATAAGCATAACAACGTAATGTCTCAGGATTACGGGCGCAGTGCAGTTCGTCACTTGTGAGGAAATGCATCTAATCTAGGCAGAGGTTACCATATGTACGTTTTAAAAGCGCCTTTTTGCACTTTTGCCGAGTTTTTGAAGGGTTACCTCCCTCCCTTGTGCTTGTACCATGGCCTAAACACATTTAAAAAAAAGTGAGTATTTATGTTTACTTAGTACTAGAACGAAATGGGTTAAGCTAAAAAAACTTGTATATCACCACAGAATTCGAACCTGAATCTCCAGAGTTTGCCATAGAGGATTAAAAGTATTGCAGCAGGCCTAATTAAATAAATAAAATTATCAAAGAACGAAGAGGCTTAATTAAAAATTAATTATTATAAGGCAGACCCACGCAAAAAAATAGTATGCGACTGGCTTCTTATCGCTAGCTGACGCAGTGATGCCAACTTAGCTACTTTGTAGCTAGATCTAGCTATTTTTGAGGCTTGTTGAGCTATCTAAATAAAACATTTTCGATATATTTTAGCATCTTGTTGAGACTGATGCTCCATACATTTTCATATATTTAAGCAAATTTTTGGCCCAATTTAGACAAAATCTGGCAACTTTTTGGAGCAACACAGCTACTTAAATATATGAGTTGGCAACACTGGCTGACAGCCGGGCGGCAGTGGGCGTACTACAGTCGCATCTACGAGACGCATGCTTGTCGCGCCTACCTATACTTAGTTATCTTTTCTAAGCACCTTAAAAACGTTTGCTTTTGTACTGATCTGTGTTTGTGAATAAACATTGTGTGAGTGTTAGCATTACTATACTACAGTATCAAATAAATATAATAAGTTATACCATTTCCTGCTTCGTCGCCCGTCTGCAGAGACAACGGGTGCGAACGGCGACACTCCGCGTCGTGAAACTGATTAAACACTTCACTAATCCGCGGCAGCCTTTCTTCTGTCGCCTCCGACTCTTTCGTTAACAACGGTCTGTTAATTAGATAAACAAAATTTTAATATAAAGTGTCAACATCATCATCATAATCATCTCAGTCGTAGGACGTCTACTTCTGAACATAGTCTCCCATAATTTTCCAAAAGGACATGTTGGAAGCTGCCTGCATTCAACGTCGTCCTGCGACCATTATCTGGAACCCTATTTTCATTCATTCGGAATCGATTCGGCGACGGAAACTGTCTATCCGTCTCTGTCATCTACATTTAGGATGACAGAGACGGATAGACCGTTTCCGTCTCCGAATCTTTTCCGAGTGAATGAGAATAACCCTACAGGTCGTCACGACGGGAGTCGGGATGCACCCGGACCACCTACGCTGCGCTTGCCGGTCCGTAGTCTCTACTTCAGAAACTTCCCAACCATCATCAACCAACCACCAATATCGGCAATCTGTTCTGCGTGCTATGTGGCATGCCCACTGCCACTTTAACTGGCTTATCTTCTGAGCTACGTTGGTGAATTTCATCTACGGATCTCCTCATTTCTGATTCGATCACGTAGAGAAACCCCGAGCATAGCCTTATCCATAGTCCGTTGTGCGACTTTGAGCTTGCTTATGAGGCCCATAGTAAGAGACCACGTTTCAGTGCAATATGTCATCACTGGTAGCACACATCACTAACGTTTGTTTTGAGGCGCTCCATCATCGATCGCATCATCACTTAACACTAGGTGAGATAGTGGTCAAGTGCTACCTAGTTCGGTATAAAAAAAAAACAAAAGGCACTGAGGTATTTTTGACAAGAAGACTACGAAGTTTCCGGAACGATTATACAGTCTACCCAATATCAATTAGGTAATGTCAGTTTTGACAAGTAAGCAGAAATGTTAGTAAGTTGATGACTGGAGCTGAAAAAAAAATGTTTACCTAAAAATGGAGATGACTTCAACACCAAAAAGTGCGAAATAAGTTTTTGAAGTCGGTACCATGATAGTTCAAAATTACCTATTATCACAATATTGTGCGCACGGTACCGACTTCGACAAGCTATTTCACACTTTTTGGTGTTAAAGTCGGTTCCATTTAGGTAAAAAAAAGTTTTTTCACCTTTTTTAGTTACCCTTGCTACTTAAGGGATCGATTGTCATTCACGTTCAAGGATATCATCAAGATAGGAAAAAATACTTTTCAGTTATTGGAGTGTAACTCAAAAACCGCTTGACCGAATTTGATGAAATTTAAATGGGACCACCTCGGAAGTATACTGTATCAAACAAAAAACAAGTTTGTAAAATTATCAAAATCGGACTACTCTGTAAGAAGCTATGCGTGGGTGTACATAATAAAATAAAACATTCGCGTCGATTTGAGAACCTCCTCCTTTAGGAAGCCGGTTGAAATTGATTATCAACACGAAATAATACTGTCCCTTCTCAAAAATCCACACAGTAGTGTAGAATATCTTATACAGGTCAGTGGTTTGAGTACAAATATACTTTACGAACTAAAGTGACAGACTTACCTATGGGACCTCACTTGCTCAGCGCGTATCTTCTTATGGTAATACACCGAGCAGTTGCTATTTTGTTTGGAAATCAGTTCAGTGCTTTGAGCGTCTAAATCTATATCTGTTAATGCTGACATATTCGGGTAGTCTTCCATATTCCTTGACTCAGTATTATGTACAACTGTCATTGCGTTTCTATTAACGTCTTTTGTGGCATAACCGTTTTCTATGGCATAACCACTCTCCGGGTACATGTTAGGGTTAATAGCATAATTTGAGTTTTCTATGTATGCATTCATGTTTTCTGCTGCATAATTTGTACTTTGCGCGTGTGAGGTCGGATTTTCTAGAGCATAAGTAGTATTTTCCACGAATCTGTTAACGTTTTCCGTGTATTTGGTTTGTTTTGCGTATTTGTTAGTGTTGTCCGTAGGGTAAACTTTTTCTGTGTGTCGGTTAGCGTATTCCACAGCACGATTTGATTTGTCCGCGTATCTGCAGTTAGGGTTTTCCGTATAGTTAATCCCTTTGTATCTGACCCGATTTTCTCTAGTATAATTCGAAGTATCTGAGAATCTGTTCATGTTTTCTGGCGTATTGCACGCTTTGTCGGTGTACCTTTTTGTGTTCTGTGTGCCGTAATTACTCTCCGAGTATCTACCAAGGTTCACTATACCATAATTTTTGTTGATCGTCTTCCGATTTATATTTTCGATATTATCCCTTTCAACGCTGGTCTCCGTGGCGGTTTCTGTAGACGAGTTACTAAAGGAAGACTGATCGTTTTTGTAGTCGACAATTTCTTGCACAGTTGCTATATCAGGAGGAGGTCTCGGAATCAGATCATGAACTGATACCATTGGTAGAGTTCTTATTGCATTTCTCCTTACAATTATCGCTTTGCTTTCCCTACCCAACTGAGAGAGGTTTCTTTCGCTGAATGAATGGTTTCTTAAGATTGGATTTAAAACGCTACTCGGTACAGTTTTCAGCTTGTTCCTTTCTAAAGGTTTCAAGGTTCCTATAAGGGGTTTTTGTACAACGGCGTTGATTTTAGATATGCGGCCGTCTTCACCTCGCACTCCAAAGCTTCGCATGTAGAAGGCCGTCTCTGGAGGCTTAAGAGGGTAGATTCCGCTTAGCCTGCGTTGACGATTCGCTGGTATTGGCGGTGAATAGTTCTGAAAATTATTAGTAGTATTTTGGGGTAAACTTTAAAGAGGTATAGGCACAATACTTATAATGGTACATAGGCGCTACATTAGAACAATGAAGGCAGCAATCTTTCTGAGCGTTATCCAAAGATAATATGGTAAGTATACAAAAAATATTGTCTGGTTTCTGCAACTAGTCCTGCTGCATATGCGGTTCGTAAAACAAGACAATTCACAGACGTTTCTATGGCTCGGGGAAATTTCTATGGCTCGGTTATCCAACTTTCCATATTTCCACAGCCATAATTTATTATTATAATGACCATCTACGAGAGTTATTCAATGAAATCAATATATTCACTTTGACTTCTTTCTATATACTTGAATGATCGTAAACATTCATAAATTTGAATGTGATCACATTTTGAGCACGCGGAATAGACTAGCGGAAACGAATAAATTCTTCTTATGAAACAAGGTTAGTATATATATGCCACGCATGCATATATTATAATGTAAAGTAAATTCGATAATCAACCACATGGCTTGGTGGATATGGTAGTGGCCAACACATATCGAAGTATTTAGGCCGCCCGAAGGTCTTCGACATAGCCTAACGACTGTTGTCCTAAGACAAACAACCGTGCTATCCGAAGCACGGAATCGCTCAGTTGAATAATACCACTAGCGGTCACCCATCCAAGTCGTGAAAAGCGTCGCTTAACCTGGTTGATCAGTACAGAACTACAAGGCGAGCTATTGGTGTGCATCTCATACAATATATTATATATATATATATTTTTTTTTTTTTTTTTTATGTACAATAGGTTAGCGCTTGACCACAACTCGCCTGATGTTAAGCGTAGTTGTGATCTACGATGGAGCGCGCTTACCTAGAAGATACCGATTCACTCTCGACTTAAAGACTAGTAGATTATATTTATCAGGAAACAGAGACATCGGCAGTAAGTTCCACAGTTTGGCAGTTCGCACAATGTAAGAGCCAGAAAACCGCTTAGTGCGAGTCCCTGGAACTTCAACCATGTAGCGGTGACGCCTTGAGGTGTCTCTGCTCGTCCGGTGATAAAATGGGGATGGGGGAATAAGATCGTGTAATTCCGATGCACACTCTCCGAAGTGCAACCGATAAAAAACCGAGAGGCAAGCAACTTTGCGACGATGTTCTAAACTTTGCAGCTTAGATTTGCAAAGGGATTCACTGCCTATGAGCTTCCTGGCTCTCTTCTCAATCGATTCCAGCGCCTGAAGCTGACATTTAGCCGATCCATCCCAAAGGTGCGAACAGTACTCCATGCACGACCGAACTTGTGCTTGATACAAGGTAAGCAACTGTTCCGGCTTAAAGTACTGTCGCACCTTTGCGAGAACACCCAGCTTTTTGGCAGCCAATTGAGCCTTCGACTCAATATAGGAACCGAAGTTGAGAGTTGGGTTCAGAGTAATGCCAAGAAGCTCCAGGTGGTCAGTGATCGGCAAAGTTGTACCACGGAAAGTCGGAGCCAGATCAAATGGCCTCCTCTTGGCAGAGAACAGACACGCCTGGGTCTTTGCTGCATTGAACTTCACCAGGCTGGCATCGCCCCAGTCGGAGACTGCCTTAAGGGAGAGGTTCAAGCGCTCAACCATGGTCTCTCTTAGTGACTGAATTTCGGCCGCTGGCTGGCTTTGCTATAACTAGCTGGTGCCCGCGGCGTCGTCTGCGCAGGATTAGTACTTCGAGTAGCTTATTATCTTCTCCAAAGTCATACTTACCTATCTTTAACCCAAAATGTCATAAAATATGTACATGGTTATATGAGTAAATTTAAGTACTTAGTAAATGAATCAGTAAAAACTAACAATAAAATACAGTACCTACGTACATACAAATATTATACTAATCATCATGGAAAAACTGTCATTACATTTCATCACCCTTGACGGTCGCCGAGCACGTCTAGTGTATATCGAGCTGTGAAAATGATAGCGTGCTTCTGACTTAGCTATAAGAAACTGACATAATTGTCATCTTTACGATCATTAACGTAGGCCGAGACCTTGTTATTTTGTCTATGCTGTGCTCAAGAATATAACGCTTTTTCAGCCGCGTGGTGATGGATGATGATGAAAAGTATCTTATGTGTTAATCCAGCGCCTCTTCTACCTCCATACCCAATTTCATCAAAATTGCTCCCGCCGTTAGAGCGTGAAAGAGTAACAAACATCCATACATCAACAAACAAACAAACCTTCGCGTTTATAGTATTAGTAGGATATCAGAATTATTAATTTATAATCATAAAAACAGTATGTAATCTTAATACATTTTAAAATTGTTTCAAAGGAAGCCTTGAGTTTCATGTCGCTTCTTCTGGGATATAAATTATTATTGAAACAATGAATTTGTTAACACTACTAAGCGAAGGACAAGTCGTGCGTATGATGATAAGCGTCCGCCTGCGCAAGAAAGCAACACAGATATTTAAGATGTTGAGTGCTGCGATGCAGTGCACTGCTCATTATCGCGTGATATAGTTATTTAGTCACCATTGGCCCAGGAATTTCACTTGTTACAATATCCTTCAACGTTCTCATTTACTTTATATTTTGATTTCTAACATAAAACATCTCTTATGTGAGAATTTCGAATATTCTTACCAATCTCCTTGAAACTGGTACCAACTGGTTATTTTCTTCTCCAGTCGAATCTTCATAACCTATTTGGCGCTGGCTTGCATCTGTGCATTCTTTGTAACCTATAGGCATTCGTCGATGCATTACACAATCATCTATATCAATCTGGCTTTGCGTTTGCGAGCCCACGCTAAGTCGATACTGTCTTTCCCGCGCGTCTTGCTCCATTCTCGCATTTTGAGCTTCGATAACATCGAAAAAAGAGTTATTAAAGTTCATTAAACTGTAATTAGGTCTCATTCGGTTGTGGAAGCTGCGAAGCACTCTGTCGCTTTCGATTGCTCTCTTCGATGTGGAAGAATGCAAGATGTTAGACTGCTGTTGATACTTCAAGATGGTTTGTCGGACTTGGTGAGGGTACGGGATTATGACTCCCGAAGACCGCCTTGGTGTGAGGTTTATGGGGGGTGATTGGTTGCTAGTCGAAGATATTTCAGTACCCTGGAAAAAAGAACGATTCTCTGGGTGTTGATGTTGATTTTCCTGTTGTTTTATTGATACCAAAAAGCGGACATCCTGTTTCTAAAATAAAATGCTATTCTAAAACTTTCCGAAAGATTACCCCTTTTATATTTTGATAACAAAAGTTTTCAACGACATTCACTCCAAAAATGGAATACAAGACTTTAAAAAACTGCATATTTTTCATATGGTTTTATAGCAATTACCGAAATCTAGTTTGATGCCAAATTTCTGAAGGGACGAGGGGAGTTTTTATGTATTCTCGGTATAGGCATGAAAGAATAAGCAAAAAATTCTGAAAAAAAAAATATTTCAATGTAGTCCCCAAGGATCTGAACACATTTATTTGTCCTGGAAAATAACTTTTCAATTCCCTCCAAAAAATAATATTCTTCCTGGTCTGAAAAATGATCGTTAATTGCTGCCTTTAACTCTTCATCGTCGGAAAAATACTTGCCTCGAAGTTCTTTTTTGAGATTTGGGAACAGAAAGTAATCACTAGGGGCTAGGTCCGGGCTGTAGGGTGGATGATTGATTTCTTCAAATCCGCAATCCTGCACAGTGGTGGGGCTGTTCCTTTATATGCCACTGCATAGACTCCTGCTTGCTCTCAGGATCATAGTGATGAACCCACATTTCTTCACCAGTAACAATCCGCTCATAATACTTTGCTGATTTTCACCACAGAGCTCCAAAAACTCCTTGCAACAATCAACTCGCACTTGTTTCTGAAGCGCTGTGAACATTCGCGGCACCCATCTTGCACTGACCTTTGACAAATTCAGATGGTCAAGAAGGATAGTGTGAATGGTACGCACACACGGGCATCTTCGAGTACAAGTTTCTCAACAATTGTTACGTTTTCTTCAGTAGCGGCACTAACCGGCCCACCGGCACGAGGGTCGTCTTCAATACTCTCTCTATACCCCGTTTAAATTCACTTGACCACTTCTGAATTGTAGATAATGAAGGGGGAGAATCTTGGTAAACAGCCATCATTTCTTCGTGAATTACTTTTTGAGTCTTTCCTTGTTTTGTGAGGAATTTTATCACAGCGCGATGCTCGATTTTTTTAACATTGTCGTATCAGTCATCGTAGTTGCCTTTCCAAAATGATATTTTGAATACTAATGGCGACAATCAAATAAAATTTTGTATTTATACCCTCAATGAGTGTCATAAATTAATGAGATAATTTAATTACCCTCATCATTAGCATATTACCCCGATACCGAGAATACATAGAACTCCCTACGTATTATGCTATGTGAACAAAATTGCTGTTCTAAAGACGAATGAACAGATACATATGACATACATGGTGAAACTTTAAGGTTTCCTAGTGACTACAGAATTTCCAAGGTACTATAAACAAAATATACTATATTTTATTTAGAATAGAATAGAAATAATTTTATTGCCAAAAAATACACACAAGAACATAAAGAACTATTACAAAAACATATTAATGTCTAACAATGATAACAACTAACATAATGATTAAAAACAAACTTATTTTTATCAAACGGAGTTAAGCTCAGCACTGGCTGCTTAAACACGAGTGTCTACGCAAGGCTGGTTTTCAGCTTACCCCTATGATCGAGCTAAGGTGTTAGTACTCGAGTAGCTGCGTGAAGCGGATACTTTTACTCTTTAATTTTCTTCAGTTCAAACAGTTGATTTGTTATGTTTATATTATACTAGGTGTGTGTGCGTGTGTGTAGTGGTGTGGAGTGCATGACGGTGTGGAGTGCATGTGAGTGTGTGGAGTGCATGTGAGTGTATGGTTGAGCATGTGTGTAATATTTATTATTTGGTTATAAAGGTTGCCTCAAAATTATCTCTCTGACGCTTAAGTAATAATGTTTTGAATTTAAGTTTAAAAAGATCAAAATTAACTTTTTTCCTCATAGGAGGTGGCAAATTATTCCATATTTTCGTGGTGCTATACTTGAAGCAACCTTTAAAGCTAATGGTCCCATGCTTGGGTATGGAAAGTTTTAGCAGAGATTTTATTTAGACCAAATATACTTATTAAGTTTTATATAGATCCCATAACATAGTGTTACAACATAAAACGGATATACAAAATGATTAGGGCTCAATTGGTCCAAAAATATACTTCTAAAAAATTACCTGTAGTCGTTTCTTCTTTTTCTTGGGCGGTTTCCGAGTCTGGGCATTAAGTTTCCGCTCCTCCCTTATGCGAACAACGATCGCATCGAGCTCTTCAGTGCTTCTGTACTTCTTAGCATATATCATCTCTATCAAGTACACTTTCTGAAATATAAAGAGTTGTTTTTAAGATACATATATAGGCATTGGCATAGCCAGGGTTTTGTCATGGGCGCAGTAGAGGATAGTATTTGATTAAGATCTGTTCAGCCGTTTAGGCTTGATAAGGTAACAAACAGACACTTGTTTTTCTAAAATTAGAGTAGCCTAAGTTACTCCTTATACCATAAGCTATCTGCCAGTGAAAGTCCCGATAAAATCGGTCCAGCCGTTTCAGAGATTAACCGGAACAAACAGACAGACAATAATTTTAAATGTTCATTGTTTCAATGTTAGTACCGTATATGTATTTTCATATGCATTTAGTTAAAAGCTGTTAATTTGGAATTACAGACACTTTCATTTAGCTGTATATGGATAGACTAGCAGCTCTCCGCGGTTTCACGAATGGAGGATGATGATGAACCTTATATAGCCTATGTTACTCAGGGTGAATGTAGCTTTGCAATGGTGAAATAATTTTTGAAATCGGTCCAGTACATTTTGTTAATAATTAATTTAATTCGTTACAAACATATTATATATATATATAATATATATATATATATATATATATATATATATATACAATGCACCTATAGATTACTCTTCTCTTAATACTTTAATCTATAAAACCTAACATCCTACACTATTCATGGAGAACCCTGTGTGCTTTCGCCCGCTACGACACGAACCCGTACGAAATTTCCATTTTAGCTATTTCTCAGTGGTAAAGTCCAAATTTCACTTGTGTGATTCAACAAGGCACCATGTGTTTGCACTGTATAGAAATAACTTTAATTTGACTAAGCAACTTAACTTAACTATTACATAATCGTAGCGCTCGTAGTCATCAACAAGTTAAGCAACGCTTGCTGCAGCCAGGCATTGTATAGGTGTGTGCTAGTGGCATTGTTCAACTGAGCGCTTAACGTCGTTAAGCCGTCTGTCGCGGTTGTTTGTCTTAGGACAATAGTCGTTAGGCTATGTCGAAGGCCTTTAGGCGGCCTGAAGCCGCACTGGGCCCCCAACTCCTCTCTCTGAGAGGAAGGCTCGAGTCCCAACAGTGGGAACAAAATGGGCTGATTATGATGATGATATGATGATAACATAATCATCATCTATATTCTATATATGTTAACGCATTACTGAGTTTCGGTTTGAAGGGTGCTGGCGAAATTACAGGCACATGAGACTTAGCAACTCAATATCTCAGGGCGATGCGAGCAGTGCAGTTATTCACTTGCGACGAAATGCATGTGTTATAGGAATATAGGAAGCTATAGGAAAGTTATTTGGAAAAAAAGTTATAGGATAAGAATACGTAAGGTGGGCGCTTGTTGATCAATCAATCAATCAATCAAATCATTTATTCGCCAGAATACAGTCATAAAGGTCTTAAATAATATAAATGTGGCAAATTGTACTCAATCTGCAAGCAGACGTGCGAATTCTTGAACTTCAAAAATTACGATTGTATATAATATTAAAGTAAATATCAAGTTAGAAAAAGAAAAAAATGGTATTATAATTAAAATAGATAAATGTCAAAATAAAGAAATAAATAGCATTAAAATCAAATTATTAACAAATCATTACAATTTTGAGTCTCTAAACTCCTTAACACTATAAAAACTCTTGTCCAGCAAATAACTAGTCAATTTTCGTCTAAAGTTATTGCCATTTAATATTTTAATGTCATATGCTATAACTATATATTAACTACCACCTAAACTGTCCCATATGTGTTCTCACTGCAAAGTATTTTTCTCAAGTGTATTGCTCATAACTTTTCAGGTAGATAGATTCCAATAAAAAAAAACATACAATTCTGCATGGCTTCAATAAATAGGTACCAGTAAACGGTATATTAAAAAAAAAAATATATGTTTTATTCAGTATATACACACATCAACATGGTCTAGGGATATATAAAACTTTTTTAAATAACTTAAACAGTACTGGCCTTACAAAAAAACTATTGATGACAGATTATAAAAACATTACATATTAAGTTCCTTTTTTAAATTCAAATTTGTATATATACAATATAAAAGGTTTTGTTTTAAGATGAAATTCGCATTCATTGAATTTTTTCCAAAGAAGTAATTCTTCACAAACTTCTTACTTAATTAAATTCTAAACTAATAAATTTCTATAAATCTTTGTCAAACGCATCTCCGGTGTTCATATAATCATGCCACGTAAACACTTGACCAGGAACGAAATGTTAAGAGCAGTGGGCATGATTCAAGCTGGCGCTACCCAAATTGCGGTTTCTGAAGCCATGAGGACCAGTCAGAGCGTTATATCCAGGCTTTGGTCACGTTATCGTGTCACGGGGAAGTGGTGGAACTGCACAGAGGACCTCAACGCATTACAACACATGCACAGGACCGATACATAGTAAATGCTGCACGAAGTCAACCAAATGTAACGGCGATGCAATTGGTTCAAAGGCTACAGAGAGAGTATGGTTTGATGGTAAGCGGTCAAACTTTGAGAAGACGACTGCATGAAGTACACCTATGTGCTCGTAGGCCACTTCGGGTACATTTTTATTCAAAACTATAGATTCAGTATATTTATTTAATAGCTGACCTGCTAGATCTTAGTAGTTAGTAGGCTTCGCTCGCTTGATCTGGGTGTAGTGGTCAAAGTCAAAGTCAAAATCATTTATTCAATTTGGCATCAAAGACGCACATATGAATGTCAACTTTTTATTACTTTAAAGACTCTACCGCCGCGTTCCAAAATATATAGAGCCCACCGAGAAGAAGCGGCAAGAAACTCAGGGCCATTCTTTTTATATAGATGTTTACAATGTTTCTACTTAGGTACTACAAATATTACATTTTATGGGTGGCAGAGTGACAGCTTGCCAGAAGTGGAGTACTCGTATTCCAAGCATCTTTATCTTCTATATAATGTCGAACTTTATGGTGGAAGCACTATTTTAGAATATCAGGATTTTCTACTAGGTTCCATCCTCGGGTTGGACAGTTAATGGATTTACTGACAATGAACTCTCAATAGCAGTCCAGAGTCAAACTACAGTATGGAACAGTGTCCCGTAAATGGGACAATAGGTACACTCCCTATTACATGGGAGCAAAAATATATCAGATGAAACATGGGTATTTTTTTTTTTTTTTAATTCTAATTTCATTTGGGGACTTTGAGTCACACATTGACTATGTCAGTCCCATTACATTGGGTGTTTAAAACACCGGTGCTATATACACCGGATATATCCATAATATGAATGGAAAGTAGGTTTTCGTCTTAATTATACTATTCATGAGTAGCACCAAATGCAACAAAATAGGAGTGACTCCAAACAACATATATTACAACTGAACAATTTGTCGCAGCAGCCTAGAGCAGTACTCCGATACATTGAAGAGTTAGGATGGCTACAGTATAGGGTAGCTGGCGGGGAAATGCACAATTCACCCCAAGCAGGATGTTTTTCAGTGGTAACATTTGGTATATGATTTAAGTCAAAGTCAAAATCATTTATTCAATTTAGGCATCAAAGACACACTTATGAACGTCAATTTTTCATTATAATGTACTTTAAAGACTACCGCCGCGTTCCAAAATATATAGAGCCTACTGAGAAGAAGCAGCAAGAAACTCGGGGCCATTCTTTTTATATAGATGTTTTTACTTAGGTACTACAAATATTACCTCCAGTGTGTTGCCTTACAAAAGAGAACATAATTATGGTATCAGTAGGGCAAGACACGCTACACTTTGACATCTTAGTACACAAGTAGATAGATCCTGGAGTGATCAGTCCCAAATTTAATCATGTTTCATTATTACTTCATCAGTAGAACAACCCAGACACAATAGAAATTTCATTGTTATATTGACAATCAACTGGTGAGGGGTTATAATAGGGATTAAAGTTTACATCCGGACAAGTTAATTTAATCTAGTTAAATAAGGTCCTACACAACTGTGTTTATGAATTATTGTGCATTAAAAAAACAATGATTCTGAATCATTTGCTTTCACAAGGGAGATATCCAGGCCTTAGCATTATCATGAGATATAGTTGTAAAAACCACTACTAACGCATTAGCTCATGTTCAGTGCTCCATTTCATTAGTAGTGATATACCTAATAAAAAAAATATGGTTATAAATGAGTAAGGACTCATTTATATCCACAAAGCACAGGATGTCTGCCTTGTTAACTTTCTTTGTTTTCCCTATCAGTATATTTTACAAATTTGAAGTGCTTTCATTTAACAATGCAGCTTTATCATGGTGGCAGGAGGCATGGTGGAATCTTTAACAATGTGACCAGTGGTCCATGTGAATTAAAATCCACTTTCCACAGCATCAACCTTCAAAAGGAACGGAAACAATTACCTTCCTAATAAAGAGATTTATCGGCTCAATGCCACTAAATTTATATGAATGGAAAACTAGAAAGCACACTTACTTTTACATTAGATGGTAAAGCCATTGACTTAGCAATCTGCTGCAAATACCTATACGTGCATAGCTCCAACCGGCTAAACGTGAGGTCTTCTGGATCTTCCATGACTTACAGAAAATAAGATACTAATCAGTAAAATGAGTAGTAGCCAGATCATCAAGTACATTGACGAACGCGTAGCAATGCTATACTTATCTAGTACTTCTCTTCGGTAGTTTTACACCTCTCGTTAGCAAAGAACTAAGAAATGTTATTGTAGGTATTCTATGATTTACTATTTGAAATGGAAACGAAACTTCAAAGTTTACTAAACTCAACTACCCCCAAAAACAAAAACTATTTCAAACTTGGATTGGATATTATTATATTCTGATTTATCTATGAAAAGTATGAAATCATACGTGTGTTCGTTTAGCTTATGAGGGCATTGGTGGCGTTGTCTTGTCATTGATGGCTCTTTTGTTAAAGCGTTCGTAAAGCTCAAAAACGTTATTTTTGTCACTTTTGCCACTTTTGCCCACACCTTAATCGAACGCTCAACTGAGCACAGTGTTGCCATAATTATCGTACATGTTCCTCAAAATTACCGTACAATTACCGTACGCCCAATTTTTTTTAAATCAATAGGCAATAGTAGTGACATTCTTAGTACCTACTTAGATATGCGCGGTTTTATTTTGGCCTTTTAAACAGGCTGCGGGTGATTTTTAGGTGTTCACGTTAGTTATGAATTAAGAGTACCTAATAAATACATAATTGATCGCTGTAAAATAAGAATCATTAAAATCGAGTTTTATCTAGATGCATGAGTGAGCGGCGACGATGTGCAAATAAGACAATTTTGTTTATGAACATATTATATTATTGTCTGATAAGATTCCGTCTGAATATTTTCATCTGTTAGTTGATTTTGGTACAAATACTTTTTAAACATTTTAGTGTATACTATATATATACATAACAATGGTTTAAAATCAATACAACACTTTTTGCTTTCCGCACAGCCTATAGAAATAATGTATTCTAAGGGACACAGCCTGAGCAGCGTGTAAAGTAAGGATCTACGGATGTTCCAGACCACGCAGTGTCATGCTTGTTCGGTTTATTGGTGAAAACAAACAAGCAAAAAGTTGTCGACGATCATAACAATTTGGAATGTGCGTCAAATGGAACGGAGAGAAAAGGGACGTTCATTTTTTATTGTTTGCGTCGAATACTAAACACTCGTTTAGAGTCCATTTCACAAAAGAAGTCCCATAGACGTGGCGCTAGTTGTCGTACATCAATGAAATATTTAGTACATATTTATTTAGTTCCACTAATTTTCCGTGAGACTTCTTTCGTGAAACGGACTCTAAACTAAATTCCGTAGATACTTTTTTTATCTGTGATCAATACTAGGTGTGTGTATTATTTCTGCAAAATCTGCGATTTTGGAGCCAGATCTCAATAATTTTTTTTTTAATATGGGACAACATCCACACAAAGGTGTTCAGGTCCCAAACTAGGCAGAGCCTGTACTATGGTAACCTGATGACTGATATATATATACTTATATACATATACACACCCAGACACAGCTCAAACAGACATGTTCATGCACGCAAATGTTTGAGCTGTCCGGGGATCGAACCCGGGACCAGCGGCTCAGAAGGCAGGGGTGCTACCAACTGCGCCAACCAGCCTGTCAAAGATCTCAAAATTACCGTACGTTTGTCATACGGTAATAAACTACCGTACAAGGCATAAAAATACCGTACAAATACGGTAATTACCGTACGGTTGGCAACGCTGACTGAGCATAAGACCTAAAATCAAATAATTATGCTGTCAAATACATAGCTGTCAAATAAAATTCCGAACGCTGAACAAAAAGAGACATGAACGACATTTTCACCCACATATTCCCAATTCTATCGCCCCTTGTGAGCGTTTTTAGCGTTATTTTCGCTAAACTCGCTCACAAATGGTCTATTCGAACGCACAGAGTGAGTACAGACCATAGAATAACATAATAAATACTCTAAGGAAAAGAATGACGTCTCCATAAACAAATAAATAGAGGAACAAAACGAGATTCTTACGCCATCTCTTGAAGACCCCCGATAGTATTTGAGCTGTATACAGGTTGTCCCAGAACTCAACGTCAAGCCGAAACGGGGTGACAGGATTGATTGTATTAATCATGAGAAAAAACAGAATAAAAACTATCCCATGCAAAAAAATCTATCAGTTTGGAAATTATGGGCATTTAAGAAAAACCTAGATATTTGGTCAAACTGTAACCATTTCTCGGTTATTGTGGTTAATTTTTATTATTTTTGTTCATTTAAACTTTAGAACCGTAACCCTAAATAACATTTCTAAAACCACAGTCAAAAATAATGACACAACTGCCCCAAATTTCCTAGAATTAAGACTATTTATTATACTATGAATTTAACATTTTCAATATTTGTCGACTTTAAAATCCCTCCCTTAAAAAAAATTACTAAAGTGCCTTGGCAAGTGCCATTAAAAGTATTTGATGATTGTAAAATGGTACAATACTTGTTAATTTCATACTTAAAAAAACTAGATGGTGTAGTAAATTCTCATATGTAGAAACAGTTTTATTAAAAATTAGACGGGAAGCAGGGACATGGTTTTGTATAAAAAATAATAATATTTGATTTATACACCTAATTTGTATAATTACCAAAAAAAAACAGCACTATATGCTGCTGGTACTTAATACATACATGGGAGGAATATTTAAATATACTTTAAAAAAAAATCCCACATAATCATCAATATTTGGTCAAACGTCTAGATTGATTCACACCTACAAATTTTATTCTAGGCATTTCCACTATTCATTAAGATATACTACATGCGCGCGGTTTATGCATGAAACTTAACACCCCTACATAGAAATGTATCCATCATAATCGTAACATTCGGCAAACTCGCGTCCTAGCTCGTTTAGACCTGGCCACCGGACCAACCCCGCACCCTCCGCCCTGACTGAAAGTCGACAATCTGTTTCACACCGAACGCTCGGGTGGGGGGTGTAAGAAAGAGTAAGAGAGATATTTTTCACTGACGCGAATCATGTGTTTTCATTAATAAGTTGTACATAGGCATGTAGTATTTTTGTTAAGATGGTGTCCATACTTTTAGATGTAATTTTCGAAAACTTTAACAATTAATAATTATTTCACTGTGAAGTAATAAAACATTTTGACTACATATCTACAATGTAATAACACTTTTGTACCGCCCATTTTTTTTTTGGTTATTATACAAATAGGGTGTATATTGATTATTATTTATTTATTTATGGTTAACTAACGATTATTACATTGTTACATTTAAATATAGTTTCATGCAGTACACTAGTGCTTAATGTATAATCACTTACAGGCTAACACCATGCTATAAGCAAACTTAAAAATTATGAAACAAAGCAAAATCGAAACATGAGGCAAAGTGTACTAATTTATGTATATGTATATATGTTAGAGATGTAGAAACAAAAAGTGTACAACTCAGGGATTTTGGTTTTGAGTATTTAGATATTCAGATGTTTTTTTTTGCGAAATCGGCCAAGCGAGTTCGCAAAAATGTAGGCTGCTCTACCAAATTTGATTATTGTCCTGCATAACCTTGGAACAACAGAGTTAATAATAATTAATAACAGGCTTCTAATGAGGTCCTTCGATGTGGAGGAACAAAAAGCGAAATAAAGTTACGAGGATACTTTCTGGGAACTTTATAATAAAATCGCTTCAGTAGATCAGGACAATCTAAATGATTCCTGAGAAGCTTGAAAGAAAAAACCACGTCATATATTTCTTTTCGAAAAGATAAAGATAACATTTTAAAATATTTCAACCTTTCATCATATGTTGTTATTCTTTTTTTGATACCGACACTGTGTGATAAATGCCAGAGGAACCTCTGTTGCACTCGTTCAACTTGAAGCGCGTGCGTCGCGAAGTGCGGTCTCCAAATCATGCTACAATATTCTAAGTGGCTCCTGACAAGACTATTGTAGAGTTTTGTTTAGTATTGACGTTTTTGAATATCTTTGCATTCCTCAAAACAAACCCAAGCATCTTAGACGATTTTTTGATTATGTGTATTTAAATATTTGTCATACAACAAATATGTATTGACATGCGAATTTTATTAAAATCAGTTCACTAGAAGTAGAATTAAGTGAAAAAGCCGTTGCAAGATTTGAATCTTTAAGATCAATCGGTTAATGCACGTACGCGTTCTGATGATTTATTCTTTGCCTTAGGAAATATTGACGGAACAGCATCAGGTTTTAGCATTCAAATATAATTGATAACAACAAACATCATCGGTGCAAAGTCAAATAATAATAATAATAATATCATATTTATTTCAGACCACAGTCCATATAATGTTAGTACTACCTACAGAGCACTTATAACTATGTTAGTACTACTAAACTAAATAATATAAAATATTACAAATGTTACGTATTAAATTTATTATTTTTTCAATTAATTAAAATAAACCTACTATTTAGCCACGAAGCATGTGATAGGCTTGAGCACTGACATCCAGTGTCTCATCAAAGATGAGTACATATCCTTAGCCACGAGGGCCAGAAGACCGCAAGAGGTAATGCGCATGGAACTCATCAGGGATGCAACTCTTTTTCGCATGATTGCATAGAAGTCGTCAGTGCGCGCATCTGCAAACATTCCTGATGCGCTACAAAAACGCGGCAGCCCCAGCAGCATCCTAAAGCCGTTGTTGTATTGGACACGTAGAGCGTTGTAAGATTTTTGCCTATATTTAGCCCACAGGCTACAAATGTAAAACGATGTACAGTACGCTTTAAATAATGTTATCTTTACTGGCGCTGTACATCGATCAAATTTACGAGCTAACATATTGCACCTAACCGACAACGCCCTACGTTCCCTTGCCATTTCCATGTCATCTGACATATCATCAGTGATCCAGTGGCCCAGGTACTTAAAATGTTTTACCCAGGTAAGGGGAGCTCCATCAAGCTCTACCGTCGGAACAGAGTAGCTTTTCCGACCCGCTTTAAACTGCATGAGTTCACTCTTCTTGACATTGAACCTGAGCCCATGGCCTGCCGCATATGTCTCACAAATAGTTAAAAGGCGCCTGAGGGCGATAATCGATGGAGTCAGCAGAACCATATCGTCCGCGTAACTGATGTTAATGATACTGACGCCATGAATTGCGCAACCGATTTTGGTTTCACTGAGTTCAACGACCAACCTGTTGATATACAAGTTAAACAACTTTGGTGAGGTTACTGCCTTACCCCACACTTCAATTGATACTCCTCAGAGTATGATCCTGCCCATCTAACTGTATTCTGTTGATTTTCATACTAAAATTTAAAAACGTTTACCAACTCTTTAGGTAATGTGGTATCTGTTTCAAGCTTACGCCACAAGCTGTCATATGAAACCAAATCAAATGCTTTCGACAAGTCCAAAAAACAGACATAGACTGGTGTCTTTTTACTAGTATAGTATTGGACAGCATGTTTCAGACACACAATTGCAGATTCAGTAGAAAGCTTGGGTTGAAAACCAAACTGTGCCTCATGAAGATCTAAGTGTTTACATAGTTGTCTATTAAGCATGCTGTCCAACACTTTGGCAATGACTGTAGCTAGCGAAATAGGTCTGTAGTTGGACCTGTCGGAAGCATCGCTGGTTCTATTCTTTATGATAGGTACTACAATAGTTTTCATCAAATTTCAAGGCAAGTATGAATGTCCGATACAGAAGTTAAACAACATAGCTAAAACTCTGGGCAGGTGATTCCCAGCATACAATAGATGCTCTATACTGAGCCCATCGTGCCCTGGTGATTTTCCCCGCTTCATTTTCTTTATAACTATTGCAACGTCTTTTGCCAGAACATTTTCGTGCTTAACGGTGTTATCAACACGATGTAACTCAGTACAGGGCTCAAACTGTTTATTACATGTTATGGGCTCGATCTGAAACTGTTCTTTAAATAAATTAGCAATTGCCCCCGAATCATACACGCCATTCATGCTTACAGGCAGACTATCAACCGTACTGAGCTTTTTAGTGTGTTTCCAGAAACTACCGAAATCTTTAGAGGTATGTTGTGTGGCTGTATTTTTATTCGGTCTTGATTATTTTGACACCATTTTAGCGCCCTCTTAAAAACTTTGCGTGTTTCATTCATGTTTCGATAGTGTATGCCCATTGTGGGTTTACCGTGCAGTACCCACATCTGGAAAGCAAGACGAGCCTCCTGGTGTACATGTCTGACGTGTCTATTCCAACCAACCACCCGAATTGACCTAACTCTTTGTTTTTCACCACAACTCAAGATTGACGCATGTCTTAAAATTTCAATAATATTGTCATACATTCTATTTATAATAGTCTTATGATCATAATCATTACACATTTAATCACAGCATTTTTCTAATTCACTGGGGAAATCAACGCTTTTCAATAATAAGTTGCATATTTCGTAATATTGGCATATTTGTGATGACTCACGATGTCCCCATATAACTTTATTACATATTAGTATTTAATGCCGCTCTAGTTACTACGCAATGGTCTAGCCAACTCCTACTGCCACTCGCTTCACAAACAAAGGTATAGGTATCTGATAAGGGGCCGAGTCTCTCGTAGTCTACACACACCCAATCTTGATCACTACAAAATTCCAAAAGTTGCTTACCGAAGCACTTGACAGGATGTGCGTTAAAATCCCCAAGCATGTACACATACTCTGCCTCTGCACTCTCAATAATCGCACTTATTTCACCGAGACATTCTGTAAACTCAACTAGATTAACAGTACAATCACAAGGCATATATACAGAAAATACAACTATAGATATTTGATCGGGTAGTGAGATTTTTACTGCCGAAAGACGAACACTACTACAGGGTATCTCCGAAACATCCTGAAATATGCTCTTCCTCCATAAAATAGCCACACCACCATAAGGCCTTCCCAGGAGTGGTCCAGCTGACAAGTCCATGGCTGACTTTCCAGTGTATCCAAATTCATGGTCAATGGTACCTAACAAAGACACATTATCAGGTAGTAGCCATGCTTCCTGAAGTGCGACAATATCAGCCTTTCTACACAGAGATCTTATGCAATCAATAGACCTAGTTACTGACTTGCAATTAAAGCTCATGAGAATACAACTTTTATCCATTACTGTTGTTATTATTATTCAACTTATTTCTCTCATTAGACTTGGTATTTTTTTCGAAAGTCAACGAAACGTCGAATAAAATAAAATAAACGGACACGATAAAATGACAGAATTTTTTTATAATAAAATAGTCGAAATTTTGGGTTTGCCGTTTTTGTACACTCTGACGGTGACCGGTACATCTCCAATTTAAGACAGTCGGACAGAAGTATCTACGTACTATGGGGATACTATGGAATTGCAAAAAATCTTAGATAAACAATATTCATGGTTACCCTAAAGAATATTCCTAGCGTAGCGTTATATTCTCTTTGGAATATTCAACAAACCATCATCTTGCATTTAGTATTACCAGGCCCAAACATTTGAGTTCTACTTTTTAATCAGTATTAATTAATTACGTTTTAAAATACAACGAATTAACGAACGAATTATAAAAACTGTAGAATATTTAAATCAATTTCAAAGTTTATGAATCATTCGTTTACGTAAATAAAAAAAAAGCTAAATATACAATTTTCAACCATTTCTCTAACCCGATGATTAGTTAAACTGGCAAGACGTCAGACAAGGACACACTACCAACGGAAGCCCTCTCGCCAGGACCGCTTTTATCTAGCTACCGCCTTTAAAGAAATAGCTGCCCTAATTGTAACAACATAGATCTCAATTTGGCTAAACAAAAATTATTAGTACACAGTCTAGTTAGTAAGTGTAGTGACATCGATGTCGCTAGGGCGCGTTCAGGACCTCAGAATGCTGTTGTTTAGTAATTTTTTAACTCACTCTTAGGTACCAAACGGCTACGGTTGTTTTGTAACCTCAGACTTTTACAAATTAGACATTGACAGATCACTTGCTCCTGACCTAATTTTCTTTGAGAAGCGAGAAGAGGAAGTTTGTTGTGGTCTGATTGGCCTAAGTTATGTCAGATGGGGTTGCAACCGCTTACCGATCGGTTTTGATGGTTAAAAAGTTGCAACGCTCAGAGGTTCGGAACGTTCGAGTTGAGAACAACCGAGCGCTTTACCCTGAGGTTCTGAACGACGTTACTGCGAGAAGTTATTGAAAAGCGTAGATTAACAATAGTCCCAGATTAAACCATGGAGGATTTTCATATTCTTATAAACTTTACTTAAGCCATGGTTTAAACACGGGACTATCTTTCGCCCGCGTGAACATTTATATCTTCCAATAATAAGTAACTTGTTAATTTAGGTTAATTGTAGTTAAAAACTTTTCGATTTTCTTTGTGCTTTATTATTACTTAAATTAGGTATTTTATCAATAAAAGAAACTGTTATATAAATATTACAGTTTCAAGAAACAATTAAATTAGCGGCAGCTGAGTTCTTGATTCTTCAGTCTGCATTTTTCTTCTGAATGGATGAACTGGATTTGTGCTGCAAGTAAAAATACAAATTTCGTTTTATTGTCAGAGGCCTTACTATGAGCTTTTAAAGCGGGACTTCTAGAAAATAGCCCGGCTTATTCGTACCATGACAACGTTAAAGCAAGCTTCTTCAGGCCTACTATTCAAGAACCGCAGAAAAACCGTTCACCTGTTTTTTTGTATGGACTCTCGTTAACATGTCGCTCTAAATCCACTTAGTTTATCAGCTTACAAACGTCTAGGCGTCTGTAATATTGGTTATGGTTAAATATTAGAATACCATGGACAACATTATCCTTTCTCCTTTGAGAAAACAATATTTAAACAGTTCACCTAAATGAGCGTCATGGTATGATTTCATTCAAAACTGTTTAAGCCAGATTTAAGAGCTGCACGGAACTTGCACGGTTTTTATGAAGCTGGTAAGACCCCTGATGTCACAAAGCGGTTAGTTGTAACTTGTATGCAAACACTTTTATAGTATTGAGATTTAAAGGGTCGTTACTGTAGCAACTGATAAAAAATTAAAATTTCAGGGGATCAGATCCACGAGCTCGATCATCAGTTTTATAGTGATCGTAGCATCAGTTTTTAACCAACTTCAAAAGAGGAGGAGGTTATAATGTTCGATTGTGTCAGTTTTTTTGTGTATATTTACCTATTTCTTTTCCCTTTGTAGACAGATTCTTAAAATTATTTTTTTGTTTGGTAGAGTATACTTCCCAGGTGGTCCCATTTAAATTTTATGAAATTCGGTCAAGCTAAAGTCAATTAGGTCAATCTTTATGCCTACTATTAGACGAATATACAATATAGGTGTAAAACCTCATAAATGCAAATCAAAATTAGGACAAAATACATTGGTTTAAACTATATTTTATGCTTATTGAAATAAGTAGTAGGTATGCCAAAAAAAACAATAAGTAATGTCGAAATATTCGTACTTATGCCAAAAAATATGCGTAACTCGTTCTGTCAAACTAAATTAGTCGAACGTTGTTAGATCGAGCATAAGCTTATTAGCGTTGATGTAGATCCTACAGTCACAGAATAGATAATAGTACTCAGATACAACATAGATTTAATATCATCGAGCTATTATTACTACGTAGTAATAATTTCTCAAAGTTTAATATAGCAATGTTCTTAGGGAAGTACCTACCTTTCCCTCGCAACCTCTTTCTGGTTGAGGGTATTTTCTAGAGCATCTTTAAACGTTATAGCTTTCTTTGTGAATGGCCTGTCCTTTACTTCTGTATTGATCAGCTCAGATTCCTGAAAAATAAGTTTGCTATAAACTAAGGGCTGCAGTTCTAAGCTAATAACCGGGACGGCAATGCGCCATTCGGACTGTTTTTCACTGTTTTTCCCGCATAGATATTATGTGCAATTAGATAACTCAGATGCATGTACTTCCCCTGTCCGAACCCCGACCAAGCGTCAAGGTTGGCCGCTGCTACTTACAGTTCGTGCGCGTCTGTGGCAGCCAGAGGGCCGCAAAAACGAAATTGCGTGATTATTAACTATAATAGCCTCCAAAGGCAAGAACATTGTTTTCCTATCACAGGTAACTTATTTTAAAATAATATTATGCGTACGTTCACGTGATTCAATTCATTGAAAAATCGGCACGCTTGGTTTCAATACAAATCTGCGGTTTCACCCGGGTGGTGATGGACGATGATGAGGATGAATCAAATATAGCGTATGTTACACAAGGTGCAATGAATGTAGCTTTCAAACGGTTAAAGAATTTTTTAAATCGGCACAGTAGTTTTTGAGTTTATTCATTACAAACAAACACACATAAAAATACAAAATTTTCCTCTTTATAATATAATTGTCGATTTAGTTTGACCTACCAACCTACTGAAAATATTGTCTTAAAAAAGAAAATAAATTAAGTTACTAAAAAAAAGCAGGACCTACCTCCCCTATGTCCACTAAGTGAACATGTTATGTTGTTTTTAAACTATCATCGTCACACACATTAGAAGTATTCAAATTATCAACGGGATAATTACCATGTATATTTCCTGTGAGTTTCCGATATTTCGGCACTGTTGCAAGCGCCATGATCACGGGTGAACTGAGGAATTGCGGGTGGGTGAATGTTTACGAGCAGACGAAACGGTCTACCCTCTTCCGTACTCGTTTAATGCGAGGCACCACTACTATTGTTCGCACTGTTAGTTTTTGATTTATCTCGACACACAACACTAACCGTATCAGCTCGAACTTTGGGACTAAGTTAGTCGTTGATAATTTGAATACTTCTAATGTTATGTCGTACTTTCAAAATAATTGTTTTCTTTTATTAATTTTTAAATAGTTAAGAAAAGGCACGGACCCTGGCATCTGTGGCATGTATATCTATAGTTATATAATAATAATAATAATCATTTATTCATGCATAAAAATGGTTACACATAACAATATTACAATAGTTAATAACATTGAATTTCAATATTACAATATTGGAGAATATTGTATTAACATATTGTGCAATAGCCGTCCCACTAGGATTCCCTGTCTTGGAACGGCTATTTCTCTTCCCTTGATGGTTTAACTACTATACTATGGTACTAAATTAATTATAGTTATTGCTTACAAGTGTGCCGAGTATTTCGTAAGTGTGTTCTCATATAAATTTCGCATGTAATTTTGTGACTAATTTGTACTAGTTTTATTTTTAATTTCTGGTCTGGTTGGGTTAATTTTACATACTTGATACAAGAATATCTTCTGTTTCCATATAGTTCTTTGCAGAAATCCACTGAACTATGGTATTCTTACAGTGAGCTTTGGTTAAATGATATATATTAATGAATTTATTTATTTTATTATATAAATAAGGTCCCAGATATGAGTAAAACCTATGGGCAAAACTTGTTCTAGTTAGACAAGATATCCACTTCAGTCGGCGTGTACCCAAACCCATTACTGAGAGTGGTGCAGTTTTATGGAATCTAAGTGTAATTGCAAGTATGAACAGTTGTCGGACACGCAAAACCTTTGTATCTTTATATAGTTGATCTGTATTATAGCGAAATGGTTTTTTATAGGCCACTTTTAATAAAGCCCTTTGTGCCCTTTCAACTCTGATGAGATACGTTTTATGCGCTGCTCCCCATACACCAATGCCGTAATTTATGATGCTTTGGCACAGAGCATGATAAACAAGTTTTAGAACTTCTTCATTTGCAATATGCCCGAGTCGTTTAAATATATGCATTAGTTTCCGTATTCTCCCACCTAAATATTTTATTTGTATTTCCCAATTTAATTTGTCATCTATTAATATCCCTAAGTATTTTATTACATATACTATTTCTAAATTGGGACATGCACAGCTATTAAATTTATTATTAGAGTTTGTGTGGTTGCAAGTGTGCAGTTTTATTTCAAATGAAGCGGAAGGGCCGGTTGGATTTGTAATTTTAAAATTAATGACTTTAGTTTTATTAATATTCAGTGTAAGCAGGTTGTTTTGAAGCCAGTTTGTTACGGTTTTGATTCCTCTATTAGTCACTTCTTTTACGGTAGTCCAAGTCTTCTCATGAAAGATTATTGCTGTGTCATCTGCGTACGCAAAAACTCTACCATTATCCAAGTCAAGAGAACACAGGTCATTAATATAAGCTAAGAAGAGTGTAGGGCCAAGCACGCTACCTTGCGGTACTCCAAAACGTATTTCTGCATAGTCACTATAGTTTCCATCTAGTGTTATCCTTTGTTTTCGTCCTGTTAAGTATGATTTGAACCATGTCAAAGCCAAACCTCTGATGCCAAGTCGTTCCAGTTTATCTAGAAGTATAGGTTTAGACACGGTGTCAAACGCCTTAGCCAGGTCCAGAAAAACACCTGTACATCTATAGCCCCTATCTATCAGATTAGCTATGTGATCAGTCATATTCGTGACAGCATCCTCTGTTGATCTGCCAAAGCGGAACCCGTATTGTTTATCAGAAAGTAGGTGCTCTGATTCCAGGTACTTCAAGAGACGATTATTGACGATCTTTTCTAGAATTTTTGATACAGAGCTCAGTAAAGAGATAGGTCTATAATTAGATATAGTTTTTGTATCTCCTTCTTTATGTATTGGGCATACATTCGCGAGTTTAAGCGCATCTGGTACCGTTCCTGTGCTTAAACTGAGGTTACAGATATATGCAATTGGTGCTGCTAGATTATATTGCAATTGTTTTAATACATCGTTGGATACGTTATCTGGGCCAGGAGCAGACTTAGCCTTCAATTTGCTTATAATTTTAATGATTTCGATTTCATTAGTAGGTTTCATAAAAAACGAGTGGGGTGATTTGTTTTTCATTGCGTTATTAGACACTGCCAGCTGTTGTTCGGTTTTACAAAGATTTGCAAGTATTTTATTAGCATAGTTAAGACCTACTGTGGTGAAATACTCGTTAACAATGTTTAGTGCTGTCTTAGGGCATTTATCTATTTTCAGTAAATCTGAATTTGCGTTTTTTTCTTTATTGATATGGCAAACTTTTTTAACAGCTTCCCACGTTTTTTTACTACTACCTTTAGCATTCCTTATTAAATCGCGTTCATATTCGTCCTTCATATTCTGTAGTAGATTATTACACGTGTTTCTATATATCTTATATTTATTCTTTAGCTCACTACAACTTGGATTATTTCTTAAAATTATGTGTAATTCATCGCGTTTATTTATACACTTAAGGAGTCCTGGCGTTATCCAAGGCTTAGAAATCACTGTTGATGCTTTTGTTTTCCGTATGTGTTTATGTCTGCTAAGTATTGAGTTGTACGTGGCTATAAATATATTAGTTGCAATATTAACATCATTCAGTTCAAAAATTTGAGACCAATCGACTTCTTCCAAGGCCTTACACAAACCTCTGAAATCTACTTTTCGCTCGCACCTTTTTTGTAGTTTTGGTTCAGGTGTCTTGTGTTTGACCCCTAATATAACAGTATCGTGATCCGTAATATCTGATGGGCAAAGCAGTATTTGTGCTGTCCTGTTGGTTCTTACTAAGCAGTGATCTAAGCAGCTCTTACCCCTTGTAGGTGTCAAGAACCCTGGAGAGAATCCATGATGCGCAATCAGATTTAGGTAAGAGTCTATATTATGCTTGTTTTGATTTGACTCTTCATTGTCAGCTATATTAATATTTACATCTCCAGTAATGACACAGTTGTAGTTTTTACACGTTTTTATAATATTATCTAAAGAGCTAAAAAAGTTAGTATAGTTGATTTTTTTCTTGAAAGAGGGCGACCTATATAACGCTATTACAGATAGATTATTCTTCGTCTCAATTAATAAGCAGTTTGAGTCTGCAAAAATTGGTTCTTGAACATTAACTTGCAATTCAGATTTAGAAAGTACTATTATACCATCATTTTGATTAAAATACTGCTTCGAGTAATTACATACATATCCTTCTAAAGAGGTTCCATTATAATTTGTGTTAAGCCAACATTCGGTCATTATTATCAAATCCGGTTTAAATTTTAATTTATGCAGCATTACTATGAAATTATCAAAATTTTTACTCACGCTTCTGATATTTTGAGTTACAATTGTGAAGTTATCATTTATGTTTTCAAAGTATGTTACACATAAACTCGGATCCTGCAATATATCACATTTAATTAACTGTGTTTTATCAATATCATTTATTAAGTGTCTATCCATTATTATTTTTAATAAAAAAATTATGGATGCGTATATTAGTTAAAGAACAAAAATATACCAATTTATTTGGAGATTGAGCGTCATACCGGGTTAAAATGTCGGTAGAATTGCATAAATGTAATATATAAAAATATAGTTTAATCTCAAACTGCACAAAACACTCTCTGTGTAGCATTTCTTTAGATATCAAAAGAAATCGTTCAATTAGCCGTAGAGAAAACAAAAACATGCACATGCCGCATCCAACATTCAATAATGCACCGCACATAAATGTTAGTAGCAACAGTGCTTTTTGTGTTAAATAAATCTGCATACCTTTTATATAATATAATCGGCAAAAGGTATAGCTAGAAGGTAACAGTACATTAAAATTTAAAGTAGCATGTATATCAATGAGCATTCTCTTATATTGCAATATACATGATATAATGAAACATATCATTTTACGTAATGGATTTGCACACGAACAAGTGAAAGACACGCCACAGGTAGTACAAGCCTTATCTCTCTGTCTATTGTTCACCTTGACCGTGCGGTGCATCGAGTCAAAACCGGTCGCCAGTATTGAGATACGCATTATGCATTGAGCATCATTCGAATGTCGTAACTTAATATTTTTAACAGTATAACTAAATCTATAATAGGTTAAAGTGTAAAAATGTGTGTTAGTGTGCTGTGCTGAGATCTTAAACGTAGATAGGTAATTTGTGTGCCTGTGAGTACCTGATTTACACGGTAGTACAGTGTTATTTACGAGTATGTACCATTCAATATAATTTACGTACAACAACTTGAAATGTTGTTTATCAAGGTATGTACACAGTGCGTGAGTGTTTAGATAACAACATAATATATTACGTATGCTTTCCACTAGTCAAGCTAGATCCTTAAATTGTGTTTCGTTCTTGATAGCCATTAACTTGTCTCCTTCCCTTTTTCTGAGGTAAACGTTTCCATTTGTAGTCCAGCAAAAGTTATAGTGATGTGTCTTTGAAAAATCTCGAGCGAGATAGTATAGGCGTTTGGTCTGCGATGTAAGATGTTCCGATATATATATAGTTTTAGAATCACCTTGAATGCCTAGATGAGTGGAGTTCAGCAGTTCTTGCCGGTGTTTTTTATTGTACAATTTAGCTGCATTAAGTAAATTGAATTTATTCAATGTATTATTTAGCTCCACAATTAAAGTCGTGCAGTTGTTATCGTTCTTCATAGGTAGGCGATAGACATCACGGATTTGGCTGTCATTTAATGGGACATCTAGCTTTTGTGCGAGGGTGAACAAGGAAGCATACAACTCACTCTTTTTTTCGTTCTTTCGCCGTGGTACGTTTCTTATTTCTATATTTGTTTTCTTAGAGATTTTGTCCATACCTTCGCATTTTTCTTGTAATGAACATATTTGATCTGCCATAAATTGACGGTCATTCTCTAGGTGAATAATTTTTTCGTCCATAGCTTGTACTTGTGCCGACAGAAACCCTATAGACTTCTCAATATCTATGTTTGTGGCTTGAATATCCGTGGAAAGTCCCTTAATAATCGATATATTTTTATCCATGTCATCCAATCTGCCATTCATTGTCTTTGTCTGTTCCTTTATAATATCAAACATTTCTCGCATTTCGTTTCGCATAGATGTCAAAGCGTCCTGTTCTTCACCCGAAAGTCTACGGCGCTTGTCGCCTCTAGAAGTGTTTTTTGTGCTGCCTGAGGGTACAATAACTTTTGCCCTATCTGTGTCCGATTTAGGGCTATTTGTTGCAGAATCTTTTGGAGGTGAGCGCATCATTTTGGGCATCGCACACTCAGTTAGTTGCTGCTCACGCGCCAAGTCACTTAACGACGTACGAGCGAATGTCTTACGAAAAGGTTCAATCAATTTGAAACTCTCACACTATTGATTTAGGTTGCAATTTTAACTGCTCACTGTTTTTAATTTTAAATAACGTGAACACTCCGCGCACACGTCCGTATCGTACGGGGTCCGAGGAGGGAGAGGATATAAAAATAAATAATTCAATAGTAACTATGTTCGTTTCTTTGTCACCATCGCACGTCTAAAGAGCTGAACGGATTGTGATGAAACTTAGCAAGAAGGTAAGGCATAAGATAATATTATCATCAACATCTTTGATCATAGTAGCTAGTCAAAACTTGGGCTAAGGAAACTAAGGCTAACAGCTAAGCTAAGGCTAACAGCTAAGCTAAGGTTAACAGCTAACTTAACCTACCGCAGGACAACGAGAAGTCTTGGTCAGCATTACATGTAACTGCTACATGATACTGCAGCTACTGCTGAGCAAGCCCTCTAGTCGAGCACGGAAGGGCGAGGGGGATGTATAACTAGCTAGTTTACAATATTATTATAATCTTAGAAGTATTCAAATTATCAACGGGATAATTACCATGTATATTTTCTGTGAGTTTCCGATATTTCGGCACTGTTGCAAGCGCCATGATCACGGATGAACATAAATATCGGAAACTCACAGAAAATATACATGGTAAGTAACCAGCAGGGCTATTATGTATCTCAGTTGCTAACAAATGTTGATTGAAATCTTGAAAAATGGCGGCCCTATGTCAGTTTTGGCAATTCCAGTAAGCTAAAATGTTAGCAATTTGATCACTGAAGCTGACAAAAGTGACATAGAGCGGCCATTTTTTCAGATTTCAATCCACATACATTTGTTAGCAACTGAGATACATAATGGCCCAGCCGTTGATAATTTGAAAACTTCTAACGTTTGTGACCATGATATTTAAAAAAACTTATATTATTATAATCTCACCAAAAACCGCTGATTTTGCCGTATTTGGCTCGTCAAGTTGTTCCTATACTCGATCTGTCGCCTCATCTCATCTCTGGCGCTATTCAGTCGTTTTTGCAACTCGTCGTGCGCAGTCCTTTTAACTCGTTCCATTTGTTCGCGGCGCTCTTGTTTCGCTCGTTCTATCTCGATGTTTCTATTGTCTATGTGCTTTTTGTACTCTTTGGCTGCTTGCTGAAAAAATGCGATGTTATTCCAGAACCTTAAGTACCGCTTTTGACTGTACGCTTTTTGTGTTGCTAAATGATGAGACGGCCAAGTAAACAATTTTCACCAAAAAAAACGGAACCGACTTCAACATTTAAAAGTGAGAAATAACTTGTTGAAGTCATGAAGAACCATGATACGAGTAAGTACTTTCAAAGTACCGATTATATCAATATTGTGCGCATGGTAGGTACCGACCGACTTCGACAAGTTATTTCACACATTTTGGTATAGAAGTGGTTCCACTTTTTAGTGAAAATGTTTTTTCACCCTTTTAAGTGACTCTTGCTACGAGTAGGTACTTACGAGATCGAGTCATTCACTGTCAAACACTTAATTTTAAGTTATTAAAGGGAGGTTTGAAATATACTTACATAGCAAAAAAAAAACACTCATAATAATACTAACCTTCTTTGCTAATATTATATATATAGATATCATGATATAAAATATTGTATATATATATAATATATTGCGTTGCACGTCGCTCACCGAGCATTTAATACTATTTTTACCGAAAAATGGGATGACTTACGTTATACATGTCGAATAGATCCGATTATAGTTTCGACCACATCCGATGGGAAGGAGTGTTCGGGATGCCCGAATCAATAATTATACGATAATAATATGGGACAACATCCACACAAAGATCTTCAGGTCCCAAACTAGGCAGAGTTGTACTATTACCTGATGACTGATATACATAATAATATACATATGCACATCCCCACAGATAAAACAGACATGTTCATGCACACAAATGTTTGACCTGTCCGGGAATTGAACCCGGGAACAGCGGCTCAGAAGGCAGGGATGCTACCCACTACGTCAACCGGCCAACCATGTCAATGACGTCTCGCTTAGCATAGGATGTGGTCGAAGCTATAGTCTAATCTATCTGCAAAGTATTTCGTGAGTAATCCCGTATTATTTTTTAGTAAAAATGAGTGAAAACCACGTTACTTTTCTACCGACTTCCAAAAAAGGAGGAGGTACTCAGTTCGACCATATATTTTTTTAAATACATTTGTTACCCCATAACTTTCGACTAGGTGAACTGATTCTCAAAATACTTGTTTTGTTTGAAAGCTGGTGCTTCCCGTGTGGTCCCATTTAAATTTCATCAAATTAGGTCCAGTAGTTTTTGAGATACACTCCAATATTTGAATAGAATGGAAGTCGGTATTAAATTTTTCAAATTGTACTTGTTATAACTTTTAATACTCATTGCGCTCGTCGTCCCGAGACATTGGTTTAAGTTGACTCAGAAAATTCACTTGCTTTGGACCCCTATAAAGGCTATAAACCTAAATAGTGCATATATATACTTATAACAGCACTACAGTTTTAGTGGAAGATACCTATTCTGATAAGGCTCCAGTAATTGTTCTTACCAATTGAGTAAATACTTATTTGGTAAGCCTACCGGGAGCAGAGTGAATTTACTTGGTTAGCTTAAGAACGAATGTCTATTAGACATGATAAGCGCAATGAATGTGAAATGTTCAGTAAGAGAAAGCGTAACGCAAATACCTAGGGCTAAAAAAGCTCCGAAGGGTCACGGACGGGCGTAGCGTTTGCGAGTGCTTATACTTACGAAAGATTCAATTAAGTAAATAATGTATCACCTCTTTACAAACTCTCTTCTCATGTTCCATCTGTCTAAACAGTTCATCTGATTTCTCTTCCTCTACTCTCTTCCATTCCTGAGCGATTCTGTCCGATTCTTCCTCCAATGCCGAGGTTAATCTCCTTTCGCGACTTTGGTAGTCCACAAAGATCTGCTTCTCTATTTGAAGATTTCTCTGAAAATAGTACATACCTACTACATTGATACGTACTGTTATGCGGGGACCGTGAATTAGGATTTTATAAAAATAAATAATTTAACACTGTTATTTGAATTAAATATCTTGAAAAATAAAATATTGAAAAATAGTATAAAATGATGACCGGCGCGGATGGAGAGTGAAGACTGACTGAGGTAAGTAGTTAGGGACTCTGGGAAAGTAATAAATGCTGACTTTGATGAAAGGATAGAGTTTTAGGAAAGGTAAGCAATATAGGAAGAGAAGGCAGGGTATAACAGTACGTGCACTATCGTGCATCTGTGGAGTGAACAGTTGAAGAATATTCCCTCCACAGCCCCGACTGTGGAGGGAATATTCTTCAACTCTTGGAAACGTAAGACGCGAGGAAACCGAGCATACTGGTGGTAGGCCTCTTGTGTAAATGCCTGTTTGTTTGTACCACAGCAGTGCAATGCCAGATATTCTACTGCGAAGTATAATAGCGCGCAGGCATTATTATGTTAGGATGTGAAGGGCGCTGCTACTTACTACTTTCCATGTAAAAATATGCAATAGGAACGCCGATAAATCCTTATATCATGTACGCTGCCGAAACTATTGACAATAGATCAAACTGATTTATAGAAGACATTAATAATTAATGTCTACAACAAACTCCGCGATACCACATGTCTAACAATTACAGTTAGCTATGTCACAATAACTACTTGTTAAAATATGCAATAGTAACGCCGATAAATCCTTATATCATGTACGCTGCCGAAACTATTGACAATAGATCAAACTGATTTATAGAAGACATTAATAATTAATGTCTACAACAAACTCCGCGATACCACATGTCTAACAATTACAGTTAGCTATGTCACAATAACTACTTGTTAAAATATGCAATAGTAACGCCGATAAATCCTTATATCATGTACGCTGCCGAAACTATTGACAATAGATCAAACTGATTTATAGAAGACATTAATAATTAATGTCTACAACAAACTCCGCGATACCACATGTCTAACAATTACAGTTAGCTATGTCACAATAACTACTTGTTAAAATATGCAATAGGAACGCCGATAAATCCTTATATCATGTACGCTGCCGAAACTATTGACAATAGATCAAACTGATTTATAGAAGACATTAATAATTAATGTCTACAACAAACTCCGCGATACCACATGTCTAACAATTACAGTTAGCTATGTCACAATAACTACTTGTTAAAATATGCAATAGGAACGCCGAAAAATCCTTAAATCATGTACGCTGCCGAAACTATTGAAATAGATCAAAGTGATTTATAGAAGACATTAATAATTAATGTCTACAACAGAGTCCGCGATACCACATGTCTAACAATTACAGTTAGGTATGTCACAATAACTACTTGTTAAAATATGCAATAGTAACGCCGAAAAAATCCTTATATCGCGTACGCTGCGAAAACGATTGATAATTATAAAGCAAAGTGATGTGGGCACTACAATTTTAAAGAAGACATGAATGTCTACAAAAAGCTTACAATAATATACTTCCATTTATTACAGTAGTTATTATGTCACAGTAACTACTTTTCCATGATAAAATATGCAATACTAGCTGCGCTCCGCGGTTTCACCCGCGCGGTGATGGATAATGATTGTGATGAATCAAATATAGCGTATGTTACTCAGCTTTCGACTACTGGGGAAATAATTTTTGAACCGGTTATGTAATTTTTGCGTTTATCCGTTACAAACAAACTACTTGTCCAATCTTTTCTAATTATTAGAGTAGATAAGGATTAACAAGGTACGAATAATTTGGCCTAGTTTGTACCGGCGTTAAAGGCAAAAGACCTATTCTTGTTACCACACTCGAAAGAGTGTAACTGATATCTCTTCTCCTCGTTCCCTCACTGCTGAGGATCGCGACCACGTACAATCAGTCTCCATTGGGTGCGGTCATAGGCTGTGTGAACGCACGGTGCATGCTACCACCCACCGCCTTCTTAATAGTGTCAGACCATCTTACCGGCGCCCTTACCTGACCACGTCTACCGTCAATTTTTCCTTAAATAATAGCTTTCTCCAGACAATGCGTTGAAGACCGCATAATATGTCCGAAGAAGCTGAGGACTCTTTGTCGGCAGATATGCATAGGTATACAATTACCTACAATTTTATTGTATTTTTAATTTTAGTAAGACTGTCATAACTCTTATTTTACAAAAAAATCATCTATTAAATTTACAAATCTGTAGAAGTTAGGATTGGGATGGATAGAACCATCTTAAGAGAGTTTCTTGGCTCCTAGTTTAGTATCCAGAGCGCTACGGAAAGCTATAGTATAGCGTACCATCTGAATCCTATTCCTTTCCCTCTCTACTTGTAACTCCTCGAGAGCCTTCCGTATGGTCCCATTGTCTATCTCCCTCGCTCTTATCTTCTCGCTCCTCAGCCTGGTCAGCTTCATCTCGTGACCTTCGATGAAGTTGGTTTTGTTAGTCTTCTGTTGGTTCCTCTTTCTCTCTATTGCTGCAATAATGATAAAAGTATATTTCGACGACTAATATTAAATACCTGGATGACCAAGCTTTGCTCGTCTAACCTCAAACCAAACACGCGTTGGCTTAGTGTTGCTTAACAACGCCATCTATTGTCAAAAAGCTTTAGTGTTGAGTGTCGATTTCTCATTGCCTGTAAACACGGATAAAACGATGTTATCTAAAAATGAAACCTCGCTAGATCGATTTATCGCCCCCAAGCCCCCTACATGCAAAATTTCATGAAAATCGTTGGAGCCGTTTCCGATATTCTGATCATATGAGGGAAGCTGTTCAGCAGTGGACGTCCTACGGCTGAGATGATGATGATACTGTCCATGTCTCTCGCGACACACATAACACTAGGCGGGAGTGTGAGTGTGTGATAATAAAGTTTAAAATGTGTAAAAACGTTTAAATGCATTCTACGTTAACTTTAAATACATTTTAATTTCTATTTATTTTGAATAAACAACCAAATGTTTCATGTTATATAAAATATAAAATGCATTGTTAATAAGTTCGTCCGGGGAAGAACTGCCACTATTATAATCAGCCCACTTTGTTCCCACTGTTGGGACTCGAGCCTTCCTCTCAGAGAGAGAGGAGTTGGGGCATAACCCACCACGCGGGCCCAGTGCGGCTTGGTGGATATGATAGTGGCCAACCCATGTCGAAGTTTTCAGGCCGTCCGAAGGCCTTCGACACAGACTGACGACTGTTGTCCTAAGACATACAACCGGGACCGACGGCTTAACGTGCCCTCCGAAGCACCGGAACCACCATACCTACCTATTTTTTCCGCGAAGCAGTAATGTATGCAATACTGTGTTTGCTTTGAATTTATGCCGGCAAAGTTACAGGTACATGAGGCAAAACGACTTAATGTTCCTTGTTACGGACGCAGTGCAGTTCGTCACTTGTGATGAACTGCATCTGTTCTAGGCCAGAGGTTACCACTTAACACCGGATGGGCCTCGTGCTTGTACCGTCTCCTAATAACATAAAAAGAGTTATATACTTATGTCTAGGTATCGCAGAGGAACCTTTTTTGCATTGTTTTCAATAACATCCAAAGTAAATGACCAAAAAAAAGTATTTTGATCAGCTAACTAGCTTACTCTGTACTTTGTAAGTGCTTTATTTTGTTGTGTACCTTCAATATGATCCTGCTCCATCTTCTTTTTCATTCTGTCTAGTCTTCTATTCTCTTTTTCTCTTTCATCTCTTATAGTTTCCTGTCTTTTTCTGTTAGCACTGGCTATTTGCTCGTCGTATGCTCTGCGCCGCTCTAACATCTCCTGCTGCCTTCTGTATGCTTTCGCTCTTTCTTGTTCTTCCTAGAAAAGAAAGAGGTGGGCTAGTTTATTAGGGTTCCGTACCCAAAGAGTAAGACAGAACCCTATTGCTAAGACTCCGCTATCCGTCCCTCCGTCTGTCTGTCCGTCTCTCACCAGGCTGTATCTCATGAAACGTTATATTTAGATATTTGAAATTTTCCCAGATGATGTATTTCTGTTGACGCTATAACAACAAATACTATTAAAAACGGAATAAAATAAATATTTAAGGGGATCCCATAATTTTTTTGCCGTTTTATAGATAATGGTACGGAACCCCGAGTGCGCGAGTCCGACTCGCACTTGGCCAGATTTTTATTTATTTACAGAATTGGCATTCTACAAACAGATAGAGATACTTTAAAATGCATCTAAATAAATATTAAGATAAACGTATATTATTTATAAGTATTAAAAAACAATATAAAAAAGGCTAGTTGAATTAATAACGCAGCCGTGCGATTCTCTAAGAGCAAACATCGTTGTGACAACATCCGTGAAACAAATGACGAGATGACAAGGAACGTTGGAAAAATAACCTTGTGTACAAGGGTGATATGTCATAAAGTATTTGACATCGGTGAGCTCGTCGACGAGCGCAACGACGAATCATTAGAGAATCACACGGCTGTAAACTGGGTCATAAATCATCGGAACGGAACAGCGATATTGCGTTCTCTCTCTGTTAGCAGGACGGCACGTCCTATATTTTTTCTGATGCAGGTGTGTGCTATCCAAGTGCTATCCGAAAATATTTTATACCTTCAACCTAAAATAACTGTGTTATTGAGAAGAATGACTGATACGTTGATTAACCGACTACCAAAAAAAAAGGATGTAGTTTGGATCGGATTGCTGGTTATAAATTTGTTGAGTTCAGTAATAGAAAAAAAAAACGGTATTTTTCGGTCCATCGAAATCTTTAATGCTTTGATTCATCGAAAGATTGTCTTGTCTGAAAGATTCTATACTAATATATACTAATATTATAAAGAGGAAAGATTTGTATGTAAGTAGTAAGTAAGTTTGTTTAAGTATGTTTGTAACGAATTGGCTCAAAAAGTACTGGACCGATTACAAAACTTCTTTCACCATTGGAAAGCTACATTCACTCTGAGTAACAAATGCCATATAAGATTCATCATCATCATCATAATGCATCACCGCGCGGGTGAGACCGCGTAGAGCAGCTAATTCTAAAAGACTTACTTCTAAAATAATCACTTAATTCTAAAAGATCGTCTATTTTACATACGATTTTGATGTATTTATTTTTCTGTAATTTAGTTTATTTTGTGTCAGTTAATTGTATTTGTATTTTTAGTCCAGTCATCACGTTGTAATAAACGAGTTAGAAAACAATGTGAACGGGGAAAGGTGAATTTTGGATATAACGCGGGGGACGCCTAGAAAAACTTGAAAAACTCAACTAAGATTTCTTGGTTGCATTTTCCGCCATCTTGAATAAAGCGTTCAATTCAAATCTTTTAAATTAACTCGGCTCTCCATCGAGATACGAAAATTGTGATCCAGGAAAAATAAGGGTTAATTTTTATATCTGTTTTATTTTTTATAAATTAAAACTATCATAAGTTAGTCTTTATAACATCAGCTGTTTGCCGGTGATATTCCCGTTAAAATAGGTACTTACAACCGTTTCACACTTCAATTTTATTTATCTATATGTATGTATAGGTATACCTAGTTATTTATATTCTATCAAATGATATTTTCATATGGCGATATTTGGGTTGTACCGAATCAATACAAGTACAATTTGAAACATTTAATACCTAGTCTTCCTAGGCATTAAAATTGACGCAAAATTACAATGGGGTCCTCATATAAATGCCCTGTCTGGGAGACTCAGTTCTGCTGCATATGCAGTACGTAAAATAAGAGAGCTAACAGATGCTTCTGTTACATATACTGAATACAGTAGAATTGAGTACCTCCTCCTTTTTGGCAGTCAGCAGAAAAAACTAAATCAAACCGAATTTAAGCTGAAAATCTTACGTACCTTTTCACGTACGTCTTCCAACAGCACTTGATGCCACATCATGTCAATGTTATGGTCTTCCTCTTCGATGTTCCTCTTCTCTAACATTTGGATCTTCTGCATTACTTTTAACTTCTTCTCATCGTCTTTTGTACACATCATGCCTTTTGATCTGGATATGCAATATAATGTTCATGATTTCGTTTACGCGATTCTTATAGAAATTAAACAACGTTAAAAGGGTTTAATTAATCACACTTTGACGGTAGGTACATTCAAGCGGCCTTACTAATACACTTGGCTATATCCGGAATAATTACGAGTATCCATCTGTCAATTTTTCGCTTACAGTAAATGTCACGCGTGAAAGCAAGACAAAGGATGTTACGCCTAATATAAGTTTACGCAACGTTGAAATGGGTATGATGGTTGATGGTTGTAAAGGTGAAATAGTTTCCATCCATAGTATCTCAATAACATATTCTATTTATATACAGGGCTACTGGTAATCAATTAGCATCCTATTAAGGGCATTTACTGTACATCAAAATAAACAACTTTTGTTCTAGAAACTAATTAATTTCCAGAAAAAATTTTTTTTACGTAATTCTCTCTTACACTTCATAACTCTACATCGCATCCACTTCATTCATCTACGTGTAGTCCGCCTGCCGCCGGTTGGGGCTTGTCGGCATTGTGCGCGCGCTTTTTACATAGTGTTAATTATGTTTAGACCGGTCAAATTGATTTTTTAAAGTTTTGTATGGAAGAAAAAATACGAGTTTTTGAAAGTCGTAGAACAAAAAATGTTTGTTTTGATGTACATAATAGGCTCTTAAAAGGATGCTTACTGATTACCAGTACCCCTGTATATGTATATACAATAATATAATATGTCTACCAGTGTCTATGTTCACTGAAACGTGTTCAAAACATCGGAATTAAATAACTGCGATTAAATCCGTTTAAAGTTGCTTAATTACCTGACTAAAGCAAGATGCAAAAAAAAAATATAATTTACTTCAACAATAAAACAAAATAGCCAGCCCAATTTTGTTCAAGCTTCTTAGTGACTCCTTCTACTTACTATATACAATAAGGATATCATCTAGATCAGGGGTCGACAAGTAATTATGAATGGGGTCCGGGATAGTATAGAAAATGTTTATCGAGGTTCGGAAAATGTACTCGTATTTCCTAGTAATGAGTATCAATACCATGGACAAACTATACAAGAAGACCAGCAATCGCCTAGAAGAAATCGTACCTCGATAATTAAGTGTCTTACATGCCGTAAGAGGTCGCTAAGTGTATCGAATAATCGAATTGTGCAATAAATTATACCTATCAATTTTCTGTCTCGAAACAAATATTATCATACTCATTCGTAGTAGTACAAAACAAAATGGATAGATGGCGCAAAAAAAAATATAGAGGTCTGTGACTTGCGAGCATTTCATGTTTGTTGCCAGCTCGTGCAACGCGGCGTTTTCCACCCGCCGCAGACAGAGAACGCTACATACACAGACACAATCTTCTCTGTCTGCGGCGGCAGTCGCAGAAAAATGAAACGTTGCCGCTCTTCGATCATCACTTGGGACAAATAGAAAAAGCATGAAATGTGGATTGTGGAACGCTCAGGGCGCCCTACTACCGTACGCCGAATCACGCCGAATTACGTAGTTACGTGTTTCGTTCGTGTGCATTGGTACTCTATCTAATGTTTAATTACATAGTAATCACATGAAAACTTACGAGTTATGTTTTGCGGACGGGGCGTACTTCGTTCGGTGCCGTAACTGCGTGTTTTTACTTTTAGCATAGTAGAGCCCGGTCCGAATTTGTGGACTTTTTATTTATAAACACTTCAAACCTTTTATGTGCGCTATGGTTGAAATAGACTAGCGATTTTAACATTGATAGAAAGCTATTACAATTTTCTACAAAGTATTTAAAACATGATGTGTGTACCTATGTGGTCATATTATGGTTGCGATTGCGAGTTAGAAAAGAGCGCGTTTCCCACCAAAACCGCGCGTCAGCTATTTTGCCGAAAATTTTATGTTTTCTTTATAGTAATATTATATACTTAAGTATCATTTTGTTTGTAAATAAACGTTCTTTCAAATGGTATAATTTCAAATGAATTGGTTTAAATAATTTTGAATTTTCAAGTCAAACAAAAGAGTAGATAGGGTAGGTGTGAATAATTCCAAGAATTTTATAACCTGGATATCACCGGAGAACTGAACCTTTGGCATAATTTATGGGTGACGAAGGCTTTATCAGATGATCAATTAAGGGACATAGAAGTAATTGATCTGTTCAACGAAGCCAACATTTTTTACCCTGCTGTCAGAAAGGCATTAATTATTTTAAGCACTATCCCATGCACCACGGCGACCGTAGAACGGTCCTTCAGTACGCTGCGAAGAGTTAAAACGTGGCTTAGAAGCACCATGGGTGAAGAAAGGCTTACGGGTTTATGTCTGATGAGCGTACATCGCAACTATTTAAAAGACAACAGTGAGTTTATTGAAAAGACTGTCATAGACAAATTTGCGGCAAATCCGAGAAGATTACTGTTAAATTAATATATACATACATAATATAATAATATATATTATACATAATGTATGGTATAATTATGTATAATATTTTGTTTTGTGTCATCATCAAAATTAATGAATAAAAGTCAATTTTCATGATTTTTTGTTTCAATATACCCGACAGACGATCTTTTCGAAACAGGTATAAGCAGCCCCCTGCCCCCTCCTAGCTGAAATCCTGGGTACGCCTGGGTGTTGCCAGGCAACACCGGAGTTTGTTGTGCGAAATGTGCGGTAGCGGTGTGCGATTGTGCGTTCGTGTTCAAGTGCTTTTCGTTATAATTTCAGTGACTTTCTGCTTCCCTAACCACGTTTTCTGCTCGCCTACCGGACTTTGATTACGCCTAACTTTGTGACCTACGCTTTTCGTTTGGATTCTGAGTTTTGCCTACGTTTTGGACTGCCTTGGCAAGATGTCGTATACCAAGTGTGTTTATCACAACTGTGGTAATTTAAGCCGAGACATTTCAATGTTTCGCTTTCCTGTACACGATCCAGGCCGTCTAGTCCTTTGGATTCGCAACTCAGGTATGTGGATAGATTGTCTATTTTATATGAAATAAATAACCTCACTAAAAAGCTAAATCAGAAATTATCTACAATATATACCTATATAACTCCATCAGTGAAGTCTTTTGCATGTAATTATAATATTTTATCTGCTTCCAGGAAATATTTACTTGGATTCTTTAAGTAATGAAGAATTGAGACGTCGGTACATTTGTGCTGCACATTTTCTGCCTTCCGACATCCATAGTGGTGTACGAAGCAGATTAATTGGACCTGCTATCCCAGTGCATTTTCAAAGCATTGAAAGTGGAGAAGGGACTTCAAACCAAACTCTAGAAACTGCTGATGCAAATATAGAAGATGGTGAGTATGAGAAGGGGTGGTTACATTATTAAGCCAGACAGACTATTTAATATATGAATACTATATTATATCATAGACTAACATATTATATGAATAAATTACTATAATATGATAGTGTATGTGAAGACATAATTTTACACTTTATTTTACTGTGGTTTCACTTTTCAGATGTGATAAAGTCACCAGAAGTTTTAAAAGTAAAAACACCAACTAAATTTTACTTTAAAAAAACTCATGCTGCTGCTGATGAGAAGAAGTCATCAACACCATCATCTCCACATTCATTGTTGGAGAGACCATACATTGCCACTACACCAACCCAAAGACAATCACGAAAATGCCTATTTGAAGGCCCTAAAAGGAGGTTATCAAGAAAATGCCTATTTGAGGAAAAAATTGAAGATACGCCTAGAACCAAGCGATTAAAAAGTAGTGCTTCTACGTTGTTAAGAAAAAATAAAGCGCAAAGGTCACTAATTGGTAGACTTCGAGCGAAATCAAAACCACTTAACAAACCATTACATGATGGAGATTTTCGAAGTGAGGTGTCTAGAACTTTAGCACTAATGCAGCTCAGAAAAAAAAACAACAAGAAAAAGTGGACAGAAGAAGAAAAAAATTTGTGCTTGTCATTATTTTACAAGTCTCCAACAACTTATAACTTTTTGAGACGACAAGGTGTAGTTTTGGCAGCACCCTCGACAATTAGGATGTGGTTATCAAAGTCAAATTGCTTGCCGGGATTGTGCCCTGACATATTTGAAAAAATACAGAAGAGATTTGAAAATGCCTCTATAAAAGAAAAGGCATGTGTCATTTCCTTTGATGAAATGGCAATAATGTCTAATTTGGAATATTCCAAAAAATATGATTGTATTGAGGGTTTTGAAGACCTTGGAGGAAATCACCGATGTAATAAACTGGCCAAATATGCCTTAGTGTTTGTTGTTAGGGGTTTGTATGGAAGGTGGAAATTACCCATAGCATACTTTTTATCTAGCTCAAATGTAAAAGCAGAACCGTTACAACTATTATTAAAAGCAATCATCAATAAACTTTTTAATAATGGGCTCTTGCCTAAAGTTGTGGTTTGTGATCAAGCATCAACCAATCAGAATGTTTTAAAAAAATTAGGGGTTACAACTCACAGCCCCTTCTTTTTTTGCAATGGGAGAAAATTATTTGCCTTGTTCGATGTGCCCCATTTAATAAAAAACATCCGAAACAATTTTCTCCAAAATGATTACACTAATGAAGGAGAACAAATATCGTTCCAAGACATAGTTAAAACATACCAAATAGACAAAACTTCGAATTTTAGCAGATCACTTACAAAATTAACGGACCGCCATATTGACCCCAACTCATTCCAAAAGATGACAGTTAGCCTAGCAACTCAGATATTTAGTAATTCCGTTGCCGCTGCCGTAAAAACTGTAAAAAGTACAGGCCAATTAAAAAGTGAAACTGCAGATGCTACGGCCAATTTTATCAAAATTGTCAACAATATGTTTGATGCCTTAAACAGTAGGCAACAATTTGACAAAAACCCATATAAGCATGCTCTGTCAAAAACATCTACATTAGCAATGCGCGCTATTACAGATGCTAAAATAGTTTTTCAAAATTTACATAAAATATCTTACAAAACATATAAAGATGGCCAGAGGAAAAAAGTTTTAACACGCCCACCTTGCTTCGATGGAGTCATTCAATCGTGTGAGGCAGTTTTGCAATTATTATTTGAAGAGTGTTCAGATTCATCTGTATCATATTTGATTACAAGAAAATTAAATCATGATATAATTGAAAATTTATTTGCACGGTTTAGGCAGAAGGGTGGCTCAAATAGAAATCCATCAGCTAAGTTGCTTCGAACTATATTCAGAAGCAATTTAATTAATTCACTTATGAAACTCCCTACCACAAAAAACTGCGAAGACGAAGATGGACAATATATCCATTTAACAGTTGAAGACCCTTTATCTCTTTCACAAACATTGCAGGAGCCATCTCCCATGCTATCGTCTTTGTCAGATATACCATCTACGGAAATCCCTAGCTGTTCTGCCAGAGCTGCAGACAATGCCGAAGCGGTGGCTTCAACATCTGCAGAAGCCTCAGTAACATTAGAAGAATGTTCTTTGATATATTTTGCAGGATATTTAGCTAAATCATGCCTATCAAAAAAGCAGTGTCAGATTTGTACTCTGAAATTATTACAAGAAATTGACATTGATGATGAACGATGTAATGGTTCGCCCTTAATCGTCTGGACAATTTTGAACCAGTCACTTTTGTGTAAAGGTTCACTTATTCTATACTTAATTATTTTATCTCTAATAAACCTCTACCTATTAATATTTAATCTAATCTAATTTGGCCAGTGATCGTCTAGTCTAGGAGGACCCTAACACTGTGTACCGCTGCTGTAACCTTGCTCTTTTCGGAAAGAATTGAAACAGAGAAAACTATTCAGAACTATAGATGCCTAGAGAAACCAAAAGCAACGCCTAGGTATTCTGATATTACGATGGATAACCTACTACTACATTACTGAACTGCTAGCTGATAACGAAAAATTGTGATGAACATACTAGATTGCAAATACTTAGTTCTTACAGACTGACTGACTGAGCTGATCCTAGATTTCTAGCTTATGCACTTCTAATCGTGGAAAATATTAATCATCAATATAAGTTTCTGAATTTAAGGTCTATGTTATTTGACCATAGAAGATAGAAACAGTAGGATATTTGTAAGTTTTACTATATAATTATTAGCTAGCAAAACTATCTGTTAAATATGATAAATCAATTTTGATTAGTGAAATAATATATAAACAACTCCATTAAATAATATCAGATATTTGCATGATATTCGTTATTATTAATAACAGTTATAAACCTGTTAATTATATAACTAACTTTCTTTATAGATTTATGTTTGTTGCTATGAACATTTAGCTGTTGATAAGATTGATATAATCTCTTACAGACTAAATGTCTCTATAATATATACTATTTGTTTCGTTTATGAAAACTGCTAGGAAATAAATAACAAAAAGTAAAGTAAAACCTCGCTTTATATGCGCTTTAGAAATCTTTTGTGATCAGTAGCTACTACGCTGATTATCCAATTCCTTTAGATAAATATTATCAGCCACTATTCCCTGAATAGTTCAATTGTTCAAGTTTAATCATTTACTTGTTTACTGAAGCAATATATGGGAAATAATATCAGTGACTTAGAGAAATCTCTAGACCCTTGTTTGTGGTTTACAAGAATTCTCAAGGTGCTGCATTGCTTGACCAAGTTTGATAAGATTTACCACATACATAAATCTCCTTTTTATACGAGATTGCTATACTTAGATTACTAGTGTTTTACATGACATGCCATCTATTGAACCATTGTAGGAAAAGCAATTATTTTAAATACTTAAGTATTAGCAGAATCTTTGTTGTATTGGATAGCTCAATACTAACAGCCATATATTTATTATGATGATTATTATAATAGTTAGCTTTACTTTGCCGAGTAAGTTATTGATAGATATCTCTACAATTTAAAGATATAATATATTTTATTAATTTTCATATTGTAAGTAATTAGTTTGATTTTTTTTAGATTTGCCGTAGAATTCTAGATTTATTATGATTTAGGAAGTAGGATTCTTGGCATGTTCAAGGCTTACAACTCGAATGCTGGATTAAGAGCTGCTCTTTACTGTGACACAAATGTTCTCCATCATGCCAAGAACCTCTTCTATTTACCCCAAAATTAGTAAGGCCTTACTAAGTCCGTTTAGTAGTTTTGTTGTACCAAATGTAGAGTTTGCGTCTATAAGCGATTATAATCTTATTTATCTCTTCTTAATATTATTATTTATCATTATGAATTATCATTTGATTCTAAATATTACATTTGATACTTTCAGCAAATAATTCAATTGCTATAATTTATTACCGCATTCTCATGCTAGGATCAGAGTAGACAATCTAGCCTAAACTCGATCACCCGAACTCATCAACAAATATATAATATATTAATGCACCAAATACATTACATTTCATTCGAACTAATATTTCTATATTCCTTTGCAGGCAAATATCTTTGTATTACTTACTTTATACTGATTAAATATATATTTATTTTGACATTTTTATTTCGTAGTTAGTCTTTAGTTTCTAAGTCTAGCATACCAATAGATTGTATTGATATGACGAATTCATTATTGAAACCTACGTCTCTAGTGGTAGACACCACTAGCGCGTGAATTTACTTATTTGCTCCCGATTGAACCATCACGAAGTTAATTTATAACCCGGTAAACAAAAATACTAGACCTAGACCTACTTCGGTCCTAAATAAATTCCTAGACTGCTAAAGTGTGTGTAAGTCCCCAACAAACCCCCCAAAGTTAATTGCGCATGAGCTTTCATCCCCCTGATAGGATGGCTCAAGTTTGATCCCTAACTAGCCTCTAAAGTTCGGTGCCAAGCCGAGAATCGAACCTATGGCCCCTAGGGTGTCCAACTCCACGCACGGAAATAGTCGCGCGACTATACCGCTATAGCCGAAGCTATGGAAGGCTGCAGAGCGACGTTCTAGTATGAGAGGAAATAAATACATATAATAAATAGAAGACACTTCCACTGGAATATTCTTTCCAATCGAAGTGAGGAGCAGTTAATCGTACCCATTGCAATAGGTTAAAGCGATTGTTGGCTCGCTCCCAAAAGTGTCCAACTCTAAGGATTGGGCGTTCCCTATCGAGGTGGATCTTAGTTGTCACCGTGAGGTATCCAACCCACGTCCGGAACCATGTCCGTAGCAGAATATATTACCTCACGGAAGTTCGAGAATTTAATAAGCATTTTCTCGGTCTTTCTACTGCTTATATACTTTCTCAAACTTGACAGTGACGCCGATTTGAGGCCGATAGGTATCCAATCAATGCCCTTTCTATCGGCGTCAAAACGGCTTCAGATCCACCTCAGCCAATCTCTGCCCTCCAGCGCATTCCTATTCTAATTTCAAATTCTCATCAAAATCCGCTCATGACAACACATATTTTGTTTTTCGTATGACGCCGATCAGAGGTGCGTAGATCCAATCAAAGCCCTTTCTATCGGCTTCAGATCGGCGTCAATACTCATTTGTTTTAGGGTTCATTTTGATGAAGCAAACTCAAATACACGGACACACAACGAAAATGTGTTCCTCACATAACTTTGTATGGTTAGAAATATCAATGCTGCTTATTTTCATGGTAATTTTATTAATTTTGCTTGTAACTTTTATGTATTTAAAGGATTACTCAACATTTCCTATTACTTGAAGTAACTTATCAGTTCTATCTGAACAATCGATTTAAATGGTTAATACATAGAATATCTTGATAGCTTAAATATTCTAAGCTGCTTATCATTTTCAGTAAGTACCTATAGTCTTGCTATAAGAAATACCTAACATCTAAATCTCAATATTACACATTATCGCTTTCTTCTACTTTTGATTGTCTAAATTTCATCAATATTTGTTCATACCAAGATGCTTTTTAAATGTATCTATATTTGTGAATCGTGACGGAATCCTCATCCAGAGCCTGTTCCGTTACAGCGACAGCTGTTGATTTTACACAAATCATACGATTTTAGTAAAAATATCAAACTAAAAATGCCAAGCGACAATTTGTTAAAACTGGTCTATTTGGCTGCCGATTGCTACAATACACACTTTAACAACATTGTACATTGCACAAAAATCAAATACCGTTTATTCAATACAATATTGGCCTATTTGAGGTGCGAAGCTCCAGAATTACTAAATATGAGTTGCGAAGAGCATATATTTTACATTATTGATCAGATGATCTTGGTGAAGATTCATTTTTATTGTAAAAACAAAAAGACCAACATTTCTGCAAGTAGGAATCCAAAATTAAGAATATTAAAAAATAAATGATTATAGCCTAGATCTAGCCGAAGATCCTAATATAAAATAGTACAGACACAATTATATCTGTTAAAGATGATAGCTAACAGAATGTGCTTTGACTTAGTTTGCATGTGTCATTTACATATTTTTCTGTAAAATGCTCAAATAAAGGCTTATTACTGTTGTGGCAATTTTTTATGAACAACCTCTCAATGTTTTACACAAGTTAAATAGGTAGGTATATAAGCTTTGGCAGTAATTTGGGGAGATAGACTCACGTTACAATGACCCGTGACTTCGCCATAGCATGTTAGTCTATGGCTATAGCCAACATTTTTAACGTTTATATATCAAAAGCCTCTTTTGCCTGCCGCTACAGTGACGATGGAGATACTAGGTATTTTGCCTATTTTATTTTAAAGAAGTAGTTTGTTGTTACCCATTATTGTACATAGATACCTACTATGTTTCTTTTATATAAGTCTTGAGCATATAATGTTACACAAATTAACTATTAAACTTTCAGACTACCATGTCATGGTAGTCTGAAAGTTTAATAGTTAATTTTTTATTGAAATTCTGTTGTGTGTAATTATTGTTACTTGTGGAATGAGTGTTTCATCCTACAAATGTGTACTGTACATTGAACCCATAACTAACCAACCATAATTAGATTGTGTTTTATAAATAAAACCATGGACTAACATATACAAGTACTTGTATATGTTAGTCCATGATAAAACACATTTATTCTAAATTATTTCCTAACAAGTATGAATATATTTATTTTGTTATAAGACATTAAAAAAGGCGATGTTAGCCTGCATACTATGAATATTTAAGTAAATACTTGACGTTCATTTATGTTAAATAAAGATCTTTGAAAACACAAACAAATAACAATTGTTCATATATTACAAACTAAAATTAAAGAATAATGAGAAATAAAAGTTATTTATCTATAAATTTCGTTGTTTTAGTAATCCTGCATAATTAATAACATATTATTATAGGAAACATTAAAAAGACAAGAAAAGCAAGTCGTTCGCCTGATGGTATTCGTCACGCTGCTACCCTTAACATTAACACTGCCAACAGTTACATACTGCACTCCTTAAGCCTGGTTTTCATGCCTAGTAGCTGGCAGACAGTGAAGGACAGTTACTAGGTCCGTGAAAACAAAGTTGAGCCAGCTCTTTTGTAGGTCAAAAGTACTGTATAGATAGCAGAATGTACAGTTGCTGACTACTGACCATGTGAAACCCTTACTCTGCCACTGAAAAGACTTAGATGAACCACTAAAAAATATTTATTGTGTAATAATACCTGGGAACTACAACAATTAATATGCCTTTTTTGCAAACTCAAAATACTAGTAGGCTTTTCATTTCAATTGATACAATTTTACGTTGCCAACAAAATTAGGATCAATTTATTTATGTTGAGCGCCACCTAGCGAACCTAAGATGCGATATTTTGAATGCCATCTTTCAAGCTATTGCAGCTCCATCTGTCAATAAGCACATAAATAATGCTATATTATCATTAGGAAACTAAATTATTAAAGTACGTAAATGAAACATTATTTCGTATCTAAAAAAAAATACACAACTTTAGGGCTGAATTTCCCTCGAAGTAATCCAAATTGAGCAGCTCTAAGTGTCCAAACTAAAAATTCCGGGCTATTTGATAGCGCCATCTAGGAATAATACGGGATTTTGATCTTTTTGCGGTGTACGTTTTTTTTGTATGTGATTGTTGGTCTTCTTGTATAGTTTGTCCATGATCAATACTAAGTACCCCAGCAATGCAGCAAACACTCTCTTGCGCCATACTTACTGTGCGTAGCATAGCCACAGTTATGCGCCTACTTTAGCTAGGTATATACTCAATATACCTACTAGTACTAAACTAACTAACCAAGATGACAGATATCTGTCACGTAGAATAACATATATTTGGCGGTCCAAGTTCCAATCATTCCGTATCCGGTGTATCGCGGTCCGTGTCCGGACCGCGGTCCGCCTGTTGCCGACCGGCGATCTACTCGTAGATTCATCATCAAGAGGAGAAACAAATTTCAGTTATTGAAGTGTAACTCAAAAACCGTTTAACCCTTCCTATACCGTAATAATTAAAACAAAATATTTATGAATGAAACGAACGTAAATGTACGTCAATGGTACTCAAAGCATTAATCAAATTTGATGAATTTTCAATGTAACCTCGGAAGTAAATACAAAGTACAGCAAACAAACAAGATATATCAGAATAGGACTACTGTGTAAAAAAATATGCGTTTTCACACATGTAAATATACGCGTCGACTTGAGAACTTCTTCCTTTTGGGAGTCGGTTGAAAACGCTAACGCCTGCTTAGTGAAAGCAAAATTTTGATTGAAAAATTTTACGTTATGTACGTAAAATTCCGTCTGAGGATAATTAATCTTTCTCTCTAAATTGCAAAATTGAACTTGTAGTTAAATTTCTCTTACATTTTTTCCCTCTCCAAAGCCTTTAAGCACGCTCTTAGCTTCTCATTCTCGATCTCATCCAAATACTCCTTCGTTCTCTTCTTCTTTTCTACACAATACCCGCACTCTTCTCTCTCCTTCTTCCTTCTTAGCTCTTCTGCAAATCCTTCTTGTTCTTGGTCTAGAAGAGTTTTGAGACGTTCTCGTCTTTGTCAAAGTTTTTCTTCCTCAAGATTTAGAAGCTCTGCAACTCTCTCTGTTGCTCTGTTTTCTACGAACCTTAATGTGAAAGAAATTAACTACCTTATTAAGGTCACTGTTAGTTAGTGCACAATATCAAAATGGGGTGGTTATGACAGGCCTGTTGGTCTAGTGGTTAGTGACCCTGACTGCTATGCCGGAGGTCGTGGGTTCGATTCCCACCCAGGACAAATGTTTGTGTAATGAGCACGATCATTTGTTCTGTGTCTGGGTGTAATTTATCTATAATATTTATGTATTTAGAAATATATAAGTATGTTTATCAGTCGTCTAGTAACCATAACACAAGCTCTGCTTAGCTTGGGACTAGATGGCGTTGTGTGTTAGTTGTGGAATATTTATTTATTATTTATTTAATTGCACCTATATCATAAGTCTTTATTACTTCATCTGTCGAACAACCCACACTCAATAGAAATTCCATTCTTATATTGACAATTGACAGGGAGAGGCATCGCGTATTGTGTACCTACGCACGCATAATGCATTTAGCTAATTTATATTTTTAGGGTTTTGTTTTAAGTATGTCAGGTTTGTACTACAAGGAACCCTAATAAGATCGTTCTGGATACCTATCGTATGTCGGTATTTAATCCTTCATATACCGTGGTAATTAAAACAAAAGAATTTATGAATGAAACGGACGTAAATGTACGTCTCTGGTATATACGTAAAGGGTTAAATCTGTCGGTAAATAGCGTCGCAGTAAACTTCCCCTCTTTTAAGGAAAAGTATCCCTCCACTCAAAACTCGCCAACGACAAAAGAATATATTTAATAGTGAAACATGTATACCAAGTTTCATCAAGATTTATGAAAAAATGCGATGCGGCCCGAGCACGAACATTTGCTAAAGTGTAACGTTATCGTATCGTTGACGTATACAGTACAAACTATGAGTTATCTGTGCCACAGTTGTACTAGATAAATGATAGTTTGTACTGTATACGTCAACGATACGATAACGTTACACTTTAGCAAATGTTCGTGCTCGAGCCGCTGTAAGATGAAAAAACGATGAAATGATGAGATGAAAGTCAATTTGGCCAGTTATAGCAGAGACGCTTCGCTCTCTCGGTCAACTACTGCCGTACGATTCTCTAATGATTCGTCGTTGCGCTCGTCGACGAGCTCACCGATGCCAAACACTTTATGAGATATCGCCCTTGTACTCAAGGTTGTTTTTCCAACGTTTCTTGTCATCTCGTCATTTGTTTCACGGATGTTGTCAAAGATGCAACGATTTTTGCTCTTAAAGAATCGCACGGCTGTCAAAGTGGCTTCCCAGCCATATCCCACGTGAAAAAGTCGTCCAACTTCCTCACGGTTTGATTTACCTTTGCAAATGTAAAGAGTCGTAGTCAACCACATCGGAGAGCTTCTTCATAGCATCCACGTTTACTGAAGACTTCATTTCGAATCGTTGCCGTTCCTGAAAATGATTATTTTCAAGTATTTTAAAATCTGTATAAATAATAATATAGATAAGACAAGATTAGGAATGAGTATAGCAGAGGCAGCATGGAAGTCGCACCAACGAAAAGATATATATATTCCACAACTATCACATAACGCTATCTAGTCCCAAGCTAAGCAGAGCTTGTGTTATGGGTACTAGACAACTGATAAACATACTTATATATTTCTAAATACATAAATATTATAGATAAATTACACCCAGACACAGAACAAATGATCGTGCTCATTACACAAACGTTTGTCCTGGGTGGGAATCGAACCCACGACCTCCGGCATAGCAGTCAGGGTCACTAACCACTAGACCAACAGGCCTGTCTGATGAAGATTAACAGATAGGCATGTCATGAGGAGGCATGAGGTCATGTGACTAGGAGTGTGTTGAATATGAGTGTGTTGAATAAACACCAAAACCATTTGAATGCAAACTCTAAATGGCTATCAGGGATCGAAACGGAGTAGTAATTGAGGCCCTGCTTCAGTGCGATACGGGTACCTAAGTGAATAAGTTAATATTAGTAATTATTTAAGTTTAGCTGTATTTGACAAAGAGTAAGTATGAGCATACAGAGCAGACACGCTCACGAAAAGGTGTCGGCAGGCAGTGGCGGCGTGTGGCGGGTCGCCATCTTGCCTCAAATATGGTTGAGGAAGGCGATGGCTGCCACATGTCAACTCGTGAACGGGTGCTGTCTGCGGAGACCGGTCTGCTCTGAATGCTGATGCAATCTTAGAAACGATATAGCCCTTAATTAAGTAGTTTTACATAAAAATCCTATATGTGCTCTAATTAAGTATATATATTGTCTCTTTTTTAATTGTATTTAGATTTGATAAAATTGCAAAAAAACCTAAATAAAAAATGGTACGGACCGTGGAGTCTGTGGAGGCTAGTAATAGAAAAACGTAAAAAAAAAAATTATGAGTGGATACAGATATAGTTATATAAATACGAGTACGGAAAGCTGATTGCCAACCTTCATTGATTAAAGAGGCACCGTGAGAAGAAGAAGAAGACAGAGATAGAGAACGGCCGAAGAAAGTATGGATGGACTGCTTGAAGAATGATATGACATGTATGGGAAAGGTGTGATTGATGAGATGACAAGCAACAGGACTGAATGGAGGAAAAATACATTTTATGCCGGCGTGCGTCATGGGATTAGGGCAGGAAGAAGAAGAAGAAGATAAATAACAAGATAAAACTTGAAAAATGTAAGACCATTCTATTATTTAAGATACCTGCTAAAAATTTGGAGACCCAATCTAAATGATAACATATTGTCTAAAAAAAAATCCTGAAGGGAACCACCAACCAAAACATTATCTGGGTATATATTTTGTTATATTGAATGTCTCAAAAAGCGCTAAATCAATTTCGATAAAATACAAAATAGAATCATCAAAATATATTGATGACTGGCGGAATAAACATACATCCAAGAATAATACAGTTGAATTGGGAACCTCCTCCCTTATTATAACCGTAGTCGGTTAAAACAACAAAGTCTGATAGTTACAGTTACTCAAGAACGGCGGATGAGCCGCTGGATTAACATATGAAATAATTTTCATCTTGATCATCATCCATCACAACGCAGATGAAACCGTAAGCGCAGCTATAATATCCCAGGTAGTAGGTACTTTACTCGTCATGATGACGTCCATTCACAGTCTTTCTCCTTGAGAGACCTTGGGACGACGTCACCAAGACGTACACATGAGACGAATGTTGTACGAACCCTAAACTGACCTCCCAATGGCGTTAGGTGACGTCATTTGGAGGTCAGGCACCACGTGTTAAATACCTGTTGTGTACCTTAACGTGACTTTTGGGTGACTTCTTTTTTTCGTCGTCGACGTCAGTTTACTACCTGGTATATAATATAGTTATTTATATCCTAACTATTTCATATTCATTCACTTGTTTCTAAAACAATATTCCAATCAAAATATTTGGGTTCGATGCCACTAGAAACATTAACAGTTCCATGACGAAACTACTGATGTTTTTAATCACTAGTTCCATTTTAATCTAATGATAAAGTGTTGAGATGTATACTAAGCTGTGTAACCGTTTCAAGAATATTATGTAATTTTAAATTCATCTTTTACATTTCTACATTAGTATATGTAAATGTGACAGGGGACGCGAGATCGTCATTTATTTCACGTATATATTTAAAAGTATGCACATGTAAGCTTAAAGTCGCACAACGAGCTATGGAGAGGGCTATGCTCGGGGTTTCTCTACGTGATCGAATCCGAAATAAGGAGATTCGTAGAAGAATGAAGGTCACCGACATAGCCCAGAAGATTAGCCAGTTAAAGTGGCAGTGGGCAGGGCACATAGCACCCAAAACAGATGTCCGATGGTGCCGGAAGGTTCTGGAATGGAGACCACGAACCGGCAAGCACAGCGTAGGTCGTCCACCGACACGGTGGACAGACGACCTGATAAAGGTCGCAGGACGACGTTGGATGCAGGCCGATTCCAACCGGTTCTTTTGGAAAATTATGGAGGAGACCTATGTGCAGTAATCGACGTCCTACGGCTGAGATAATGATGAAAGGTATTCCATACGACACCAACCTTACATACTTTAAGAACTCAGCAGGCTCAGCCTCCAATTCCAAGATTTTTCTGTATCGTTAGTCTAATGAGTCCAATCAGGGGTAACGTAACCTATATTATATTGGCATAATAATAGCAGATATCAAATTCTTTTGTAGTTTTAGAATACTGATGTTTTGTCTGGCTGGTTGGCGCAGTAGGTAGCAACTCTGCCTTCTGAGCCGCAGGTTTCGGTTTCAATCCCCGGACAGGTCAAACATTTGTGTGCATGAAAATATCTGCTTAATCTGTCCGAATCAGCAAGCCTCATTAGAGGCAAGTTTCATTCATGAATCTATTGTTATTTTTTTGTCCTGATGCGGACAGATTAAGCTAGCTGTGTCAAAAAAATTACTTAGAATTCATAAAGGTATTTTTTTACTAAAAAATTTCGTGCATGAAAATGTCTTGGTGAATTAATAAATAAAAGGTTTTGTACAACTAATCTAGATAAAACATTGTACAATTATTAAATCTGTGCACAAAATTGTAAGCTTAATATTTTCTACTTACTCTCCAGAACTGTGATGGATGTCCAAAATATACAACTTGCTTGTTCTTTAATTTAGTAAGGCCAACCATCGTTAATGACTTGGCAGGGCTGGTATATAATGTCACTTTATAATCAGTTATATACTTGCATATCTCTTATATTCAGTCTAAATGATTTAGTTACTAATGATTAATTCCAGTTCCAGTTAGTAAGGCACTCCAATGCATTCAATATATTAACTTCTATAACACATTTTCCATCTTTTTGGAGATGGCATCAAATTAAATTCTTATAACTTCCGTAGCATAGCCTCGAAGACTCTGTAAAGAAACCAAATAATTTATTTAAAAGTATCACAGACTCATTAAAGTCCAGCAATGATTATTGTAATTCACATTTCTTATTTATGACTAGCTGCGCCCCGCGGTTATACGCGCATGGTGATGGATTATGATGATGATGATATACACTCGAGAGCAATGAATCCTGAATGAAAATCTCGGAAACTAAAAATGATAGGTTAATGTAATAAATTGTATTTAATAGACAATGTAATACTCCTTAAATGAAAGTAAAAAAAAATATGAGTCACCATATATTTTATTAACACAAAATTACATAAAGAAAAAAACTGCTGATCTCTCCTTAAAACAAAATAGGAAACATGAAATTTTTGAACTTTATTACGATTTTCTTGAATTTTAATACTTCGTATTGCCTCCTCGTGCTTCCATTACTGCGTTTACGCGGTTTGGCATGCTGTACACCAAGTTCCTTATACGATTTTGGGGAATATTCTCCCATTCCTCTGTGAGAGCAATTTTGAGCTCACGAAGCGTGATTGGGGGAGGGTTTCGTTGTTTTACGCATCTGCCTAGCTCGTCCCAAGCATCCTCGATCGGGTTGATATCCGGGCTGCGCGCTGGCCACTCCATACGAGTAATGTTCATCTCTTGAAGGTAGTCATTCACAATCCTACCTGTATGAGGTCGGGCATTGTCATGCATAAATATAGCATCCTCACCTAAATTGACCATAAATGGACCAACGTGATCATTGAGGATTTCTTCCACATATCTTTCGCTAGTTAAAGAGCCGTTTTCTATGATCACCAGCTCTGTGCGACTTTCAGAAGAAATTCCGGCCCACACAAGTACAGACCCACCACCGTAGGCTACTTTTTCTTCGATGCATGCTTGCTTGAATCTTTCCCCTGGTCTTCGATACACTCTGTGTCTTCCATCGTGCTTGTAGAGCATAAATTTTGATTCGTCGGAGAACATAACTTTTGACCAATCTTCAATACTCCAATTTACGTGGCTCTGGGCATATCTTAGTCTTGAAATACGATGCCCACGCTCCAGTTTAGGGCCGTTTGCAGGTCTAAGGGGTTTTAAGTTAGATTCAGCAAGCCGACGTCTTACTGTCCATGCACTTGGGTTACTTCCTCCGAGGCGTCGAAACTGATTTGTGAGTTCAGTTCCTGTGAGAAAGCGATTTCGAAGCATGGTGTTCACCAAGTATCGGTCTTCTCGTGCTGTGGTACACCTGTTCTGCCCGTTCCTGGTCTGCGTAGGTTAGAACCAGTTTCTTCGTAACGTCGGAGAACTCTTTGTACTGTTGACAGCGACACACCGACAGTCCTGGCTGTATCGCGCTGACTCCGGCCGGTTTCCAGCATTGTAAGTATTCTGGTGCATTCTTCAGGCGTAAGCGACATAATTTCAGCTTGAATAATGAATATAGAGCACTATCAACATGGTTTATGTACCCACATAAATGACAGATTACAAACAAAAGCAAAACCAAATGCTGTAATTTCGTAGTTCCATCTTCGAAAGTGGCCCTTTTTCAAATTTGATTTTTTTATGATATAACTTTACAATAACTAAGAAGTTTTAATACCTTCATTTAAGGAGTATTACATTGTCTATTAAATACAATTTATTGCATTAACCTATCATTTTTAGTTTCCGAGATTTTTAACATTCTTTAAGTGACCCGGATTCATTGCTCTCGAGTGTAATTCGGGACAGAATCTATAACCTTGCCAAATTTGATTACGATCAGCCGTTTATAAGGTGATAAGGTTACAAACAGACAGAGAGATAGAGTTATATATATTTTTTGTAAAATATTTATAACCTAAGTTCCTTCTTTTAACATCAGCTATTTGCCAGCGAAAGTTCAGTTAAAATCGGTGCAGCCGTTGTAGAGATTAGCAGGAACAAAAAGACAGACAGGCAGATAAAAAATTTTTTTATTGTTTTTTATGATACCGTATATTTTCATATGCATTTATAGTCCGGTCAATCTAGACCAAAAAATGACAGTGAAGGTACATACAGTCCCAACAAGCTGAAAATCAGTAAATTTGTTCAAAACACAATTATAAATAATATTTTAAAGTTCCCCGTCATTCCCGTGTATGGATTTTTTTTATTCAAGGTCAAAGGTCAAAAAATTAGTTTTTCGCGATTATCAGCAAAACGGTAAGTTTATCATAAAAGTACTTTAGCAAAAAATTGTAGATCACAAAATTATCTATAAAAAATGTATCAATACTTTTTTGCTACGAGCCACCGTTTCTGAGATATAACGATTAAAAAAGTTATCGTCATAATATGCATGAGTACGCCACGTATATACATCCCTAGAGTTGTTATATATATTATAATTATATTTTATATGTTGAAATATTTTTCTATCGGTCATTGTAACTTATACTAAAAATATAAAATATACATAAGTTATAATTATTAGTCGTGTTCAGTACGTCATCAATCCGATATTTTTTCTTGTAAGCGAGCACACTTCAAATCTTCGCGTACATTTTCATTTTTATCATAGTGAACTACAGTTGTGAATCATCATGCCAGCATTCGTTGTGAAGTGGTGCAGGAGCAATACACGATTAAAATGTCCAGGGATCACTTGTATTATATAGTAGCAAATTTATAAATATTCAAAGATGTTCAAATACGTGAACAAATCGAGATGGTCAATACTATGCAAAATAAAGTCAGCCTATTTTTCATTTAATTTAGGATGTATTTCTTTCTTCAGAACTAAATATAGCAATGTGTTTTGCTTATTATGTTTAATCTCGTTTCCTTGCCGATTCAATGCGACAAAATAAGTGCTTGGATTCACACAAGCTAGAAAAACAAGAGTATGACTGCCTGTGAAAATCAGCATAGTTATACTCCGTAAATTTTGACAAAAACATAATATAGACTTTAAAAACAAAAGACCATGTTACACAAAACTGCAGTACCTACTAGTTTGTACAGTAAGTACCTACTGTTTTTTTAAATTATGTATTATGTAAAATCCTGTTTATCTTTTTATGCTGATGATTCGTCCCGAAGAAACATCAACATCTTCAAAAGATACTACAGACAATGAACAATAAACAATGCTAAACGATTTTCTACAGTTGGTATGTAATGTAGGTAACTATCTAACTATAGCATCAAAAAACAGTTCATTGTTTGTTCAAATTAACCGTTGAAGTTTAAACGTGCTTCAAACGTTTAATTTTTCAAGCTTTGAAAATTATCTCTCCTATGGAATGTTTAAAGTGGTTTATCTGAGTTACTAATTAATCTGCTAGTAATATTAACACAGTGCTTTTCTAAATTAATTGATAATGAAGGTATTCTGCCACCACTGGAAAACATCCACCAGGCAAATAACGACTATCATTTTTGATTAACGCGCTAAGTATACGCTACTTCATAGGTGGCGTGTGGATATTATGACGATAACAACTTATATAACTTTTTGAATCGTTATATCTCAGAAACGATGGCTCGTAGGAAAAAAGTATTGATACATTTTTTATAGATAATTTTATGATCTACAATTTTGTCACAGGTACTTTTATGATAAAACTTACCGTTTTGCTGAAAATCGCGATAAATTCATTTTTTGACCTTGAATGTTTTTTTCCATAAACGGGAATGATGGGGAACTTTTAAATATTATTTGTAATTATGTTTTGAACAATTTTACTGATTTTCAGCTTGTTGGGACTTTATGCACCTTCGAATGTCTAAATTGACCGGACTATTAGATATAAGCTTTTAATTTGGAATTACAAACATATACTTCAATTTTATTTATCTGTACAGATTAAAACAGTAATTTAGTATTTAACTAATGTTTAAGAAATTGTAAGTAAAGCAGTTACAATCTTGAAAGCACTGCAATGCAATTACAATGTATGCAATGGCATAAATTTGCTTTGCATATTATGTAATTGTATATACTGTAGTGCAGTTTTCAAGGCACTACAATGCGTCGGACAATTTAGTAACACACAATATATTTGAAGCAGTGAAGAGACTATTTCAATGCAGTTAATTTATCAGCTAGGGTTTGCACTTCATGCTTATTTTAAAGTGTGATTGATGCCCTTTTTATTTATGTGCACCACCATGTGTGGTATATTATAGTATGTATAGTTATGTATATATTTTGTAGTATATATGTATAGTATAATTATATAAGTATAGTTTGTATATATTATAAGTAATTTTTTCTAGCTATATTCTTGAGTTTTGCTATATATAGTGTTTAGTACACTTGTTTTATACACCACCGCCTTTATAAGTTTATGCCTATTTCTTTCCGTGCATAGCTGTCTGGAAGAGATCGCTTTGAGCGATGAGACCACCCATTGTAACACCTTTAATTTAAGTATTTAATTGTGAAATATTTTTGATTGTATTTTTATTTTATTCTTATTTCATAATTTGTAACATATATTTGTATTGTGGTGTTTTAATAAAGAGTGAATCTATCTATCTATCTCTCTATCATGTGGTTAAAGAAAATATTTTCAGAAAAAAACATCCGACAGACAGCATGAGAATAAATAAAACTTATTACTTACGCTTTGTATCTCAAACAGAAACCCACTTTTTAACTTAAATAAGGTAAGTTACTGAAAACCAAAAGCTACTTTCTTTTACGCTCGCACTCTGGTTAAACAGAAAATTGAAACGGGCGCCCTGAGAAAATTTTGAAGTGCCAATTCCGGAGTTACAAAATACGGGATAGGAGAAAAATAAATAAGCAAACACGAAGGATACACTGGCTAAAGCGTACGTAACCGACGAAAGTAGCAACCGATCTATTGATCCAACTTGTTGCTTTGACAACCCTGTATAGTCACAGAGGCCACGGTTGTTTCGCGTAAGGTGATTTATCTGACTTATAAAGGCTGTTTGTTGGGCTACGAGCTGCCGCCGCAGTGCTTAGCGAGACGTCATCGACGCGGGCGTCACGGAACTTTTGAAATATACCTACCACCGGATTTGGACGAAACTCTAGTCGGATGTATCTGACAAGTACTCGTATTACGTGAGTAGGTAATCCTGTGTTTCTCAGTAAAATTAGTGAAAACCACGTTACTGTTATAACAAAATTTACAAGATGTAATTACTCTACTGGTGAACATTTTTCTTAACAGCACTTATCATGAGGTAAAGGTGTACTAAGCCCAATTTATCATGTTAATTACTATATGAACAGTGGAAGGAAATTGCTGCAATTAGGCCAGCTTGACGCTCTGCTCATATACATTGGCGCCATCTTGACTCGGCGTCATTTTGTTGTGTGGAGATCTTTCGCCACCGCGCTAGTACAATATCTAAAAAGGATATAAACGTTGTATAGCCTTATTGTTGACATGCTTGAGTCGTTGTCAGGTCAGGAAAAATGTTACAATTGCCGTATAACTCTGGGCGTTATGCCAGTCTGATCAAAGTGACCCGTGACTTTAAAGACCTTATTGAGACTGCGGGTTATCTCTTCTTATTCCGCGCTATTCCACAGCGACGTCACTCACCGTCTCTCCTAATCGTAAAATTTTACAAGCTTAATTTATCTTTGGAAATTAAATTTTAAAGCGGCACCAGGTTTACTGGGCTTCCGGTATTGATTTTGGGGTGGATAAAGACATCCAGTCTTTTTATATGGAAGTCTTTGCTTTACATCCGCGAAGCGTTTGGCAGAGTTGTTTATACAAAAGCTCATGTACATATTACGGCTGTTATGTTTTTAGTCTAAAGTAGGTAGTAAGTAGGCGACAAACCGAAACGACTAGTGAGTGAGTGAGTCATTCACGCAGATTTGGATCAAGATTATAATAGAGATTGCTTATACCCAGGATAAATAAAATTTATTTATTATAATTACATACATGGGTAGGAGTTGTGATATTTATTGACCGAGCGAGCGAAGCGTCTCTGCTTTAACTGGAAAAGTTTACTTTCATCTGTCCGTATGTTTGTTTGGTTGTATTTTGGTATTCCTGTACAGGTAGCATTTTTCAACCAATCTTGACGAAACTATAATTTAGTAAAATTTTTTTTCATTGGTGATTTTCTTAAAAGGTTCTTTGTTATGGCGCAATTTACCGAACGATTTTGGTATACATAAATAAACGTACGTACGGAATACATAAACTTGAAATAACTCTAAGTCATGTTACACACATTAGGTGCCTGACATTAAAGATGTATTTCGAATATGACCATACATTCTTCAAGTGGTTGCCGAGAAAGTAATAGGTTGTGAAGTCTGGATAGGTTGTGGTGAACTGGACGATTTTCGTAATATTTGGCAAGAATATTTGATACTAACAACATATAAAATTTTAGTAAAATTGGTCAAGTTCTTGTCAAAATAAATATTTAGCCTTAAAAAATGACCCGATAAAAGTCGTGATTAATCAATAACATCGTTCATGCCGCTATGACTCAGCTGTCATAGTAGACGTTGCAGCACCAGCATGCACCAATCTCTGCTTTTTTTCTGAAATTTAAACCAATCACCGAACATGTCTATTTGTAACCTCGGAAGTAATTCGTATTTGGAATCATACGTCGTTTTGGTTTGAAGGACCACTTTTTGTGTGGAATTTGATCTGAGTTATGCTTCCTGACATTATTTCTTCGTAGAGCTCAGGCGAAGAAAAACTGCCGCTGATAAGACTGTGCTCGCGAGGTCTACTATTCGCAGAACTACTAGAGTACTCGTATATCGGGTCTCCCGAAACTGAACGATAACCTAGTACCGGACGAAAGGCCAAGGTATACATACCAGTTATGAAAAAAATCCATTTCACTTAGCCAAGCGATAAAAGACATTTTTAGAAAAAGCTAAAAAAAACAAGTGATTTTTTCATAATGTAATCTCATGTTACAGTGCTAATCGCAACCACAAATCAAAGTAATAAACATTGTTAACTGAGTAAAATAAATTCGGTTTTGACGAGTTATGGCTTACAATATTTTTATATCAGTCAACTATGACACTCTATGTTGGAAAATAATGTTTTTTTCTTATTTTTTCATAACTAGTATACCTTGGCCTCTCGCACGGTACCAGGTTATCGTTGAGTTTCGGAACACCTGTATATTCCACGCGAACGAAATCATGGGCCAAATCTATAGCTGGTTCTTATACTTAGTAAAATTGACTAACAGCTCGGGTTACGATCGATCCCTTGCCCTCGGTGGACTCTCCGATCAAATTTACTTTTAATTAAATTGTATTCCAAACTGAATCCCTACAAGGTCATAAGATAATTAATTAAGCAAACACGCGACCGTCATGTTAAACCAACACACCCCTACGTGACTAATACTAAGTAAATTAAAAGTAACCCTTATCTAAGATTTAATTATAATGATTTATTACTTACACTGACCTTCACCGGATGGTAAGCGTCATATCTATGGCACAGTATATAGATGCAACAGTATGGAAACTAAGCCTAGTTGACAAAATAATCATCTATGCTCCGTTGAAGCCATAGGGTTGTCACATTTAATGTTTTACGGTATTGTAAAGATGCAACAGTATTGGAACTAAGCCTAGTATATTAAATAACTACCTAAGCTAATAAACTATTATAAGGTTGTCAATTTTAAAGTTTTATGGTGTTGTTTTTTTTAAATTGCACATTCTATGTTCTGTAGTGATCAAATCTAGTTAGTTCTAGTTTAGAAACAAATTTTATATAGGTGTATTATGGCGTCGGTTAATCTTGATAGTTAAAATACAAAAACCAGATTAGTATTGACACACAACAACTTGTAGATTGTATTTTTGAATAGTTTTTTTTTAGGCCACTAACTTGTCATTATGGCGTAACCTTTTACGAGTTTTGGCGGGAGAGGACGCGAGTCGCGGTTGGGCGCGCGGTAGGTGCCGCATGGCGCGGGGGCAGGGCTCATGAGCTCTATTTTCGAGTGTTCGTTACGCATTTTCGGGCTGAACTGTACTACGTTTCAATCCCTAAAAAGCGATTGATACCTAGTAACTAAAAAAAACATTACATAAAAATAACTTTATTCTTCATAAATTACAAATTATTGACTGCAAAACAAAATGGATCATTTCGTCGAGCTGCCATCTTGGATTTCTATTTTGTCAGCACTTTTGGCTTCAACACTCTCGAAAACCATAAAAATTACACCCATGACGATATAGTTCATAATATTATAATCTATTGCAGCCGCCATCTAAAATTTGTATTTTGTGTTATGTTTTACGGATTAATGAATTCAGCAAAAGTTTAAAAAATCTGGTTTTGTTGCAGCAGATTTCAAGCAGCCGTGTAATACACAATACGCACGTGGCCTTTTTAAAAAGATCGCTGAAATAAACTTATACGTGACCTAACCAAGGAATATTTAACTCTCTACCAAGAGATTAATCTAATAAAAAAGGTTATAATGTATAAATAGTTTGTAACGTATTTGTAACACTCACTACTGACGGCACCGCGAGAACCGCTTAGGGGTCTCGTCGATGCGCATGTCCGTGTCAGTGGGCCGTTTCGAAAGTTACTAGGTAGTTTCCGTACTGTTCTCTATATTTCTACTGTGTCTATGGTCTGACTGTAGCAGTGCTTTTAAGAATTTCATTAGAACCAACTACAAAAAAGGATAAGGTTATATGTTCAACGGTATGTATTTTTTGTGTATGTTCGCCGATTTTCCCCCCCTTTTGTGGACCAATTCTCAATATTCTTTTTTGTTTGGTAGAGTACTACTTCCAAGATGGTCCCCTTTTCAATTTCATCACATTCAGCCCAGCAGTTGTTGAGTTACACTCCAATAACTGATAAGTATCAATCGGAAAAAAACGGAACCAACTTGACCACCAAAATGCCCTAGATAAAGACAGATCTTACTGTTTCACGTGAACACTTACGTGGTACAATTACGTTACACTTACGCAGTTATTCGTGCAAGGCTCAATGGTAGGACTTTTGCAGAGTCCATAGAGGAGGAAGTATTACCTACACCTTTGTCAGTTACTCAACTGTGAAGCAGTAGCGGGAAAGCATCACTGTGTTCCGTTAAAGGGCAATGTTTTCAGCGAAATTACAGGGTACAATTACAATACATTTACGCGTTTTGCAGACGACGGGGCGGGGCAGTCTTTTTGACCGCGAAGCAATAAAGTCAAAAAGACAAGGACAAGAGGACAAAAAGACTGCGTCGCCAGTGCCCGGCGTGCACTGGCGACGCAGTCTTTTTGTCCTCTGTGTGCGTTAGTAGTATAGGAGTCCCCTTGCACTATCGTTCGCGGTGAAATTGACCGGCCTGGCTCGCCCCGCCGTCTTCAAAGCGCCTTAACGCTGCCATACAGGATTTTGAATTCTTGCAGTTTAAAATTCGGAATGGCACTAATATTCGTTCAAGAATATTGAATTAGGTAAAAAGTAAACCTTGTGCCACAGACTGAACTGAATAATATCGTCATTTCCGATTTAATTACGGCCCTACTAAATCACTCGCCCCACAATATCGTCCCAGATTATTCACGTTTCCCCATTGGATGCAGTTCTACCTAGATGAGTTCAGTAGTAGGCAAGGCCCTACTGGTTGATTTTATTACTGTTAACGGACCAGATCTTTTTTGACATTTTTGTCTAAATAATAACATCTGTAACAAGCCCCATCTAAACATGCTGTGATTTAATTTCACATGTCTATTAATCACACAATTAAAACAATCTAAATGGTAAAGAGTTAGAAAGTATATTGCATCCTTTTTTGTCTGTTTCGTTATTGTATGGTTTGAAACTATACGGGCTGAAGAAATACTGAAGAATTAAGTTTTTTATTTAATACTTTATTCTTATTACTTCTTAAGATACTAAAGTATTTTAATTCTTTGGCCACTGATTCCTAGAATTCTTAGTTCTGTGCCACGCATCCCAAAAAACAATAAACATATTAAAATAAAAGAGAGTAAATTAGTAAAATATGACAAAGAATACGTAAATAAGTTCTTCGATTAACTATGGTTTAATGCACACCAAGTATATTTTTACAAGGGAAATTCCTGAAAGAGGGTCCTGAACGTGAGATATTATAGAATAGATAAATATCAACGCAATGGTTGACAGTTACGCATGCCGAAGCTCAGACAATGTTCAATCATAGCTAACATTCGCCAATAATTGCCACAATGAGTTACTCCACACCTTACAATATGTTATGTACGAGGAGTACGATAAATTTCACCGAATGTTGCCAGCCGTGTACAACAGGATGACAGATAGTGAAAGACAGAGCGAGAGAGAGAGAGAGTTATTAATAATTATTAATTGTCAACAGCACAATTAACTGTCTTACCCAACTGCTCTCAGCATATCGGTCATTCGGTGCCTCTGTGAAACATATAGCTCTTAACAGCAATCATCTCTCATTATATAAAGATGGATTACCACTCACTGACTGACTGACATAAATGGAACGGTATAAAGGAGCAATGGGGGGTAAAGAAGATGTAGGGGAAAAGTGTAGGGGGGGTTCTGAAACCAAAGAGAAAAGTCCGAGATGAGCTGAATGTGGAAGTGTGATGGAACAGGTCAACGGCTCTCGGAAACTATAAATCATAGGGGGTTAGTGCCAAAACTAAAAATGACCAAAACCCTGGGCAACTGCCAAAAATTAAAAAAAAAACATACCTCCCAAACAAAAGACGATCGCTCCCATACAAAATGTAAATGCTTATAATTCCTAAACCGTTTGAGATAAGTATAAAGTGTTTGACCAAATGACATAGGGAATCGGAAGAATAATTTGGTAAAAGTGTCAAAAATCCAAAATGGCGGATTCAAAATGGCGGCCGAATTGAAAGTTGGTCCGATCCGGCTCAAAATTGGTATCGGGGGGTTTTTGGGGTCCCACATTCGAAATATGAAATCCATTTTTTGATGACGTCATTTTTCAATATGGCCGCCATACATATGTTTTTTTGGATCTTTAATGGATCGTTTCTCCCAGTGGGCGTGATAAGGATTATGGTTTTGTAGGGTTATATTTGGGGTTACGATAGGTGACTTTAGGAGAAACTGAATAGAGCTGAACGTGGAATACCAGGTAGAACAGGTCAACGGCTCTCGGAAACTTAAAGAGATAGGGGATAAGTGCCAAAACTAATATTGACAAGCACCTTAGGCATTTTCTTAAAATTAAAAAAAAAACACACCTCCCGAACAAAAGACGATCGCGCCCATACAAAATGTAAATGCTTATAACGCCGCAACCGTTAAAGATGGGTACGGGGAGCTTGAACTAATGTTTTAGGGGACCGGAAATGCAATTTGGCGGAAATGTCAAAAATCCAAGATGGCGGATTCAAGATGGCGGCTACCTTAAATATTAGTCCGATCCAACTGAAAATCGACATCTAACGGTTTTTAGAGTCCCCGATTCGAAATATGAAATCCATTTTTTGATGACGTCATTTTTCAACATGGCCGCCATACAATTTTTTTCTCTGGAATTTTTATCGTTATTTTTCGACATGTTGGCATGATGGAATGCTGAGGCTTTGTAAGTGAAAAGTTTAGGCAGTGGTCTTACGTCCTTAAGTGACACCTAAAATGAGCTGAATCTGAACCTTCTGATGGAACTGCTTGACGGCTCTCGGAAACTAAAAGAGATAGGTAGTAAGTGCCAAAACTAATATTGACAAGCACCCTGGGCTTTACCTAAAAATTAAAAAAAAACACACCTCCCGAACAAAAGACGATCGCGCCCATAAAAAATGTAAATGCTTATAACGCCAAAACCGTTAAAGATATGTACGGGGGATTTGAACTAATGTTTTAGGAGACCAGAAATGCAATTTGGCAGAAATGTCAAAAATCCAAAATGTCGGATTCAAGATGGCGGCTACCTTGATTAATGGCCTGATCCGACTGAAAATCGATATCTAAGGGTTTGAAGAGCCCTCAATTGGAAAGATGAAACCCATTTTTTGATGACGGCACTGGTCAAAATGGCGAGGCCGCAGGCCGAGCTATATTGACGAGGCCGAAGGCCGAGTGTTGGTCTAAGTGAAGCGAGGCCAAAGGCCGAGCGTCCTTCTAAGCGAAACGAGGCCGAAGGCCGAGTGTGCTCCTAAGTGAAGTGAGGTCGAAGGCCGAGCGTTCTTCTAAGTGAAACGAGGCCGAAGGCCGAGTGAGCTCCTAAGTGAAATGAAGCCAAAGGTCAAGCGTCCTTCTAAGCAAAGCGAGGCCGAAGGCCGAGCGTGCTTCTAAGCGAAGCGCGGTCGTGTTTTGTGCCCACGAGGAAATAGAAGCCTTTCATGGCGAGTTCGAAGGCCAAGCTTTCGCCAACTTTATTTCAAAATGTCAATGATTTTCAATGCCCATGTTAACATAGGTAATGTAAATAACCATGAACACAACTATTAGTACGAGTACTACTGATATGACATGCTACAAATAACCGTTTAATTTCCTTCGTATTCTTGGGTTTGTTCTTATAAACTTGAGTCCAGACAACCTCCACGCAGTAACATAAAAAGGGTGCAACGTCTTCCAAGAAGCTTAAGTGTCACAGTTAGCTGGAAAACTAATGAAGATATCTTAAGCTACTACTTACTTTTAAGCAATAAATATATATATAATAGGCTTATAGGCCTTTCAAGCGGACATTAATACACAGATTTCGAAGGACTAGATCTTAATCATGGTAGAGATGCTTGCTGCAATGTATGTAATTAAAATAAATACAAAGTGTGGTGTGGTGTTCACACTTGGAACAGTATTTTTTTCAACTATATAGAATTACAACCCAGCTTATTGAGAAATGTATACTCTATTATCTTTGGAAGAGAAAGACTTGACTTTACACAATCACTAATTTGACTGTTTTTAAAGTTAACAACTTACAATAGCAACTAAAAACATGAGTAGGCTTTTCATGGTCAAGATGTTTTGTGGTTCTGCATTGAATATCGCTATTAAATTGTTCCTTAAGTTAGGGCGGGAAATGAAGATTGGAAACAATTGATTAAATAAAATGTTGCATATTAAAGTTGTGGAGCTGTCGTAAAGGTAGCCACTATAGTTGAGATTCAAACTCTTATACATGGCCGAACTTACGCACACCGTATATAAAATGAATACCAAAGGTTTAGAGAGAAGTTACGATGTGTAAAGTTCTTCAATCTTATCTTATATTAATACCAAAGAATGGAAATACTGCACTGCGACCGTTTCCTAGGTCAAACTTAATAGGCAGGTTTATATTGTTTATATTTCGTGATACGTAATTGGGTTTTCTTTAAGTGAAGATGATGATGTAATAAGTTTATTTATATGGTAGTGGGAGTTAGCAAAACAAAATTAAAACCAGTTATTTGCCTTGGTACATACTAAAGCCAATACGTACCGAACAATGAAATGCAATCTAATTCCTTAGTAGGTTTTACGACATATATACATCCATGTGAAAAGATATAAATGGAATAATAAAATAAAATTTTCAAACAAGGGTTAACCTACATTTATTATCACATGAGACGTAAAACTTTTACTACTGAAGACATGCATACGGAAGGACCAGATGGAAGCTGCATGCATCCAAGATAGTCCTGCGACCTTATTTAATACGTCTTCCACATTGTCGGTGGACGACATACCTGCTCTACTAGACTCTCAGTCAGACGAACAGATGGACAAACGGATAAACAGCATCAACCTACGGTTGGATATAGATAGGGATATAATGATATACTACCACACTATTGCCTACCACATTTAGTTCAAAGAATTTTACCCTAAGACTTAACTGAAACCACACATTGAGCGTTATGTTTTAGTATGTATAACTTAGAGTTATTATAGTATTATGATTTTTAAGTGCTAATGCTTGCTTAGATAAACCAAATCTTGAAATACATCCCCATACACCGGTTAAAATCAACTAAGAGAAAAAAAAATATGGTTGGATGGGTGCCTATAGAAAGTGTCTACGAGATTCAAAGCCACACAAATGATTTGAATAAATATGAGCAATGATGAGAAATATTGTTTTAAGATTTATCGTTGGTGTAGTGGTGGCTTTGGATTATTTGTAGGTTTGATTCCCGGTTAGGACAGTTGTTGGAATTTTCCGACAGAGAAATTCACACTGTCTGGAACACTGTCCTGTAGGTGACAAAAGGCTTTATACGAGTATGGGACCAATACGTACCTGGTATGGGTGTTTGATAAATACATCTACCTACCTGTCTAAGATATGTAAGCATGAACATAATGGTATGTTTTGTTTAAAATATGTATATCATTATTTACGTTACATATAAATTACTTTTACTAAAGTTAAACTCCAAGGATCCTTTGAAAACAAACTTATACTACATGTTTAAATATTTATTTTAAAGTTTACTTGTAATGAGTTTCGTGTGAATCCAAACAAGAAATACAAAAAATTATATACAATGTTTACACAGAGCGTTATAACAAAATGGATGCCTAAGTCTTAAAAGGCGTTACGATTTGTAAAAAGTTTAAGAGATCTTTATGGAAGAGACGCTGTTTGTACATACAATTGAATTGTAAAATATTCTCCATGTAATGAGAATGTACTTACTATATTTCGTTTAGCTCCATATATATACCTTTTAGTATAATACAATGACATACATACATATAAAAATATCATACTTATAGAATACTTAGCTTATTGAAAAAGGGCGAGCAATTTTAATTTTTCCTTATTCCTATAAATATCAAGAGAAGGATTTGACTTGAAAAAATCGTTAAATTGACTCCTTTTACAGTAAACAACCTTGAGAAGGTTCGATGGATTATTAATTATGTAGGTAGGTACGAACTGACCATTTCATATTTTTGATATTTATACTGACTAATATAAATGTATTATTTGTGGCTCCGCAACACAGCTGATGATTGAACTATTTGCAACCAGTCCACAATATACACAGGCTTCGACGGGGTCAAGAGACGCGTACAAAGACACACACATGAGAGTTAATGCAATCTAATTCCTTAATCGATGTTACAACATCCAAGTATTTACGGATAAGGTTTTAAATATTATAAACTACCTTTCACCCGCGGAACTTCTTGCATTTATAGTGACTTCCCGTTGCAGGATACCTATGTGGCAAGAATCGTGAACATCGGTTCACTAATTTAAGCGTAAAGCAGAACAAACAAACTTATTAATTACGAACCGACAAATATATTCGCATTAAAAATAATATTATTATATACTGATGAAATAGCTGAAAATAATATCTAAAACGTTCAGTTTTCATGAGTAGGTAAAAGTAATTTTAGTGCTAATTCTGATCATCAGTATTCATGTTAGTGATTTGACGCAGCTTTTTCTTGTAAGAGTTATCTAATAGAGAGTATTCCAAATGCTTAGGTACTGTCACATTTTTTGTGTTACACGATGATATTTTAAATGTACCGATTATTATGTATTAGTGTAATGCTATAGGCTATAGGATGTAAGGAGTCTACTTACAACATAGTACAAAGTTTTTGTCCTCTATGTTAGTGTATGGATAGTTTTTTATTTCACACATTATCAATAATTCAATACACGTAGGGAACAAAATATTGAATGGAATAGCATATATAATAGGTAGTAGTAATGATGAGGTGGCGATCTCCATCCATCTTCTATACATTGGAGTCAGTACAAGTCTATCCGCTAGACTTCTGATGCCAGTGTTGTTGCTTATGTCTACTCTGGACATGAAGGATGCTATGCGTTTCCTCTGGATGGAATGAAATGAGCCGACTCGGGGCTGTGAACATTTCAGAAGCGCTACAATGCAATAATATATTGTTATAGGCGCCTCGGGTTCTATATTGGCGTCATCCTTCAGACTGGAAATTACAATATGACTAAGGTACTGTAAATTATCTACAATTTTAATATGTTGTCTTACATATGTATGAACGAAACAACTTTATTCAGACATATACTTAAGGTAGAGATGCTGTCTGTATACTCTTTATATTATTACTTCAGTGTTTAGACTGGTACGATTAGGGTAGAAAGAATTGGAATGCCAAAAGCTATGGAAAAGGAACCTTTGAATAAAAGGGTTGTACCTACTTATTCGTACCTAATTATATAAGGAACGCCCCATGTAACCTGAGTTAACTTTGTTGCAAAGATTTCATACTCATGGATGTATCAGCTTCGTCATCAAGTTACTATCGACACCACCATGTAATAGTGAAAACTTAATTACATGTACAGTTGTTTCACATTCAAATTAACTAACGATGACACGACAAACACGTATATTTTTGAATCTCTAACGGCTGCATAGCGAAATGATATATTGCAATCTGCTCCCAAAAAAATATGATGGTTAAAATTAATTACAGAGATACATTCTCGGATCAGTCATGGAGTTGTGCCGAGCTCAGAAGACGCGTGTTCGAATTTTATCCTAGAATTTGTAATTTTCTCTCTTTTATTGCAATACATACAGGTCTATCTCTGTGCTAAGGACATATTTATAAACAAAAAATCATGAATCCCTTGGACAGCGTTTCGGACTAATGTCTCTATCATAAAAGCTGCAACAGAAACTTCCATAGTCCAAAGCACTCGAAACGCAGAAGACCGCAATGGATAGCGCTGAAATATTTAAAGAAAATCATCGTCTTCAACCACGACTCCGATGTCAAGAGTGAACGACGAAGAAAGGAATTATAATAAGAAAGCTGTGCGCTCCATCCCGCACCGGCCTGAAAATGTATTATCCTACATAATCAGTTTTAGTTTGAAAATGTATGTAAAGATCATTGATGCTATCACTTTTTGCGTTTGAAGTTTAAATTAAATCGCTTCAGTTGTAAGTAGAAGTAATCACTTTAAATTTTATTCAAAAGTTTTATAAAATATTTTCTACCCAGCTAACCAATCAAATTACTTTAAATTTGGCTGTACCAGGTATATGTATAGTGACTCCATACTATATACAGGCTACCTTTGTGCCAAAGTCCATCAATATTGTTTCATTAGTTTGAATGTAAAAGCAGGCCAAACAAACAAGCAACGAACCGACAAACACTTTCGCATATGAAATATCGCTACCGATCTCTAAAGGTCTTTTCGCATATGGCCAGTTTTGCGGAATAAAAGTAGTTTCAGTGTTATATATTTCGTTATATCACGTTGTATATGTGTCTGAATTTCCCAAGTTTTTATTATATGACTTTTGAAGCACTAACGCTTGGTTAAATAAACCAAATTTTGCAATTTATCCCCTAATACGAAGATTAAAATCCATTAGGAAGATATATTCCAAGCTTGCCATGTAGCGCGTCTTAAAGACCAATGATGGACCAATACCGTTACCACATGGAAAGGCGACCATTTAAAGGCTAACTCTAAAAAGATATATATTTATAGCAAATGTTATTGTAATTGTAAGTGGGAAATAAAAAAATGTTTATTTTTATTTTTATTTATTATTCCAAGCAAGAATGTGTGCTTCGCTAACCTAGCGGTTAGGGCGGATAACATTAACACAGATTGTAAGATGACTATAGTTCAGTACCCGTCCATGTATTGTATTTTTGTATTCCCTCGAGATACATAGAAAATGATTTTAACTGCCATGGTCTGGTCTTTATAGTTTATAGCGAAAAAAAATCACGGCTGCAGAGAGGCGTATATAATATGGTATGAATAGTGGTAAATTAATAGAAAACTAAGTAAATAATTTTGCTTTTGGATTTAAAACCGCACTAAGTTTATCGTTTTTTAAATGTTTACTGCAAGCTGACTTTTTGATTCTAATTTGATTGATTGACACGGAATTGTTACATGTAAGTAATGTTACATTAAATACGATAGATTTGGTATCGTCTTGATGGCCTAGGATACGGTTTGTCAGAAGACGCGGGTCCAAAACCCATTCCAGGATGGGCTATTTTTGTGATTAAATGGTAAATCGGACAACAATGAAGTCTATTATGAGGTCGTTACTACTCCGACGGGTGTGCGGGCAGTACTGATACCCATCCTCAAAGCTCATTTACTTTTTTGTCCTATACTTTGACAGTTTGGTCTCGCTAGGCAGGCGTTACGACTTGAACAATAAGATAATACGGTTTAATAACTTACTGAATCATTTTTAGTTCAGTAAGTTATCAAACCGGCCTGAACCTGGAGGTTGGCCGTACCTTACAGCGATAATTTTTCTTATAAACTGAATCAAAAACCCTAAAAAAGCCCATCCTAAAATGCTTTATACTAAATAATACTATCCCAAATCATTAAAAGTAACAACACGCATCTGTCCATTCAAACAGTCATAGGTAGTTGTACATTTTTATTGTTTAGGTGTAGTATTCAAGAGCAATATAAAATACCTGAATACCGCTGGTATTCAATTCAGTAGCCTGCTACTTACACAATAATACACATTTTTGAGGTCTAATACTCGTAATAAAAAAGTGCTATCCATCTAATTAAAAAACCAAAATTTTTCCTTTTGCATTTTGCCTTGCCTCTTATAAATTTATGGGATCCCCAGAAAGTTTTGAGAAACTGCAACAATAACTAAAATGGATACAATATATTCAATAAATCTTTTCCGACGAGCACGTTACACTCCAATAACTGAAGAGTGGTAGTTCTTGGTAATATCGTCATTGGCGGTTAATGACAATCGATCAGTAAGTTGCAAGGGTCACTAAAATGGTAAAAAAAATATTTACGCCAAAATGGAACCGATTTCAGCACCGAAAAGTGTAAAAGAACTTGTGGAAATTGGTACTTTTGTACTTTCATGGTACCGACTACCATTCTTTGTAACGGCAATGACCCGTTGACTTTGATATTGTTGCCAAACCGCTGGGTCCGATTCTACTAACCAAATGTTGCTCCAACTTTAACTGAACTGTAGCTGAACGATGACATTTATACGTTTTTTATTGTGCTATTTAAGTTAGGTTTCTATTGTTACAATAAACTTTAAATTAAAACCTAATATGCTGTTAACTATATAAATCATGACCGCGACGTTAACGCATATCCGTTTATTATATTTTTATATAGGTAGTAGCGTTTAAGATGACGTTACGTTTCAAGTTGTCATCATAGAAATAGTAGAACAGCTTTTTGGGTTAGTATCTAATGGAGTCGAACTGATGTTGCAACTGAATAGATAGTTAAACGTTGTGAAAAAATAGAATTGGTTTGCAGATGCCAAGCTTTCTAAATAAATTAATTAGAAAGAGTTAAAGGATTAACCTTTTGCGTCCCAGAGACATAAATATACGTCAGTTTCATTTATAAATCTTTTGAGTTTATAATCACGGTATAGGTAGGATTAATACATAACGAAGTTGATTTAGGAAGTCATCGATTTGTCCTGAATAGGGAAGCTAATCCAATCTTAGATGTGACCACCATTTTATTATCTTGGCATATATTTTTATATCTTGGCAAACTTAAAAGCAAGTGTTGGTTTATTTGACACAACAGAAGGAAGAGTGTTCCACATGTTACAAGTCTCCACGAGTCCTACCTACTCTACCTACAACTACATGTCAAACTAAGAGCTATTTTAGACACACAGTCAGACGGACATATGGATAAACGGACAAATAGCATCAACGGACGGTTGGATATGGATACGGACATAATATGATGATATACAACCACAATACTGCCTACATTTATTTTAAAGAAATTTACCCTTAGACTTAACTGAAACTCACATTGAGCGTTATGTTTTAGTATTAATACCTAAGTTTTATTATAGTATGATTTTTAGGTGCTAATGCTTGCTTAGATAAACCAAATCTTTTGACTCATCCCTATTCACCGGTTAAAATCAACTAAGAGAAATAAATTTGATGCTTGGATGGGTGCCTATAGATGGCCTACCATGGCGTCATGGCGATTAGCACGGATTGTTAGAAGATGCGGGTTCAAATTCAAAACTCGTCAAAAGATAGGTAGGTATTTTTCCACTATAAAGTAGCAATACTTAAATTCTTACAGTACAAAAATCTTGACAGATATGTATAAATCGACGTACCTACTATTGGAATCGTAAAGTTTTTATAAACACATTAACACACATGTTATGTTAACAACCAGTCTGCAAAAAGATTATAAATAATAGATAGGTACGGGGTGTTTGAAGTAATGTTATAGAGGACCGAAAGTGCATTTTGGAGAATGCGTTGAAAATCTGAGATGACGGATTCAAAATGGCGGCCAACTTAAACAAAGTAGGTAAGTAAGTTAAATACTACTACTTTTTACTCAATGAAATGAGAGTATTAAATAATATTTTTTTGCTGTCAGGATGCGACGAAAATGTGTTGCCATATGGGTATCATGACATACCGAAGTAATAACAAGAAGATATTATCTTTTTTTTAAATGAATATTAATATTCTTACTTATATTTGGTACACCACTCGATACATTACATAAATTTGTGTTCGTTAAATGCAATGTGTTGAAAGACATCAGTTAATTATAGTTTATTGACGGATGATGCTGTTTTTTATACCATTAAGCCATACATACATACACCCTTAATACATAGGCACGCTATTCAGAAAGTAACTAAGTCTGGAGACAAATTAGGCATGTAAGTTATTTGTAATTAGGTACTACTATTTTTTCAATGAAAAGGTAGCATAAATAATAAAATCTTAGATGTCGGGATGCGAGTCATATTGAGCAATAAAAAGAAAAATAGAAAACTAAAAAAAAATAAGTCCTGTGTTGTTGCTCTCTCTTATTGAGTGGTTATCTTATTAGTTACGATTGTATTGTCAAATGATCCGCCAGGAAGCAATAATGCGCAACCATTAAGTACTGCCTAAGAGAAGAAGGAAGTGTAGCGACGATCAAAGCATAGAAATGTTAAAGAAGGTCAAGATATTATAGAATTTATTGACGAGCTATGGACATCTTTGTATACACCTCAGTCGCTAACCTGTTAGCAGCTCGTCGAAAAATCCAAAAGCCAAGCTGACGCAATATTATATCTTGAAATAGTTTGAAAAGCAAAAGGAGTCAGGTGACGACAATATCATATCAGAGCTTTTGAAAGCAGTTGGAAAACCGGTACTTAAAGTCCTTCCGTAGATTCTTAAACTCGTCTTACGCAAAGGTTTAACCCCACAAGTTCACTTTTTCTACTTCTACTATAACTTCACACCAATTTTGCTTTTGAGCCAAGACTATAGTTTTCCAAGGTCATCACAAAACATCTTAATCGTAGATTAGATACATCCTGCCTCCTCCGGAACTAGGTGGTTATAAGTCACATACAAGACTTAGATATACCATAGACTACATCCGCACACCACGAGCTATAGGCGTGAAGGGTTCTATAGTAAATGATTGAGAGGCGTATTAAATTTCAAAAGTATTGTCTCGAGATGACGAAGCAGAGCAGTGCTACACGGAACTTGATTTTTAAGCTCTGGGTAGCACTGAAACTCGCATAAGCAAATGTAGCGCTTACCATCCACGGGTACGACTTCTCCGTCTCGACACTTAATAATATAAGAATATGAAAATAAAAAAGGTTCCTACATTTTCTTAGGGTACTGCAGTAAATAATCCGGGTTCTCTGTTTTATTGTAGCTCTTTGTTTTTATTTATTATACTTATTACGTACTGGCTTATACTTAATATAATCATATAGCAACCGTATTCCTTAGGGTTACAACATGTATGTATTATGTAATTACGTGTAGTACATGTTTTAAATCTTGGCCTGCGTGGTTTAAATATTATAACTTTGCTTTCACCCGCGGCCCTGCCCGCGTGCATAGGTTTATAGTAAAGGAGGTTTATATGGATTCCAGAGAGAGGTATAAAAAAACACATTTCTAAAGTTAAGATTTTTATAGTATGCCATAGTGCAATTTAATTCCATAGTAGGTGTTACGACATAAAACCATGTTCCATGTTCAAAAATGTTTACCTTACCATAGACAACAGATTGAGGGTCATGTTTTAGTATGTGAGAAACTATTAACTAACCTACCTAAGTTTTATCATAATATGATTTTTGAATCGCTAACACTTGCTTAGATATACCAAATTTGCTGCACATCTCCATCAGCAGCGGGCGTCTTACAGTATTTAATATTAACCGGAATTTTATGGGACATATTGCATAACATTAAGGCTGAACTCTGCGAGAAAAACAATATTTCGGAAGAGCATTTGCTGCATGGGACCTGTTATTTATAACAAGCTCCCGCAAAGCTTAAGAGACCTCAGCATTCGTGTATTTAAAGTTAAAATTAAAAACATATTATTGACTAAATGTTATTATAGTATACACGATTTTTTTAGATGACTAGCAACTTGAAGTACAATAAGTTTAGTTATAAGTTATTTAACAAACATGTATGTTTAAATTTAATTTTTATTTAATTCTGACTTACATAAATATTTCAATTATTATTTTTATATTATTTGCAAGTGAACGCTACTCACTACTTATATTTGTACGCCTACGCGGGCTAAACATGTTGAAACTTATTTAAATTTAAGACCTACATACACTTCCCTGTATGACTACACACATGTTATGACAAATAAATAAATCTTTATCTTTAAGTTACATTATCGAAGTTTTCTCATGGATTTGCGATCAACTTTTTTGAATATTCTAGCGCTTTTGTTCATCAGATAATGTAGAATTCATATAGTGAAAGATTTTTCAAATCAGTTCAGAAGTTTCGGATCCTATTCAATTCAAACAAACAATTAAAATCTTTTCTATTTATTATATTATAGTGTAGATATAAAGTTTTAATACCATCAGGTCATATAACGTATCTCATAGTCATTAAGATCCTTACCAAGCAAAAAAAGTCAGTTCAGATCATTTTGGAAGAGATGTCATCAATTTACACGGGTTCTACCACTTCTACCTATTTTTTTAGGAAGATGTCGACTAGAGAAACAACTCACAGCAATGATTAGATAATCTCATACAACATTTTTTTAAACTAATATCTTAGCATCTTAGTGCACATTAAGTATCGAAAATGTTCACGCCGCCGCAAAAACAGCACTGAATTGAAAGTTTCTATGCGTTTTTGGACTTCTAAAAGGATGGTTTACTAAATCCAATTATTACTGTACATAAACCTTGGGTTTATCACTCTAAACCTCAGTTCAAGTAAGAGCCGATCAGCGTTACCATATAAGTAGGTATACAGGTCTTTTGATTGTAGTAGTCGAGAAAGTTGTATAAACACATACATGTCGATAGTCACGTTTTTAAAGTAATGGTAGAGAGAGATAATGAAATTTTACTCCTTAACCAACGGTATGAGATACATCCATTAAGAAAACCATACGTGAAATAGCATTTTTGTTAAGCTGTACTTGCGTGGTTTATTTATTATAATGTGTATTTGATTCTCGGCACCGTCTGCGTGCAAATTGACTATACAATACAACAGAAACAACTTTCCTGTTTATCTCTGAGCAAAGTTTCATCAAAATCTGTTCAGAGGTTAAACAGCGCTTACTACTATACTTTGCACTATTGTAGTGCGCGCATGTTTACGTGATTTTAACTAAACTTTCTTCATTATTTACTTCGATCCACATACAACTGTTCGGGTCGCGGTGTAAGTCAGCTTTTATTCGGTATGGGCAATAATAAGTAGGTACGTCTACTAAGTTTCATCGGTAAACATATTATAAAATAGTTACTGCTAATATTTGTCATCAATACTATTCTATGATAAATTATATGGCTACGCAAAAAATAAAAAATGTCTATTAAATATAATATATACACGTAAAATTTGCCTTTTTACGTACAAAATTTGCTTAAGCAGGGTGTTTTCAAGATCGCGGAGTAAAATGGAAGGATGCATGTGAGCTCATCAAGAGCTTGACATTGTATGTGACGCATAAGTATTATAATTGTAAAGTTTATTACTGTATATTGTTATCGCGCCGAGCCGAAGACAGACATATTTCTAAAAGCTTTTAAGAGGCAGTTATTTTGGTTCACTGCGCGATAGGATTTGTAAGTATTAGAAATGTAATGTGTATGTTAAATGCTTTATCAAATATTCTACCGCGAAGCCTTCGATACTGTACTTAAAGAGTAATTTAAATAGCAAGTGAAATAAGTAGGTGATATTACGTTAGTACGTTATTTCTGGTCATTATTATTTTCTCTTACAAATTTGACACGAAGGTTTAAGTAAATTTGTCGTGTAGGAGTTATAGAAACGATCTATTAAGCAACAAAGTTGAAATTAAAAACAAAATGTGTGATGGAATGATATTTATTTTATCATAGAAGAATTGTATTTTATTAAATACTATATACAGACTGACTGGTTGAACACTTTACATAAACAAGGACATGATAATTCATGGTCACATGAAACGTTTAAAAAAATAAAATTAAAAAAATACCGTTAAACTACAGAGGAAACCTTCATTCTATGAATGTGCTATAACTCGAAAATTATGGACACCGGTCGAACGGGGTTAATGACCCAAAGCGCCGCGCCGCGTTCAAAGGAATCAAGCTGCGTCCGAACGGGGTTAATGACCCAAAGGGCCGCGCCGCCCGCGCCGCCAAAGGATGCCGCGATCGTCGGCCGCCCGCCCGGCCGCGCCGCGCTTTTATTACTACACGCGCGCCGCGAGTGACCATGTTTATTGTTTTGAGTAGACAATTAAAGTTAAATTAGGTAAATATTAGGCACCTATTTTTTTTTCTTAATTAGAACGAGAATCGAGTACTGAGCACTATATATCAATATGTAAAGTGTTCAACCAGTCACCCTGTATACTTTAGTTCACACATAATTATATAAATATTCTGTTAAGTTGTATAAGTGTTGTACTAAGTTGTTATAAAAATGTATGTCCCCTAGGACCCTAAAGACCCCTAGGTAGAAGACTCCTAGGTAAAGACTCCTAAGTCACTACCAAGCAGTTTAGGTTTTTTTTTAAATTCAAGCTGTACTCGTACAAGGCCTACCAGGTGTTAAGTGCCTCTGCCTATAACAGACGTATGTCCTCAGAAGTGACCAACTGAATTGCGCACGAAAACTTGTTAAAAAATTTGTTAAGTCTCAATGTGCCTGTAATTTTACCCGCACCCATGCCCTTCAAAACCAGAACACAATATTGCGAACATTACTGATTCAGGGTAGAAAAAGATATAGTGGCAGTCTCTCTTCCCCGGATGACCTCATTAACGAAGAGTTCTACTGCTACTATGTAGGTAAGTAAATAGATAGATAAACCCTTTATTGCAACACCACATTATAAAATATCACTAACATATAAATAGTATAATATAATTGAATACTATTACTCAACAATAAAAAACTTAAAATTAAGTGTTACAATGGGCGGTCTTATCGGTCAGAGCGATCTCTTAAAAGATCTCGAAGGAAGTTTCCTTGGACACCTGTGGAGACTCTTGTGACACATTTACCACCGACACACACTTAGAAGTAGCGCGCCTAAACAAAAATTGAAAAGAATTCTGGTATGTACCTACAATATTACGACTATACCACACTTTTTTATCTTTCTAATTCAAGATGACCGCTGTATTCTCGAGCCTAAATTGCACTAAGAGAAATGCTCGCTTTATAACTTGTATGGGAGTTATGATTTTTTACGCAACGCAATTTTTACTGAATGCAGATAATTTTTCAATGTCTCAAGCTGGTCTCCAAGACTACTGCTCACGATAACCACTGCACTAAGGGGTTGGATCCCTTAACAAGCATACACAAGGACTCTGTGTTTATACCTACTGGGTACCAAATTTTTTTTATATTAAAATTCCGTATGGCTTCTATGCCCCGACTTCAACTGTAATTAGAGGCAAAATTTCTGCAATTAAACTTGTATGATTTTTTTTACTTTTCTGGTCAAATGGTTAAAAGTTTGATGACCAAAAACTAATGCACAAGGACAAACGCGGGCCACTCGTGGCCCGCGCACCGCCCAAAAAGCTAGTCATAATATATAAAGCTCGACTACCATTCACTGACTCACTGACTGACTGACATAAACGATTTCGATGAAGGAGCAATGGGGGGTATAGAAGATGTAGGGGAAAAGTGTAGGGGGGGTTCCAGTGACATTGGGAAAATTATCAAAAGTGCTGAATGTGGTTTCCTGATGGAACAGATCAACGGCTCTCGGAAACTATAAAAGATGGGGGGTAGGTGCCAAAACTAAAAATGACCAAAACCCTGGGAAACTGCCAAAAATTAAAAAAAAAACATACCCCCCAAACAAAAGACGATCGCTCCCATACAAAATGTAAATGCTTAAAACTCCTAAACCGTTTGAGATAAGTATAAAGTGTTTGACCAAATGTCATAGGGAATCGGAGGGGTAATTTGGTGAATGTGTCAAAAATCCAAGATGGCGGATTCAAAATGGCGGCCGAATTGAAAGTTGGTCCGATCCGGCTCAAAATTGGTATCGGGTGGTTTTTGGGGTCGCACATTCGAAATATGAAAACAATTTTTTGATGACGTCATTTTTCAATATGGCCGCCATACATATGTTTTTTCGGATATTCAATGGGTCATTTCTCCCAGTGGGCGTGATGGAGATTTAGGTTTTGTAAGGTTATATGTGGGGTTACGATAGGTGATTTTAGAAGAATTTGAATTGAGGTGAACGTGGAATACCAGGTAGAACAGGTCAACGGCTCTCGGAAACTAAAGGAGATAGGGGGTAAGTGCCAGAACTAATGTTGACAAGCAGCCTGGGCATTTTCTAAAAATTAAAAAAAAAACACACCTCCCAAACAAAAGACGATCGCGCCCATACAAAATGTAAATGCTTATAACGCTGAAACCGTTAAAGATAGGTACAGGGTGTTTGAACTTATGTTTAATGGGACCGAAAATGCAATTTGGCGGAAATGTCAAATATCCAAGATGGCGGATTCAAGATGGCGGCTACCTTAAATATTAGTCCGATCCGACTGAAAATCGATATCTAAGGGTTTTTAGAGTCCCTGATTCGAAATATGAAATCCATTTTTTGATGACGTCATTTTTCAACATGGCCGCCATACAATTTTTTTCTCTGGAAATTTTATCGTAGTTTTTCGACATGTTGGCATGATGGAACGCTGAGGCTTTGTAAGTGAAAAGTATAGGCAGTGGTCTTACGTCCTTAAGTAACACCTGAAATGAGCTGAATGTGTACCTTCTGATGGAACAGCTTGACGGGTCTCGGAAACTAGAAGAGATAGGTAGTTAGTGCCAGAACTAATATTGACAAGCACCCTGGGCATTTCCTAAAAATTAAAAAAAAAACACACCTCCCGAACAAAAGACGATCGCGCCCATACAAAATGTAAATGCTTATAGCGCCGAAACCGTTAAAGATAGGTACGGGGGGTTTGAACTAATGTTTTAGGGCACCGGAAATGCAATTTGGCGGAAATGTCAAAAATCCAAGATGGCGGATTCAAGATGGCGGCTTCCTGGAATCCTGAAAAAGCGAGGCCGAAGGCCGAGCGTACTTCTAAGCAAAGCGAGGCCGAAGGCCGAGCGTACTTCTAAGCAAAGCGTGGCCGAAGGCCGAGCGTCCTTCTAAACGAAGTGAGGCCGAAGGCCGAGCGTGCTTCTAAGCGAAGCGAGTCCGAGTTTTGAGCCTACGAGGAAATAGAAGTCTTTCGTAGCGAGTTTATTTCAAAATTTCAATGATCTTTAAGACATCTGCCCACGTTAACATTGGTATTGTCATGAAATGGTGTAAATCATGAATACTACTATAAGTACTTGATTGATAGTTATACAGATACGTAGATTAACTCTTTAGTGAAACACCACAATACAAATATATGTTACAAATAAATTAATTAGAATAAAATAAAATTACAATCAAAATATTTCACAATTAAATAAGTACTTAAAATTTAAAGTGTCAGAATGGGTGATCTTATCGCTCAGAGCGATCTCTTTCAGACAACCATTCACGGAAAGAAATAGGCATAAACTTATAAGGACGGTGTGAATAAAACAAGTGTACTAAACACTACATATAGTAAAACTCAAGATTATAGATATAAAAAATATTTATAATGTACTCGTATACAAACTATACTTATATAATTATACTATACGTAATATACTACAAAATTATACTATACGTAATATACTACAAAATATATACATACTATACATATACCATTTAATTATTATAAAAAAGATATTAAGTAGGTTTGCAGTTAGTTATTTCGCGAAGCCAAATGCTTTGACACGTTGTTTGAAGATGCCCAAAGAAGGCGCGCATCTAATTTCGTAGAGTAAAGTGTTCCATAGACGAACAGCTTTAACACAAAGTAGGAACCAAAAAAAGTGGTGCGGTGTATCGGGGTACTTAACATTAAGTGATCTGATGATCATAGAGAAAAAGAGCTCCTAACATGTAAAAATTCAACATATTACGTACTACTGATATGACATGCTACAAGTAAACGTTAAATTTCCTTCGTAAGCTTCGGTTTGATATGAATTTGAGTCCAAACAACACTCCACACAGTGGTATAAAAAGAGTGCAGCGTCTTCCAAGAAGCTTAAGGTGTCACAGTTAGCTGGAAAACTAATGGCGACATCTTAAGCCATTACTTACTTTTGAGCAATAAATATTTTTAAGTTAATCTATATATAATAGGCTTATAGGCCTTTCATGGGGACATTAATATACAGATTTTGAAGATCACGATCTTAATGTCATGTAGAGATGCTTACTTATTGTCATTCGTTAGTCACTGGTACGACATACATCCATGTAAATAAAATAAATACAAAGTGTGGTGTGGTGTTCACGCTTGGGACAGTATTTTATTTTCAACTATATTGAATAAGAACTCAGCTTATTGAGAAATGTATAGCTCTATTCATTTTCCCTTGAATATATCAAGAGAATAGCTTGACAAAATCATTAATTTGACTGCTTTTAAAGTAAACAACTTACCGTAGCAACTAGAAGCGTGCAGAGTAGGCATTTTATGGTAAAGATGTTTTGTGCTTCTGCATTGAATATCGCGATTAAATCATTCGAAAATGAAGATTAGAAACACTAGATTAAGTAAAATGTAACACATTAAAGTCGCGAAGTTGTCGGAAAAGTAGCCACTATAGCTGAGATAAAAACTCTAATACAGGTCAAACTTACGCACACCGTAAGTGAAATGAATACCAAAGTTTTAGAGGTGTTACGATTTGTAAAGTTCTTCAATCTAACATTTGTTTTCTGAAAGTCAAGGAATGGAAGTAAAAAACACTGCGACCGTCCCCTAGGTCAATCTTGGTGTGCCAATATATGGTACGCAGGTTGGTTTATTTTTAAGTTAATCTTATAATGTAAATAGTATAATTATATCGTAGTGGGACTGTGGGAGTAAGCAGAACAAAAATAAAACCAGTTAATTGTCTTGGTACATAGAATAGAATAGAATAGAATTTATTTATTTCAGACTAATATCTGTCCATATTATTAGTAGAGGTACATACACATAGTCTTACATCTTTTCACGCATTTCTTTGTTCAATTTGGCCGCTCTAAGGTTTTTTAATTGTTTATTCCTATATGTGTATCCACGAATCAAATTTATTTAGACATCTACTTAAGGTAGAGACGCTGTCTGTATACTCTAGGTATATGTTATTACTTCAGTGTTTAGACGGGTACGATTAGGGTAGATAGAAATGAAATGCATAAAGCTATGGAAAAGATACCTTTGAATTAAACAGTACCTAAATTTATAAGAAACGCGTCATGTAATTTGAGTTAACTTTGTTGCAAAGACCCCTAGATATATCAGTTTCTTCATCAAGTTACTCTCGATGCCACCTCTATGTAATGGTAAAACTAATTACATACATGTAAAGTCGTTTCCACTACATATGTATAGCACGTACCTTCGTAAATTCCTAAATGGCTGAAGTGGTATGGATTTTACAGAGTCCGCATGTGTGTGAAGTGGCTACCACACTATTCTAACGCACTATTGCCAGTTATTAAACCGCCAAGCAGAAGTGTGCAAACATTACGTTTTTTCGGTTTGAAATGTAATGATGATTTCAGTGAAATTACAGTGACTCCAAGCTACAGGCTACCCATCTGCCAAGATTCGTCGACGTCGGTTCAATAGTTTAAATTTGAAAGCAGAAAAAAATATCAACTAACGATAACCACGTAAATTTTTGAATCTGTAACGCCTGCTTAGCGAAATGAAATTCTTAAAGCTGCTTCCAAATATGACGGTTAAAATTAATTACAGAAATAAATGCTTGGATCAGTCATGGAATTATACAAAGGTCAGAAGACGCGTGTTCGGATAAATACAAGTATATCAATACCTATAGTATATACGTTTTAATATGTATTACTAGCGAAGACATCTGCGGCTTCGCTTGCGTTGTCTACAAGATTCAAAGCTACACAAATCGTATAAATATGAGTAAGAATGAGAAATAACGTTTGAAGATTTACTGCATTGTAGGTGTAGTTGTGTAAGCGCTATTTTGTTACTATTTCTGACAGAGAAATTCACATTAAAAGTCTGGCGTCTAAATAGTGCCCTGCAGATGACAAAAGACTCTTCATATATTATATGGGACCAAAACGTATTTGATATGGGTGTTTGATAAATACTTCTACCTACATTATAATAAGTACTCACGGGATGTACACTACGATTAGGCAGGTTTTGGAGTTCCAGATATTTTACTAATTAAGTACAATGTAATTAATGACCTCTACCTACCTTTCAAATATATTATGTAAGTGTAAACATAATGGTATGTTTTGTTAAGCATATATATTTAATTATTTACGTTACATATAAGGACAGCGCGCGGAGAATGTTTGGAAATAAAACTTGGGTTTATCAACCAGAACTTCAGTTCAAGTAAGAGCAGATACGCGTTAGCACACGTACAGAAAATTGTTTGATGAAATCGTATAATAAGTATAATAACACAAATTTCGATTGACACGTTTTTCAATTTCACGGTCGAGAGGGAGAGGTTAATGCATGTAGAAAACCATTCTTGAAACAGTTTATTTTTAAATACTAATAAGTGGTTTAAATATTATGAAGTGCATTTGGTTAGCGGTTCCGACTTCGTGTAAATTGATTATCCAATAGTAACATTTTTTCAGCGTAACAGTCAATTGCTGTGCAAAGATTCATTAAGATTTAGAACTTTAAGCATGAAAGAACAAAGGAGAATGCAAATCCTGGTCCTTCCAACATCTATGTATGTTACATAGTTGGATAGGTATTTTAAAAAATGACTATGGCGCCAAATTCAAAATATAATTCTTTCCAGATTAATTATCTATTTAACATGGTAGTTTCGGTAATAGCCAAGTATTGCTATTCATACGTAATGTATTGCATTTATGTGTTTTTTCATAGTAACCTTCAGTTAATGAAAGTGGTTAACCACAGGTTCAAACGGGATTTTAAGGAATTTCGCCAAAGATATATCAACAATGCGTTACCGCAATTATGTTTTCTTAGCTGAAGATAGTTGCCGTTACTTAACAATTTCATAAGTATCGAAGATAGTCAGTATGCAGAAGCTGACACAGGTGTCTTTCAGCACACTTTCGTATTAGGTTTCTGCGTGCATGTCTATACTTTTTGTTAACTATACCTATATCTTAGAACAATTCTACAAATATTAATGTAAGTACGTACTACATTCAAACAAACTTGGCTACTAATTTACTTATACTTAACTAAGACCAGCTTGAGTAGTTCAAAAATGTTCTACATTCAGTTGCGTAAAAAATCTAAAACTCTTATAGAAGTAAAAGTGTATACTTTGACCACATAAAACTATTTGGGTGGCGTTCCAATTCGGCTTCAAGTCATTTGAACTCCCATTTAAATTTCATCAAATATTGTGAAACAGTTTTTGAGTTCTACTCCAATTACTGAAAAGTGCTACACCTATCTTAACGATGTCATCATTGACGGTCAAAAACAATATATCCCGTAAGTAGCAAGGCTCACTAACAAAAATTAACCGACTTCAACACCAAAAAGTGAGAATAACTTGTTAAAGTCGGTACCATGCGCACAGTATTCTCATAATAACTACTTTTGAACTATCATGGTACTGACTTCAACAAGTTATGTCACATAATTTATTGATTCAGGCGTTACTTTGCGGAAATCCATTATCAAAAAAACGATATTAAAAAATATTTAGTGACACTTCCGCTGTTTGATTGCAGACAACTGTTTGACTGTCGGTCTAGCGCTCGACGAGTCAACATCTCCTGAGGATGCCTCGTGTAGAGGCGAAACACGTGTGGAATCGGTTTTGGTTTATTGGGGTTTCTTGTGTTTTTTATTTTGTATTCTTCCTATTAGCATTTTATGCGGGAGGGAGGGTGGTGTACGCCCCCAAATAGGGCAAAATCATTGTTTTCTTTTCAGCAGAAGTGTCACTAAATATTTTTTAATATCGTTTTTTTAAGTTATGTCACACTTTTAGGTGTTGAAGTCAGTTCCGTTTTTAGGTATTTCCTTTTATAATTACATATACTTTTTAATCACAAACAAGTAGTTAATACTTATTATATTTATGAATGATTGTGGCTGCAACCTTAGGTTAGGTTAAGTTTGAACTGTGAAAAAGTACGTGCAAGCCGAGCGAGCGAAGTGAGCCTGCCGAACAGATATCACTGATTATAATAAGCAGGCTGCGTGCCCTGAAAATTTTACTACAGTTTTTTCAGTTGTGAAAGTACAAGCGTTGTAAAAGACTACTTCTGTTCAAAATTTTACATGAATCAGTTCAGTTGCTTTTTCGTGTAGGAGTAGCAAACTTCCATTTATAAATCCATTTGAAGTCTCGAGTACTTTTACAATTTAATATTAGTTGATGATAGTGTATATATGTTTTATGTAGAGCATGGTAGGTAGGGTGGTAATCGCTTGCTATTTTATGAAAAGTTTTATAAAATACCTTACTACTAAGACTATGTTCACCATATGACAGTGACCATGTTCAGTGTCATAAATAAACACTGATCACACTGAACAAAGATAGGAGAGCCGAAGGCTTCTGGTACTTGTGGCGGAAGACAGCGCATGAAGGTTGGGGAAAATGAAGATAACTTTGTTTAAACATTTTGCGAGGCTGATTCTATAAGTCACGCAAAAATTTAGGAGATCTTTCTTTTGGTGCACCATTGTTTCGTTATTTTTTGTTGTGCAGTATGTAAATATAATAAAAGCAAACTATATATTTGATTTATTGAGAGATAATAAATGTAATGACACTTGCGTGGCTAAGGCGAATCTAATGGTAGGTATGTTATTTTTCATAATGCATCAAGTCAAATGACTATAGGCTTAAGGGTATTTAAAAACATAGAAAATATATTAGGGTTTATTTTTGATGTGGTTGTTCTTATTCCTTTTGTATATCACGAGGTATTTAATATATAGAACGTTCCGTAAGATAGAGATAAGAAAACCGATTGAAAATTGTAGATGCAAGGCATAGTATGAGAGTCGTGGAGTCGCTTATGGTCGAAAGTAAGCTTGCTTGCATGGATTCAGGCGTTTCGGAAGCGTTCTTATTTAATAAATAGTTATTTTGTATAGACAAGGTATGACAGTAAATACTTTGTTTAGAAAATACCCACAATTTTTGGAAAGTATCCAACAAGATTTAATATAAATTAGTACTGCCTATATCAAAATTAAAATGCACAGCTCATGAGCAAATGATGTTATGTCAATAAATACTTACTTTATCAAATACCTTATGACTTAAAAGCTATAAAGCTATAATGAGAGGCATTATATTTTTACAAAGCGCTTAAACAACTTACTACTAAAAAATGCCACCGTAACTTGGAAGAAGTCATGAACGATTCATGCATTTATTTTAAATGTTGATAAATAATTATTTTGATAAATGTTAATTAATTTAGAGTAACATGAATGAGTCGGCCCGTTCTTAGCATTATACCTCTAATATTGCTACACACGAATAGGGTCTTTATTACTACCATAACCTTAAGATCTATAAAAATATACATACGATTGCAATAAATAATGGAGTATGAGTCTGAAAAGAGAGCCACAGTGTTACCTTAGTTTGAAGAGGTAAAAACATTCGGAAATGTTGAAAAATTAACTGAAATAATTTATTATTTTGCTGCGGTGTTTGTATGAGTGCCTGCGCTATAACAGATGGTTTTCTAACATGCATGACTCATAAGTTATTAGAATATGGCATACGAAAGGTATCCCTGCATTTCACCGACATTTAACTTATCATCTAACCCTAGGTTAGGTTAGGTTTGAACTGTAACAAAACTACGCGCAAGCCGAGCGAGCAAAGCGAGCGTGCCGCGGCAGCGGCCGGCGAAGCGTTTGAAACTAAGTAATGAATAATTGTGGTTTGTGGTTTATGACTAAAGATAGAGTAGTGCACAAATAATATTACCTACAGACACACTACTTGACGTATTTTTTATTATTTGGTAATTAATTGTTGTGAGAGTGACATTTTTACAAATGTGAATAATAAAAGGAACAGTGTGTGAAATAAAAAAAAAAAAAAACATAACTTAATGCGAACATTTTTGCAAGATTTACGTTTGCGAGCTGAATTTGTTTATGTAATATATTTAGATATGAGGCTTGAACCGACATACATCCACGTGGAATGTCGAGATATACATACAAGAAATAATCGAATTTTATACCAGGATCTCACTACCATCAATTCAGCCCTAAGATGTCCACTGCTAAAGATTAGCCTCTCCCATAGATTTATGAAAGGACGAGATGGAAGCGGCTCGTATCCACCGTCTTCTTGAGACGTTTATGTGGTCGTTTGATCTCCAATTTATCGGTGGACGACCTAAGCTGCGCTTGCTGGCCTGTAATCTCCACTGCAAGAGCGAAGCGTTCAGTGCCATGCAGGGTTCCAAAACCGTCTGGCTCCATCAGCCATCAGTTTGGCGTGTTATGTACCCTGCTCACATTCACATTGCAATATGGATGCCCAATTTCGTAAAGAATTTCTATATATTATGTTTTAAATGAGATATCATTGGAATTGCCTGAATTGCTTCCTCATAGGCTGGCAACTCAACCTCGAGACTTCTCGTATTGCGGATTCTCCTGGGCAACAGTGATCACTTACCATCAGGAAAGCCGCCCGTCCATTTGCCAATAAAAACAAATTGCGAAGTTAATATGAATAATGTTCACACACTCATACCCCCCGTACTAAGATTACTAACAAGTATTTAGGATAGGGTTTTACTTGAGTAACTTGAGTATACAAATGTATAAACTAGCTCGCCAGCCAGCGGCTTCGCTCGCTTGGTCTGGAATTGGTGGAAGCGCCGTTTTGGAATCTCTGGATCGTGGGATTTTTTGGTAAAGTAATTCTCAATAGCAGTCCGGAGTCTGGAACAGTGTCTCGTATGTGGCAATAGGCTCGCCCCCTATTACATGGGATCCGACAAAACGCAGGTGTTTCAAACACAGTTGCTTACCTCTTCGCGGATATCCTATATATTTGACGATTTGTTAGCTTTTGTTCAAAAATAACGGGTATACATTTTTTTTCGTTAAAAATATTTTTACCAAGTTTTGAGTGACACTTTTTTACTACCACTTTAATTATAACGTAAATTAATACACGTAAATTTGCAAAATATATTATATAAATATAGGGTATATTTAAAAAAGAAGCCGTGTTACATTCTTAATTAATATGGTTTTTCGGGACCATAGAAATTCACGAGAAAAAAATACAGCGTGCTTAGGTGGATGTGAATATACTGTGTATAAAGTGCGTCTTATTTTGTTTTGTTTTTGCGTTTGGATAGACAGATGGGCAGACGGACACATGGAGAAAAAACGTAGAGTACCTATCCAATCAGAGCAAAGTCATAATATAGTATAGTTTAGATGGACCCAAGACGAAACAGCATTAACTGACGGATGGACAGATACGGACATGAAAGCTTAATTAAATTATTTAGAGATTACACATTTGTGAGCTATACATAAATTTATTTGGGTGAGAATAAATATTTATATTTAGTGGTAGGACTTTTCCAGAGTCAGCATGGAAAAGTTCCTTTGGCAGTTATTCAACCGTGAAACAGTAGTGTGCAAATATTACTGTGTTTTGGTGATTGTTTCAAGCAAAATTACAGGGCAAGAGAGTTAACATTTGCATAACTTAGGATGCCGAGCGCAGTGCTTTGCTGTGCAGGGTTTTTAACTGTTGCAGTTTAAAATTATGTATTGCAATGGACTATTGTGGGCAAGCGTGATGCATGACGTCAGGCGAGCGACTTCTTCGTCTCTTCTCCGCAACACGGCGGGCGGCTGAACTGCTGCAGGTCCTACGACTCATCTCATTTCTGATTCAATCACGTACAGTGACTCAGAGCACATACTTGTACGATTGTTGTAACGAATTGGACGATTTTGAGCTTACATACTCGTATTATGAGGCCCATGGTCAGAGAGCAGTGCCATAAGTCATCACTGGTAACGTACACTGCTATGGCACTGCTATATATATGCATATGGCCTGCATGCATATTATGGAGTACCTTTTGTTTGCGGCTCCGTCTGCGTGGATATTTGATATACCGTAGCTGCTACGGTTTGCTACGGCGTAGCAGATTGACTATTTCTGTGTGAACTTTCATCATACTCTATCAAATGTTTCCTTTTTATTATAAGAGTAGATATGGATTAACACCAAATACACGTTAATATTGCATGTTATATTAAGACGGAAAAGTAGTTATTGTGTCATAACTGTTATAGTTAGACATATCGTATTGCACTTTTTTGTAGACATTGATGTCTTCTATAATTATACATCACTCTTCTATAATTATACATAGTACATCACTCTGCTGCATTGTCAATAGTTTCCAATTTATCAATATATAGTGTGCTACTCAGTGATAATGTGACTTTCTAACGTGAAAACAAAGATATTATATACGAACGGTAAGGGAAAGGTCTGATACCCCTAAGAGTGTGATTGTGGTGGGAAGTGTGGTGTGAGACGCTGCATGTCTGTACTTACTTAATTATGTTAATGAAGTTGTCTCATATTCTCTATGGTTCTATATTCCTTGGCCAGTGGCCGAAGAAATAATATTGTGGTAAACCATGACATTAAAAACCGTCACTATCGTAAAGTGTGTGTTTATACATCTTCATCAAATGCCTTTACCTGCGTATCGAAAAGAGGACCTGTAAACTCGCACCGCGCCCGATTGATTGTAAAATTAATTTTGTGAAACATACCAAAATAAGTGGACAGGTTATTTCCTGCTACATACTTATTTAATGAAAGGCCAGAATTAAACAGTTTTCCCTTCGCCGTTGGAATGCGATTGAAATGCGAAACGTAAGAAGCAAAGGACTCTACTTACTGTGTTACTGTGTGTGCCGCGAATCATTAGTGCGCAAACGTTAGGTACTTTATTGTAAGGGTACTATAGCATGTGAAATCATTATTATTTCTGTTACAAATATGACACAAAAGTTTGAGTAAATTTCTCGTGCAGGAGTTCATCTACTTATTAACAAAGTCGAAATCAAAAAAGTTGCGATGGAATGATATTTTATATGTTTATTCATATAAAGAAGAAGTTAAAAAATTCGTAATTAACAGCTTACCTGTTTAACAGTTACTTCAGTTCACAAATTGATCCTGTACATCTTATAGATGCCAAAGTTCCTACAGTATAAATATCTTAATAGATATTATGTTTTAAATAAGGATCATTTAAATATCATTGATATGACAAAATTATTATACTCGTAATATATAAAGTTCACACACTTGTACCCAGTACTTTAGAGTCACTGCCAAGTAGTATAATGTATTTCTTAAAAGCCGGTACAAGCACGAGATCTACTAGGTGTTAGGTGCTATCCTCTACCTTTATCAGACGTATGTCCTCACGACAGCATTGCGCACGTAAACATGAGACGTTGTTAAATCTCAATGTACCTGTAATTTTACCTGCACCCATACCCTTCAAAACCAGAACAAAATATTGCGACCGTTATTGCTTCAGGGTAGAAAAGATATGGTGGCAGTCTGTCATCCCCGGATGACCTCATTCACGAAGAGTTATACTGCTACTATGTAGATAGGTAAATTGATAGATAAACCCTTTATTGCAACACCACATTATATAATATAACTGACAAATAAATAGGATAATATAATTGAAAACTATTAATCAACAATAAAAGAAATTAAGTGTCACAATGGACGGTCTTATCGCTCAGAGCTATCTCTTCCAGACAACCATGTTAATGAAAAGGAAGCTTGAAAAAAGGTCTCAAAGGAAGTTTCCTTGGATACCTGTGAAGACTCTCGTGACACATTTACCACCGACCACACTTAGAAGTAGAGCCCCTAAACAAAAATTGAAAAGAATTCTGGTATTTACCCACAATCTTACGACCATACCACACTTTTTTATCTTTCTAATTCAAGGTGACCGCTGTATTCTTGAGCCTAAATTGCACTAAGAGAAATGCTCGCTCTGTAACTTGTATGGAAGTTATGATTTTTTACGCAACTGAATGCAGATAACTTTTCAAACTCTCAAGCTGGTCTCCAAGACTACTGCTCACGATAACCACTGCAATAAGGGGTCCCTTAACAAGCATACACAAGAACCAGTTTTTTTTAAATTAAAATTCCGAATGGCTTCTATGCCCCGACTTCAACTGTAATTAGAGGCAAAATTTCTGCAATTGAATTTGTATGAATTTTTTTACTTTTCTGTTCAAATGGTTAAAGTTTAGCAACAAAAACTAATGCACAAGGACAAACGCGGGCCACTCGTGGCCCGCGCACCGCCCAACACCTAGTTATGATATAAAGGTGCAATCAGCACAATTTAGTATCATGTTAATTAACATATGAAAAACGGAAGTAAATTTCCGTAAGAAGGCCAGCTCGACGCCCAAGTGTCAGTGCCCATATAATTACTGTTCACAAGTAACCTTCTTACCCAACTGCTCTCAGCATATCGGTCATTCGGTGCCTCCGTGGCCGCCTGCTCTATTAGCTAAATTACAACTAATGCGGTTCGTAAATCTGCCCAGTCACCCCATAAGAGGGGTGGAATGTGGAATGGAGTGTGTTGAGCACCTTATTAATTCCTTTGCTTGATTGAGGAAATTGGCTTCATTGTTCCCTTGATTTGACGCTTATTTTTGTGATATGTCGAAGATTCCGCGTCTTCGTAAATTAGACTTAATCATAAGTGACGTCTTACATTGTCAGATGTACTAATTTTATGAATACTAGCAGTACCTTTAATACCTTCTTCGCTATTCGTTGGTATCGCGTTTAAGAGCCATAACTAAAGAAAAAAACACCTTAAGGGCCGGCGCTCACTGACGGCGTGGCACAGCATGGCACGGCAGGTTGTGTAGTGGCATCCCGCGGCGTGCTGCGGCATCCCGCGGCGTTCCGTGGCATGCCGTGGCATCCTGCTGAAAGCCCAGCCACTCTGGCATCCATCAGTTTTGCTCCGCGCGTATTCGAAGTTGGTTATAAGTTGGTTGTGTCGCATAGAGAACATTTGTTGTGTCGTTATGGTTGACTGGGATTTAGTATTAATAGCACTTCTAGCTGAAGATGAAGAGAGACAAATAAGAACTGCAAATTTGACGAAAAGACAATTCTGGGTGCATAATTTATGGAGAACAAGATCTACAAATGGTGAATTCAGCAACTTGTTTAATGATTTGAGATACGACTTGCGAAAGTTCTATGATTATTACAGAATGGACTATGAAAAATTTGAAAAGTTAAGTTATTTGCTAAAATCGCATATAAAGAAAATTAAAACTAATTTTCGATCGCCTATACCTGTTACAGAGAGATTGTCTGTATGTTTAAGGTAAGTGCATATTACATCACAATGATTCATATACCTACTAACACGTACATATACATACAGCTTCCCAGCTTGCTTGTTCTAGCTATTATATATTACAATCTAAGTTATGGTATGTATGGTAAATCCCATTTCTAGTACAAACTCGTTTTCCTTATGTAAAATAGTTTTATTTTACTAATTTTTAGAAACAAACAGTTTTAGCGGAATAACTTTACATATTTTTGAGCGGCGGGTGACACGACGGAGCGTTTACTATCAATATTAAATTAAAAGTCTTGATATATTTAGTAATTATTTATTTTTATAATCAGCTATCTACCACAACTGCTACATGGTGGCACTTGACCATCAATCCAGTTGTACCTATAGTACAGTATGACAAAAAGTGAAAGTATTATAATTTTTTTAGTTTTCATAGTCCGGCAATTCAGTATTGGAGTTATTGTCATATATATCATTATTATTATGACGTCTGGATATAGGAGTAGGTATGTATTCTATATGTGTAGTACCATAGTTTGGTTCGGTGTTATATTGTTGTTCGGGCTTATTAAATGAAGAAAAATTGTGTAAAGAATTTGTTCTTTCGATTATTGTATTATGGGTTCTGGCAACAGAAGTTGGTGCGTATTGCTGAGATGAATGAAATTCATTTGAAATATCGAATCCTGAACTTGATGTTGAAGGACGACTTCGCTGCACAACTGAAGCTAACTCCACATTTTCCAAATGCTTTATTTCAGCATCAGTAACAATACGTAAAACATCGCGTTTTATTTCAGTTTGTAATTTTGGTGACAACGTCTTCGCTGTTGCCGCCATTGCCTGAAAAAATATCTCCATAGGATGTTGTTCCTTCTTTTGGTTTTCAATATATTTTTTTAATATTTCTGCTGTCGTTTCCGTATGCTGTGCTTCCAATGACATGTATGATCGCTGACGAACATGTCTAGCTGGTCTAGAATCTGATGCATGTGATGAAAACGACATTTGAGATACAGGCGATTGTGCTTCAGGAAAAGGAACAGTTAATGCTGTTTCGGGAGGTTCTGTATTTTCGATATGCTGCGTATCTTCGGAAAGCTGTGTATCTTCGGAAGAAGAGTCTAAATTTGAGAGTTGAGGTCTATCTTGAAAAAACTTTTGCAGGAATTCAAGTTCCTTTTCAAATTTAATTGGTCGCTTCTTTTTGGCAGCGTCACCGCTTTTGTACGCCCTGTTTTTTAAGGCTTTTCTATAATTGTTACGAAGGCAGCTCCACGCCTTCTGGCATTCTGCATCTGTAACAAGAATTAAGTATTTCAAATAACACATGCTTTTAAGTCGTCGACTAATGTTTTTTTTTTTGTTTTGTTACAGGTATTTAATTACAGGAGCTTCTTTTAAGTCTTTAGCTTTTAGCTATCGTATGGGATTCACTACTGTGCGTAATATAGTCCACGAAACCTGTCAAGCAATATTTACTGTATTAAGGTCTACTGCATTGCCGAAACCTACGAGCCAACAATGGCAGTCAATTGCAACCGACTTTGATAAATTTTGGAATTTTCCTAACTGCATTGGTGCCATAGATGGTAAGCATTTCAAGATTAGAGCTCCTAATAACAGTGGAAGTATGTATATCAACTACAAGAAGTTCTTTAGCATCGTTTTATTAGCCGTCGTGGATGCAAAATACAAATTTGTGATTGTAGATGTCGGAGCATATGGTCGAAATAGCGATGGCTGTATACTTCAAAGCTCTAAATTTGGTTCGAAACTACGTAATGGTTTTTTATGCATACCACCGGAAAAGGCTTTACCACATTCAACTCAAAAATTACCCCACGTATTTGTCGCCGATGAAGCCTTTCCACTAACAGAAAATATTATGAGACCATACCCCTCACATCTTTTAAATGATGAAAAAAAAAGGATATTCAATTATCGCTTAAGTAGAGCACGGCGTATTGTAGAAAATGCTTTCGGAATGTTACAAGAAAGATTTGAATTATTTCAAAAAGGTATAAAAGTTCAACCAAAGTACATTAACAACATTATACTAGCAAGCACGTGTTTGCATAACTTTATCGTTGATGGTCATTCTATGGACGCCCTTAGCTCTAATACTAATAATGCAATCGATAGAACCAATGATTCAGTTTTTAACAATCTGGATGGGATGGTTGTAAGAGATTGTTTCACGGAATATTTTTCTAATGTTGGTAACGTGTACTGGCAAAATGAAATTGTTAATAGATGTTAGTTTCTATTTCTGTCAATAAATAAGTAAAAAATAACTTACGGGTTTTATTCATTTCTTCTGCAATTTTCTGCCATGCGTTTCTTTTCATATGTTGATCCATGTAGAAACGGGAGGAGACATTGTAAATACACTCATGCGAACGAACCAGATTAATCAGTTTCTCTTCATCCATTTTTCCGTATTTTACGTGAAAGTAATATTACTATATCGCGTACGCACGTGCTAATCACTTGCCGCGCTCAGTCAGTGTGAGAGACAAAAAATCGCGCGCGCCAGTGCGTTTTGTCCCTCCCTTGCCCCCGCGCACCGACCGGACTGCGCCCCACCGAAATGCTGCATAAGTTTCAACCTTATTTCAACTAGCTAGCAATCATAATTCCTCGACCTCAAAGTGACCCATACGTCTCGCGGGTTGCAATGGCGCGCCGGGGCATCCCGTGGAATGAAACAGCATGACACGTCATGCCGTTGCATCCTGTGGCGTGTCGCATCATGCCGCAGCATCCTGCGGCACGTCACGGCATCGTGGTATCAAAATAAAGTAACATAATTTCTAAACTCATTGGAATAAGATTCAAAATAACTTAATTAGTATTAAAATCCTTTGCCATGACTCACCGTGCCGTGCCGGCAGTGGGCGCCGGCCCTAATACTCCTTGCCTCCGACAGCACTGATGTGTAATTTTTTGGAGTTATTATGCAACCTGGGGTTCAAAATAGTCATCTGCTAAAATCCCAAGTGTTGGTTTTATTTGCCTATTACATTATATGGGATGATGATAGGTCAGCATATTGGGTTGGGTGGGTAATTATAAATCAGATCATCGTTCATCAGACTTCTCATAAGGTAAGTTTGTCTACTTAGATTAATAGTTTATGATAAAATTAATCATATGTGCTATTCCAGCGCCTCATCTATCTGCATACTAAATTTAATCAAAAACTGTTTAGACGTTTGTACGTCAAGAAGTGACAAACATACAAACACGCCACTCACAAACTCTCGCCTGTATAATATTAGTGTGAAGAGACCAGACCTTGCTTTTTAAATTATTACTGAATCAGCCCTAATTATTAATGTTTTTTCTTGTTGGATCTGGTGTGTGTTATGCAAATGAATGTATGAGACAACGTTTGATAATATTGTTTTTACCCAATTGAAATTCATTACAGTCACACAATGTCTTAGCTTCCCGTATTTCCCTGAACACCTTCACAAAGAGAGGGACTTAGTAAGGTCTCTTTTGATTGCTTGTAACTCATACTATACGTGTTACATGTTACAATTCGGTATGTAAAGTTTTTTTTTGGTATTTTTTTTATATTTTTATTTCGTAGATTAGGTCATTATAAGAAACTAATTTCAATATTTTTGTTTTATATTCAGTAGTTATTTTATAATATTTTTTTGAAAATTTGAATCCTATGACGTCACTTTTTTGCACAAATATGTAGTTGCGTTGAGGAGCCAAGAAAAGCACGCGAGTATAAAAAAAGAAACTAGAACACTTGACAGTGACACCTACTAATTCGTAAGTCTCTATTCAATCAAAACAAAAGTGCAAAAAAGTGACGTCATTTAGAGGTCAATGAAAGTCGAATTATTTCATCGTTTTTTGTTAAAATAAATGGCATCTTATCGTTTTAAACGGTCAGAGTAGAAAAATAAGGGTTTGTAACATAAAATCTCGAAATGGTTTCGGAATTGGCATAGGTTAATTTTTTTTAGCATACCGAATTCTGTCAAGTTTCGAGTTACTTCCATTATGTATGCAATACGATAGGACTCCATTTTTGATCAAGGTGTTTTTTAATGCAAGTAACTGACGAGACGGTCAAGTTGTGCGCCTGATGTTAAGCTCTACGTTTGCCCATTACAGTTGCAGTGACACCCAGAGCTAACAATTTTTATCAAAGGGTGGAGGTTTGGTTTTTATACTGGCAATACTGTTTCTACAGACTGTCAATTTGACAGTTGATTTGTTGTCAGCTGTGCGATTGTGTAATTATTCGTCGACGAGCTCGTCGTCGAGCTCACCGGTGTCAAATACTTTATGAGATATCGCCCTTGTACATAAGGTTGCTTTTCCTAGAGTTCTTGTCATCTCGTCATTTGTTTCACGGATGTTGTCAAAGATGCAACGATGATTGCTCTTAGAGAATCGCACGGCTGTACGTTTTGCCTTTTAATCATCCTTTATGGGCAGGTGGAATCATTGCCCCATTATTTTTAAAACGATGCCGATTATAATTATGCTTGTAACTGGAGCTATGGCGAGGGCTATGCTCGGGGTATCTCTACGTGATCGAATCAGAAATGAGGAGATCCGTAGAAGAACGAAAGTCGCCGACATAGCCCAGAAGATTAGCCAGTTGAAGTAGCAGTGGGCAGGGCACATAGCACGCAGAACAGATGGCCGATGGGGCCGAAAGGTTCTGGAGTGGAGACCACGGACTGGCAAGCGCAGCATAGGTCGTCCACTGACACGGTGGACAGACGACCTGATGAAGGTCGCAGGACGACGTTGGATGCAGGCCGCTTCCCACCGGTCCTTTTGGAAAATCATGGGGGAGGACTATGTTCAGCAGTGGACGTCCTACGGCTGAGATGATGATGATGATGATGTAACTGGAGTACGCTACAGAAACATGATTGTTGACTTCTTCGTACCTCAGTTGAATGGCATTGATGAGACACAGCTTTAGTTTCTGCAAGATGGGGCAGCATGCTACACAGCATGCGGCACTACCAAAATTGTTTTTTAATGCACCTGTGAACTAGCCTCCACAATCGTGTGATCACACACCTTTAGATATCTTTCATTAGAGGTATGCGTCTATGCTGATACAATAGACATGTTGTAAAATTTGGAAGTCTAAATTCGCCGTGTTATTGCTGATATACGACCCCAGATGCTCGATAAAGTAAAGTCAAATAAAAGACTTCACGATTGGGCTTCATTCGATCTAGCCGTGGCGCTTTTATGCCCGAATTCATATTTAAACAATAATGGCATAAAATTGCATTTCAAATAAAACCAATATCATACAAATTGCCATTATTTTAGTTAGTTTTATTTCATTTTGAATGTGTATTTAAACAAGTACAATTTGAAAAATTTGAAACCGACTTCCATCGGTTCAGTTATTCGAGTGTAACTCAAAAACGACTTACTGAATTTGATGAAATTAAAATGAGACCACACGAGAAGCTTTCAAACAAAATGTTTTCTTAATTTTTTGATTTTTTAAGGTTCGGCTCACCCAGTCATAGGCACTGCCTTATATACAGTATTGTTTAATTATTAATTATGCGCAATTAAATTAAGTAGCGACTTAATAATTTTGCCTTTGATGTTGACAAATGATTCCGTTGCTAATATTGCGTACAGGAAGCCAAGGATTTACTCGATATTAACATATTTTCGCATCATAAATAGTACCTTCATTAATTTTTAAGTTATAGAAATAATATAATTTTTATTTCGAGATACTTCTAAGAAAATTTTCGTAATGATTCTTGGTAGCAAGATGGCGTGGTGTACAGTTGATGTCAGTTGATGATAGAAGTTATAAGAAATTTGTAACGGAAATTTGTAAACGAAAACGGAAAAAACTGTTAAAAAATATATATCGTCTGGTTCCAGGATTGTTAGTAATGTGCTGACTACCTATCTAACAGGATAGTCTCCATAGTCTAGTCAGATAGATAGTCAGCACACTACTACATTTTTTAACGAAGAGTAATTATTTCTGGTTACCACCGCCCCGGAAAGAGCACGGTAGTTATGTGGGAGTATCTGCCAGAAGGGCAGCATACCCACCAAACCTCTGCAGTGTTCGGTCACTGCCGCTTTTGGCGGGAACACGCGAAAGCTTTCGCACACGGCTTTGCGAACCCGCCGCGGCTGTCCGTTGCCGGACCCCTCTCTTGCAGCACGCTAGAACACTTGGCGTGCCGCAACCACATCGGGGGACCAAACCCGCCGCCGCAATGGACGGCAGACTTCCCCGAGTCTGGGCACCCGAGGTCCCCCTACGATGGGTCAGGTTAGTAGGCCTACCATCTGCTACTTCGGTCGCAGAGTATAGGTACAGCGGCGCCTCTCAATACCGACAGTCCTCTTCCCTTGCGAACCCACGGCGTCTGGCATCTAACGGTGGCGGACCCATCAAGGCCGCAGAAGGCAGGGGGAGGCGGCTCACCGTAATACCGGCACTCCTGTCCCACCGTGGTCTCCAACACTCAGCCGCAATGCAACACCGCAGCCCGAAAAAAGATTTATGAATGAAACGCACGTAAATTTCCGTCAATTGTACGCAAAGGGTTAGGCCGGTTTAGTAAAGTTCCGATCTACGCTAAAATGTATTGCTATTAGCAATCCCATAGTATTATCCTTACCAAGGATGATACTAAGTCTTCAAGATAGAATATCTGGTACTTACAAGCAGATCATTCTACAAGGCAGACTTTACCGTAGAGTCAATCATCAACTAGTAAAACATATTTTCAGAGTTTGTGTTAGTAGTAAATACTATTAGTAACAAACAGATTTCTCTGAAGACATTTAGCACCTGGCGCTGTGCCAAAAATCATTAATGAGTTTCGCTATGAAGTTTAATTTAACTGGCAACTGGCGTTGTTTCTGCAAGCAGCTGGCTAGCTTACTTATTGTTTGTAGAACAATCTGTGATATTCTAATTTTTAACCGACTCCAAAAAAGGAGAAGGTAATAGGTTCGATGGTATGTATAATTTTGTATATTTTCACCGCTTTCTCGTCCATTTGTGGAATGAAGCTAAAAAATATTTTTTATTTTGGTAGTGTATACTTCCAAGGATGAGAACACCCATTTAAATAACATCAAATTCGGTCAAGGAGGTTTTGAGTTACACTCCAATAACTGAAAAGTGTTACGTCTATCTTGATGATATCATCATTGAGGGTGAATGACGTAAAAAGCAAAGGGATACAAAAAAAATTGAAAAAAATATGTTTAACGGTACCATGATATTTCAGAAGTAGGTACCTATTATCACAATATTGTGCGCATGTACCGACTTCGACATGTTATTTCACACTGTTTGGTGTTGAAGTCGGTTCCATTTTTTGCTAAAACTTTTTAAATATTAAGAAGAACTACTTACTACTAAGAACGCTTTTATATTTATTTTATTTTTTGCACTTAGTATGTTCACCTCCATGGAACATAGCTGTGCCACTTCATGTTATATGTTTAAATACTTTTAGATTGGACTACCTCACACTAATTTTGACGTTTCTGTGTATTGCCATTTTACGATAGAGCAAGTTTTATGTAAGTATGGCCTTCCTTATTTGTTATTTTATGTTTGTTTATCTATTTTTTAGGAAATCCACTTAACGGCACATATTCTGTCAAAAATTGCCGTCTATGTGTCAAGATTCGTAAACACAGCCCTTTTTAGTAAGACAGACAATCATGTTATCCAGCTAGGCTTATGGGGGATCCCTATAATCTATCTATCCACAGTTTTCCTTACTACCGATAGAAATGTGACATAACGTCCATACAAATAGTGTCAAATATCTATCTCTAGTAAGGTAAACCGGCGATAGATAGATTATTGGGACCGGCCATTAGTGATGGGGTACCAAAGTGTCGTATCGAGCTCTGAGAAGTGGGTTAGTGTCTAAATCCCGAATATCAAATAATAGATTTTTAACGTCTACACAGACCATGATTTTCTGAAAAACACGTAAATAATAAAAAGTCCTAAAACGAATGCCAAATTTATATATCACTTTCGTAAGTGACTGCCCTTGTACTTTTCATCAGCCGCTTTTGTTTCAGCACAAAGGGCTACAATCCGAACCGCAGACAGATGAGAGGGGGTCCTAAGTATAGACTCTTACAATATATCAAGCTTTACATGGCAATGGTAGAATAACATACCTTTTTTTATGTGAAAAACGGTATTCACTCACGTAAAAAAGTCAGATCTTTCTGACTATAGTTTCAACCACATCCGCCTCGCACTGATGTTGCAACTATGATTGTGGTTGTGGAGACGCAACCGCAAGCGTTCTGCACTCCTTGAAAAAGACCACCGGATGTGGTTGAAACTATAGTTCTTAGTTACTAAAGATCTGACTTATTTACGTGAGTAAATACCGTTTTTCATATTAAAAATGTGTACAAACCACGTTAGTTTTCATAATTAATGTTTCATAACATTTTTCAGCGGAAGTTTCACTAAATATTTTTTAATATCGTTTTTTGCTATTTAATATGTTGGGTTTGGTCCATTTTAATAAAAACGGAGAGCGTTGGTCTAGACTAGAAACATAATTATATCTTCCAAACTCAGTCTTTCCTTTATGGTGGGTTGTCTGTATTTCGATAACAGTACGCGCATGTAAAAGACTATTATTGTACCGTTGGTTTCACGAAGGCTGCTGGTCTGACTAGTTTCTTGTCCCGCTACCTATCGGGTTAGGAGAGCCTTAGGATTGTTGTCTTGTTGTACAATATACAGTAACAGTCAGATATACACTGTCCACAAACACTTGTCTTCTTTCTGTTCATATAAATGAATGTCATGGTAGATCAGCCGTGCGATTCTCTAAGAGCAAACACCATTGCATCTTTGACAACATCCGTGAAACAAATGACGAGATGACAAGAAAAGTTGGAAAAACTACCTTGTGTACAAGGGCGATATCTCATCTCATCAAGTATTTGACATCGATGAGCTCGTCGACGAGCGCATCGACGAATCGTTAGAGATTCACACGGCAGGGACAGGATCTTTCATACTAAAGAATGTTCGCAACTCTAGCTATCGTAGCGGAAAGCTACGACGTAGTCAGTAGCGAATAGTTACGTCGTAGTCCGTAGCGTACAGCTACGCAGTAACTTATAACGTAGTTTTGTAACTGTACTACGGCCTATAACGAAGCTATCTGCTGTGTCTATGCCGAATCACCCGTTCATAGTAATGTGTCATACTTCCTAGTTTTATTTTCTCTTTTCCAGACTACTTGAGCACTATCACCTGTGTGTTACAGCTCATGTAGTCGTATGTAGTGAGCGTACGCAAATAAGCGGTACGAAATTATTAAAATGATTTAAATTTAATATGTAGATACGTATAAGTTCATTTGACTGATTTAGTTTCCTTTTACGTTTTTGTAACAAAAAATTGAATGTGATGAATATGTACAAGCCATAATAAAATTATTATAACTTTTAGAGTACTATTATATCACTATAGTTTCAGTAAGTACTGGATTTTTAATGCTATTAATTTTTATTTATAAAATAGTGACTGCCTGCGACTTTATTCGCGTAGTATGCTCGGCCTTCGTCCTTGCCATTACCTCCCGTCTTTTCTTAATTGTTTTTATTGTAAGAACCTTCTGCAAAGTATTCGATTTAAAAAAAATTTAGGATGAATGGAATCGGTAAAGCCGATCTCAAGTTATAGCGTGACCAGGAGAAATAGGGGTTCATTTTTATATACTTTCTACCGAATACCCGCGAATTCGTACGCGTAGTGGACTCGGCCTTCGGCCTTGCCATAACTTTCCATATTTTCTTGGTTTTTCTTTCATAACAACCTTCTCCTAACAATAATTAACACAACAAAAAATAATTAGCGATGTTGTTTTATCCGTTCTTAGGTTATAGGGTCACCAAGAAAAATCGGGGTTCATTTTTATATAATAGACTAGCGACTGCTCGCGACTTCGTTCGCATAGTAAGCTCGGTCTTCAGCTTTGCCATAGCATTCCATCTTTTCTTATTTTTTTATGTCGGAACTTTCTAGGAAGTATTAGCAAACATTAAAAAAAGATAAATGAAATCAGTAAAGCCGTTCTCAAGTTATAGCGTGACCAGCAGAAATAGGGTTCATTTTTATATATAAGATTAAATATGTATATATATATTGATATAAACAATAATTTACATTATTTAGAAACTATAACGGATGTATTTCTTCACAACTAAATGAACTGCACTGCGCCTCTCATCCTGAGATATAAAGTTGTTAAGTCTCATGGGCTTGTAATTTTACCGGCACTCATATCGTAACTCAATAATGCTCCATTACTTTTTCGTGGTAGAAGACACTGGTGGCAGTACTTCTCTAGACAAACTTATTTACAAACAGTTCTAATGCTACTCGAACATTATTAAACAAATAATTTTAGAAAGAGTGGCACAAGAATGAAGAGGCCTACCATAACTGGTAAATGTAACTTATCTCTTATTATCTAAGTATCTATTTACTTTTTACGCTACATTTTATTACGTCGAGCTACAAATTGGACGTCTAATTTACAGTCTCGAGTAATTTGTCATTAAAACTTTATGGCATCTTAAAAATTCTCTTCATTCAGTGTAATGAAGTCTGTTTTACTGTTATTGAACGCGGCAGTTGTATTTCAAATAAAAAGGCTCATCATAACATGTTTATAAAGCCGAGAGTACAATGGCGATCTCTTCCAAACAACATGGATCGCTCTTAGCGATAAGATCGCCCATTGTGACACTAAACTTTAAGTTTTTCATTGTTGAATAATGTTTTCTACCGACTTCCAGAAAAAGGAGGAGGTACTCAATTAGACTGCATTTTTTATGTTTGTTTCCTCATAACTTTCGACTGGATGAACCGACTCTCAAAACTATTTTTTTTGTTTGAAAGCTGGTTCTTTCCGTGTGGTCCAATTTAAATTTCATTAAATTCGGTCTGGTAGTTTTTGAGATACATTCCAATAACTGAATAGAACGGAAGACGGTATTTAATTTTTCAAACTGTACTTGTTCAATTATATTATCCTATTCCTTTGTTTGTTATACTATTTTATGAGGTGTTGCAATAAACAGTTTATCTACTACAGTTTACTAGTTCATCATCTCAGCCTCGGAACGTTCACTACTGAACCAACCTATGACCTATAAAACCCCCCATACATATGCCTCCACCGTAGTGGTAGTAGGCATAAAAGAAATCCACGAAGATAAGTAAAGTAAAACCTCTTTTCATAGGACTTCAAAAAAAGAGGATGTTCTTAATATGACAGTGTTTTTTATATGTGGTCTTTAGAATTTTTCCTAAGTGAACCGATTTTGATGACTTTTATTATTTGAAAGTTGGCGTTTCTCATCATACATGAATATCTTCTTATGTTGTCCCATTCAATATACCAGTAATGTTTTTATTATAATATATATATATATATAAGGTAATTTATTGATTCAGGCGTTACTTCAGGCGGAAACCCATTATTAAAAACGATATTAAAAGAAATATTTAGTGACACTTCCGCTATAAACAATGCTTATGGCCGAGTTGCGGTATGAACCACCCTCCCTCCCGCACAAACTGCAAACAGGAAGTATACAGAATAAACCACACACAAAACAACCCAATCAACCAAACATGATCGACACGTGTTTCGCCTCTACACGAGGCATCCTCAGGAGATGTTGACACGTCGAGTGCTAGACCAACAGTGAGCATTGTTTATGTGTCACTAAATATTTCTTCTAATATCGTTTTTGACTGGCCCTAAGCTTACGTGTTAAGGTATTCGTAGCCCCATAAGCGCACAAAAACTTTTAATTGCCATCCAAAAACAGATTGTCTTACTGGTCTTGTGTATTCAATGTGATGACTTATTACATAATGACCCCGTTTTAGGTATAGCAACATTGTATGGAGCGGCCCGATCTGTTTTATAGTGACTGGTTAATTAGATACTGGTTCATATTATAATACGAGTAACATTTGTCAACCAATATTCTGAAATTTTTGGTGAAGGTACAATAGTTTTTTTTTCAAGCTTCAAGACGTCCGATACTTTTTTGTATATTTTAACTGTCATTGCATGGGGACCACTGACTCTTTCGAAATATGCCGGGTATCTTTAAACTAATTAAAAAAAAACTTTAACACGAAATCCATAAAATTACCGATCAAACCATTAATTATTCTGAATGAGCCTAAAATATGGTTTATGAAATTCAATATTTGGCCAGTGTTCTAGGAGCTCTTCCACACACCGGTGATTTATAGACGGTGTTTTTGTTTTGTAAAATTAATTGTAAATATTATATTTTTAATGTTAAACTTTGTAAAAATCTTAAAATAAGTCACCTGAATTTGGTAGGTTGAGGAGGGGAGTATTACACAGTGGCAGACTCCTCAGGCTCAGGATTCAGGCCACTGGTGTTAAGATACAACCCTTAAACTTTGACAATATATGTGTTAGATATATCCTATTTTAAAATAAAAAAATATGTGATATCTGGAGATATCTACATATATATATAGTCTTCACCTTAAATAGAGACAATAAGAAAAGTGTTACTGGACACATTCTTACGTATAGTGAATATAGCCTTAAAAGGCTAATAAGTTATTGTATTCTATCCTAAACTGCTATATTCACTATACGTAAGAATGTGTCCAGTAACACTTTTCTTATTGTCTCTATTTAAGGTGAAGACACTATGTTCATGTTTTCTTTGAAGCAGTACTTACATAAACTACATATATGATATAATATATGTAGATATATACAATAAACTTTTCACACAAAAATATCCGCATCCTTGCATTACATTACAAACAATTATAAGATACAAACTAGAAAATATTATTCATATTAAACTGTTCTAGTTGTAATTTTTATTCCTTTCCAGTACGACCTTTTCAGATAGGTGTCTCAGTAAATAGTAGCAGTTTCCCATGTATTCGTATAGTAGCCCATGTACTCGTAAGATTATTAATTGATATGGAAATATATATAAAAGCACTCGAACCCTTATTACTTTAATACTTCAAAATAAAAGCCTACGTTACTCCTTTTAACATCAGCTATCTGCCAGTGAAAGCCCCTTGAAAATCGGTCCAGCCGTCAGCCGGAAGAAACAGAGAAGCAAAAAAATATTATTACCGTATAGTATATAATATCTACAACCCGGTCAGAATATCTGTGCACCTCGCTGGAATGTGGCGCCTCTCCCGCTTCCCCTGTCACCTCTCCGCGCACTCCCCGGTGCGACAGTACGGTTAGCATCTTCGTTGCCGATACACGTCCCGATAATTTTGATATTTTCGCTTTGTTGTTGTTTTGTTTTTTAATATTTATTGTTAAATTTAGACTGTTTACTGTTAAGTCCACATTTCTCGAAAAAACTTTTTTTCACACCGTACCCAGACCGCCGATATGACGTCACGAGGTCAGGTGCACAGATATTGTGACCGGGTTGTAAAAGGTATTCATATTTATTTTTTCAGATTCATTTAATAAAAAAGGTGTTATATTTTGACGAATAATAAACAACTACACAAACTCTTCAAATTTATTTATTTTTTAATGTAGGTACAAACCAAAGACTTATAAGTAAACTAGCTGACCCGCCAGCGGTCCTCGGTCGGAACCTATGACCTCGAGGTCATAGGTTCAATCCCCGGGTTATACAGTTATTGGGTTTTTCTGAGAAAGAAAGATTTTCTCAATAGCAGTCCGAAGACTGGAACAGTGCCCCGTAGATGGTAATAGACCCGCCCCCTGTAACATGATCACATGACCAAAAACATATATGGCGAAACGTAGGCGTTGAAAACACCGCTGCTTACCCCTTCGAGGATTGTATAGGCAAAAGTATTTGTAATGTTGTGTTTAAAAATAACATGTAAGTATCGCGAATGGCGATTCACTCAAGACAGTTAGACTGATGTTTCACCTCCGTGATGATGGCGGAATCGCTCGACTACAGTCGGCTGAACAACTAATATAGATGACATGCCGACTCTATCGCCGAGCACGTCTAGTGTATCGAGCTGTCAAATTATTGCGTGCTTTTGACTACGCTATCAGAAACTGACACATCGTTGACAGAACTCTATTGACAGAAAATAAGTCATCATTACGATTTAGACGTAAGCGGAGATCTTGTTATTTTGTCTATGCTGTGCTCAAGAATATTAGGCTTTTTCACCCACATTGTGATGTTTATGATGATGATGATGAAAAGTAGCGTATGTGCTATTCCAGACTATAATCCATCTCTGTGCCAAATTTCAACCAGATCCGTGCAGCCGTTCTGCTGAGCATGGAGATTAACACGCTCGGCAGGGAGAGATCTCCGCCTATTTCCGCTGAAAGCGTGTGCCGCTGCGGGCTCCATGCCGCACACACTTCCAGCGTGTGATGTGCCGTATCCTCTGGCGCACCACACTCATGGCAGGTTGGTGTCGCCTCCCGTCTCGCAATTTGGTGCACGTACTTTCCGAAGCATCCATGTCCGGAGAGTACCTGCACCGATATTACATAACCTGCTAGAACCTAACCTAACCTTCGAAGACATTTTAGAAACGAGCTATATCTAAAATAACGACACAAATCCCTTCTCACAGTAATTTGTTTTTACCAAAAATGTCAAATATTGCCATTTGTGACGTCACACTTCTGCTGTCTATAACAATATCTAAACTAATATTAAAGAGGCAAGTCAAAGTCAAAGTAAATCAAATGTATGGATGTATGGATGTATGGATCTTTGTTACACTTTCACGCACAAACGGCTGGGGCAATTTTGATGAAATTCAGCTTGGAGGTAGATGAGGCGCTGGATTAACACACAGGATACTTTTCATCATCATCATCATCATCCATCACCACGCAGATGAAAAAGCGTAATATGCTTGGGCACAGCATAGACAAAATAATAAGATCTCTGCCTACGTCAAGATGACATTTCTGTCAAAGTTTGTGTCAGTTTCTGATAGCTTAGTCGAAAGCCAAGTCGATTTGACAGCTCGATACACTAGACGTGCTCGGCGACCGTCAAGGGTGATGAAATGTGATCACAGTTCTTTTCCAAGGTGATTAATTTTATACTTGTTAATTTTTACTGACTGATGTACTAAGTATTTAAATTTACTCATATATTATAGCAATTGCGTTTGACCATGTACATATTTTATGACATTATGGTATAAAGATAGATATGCACTTGCAGAAATAATAAGCTACTCGAAGTACTAAACCTGCGCAGACGTAGTCGCGGGCACCAGCTAGTACAAAATAAAACAGACATACTAACATAGCAAGTAAAATTAAACCTTGTAATTAATGACAGAATGCCACACTAATGAGATTGTGAGTATTAAAAATGCTGTTTCGCTTTCGATTTGAGCCATCAATCCGTCCCAGGCAGGACGAACGAAACGACCTAAGGTAAGTCACAGTTTAACGAGAAGGGGAACTATGGATAAATATCAAGGAATATGAGCGAGAGAGACAAACAATCGGAAGTTTCAAGTTCCAGCATTTAACCCCTCAGCACACAACGAAATTGTTTTGTATTAACGACATCTTTACTTTTTCGTAAGTATTTCGTGTTGAGCTTTATGTAAATTTAAATTATTTATAGGTAGATAACTTGCATTGCAGGTGTCACTGTGGTACAGATACCTGATAATTTAAATAATTTTAAAACAATGATTTTATTAATGTATTTTAATAATTCCTATGTGCGTAGTTTCAATATTGCAGAGATCCAAAAGGGGGTGCAAACACGTTTGCGGTTACGTCTCGCCTTTTTTTTTTTTTTTTTTTTGGGGGGGGGGAAATGCTGTGCACTTCCCTTCCGCCACGGGGGTGACGGAAGGGGGCGTGTGGGGCTCAGACCCACTAAAACCCCCCCGTGAGCAGTCCTCCGCCAAGGTGGGGCGAGACAGGGTCGCGCTGGCAATCACCATCTCGCCCCAGCGGTAGGCCCGGATTGATCTTAACCGTGCCTCAGCGCCTGTGAAGGGATGACCTTGCTCACCAAGGTCACCCCCTAGACGTGTAGAGCCGTGCAAGCCGACGAAGAGTCCCCCGACTCATCGCCAGTGACCCCACTACGGGGGAGGGAGGAGACGTGCGAACCGTCTCCTCCGTTCTCCTGGTCGTCTGCGCCGGAGTGGATCAGCTCGGACATCGTTCTCCCTGATCCGCTCCGCAGCCTCCTTCTGCGCCATCACCGCTTCGCAGAAGGTGGCCACCGCCTGCCACGATCTCTCGATGCCGAGCATGGAAATTACCACGCTCGGCAGGGAGAGATCTCCGCCTATTTCCGCTGAAAGCGTGTGCCGCTGCGGGCCCCATGCAGCACACACTTCCAGCGTGTGTTGCGCTGTATCTTCCGGCGCCCCACACTCGTGGCAGGCTGGGGTCGCCTCCCGTCTCGCGATTTGGTGCACGTACTTTCCGAAACATCCGTGTCCGGAAAGCACCTGCACCAATCGGAAGGTCAGCGAACCGTATCGCCGCCTCACCCACCTCTGGAGGACTGGGCGGATGGCCTCCACCGTCCACTGCCCAGAGACTGGTGGAGCCAGGTCCTCCGTCCACCGCCGCAACAAGGCGTCTCGCGCCTGCCACCGCATACGTGTGACCTCCTCCCACGCTGGAGCGTCTCCACGGGATCTCCTCGCCGCCACGAAGTGATACACTTCGGCGAGGATCTCCGCTTGGAGCTCCCAGGGGGGATCACCGGCCAGCACGCACGCTGCCGTCCAGGACACCGTCCGGTACCCGCGTATCGCTCTCGTCGCGATGACCCGCTGCGGACGACGCAGCAGAGTCTTATTGTCACGACTGAGAGCGTCCACCCAGACCGGTGCCCCGTAAAGAGCCATACTCCGGACCACTCCGGAGTATAGCCGGCGGCAATTAGCACTCGGGCCACCCACGTTGGGCAGGAGCCTTCCCAAGGCAGCTGCGGCCCCACGACTCTTGGGGCCAGTTGGGCGAAGTGGGCCCTAAAAGCCCACCTCCCGTCCAGGACAAGGCCCAGATATTTCATTTGGGCCCCAACCGGTATCTGGACATCACCCAGATTCACCTGCGTACCTGGACGGGCTCCCCCACGAGGCCCATGAAACAGTAGGGCCTCGGTTTTGGAGAGGGCAACTTCCAGACCCAGAGTGCGAATGCGGTCAATAACGAGGGTTGTGCCCACCGTGGCCACGGCCGTGGCCGTGCACCCGGTCCAGATGGGATTCCAGGTCAGATTCTCAGGATCGCCCTGAAGGAAATGGGAGACCGGCTTCGAGTCCTGTTTGACGCGTGCCTCACGTCAGGGCGGTTCCCGAAGCTGTGGAAGGATGGTAGATTGTGCCTTTTACGGAAGGAGGGCCGAGCCGTTGATTTGCCATCCGGGTACAGGCCCATCGTACTGCTGGATGACACAGGAAAGCTGTTAGAGAGGGTGGTAGCCTCACGTGTCATCCGGCACCTAAAAGATCCTGGGTCTGGGCTGTCGGAGGCCCAGTTCGGGTTCAGAACAGGGCGGTCTACAATAGACGCCCTGCTCTGGCTCAAGGAGTGGACGCAGGAAGCGGTCAGCAAAGGAGATAAGGCGCTGGCAGTTTCGCTAGATATAGCCAACGCCTTCAACAGCCTCCCTCATGGAACAATTCAAGAGGCGCTCCGCTATCACGGAGTGCCCTTGTATCTGCGGAGGCTGTTGCGTGACTATCTCCAAGACCGTGAGATCCTGGTTACGTCTCGCCTAGCTCATTTGCAAGCAACCCTCGTATATTGACTTTATTTGAGTACCTACACTATTGATTTTATAACATGTTATATAATTTTACGTGGTTATTGTTAATAATGTGAATACTTGTGATTAGTCTCAATTGTACCAAAAACTGTCAGATAAATAACATTATTCTATAAAATGGAAGGGTCTTCAATTCTAAAAAGTGTAAAATAACTTGTTATAGTCGGTACCATGTGTAATATGTAATGTAAAATACCACAATATTGTGATAATAGGTACTTTGGAACTATATATATATATACGATTATGGTACCGACTTCAATACGTTGTTTCACATTTTTTGTGTGGACGACGGTTCCATCTTTTAAGGGACCTGCAAAACGTTAATACTTTAAAAAAAAAGTTAAAACAATTTATTTTTCTTCACCAAATGCAACAGGAAAGTCAGAAGCATGATACTGGTGCTATATAATCCAAGTGATGGAGAATTTTCTTTTACTTACCTGCCGCCTTATGTGTAACCCGCGTAGAATTATAGTTAATATATATGCATATCATGTACTATATTAACTCTGTTTTTTGCCGAGTGTATCGAAGTGTTGGTATAACGTATAATGTCTAAATACATACCTATATTTGTTAATTTTTCATTTTATCTAATATTTTTATTGATTTATTTTATTGCTTAGTTCTTGATTTTTCTCTTATAATTTCCACGTTGTTTTCTTTTCAGTGTATATTTTTTGTAGTAGGTAATGTACTTATTGTATTTTATATTTTAATTTTTTTTGTGTTGGTTATGAATTATTATGATCAAATTTTTTGTTTGTTACGGTCATAATATCAATATTTGTGTATCACGCTGTTGTATAGGTATAGTAAACACTCCGTGGCGTCACAAACCGGCCCCAGCGGAAGACCAGCGCTGGCTAACAACCAGTATTATGCTGAGTTGGGACCGATTTGTGACATGTAACATGTCCTGTCTATTATTTACCTATTGTTCTGTAAATTAGTTTTAGTGCAACGTTACAGTCACAAATAAATATTTTTTCTTTCTTTCTTTCTTTCTTTTGATTTTTTTGTCGTTCATTTTTCGTTCAAGGCTGCTCCTGGATCGATACCTACTTTGGGCTATCGGCCAGCGTTAAATTAATTATATTATTATATAAAACACATTTTTTCTGAGTCACTGAAAACATATAATTTTTCTCACGTACGAAAAAAAAGTTATATGAGAATTATAAAAAGATACAAGAAGCTTACAATTAAAATTCATAAAAACTATCTTATAATCAAAGGTTTATTTACCTTTCTACTAAAACACTATATTGTAACTAAATATCGTATTCGAATTAACATAATAGGTATACTATATATTATACCAACAAAGTTCTTAAGATTGTAGATAGCTATTTATGTCTATTTTTAGAAAACCATTGAGGTTTTTTATCCAGTTCTCCGCCTCTGAATTGAGTTAATTCATCATATACGTCATAATGCAGCACGGAGGCTGCATATAGACAGCTTCCGCTATTTCGCAACGCGTTTCATACCACGTTATGTAAACTATGCACTTTGCTTTTACCATCCGTCAAACAACAAAGCCGGAAACTATATCTGTATTTAACAAAGTTATAGTTGTCCCTCTGTGAGGTAATTTAATATCCACTGTGGGAGTTGAACAGTGCGCCTGCGTACACTACCCCGGGGTAAAGTGTCATGGCCGGCAGTCCGCGTATCGACGCCCCAGCCCGTCGCTCGTATCCATACACCCTTCTCTAATCCGAACCATTGACTTAAACACCATAAACGATCTAGTGATACCATCCATATAGTGTTTTGTTTTAGTTCAGTGAGCATAAACTGGTTTCTGAGCAGTGTGAACCGGATTTTACTGGATATAGCCGCTGCGTTCAAGTAAGTGCGATTCTGAAAAACGTATGATAGCGTTCATTATATTTAAGATAGCACCTTCTATTAAACGATTTACATGTGTGCGTGTATTTACAAAGTAGGTTATGAATGTGTGTGTAAGATAAAAGCAACATTAACGTCCAGCAATAAACTGGAATCTACAAATGTTTATACAGCTTATTGATTTGGAAAGTTTTCGTTAAGGGGCGGAATTTTCATGGGACGCCGCACATTAATGGGATTTAATAATACCGACTCGGTATTGTTATCGACGTATTTAATTATAACCCTTCGCTCCATAGCACTCCATTATGGCTTGTAATTATTATTTTATGTAGATTACCATTTATATATACATTTTAATGTAGTTCTTTTATATTAAGATATGTGAGATATTACTTGTAGGTACTGTGTACTTTAGAATATGGGGCAGCATCCACATAAGGTCTTCAGGTCCTAAACTATACAGTGTCTGTACTATGGTAACCTGGTGACTGATATACATACTTATTTATATATACCTACACACCCAAAGAAATATTGAAAATAATAAATAGGCTTCTCAAGACGTTTCTTTGGCCAGGCTCTTGAGCAACCTATTATTTAATTAACCTCTTTTTAAAGTTTGAAATGAAAAACATACAGTATTTATTGAGGTGTCCTGATCTTACTATAGGTAGGTAGGCCATCGATTTTGTGGACATGGCTTCAAATCTTACATCAGGCTTGAGCTATCAGTGAAGATATATCGTTCTGCGGAGGTCCATAGGATAGTGGTATTCCACTTCCCTGTGGCAAGTGCTGAGGGTGGTAGCTGGCCAGGTCAGAACCCCGGGGTAACTATATAACCCTCAGCCTTGAAGAAAACTTTTCCCGAATGCTGTAGTATTTGGGCAGCTGGCCTAAAGATCTTTACTTTTACACGTTCCCCCGTATTACTTCAGGAAGCTATTTTGCTGTTTTATCGCACTCACTAAAATGATAACCTATACAACAGATCTGTATGATAAATGCAAGGTGCTCACTGTTAGGAAGCTATTCATTTATCAGAGTATAAGAAGGTATCATGCGAATACTGTTCCGTTCCTACCTGACATCAAAAAAAAGCGTTTCAAATGCCCAGTCCCTAAATACAAGTGCCTCATTGCCTGGCGACACTATAACCCCATTTGGCCCCAATGATTTATAATACTTTAAACAACAACAGAAATACATATTGGAAGCTTAATTTTTACAAACTAAAACCATTATTAATTGAATGGCTGCAGAATAAAGACTATGAACAAACGGAAAAAATGTTCGTTAAAATCCGATAACACTTCATGTTAACTACACACACTTACATAGATACACAAAATACAAGTACACACACATACAACATAATGAACGCAAACACACCCGCACGGCTAAATAATTTCGTTTATTTGGTTTTTATCTGTTATGTTAAATATTTTTTTTAAATTGTTAGAATTAGCACACTACTTACATAAGTTTTTATAGTAAATATTGTCATCCATATGAAATTGTCAAAGTAATTAGGGGACGACACTGCCTTCTGCAACACAGTAACATACTAAAGCAGTAGGCAGGGTTCCAATTAATATGTTTATATATGTATGTACAAGAAATAAACATTTTGTATTTTGTATTATTTGTTGTATATATGATAGTTACTATAATCCCGATGACGACCTAGAGAATGAAATTTAACAAGAAGAAAGGTAAAAGCACATGGAAAGGGCACCAAGACTAATTCATAAGCTACAATAATTGTAGCAAGAACATATAATATAGATGTGGGAGATCGAGGGTAGAATTCAAAAGCATAAAATAAATTCAATAATCATTTGTATTTCTAAGCAATTATATAATAACGATACAATAGCAATACTGAAGGAAACGATATCATTTGATAACTGGTGAAGACAGTTTAGAGCACCGTCGTACCGTGTCCGGGACTGGACAACTTCAGCCGTGCGATTCTCAAATGATTCTTTGACGAGCTCACCGATGTCATATACTTTATGAGATATCGCCCTTGTACATAAGGTTGCTTTTCCAACGTTTCTTGTCATCTTGTCTTTTATTCCATGGATGTTGTCAAAGATGCAACGATGTTTGCTCTTAAGGAATCGCACGGCTGATCCGTCGAGAGGCCGTTTGGCTGTTTTTATGCTAAGGCGTGTTTGTTTTTGGTGGGAGCATGCACTATAGTCAGTTGCAGGAATTTGTGAACGGAAGTCAGTGGTAAAATACAAATTAATTTAAAATAACGTATTTTCTCCCACATAGAAATAAAATATTCTCCTCTGGATATAAATAAGGGCGGGCAGAAATGCAGCCAATTTCATCTATCCAATGATTAAGCCGTCTTGAATGTAACGAATGACATATTTCCGATAAATACTTAATGATAATAATAAAAATTTCAGACAATAGCTGCACAGTTTTCAGGTCCCGAACTTGGCAGAGAATGAACTATGGTACCCTGATGACTGACATACGAGTACTTACGTGCTTCCGGGGGCACGTTAAGCCATCGCTCCCGGTTGTTTGTCTTGGGAAGATAGTCATTAGACTATATCGAAGGCCTTCAGGCGGCCTGAAAACCTTTGAAAGTTGGCCACTAGCCTATCCACAAGGCCGCACTGGGACCGCCCGCGTGGTAGATTATGACTCAACTCTTCTCTCTGAGGAGAAGGCTCAAGACCCAGCAGTGAGAACATAATAGGCTGATTATTTATAGATATACTCGTAATTAGGTACTTCTCTTCACCGCATATTCTAAACCGCTGGGTAGTAGTGTGAGTAGTGTGGTAGACCTTGAAGTACGTGGTATTTTGGGATTTTATTTTTATTTTACCGAACGGCTTTTCGTATCGCCGCAATTAACCTTTAACGGGTGAATACGGACTTTACGAATCTAGCCTTTTGTGTCTTTGTGTTGACACTTAACCGGTAATTGGATTTTATGAGTACTTTTAGAGGATTAGGTTTAGAATGTACTAAGGCAGACTTTCATAAAAAGGGAACAATTTGAAAAATTTCATACCGACTTCCTTTCTATTCAGTTATTGGAGTGTATCTAAAAACTACTGGACTGAATTTAATAAAATTTTATTAGGACCACACGGGAAGCACCAGCTTTCAAATAAAAATGAAAGAATTTTGAGAATCAGTTCACCCAGCCGAAACTTATGAGGAAACAAACATAAAAAATACAGTCGAATTGAGTACCTCTTCCTTTTTTGGAAGTCGGTAGAAAATAGATGAGAGTAGCTGACACTCCAGCAGCTTCATTTACTCCATTACAGCCTTATTAATAAACTTGGCTACATCCGAAAGAATTAAAGATATCCATCCGTCGATTTTTCGCTTTCAGTAAATGACGCGTGATAGCAAGATAACATATTTTACGCCTTATCTACATATTATGTTTCTTAAACGTTTATTAATAAAGTCCTTATAGGGTGAAGATACCAAAAATCTTTCATTACTGGATGCTAATATCATAAAAGGCATCGATCAAGGACAGCCAAAAATAATTCGGATAATATTTTTTTACTTACTGTGAAAAAAATATAAGCGTTTTAAATTTTGATACTTTGCTATGTGAATACTAACTAGGTACATATGCACATCTTCCGGTATTACTGTTACTTTTTACACGCTGTTTATAGGTACTCGCTGCACTCCGGTTTCTGCCTGCGTGTGAGCGAGCAACCACTCATTAGAGCAAGCAAAACAAAAAATAATCAAATTCAGTCAAACCGTTTTTGAGTTTTTTCTCAATCGGTATTTATATAAGACTAGGTGCTCTCCGCGGTTTTACCCGCGTGGTGATGGGTGATGATGATGATGAATCAAAATATATAGCCTATGTTACTAAGGGCGAATCTAGCTTTCCAATGGTGAAACATTTTTTTAAATCGGCACAGTAGTTTGAGTATATTCATTACAAACATACACACACACACACACACACACACGCACAAATACATTTTTTTTCTCTTTATAACATTACTGTATAAGAAAAATAGCCAACTGCAAAAAAAAAACCGTACACATAAAATTCAATCACCGGTAAAGCGACAGGACAGAGCGACAAAACGGGCGACTTTAAACGAATCCGTACATTCCCGGACCGGACCGCCGGACGTTAATCGCTGGATGTGCTAAGCTGCGGGATCAAATAAAACGCAAACATTGAATGCACGTACATACCTTACTGAAGATTTCGATTTTTGTTTAGCTGTGTGCTTTATTGAAAAGATACTGCTATCTTTTAAATAAAGCACACAGATAAAAGAAACTCGATGATTAAGATATCATTTTTACTTAATATTCTAAAGAGGAAATATTTGAATTTTGTATGATTGTAACGAATAATCCAATAACTAGACCGATTTCAGAAATTATTCCACCATTAGAACGCTACATTATCGCTGAGTAACATAGGCTATATACTTACATAACATTTTGATTCGTCATCTTCATCATCATCCTTCACCACGCGGGTGAAACCACGGTGCGCAGTTACGGGTAACGGGTTAGCATCATGGCCGAATTTTTAGAAAATGTGAAGTCGGCTGAGCTGAGGTCACTAACTCTGTAGATGTTGAGTTCACAACACGAGGTCTCATTCATAGGTATACAATCAAGAATTAACTTAGGAAACGGGATATTTCCTATGTACCTATTGCATTTATTTTGTTTTCCCTATATTTCGGCACAGTTGCATACGCCATGTTCACGAGCAAACTGAAGTAGCTGCGGGTAGGTATTGTTTTGAGCAGACGAAACGGTCTACCCTCTTCCTTTCACGTTTCTTGCGTTCAGTCTTATTACCAATGACACAACAGTCACTTGGAAGTCGATCTGGCTCTCGACACACTAACTCACGGTATCTACTCGCGAGCTTTTTTCTGAACTTCTTCGGTGTTTGCAAAGATAAACCACTGTCCTTGCCCTGCGGCTAAGGAGAGAGACTACCTGCGGAAGGCGGCTGGCAGTAACTGGATGCAGAGAGCTGAAGACCGAGCTCTGTGGCGTACTTTAGGAGAGGCTTATGTCCAGCAGTGAACGAATGTGGGCTGATAATGAACCACTGTACTACAGGTTCTCGAAAGTTGAAATGTGACCTATAAATTAAAATATAATAGGTATATAATCAGTTACATACTGTACACATTTACAATGGTACCAATCGAACAGCAAATAATTGACTGAGCGAAGTGTCTCTGCGATGGCTTGGCCAAAATATCCGGCTGTTGTCCTCTACAGCCGTGCGATTCTCTAATGATTCGTCAATGCGCTCGTTGAAGAGCTCACCGATGTCAAATACCTTATGATATATTGCTCTTGTACATAAAGTTGTTTTTCCATCGTTTCTTGTTATCTCGTCATTTGTTTCACGGATGTTGTCAAAGATACAACGATGTTTGCTCTTAGAGAATCGCACGGCAGGTTGTATTTCTCAATTCTCGTGGAATTTTGTGAGCAGGTTCGATAATTATATAGATTTTTTGGTTTATTGTTTTTGGAACGTTGTCAAATAAAATTAATTTCATAAGTTTTTAATATCCTAGCGGCGGTAATTGACGGTACAGCTCGTGGCATTGATTTTGTCAATTTTGATGTGAATGGATTACTGACATCCGGCGATATATACCTATTATTGATATTATCATTTTAGTAGACATTTCTTTGTTTAAAGGTGTGCGGTGAACATTCATTCAGGTTAACTATACAAACACTTACTCGCGAGGTCTAGAGATCACAGAGCCACTAGTTCAGCAAAGTAATAAAAAAATGAGTAATCTCACTATTCTCTAACTGCCTTACTAATAAACTTGTAATAAGCCCGGGGTAGTTAAAACATCTATCTGTCAATTTTTCGCTTGCAGTAAATGTCACGCGTGAAAGCAAGACAAAGCATGTTACGCCTAATCTATGTTTACGCAACGTTTATTAATAAAGGCCTAACAGCAAGCATCGTTGCATCTTTGACAACATCCGTGAAACAAATGACGAGATGACAAGACACGCTGGAAAAACAACTTTATGTACAAGAGCGATATCTCAAAGTATTTGACATCGGTGAGCTCGTCGACGAGCGCATCGACGAATCATTAGAGAATCGCACGGCAGGTAAGTGACATGCAGTGTAGAACTTTGCACATAAGTCCTGTAGGCCTACCATGAGTTTACAACATTGACACCGATCGATGCTCGATATCGACTGCCGCGAAAAAATGTATGAAAAAAAGAAAAGTGCCACCTCGCGGTCAATTGTAGAACTAAAATTGACAGCGACTACGCCAATCACAATCTGAATAAGTAGGCGAGATCGAGTATCGACTATAGATGACATTTATGTTGCCAACTCATGGTAGAGGTACTGAACCCGTGACGCTTATGTACTTGCATCGAGCGAAGACGCGACACTACTTGTCATTACCGTCACGTATTAGTATTAAAAAAAACAGTATTATGAATAAAGTTATAAAAATAAATTAAAATCCCAATATCGTGTTAAAAGTTAAAAAAGTTAAAAAAGCACTTTTGAACTATCATGGTATAACCCGCGGCATATAACTCTAGCTCTGAGCGAAATGTGGAAGGGATAGCTGCGCAGATAGAGAGAGACAACAGTCCCTCGTCTTCGATGTGACAGAGAGAGACAAGAGTCCTTCGTCCCAATTTTTGACTTCTGCGCAATAACGGTCAGAGCTAGAGTTATATGCCGCGGGTTATACCGACATCATAAATTTATTTCACACTTTTTAGTATTGAAGTCAGTTCCATTTTTTGGTAATAAACTTTTTTTCACCATTTTTAGAGTCTCTTGCTACTTACGGGATCGATTGTCCTTTCCCGTGAATGATGATATTATCAAATCATTAAAATAGGCGACACATTTTTCAGTTATTGGAGTGTAATTAAAAAAACTGCTGGACCGAATTTGATGAAATTTACATGGTACCACCTCGGAAGTAACAAAAAAAGAATCATCAAAATCGGTTCATAAACAACGAAGTACTCCGCGAACAAACAAAAAAAATATAACACCTTCTTTTTTTGAAGTCGGTTAATGACTGCATGAAAAGACTAACTACTACCATACGATAAAAACAAATGGTTTAAAGCTTTAACCGCCCAAGCCACAATTTAACAAGCAATGAACAACGTCAAAGCTTTTGGCTTGCCTTGGGTAAATGTGAAAAAATGAAAAGTTTACACACGCGAGTTGTGAGCGATGACTTTGGGAAAAGAACCGGAATCGCTGAACTGCTTCGAGAGAAAAAGAGATAAAACTATTAATGTTATGTTTACTACAATTACTTCAAGGAAAGGACTTCCAAAAGAAGGAGGTTCTCAATCGACGCGTATATATTTTTTGTTATGTATGACCACGTATACCTTTTCAAAGAGTAGTCAGATTTTGATACTTTTTTGTTTAATAAAGTTTCCGAGATTTTGCCATTTAAAATTCATCACACAGCGATATTTGAGTAAAAAGCCATTAACTGAAAAGTGTTTCGCCTATCTAGATGATATTCTTATTGACAAACTATCTCGTAACGTAAGCAGCAAGGGCCACTAAAAAAATATTTTTGCTTTTAAAATTTTACCGATTTTAACCCTAAACAAGTACAGCTTGAAAAATTTTATACCGACTTCCATTCTATTCAGTTATTGGAGTGTAACTCAAAATGTACTAGACCCTACGAAGACATAATGTCAGGAAGCATAACTCAGAACAAATCCCACACAAAAAGTGGTCCTTCAATCCAAAACGACGTGACATTTTCGGTGTTTGGTTTAAATTTCAGAAGGAAAGCAGGGATTGGTCTGGTGATTTAGCACGACTTTTATTGGGTAATTTTTTAAGGCAGTCAATCTTCCTGATATTATTTCTTCGTAGACTGGACCGAATTTAATTAAATTATAAATGGGACCACACGGGAAGCACCAGCTTTCTAACAAAAAATAATTTTAGAATCGGTTCACCCAATCGAAAGTTATGAGGTAACAAACAAAAAATTTGTTGACCGCCCCCTTTTTGGAAGTCGGTAGAAAATGTGGAATAACTTGTTTTTAGGGTTGAAGTCAGTTCCATTTTTTGGTAAATAATTTGTTACTATCATTCCCTTGAAGATATGGTAACACGCCGCGTTACGTGTTTGACTATACATAGCGAATAAGACCCCAGGTGAAAGTAAATGTTCTAAAATGTTTTAATGTCTTCACGGCTTACATTTCACGGGCAATGGGGATGTAGTTAAGAACATAAATCGCTATAGTAACTATGTAGTTAGGAAGAAACTTTAGGATTAATGGGTACTTGACAAACGGTATGGTTGCTTAGAACTTGGAATGCTACGGCAACGACTTTATAGATAACTAAATAAGATAGTAGGTTCAGTTATGACGTTATATACGTCGTCGAACATATTATAGACTAGCGGTTGCACTCGCGTGAGGATGATGATGATGATGATGATGATGATGAAAAGTATGTAATGTCCTTTCCCGGGATGTAATCTATTTCCTTGCCAAATTTCATGACGATCCGTTCAGCCGTTTAGCCGTGATAAGGTAACAGACAGAGTGACGGAGTTACAAACGTTTTTATAATCTACTACTTATGGTTTTCCTTCCTGACGCTATAACTCCAGAACGCACGAACCGATTTCCACGGTTTTGCATTCGATGGAAAGGTCTCGGGCTCCGTGAGGTTTATAGTAAAGAAAATTCAGGCAAAATTTGAAAAGAAAAGCGGGAAAATCTTTTTTCACATACAGCGCTATCTCTGATACATAGCATGTACTACAAACCAATAATTTAAGTAGATGGCGCCAAACAAAATGTTACATAAAACGAAGCCATCTGGTGGCGAAACGGAGTTCGCAGGGTTTGCTAGTATTATATATATAATATATATATACTAGCTGAGCCCGCGTTTTAACTCGCGTGGTGATCGATGATGAAGAAAGGTATCCTATGCTCTTCCCCGGAAAATCTATCTCCTTGCTAAATTTCATAACGATCCGTTCAGCCCTTTAGACGTGAATGCTTACGCTGTATTACTTTACAATATATAATTTTACGAACAAATTCACTTTTGCGTTTATAATGTTAGTTAGTGTTAGTGATCGAGAGCTCGACTTAGTGGGTGTAAAATTAGCAGTCTTCCGAGCCAAGGCGCATGCCTGCAAAAGAGGTCCTAGCATCGGGCTAGATTAATTAAAGAAATACACTCAAAGTTCACTTACAAGTTTCATGAAGGCTTCAAGTTCACGACTAAGCTACAATATACCTAGACCTACGTGCACTGAGGATTATAATATGTCAACTTATCATTTTATCCAGAATAGTCCTTCAGTCAGGTGCAACAGTCTTCTCAAGTTTCCATGTGGTGTGGCCGGCGCGGGTCTCCTAAAGCGCGTACAATTACGGCACTTCATTTCACTACAAATACTAACACTAGTCCGTCAGTACGGTCAAAAGGTTTCAACTACAATTAATAAACTCAAGCCATGTACAAATTCAGTAAAATTTATATCCGACATCCAAAATAGCAGGAGGTTCTCTACTCAGCGCGATTCGGCTGTTGGCCTCTTCTAGTGCCGAGTGATTTGAGACAATTTTAAACAGTAGACGCAGTTAGGAGCATATACAATCTGAAGTATAATTTTTATGATATTAGGAACAACATTAAGGATAATTATTATTTTACGTATTTCAGTTATTTCGTCCAGTTTTTTACTTTACAAAGGCATATGTGGGGCTCCAGGGAGAATCGGGGTCTACGGTGTCGCCACTCACCGACGGCTTGGCCGCGCCCCTGCGGTTGCCTTAATTATCGTTATTACTATCAATAATACATTTTTTCTCTACATTAAATCCATGTTGGTGTCATTATGATACCCACGGGCCTAAGCCAAGTGGATCTCATTTTTGGTACTTAATTCGTTAGTTATATAATCTTGCAAATATTTACAAACAATCCGGCAAGTATTTAATATTATTGCTCTCTGCGTCGTGATATACTCGTATATAGTTTTTGCTAGTCTAAAAGTGTTTTATTTTGTTTTACACCATAACCTAAGTACTTTGGGATAACTCCTGTACTGAAGACTAAAAACAAAATGAAATAAAATAAATAATATAAATAATAAATAATAATAAAAAGATATACACCGCGCGAGCGCGTAACAGAGCAGTCACGTTATATTTTGTTCCGTATTTTTGTTTATCTAAAGTGCTCAAATAGTGAATAAAACAACATATAATTTATATCCGTGGGTAACTTGAACTTCCGAAAATTTATATACCTAAAAAAAACATCTAATAGCGTGCAGTTTTAGCACATAATCTCAAAAATAACCCATAAATTGTCGTTAAAATACAAAACAGTTGTGAACCGACTTGTTATCTTGTGTCAGTGCAGTGAGATCGGGTCATTGACTGACGTAACTTGACCTTGAAACATAACAGAGATTTTTAGAAACGGATCGCAATTTTCGTCTTAGGTCTACAAGTATCCGTAGCGCAGCGGCTACCGCACCTCGTCTTACATGCTATCCAACTGCGATACGTGTTACCAGGATCGAGTCACGGCGGGGGCGATTTCATTTTGCATTAAATAATTTATTTTTGCACTACACGGAGATAAAATGGCTCTTAGCTGCTTCAAATGCAAAAAGCATATATCTAGTAGAGAGTTTTTAATATGTTCAAACTGTAAAAATGCGTACCACTTAATTTGTGCCAACAAGTCTGAAAAGCTCTTTTATTTGATGGAGCCTGACAAGAAAAAAGCGTGGAAGTGTATAGGATGTTTACAAAATAAAGGGCAGAAAAATCGAGATCATGACACACAAATCCAAAAATGTACTCAGGACGACGTGACGATTGGGAAAACAATTACCGCTAAAACGAGCTCAAGCAATACACAAAATATAGGCCAAAAGCAGTTTAATGCTACAAGTAGTACCAAAGAGAAAATTTAATCTTCTCCTCAGGACCATGTCACCGTCCGAAAAACCTATAAAGCGAATATAACAACTGAAAATCCGTTCGAAACCTTGTCATTAGATGAAGAGGTCGAAGATTTATCAATTATCTTAAACGGTGGGTCAAAACTAAATAGAAGCTGCCCTGATCTTAAAACTGACAACTCTGATCAAATAGAAGACTTAAAAAAGCAACTTTCAAACATGAAGGAAAAGTTATCAATTGCCGAAAATGAAATATGTAATCTCTTATCAGAAAATTATACCCTGAAGAAACAAGTTTCATCCTACGATACTCAAGTGAACCAGCTCAAAAGTATTTGCAAATCTACACCAAGAAAATCCCAAGGGAAAATAAGAAATTCCAATACTAGTACAAAACTTAATTTCTCCTTGGAACAAAATAGTCCTAAATTAGCATTACAGCAGTGTCAGAAAGATAACCAGATAGCCAAAAACAACGAAAATCAGGTCATTCAAATTGTGGAGCCTCCCCTATCCGATACACCTATAAGAGATTCACGATGTCTAAGCCAATGCACACTGAATAAAGAGAAGAAAAGTATCCATATTATTGGAGATGAGCAAGTGAGAGGATTAGCTTCGTATCTAATTGCTAACAAACCAAGCTCATTTAATAGTAACCAGAACATACAAGGAACAATAAAACCTCACGCTTCATCGAATGAGATTCTAAGGAGTTTGGATAGTTTAGTCAAGACCGTTTCTGAAGGCGATATTGTTGTTCTTTCAATTGGAACTCATGACAAAAATCCATGTTTATTACTCTCAAATCTATATAATGCTTTGTGTAAATTAAATAAATACAACATTTTTTTGCTCAATGTCACAGAAAATCGTTACATAAATGCCAACAAATTAAATTATGAGCTGCGGTTATTAGTAGAAAAATTTGGTAATTGTAAATTTTTAGAATTCAAAAGGATGCATTTGAAAAATAATACAAGAACATCCCAATTAGACTTGATTGCTTTTAAACTTAATATTGAATTTGATACCAGGAATCATGATTCAGACAGCAAAACAAACGAATTTAAACAAAATGCACATGAGTCTGCGGAGTCCATAGAACATAAATTTAATAACTGTATCAATAAAACATTTTTTCGGCCCTAAACTGACATGCTCTAACTTGGCGAATTGTAATATCCAAAAAGTAGATACCAATCTAGGAAATTTTAGAATAATGCATCAGAATATAGCGAGTCTTTGTAATAAGCTCGACATGATAGAATTGGCTATAGCAGAATTACAAATCAATAATAAAGAAGTGGATGTTCTCTGTTTTAGTGAAACATTTGTAAAAGAGAATGGGGAGGATATTATAGCTCTTAGCAATTTTAAACTGGCTTCAACTTTTTGTCGCAATAAATGTAGAGGTGGTACATGCATACTAACAAAAAAAACACTGAACACCAGGCCTTTACGTATTCCAGTGAATTTGGCCACTAAACTCTGTTTTGAATGTTGCGGTATTGAGGTGATTGGCCTAAATATCATAGTTGTTAATATTTATAGAGTACCCGAACAGAGTAGATCACAGATAGGTCTATTTCTGTATAAGCTTGACAAATTGCTAAATTATATAACCGACGAGTTTAGAAGGAAAAAAGTTATAATCTGCGGTGACTGGAACATTGACATGATGAAACAAAACTTAGTTACCAGTGAATTACTTACTCTGCTGGAGAGTTACAATTTTGAAGCGCACATAAAATTGCCAACTCGATTGACTTCTTGCTTAGATCAGATTGCCACTAATGTAAAACATATTAAGTCTGAAATACATTACCTTGGATTGTCTGATCATGAGACAGCACAATCAGTTACGTTAAAGGTAAAAAGACGGAGAGCGTTGTCCCACTGGTTTGAATTCAAACGCGACTATAGTTTCGACAATATGAGGAAATTCTGTGAGTGCATATCTTCTCTGTCTTTTGCCGAAGTATATGAATCTCACACATTAACAGAGTCTTTTGAACATTTTTATAGTAATATTTGTTTGTTTTTTTATTTGTGTTTTCCCATTATTAAAGTGAGAAATAGTAATAAACCTTCAAAACTAAAATGGCTGACAAAGGGCATAAAAAGGTCGTGTAAAACAAAACATCTTTTATATATAAAATATAGAGGAATAAGGTCTGATAAAGCTGTAAATAAAAATAATTTTAATAAATATAGCCGTTTACTTAAAAAATGCATACTAAAATCACAAAGACATATCAATATTAAACGCATACTAAATGGAAAGAACAAATGCAAAGCTATTTGGGATGCAATTTCATCTAGTGTGACTAATAATTTATATAATAATGACATTGACTTGATTCATTTTAATAATATGACATATAATAACCCCATTGACATATGTAATATATTCTACAATTATTTTTCTAATCTGGTAATAAATAAAACATCCAAATTAAATAACTTAGGATACAGAAATAATTTTAGAAACACAAACACAATTTTTTTAAGCCCCGTCGACCCGAACGAAATTTACAATATTATTACGTCCTTAAATAATAGCAAAATTAGTGGAAATGATGAAATTACTACAAAAGTACTTACATGTTGTGCAAACTGGATCTGTTATCCACTCGCTCATGTTATTAATCTTTCGTTTCAGGAAGGTATATTTCCGGATCAACTTAAAATGTCTATTATCAGACCTCTTTTTAAAACGGGTGATAAAACAGATCCAAATAATTACAGACCCATCACTATAGTGCCAATTATCTCCAAGATTTTAGAGAAAGCTATGCTTAAGAGACTGAATAATTTTTTTGTTAAACATAATATATTTAAGAGTGAGCAGTTTGGTTTTCGTAAGGGGAGCTCAACTGCATTAGCATGTTTTGATCTTTTGAAAACAGTAACAGAGACTATTAATAAAGGAAATCCAGCAGTAACGTTGTTTTTAGATTTGAAAAAAGCTTTTGACTTCATCAATCATACGAAGCTATTAAGCAAGCTTGAATTATATGGCATAAGGGGTAAAGCCTTGGATTGGTTAAGTAGCTATTTGCAGAATAGGAGGCAATGTACTCAAGTAACAAAAGTCATAAGTAATAATAGAAATAGCTTAACTAAAGAAAATTTTAGATCTGAAACAATAATTAATAACAAAGGAGTCCCTCAGGGAAGCATTTTAGGTCCCTTACTTTTCTTAATATATATTAATGACCTACCCGAAGTGACACCACACAAATGCATATTATTTGCAGATGACACTACAGTCATTTTAAAATGTAATAATAAAGAAGCAATTCAGCAAGCTATGAACGAAGCTCTGGCGGATATTATTCAGTGGACAGAAAATAATGATTTGACTTTAAATATAAATAAAACTAAAATGATTCAATTTAATTCATACAATACAAAATTAATACCTCTTGACATTGACTATAAAAATCAAAAAGTACTTGAAGTAGAATCTTTTAATTACTTAGGAATAAATTTAGATCAACACCTTAATTGGAAAACTCATGTGAATACTGTATGTCAGAGGCTCGGTCGCTTTACTTTTGCACTCAAAAGGGTAAGGCAAACTGTTTCAGCGGAAGCTGCCTTGGCTGCATATCATGGCTATGTGTCATCAGTTCTCAGTTATGGCTTAATAATGTGGGGAAACTCTGTAGACTCAATCAAAGCCTTCAAAGTACAAAAAAGGTGTATTCGAGTTATAAATAAAGCTTGGTTTTTGGATAGTTGCAAGCCGTTATTTAAGAAATGTAATGTCCTACCACTTCCTTGTATGTACATTAAAGACACATGCGTTTTCGTTAGAGCTCATCCTAATTATTTCACAAAACGTAACGAGATTAACATTAGACAAAAAAGAGCTAAATTCCAAAATCTACTTTACCAACCCACTTGTCATAGAGATATTTATAAGAAAAATGTATACAACATGTGCATAACTATTTATAATAAATTACCAGACCATATAAAATTGCTGCATGGTAATAAATTTAAATTAAACCTACATAAGTGGCTATTGGACAATTGTTTTAATAGTGTAAATGAATATCTTAATTTTAAATAATATAATTAAGTATAAAATTTAATAATGTATAATTAGAAATTTGTTGAATGTTATTTTATTACTTTATATTTGAATGATAGTTTATATTTTAATTATTATAATATTTGCACGCCTGCCTGCAGGCTGAATACATTGACATAACTATTAGTTAAAGACCTTATATAATATTGTATTCTAGCAAATAAATAAATTTGTATTTGTATTTGTATTTGTATTTAAAATCTTACACTTATTATTATTTAAATATTGAAAAATATATACCGTCATAACGCTTGGGTAAAATATGGCAACATTTTAATGTGACCCATCTTGTGCGTGAGCCGGGTTCGTTCTTCCCACTCAATTTCGAAACAATTCATTTCTTTGTACAGTATATTTTATGACTGAGGCAGTAAAATATCTTCTGTGTAAGAATGGCTTACAATAAAGCTTGGGTAATGGCCTTCGTCTTTCATGGAAAACGCAAGAAAGGTACTACTCAAGTAACAAAGCGTTGACGCTGGCGATAGCATAGGTATTCACCTCTTCACGTTTCCTAAGGCATAGTTCTATCGAAATAAAAAAAAAAATAAGTTAAAAGTATCAAATCAACATTTTTAATATCATCATCATCAGCCATAGAACGTCTACTGTTAAACATAGGCCTCCTCCAGAAATTTTCAAAAGGACCGGATGCAAGCGGCCTGCATCCAACGTCGTCCCGCTACCTTTATCAGGTCGTCAGTCCACCTTGTCGGTGGACGACCTACGCTGCGCTTGCCGGTCCGTGGTCTCCACTCTAGAACCTTTCGGCCCCATCGGCCATCTGTTCTGCGTGCTATGAGCCCTGCCCATTGCCACTTAACTGGCTAATCTTCTGGGCTATGTCTGTGACTTTCGTTCTTCTACGGATCTCCTCATTTCTGATTCGATCACGTAGAGAAACCCCGAGCATAGCCCTCTCCATAGCTCGATGTGCGACTTTGATTTTTAATGTATAGTTATTTATTAAAAAAACCGCTAACTTTTTTAATTCGACGACTCCGTTAGCTCACTTGGTAGCGACATGGCTTGTCTTGGCGTTTTTAAAACGTCGCTTTTACTAGTAACACACATCGTTAAGCCCCAGATACACGAGCAATTTGAAGCATGGTCAGTATGGACTGCATCAAGCTGTGACTGCACAGTGAACTACAGTCTTCTACGTACACACACACGAAACCGCTTGAGCAGTTGCAAATGCTTCGGACGGTTGGCGGTCAAGCTGTCGCCAGGCATACACTGACTGCTCGAGCTGTTACCTCCGCCCGCACTCTTAATTCCACGTCGCACGCCCTTCCCGCCCTGAATTAAAATTGTGACTTACTGATCAGTTAATAGTTTCTGCTCGATTATCAATGGCAGCTTAAATTTTTTGACTATGACTGCAAAAGCGGTCCGTGTATATTGATCATTGGCTAACTGCTCAAGCAGTCCGTGTCCTAGAAACGATCCCTAAAATTGTGTGAACTGACCACGTGTTATACCATATATCATTAATTTGTATAGAACCTGCTCAAGCAGTCCGTGTCGTAGAAACGATCCCTAAAATTGTGTGAACTGACCACGTGGTATACCATATATAATTAATTTGTATAGAACCTGCCCAAGCAGTCCGTGTCCTAGAAACGATCCCTAAAATTGTGTGAACTGACCACGTGGTATACCATATATAATTAATTTGTATAGAACCTGCTCAAGCAGTCCGCGTCATAGAAACGATCCCTAAAATTGTGTGAACTGACCACGTGGTATACCATATATAATTAATTTGTATAGAACCTGCTCAAGCAGTCCGTGTCGTAGAAACGATCCCTAAAATTGTGTGAACTGACCACGTAGTATACCATATATCATTAATTTGTATAGAACCTGCCCAAGCAGTCCGTGTCCTAGAAACGATCCCTAAAATTGTGTGAACTGACCACGTGTTATACCATAAATCATTAATTTGTATAGAACCTGCTCAAGCAGTCCGCGTCATAGAAACGATCCCTAAAATTGTGTGAACTGACCACGTGGTATACCATATATCATTAATTTGTATAGAACCTGCTCAAGCATTCCGTGTCCTAGAAACGATCCCTAAAATTGTGTGAACTGACCACGTGTTATACCATATATCATTAATTTGTATAGAACCTGCTCAAGCAGTCCGTGTCGTAGAAACGATCCCTAAAATTGTGTGAAATGACCACGTGGTATACCATATATCATTAATTTGTATAGAAACTGCCCAAGCAGTCCGTATCCTAGAAACGATCCCTAAAATTGTGTGAACTGACCACGTGGTATACCATATATAATTAATTTGTATAGAACCTGCTCAAGCAGTCCGCGTCATAGAAACGATCCCTAAAATTGTGTGAAATGACCACGTGGTATACCATATATCATTAATTTGTATAGAAACTGCCCAAGCAGTCCGTATCCTAGAAACGATCCCTAAAATTGTGTGAACTGACCACGTGGTATACCATATATAATTAATTTGTATAGAACCTGCTCAAGCAGTCCGCGTCATAGAAACGATCCCTAAAATTGTGTGAACTGACCACGTGGTATACCATATATAATTAATTTGTATAGAACCTGCTCAAGCAGTCCGTGTCGTAGAAACGATCCCTAAAATTGTGTGAACTGACCACGTGGTATACCATATATCATTAATTTGTATAGAACCTGCCCAAGCAGTCCGTGTCCTAGAAACGATCCCTAAAATTGTGTGAACTGACCACGTGTTATACCATAAATCATTAATTTGTATAGAACCTGCTCAAGCAGTCCGTGTCGTAGAAACAAAATTGTGTGAACTGACCACGTGTTATACCATATATCATTAATTTGTATAGAACCTGCCCAAGCAGTCCGTGTCCTAGAAACGATCCCTAAAATTGTGTGAACTGACCACGTGTTATACCATAAATCATTAATTTGTATAGAACCTGCTCAAGCAGTCCGTGTCGTAGAAACAAAATTGTGTGAACTGACCACGTGTTATACCATAAATCATTAATTTGTATAGAACCTGCTCAAGCAGTCCGTGTCGTAGAAACAAAATTGTGTGAACTGACCACGTGTTATACCATATATCATTAATTTGTATAGAACCTGCTCAAGCAGTCCGTGTCGTAGAAACGATCCCTAAAATTGTGTGAACTGACCACGTGGTATACCATATATCTTTAATTTGTACAGAACCTCCCTTGTGGAGTTTTTACAAAGGGTGTGTTTTACCCCATACATATTAATGCGTTTGATGTTTTTGTTTGTCGTAACGTGTATCTCTCCGCACGTTGATAAAGGTTATTGTAAATATAAATTATATGTTGAAAGGGCGTTAGAGCTGTTTATCTTGAACTTTGACATTTCCCTTCATTTTAATAGCTCTGTCACACCCCGTTTTATATTTTTTTGATACGGGTTATGATACCTATTTTAAATTGAAAATTTCCTTTGTTATGAGTGCGGTGAAAATTTATTAAACTTGATATTAATATCACGTTATCATCGAGAGGCGCCAGTTGAAGTGGCAGTGGGCAGGGCACATAGCACGCAGAACAGATTGCCGATCGGGCTGGACGGTTCTGCAGTGGAGACCACGGATCGGCAAGCGCAGCGTAGGTCGTCCACCGACAAGGTGGACTGACGACCTGATAAAGGTAGCAGGACGACGTTGGATGCAGGCCTCTTCCAACCGGTTTTTTTTTGGAAAGTTGTGGGGGAGGCATACGTCCTACGGCTGAGATGATGATGATGATGATTGAGAGACCAAAGAACAGAAACAATGAAATAAAATTTAAGTTTAGTAGTCAGTCGTAAGTTTTATCAATGAACGCGTAATAAGTAAGCCGCGCTTAGTATCCTTTATAAGGACAGGGCTATTACGTATCTGAGTAGCAATCAAACTTAGATTGAAATCTTAAAAATGGCGGATTAATATCCCTTTTGGCAGCTCCAGTAAGCAAAAATTGAAGTAAGCTGCTTGCTATATGATGTCATATAGTTTATTGAATAAATAGTTATTCATTCACATGAGTATGTTACTAATTGACCCGCCAGCGACTTTGCTTGCATTGCGTGATGTTATATTATAGCCTTCCTCGATAAGCGGGCTATCCAACACAAAAATAATTGTTCAACACGAACCAGCCTGAGACTAGCGCATTCAAACAAACAAACTCTTCGACTTTATAATATTAGTCTATAGATGGCGGTAGTTTTGTTTGAAAAATCTGCCGCTAAGCACCTAACTGTGTGTTCCACCAGCTGTCATTGAGAGCCGGTCGATATTGTTTTCTAATACCACCTTTGACCACATCATCACTGACGTAGTCAAACACCAGCCTATAAAGTGTAAAAAGTAAAATTACGCTGTTATGCAGCAAATATTGAAACTCTTTTACTCTTTACTTAGAATGTTGTCAAAATTATCTCCATCCGTTAATTGGATCGTCTTTTTGACAGCTTTCTCAAACTTCCTGTTCAAAGATATAACTTTATCAACCTCCTCCATGTTTTGAAATATAAAAATAATTCTTTGTGGATTCAAAGACTGAAAATCAAAGGAACAGCGACTCAAAATACGCAAGTTTAAAACCGCAGACCTACTCTACAAGTAATAAAGAAGGCTATCTCGGAAGATATTGTCAAAGTTTCAAGGTGCCCCTACCGGGACATTTGGAAGTTGTTTCTAAGCTATCTCTTTGGGAACCACCATACTTCTCATTATGTTGGCAATTTAGAGACACCCGTGACCTTTGCTTCGAGACGCAGCGACAGTTTTGTAGACCACACTTAAATGATTAGGGCACTGAGGAAGTCGGAAATATTATGTAGTTAGTTTTTAGTTTGTAAGGAGCATCCTACTTCCTACTTCTTACTAATATTATTGACGCTTAAGTTAGTGAGTATGAATGTATGGATGTTTGGATGTGTGGATTTTCTCACGCTTAAACGGCGCGGCGGGGCCAATTTTAATGAAATTTGGTATGGAGGTAGATGAGGCATTGGATTGACACATAGGATACCTTTCATCATCATCTTTCATCACCACGCGGGTGAAATAGCGTAATATTCTTGGGCACAGCATAGACAAAATAACAAGATCTTAGCATACGTCAAAATCGTAATAAAATAGAGTGAGGGCACTGTAGGAAGTGTTACTACTGGGCGAAAGAGACAAATAATACTACTACACAAAACATCAGTTGTAAGCTCTGAGTGGCACTGCAACTGACATGGGCAAACGTAGAGCTTACCAACAGACGCACAACTTGCCCGACTCGTCAGTTATTTGCATTAAAAAAACAACTCGATCAAAAATGGAGTCCTATCGTATTACATACATAATGGAAGTAACTCGAAACTTGACAGAATTATAACATGTTACACGTATAGTATGAGTTACAAGCAATCAAAAGAGACCTTACTAAGTCCCTCTCTTTGTGAAGGTGTTCAGGGAAATACGGGAAGCTAAGACATTGTGTGACTGTAATGAATTTCAATTGGGTAAAAACAATATTATTTACCTTTTTTTAATAAAGTTTAATAATATTATAATAATTTAATTTAATAATATTTAATTTAAGAATAATAAAAAAAAAAACATATCGTAAACGCTTAGAAAATGTACATGGTAATTATCCCGTTCATAATTTGAATACCTCTTAATATTATTAAACGTTGTCTCATACATTCATTTGCATAACATACACCAAATCCAACAAGAAAAAACATAACAAGGGCTGATCCATTAATAATTTAAAAAGCAAGGTCTGGTCTCTTCACACTAATATTATAAAGGCGAGGGTTTGTGAGTGTGTTTGTATGTTTGTCACTTCTTGACGCTCAAACGTCTGGACAAATTTTGATGAAATTTAGTTTGGAGGTAGATGACGCGCTGGATTAGCAAATATGGTTCATTTAATCATCATCATTAATGCCGTTTGGGGTCGAAACTTTAGGCCCATGGGGGCCGTCCGCTCTCAACTTCTTTAGGGATCTGGCGAAACGTTTGGTTGAGGAGACGGGTGACCGAAAATGATGACTGTGTTATATGTTTGCGCTTTTGTTAAGTACAGTTTTTACTTAATTTGCAGGGGTGTTAGATACACATTACCTAAAGTTTAAATCTTTTAAAACGTTTATACTATATATTTATACATAGCATGCCACATAAATTTGCACCACGTACCACCAAGTTTGCGGTATCACTGGGTGTGTATCTTCAGCACTCTGCCGAACGCAGCGAAATGATTACGAGACAAGAAAAAGTTTACCAGAAAATGGAACCGACTTCAACACCAAAAAGTGTGAAATAACTAGTCGGTGCCCATGATAATTCAAAAGTATGACCAATCAGAATATTGTCCGCATGGTACCGACTTCAACAAGTTATTTCACACTTTTTGGTATTGAGTCGGTCCCATTTTTAACAAAAAAATTCATTACACCTATTTTATAGTGACCCTCTACTTACAGAATCGATTGTCAATGATGATATCATCAAGATGAATTTTATAAATGTAAACTTAATAATTATCAGTTACATAGATACTCGTATATAGATAGATAGATACCTAATTCTATATATTTTGAAACAATAGTTTAAAAACTTCTCACTCATTAAATATTTGATCAATCAGTCTGAGAGATCTAATAATATGAATTTATAGGTAATTGACATATTATTACATTCTAATATTTGCACGCCTGCTTGCAGGCTGAACACTCAAACGAAAAGTAATGTAAAACTTTGATTTGATTTGCTTTTAGCGCACAAAAAACCACAGCGTCAATTGGCTCTGCCTTTACACCAATTGTCCTGTAACATCTGTTGGTTAAAGCTTCTCTACAACAAGCTTATTTCCGTCCTGAAGGGCAATAAGGTTGCCAATATCAGACAAGGTCAACCCAACTTCAATTATAGCGGCGGTGTTATTTCTGTAAAGAACCTTTGTTTGTGTTGACGTCAATTAGCGACGTCGCTGCTTATATTAAAATACGAAAGTTACTTTAAAAATATAAATTTAATAGTCTTATCTCGCGGCATATTTAGTGTTTAGGCGGTTCTGTAAACTGGAAGACGTGTTTTTCGGAGCTGGGATGAAGATATATTTGTCATTTATATAGACTTACGCCCAGTGCCAATAACCTATCTATCGCCGGTTTACCATACTATAGATAGATATTTGACGCTAATTGTATGGAAATTATGTCCTTAACCTATCCGTAGTAAGGTAAACTGATGATAGATAAATTATTGTCACTGACCGTTAGTGACACGTACTACTAGGTACTTTTCCTAAAAATGGGGGAATTTAAGTGTGGCGGTATTTACCAACCAGTTTTCAATAAAATTTGGTACACACATTAGGTACCTAAATTTAGAGGAATTTCGAATATGAGCATAATTATTCAAGTGGTTGCCGAGATAATATGAAATAAAAATATACTCGTATAAGACTAGCAAACCCCGCGAACTCCGTTTCGCCACCAGACGGCTTCGTTTTATGTAACCTTTTGTTTGGCGCCATCTACTTAAAATATTGGTTTGTAGTACATGCTATGTATCAGAGATGGCGCTGTATGCGAAAAAAGATTTTCCCACTTTTCTTTTTAAATTTTTCCTGAATTTTCTTTACTATAAACCTCACGGAGCCCGAGACCTTTCTAACGAATGCAAAACCGTGGAAATCGGTTCGTGCGTTCTGGAGTTATAGCGTCAGGAAGGAAAACCCGACTTATTTTTATATAGTAATAAGAAGATGGTTATATGAGATGGTTGTGAAGTTTATGAGCTGGATGGTTTTGGTTATTCGGTAAGAACATCCATTAATTTTGGTGATCATTTCGGCGTATATTATTGAACCCTTATAGTCCACCACCAACTGCAAATAGCTCAAACTGCGAAAAATTACCGCTGATAAGACTGTGCTCGCGAGGTCTACTGTTTGGAGAACTACTTGTAATATTAAGGTAGGATAATATAAAAAAATATAACTGACAATCAATTATAGGCTACCCTGCGAACTCCGTTTCGCCACCAGATGGCTTCGTTTTATGTAACATTTCGTTTGGCGCCATCTACTTAAAATATTGGTTTGTAGTACATGCTATGTATCAGAGATGGCGCTGTATGCGAAAAAAGATTTTCCCACTTTTCTTTTTAAATTTTTCCTGAATTTTCTTTACTATAAACCTCACGGAGCCCGAGACCTTTCCAACGAATGCAAAACCGTGGAAATCGGTTCGTGTGTTCTGGAGTTATAGCGTCAGGAAGGAAAACCCGACTTATTTTTATATAGTAGATGTCACTCAGGAATAATGTTGTATCTACTTGTGAAAGATTTTTTTTTATATTATTATAACTAGCCTCCACAGACACCAGGGTCCGTGCCATTTTTTAGTTTTTTTACAAGTTTATCAAATCTAAATATAATTAAAAAAAAACACAACGATACATACTTAATTAGAGGACATAGTATTAATAAACTAACTAAAAAACTTACTAAAGAGCTATATCGTTTCTGAGTTTGCATCAGCATTCAGAGCAGACTTTTCTGGTTCTCAGAATCTTAGGCAATAATTGTTATAATCACCACACACAATCATGTATATACTCTCGTTACTCATATTCATAACTAATCTAGTAAATTCTAACAAATTTTGGGTACACTCATTGTTTATGATGGACTCGTTTCGTCTCATCATCTCGAGGGTTATAGCTGAAAATCAGTGTTTGCTCCTTGAGCAATTTTATTCGCTGAGCTATGACCTATTTGTTTAGGCTCCAACACACACGTACTTTTTAATAAGCTGCTAATATTAAGGTAATTTTGTACTTAACTGTTTCTTAATTAACTAGTTATTATGTTTAAAATATTGTGTATAATCGAATGTACGTGTGTATTGAAGATGCGAATAAATGTTTTATCTATCTATCTATCTATCTATCTATCAGACCGGGCACCTTTCTGTGACAGAATTTTCAAAATAAGTTCAGTAGTACCTACAAAAAAGCTTTACCTCTACCTAGTTATTCATATTATTAGTGTATAATATAGCATAAGGCGAGGTACTAGATAATGATGAATAAAATATAGCGTATGTTACTCAGGCATAATGTAGCTCTAAACTCGTGAAAGAATTGTTTGAATCGGTTTAGTAGTTTTGCGTGTATCCATTACAAACAAACAAACGATAATATATGTAAGATCAGAAAGGCCTTCATTCGAACTCATTATAGATATCGTATCGTATTGTATTGTGGGCGCCTTTGGGATCGGAATTCGTAACTAAAAGTGGCTTCTTCGAATACAAAATATATTAATTTCACTTGTAGATACAATGGCAGCAAAATACAGGTCTTAACACGTAGGCAGTATAATCAATATCGAGATTAATCTTAATGTAACTCACAACTTTAAGGCGGATTTAAAGCGATTCGTCGAAGACGTGGTGCGCTTGCGGTTCTCGTTTTCAGTCTGTCAAAAACAAGATGGCCGCCCCGCTTCCACAGACACGACGCTCCGCTAGAGTAACTTTGACAGCTGAATTACTCTTGTACTTGATGTTGCCATATCGACGACGCGACGAGGCACTCATGCGCCGTCACGGCCGGACTGACATTCGACCGTCCTCGGGCGTAAACTTTTATTTTGCTGAAACAAATATTTTACAATCACTAGAACATCCGCTCGATCATCCTGCTACTAACCTTAATACTTTAAACAGGTTCTAATCACATGCAGGGTCAATGTTTCAATAAGTAATTTAAATTACGATAATTACACTACTAATTACAATGACTTGGACCATCTCTTCGTCCATTCAACTTATACGACGCTATAGGCGAGTTAATCACTTGGACCATCTTATCGTCCATTGGACTAACAACACATCTGAACCATACGAATGTGTCTGTATCCCTCCAACCAAACCCCTAACAGGTATAGCCCGGATGACACGCGTGCGACCAGGATCGACTCGATGAACCCTCTGAACCAGACGAATGTGTCCCTTCAACCAACTCATACTGAGTGTGGCCCGGACGACACTGTCTTTTCGCTCAGGATAGACACACATACGAACAAGAATGTTTATTATAAGAAATCAATATAATAGCATAAGTATCTTTAGGTTATCTTGCTCTTCGCTGATTTCTACTTCACATTTAACATCCCATATCTCGAAATCAGAAAATGTGCAAAGAGTGTCTGAACCGGCTGTGATAGTGCCAGAGCCAATGAATATCTGAGCATGCGTTCAAATTGTCACAGTCATTTGAGTTTAATATGTCATCTTGGTTAACCACATCTTGTGGTGCCGTCACGGTCATATCATAGTTTAAGAGACTAGTCGTCACTTCTAGTAAACTATCGTGTCCTGGGGGTACTGATCACAAATTCTTATGTGCGTACTTATATATTTGCTGAGAACCATCTAATTTCTATAAATCATACTTGTCGTTTTCGAGTACATTAGTTATTATATATGGACCATTGAACTTTCAATATAATTAAGTTTAGTTTCGTTCGCTATTTTAAAGACAAACAAATCGCTTTTAGCGAATGGTTTGATTTCAAGTCAAAATAATTACTTTATTCGTTTATCGTATTACAGAACTTAAGTTTATCGGTATCAATCTTAACGCAAACCGTTCTCTCGAAAATATGCTTCCCAACTATGATATGATCAGCGATAAGTCTATCAGGGACCAAGTGGAAAAGCGAATTTAACGGAATTTTAATAATGGTCATATCGCGTAGTGCATACGATATCATCACCACCATATACAACTAAGAAAACGAGACTTTTATGCTCATTACCGGCAAGTTTGTTACACAGGCTTTCTTTAAGCAAAGAACAAGATGCCCCACTATCAAGCAAAAAAGAGACTGGCTCACCGGAAGATGTCAGCAAGGTGCCCCTGGAAGGGTGATGGTGGCACTGGTTGACTTCTTGGACCGCTACTTCACCGCCGTTCTTCTTGCGGTCGCAACGTGCCCAGTTTGTCCGCATGCGTAGCATGTTAAAGCTGTTTTCCTGTCAATAGCATTTGAAAATCATGGAGCACTCTGCAATCCAATTCCAACATCATTGCGTCGTTTTCTACACTCAGCAGCCCAATCTCCCGTCACTCCACAGCAATGACACTTGCTGGAAAACTTCTCTATTGTCAGAGGTCGTTTGGCTTCACATTCATGAGCTTCAGTATCTAGGCAACGTTCGAGAGAAATTCCATTGAGAATTCGAAATAATTACGCTTTCTGTGTAACAGTTTGCGCGTTTAGTTCACAACGTATTAAGTTGTCCTTCTGGCACAGTACCGATATGACAAATCCGACAATTACTTCTTCAGACATTGAACATTTAGGTATCAGTTCGATGAAGTTCCACAGCCAAGTAGCAGCTTCAGATGCAATTTCCTTAGCGCCTATTTGAAAACGCAGCACTTCGTCAAAGTAATCCTTAATAAATTTTGGTTTGGAAAATCTCGCGAGCAAAAACTCTTTGATGGAGCTCCATGTGATATTAATTAGATCAAGCTTAGTGATACTCGCAGCTCGACCTTTAAGTGCCGCAGTCAAAGCAGTAAGCAAGTAAACTCCTTCAAGACGTAGGTTGCGTACGATAACTTCAGTCACCAATCTTCGATATCCAAATCCGCTTCATCCGGGTCAAAATTCAGTAGTAGATTCCTGCTTACACTAACTGATGGCGACTCTTGCAATTTAAATATCCGAGCTAGCATAGCTTCATATTATTCAGGAGTTTTTCAGCGTATGGTATATCAGGTGGTTTTGTCACATTTTGCACTTCGTCCGATCCCACTTCTGATGTAAGATCAGAAGGGCCTTCATTCGAACTCATTATAGATATCGTATCGTTTTGTATTGTGGGCGCCTTTGGGATCGGAATTCGTAACTAAAAGTGGCTTCTTCGAATACAAAATATATTAATTTCACTTGTAGATACAATGGCAGCAAAATACAGGTCTTAACACGTAGGCAGTATAATCAATATCGAGATTAATCTTAATGTAACTCACAACTTTAAGGCGGATTTAAAGCGATTCGTCGAAGACGTGGTGCGCTTGCGGTTCTCGTTTTCAGTCTGTCAAAAACAAGATGGCCGCCCCGCTTCCACAGACACGACGCTCCGCTAGAGTAACTTTGACAGCTGAATTACTCTTGTACTTGATGTTGCCATATCGACGACGCGACGAGGCACTCATGCGCCGTCACGGCCGGACTGACATTCGACCGTCCTCGGGCGTAAACTTTTATTTTGCTGAAACAAATATTTTACAATCACTAGAACATCCGCTCGATCATCCTGCTACTAACCTTAATACTTTAAACAGGTTCTAATCACATGCAGGGTCAATGTTTCAATAAGTAATTTAAATTACGATAATTACACTACTAATTACAATGACTTGGACCATCTCTTCGTCCATTCAACTTATACGACGCTATAGGCGAGTTAATCACTTGGACCATCTTATCGTCCATTGGACTAACAACACATCTGAACCATACGAATGTGTCTGTATCCCTCCAACCAAACCCCTAACAGGTATAGCCCGGATGACACGCGTGCGACCAGGATCGACTCGATGAACCCTCTGAACCAGACGAATGTGTCCCTTCAACCAACTCATACTGAGTGTGGCCCGGACGACACTGTCTTTTCGCTCAGGATAGACACACATACGAACAAGAATGTTTATTATAAGAAATCAATATAATAGCATAAGTATCTTTAGGTTATCTTGCTCTTCGCTGATTTCTACTTCACATTTAACATCCCATATCTCGAAATCAGAAAATGTGCAAAGAGTGTCTGAACCGGCTGTGATAGTGCCAGAGCCAATGAATATCTGAGCATGCGTTCAAATTGTCACAGTCATTTGAGTTTAATATGTCATCTTGGTTAACCACATCTTGTGGTGCCGTCACGGTCATATCATAGTTTAAGAGACTAGTCGTCACTTCTAGTAAACTATCGTGTCCTGGGGGTACTGATCACAAATTCTTATGTGCGTACTTATATATTTGCTGAGAACCATCTAATTTCTATAAATCATACTTGTCGTTTTCGAGTACATTAGTTATTATATATGGACCATTGAACTTTCAATATAATTAAGTTTAGTTTCGTTCGCTATTTTAAAGACAAACAAATCGCTTTTAGCGAATGGTTTGATTTCAAGTCAAAATAATTACTTTATTCGTTTATCGTATTACAGAACTTAAGTTTATCGGTATCAATCTTAACGCAAACCGTTCTCTCGAAAATATGCTTCCCAACTATGATATGATCAGCGATAAGTCTATCAGGGACCAAGTGGAAAAGCGAATTTAACGGAATTTTAATAATGGTCATATCGCGTAGTGCATACGATATCATCACCACCATATACAACTAAGAAAACGAGACTTTTATGCTCATTACCGGCAAGTTTGTTACACAGGCTTTCTTTAAGCAAAGAACAAGATGCCCCACTATCAAGCAAAAAAGAGACTGGCTCACCGGAAGATGTCAGCAAGGTGCCCCTGGAAGGGTGATGGTGGCACTGGTTGACTTCTTGGACCGCTACTTCACCGCCGTTCTTCTTGCGGTCGCAACGTGCCCAGGTTGTCCGCATGCGTAGCATGTTAAAGCTGTTTTCCTGTCAATAGCATTTGAAAATCATGGAGCACTCTGCAATCCAATTCCAACATCATTGCGTCGTTTTCTACACTCAGCAGCCCAATCTCCCGTCACTCCACAGCAATGACACTTGCTGGAAAACTTCTCTATTGTCAGAGGTCGTTTGGCTTCACATTCATGAGCTTCAGTATCTAGGCAACGTTCGAGAGAAATTCCATTGAGAATTCGAAATAATTACGCTTTCTGTGTAACAGTTTGCGCGTTTAGTTCACAACGTATTAAGTTGTCCTTCTGGCACAGTACCGATATGACAAATCCGACAATTACTTCTTCAGACATTGAACATTTAGGTATCAGTTCGATGAAGTTCCACAGCCAAGTAGCAGCTTCAGATGCAATTTCCTTAGCGCCTATTTGAAAACGCAGCACTTCGTCAAAGTAATCCTTAATAAATTTTGGTTTGGAAAATCTCGCGAGCAAAAACTCTTTGATGGAGCTCCATGTGATATTAATTAGATCAAGCTTAGTGATACTCGCAGCTCGACCTTTAAGTGCCGCAGTCAAAGCAGTAAGCAAGTAAACTCCTTCAAGACGTAGGTTGCGTACGATAACTTCAGTCACCAATCTTCGATATCCAAATCCGCTTCATCCGGGTCAAAATTCAGTAGTAGATTCCTGCTTACACTAACTGATGGCGACTCTTGCAATTTAAATATCCGAGCTAGCATAGCTTCATATTATTCAGGAGTTTTTCAGCGTATGGTATATCAGGTGGTTTTGTCACATTTTGCACTTCGTCCGATCCCACTTCTGATGTAAGATCAGAAGGGCCTTCATTCGAACTCATTATAGATATCGTATCGTATTGTATTGTGGGCGCCTTTGGGATCGGAATTCGTAACTAAAAGTGGCTTCTTCGAATACAAAATATATTAATTTCACTTGTAGATACAATGGCAGCAAAATACAGGTCTTAACACGTAGGCAGTATAATCAATATCGAGATTAATCTTAATGTAACTCACAACTTTAAGGCGGATTTAAAGCGATTCGTCGAAGACGTGGTGCGCTTGCGGTTCTCGTTTTCAGTCTGTCAAAAACAAGATGGCCGCCCCGCTTCCACAGACACGACGCTCCGCTAGAGTAACTTTGACAGCTGAATTACTCTTGTACTTGATGTTGCCATATCGACGACGCGACGAGGCACTCATGCGCCGTCACGGCCGGACTGACATTCGACCGTCCTCGGGCGTAAACTTTTATTTTGCTGAAACAAATATTTTACAATCACTAGAACATCCGCTCGATCATCCTGCTACTAACCTTAATACTTTAAACAGGTTCTAATCACATGTAGGGTCAATGTTTCAATAAGTAATTTAAATTACGATAATTACACTACTAATTACAATGACTTGGACCATCTCTTCGTCCATTCAACTTATACGACGCTATAGGCGAGTTAATCACTTGGACCATCTTATCGTCCATTGGACTAACAACACATCTGAACCATACGAATGTGTCTGTATCCCTCCAACCAAACCCCTAACAGGTATAGCCCGGATGACACGCGTGCGACCAGGATCGACTCGATGAACCCTCTGAACCAGACGAATGTGTCCCTTCAACCAACTCATACTGAGTGTGGCCCGGACGACACTGTCTTTTCGCTCAGGATAGACACACATACGAACAAGAATGTTTATTATAAGAAATCAATATAATAGCATAAGTATCTTTAGGTTATCTTGCTCTTCGCTGATTTCTACTTCACATTTAACATCCCATATCTCGAAATCAGAAAATGTGCAAAGAGTGTCTGAACCGGCTGTGATAGTGCCAGAGCCAATGAATATCTGAGCATGCGTTCAAATTGTCACAGTCATTTGAGTTTAATATGTCATCTTGGTTAACCACATCTTGTGGTGCCGTCACGGTCATATCATAGTTTAAGAGACTAGTCGTCACTTCTAGTAAACTATCGTGTCCTGGGGGTACTGATCACAAATTCTTATGTGCGTACTTATATATTTGCTGAGAACCATCTAATTTCTATAAATCATACTTGTCGTTTTCGAGTACATTAGTTATTATATATGGACCATTGAACTTTCAATATAATTAAGTTTAGTTTCGTTCGCTATTTTAAAGACAAACAAATCGCTTTTAGCGAATGGTTTGATTTCAAGTCAAAATAATTACTTTATTCGTTTATCGTATTACAGAACTTAAGTTTATCGGTATCAATCTTAACGCAAACCGTTCTCTCGAAAATATGCTTCCCAACTATGATATGATCAGCGATAAGTCTATCAGGGACCAAGTGGAAAAGCGAATTTAACGGAATTTTAATAATGGTCATATCGCGTAGTGCATACGATATCATCACCACCATATACAACTAAGAAAACGAGACTTTTATGCTCATTACCGGCAAGTTTGTTACACAGGCTTTCTTTAAGCAAAGAACAAGATGCCCCACTATCAAGCAAAAAAGAGACTGGCTCACCGGAAGATGTCAGCAAGGTGCCCCTGGAAGGGTGATGGTGGCACTGGTTGACTTCTTGGACCGCTACTTCACCGCCGTTCTTCTTGCGGTCGCAACGTGCCCAGGTTGTCCGCATGCGTAGCATGTTAAAGCTGTTTTCCTGTCAATAGCATTTGAAAATCATGGAGCACTCTGCAATCCAATTCCAACATCATTGCGTCGTTTTCTACACTCAGCAGCCCAATCTCCCGTCACTCCACAGCAATGACACTTGCTGGAAAACTTCTCTATTGTCAGAGGTCGTTTGGCTTCACATTCATGAGCTTCAGTATCTAGGCAACGTTCGAGAGAAATTCCATTGAGAATTCGAAATAATTACGCTTTCTGTGTAACAGTTTGCGCGTTTAGTTCACAACGTATTAAGTTGTCCTTCTGGCACAGTACCGATATGACAAATCCGACAATTACTTCTTCAGACATTGAACATTTAGGTATCAGTTCGATGAAGTTCCACAGCCAAGTAGCAGCTTCAGATGCAATTTCCTTAGCGCCTATTTGAAAACGCAGCACTTCGTCAAAGTAATCCTTAATAAATTTTGGTTTGGAAAATCTCGCGAGCAAAAACTCTTTGATGGAGCTCCATGTGATATTAATTAGATCAAGCTTAGTGATACTCGCAGCTCGACCTTTAAGTGCCGCAGTCAAAGCAGTAAGCAAGTAAACTCCTTCAAGACGTAGGTTGCGTACGATAACTTCAGTCACCAATCTTCGATATCCAAATCCGCTTCATCCGGGTCAAAATTCAGTAGTAGATTCCTGCTTACACTAACTGATGGCGACTCTTGCAATTTAAATATCCGAGCTAGCATAGCTTCATATTATTCAGGAGTTTTTCAGCGTATGGTATATCAGGTGGTTTTGTCACATTTTGCACTTCGTCCGATCCCACTTCTGATGTAAGATCAGAAGGGCCTTCATTCGAACTCATTATAGATATCGTATCGTATTGTATTGTGGGCGCCTTTGGGATCGGAATTCGTAACTAAAAGTGGCTTCTTCGAATACAAAATATATTAATTTCACTTGTAGATACAATGGCAGCAAAATACAGGTCTTAACACGTAGGCAGTATAATCAATATCGAGATTAATCTTAATGTAACTCACAACTTTAAGGCGGATTTAAAGCGATTCGTCGAAGACGTGGTGCGCTTGCGGTTCTCGTTTTCAGTCTGTCAAAAACAAGATGGCCGCCCCGCTTCCACAGACACGACGCTCCGCTAGAGTAACTTTGACAGCTGAATTACTCTTGTACTTGATGTTGCCATATCGACGACGCGACGAGGCACTCATGCGCCGTCACGGCCGGACTGACATTCGACCGTCCTCGGGCGTAAACTTTTATTTTGCTGAAACAAATATTTTACAATCACTAGAACATCCGCTCGATCATCCTGCTACTAATCTTAATACTTTAAACAGGTTCTAATCACATGCAGGGTCAATGTTTCAATAAGTAATTTAAATTACGATAATTACACTACTAATTACAATGACTTGGACCATCTCTTCGTCCATTCAACTTATACGACGCTATAGGCGAGTTAATCACTTGGACCATCTTATCGTCCATTGGACTAACAACACATCTGAACCATACGAATGTGTCTGTATCCCTCCAACCAAACCCCTAACAGGTATAGCCCGGATGACACGCGTGCGACCAGGATCGACTCGATGAACCCTCTGAACCAGACGAATGTGTCCCTTCAACCAACTCATACTGAGTGTGGCCCGGACGACACTGTCTTTTCGCTCAGGATAGACACACATACGAACAAGAATGTTTATTATAAGAAATCAATATAATAGCATAAGTATCTTTAGGTTATCTTGCTCTTCGCTGATTTCTACTTCACATTTAACATCCCATATCTCGAAATCAGAAAATGTGCAAAGAGTGTCTGAACCGGCTGTGATAGTGCCAGAGCCAATGAATATCTGAGCATGCGTTCAAATTGTCACAGTCATTTGAGTTTAATATGTCATCTTGGTTAACCACATCTTGTGGTGCCGTCACGGTCATATCATAGTTTAAGAGACTAGTCGTCACTTCTAGTAAACTATCGTGTCCTGGGGGTACTGATCACAAATTCTTATGTGCGTACTTATATATTTGCTGAGAACCATCTAATTTCTATAAATCATACTTGTCGTTTTCGAGTACATTAGTTATTATATATGGACCATTGAACTTTCAATATAATTAAGTTTAGTTTCGTTCGCTATTTTAAAGACAAACAAATCGCTTTTAGCGAATGGTTTGATTTCAAGTCAAAATAATTACTTTATTCGTTTATCGTATTACAGAACTTAAGTTTATCGGTATCAATCTTAACGCAAACCGTTCTCTCGAAAATATGCTTCCCAACTATGATATGATCAGCGATAAGTCTATCAGGGACCAAGTGGAAAAGCGAATTTAACGGAATTTTAATAATGGTCATATCGCGTAGTGCATACGATATCATCACCACCATATACAACTAAGAAAACGAGACTTTTATGCTCATTACCGGCAAGTTTGTTACACAGGCTTTCTTTAAGCAAAGAACAAGATGCCCCACTATCAAGCAAAAAAGAGACTGGCTCACCGGAAGATGTCAGCAAGGTGCCCCTGGAAGGGTGATGGTGGCACTGGTTGACTTCTTGGACCGCTACTTCACCGCCGTTCTTCTTGCGGTCGCAACGTGCCCAGGTTGTCCGCATGCGTAGCATGTTAAAGCTGTTTTCCTGTCAATAGCATTTGAAAATCATGGAGCACTCTGCAATCCAATTCCAACATCATTGCGTCGTTTTCTACACTCAGCAGCCCAATCTCCCGTCACTCCACAGCAATGACACTTGCTGGAAAACTTCTCTATTGTCAGAGGTCGTTTGGCTTCACATTCATGAGCTTCAGTATCTAGGCAACGTTCGAGAGAAATTCCATTGAGAATTCGAAATAATTACGCTTTCTGTGTAACAGTTTGCGCGTTTAGTTCACAACGTATTAAGTTGTCCTTCTGGCACAGTACCGATATGACAAATCCGACAATTACTTCTTCAGACATTGAACATTTAGGTATCAGTTCGATGAAGTTCCACAGCCAAGTAGCAGCTTCAGATGCAATTTCCTTAGCGCCTATTTGAAAACGCAGCACTTCGTCAAAGTAATCCTTAATAAATTTTGGTTTGGAAAATCTCGCGAGCAAAAACTCTTTGATGGAGCTCCATGTGATATTAATTAGATCAAGCTTAGTGATACTCGCAGCTCGACCTTTAAGTGCCGCAGTCAAAGCAGTAAGCAAGTAAACTCCTTCAAGACGTAGGTTGCGTACGATAACTTCAGTCACCAATCTTCGATATCCAAATCCGCTTCATCCGGGTCAAAATTCAGTAGTAGATTCCTGCTTACACTAACTGATGGCGACTCTTGCAATTTAAATATCCGAGCTAGCATAGCTTCATATTATTCAGGAGTTTTTCAGCGTATGGTATATCAGGTGGTTTTGTCACATTTTGCACTTCGTCCGATCCCACTTCTGATGTAAGATCAGAAGGGCCTTCATTCGAACTCATTATAGATATCGTATCGTATTGTATTGTGGGCGCCTTTGGGATCGGAATTCGTAACTAAAAGTGGCTTCTTCGAATACAAAATATATTAATTTCACTTGTAGATACAATGGCAGCAAAATACAGGTCTTAACACGTAGGCAGTATAATCAATATCGAGATTAATCTTAATGTAACTCACAACTTTAAGGCGGATTTAAAGCGATTCGTCGAAGACGTGGTGCGCTTGCGGTTCTCGTTTTCAGTCTGTCAAAAACAAGATGGCCGCCCCGCTTCCACAGACACGACGCTCCGCTAGAGTAACTTTGACAGCTGAATTACTCTTGTACTTGATGTTGCCATATCGACGACGCGACGAGGCACTCATGCGCCGTCACGGCCGGACTGACATTCGACCGTCCTCGGGCGTAAACTTTTATTTTGCTGAAACAAATATTTTACAATCACTAGAACATCCGCTCGATCATCCTGCTACTAACCTTAATACTTTAAACAGGTTCTAATCACATGCAGGGTCAATGTTTCAATAAGTAATTTAAATTACGATAATTACACTACTAATTACAATGACTTGGACCATCTCTTCGTCCATTCAACTTATACGACGCTATAGGCGAGTTAATCACTTGGACCATCTTATCGTCCATTGGACTAACAACACATCTGAACCATACGAATGTGTCTGTATCCCTCCAACCAAACCCCTAACAGGTATAGCCCGGATGACACGCGTGCGACCAGGATCGACTCGATGAACCCTCTGAACCAGACGAATGTGTCCCTTCAACCAACTCATACTGAGTGTGGCCCGGACGACACTGTCTTTTCGCTCAGGATAGACACACATACGAACAAGAATGTTTATTATAAGAAATCAATATAATAGCATAAGTATCTTTAGGTTATCTTGCTCTTCGCTGATTTCTACTTCACATTTAACATCCCATATCTCGAAATCAGAAAATGTGCAAAGAGTGTCTGAACCGGCTGTGATAGTGCCAGAGCCAATGAATATCTGAGCATGCGTTCAAATTGTCACAGTCATTTGAGTTTAATATGTCATCTTGGTTAACCACATCTTGTGGTGCCGTCACGGTCATATCATAGTTTAAGAGACTAGTCGTCACTTCTAGTAAACTATCGTGTCCTGGGGGTACTGATCACAAATTCTTATGTGCGTACTTATATATTTGCTGAGAACCATCTAATTTCTATAAATCATACTTGTCGTTTTCGAGTACATTAGTTATTATATATGGACCATTGAACTTTCAATATAATTAAGTTTAGTTTCGTTCGCTATTTTAAAGACAAACAAATCGCTTTTAGCGAATGGTTTGATTTCAAGTCAAAATAATTACTTTATTCGTTTATCGTATTACAGAACTTAAGTTTATCGGTATCAATCTTAACGCAAACCGTTCTCTCGAAAATATGCTTCCCAACTATGATATGATCAGCGATAAGTCTATCAGGGACCAAGTGGAAAAGCGAATTTAACGGAATTTTAATAATGGTCATATCGCGTAGTGCATACGATATCATCACCACCATATACAACTAAGAAAACGAAACTTTTATGCTCATTACCGGCAAGTTTGTTACACAGGCTTTCTTTAAGCAAAGAACAAGATGCCCCACTATCAAGCAAAAAAGAGACTGGCTCACCGGAAGATGTCAGCAAGGTGCCCCTGGAAGGGTGATGGTGGCACTGGTTGACTTCTTGGACCGCTACTTCACCGCCGTTCTTCTTGCGGTCGCAACGTGCCCAGGTTGTCCGCATGCGTAGCATGTTAAAGCTGTTTTCCTGTCAATAGCATTTGAAAATCATGGAGCACTCTGCAATCCAATTCCAACATCATTGCGTCGTTTTCTACACTCAGCAGCCCAATCTCCCGTCACTCCACAGCAATGACACTTGCTGGAAAACTTCTCTATTGTCAGAGGTCGTTAGGCTTCACATTCATGAGCTTCAGTATCTAGGCAACGTTCGAGAGAAATTCCATTGAGAATTCGAAATAATTACGCTTTCTGTGTAACAGTTTGCGCGTTTAGTTCACAACGTATTAAGTTGTCCTTCTGGCACAGTACCGATATGACAAATCCGACAATTACTTCTTCAGACATTGAACATTTAGGTATCAGTTCGATGAAGTTCCACAGCCAAGTAGCAGCTTCAGATGCAATTTCCTTAGCGCCTATTTGAAAACGCAGCACTTCGTCAAAGTAATCCTTAATAAATTTTGGTTTGGAAAATCTCGCGAGCAAAAACTCTTTGATGGAGCTCCATGTGATATTAATTAGATCAAGCTTAGTGATACTCGCAGCTCGACCTTTAAGTGCCGCAGTCAAAGCAGTAAGCAAGTAAACTCCTTCAAGACGTAGGTTGCGTACGATAACTTCAGTCACCAATCTTCGATATCCAAATCCGCTTCATCCGGGTCAAAATTCAGTAGTAGATTCCTGCTTACACTAACTGATGGCGACTCTTGCAATTTAAATATCCGAGCTAGCATAGCTTCATATTATTCAGGAGTTTTTCAGCGTATGGTATATCAGGTGGTTTTGTCACATTTTGCACTTCGTCCGATCCCACTTCTGATGTAAGATCAGAAGGGCCTTCATTCGAACTCATTATAGATATCGTATCGTATTGTATTGTGGGCGCCTTTGGGATCGGAATTCGTAACTAAAAGTGGCTTCTTCGAATACAAAATATATTAATTTCACTTGTAGATACAATGGCAGCAAAATACAGGTCTTAACACGTAGGCAGTATAATCAATATCGAGATTAATCTTAATGTAACTCACAACTTTAAGGCGGATTTAAAGCGATTCGTCGAAGACGTGGTGCGCTTGCGGTTCTCGTTTTCAGTCTGTCAAAAACAAGATGGCCGCCCCGCTTCCACAGACACGACGCTCCGCTAGAGTAACTTTGACAGCTGAATTACTCTTGTACTTGATGTTGCCATATCGACGACGCGACGAGGCACTCATGCGCCGTCATATATATTCCTCTTTATTATTAGAGTAGATAAGGATTAATACAAAGGAACATGCGAATAATGTGGCCTGAATTGTGTTACTGTTGCATATTTCAAAGTGAAAAAGTATTTTTGAAGATATAACTGTAATAGTTAGACATTATGATAATGTGGACTTCTTTGTTGATATTGTCATTTTCTATAAACTGTAGTACTTCACTTGAGTTTTGGCGCGAACGCGGAAAGTCAACGTTTTTCCATTGTATTATTTATCAAAACTTATGCTTTTTTTCAGTGTTAATGTTTAAAATTGGTGGCGTTTTTCTCATTAAGTGCTGTTTTACGTGCATGAGTGTGGGCAAGTGATATAATGTGGTGAAACGTGTTTTTCCGTGTTGTTTCCAAAACTCCATAGAAGCTGATGGTAAAGTTGCCACTACTTTACTAAAGCATGACTTAGACTGACTGACATTTTGGACTCAGACTCTGACTGACTACGATTAATATCACCAGAACATTCTACTAAAGCTGTGTAATACAAATAACTTGACACTGGCAAATGCACGAGAAGTGCGGGACCATAACCCTCTAAGGAAAGTACTTCACTTTGCTTTATTGTCAATACCATTGACTAAATGGTCAATAGTTTCCGCAGCGTACGCGATATAAGGACTATTTGGTATTTTTTCCACACCTTGGGTTACATTATCGAAGTTTACAAACTGATCCCTATTTTTTTGAAAATATTATACAGCTTATGTTCATCAGGGAAAATGTAGGAATCTAATGTTTGGAATGAGTCTAATGGAACCGGTTTGTGACAGAAAACTTATTAATTATGTAGGTGTTTTAATGTTTAGGAATTTTTTTAATTATGTATTAATGTGTTTTCTGTGACAAATAAACTGTATTCTATTATATTCTATTCTATTCTAATGGTAAAATATTTTTTCTAATTGGTCCAGTAGTGTCAGAGCCTATTCATATCATACAAACAAACAAATCTTTCCTCTTTATAATATTATATAGTGTAGAAGTGTAGATTTAATATAATTTATAAAATGGTATCTCAGTATAATCTCATATAAGCATATGAAATATGATGGAGCGTTGAGGCGGTGATTACTGCGTATGTGCAAAGTACCCTCTACATCACTACAGCTTCCCTCAGGTTCCTGTCTATTCCGGTGTCAGGCAGTCTAACACGAGAAAGAGACTGTATCATGATGCTTTTCTTCTACTTTTCCATAGAAAAAGATTATAATGACACCTTGTTAAAGATGCTTTCACAATCCCTGCTCTTACCAATTTTAGACTATGCCGATGTCTGTTATCTTGATCTTACGGAGGAACAGCTAAATAAACTTGAGCGTCTCCAAAACTACTGCATACGATTTATTTTCGGTCTTAGAAAATATGATCACGTTTCTCAATTTCGTACAAAACTCAAGTGGCTGCCAATTCGCTTTCGCCGGAATACTCATATACGTTTCCTACTGTACAACATTTCGTTTAATCCTCTCACAACCCATTATTTGAAAGAACAATTCCTGTTCTAAGGCTCTTCTCACTCACTTTCCCTCAGATCAGCTACAAATCTGAAACTAAAAATGCCTATTCATAAGACAGGTTTCCTTGGTGGATCCTTCACAGTACCTACGTGTCGTTCAACTCTGGAATGAGCTTCCAAATGCTGTCAGACAAGCCCCATCGCTCAATATATTTTCAAAAGCCAAGTTATTCGTTTTTATCTAGATAATGTGTAGTTTGGTTATATATACGAGTATGTATACAGTATAGTATTTTTGTATGTATTTAATGTACCTATGTGTATTGTTTATGTATTGTATAATTTATTATTAGGTTAATTATATTAAGTAAGTATCTACTTATCTATGGAGAGGGCTATGCTCGCGGTTTCTCTACGTGATCGAATCAGTAAGTCGTCCACCGACACGGTTGACAGACGACCTGAGGAAGGTTGCAGGACGACGTTGGATGCAGGCCGCTTACAACAGTTCCTTTTGGAAAATCATGGGGGAGGCTATGTTCAGCAGTGGACGTCCTACGGCTGAGATGATGATGATGATGATGATGATCTACTTACATTATGTGAGCGTTCCATTATTCACACCTTTCTCACTACCTTACTTCTCTTCATCTCAATCTGATCCAAAGGTTGCCTGGTAAGGATCGCATTTTAGCGATAAGTGCGCCCTTTGTGCTTTAGTTTTTAGTCGATCTCTCTGTGTATGTTTTAATTCTGTAACTGGTGTACAATAAAGTATTTTGTATTGTATTGTATTAAATTAAGTATTTTTATATTTACTGTACGAGTCGCATACAAAAAGAGAACCGTCGTTGCTTTACGGTGAACTAACATCCAGCCGTGCGATTATGTAATGATTCGTCGATGCGCTCGTCGACGAGCTCACTGATGTCAAATAAGTAAATATAATAATAATAAGCCCTTGTACATAAGGTTGCTTTTCCAACGTTTCTCGTCATCTCTTGATTTGTTTCACGGATATTGTCAAACGTGTAACTATGGTTTGCTTTTAGAGAATCGCACGGCTGATGTTTACCTGACTTGACTTCTTGGGTATGTTTTCTGCAACTGCATAATATCGCGATTCTGCTAGTATCACCTACTTATTATGTTAGATCGACAAGTGATAGATAAGGAGAATAATCTGTTTATATGTGGTACTTTACAGGTACTTGGGAGTATTAGGACTCTTCTTCCAACTTTAAGAGATTTAAAAATAAAATCTATAACAAATAATCAACACAGTACAGCTCTATTTTATTCTGCTTTTTTATTTACTAGCATCAAAACGGTAAAATAGACGCGCGTCCTCAATTCCTAGGTCGCTTCTCTTTGCCATGTGTTCTAGCGTCCTGCAAGGGAGAAGGGTTCGATAACGGACAGCTGTGGTGGGTTCGCGGCCGTGTGCGAAAGCTGCGTTCCCGTCAAAAGCGGCAGTGACGGAACACCGCAGAGATTTGGTGGGTATGCTGCCCTTCTCCCATACCACAGTGACCCCCCCCCCCCCCCTGAGATTACTCAGCGACAAAAAAGATCAAAGACTACAGTAATAAATTTAATTGGTTATTATAAAGGTGTTTCTAAATAATATATAAGTACTTTTGTGTGAAGCCGTAAGACATCTGATATAACAGAATTGCCTCCGTCAATTTGTTGAGGCCCAACTTGCCTTTTCAATCTGTCATCGCGTCCTAAACTTTTGATAAGGGTATTTCTGAACTCCAGTGATTTTTTTGTATAAAAGATTGAGAAAGTGTTTTTTGCGTGATATAAGTTTCTGATATTTTTATTTGTTCACGGCAGATCTTTTAGAACGATTGATCCATTATAATTAATGAGAAGTTTTGGACTGCCGTTTATAAATAAATAGAATTAGGTACCTATCTATGTATATATGCCAGGTGAGACAGTGATCACAGAAGAATTCCATAATTCTCAATGAAAAATAAAAATATCAAGAACGTCTCGGACCTAAATAAGAAAAAAAGTAATAAAATTAAAAAGATTTATATCATAGAATACATATACATATTATACATTTTAAGTGACTAAAATCCTATGATATCTGACATTTTATTAGTAAGATTTTGATAATGTAGCCTTAAGTTTAATTTTTTGCGCAGCATGAGGAACTCTTTCAGACCATAGTATCCAAGTACAAAGGTTTTGAAAAAAGACTTCGTAAAATAAAATAACATTAATGCAGCCACCTAGTATTAAGTAAATCATATGTAATCATAAATACTATACTAATAGTGACATAATTATATTACTTTTCTTTGTACTTCAAAGATAAGCATGACTGTCATCCATCTTGATCCTGTGACTGATGCTGTGGCTGAATGTGGTATCACACTATTGTGATATCACACTATGGTGATATCACAAGATCTAGATTCTAGATCTAGACTGTAGACTGACGACTCTGAAGGACATCAGCTGGAACACACCATTAGGTGCTTAGCGACAGCTGAAACCTATTATATAATCAAGAGGGTGGTAGCTAGCCAGGGGGCATCTGAAAGTGTCGTATACCACCATGCTGCGTGGATTTCATCAGGATGTTGCCAAATTATTCCCTTTTCACTTAACACAAATGCATGTCATAGTAACGTAACTGTGACATAACTCTTCAGTTATGCCATTTAGCCGTATGATTAAGCACTATGTCTGCCGTAATGTCTCAGCAAATTCACCACCTCCCATCTAAAATGGTTAATGCGCACATCAAGGGCCTAATGCCTTCCAAACAAGGATCCCGCAGTATTATGGTAATCGGTTGAGCCCACTCTCATTTAAATACGTTTGTGTGGTAATCTCTCTACAACGCTGGCAACCCTGTTCTGTCACTTGCATAGATCGACTTGTTAAAAGGGTAAGATGGAGAGCGTAACAGAATGGACTTTTGAAGAGTGTTGTAATTCTGCCAGCGAATATTTTATCCGATAAATGAATGATCTCAGTTTTCTGGGAACATTTTAAGCGCGTTGAGCGCTTTTTGGGTGTACTAAAATTATAGAACTCACGTCACCGTCACCGAACGCTTTGTCATAGATAAGTAGTTTAGAAGTGAAAACTTCTTTAGGCGCGATAATAGTTTCCATGACTATATATTGTTGATTGTGTGTCTTAAAAATAATTCGAATCCTTTTTACTTCTATTCTTCACATATTCATATTCTTTAGATATATAGTCTGATTAATCTATGACCCTAGTATATATTGGTCTATGTTTATGACTTCTATCGGCATTCCCCAAAGTCTGCCCAGCATTTTTTTATATTTTTCTATCATTAAACACACGCGAAACGTGAATTCCTATTTTTTACTCCTATTTTGTACTGACTCTACAACTCACGACCCATGAACAAAATGTTAAGTTAATTAAACGTTTGGTAGTCATAAAGCACGTCACAATACAAAATCCAACCAAATTGCAAAATTCCGCGCCACAGAACAACCCATAGTACACCACGCCCATAATTCTTCCCGTCATAACACAGTACACCATCAATTCCGGCACTCACTGCCGAAAGTTAAAATGCAAAGTTATGCACACGCTAGCGCGAGCCAAACATTTTGGTAGTTTTGCGGGTAGAACAAAGCGCCGCTTATCTGAGTACCGCTATTTGGCACCTATCCCGGTGCTATAGCAATAACCGCGTGTAATGTTATGAACCTGGTTTTATAGAAGAGTTATTAATGATAGCTACAAAAAGCCAAAAGGCATCCTTACAAATTCATACCTAAACCTTGCAGTGGTAGGACTTTTGTATATAGATATACTCGTAGATAGGACGTTTGAGCTCACCTGGGGAAGTACCACCAACCCAGTATTCATTGTAGTCTTTGGTACCACCTTTGTCAGTTATTCAACCATGAAGCAGTAGTGTGCAAACATTACTGTGTTTCGTTGAAGGTCAATCTTTCCGGTGAAATGACAGGCAAGAGATTTAACTTTTTATATCTCAGAATGCCGAGCGCAGTGCATTGGTTGGTTTTTCGCATCAGGGTTTTGAACTACGAGTATTGTAGGTTCAAATTCTGAATGGCACTGAACTGTTATTGGCAAGCGTGACGCATGACATCAGGGTAGCAGGCTACTCGTCTTGTTCCCGAATGGCCTAAAAACATATCCTTAGTTACAGTGTGTCGCTTGAATGGCAATGAAGCTTGCACTTTATTTTTGCCTTGTCTCAACTGATCAATAAAGCTAAGCAGTGCTTGCCGCAACAAGGAATGCGTTTACGACAGGGATGGGTGTCCGCTAATGAGTGCTTTCATGCTTCAGATAGCAGCATTCGATAGTAAACAAAGTACTTGCCACTAGCCTTTCCACCAACCCACAGTGAGCTTGCGTTATGCCCCATACTGAGACGAAGACTCAAGGACAGAGTCCGAAAAACGTAATGCGTTGATAATCTACTTTTTCACTTCAGAAGCTCAAACATGTTTGTTTTGCTGCCTGAAATCAGAAAATTAAATGCGATTTTGCTCACTGAGTGAGACAAGGTAACTTTTTAATTTTTTTTTACGGATAGCCACGAATATCTTATTCAGCCTTGGGTTAACCATGCAATTCGAAACATTATCTATGTCTTTTCAGCCATTTGAAAGAGAAAGAGACAAAGACTTTACTTTATAGTTTACTTTACTTTTTTTTTTACTTTTACTTTTTCTTTTTAGACTTTTTTTTACTTTTTTATTTTTTTACTTTTGAAGTTCCGAATTCGACCTCAAGGACAAGCACGTTCGGAATTTCGTACTAACTAAAGAAATTTTGCATAAAAGATAATTATGTCTTTTAATGTATTTTATTAAATTGGTACCTATACCTACAATGTTAATTATTTTGATTCACAATAACTAGTTATTTCAATCTATTCCCATTTATTATTTTATCTCCTAAAGTGTTCTCGCTGCTGAAGTGAAAAGTTATGTGTGTTACACGAGAGCAAAGTTTATTGCATCTCGTGCCTTTGAATCCCTCGCCACACTCAGGATTCAAAATCAGCACTCGCAGTAAAAAACGACTTTGCTCTCTTGTTGCACAAATAACTATTAACACATCCGTCTACCAGATGAAAACAAATGCATGAGAAACGACTTTGTATGTATATACGAAATATCGAAAGGGGTGAAAGCTTTAGTGGTTGCTCGAGTTTATTCATTCAAGTGCTCACTCAATACCGTATTAACGTTTAGGATAAGAAGGAGAAGAATACGGACGATGTTTTATGTTATATGGTTTAACACAGTTTTAGTAGCTAACTCGTCTGCAGTTTCGCATTATCTTACTGGGTACAAAGCCACAGAAATAAACTGAATACATATTAGTTAAACTGAGCAATATCTTTTTAATAATTGGTAGTTTTGGTATTATTTATTTGAAAGTTTTTTGTATCGAGTTTTGAGCGAGCCGAAGACTTAAATTTTCAGTAGAAACGGGGTGGCCGTATAGGGGTCGAATTAGATTAGCCTGTATATTTTTGAACCAAAAATACTTACTTACATTCCAAACTTTAGCAAGATTCGTTTAGTAGTTACGGTGATACTTAGTAACAAAAATTCACACACATACTACCGAGATTATAATATTACTAGATGTGCACCGCAATTACATCCGCGTGGTGATGGATGATAATGATGATGATGATGAAAACTATCCTATATTATTACTCGGGATATAAGCTATCCACTTGCAAAATTTCATTACGATCCAATCAGCCATTGAGGCCTGAAAGCGTATCTAACACACAAAATAAACAAGCTAACAAATAAACATAGGACCATTCGCTTTAAAGGTTGCTTCAAGTATAGCGCCAGAAAATATGGAATAATTTGCCACCTCCTATGAGGAAAAAAGAAGATTTTGATCTTTTTAAACTTAAATTCAAAACATTATTACTTAAGCGTCAGAGAGATAACACCTTAACTCGATCATAGGGGTAAGCTGAAAACCAGCCTTACGTAGACACTCGTGTTTACGCAGCCAGTGCTGAGCTTAACTCCGTTTGCTAAAAATAAGTTTGTTTGTAATCATTATGTTAGTTGTTATCATTGTTAGACATTAATATGTTTTTGTAATAGTTCTGTATGTTTTTTGTGTGTATTTTTTGGCGATCAAATAATTTCTATTCTATTCTAAACAAGCAAACTCACTTTCGCATTTGTATTATTAGTTAGGATTAGAATAGACATCTATGAACAAAATGTATAGGCACACTCTTAATGGTGTCGATTCTGTAAGCATTATCTTAACTAAAAATCTCTAAATTATGGCAGTTCTTATTTTGTTTATGCTATAATCCAAATTAGTATAACACTTTCGAATGACAGCGCTAAAATTATATATTTCTCTTCAATTGTGGGCATAATTTAGACAGTTTATTCGTCACGTAACTTGGTGCTCGCTAAACTAACCTAAAATAACACAAAATTGAATAGAATAATCCTATTTTTAGAAGTGTCATTCTAAGTGTTAAATGATTTTGGATTTTATTTTTAACAGAATAAGAACCACCATCATACATTTTTAGTTCGGTAGTTTAGTTTAGTTTTTTGTACAAGTGAATCGCTACCAATATATGCTTTAGATCATTATGATAGATTAACTCTTTATTGTAACACCACATTACACATAAGTACATTTCGATACAATTGTATACACAAAAATCTTTTACTACAATTAAATGCTTAAAACTAATAATAATAATATGGGACAACATCCACACAAAGGTCTTCAGGTCCCAAACTAGGCAGAGCATGTACTATGGTAACCTGATGACTGATATACATATTTAAATACATAATTATACACACCCAGACACAGGTCAAACAGACATGTACACACAAATGTTTGATCTGTCCGGGGATCGAACCCAGCACCAGCGGCTCAGAAGGCAGGGGTCCTACCAACTGCGCCAACCGGCCTGCCAATAAATAGTCAAATAGTGTCACAATGGGCGGTCTTATCGCTCAGAGCGAACTCTTAATTATGGTGATTGAATTTTAATTTGAAGCGTCAGATTTACTTACTCCCTAAAATTACAAACTTTCGCTTATCTTTCAAACAGCCGTATTATATAGCAAGCGCCTAGGATAACCGGAACAGTAATTTCACGGAAAATTCCTCTTTCCTGAGCTGGCTATAGTTTATTAAAATTCAGAAAACGTTATGGCAACTTCCTTCTTTTGTTTCAAGATTCATAAAGTTTTAGCCTTCAGCTTATTCCGGATAAGAATTGAAGGCTGATTCTGAAAAAGATAGCAGAAGTGTGGAGTTGAATTTAAAAAGTTAGGTTTACAGGCGAGCGAGGTACCAATTCTAGGCGATAATTGTATTCCACTATAACTAAAAATATGCGACGAATAATAAAATTAAAGTACAATTTTAAAAGTTTGTAACTGATTTCCATTCTATTCAGTTATTGGAGTGTAACTCAAAAACTACTAGACCGAATTTGATGAAATTTAAATGGGACCACACGGGAAGCACCAGCTTTCAAACAAAATTTTGAGAATATATTAACCCTATCGAAAGTTATGAGGTAACAAACATAAGATAAATATACAGTCGAATTGAGAACCTCCTCCTTTTTTTGAAGTCGGTAGAAAATACAATCTAATTGAGTACCTCCTCCTTTTTGGAAGTCGGTAGATAAACAAGTACAATTTGAATAATTTAATACCGACTTCCATTCTATTCAGTTATTACTGGAATGTAAATCAAAATCTACTTGAACGAATTTGATGAATGGGACCACACGGGAAGCACCAGCTTACAAACAAAAAAAATATTTTGAGAATCGGTTCTAATAAATAATAAATCAAAAGTGATGAGTTAAAAAACATAAAAAAATACATTCGAATTGAGTACCTCCTTTTAGAAGTCGGTAGAAAAATAGGTTTACAGACGACCGAAGGTATCAATTCTAGGCGATACTTCTATCCCACTACATCTAAAAAAATATGCGATCTATAAATAACAAAAATAAATTAGTTGCTACACCAGAATGGTTCACATAGTAATTTCGTTTATATTCCACTGCGGTGAAGCTCAAAATCAGGGATGTTTGACCTGTAACTTCTTCTGAGAACGCTCAGTGCGGTTCTGTGGATATGGGTTAGCCCTAATGAATGGTCTGCCGCATCAGAAATACGGATGATCTTAGTCGTGTGAATGTGTGCAGACTAGAAGCTTACTTAATGCAAGGAGCGCTACGATGATTTGGGTACATATCCCGAATGTCTGGATGGAAGAAAAGGTGGTCAAGCGCATATTTTACTCGAAACTTCAGGAAAGTAAGGGGAAAATGGAACCCCAGTTTTTGAGATAAAAAAATGTGCTGAAGGCCTCTTAAGCTTATGAAGAGGTGTGGATTGAGCCCTCCGTGTGGGAATCGGAAGCAGTCAGTCGCTCAAGATATAAAAAAAACAGCTAAGGTACAAATATCTTTTCCATATCATAGAGTCTGAGGAAAAAGCGAAGCATCCTAGGAATTTAGGACGCGTGTGTGTGCTAATTTACGGTTTTAATGATAGCAAATTTAAAAAACGGAATAAAATTGCTTGTTGCCTGTTTTATAGTTGTATTGAGTCGAAATTGACCCTTGACAGTTGCGTGACGGATAATAGCTGGATTGGGCTGTCATATACACATCTGAATATTAGTTCTCGGTAACGCCACGACACGGTTATCTTTTTGCTCAGATTCTACAATTATGTAAAAGCGTCTTTACATGTAGCAAATGCTCAAGAAAATGTACGGTTAGAGTTGTGAATATAAGCCATGTGAGTGCCAAGTAACCAAAACCCAACAGCAATAGTAAGTCGCCGTTGCAGAAAATGCTATCTACTTGATTACCTGATCCTGACCTGACCTAGTATATAAGCGTTTAGGCTGCCCTAAGCTTTCCAACATTCCAACAAGCCTATCAACTATTGTTTTAGGACATACAAATCGGACCGAAAGTCTAAAGTAGCCGCCAAAGCACAGAACCGCTCATGTGAATATCCGCGTAACGGTTATTCATCCAAATCGTGACCGCAGCAAGGTTTGCTTAACCTTGTTGATTAGTTGATAAATTGAACGATAAAAGTACTACCCCGGACGAAGCGCCACTGCAAGCGCTTCATAAAGGAGCTATGTAATTATTATTAACTGTCATCTACTGACTATTCTCAATGATAAGTGTTCCAAGCTATTAGAATTAGCTACTTTGATTACTATTTGAATTTACAAAAACACTATAACTAAACCAAAATATAATTTTAATTATTTTAACAAAATATGATTAACACAAATACATAAACATTAATTCTACGCAAAATCTACAATGCTAGGCTAAACCGTTCAGCACCACGTCTCGAGCAAAGGTGATGTTCCGCCATCTTGGCGACTACGCGCGCGCCCACCACAGATCTCAGCGCCCCTCGTAGTAACATTTGGAAGCAAGAAACGCTCGCTGATTGGTCCGTTCTGACTGCGCGCTTCATCCGGTCTACTTTTTCTCCAATAATACCTTATAGGTAAATACCCGATTTCATTCGGTAAGTGTTTCAGAATCCTAAGAAATTAATTTCTCATACATGTACATATTCTAATGCTATTATTAAACTTATGCTTACTATTCCTTTCGTCTTATCTGTCCAGACATGCCCTGAATGCCTCAAATATCGAATAAATACCAGAGGCGCAGCCACTCGTAAGGAATGTCCAGTATTAAATAAAACAAAAGTGGCGCGGCCATAAATCGAATATAGTGCGATTTTTCATCCCCCACAGCTGAAGGAAGCATCCCTTAGCGTCCTTTATTTCTTACAATGGGGATTGTACCCCGCCACTCTTTGTTTAAAGGGACCCCGAGGGTTTTGTGCAATTTTATAGGTATAGGTAGATACTTGTGCTTTTCTTATGGGGTGGATTCCAGGGGGAAAGGTATTGTCGTCTTTATCATGGAAATGTTGTACTCTATTTCGATTACATAATATCGCCTGAATGCCTTCAATCATAAGGAAACGTTATTCAATAGTAGTTAGTTTTTGCCCGTGTCTTCGTCCGCAAGGAAAACGATTATTGTGATTCCTCAGAAACTACAGGTTGTATTAGCATCCAGATCCAGCATAAAGATTGCTTTATGCTGGATATAATCTATCTTCACAGTAAATTTCAGCCATATCAATTTAGCTGATTCAGTGTGTGTCACAAACATACTCACTAACAATCTTCCGAATTTGTAATACCTATTAGTGTGAGTGTTCTGTCAGTTTTTGTATAGTTTTCTCTTGGAGAAAGACGGAACTAAGTACTCTTTGTTGTACATTATATACGTTATGCTGGCCATACACAATCCTTCCCATCGACCAAATAGGCATGATGCTACCGATTGGATCAGTTAAATTGGACCATGTGTGGGCGTGGATTGGCATGACAGTTTTAGACTGAACGGCACAATGCAATTACAATTCTTTTTGGCTTGATCATACCGATTGGATCATGCCTATTGGAGCTTGTATGGCGACATTAGACCCACTTATATGCACACCCATCTTCGATGTGATCGACAGATGTGTATGTTTTGACAGAGTGTCACCTGTTGTTTGCTGTATCACCCGCCCAAACTGACAAAAATATGTAAATATAGATTTGTATTATAAAAAGCGTTTTTACTAAATCCTTTCACATGTATTTAGTAAAATGCTTTTGTTCTAACATTACGAACGGACACTTTAATTTCATTCATTTGTATATTAATTATTTATCATTTACAGCTGTGGCACAGACAAAGATCGACGAAATGCACTACAAAAGCCCGTTATTCAACTATATCTACGTCGACAATAAGAAAACTTTTCCGCAAACTATACTATACTACCATGGTATTACCTATAAGTCCACTGCCACTTAAGGCGCAACACAAAGCAAATTACCTTCATAATCTGGTTCTGGGTAGGTCGACAGTCGACTGCGTGAGTAATGTGACGGCCTTCAGCCGAAATCTATATATATAAAAGAAAGTCGTGTTAGTTACACTTATTCGTTTTGGGGGCGATGAGGCCTGCACTGACGTCCCGCTTGGGGTGTTTTGTGCATCAGTTAGTTACACTATTAATATATATATATATATTATACTATATACTCAAGAACGGCTTTACCGATATGGCTGAAAATTGGTGAGGAGGTAGCTGAGAGCCAGGAGACGGATTATATATTTTTTTTGGCATTAGTTTTCCGGAGAAACGCCAGGATTATGCTGCCTTAGTGGTAAAGTGAAATTGCCATTGTTGACTCTACCACCTGAGCCATTATATTCATTGCTTTGTGACGAAACACGAGAATCACGCCACTTTCTTGCAAACACTTAAAAATATAATGGTTGTTTTCAAATGTCTTCATTTGGGGCAGATATTATCGAAGAGCGAGGATTTAATCCGTCATTTAAGGTATTTATTAATACGATTTTGTAAGCCTGGGTTGTATGTATGTAATGGAATCTTTGAGCATGATTTTCGCCAATTTACAGAAATAATATATTTGCTAATTCTGAACTCTACTCTCACACCGAAAAAAGTGTACTGACGTGTACTGTAGTTAATACTGACTGGTTTTTATTTTGTAGATGCAAGGACAGATTCATCATCGAATTGGATCATTACTACCACTCGAAGATGTACAGCATAAATTTTTACAAATATATTTCATGGGCAACATGGAAGAACAACTTGATCGACGTGGAGAGATCAATGCAGGAATGAAGCGAGCAATTCTTCAAGACTTGCAGCAACTGCTTCATGATCACTATAAAGTTGTCATCAAAGCAGATAAAAGAATAAAAAAAAAGAAAAATAACGCCTGATAAAAAAAAGCCGTGTATAACAAGGTACTTAAGTACTTAAGCAACCTATGTACTGAAATGCTGAAACAATAATAAATGATTAATGTACTTAATTTTTTTTCTAATAATAAAATTAACTTAATAAATTCGAAAATTGGCTTATTTATTGCCTTTAAGGCGGAACAGAGTTCGCCGGGTCAGCTAATTTCTCATATTTTTTTTAATAATTGGATAAAAAGCTCATAAAAAGGAGTCTTTTTAACAATTTTAAATGTAGTCATTCAATTCTTTAACTGGTAATCCATTAGTGTACGCTAAATTACAAAACAAGTTGTAGTTCGTGTGGAGATGCAAGGAATCAGTTTGTATTTTTATTTCTTAGAAAATAACTACTGTAAATAATATTTAAACTTAATATGTAAGGAAAATGTTGGAAAATGTCATAGTATTTTTATTTCGTTTAATGTAATTTATATATCGCGAAGATAGCTTCTAAACATCAGGTTATGCGAAGCATTTGCTATGGGACGCGCCTTAAATGAAAATCTTATTTACCCGAGTGCCACTGTGTGTCCATTGAGACAGCGAGGTGAACCAATGCATATCTAAGTAAGCTTGCTATCGACCACGGTATTTAACCCCGTAGACTCCACATAGATTTTATTTGTATTAGCATGTACATGTACATTTTGTATTATGTACACGTTATTATGCTCTTTAAATGTTTCATGGTTCATCAACCAAAGATACATGATTATTTTAAAAGTATTTAAAGAAAGTGGCAGCAGTGTCCCTCACTCTCTCTTGCAACTTTACGTACAGTCGCCTGCAATAAGATATTAACATTTTACAATTTATATAAGTACCTCAAAAATACATCAAAATTATTCTGAAATAAAGTATTTTTATTCTCATACTGCTTTTAGTACTTCTTCATATTATGATATATCTTTATGTAGATATAAAATGTAGTACCTACTGTATCATAGTTTTGAAAGTTATATAAACTTATTATTGAAAAAGCGTAGGTACCGCGTTTTTAACCACTCACATTGAAATTCCTGGAAAAGTAGGTTGACTTCTGCGAAATCTATTATATTGTTGGCCAAAATATGGCAATTGCGAGTCAACAGGTTAATGTATATACGTAAATTAAAGTCTGAATTCCACGAAAGCTTGATACTGAACGGGCCAGATAAATATAAACACTTACTAAATAAAGCCCGCTGAGATTGCTCCAGGATTTAATATCCACGATAGTTATCTAAAACTGAGTACACAGCGACGGCTCGGCGTCGTGAAACCGCTTTGACTGAAACACAGAATAACTGAACACAGGCTGAAAGTGGTAACTGGTAATTAAACTGTGGTCTGGCTTTAGAGGCACTCGAAGTAGAGCTGGACAAGCTAAATGCATAATATAAAGTAAAAAGCTACCTGAGCGTACAGCGTAGACATTAATTGGGAGCCGAGAATCGTCAGCCTTTGTTATAACAACTTAGAAAAAAAGTATGAAAATCTTGAGAATTAAAACTAATGAAAGTACCAATATGTATAGGCCGCTATCAAACTATACTCGTATTACAATAATGTGGGGAGCGCAGATCTCTTTAACACAGGATTCCAGCCTAGTATAGAGTTCTAAGGCCTATCTTATATTATTTGAATGCCTGTATTTAGGAGTGTGAAATTATAATATGTGTTTTATATGTCATGTATGTACAGTTGAAAATACATTTTTTTATGGGTGAGGTCGGCAAACGAGCATTCGGCTCACCTAATGTTAAGTGATACCGTCGCCCACGGTCATCCGCAATACCAGAGGTCTCGAGGATGCGTTCCTGACCTTTGAGGGAGGATAGGAAAGAACAGATAAAAGGGGTGAGGGGGGAAGGGGAAACAGAGGGATAACGAGGAAGGGGGGAATCGGGCCTCCGGAACCTACCACAAACCGACGAAACTCAATAGCAAGCTATGTTACTTCACGTCGGTGTTATGTGGGAGTGTGGTACTTCCCCGGTCGTGCCGTCGGTGTTATTAATAATATTACACTATAATACTTTAGATTTACATTACAATTATAATTTCCTAAAGACCGGCCAGAACTTTTATCAGGTCTGTCCTTGTCGGTGGACAACCTAAGCGCCACTTCTTGGTCCGTGGTCTCCACTACAGAACCTTCCGGTCCCATTGGCCATCTGTTCTGCGCTCTATGTGGCCTGACCACTGCAACTTTAACTGGCCTATCTTCTGGGCTATGTCAACGACTTCAAGAACTGAGTTCCCAACCTGAGGGTAATAATAGGTACTTAGATAGGATACTTAAAACAAAGTGTAGATTTTTTTTTATAATTAAAGAGTATCTGGATGTCCGAGCTTTGGTCGTAAGTAAACAAATATATTTTCTTGGTCTAACCTAAGTTTAAAGGTAATCGATAATAATTTTGATTAATTATATCATCAATGTATTTAAAAGCTTAAGTAAACTTTGCTTGAATCGAAGCGCAATCGCGAAAATCTTCACCAAAGATAAAATCACCGAAAACTGAAAGGGCGCAAGCGGTAATTACAACTCAACAGATTTTTAATTGAACGCCATTAGCGAATCCTCTTTGGACCGCAAAACGACCACAAGTTAAGACGATTGTAAGCTGGTGAAGAATTTTTGATTTGAAAGGTTTTGTTTTCAACCGACTTCCTAAAAATGAAGGAGGTTCACAGTTCAACGCGTATATTTTTTAATGTATAAACACAAACTTTTTACAGAGTTTACGATTTTGATATTTTCTTGTTTGTTTGGTAGATATATTTCCGACGTGGTCTCATTTAAATTCCATCAAATTCGGTCAAGGGGTTTTTGAGTAATCCAATAACTGAAAAGTGTTTTGCCTATCTTGATAATATCGTAAATGACGGTGAATGACAATCAATACCGTAAGTAGCAAGGGTCACTAAAAAGGGGTGAAAATTATTTTACCACAAATGGAACCGACTTCAACACTAAAAAGTGTGAAATAACTTGTCGAAGTCGGTACCACGCGCACAATATTGTGATAATAGGTACTTTGATCTGTCATGGTACCGATTTCAACAAGTTAAATAGTTTCAACAAAGACTTTTTAACAATCGATATTTTTCATCACAGTAAATTAGGCGTTAAGAACCAAATAGTTTCGATAATTATCAACATATCTTGTTGTTAATTATTCATTCAGTTAACTATATCTCATCTCACACACAAACACACATACACAAACCCTCACTAACACACACACACCCACATGCAGTCACCCTACTTTAGATATATTTCTACATTTTCACACACACCTTCATCTTTTACCTAAATTCGAAGTTACGCGCGTACCTTCTATTTAACTAAGTACTTTTTAATAATTATATACTTTATATTTAGTAGTTATTTTGATAGGCGATATTATTTAAATGTATAATAAGAATGAACCTGTAATTGGCAGTAAGTGTTAATTAAACAATATTGTAAGAATGTTTTCCTAAGTGCTGTTGGTTCTACGACAATAAATAAAAAAATATGTTATTTGGTATCTATCGGTATTCGGTTCCATTTTTTTAGCAAAAAATATTTTTTTTGAGTTATGTTTGCGTCAGATTCCCATATGTTGATACTTAACATAACCTTTTTGGTTTAAGAATAGCTACGTCGAAATGTGGACACCATATAGGTAGAGTACCTACCTACCATTACCTTTACTTACCTACTACCTAGAGAACAAAAGTTTATGCGCCAGCACCGAACTACTGATACAAGTTGCGCCTCATGATCCGGATGACGCGTGCATCCGGACTACTGAGACATAAAAGTCTAATCAGTTCGGTCAACCGAACTAATAACCGAACTATTTACATTAGGCGGCTATTTTTTGATAATCAAGTTTTTAATATCTTCCATACAATATAGGATTTTATTTCGCATAATTTAATTGGTTGATTTTATTGCGCTGGTTAATTTAATTTTAATAAGATACAAGTGGTTCATTGTAGTAGCACTTTAGTTTAAACTTAGTAATATTATTTCTACTGTGAATGTTCTCGGAATACCATTTTAAATAAACAAAGACATGTTGTGTTATATTTTATCTACAAGATATATAACATTTCGTACGGCCTAAACATTTGATTTCTTTTCGGTAGGAAAGGCTGGAAACCCCACTTCATATGCACTACAGTGAAAGCTGATTGATTTTTTTTAATAAATAATAGAAAATATCTCATCAGGGTCTAAGTGTAAGCAACATTTCCATTATTTTCTGCCATGGGGCAATCTGTGGGGATGATTATTATGCAGAACAGTTATGGCAGGTTTATGTATATTTTATCCAACTGGTACTTTTGGAAAGTTATGGGGGAGGCATATGTTCATCAGTGGACGTCTTACGGCTGAGATGATGATAATGATGATGATCATGGCTGTTTAAATTAAAATTAATTCAATTGAAAAATTATAAAATCTCTCTTATTTTCGATTCCTCTTTTTCCTAAATCCAAAAATGTCATAGCGTAAGTGAATTTTTGTAGCAACTTGTATTAATTAGGAGACATCCAATTTATGTATTTATCTATAGGCCAAAAGATAAGAAAGAGATTGATATTATTGATTATTTACTTTCATAAAATATCCACCAATTTAATAACATGAAATGAATCCATCACATAATTCTCTGTATATTTTACACAAATCACATGAGACCAAAGCGAATCAAAAGTAATACGAAATATCGAGACAAATCAAACCATATCTATAGGTAGTAGAATTATAAAAAAAAAGTGACAAATAAACATTTGTGAAATCTCTTAAAATAAAAGCTAAATTGAACTTTATTTTCTTACACTATAGGAAGAAGTAATCTATGTACAACTTTTTCAAATTACCTCATTATTTACTAGATTTCGAAAAATATGCCACGGTTTCAAATAATGTAAATTTGAAACATCCTATTAATATTATAAACGAGAAACTTTGTATGTATTGATTACGCAAAAACTACTGAATGGATTTTAATGAAATTTGATATGTAGATAGATGAGGCGCTGGAATAACATATAGGATACTTTTTCATCATCATCATCTATCACCACGCGGGTGAAACCGTGGGGCGCAGTTAGTATAATTATCAATAATACATCTTAAGATGTATCTATAAGATGTATTTAAGATATTTTAATCATGTTGTTGTTGTGAAATATATATTTATGGGTTAAGATCTTGAAAATAATACTTAAAGTCGATAGATATAAATGTAGCTCTACCATGAGTTCGCAACATAAATGTCATCTATAGTCGATACTCGATCTCGTCTACCTATTAAGCTTGTGATTGGCGTACTCGCTGTCAATTTTAGTTCTACCGCGAGGTGGCGCTGTTCATTTTTTCATACATTTTTTTGCGGCAGTCAATATCGAGCATCGATTGGTGTCTAATGTTGTAAACTCATGGTTGGCTGTTATCTCATATAACAAAATATCAAAGTTCAAACTTGTTTTTTTAAGTATTTTTATTACAATATATACCCACGAATGCGAGGCGTGAACTATTTTGCTTAAATTTAGGATTTTTAGGAAAAATATTCACGGGACTTGTGCCTGCGACTGTTGAATACTATTCTGTATCTACTGCCGACTACTAATATATACCGTAAGATGTGTGCAAAGGAAGTATAGAAAGAATACGAATTTCAACTGAGTTACTCTTGACTATTTCCTTCCGCAGTCTTTCGAGTAACTCGACCCAGTATAGCTCATGTTACGAAGGGGATTACTTGTTAACCCCGACCCCCGTGCACTGTGGAAGGAAGTGGTTACACTGTCTACTGAGACCTAAGGAAGGACTTATGTCCACATATCGATGATATTCTGTCAGCTATAAATACCTACGCCAAAGAAAGTATATTATGGTGTCGATTCTGTAAGCATTCATTCATTAAAAATCTCAAAATTATGGCAGCACTTATTTTGTTTAGATTAAAATTCAAATTAGTATTACACTCTCGAATGACAGCACTAAAATTAGACATTTCTCTTCAATTGTGGGCATATTTTAGACAGTTTAGTCGTCACGTAACTTGGTGCTCGCTAAACTAACCCAAAATTCAATAAAATAATCCTATTTTAGAAAAGTCATTCTAAGTGTTAAATGATTTTGGATTTCATTGTTAGCAGAATAAGGACCACCATAATACATTTTTAGTTCGTTAGTTTAGTTTAGTTTTTTGAACAAGTGAATCGCTACCAATATCCTGCTAATATTATAAATGTGAAATTTTAGATGGATGGATGGATGGATGTTTGTTGCTCTTTCACGCTCAAACGGCTAGGCCAATTTTGATGAAATTTGGTATGGAGATACATGAGGTTTTGGATTGACACATAGGATACTTTTCATCATCATCATCATCATCCAACACCACGCGGGTGAAACAGCGTGGCGCAGATAGTAATATTTATTTATAAGTAGAACGTCTTCCCTACTAGCGTAGTTTGGCGCGAGACGCGTGTAGGGATGTCAACATCGCCACAAAACAAGTGCACATCGCGTCTACGTTTTCTTGGTAGTATACCTACGCAACAGAAAACAATGACATTTAAAAACTGCCAACCCCAATTCCTTTGCCGGCAATCACGTAATGATCGCCGTCAAGCGTTCTCCGCCCCCACCCACTCCTATTCTCAATTTTATCGCGATGACGTTCACTTAGTTGGGGCCGTGCGGTCTAAGTACTTTGCCTACACTAGGTTGGGGATTTGACAGATTGATTACAAACTGTCACATGTAGGATCCAGGTACGTACACGTAAATCCTGAAGGCAGCGCTTAAATCTTGATGAATTGTGCCGTGTTTACTAAAGCGCTTAGTAAACATTCTCTGCAGACATAAATCTCAACTGAGAGAAAATGTATTTATTAACATGTATGTTGATTTAAAGTAATATTAATATTAATTGACAATTTGAAGAGTGTGGCTTCAAATAGAATGTGTGCAAAAAGAGAACCTTGGTGGCGTTAGGGTGTACTAAAATACAGATGTTTATTATGACAGCTCAATCCAGCCATACTATTCTCTAAGGACCACTTGCACGTTTGCTCGGGTTGAATAAATAAGTCTACGAGTTTGTAAACTTGAGTTAGTCATATCAATTTTTAACTCTCATTTTGCCTTGCACGACTATAAAAGATTACCGGTTTTACTAAACTGACATTTGTAATCTTTAGATGGGAACATTGAATTGTCTATGCGCTTATATTGTAACATGACCAATAATGGATAAATCGAAAAAAGTTAAACTTATATCTATCTCTTTGGCACTACAGTACAATGTATATAGACTTTCTTGTTTAACCTTTGTTGTATGAAATTTGACAACTTTTTATTCTATACGTATTGTCTCGTGTCATTTCGTCCAATGAATACATTATACAGCAGAATGTAACCTCAATTTCTTTTGACACAAAACTTCACTAACCGTAGTTAAAGATTTAACCCTCCCACATTGCTAGGTTAAATATCAATAAATAACATTAGATTTACTCCTAACCTTTAATGGTGCAAGATAAATTAGGTAATTATAAAACCTCGTTTTAGCGGTAGACTCTGAGTTATTGAAGCTAACTCTGGAACGTGCAAGTGGGCCTAAGAGCAAACATCGTTGCACCTTTGACAGCTACGTGAAACAAATGACGAAATGACAAAAAACCTTATGTACAAGGGCGATATCTCAAAATATTTGACATCGGTGAGCTCGTCGACGAGTGCAGTGACGAATCATTAGAGAATCGCACGGCTGTCCGGAGCGCAACTGTAAAGTGTGAACTCGGATACTATAAAATCACTCAATATTGTGAGTTGAGTGAAGGAGATGTGAAACACATTTTCTTTCACTGTCCCAAACCACAATGTTCCCATTATGCTATCCTACCTCCTAGCATGCCTCGTCCCATTTCTTTCAAATTTATTTTATCCCTTTTTTCCCCATGATTTTTAAATATTTTGTATAAATTTATGTTTACATATGATATGATCTATTAACAGTGCTAAATACCTATAAAATCATCTTATATTTGCATACGCAAACACCAAACAACATCAACTACAGCTACCTTATGGCTACGTTCCGGGAAGCGCCGAAATCACTCGCGGCGTTCGCACACCCATTCCATTAGAAGCCCGCGATCATCGTGAGCGAGCTCGATACGTCATCGATGACGTCACCGAAAACGCTCACAACGCTCGCAGATCGTAGGTGGGTTTTCGTGGTCGTTTGCGAGCTGTCACTCAAACATCAAATGTATAGGATTCTATCGATTTTTGACAGAAAAGTTGGCGCGCTTTTCGCGACCGCGTAACTGTTCCACTTGGGTTGAACATTGCAAGCATTAATTCCAACTGGAACTCTAAACCGGGGCGCGACAGTTGTGAGCGTTGACGGTGCTTCCCGGAACGTAGCCTATGTATCCTGCCTTTTTGACGTGATAACGTCTTATCAATCGATGAACGCCGACTGCACGCACGAACAAGTACAATTTGAAAAATTTTATACCGACTTCCATTCTATTCAGTTATTGGAGTGTATCTCAAAAATTACTAAAACGAAATTGATGAAATTTAAATGGGAGCACACGGGAAGCACCAGCTTTGAAACGAAAATAGAATTATGAGAATCAGTTCAGCCTATCGAAAGTTATGAGATAATAAACATAAAAAAAACATAAGTTTAAAAATTTCAATCGTGAGGATGGTTTTCAACTGTCGAACGTCTGGAATCCAGTGGTACGATTGTGTAAAAACAAAAACAGTAATAGTCCCAAAGTTCGAGCTGATACGGTTAGTGTTGTGTGTCGAGATAATACAAAAACTAGCAGCGCGAACAATAGAAGTGGTCCCTCGCATAGCAAACGAGTACGGAAGAGGGTAGACCGTTTCGTCTGCTCGTAAAACATTCACCCACCCGCAATTCCTCAGTTCATCCGTGATCATGGCGCTTGCAACAGTGCCGAAATATCGGAAACTCTTAGAAAATGTACATGGTAATTATCCCGTTGATAATTTGAATACCTCTTATGTTTGTGACCATGATAGTTTAAAAATAAAAAAAACACATACAGTCATTGTCACATCACACGATTGTGTGAAACCTACGTAAATTTTCGTGCTAGGACATCTATCTTTACTTTACTACCCTTGTCAACGTAAAATAATTAGAGCTCCACTCTGAGTAGGTGTCCTAAATACCTTACCTAACTAAACACCTATCCCTAAAGACAAGGGACCAATATCACAGGCTACTTGCGGCCATATTTCGTAACTTTGAATCCTCGTGCTCTCTGCGTCCCTCGCCCATAAATACGAATTAGCTGCTCATCGGACCAGACCAGTGTTCGCAGTCATACTTCGGAATAGATGTCTTGGGAATTTCAAATACATATGGTGTTTGTTTTCTACCGACTTCCAAAAAGGAGGAGGCAACTCGACTGTATTTTATTTTTATTTTATATTTGTTACCTCATAACTTTTGATAGGGTGAACCGATTCTCATTCCATGTTTGAAAGCTGGTGCTTCCCGTGTGGTCCCATTTAAATTTCATCAAATTCGGTCCAGTAGTTTTTGAGATACACTCCAATAACTGAGTAGCATGGAAGTCGGTATTAAATTTTTCAAATTGTTCTTGTGTTACTTTGTTGTTGTGAAAGTCCTAAAAAATTGTTTACATAAAAATGGGACAGTATTGTTATAATAAGTACTTTTGAGCTATTATGGTGCGGACTTCAACAAGTTATTACACACTTCTTAGTGTCGAAGTCAGGTAAAATTTTTGGCGAAATTTTTTAGTTTAGCGCCCTTTTTAGTGAACCTTGCTACTTACGGGATCAATTGTCATTCACCGTCAATAAGGATATCTCAAGATAGACGCAACACTTTTCAGATATTGGATTGTAACTCAAAGACCGCTAGACCGAATTGAATGAAATTTAAATGGGCCCATCTCGGGAGTGTACTCTACCAAACAAAAAAATAATAATCATCTATTATTACTACAACTCTGTTAAAATTTTATCGTTACTTGAGAACCTCATCCTTTTGGAAATCGGTTAAAAATGGCATATGAAGGTATTGGTGAATCGGCCGATAGATGGGTCAGGTAATATTGACTGTATTTCTATCGTATAAGCAGTTATATATATTCCAGAAGTATGCTCAGTGTGCCTAGCACGAATAACTGCGTTAGTGTAACGTAACGTGTCGTTCACGTGAAACAGTACAAACTGTCATTTATCTAGGGCAACTGTGACACAGATAACTCGTTGTTTGAACGCCGAAGCGTGACGCATTTTTTTTGTGCTACGGCCGCAGTATGAATGAGTATGAATCATGGCTTGAGTACAGATCTCAGTAAATATTGTATGTTACTTACACTAAACCTGTTTCAAATCGAGATTTGCCACTGAGTAATTTCCTGGATTACCTACCGGCCTTACTTATTGATCTAAAAACTAATTATGTACTTCAAATATTTTCAATATTTGCCGATTCAATTATTATTTTTATATAATCTCATTCGGTAATATTCTAATTATGAAATGAAATACAGACTTTTATTGGCATATTTTATTTACATTCTTCTTTAAGAAAATTAAAAAATTAAATTAAAGCATTATTCTCCTAACAAAACAATGTGTACAATGTGTCCCGACCACGGAGGTTTCAATTCAATTTAAGTAAACATTATCTGTGGTGAGCGCGCTGTGCGCGCAACGCGCTGGTTCCGAGCCAATAGACCAATAACAGACTTTTTCCACTGATATTGGCAAAATTGTGGTTACGCCGTACAAGCCATACAAACAACAAGAAGAAGAAGACTTTTTCCATTTTGGCGCTATTTCGTACATACGAATTTGAGTAATATTTTGTTGGATAAAACTTTAGTAGCAAAAACTGCATATAATTATGTATTAAAACACTCGTGTAATCTTATTCTGAAACTACGCTCATGTTTTAATACCCTCTATTATATGACAGTTGCAACTACTATTAAATTATTCTTAAGTAACATAGAGAATATAAATGTTTTTTTAAAGTTAGAAATAAATAGATAAAAATATAATTTTGATCAATAACTTGGGAAAAGAAAACTTGAATTAGAAATAAAAGGTAATAATAGTAGGTCTCAGACAAAATAAAAAAGTCAAGACAGAATGTTGTGAACAGAGCAGTGAGGCCGGTTTTCTATGCATGTAGTGCGTGAATCGGTGCTGCCATGATAATTTAAATTACCCCATAAAAATAACGTTATCAAATTATTAACGTTATAAATTTAATAAAGTTATAACGTTATTAGTTTTAATATAATAATAGTGTTCCTACATTAGGTTTCGGTAAAAAGTAGTGGCATCGGGTGGTGAAAGAGAAAAGATAAAGAGTTTCAGAAATAAAATTACTCGGTGTAACTGCTTTTTATAACGGTTTTATTTAAAAACCTTTATGCTGAATTAATTTTTTGTACGCTTGTCGTTTACTTTGCACTGATTTAAAAATACTTTCTAATTTAGCAATATGGTGGAATCTAATGTTTAAGTATTTCTCAATTACACACCGTATTAAATTAAGTTTATGTTCCTGTCCAACATACTCATGTTTTGACTCTAAATTGATAAAAATCTGATTGTTTCCAATGAATTTCTTTAATATGTTCAAGACTATAGTTTGGTGTTGATATTCTGCGGTTATTGCAATATTTTCATTCAATAATTTTCGAACAACTGCTTCACAAGTGACACAAATGTCAAAAAGATCCTTAGACGGGAAGCGAAGACCGCCTTTGTTTTTTAAACTAATGAGCTTGTGAAAATAAAGTTTCTCATCTGTCAAAGTCTGCAAGGCATCTTAACATTTAGAGCATTCTATGGTTTTAACAAGATAGTGCACTGTACTTCCAGATATGTAACCAATTATCATTTTTCTGTAGTCACCATAATATGAATTGTCATGTAACCAACTGGCCCAATCAAATGATTCATTAACAATTTCATTAAGAAGTTGCAACGAAGAATTTTCAATGGTTTCTTCTTCTTCTTCGTGTCTATACGACGATGAAGTGCTATTTATAATTTTAGTAGTTGAAGTGCAATTAAGTATTGCTATGTGTTCTAAAGGAACACAATTACTTTTTGTAAGACATTTTAATTCTAAATGACATAGTATTTTTTTGTAGCTTGCTTTAAACTGTCTTACTTTAGGGTTATCGTTGAACCCTCCATGCATCCTAATAGACGTAAATAGAATCTCCAAATGATCCTGGCTTAATTTATAAGTAGATAAAAAAACAGCCTTTTTTCATTGTCTATGTACTTCGTATAAAGCGCTTTTAAACTTTCAATATTTATTAATGTACCTATGAATCCTGCTTTGCATTTTTCTTCTACGACTGGTTTATAAAATCGCGTGATGACAAAGACTGGTCGACCATCTCGTATAACTTTCCGCATACTAACTACACACAACAACATTCAACATAGATACACCCTAAAAACAAAAGAATTCAATAGAAATATGGTTTATTTTTACAAAAATACATAACCGCCTTCAATATGTACGAAATTGAAAATCCAGTGTTAAATTAATGCGAATCCATATTAAAGGTATCAGGTTTCCAACAAAAAAATTATTGTTCAAATCGGTTTATAAAAAACGGACTTATGAGGTAACAAGTATTTAAAACAATAGAACCTAATTGCGAACCTACTCCTTTAAGATGTCGGTTGAAAATAAACTAAAAATAAAAAAAAAATTGCCTATTTTTTTTAATTTGCTTTCAAACGACGGAACCGGTTTTGTATAAAGATATTGCGTCGAGTGTCATACAATATGATATTTAAAGAAAAGTCTAATTGAGAACCTACTTCTTTTTTGAAGTCGGTTAAAACACGTTGATAAACTATTATAAAAACGTACCCGTATTAACGTAACATATATACTAAATATTAAGATTACCCAAGAATAGGGTAAACCTTACAGGCTTTACCATGGCAACACTTTCTATGTTCCAAGCAATAACCTTTATTTTTATTTTTATTTATTTAAAATATTGGTTTCCAAGTTACTTACTAGTCTATCTAGTGTGAAATGTGATTCCATCCTTCTTTTTATATTTTGATGTTTGTTTTATACACCGTTTCACGACACAATTCGGCATTTTGACTGGTAAATTTGTTGATTTACTTTACGTGTTGCTTCCACGCGCAGCGATAGTTCGACTGACGAGTCAAGGCGTAGTTTCGTTGTGTGTGTGTAATTGTGTATGTACACGGCGAGGCGTAGTTTTACCGGCGTCACTTTTCTGTTCACTACATTCTGTCTTGACTTTTTTATTTTGTCTGAGTAGTAGGTATAGGTACGCATATGATGTAATGTACTGTGAATATAGGTATAGTGTGAGTGTAGGTGTATAAGATAATTACGGTGTGTGAGCAATTAACAACGTACTGCGTTGTTCATTGTTGTAATAATTTGCTTTTTAACATTTAATTTACTATGATAGAAGATGTGTTCGGCCAATGACTGAATTTTGAACATAGTTGGAGCGAGTAGGTGGAACATGAAATATATTTGTATGTCTAGTGCGCTTAGCGCGAGAACCAAATTGCAAGAAAAGTGACGTTAATTCTGGACTATCTATTCTATCACTACATACGTCATGAAGAAACAGAATCTGCAACAAGGAGCGACGATCCTTCAACTGCATTAATTTATGAAAATTGCACGATTGTTCATAACTAAGACCTTTAAAGTTATATGATTATTAACGGGATATTTACCGTGGTAAGGTTGTGGAATGAGCTCCCGATATTTCGGCGCAGTTACATGCACCAAGGAAGAAACTGATGAAACCGAAGGTGGAACGACAGCCAACCTTTTTGCTATATGTTAAAGGAGTCACAGACAAAATAGGTCGAATTCTTGACAAATACGCTATGAAGACCATATTTACTCCTCATCAGAAGATTGCGCAATGTCTGCGTTCCCCTAAGGACAAGATTCCTTATCAGCAACCCGGGGTGTACAAAATTAACTGCAGCTGCGGAAGTTCGTACATAGGACAGACGAAGCGAACTGTTTCATGCCGCATCAAGGAACACATAAAGGCAGTAAAAAACAACGAAAGACACAAATCTGCCATAGCTGAGAATCTGCTGGACGCGGATCCTAACCATTGGATTGAATTCCATAACCCTAAAATCTTGTCCACCGAACGCCATTACATACCAAGGCTAGTAAAGGAAACTATATAGATCTCGAAATGCCAGAATTTCAATCGAAGTGATGGTTTTCAACTCGCCAGTGCGTGGAATCCAGTATTAGGTTGTTTTAAAAATAAAAATAAAAGTCCGCGTTCAAAATGTGTTCAAAATACTATACGCAGTGATACAGTGAGTGTGTTTTGTCGGGACTTAGGATCGAGTTCCAGTGATAACCGTAGCAAAAGACTAAGAAAGAGGGTAGATCGTTATGTCTGCACCTAACTTTTTAACTTTTCGACCAACCAGCCTCATTCTTCTGTCTTCCCGTGAACATGGTGCATGTTACTGCGCCGAAATATCGGGAGCTCATTCCACAACCTTACCACGGTAAATATCCCGTTAATAATCATATAACTTTAGTGAACAACCGTGATAGTTTAAAACAGTGTTTTACTAAGACCTTTATTTTGTGTACGATAATTTAGCACCTTCACAAATTTAGATTGTAGACGTTCTATGTCATGTATGTATATCATATAACTAGGATTCCATACGTTACTACAGTATTCTAATATGCTGCGGACATAAGTAAAGTACAAGGTTTTTACGCATTCTGCGTCAAAATAGGGTCGGCTCACTCTCAGAACAAATCCTAGGTTTTTACATGCTCTTGAAACTAATTTAGGTACATAGAACAGTATGTATAAATTAGCATACAATTTCAAAGGATCAGCGAGGCCAAAAATTCAGCTGCGTGGTTCGCGGCGAGTCCAAAATGTCAAAGCAAAGGACGCAATCGATTCCATAAACTACGTGAAACTGGCCTCTGTATCCCGATAGCCTACAGTACGAACATAAATTTACCGAAGGGCATTTTCAGTGCAATTCCTGCAAAATCTACAATCATTTAATACCAACCGAAAGTCCTGGAACTTACGAGCACATTTCACAGGACATTTAGTACGATGCAGTGATTAGAGTTAAGTTCATAATCGGGCCGAATGCGCTTGATATTATTGCAATAGAACTGTGTTTTTAACAAAAAACAAAGGAGGGGGTTTCTCAATTCGACCGTATATCTTTTTTAAGTGTATTCGCGGATAACTTCGTCGTTTATGAACCGACTTTGGTGATTCTTTATTTGTTTGATAGAGAACTTCCGAAGTGGTCCCATTTCATTTTCATCAATTTCGGCTTTTGGTTCACCGATCTTGATGATATGATCGTTGACGGTGCATCCCGTAAGCTCAGACAAAATAAAAAAGTATAGACAGAATGTTGTGAACAGAGAAGTGATGCCGGTTTTCTAAACTACATGTGCGTGCATCGGTACTGCCATTATAATTCAAATTAAATTAAAATTATTAAAAAACAATTGACTATTAATAAATTTACATTAAATGATAATTAACACTTTACTTGTTGCTTTCACGCGCCGCGATAGTTCGACTGACGAGCCAAGGCGTAGTTTTGTTGTACGTGTTGTGTGTTATTATGAATGGACACGGCGAGGCGTAGTTTTACCCGGCCTCACTTCTCTGTTCACAAAATTCTGTCTTGACTTTTTTATTTTGTCTGAGCCCGTAAGTAGAAAACTCAAAGGGTGAATATTTTAGGCCGCAATGCATTGCCATGCAGGGTGTAGGACTCTTGTAGTTAAAAATTCCGAATGACACTGAATTTTTATGGGCAAGCGTGACGCTTGACATCAGGCAACTTGCTCTTTTACAAATATGCTGACATAAATATTCTTTTTACCAAAAATGAAACCAACTTCAACACTAAAATGTGTTTTTAGTGATGAAGCCAAAAAATAGGCGAAACACTGGAGTGTAACTCATAAACTGCTGGACCGAATTTGATGAAAAATTTAAATGGGTGGTCCCATTTAAATATCATCAAAACGTCAACCGTCGGAAGTATAATCTACACAAAAAATTAATCATTTTCAGAATCAGTCCAAAATCGAAAAAAAAACACATAAAAATCACATAAAACTTACACAAAAAATACATACTCATACAATCAAACATATAACCTCCTCCTTTTTTGAAGTCGGTTATATATATACGCGTCGACCTCGTCCTTTTTTGGAAGTTGGCTGAAAAAGCTAGGTTATGTTTCGGGCAAAATTAAAATGCAGGGAAGTCCTGTTTAGACATTAATAATAACAACATACACACTAATAATTAAGTCTAGACGAGACAAAGCGTACAGAACCAAGTCAATTCTCATGCTTGCCTCGTCCTTAATAGGTGGAGTGGTGTTTTTTATCTTTAAAAGCATCTAACTTTGTCGCTCAACCACATTACCCAACAAATATATTTTAGCTTTTAGCTCGTGTTTGTCCACGAGGCTTATGTGCCAAAATTGAAAAGTTCAAGAACGTATATTCTTGAATTTTTCCATCTTGGCCCATATGGTCGCAGGAGTGGAATTCATTTTCTGATTGAATTCAAGATGTGGTTTGGTATTTTTTTCACACCTTGGGTTACATTATCGAAGTTTTCGTACGGATCTCTACATTTTTTGAAAATATTAGGGGAGAATGGGAGAATTGGATACATGGTTCCAGGAAAAGTAAAAAAAACCCGTGATTTAGTAGCAATCCCTTTTTTTACATTTGTTTAATAATTTTACTTTCGCTCTCAGTACCCCACAATGCAAGCAATACCCCCCCAAGCAATGACAGCCAAATAACTACTATAATATGTCTAATAAGAGCCATCACTTAATAAAATATAAAGTATTAATTTGGTGCACGTAATAGAAATTTATAAAAAATACAGTTATCAACAGAATACAATCATCATCAAAATCATAAGAGTCAACGAAAATAAAGGTAATCTAGAGTTAAATAACAACACAACATAGCATACTTTTCGCAGTTGATCAATTGTTAGAACATAAATCATGTTAGACATCGGGACTTATCACGTATTATTTAATATAGGTAAAAATATGTACCTTTCAGTCAGCTCGTGACCACGGCCATTGTAACATGGTCGAAACGTCGAGCGAAAGGTACATATTTTTACCTATATTAAATAATACGTGATAAGTCCCGATAAACATTTAAAACATGTGTTCAAATCGCGAAAGTTTAAAAATTACCATGTTAGACATGTTGAGAATATGATCAACCAGTATCTGTTCCTGTTCACTGATGAATACAGGTTTTCTCCCATGTGACGGTGAACAACTGTAAGTCGCAATTTGCTACCCTGTACCGTTTCTTCAGCGGATGTAGGGTATTTTGACTCTACTGTGCCGCTTTGTTTACCGATATTCCTTGACTTCATTTGGGTTCTACTGCACTCTCTAACGTAACCGAGGGCCAACTGGCCTTTGAAGTCATTCGCGGTCTTGTTCGTGATATCTATAAAATAAAATAGAACATCTTCAATAAGAAAACAAAATTCGATAGAGGTAATAAAAGCTATGGCGAGTAATGGGAGCCCGTCTAGCTCTCATTACCAGAAAGGCAAACATATCAAATGACAAACAATTACATAAAAACATATTTCTAAATCACCTATCTTGTACATGAATCGTAAAATGTGTGAAATAATGCAGTTAATAAACACTTAACACAAATGGCGACAGTATAGATACTTACTTGAATGGATTTGCTTTGATATGTTTTCTAACGATGAGCCGTTCGTGTCATTTTTGCGCCACCTATACGTTCCTATCTTCATAAAAGTAGCTCCAAATATCCACTAGCTCCCTTTACCCCCGTTCTCCCCTATATAGCTTATTAAATGTTACTCAGTGATAACGTAGCTTTGTAACGGCACCCCCCCGAAGGGTTCTCGCATTGACGTGGCGGGGGGGCTCAGTAACCGTGGCTAGGTACACCACGGTGAAGCCAAGAGGAACCCAGGGGCCGCGCCGGCGTTGGGGTGCGCTGGCCGGCTCAGGCGGGCCGCTCCTATGGGCTTTGGCCGCCAAGTCCACATAGGAGTGGCGGGGTCCGGGCGCTTTGGCGCAGACTCGAGGAGGTGGGGCCCGGGCGCTTTGGCGCAGGCTCGAGGAGGTGGGGCCCGGGCGCTTTGGCGCAGGCTCGAGGAGGGGGGCCCGGGCACTTTGGTGCAGGCTCGAGGAGGTGGGGTCCGGGCGCTCGGCGCAGACTCGAGGAGGTGGGGTCGCGGGGGGGCTATCCCTTGTGGCTGACGTAGCAGGCGGTGGGGCTACGCATCCAACCCACCGCAGGTAGACCACGGGCGACCAGACAAGGGGAAGTCTGGCGCCCATTGTTGGCGAGTTTGGTCTCCGAGGCAGTTGCGGCGCGCCATGTGTTCTGGCGTGCCGCGAAGAGAAGGATCCGGCAACGGACAGCCACGGCGGGTTCGCGGTCGTGTGGAAAATCTGTCCCGCGTTCCCGCCGAGGGCGGCAGTGACGGAACACCCCGGGGTTTTGGTGGGTATACGGACTCCCACATAACCACCTCCCTCCCCGTGATGGGTGGTATCCATAAAGGACTTCCCCGGGACAAAAAAAAAAAAAAAAACGTTTGTAACGGCAAATATATTTTTGAATCGGTCCAGTATTTTTTAAGTTTATTCGTTACATACAAGAATACAAATTCTTTCTTACAATTTTTAAATAAAAAAAATATTACTAAACGTAGTTCCCGACGAGCTAGCTTCTTAGTTTTGCCAAGTATCCGTACGAAATATGGACGGAAAACAATAACTTACGATGGAGCAAAACTGGACAATAAAATACCCACACACATTAAAAATGTACACTCGTTCAACGTATTTAAATTTAAACTGCACAATTACATTTTAACACAACAAAATAAATACGCTGAATGAGTACCTTCCATATTAACACGATGTACCTAATATTTGTATTATTATTATTTTTCAAATTAATGTTCTCATGTAAGTGACTGTACTGTCTTATTATAAGAATAAATGTCTTTAAACCTAAACCTATACAAAATACATAAATACAAATCTTTTCTCTTTATTATATTAGTGTAGATGAACGCCTTAAGATATTATTGCTTTACACGTATCTACAAAAAACCGCTTACAAATTGTTAGGTATAAAAAAATACATTGCGCGTAATCATGGCATCCGCCTGTATTCGTATTCAAGTCAACATGGCATTAATTAGCTGAATCAAAAAGTACGATGGCTACAAACCAAAACAAAACAGTTTTAACGCGTCAATTTAAAGCCAACAAAAGCGCAATCCATCCAATGACAGTTAATTGTGAGCCATTGAGAATTTTCACCAAGTGGATGCGGGCGGGCGCTGATTGGCTATAAATTTGAACAGCGTGTTGATTGGTGGTTTCATTTCGGTCTTTTGTTGCTTCAACGGCTGTCGGCTTTAAATTGTAGCTGCAGTTAAAATAATATGAAATAGGAATCCTAAAGGAAGTGAATATTTGGAACATGCCTACCCTCTACTTTATACGTAGTTTTGGGGTCCGATAGTCGATGACGAAGCTTAGTTATTCAATTCAACTACTAGGACAATGCAACTACAATGACTTGACGTCCTGTTTAAGCTTAGGACAAAAGATTTATAAATTAAACTACCGTCGAAGGATGCGTTACCAATATGGTTTATTATTGTGCATTTCACGGTTAAGAAAGCAATAAAACCAATATGGGTTGGACATTTTCTCGTTTTCCTTTAGATAAAATAAGGTAAAGCGCGTGTCGTCAAATTGTATGTAAATATTTGGCTTGGCACGGCGTGTTTCATTCCCTCAGTGTCTAGTTTATAGATATTACAAAGTACAATTTTGTTACGCACACACACAAACGTGTGTGGACAGGATGTTGCTCGAGTAGAAGTAGTAGGTAATTTAATCAGTTTGTTTGGAGTTTCGTTCTGTCAGGTATTTACTCGTAGTCGATCTATATTAGACTGTGATAATAGGCTGGTCACCAGCCTGTCTACTAACCTTCGTGGTAAATTATGACGCATTACCCCTCTCTCTAGGAAGAAGAACCATGTCCCAGCAATGGAAACGTAATGTGATGATTATGACGTAACTGTGCTTTTGTTTCCGAAATTTGGTGTTAGCGTTTCCTTTGTTAAGTAGGTACCAGAGTGTAAAGGAAATAAGACGAAATAAATTGGTACAGTGTATTGAAATGTACATACACGTATCAAACGTTGGTTTTGATAGAAGACGTGGGATGATGTGGTGCATGGCAGGATGGTGATAGGCAGGCTAAATAAAGGCGGACCGAGAGGATCATCCCGCTGACAGTCAATGCAAGCTGTTATTTCATTTCAATGATATGTTAGGTAGTTAAGATGAAGTACATCATTAAGTATAAGCACTAGCATGTTAGGATGTAATGGAGAATTATCTCAACCTCATTCTGAAGTTGCCAAAAAGGTGTATGATCTGTAACAGGCAGTCATAAAGACTCTTAGAACAGGGTAAGTTTATTTTGTTGTTAATTGTTTTTATTCTGTAATTTAGTTTAATTATGATTATTATTCTTATAGAATAAACCTAATATACCAAAAAAATAAACATGTGCAATTTGAAAAATTTTATACCGACTTCCATTCTATTAATTTAGTAATAATCAGTTATTGGAGTGTATCTCAAAAACTGCTGGACCGAATTTGATAAATGGGACCACACGTGAAGCAGCTTTCAAACAAATTTTTAAGAATCGGTTCACCCTGTCGAAATTTATGAGGTAAAAAATACATAAAAAACACATACATTCGAATTGAGTACCTTCTCCTTTTTTGGAAGTCGGTAGAAAAGTATAAGCATTGTTATCATCATTAGCTCAGCCAAAGGAAATCAACGGGTGAACATATGCCTCCACAATAACCTGGCTCAGCACCCACGTGCCCCAGTTTCCACTCAGCCCGAAGAAAGTACAGTCTGATAATAAAAATAATGAAATAATATTGTTACTTATACATGCCTATTAATAGCTATAGGTATTTTATATTGAAAGTAAAAGTAAAAATAATAGTACCTTTTTCACAGTTGTTTTCAATGAACATATTTTCTATCGTCAGTTTACCCCACCAGAGACAACTATTTGTATGGACGACTATAGCTGCTCTCTGCGGTTTCACCCGCGCGGTGATGGATGATGATGATGATGAATTTTGTTATAAAAACTAACGTGGTTTTCAATCATTATTAATTAAAAATACGGGATTACTCACGTAATATTTATCGGATAGGTCCGACTATAGTTTGGACCACATTCGGTGGCCTTTTTCAAGGATAATTAATAATGATGATGAATCTTATATAGCCTATGTTACTCAGGGTAAATGTAGCTTTCCAACGGTGAAAGAGTTTTTGAAATCGGTCCAGTAATTTTTGAGCCAATTCGTTACAAACATACATACAAATCTTTCCTCTTTATAATGTTATTAAGTACTCATAGATATAGTATTACTTTTTAAAGCACTAACGCCTGCTTTAGCGATCTCAGACATTAAAATTTCTAGAGAGATAAATTCACATCCTTGGACGGTATTCGAACCCGATGTGAATTTTTCTCTCTATAAATTTCGATAAGTGAGGTTATATGTGACTCGTCACGTGGCGCACGTCACCTGCCTGCGTCCTGTCATGCGTGTTCTGTCTGCCTACTGGGATAGGTCAATAAAAGTACGACATTTCGGTGACCACCATTACTGTTCTTCCTTATTCAGAATTACTATATATACATATATACAGGCTGACTGGTTGAACACTTTACATATTGATATATAGTACTCAGTACTCGATTCTCGTTCTAATTAAGAAAAAAAAATAGGTGCCTAATATTTACCTAATTTAACTTTAATTGTCTACTCAAAACAATAAACATGGTCACTCGCGGCGCGCGTGTAGTAATAAAATTTGCCTTAGCGCGGCAAGGTAAGTACTTGTTTGTTTACACCGGCGCGGCGCGGCCGGGCGGGCGGCCGACGATCGCGGCATCCTTTGATTCCTGTGAACGCGGCGCGGGCGGCGCGGCCCTTTGGGTCATTAACCCCGTTCGGACGCAGCTTGATTCCTTTGAACGCGGCGCGGCGCTTTGGGTCATTAACCCCGTTCGGACGGTGTCCATAATTTTCGAGTTATAGCACATTCATAGAATGAAGGTTTCCTCTGTAGTTTAACGGTATTTTTTTAATTTAATTTTTTTAAACGTTTCATGTGACCATGAATTATCATGTCCTTGTTTATGTAAAGTGTTCAACCAGTCAGTCTGTATAAAACAGGTTACATTATGTAGGTGGGCTGAAGTACGGACATTCGGTACAAACGCGGCAGGGCAACTGAGCGCATGGCACGACTTTTGAAATAACAGCAAATTGCGCTCACGTTGCATGTATCGTGCCCCTACAGTAAGTAAGGAAGTAGTTAGTAAGGAAACTGATGATAGATAGATTATTGAAACCAGCCGTTATTTTACATATAACTAGCCACGTAGTACCTAATAGATGATAATGATGAATCAAAACTATAGGATACTGTAGACACACTCAGGGAAAATCTCTTCCTGTGATGCTGGAAGAGTTTTTCAAATGGGTCCAGTAGTATTTTAGCTTTGTCGTTAGAAACATACAAAATTTTCTTCTGTATAATATTAATATTGATATGCATTGGTAACCACTTCCCACTTCGTTCACGGGGAATAAGATTATCGCGGTCCCTCGGTAACTGCACATTGAATCGAACTAAAATAAAACTAAAACTCTCTATGTGTTAATCCCGGATACAAATCTCCACCCCAAATATCATCCAATTCCGATCAGCCGTTTTTGCGTGATTGTGTAACAAACATCCATACATCTGCACACAAATTTAATATTCGTGTGATAATGTAATTTTATATAGGTTGGCTTTAATTTTATTCGCGCTTACAATATCAATGTGTGGTACATTAAATTGTGTTTCCACGGTCGGCGGTACAGGTTTAAATGAACTTACGTACATACCGCTAGTTTCGTGTAACAAGAAAATAACCTAGTTACGATGCAAATTATATTACCTACAGCAGGTACTTCGAGTAGGGTTGCCACTCGCTTCGGTAAACTGTGTTTTGTAATTCTGTTCAAAATTTTGCCCGTGATTTATTCTTTGACTTCAACTAGATGCTGTAGTTTCTAGACGTTACTAATTTGTTGTACATCTTATTAGCCTAGAGTTGATATCATAAAGTAAAGACAGGCTACTGCAGATTCAAAACTTTATATTGATTATTGTAGAGCTACCAAGTAGAACGGCGACCGGTCCTTTTGGAAATATATGGGTGAGGGGTATGTTCAGCAGTGGATATTCTATGGCTGATATGTGGATGATGATGATGGTGATGAGAGCTGCTTAGTATTTGGGAAACAAGTATTATTTTAAGTATGCTAATAGATGAAGATAGTTTTGTGTGATACCTACCGTTATCAGTCGAGAAGAATTAATAGAAATGAATCCAGAATCCAACCAACTAAGTAATTATTACTTACAACTTTATTATTAAATAATACACTTAATGAATAATAAAATATTTTTATATATTACTTGCGTTGTAAAGGTAGTTGAACCAAAATATAAGTAGTTACTGTCTACACGTAGGCTTCTATCAAACACATTGATAATTTTTGAGGATATGAAATAATATTTTCTTGGTACATTGAGAATTCATCCGGTCTACTTAGGTGGCTATGTTTCAAACGGTCGTTTTTTAAAATAATTTTGGACATAAATCATGATATTGTAATACATACGAATATAGTATAAAGTTCGTATAACATATATAATATTAACTCGTAAGTATTTGTTGTTGTTTAATTTGATCTTCACTATTCACTTTTTCTCACTTCAATGAATAGAGTGTCTATTTTTCTAACCTTATGGACATTTTGAAGAGTAAACCTCACCGGTCGGCCATATCATGACTGTCAGTTTTCTATACAACATCTATCTCACCCTGCTTTCCGAGTGAAGTGAACACCAATTTTAGCAATATTATCACTGTTCTTCATTCCGAATTCCGATTAAATATCGCGCTTTTGGAGACGGTAAGGAAACAATAAAATAAACCATGAAAATATGTTTAAAACAGGCCACAAAAACTTTTGTTTTGTCGGAACTATAAAAGTGCCTAAACACACGCACACGCAGACTAACAGCTGCTAGCGCATCACGAACACATCGGACGAGCTGTCATTTTTCACGGTGATTTCAGTTCGTAGCGTAGTCGTTGGAATTGCAAAATGGCGTTCTTGATGACGTAATCCATGGGTCTACGGTGTCGCGCTTTCGTTGATTTGGAATGACGATCACAGCGTCAAAATCAATTTTGACTTCAATCGGAAAGCAGGGTTCGTAAAAGTGTTTATCCCAACTACAAAATAAGGAGATGGTTCTCATGTCGTCTTATAGTTTGGTATGTTCACGCAAAACCATTTACTGATTCGTGCCTATTTAGATGATTATTTTTTGTAAGTGAAGTCCCCCATTTCAAGCCCTATTTCAAATAATCGAGTTCGGTTAAAAAGTATTTAAATTATGAGGAAATAAATTGATAAATATAAATAAATATATTTATACGTCTAGATAGTTAATATCATCGTATCAAGTTTAGTTAAAGCACGTTTTGTAGGGATTTATACAGCAGTAGTGGAATCAATTTGATATACTTATTCAAATAACTTTGACCTTCAAACTGCAAAGTCTAATTTCTACAGCACACGTGTTTAGTTTCCTATATTTTATGGCAACCCTAACTCGATTGTTTATGAGCTCCCAGCAAAATAACAACCTCTATAAACATTAGGCGGTATTATAATGCGTACCTACCTATATGTATGTACTTATATGGGAAAGCTTTCACATAGTTGGTACTTTCAGGCTGTATGATTAATGAAGTGCTTTTAATAAAGCGTGGCTTTGGACAGGCGCGTTTTGGGACTCTAATAACTTTTAGAATGAACGGTCGGTGAAAAAATTCAAAATTCTTATCCTTATATTGTCTTTCTTGTTTTTCCATCTTATATATAGGTATATATATATATATAAACCAAATGCTGTGCGTTTGTCTCGCTGAAATAAAAAAATGGCTTACAATTTTTTTTTATTTGTGTGAGATAGTAGGTAGGTCCAATATCATTCATCACCAAGCAGGAGAAAGCGCGTGGCGCAGCTATCTGTACTTAATATTATAAAGAGAAAAAATTTGTTTGTTTGAATTGAATAGGCTCCAAAACTACTGGACCGATTTGAAAAACTCTTTCACCTTTAGAATCCTACATTATCCCTTATAATTATAGGATTATAGGCTATTTTGATTCATCATCATTATCATCCACCACCACGAGGGTGAAACCGCGGAACGCAGTTAGTTATTAAATAAAACTCTTCGTCTGTCGATATATCCGCTAACTCCTTCTAAACCACGCGAACTAATGGTGAAAATCACATCAAAATCTGTCATGCAATTTCATCACCAGTTCCATAAGTTTTAATTGAAGGCTTATTATAACAATATACTACAGCTACATCTACACTAATGATAAAGAGGAAAGATTTGACTGTTTGTTTGCATTGGATAAAAAAAAACATCGAATCGAAAAAAATACTTTCACCCGTAGAGAGCTACATTAATCCTGAGTGGCATATTACAACATCTATCACCACGCGGATGAAACGGCGGAGCACAGCTAGTATTAAAATAAAACTTAATTAGAACGGTATTATACTACTCACGAAATTTATAATAAAGTGGATAGGGTAGCGGGAAAACAGTAACAGTTTATCTAAACAAGTACAATTTGAAAAGTTTAATACCACTTCTATTCTATTCAGTTGTTGGAGTGTAACTCAAAAAGTACTCAACCGAATTTAATGAAATTTAAACCACCTTTCAAACAAAAAAAGAATTTTGAGAATCGGTTCACCCAGTCCAAAGTTATGAGGTAACAAACATAAAAAAACATACAGTCGAATTGAGTACCTCCTCCGTTTTGGAAGTCGGTAAAATAATGTGTAATTTAGAAACAAAAAGGTAGAAAATGTGAAGGTAGTTTTTTTTATACTTACATAAAAACTTAATTAGGTTTTTTAATTTATTGATATGACGAACGAGGCGCGAAATAATACATTGCGGAATTCTTAAACCGATATCAAAATAAATAGGATAGAACATAAATTATTTTATTGCCTAAAAATACTCACAAAAATACAAAAAGAACTATCACGAAAACATATTAATCTCTAACAATGATAACAACTAACTTGATGATTAAACACAAACTTATTTTTAGCAAACGGAGATAAACTGCGTAAACACGAGTGTCTACGCAAGGCTGGTTTTCAGCTTACCCCTATGATCGAACTAAGGTGTTAAGTACTCGAATAGCTGCGTGAAGCGGATAATTTTTTTCACTTTATTTTTCTACCACAAAAACAGTTTATTTGTTATGTTTATATTCTTATAGGTGTGTGTGTGGGGTGCATGTGAGTGTATGGTTGAGCATGTGTGTACTATTTATTATTTGGTTTTAAAGGTTGCCTCAACATTATCTTTCTGGCGTTTATATCAGATATTTTAAAAAGCTGGAAAAGTGGACAGTTTTCCAGCGGAAGAGTCACTAAACATTTCTGTTAGCTTTTAACTAAACTGATACTGTTTTCCCGCTACCCTATCCGTTATGATATAGTTCTCCGAAGCATGGGTGTGTTCGGCAGAAAATGCGATAAAATATAGAGGTTAAGCACGGTGCCGTAACCTACGAAGAAATAATAGTCTTCGTAGGCCGTAACAAAGTTTTCTTGTGACCCGTTTCTATAGCCTATCTATCAACGCTTTACCCTATTAGATATAGAAATTGGATTGCTGTATTATTATTTGAATGGAACTAATGTGTACTTTATATATCTAATAAGAAATACTGCTGGCCGAGATGATGGTAGGTGATTTAGATCATATCATATCATTCTTTTCATGTCCATGTTTACTGAATGAAGTATTTCTTTTTATGATAGGCTAAATTCAAATATCCAGTCATCCCCCGCTGTACTACCAAGCTGTAAGCTAAAAGCAGTAGTGCACTGTGTGGGGAATAAAAATTCCCTTCTGCACTACCAGCTGGTAGTGCCGCGGGGAATTTAGAATCTGCATACATTGCCGTTCCCCACTGCAATACCAGACATTATTTCATAAATATTCAACTCGTTTATAGGGGATGATTGTGAATTGACAGCTGTCAAAGTGACATTTGATGACGTATTTATGGTTTTGATTTCACACTTAGACTTCATTCGTCTTAAAAATAACGTTGTCATACGAGCATTACCCAAAAAGCCTTTCTACTATTTCTAGAGATTTACAAGGTTCAATACTAGGGCCGTTCTTGTTTTTAATCTATATTAATGACTCACCTTATTATGTAGAGAAGAATCATGAGATTGTATGGTTTGCAGATGACACTTCTCTGTTATTTAAAATATATAAAAGGCAGTTATTAAACTATGACGATGTTAACAATGCACTCGCTAAAGTTGTGAATCGATTCAAAACAAATAATCTTCTCCTCAATGAAAAGAAAACTTGAATAAAATTGTATAAAGTTCTCGACACCAAATGTGAGACAAGTAGAAACCAATATACAATTGAATGGAACAGGGTTGAACCTTGTGGAGTCAACGGTCTTTTTAGGAAAAACTATAGACGCTAAATAGCAATGACCCCACATACAAAACCCCACTTTAAAAATTTGTCTAGTAGACTCAGTTCAGCGGCTTATGCTGTTAAAAAATTAGACTATGAACTGATGTAAACACAGCTAGAATAGTTTATTTTACTTATTTCCATAGCTTTATGACTTATGGCATACTGCTCTGGGGATGTTCTGCAGATCTTAATTCTAGTTTCATGCTGCAAAATACTACAAAACGAGCTATCTACAGTTTCCCTTAGACAGAAGTTTAAAGTTAAAAACATTCTAACTGTTGTCTCTCAGTTTATGAAAATCTAATGTATGTCAAGAAAAACATCAGTCGTGCGATTCTATAAGAGCAAACATCGTTGCATCTTTGACAACATCCGTGAAACAAATTACGAAATAACAAGAAACTTTGGAAAAACCACCTTATGTACAATGTGCGATATCTCATAAAGTATTTGACATCAGTGAGCTCGTTGACGAGCGCATTGACGAATCATCATCAATCAATCATCAACGAAGAATCCCACGGCAGTTTTGATAAAAGGAGTGATGCTCATTCCATCAACACGCGGAATAAGCACACGCTATCCGTACATGTAACGCGTCTCCACAGAATAAGTCATTCTTTTATGGGACAATGTATACGATTCTATAATAAAATTCCCAATGTTATCCGAGATTTGCCTATTAATAAGTTTAAAATTACTATTAAAACTAAACTCTGTCAATAAGGTTATTACAAAACTTCGGATTACTTGGAGGATAAAACAACTTGGAAATGATCACTCCAGGATCTACCTACTCGTGTATTACGATGTCAAAGTGTAGCGTGTCTTGCCCTATTGATAACATTATTATGGTCTCTTTTATAAGGCAACACACTGGAGGTAATAATAAAAGAACATTTGTTATATCAATTGAAAAATTGGCGATAAAAAAATTTAATTTTAAAAGACAAGCCCGCTGAGTTTGTTGCTGGATCTTCTCATTCGTGGTTCCGGTTGTAGATGAAAAAATAATGTAAAATGACAATTTGTAAGTGCCCCCGTAGGTCTATACAGAATAAATGATTTGATTTTGATTTTTAGACAAATCTGAGCGTAGCGTCATCCTCACTATATTCAAAATACATTAAACGCTACTATATACGAATATGAGTTAACGTTGCGTTCATTATCTATAGAGCAGACTATAAAGTTTTGATCGTTTGCTGGCGTTAATAGAAACGTAACTGCAGCTGGACGGTTTTTCAATAATAAAACTTATAAAAGTGACCGTTCAGCTACGGTTCGATTGCAATTTATTTAGTGGAAGTGTAATGCTTGCGCACTATTGCTTCGAGGTAAATATCTGGGACTAAAGTGGTACCGACCAAGGAGACCTCTTACACAAGAAGCCTACCTACCACTTAAGCTAATAATTCTGGTAACGGATAGGAAAACCATACGAATGTTGAAAACACAGCTCAGTTGATGACGCTAGGGACTAGCAAATAGTAAACCAGCCGTGCGGTTCTGTAATAATTCGTCGATGCGCTCGTCGACGAGCTCACCGATGCTCAATACTTTATGGGATATCGCCCTTGAATACAAGGTTGTTTTTCCAACTTTTGTTGTCATCTCGTCATTTGTTTCACGGATGTTGTCAATGATGCAACGATGTTTGCTCTTAGAGAATCGCGCGGCTGTGGAATCGCAGCTAGCTTACATTCTGCGTAACTTCACTCATACGGCCACGCCGGATATTAACTGTCAGTTCGCTCGCGTCATATCTGGCGATGTGACTACTTCCGGTTCCGGCGCTACGGCACGGAAGCGGACCGGATGCTATGATTTATGATGCAACTGTTGTACTGTTGCAGGGTGAATGGGGGAGGGTCATGAGAAACTCTTTGGTGGTGGATCGAAGAGTTAGTCGACTCGTTTTGGGATGGTCCCTTATGCGATGTGTGGACGACCGTTGTTATGAAGGAGTGGAGAGCAGTTGACAAGTATCATTTTGATTGTTCCATGGTCACAGAAACAGCTATTTCAAAGAAGAATCAATAGATGGGAAAACAAATGAATGCTTGATTTAAAAAATATAGCTATATAATGGGACCTGTGGTTCACACGGTAGTGATGGATGATGATGAAAAGTATCCTATGTAAGGACACAGGATATAGATATTGGTAGGTTTGAAATTTGGCCAAGAGATAGAGAGATCAATCCATATCCATATAATCTATCTCTTAGCCAAATTTAATTACGATCCGTTCAGCAGTTTAGTCGTGAAGAGTTGGTGAAGGTGAAGAGTGAAGAGAAGTTTTCATGTAGATTATAGTAAGTATATTTAGACCATTGTAGTATATATATAACGAGAAGAATTTGTGTAATTTAGCTGACGAATATTAAGTTTAAGAACTGATGTTTGTTTAGATAAACCTAACATTCGTTTTTAAGAGAACATTAACCATTGATATGTATTCTCTTTTAATAAATAAATAATAGAAAAATATAATGTGTGGATTAATTTCTATTTAGTAAGTAAAATGGAAGATTTTTATAATAGGCAGTTATAAACATTGACAGGTAAATAGGTATAGAACTAATACAGTATAACGGAACAAACATTACCGCAATGATGATGGAATCCGAGTAAATAAAGATTTTTAAATGATCGTATTTTTTTGTTACAGATATCTATAAACACTCCAACGACGTGCATCTTTTTATGTAAGTACAGTTATAATAATATCGAACAGATTGTATAAGTTCCAATCTTATCCACTTACAACGTTGATCGATGTGTTACAGCACCGCGTTCGTTCACCCCAGTGCCCGGCACAGGTTAGCTAATAGTTACTTCGTAATCGCTGCCGGTCACAGTTTCAACTAGTATACATTGTTAGGGAGGATGGGGTTATGCGAACAATGCACTAGCTCAAAAAACTAAACTAAACTAGCGAACTAAAATTTAACTATGGTATTTAGTCCTTACACACTAAAATCCAAACTCATGTAACATTTAGAATGCAATTTCTAAAAATAGGATTACTCTATAAAATTTTAGACATTTATACCCATTCGCCTTTATTAATAAACGTTGCGTAAAAGAAATAAGGCGTAACATGCTTTGTCTTGCTTTCACGCGTGACATTTACTGCAAGCGAAAAATTGACAGATAGATGTTTTAACTACTCCGGATGTAAGCCAAGTTTATTAATAAGGCCGTTAGCGAGCGAGTTAAGTTACGTGACGACTAATTTGTCTAAAATATACCCTCATTTGAAGATATGTATCTTATTTTAGTGCTGTTATTCCGAACTGTTATACTTATTTGGATTTTAGTCTAAACAGAATATGCACTGCCACAATTTTGAGATTATTAGTTTAGATAATGCTTTGAGAATCGACACCAATAACTAGCTGGTTTGCTAGGTTTTCATATAGAGAAATAATTATAAGTGATTATTGTATGTGTGTATTTAAGTATTGAAGTGTATACATATAAGTATGTATATTTTTGATACCACGATTGACCCTACGAGATAAATCTCTGTTCAAAAACTATATGTTATATTATATGTTGTATTATCAGGAAGAAATCAATTTTAAATTATTTTGTTATAAAATTTGACGTCGACTATTAAACAACTACAGCTGTGTTTTTAATCGAAGATTTTAGTCACTCATATATGTGTTAATTTAAAAAATATTCAAGAAATAATAGCATATTTTTTTATCTAGTATATATTTACGGTACATACGAGTACGTTTCTGTTCATGGTTGCTTTTCGAGAAGATCCTTATGGTATTTCATCGGGTTGTCAAAAACCCAGCCTATTGTAACTATAATTATGGCTAAATGAAAAGTGTACCATTGCAACGTACGATCGTCCCATTGCATCGTACGCTCATCCCATCGCATCGTACGCTCATCCCATTGCATTGTACACTCGTCCCATTGCATCGTACGATCGCCCCATTTCATCGTAAACTCGTCCCAATGCATCGTACGCTCATTCCATTGTATCGTACTTTCGTCCCATTACATCATACGATCGACCCATTGCATCGTATACTCGTCCCAATTCATCGTACACTCGTCCCATTGCATCGTACACTCGTCCCAATGCATTGTACGCTCATCCCATTGCATCGTAATTTCGCCCCATTGCATCGTACGCTAAGTGATATTTAACACTCAAGAAATATATTTCCAACATCATTTTATTTTGGAGCCAATAAATGTTGCCATTTTAAATATATCGCCAAGCGCATATTTATTTATTTATTATGGTTTCCACCCTCACCCATCCACCTCTACAGTTGTAAGATTTCCCGCGCGGGGTGGTAACGTGGAAACGTGGAAGTAACGATTCATTATAGGGTGGGATCTTATATTTATTGCTAATGGATTTATATTATTACGCGTGGTTCTGTTTAAAACGATTTAAGTATTTTTTATTTCTATTTATATTAGGAATTAAGACGCGCTCGTATCCTGATAATAGTAAAAACCAAAATGTTTAAACATCTACGGCTTTACTTATAAACGCTGCTTAACTTTGAACGACGTTATTTAGTACTGCGCAAAGTAACAATGTTCCGCGCCGTACTAAATGACGTTATTTAAATTTATGCAGCGTTTATAAGTAGGGCCGTTAGTGTAACGAAACAGATCGATAATATAGTATGAAAATAAAATTTAGGTTAGAAAAGGAACAGCAAAGAGTAATAACCGAACAAAATACCTAAATATTACTCGCTCTCTGCAGAAAAAAATCCTGAATAGGTCCATAAAAATAAACTTTCACGTCCAAACTCTCAGAATTTTCAGCAATAACACTATATTTTTTTTAAGTAATACATAGTAAACATATAGTACTAAAGTAGTAACCAGCAGTTTTTTCAATTGTGTTAGTATATATATATATGTATAACGGAGTACCAAGGCCAGTAGAATTATTTAAAGTTGTGACGTCAGCAGGGCTGCCGTCACCACTTCCCTCATCGGGTTTATTCATTACGAACTATTAAAGAATGAAGAACCCAACTTTGCTTCACACAGTTTATTCTTAGCGCTATTACACAGTTAAGTCTAAACTAATAGTTAAAATGGTACTCACAAGATTTCCACAGAACAACACTTCACTCGACCACAACTCGCAATAGAATCAGTTTGACTTCCCAACGGCACGCCGTTTTATAACAAAGCTGGCGTAGTCTAGTTGTGGAGTCATTACACTTTAATTCAAACATCAGTTTACAAATAACTTAGTTTATAATGACGAATTATGCTTTGTTAATTCGTTTACTTATTTATTAAACATGTTTTTATCGTTCAATCATTTTATTTTAGTTAAAGCATTTAAACATCGGAAACCACGTGTCAGACTTTACACTGTGCAAATGCGATTTCAAATCCATTGCGTTTTACAAATAAAATGAATCCAAATGATCTTAAACCTTAAGCTTGTCATTTTATAAATCCAGACATGAATTTAACAATAGATTATCTGATAATTAAACAAAGTTTAAATTGTTCTGAGTTATTGTTTATTGACCGGAAGTCGACAAACCATAACTATACATCTTACAACTCGGAAGCTAATTTTACACTTAACTGAACAACTTAACTACAACAATAAAATCTTAAACTTATCCAACTATATTTTAACCGACATTGTTAAACTTTGAGCATGTGTTTTAAGTCTGTTTTGGTCTTGCGTCGACACGGCCATTCTGCGAGACTGTTTGTGCGTGCCCTGCACCAGTCGCGGTTCTGAAAGATAGAAATGACTTTCTGAGATAGGTATCCGTCCTCCGGTACACTAGCTGTTTGTGGTCGGTGTTTCTATTTCGGAAATGATAGGATGTAGTCTGAATGTTTTAATGATAACTGATTCCAACCATACAAGTTATCAACCAATGTTTTCACACTGACCATTTTAAACGAATCATGTTCAAAGGTTATGCAGGTGAGTATTATAGCTACGCACCTCTAGAAAGTTCATACCTATTTAGGTAAGATTTGCGGTATAAAAGGAAAGTAAGAAGATATTGTAATGCTTGTAATGCTCCACGCATTCTCGCACGGTTTACGAGTATGTTAATGCAAATGCTCCACGTATACTTGCACGATTTTGTATGACGTAGATAGGTTTTGATATGGTGTATATCGTTCAGGATGATGCTGTGGTCCTGAGCGGTCTTGAACGCCGTGTTCCACAGAGGCTCTAAAGGAAATATGAACTAGGTCGTTGCTGCGGTCTGGGCCTTATCATTGTGACCGTGTCCGCAGGGGTTCTAAAAGTTATTGTTTTAATTATATACCTCGTTCGGGATGATGCTGTGGTCCTGAGCGGTCTCGTACGCCGTGTTCCACAGGGGCTCTAAAGGAAATAGGAACTAGGTCGTTGCTGCGGTCTGGGCCTTATCATTGTGACCGTGTCCGCAGGGGTTCTAAAAGTTATTGTTTTAATTATATACCTCGTTCGGGATGATGCTATGGTCCTGAGTGGTCTCGTACGCCGTGTTCCACAGGGGCTCTAAAGGAAATCGGAACTAGGTCGTTGCTGCGGTCTGGGCCTTATCATTGTGACCGTGTCCGCAGGGGTTCTAAAGGTTATTGTTTTATTTATATACCTCGTTCGGGATGATGCTGTGGTCCTGAGCGGTCTCGTACGCCGTGTTCCACAGGGGCTCTAAAGGAAATGAGAACTAGGTCGTTGCTGCGGTCTGGGCCTTATAATTCTGACCGTGTCCGCAGGGGTTCTAAAAGTTATTGTTTTATTTATATACCTCGTTCGGGATGATGCTGTGGTCCTGAGCGGTCTCGTACGCCGTGTTCCACAGAGGCACTAATGGAAAAGGAATGGACGATGCTGTGGCCTAGGTCTTATTATTTTGACCGTGTTCCACAGAGGCTCTGAAAAAGTAAAGGTAAGGAAGCGGGGATGACAGACATGTACAGACTTACTGATTTTGTTTTCTTTATTGAGTGTCGTCATATATCCGCTTGTCTACACGAATAAACGTCAGTAAACTAATTCATTGCCAGTTTTATTACTAGCTTGTCTTAATAAATTTGTATGAGGACTATGACAAGAAGAAAGAAACTTACCATTATTAATATATCCAGCACTGGAGCCAGTTTGGAGGTTGATGGTAGTGGATCCTCCGACGAACAATTGAGCGGGGATAAAACTTGCTGTTGAGAAGTTTCAACTAAGGTCATTGATGAGTTATCAGCTGGTCGAGGTGTCACTTGTTCGGTTAGGTTATCTTTGTTTGTCGACACGGTTTCCTGCTCACCTGGTTGTGGTGCTCGGCGCAACTGGTCATGAGCGACCTTACGTGGACGCCCTCTGCCGGTCACACGTTTCACCATATATCGGTTATTGTCAAGGATCCTGTGTATCTCGTACGGCTCGCTGTATTTTAGGTCTAGCGATGTCTGGTTGCGGGGATTGTTCTTGATGAGAACATAGTCTCCTCGCTGAAATGGACGTATTTTAGCCTTGCTCTTGTCAAATTGCTCCTTATCATATAGCGCCGAAGCAGCCATTTTCTGTCGCACGCATTGCTCAAGCAAGTCAAAGTCTACGCATTCGTTGTCAATATTCACCAACCTTAAAAGTTCTGGTGGTACACTCTGTTGGCGGCGGGTCAGTAGTGTTAGTGGTGCAACCCCAGTTACTCGATGTGGGGTACAGTTAAAAGCGAGCTGTAATGCTTCTAGCGCTGACTCCCAATCTTCGGTATCATAGTTCTTGATCATAGTTAATGCATTTTTCAATGTGCTCATAACGCGTTCGACTTGTCCGTTAGCTCGGCTTATTCCTGGCGCAATGGAATGTATATTGATTCCATAACGATCGCAATAAATTTTAAATTCTCCAAGGAACTCTCTACCTCCATCAACCACGGTCTGCACAGGGGTTCCGAATAGGTGAACGACTCGTTTCAGAGCTGCGAGGCTGCTACTTGGGCTCTTGTCGTTGGAATAGCTAAGCAGTATGTATTTGGTGAATGCATCAATAATGACTATTACGTACTCGTCTCGTCCCTCAGCATTTCTTGTACCCAGCTTGCCTGTAATATCCATGTGGATGACCTGGAACGCTGCAGTGGGCTTTTGGATCGGGTGAAGCTGAGCTTGGATAGCCCCAGACGGCCCCTTCGAGGTTTTACATATAACACAATTGTCTACAAATCTTCTGACAGTTGTGTTCATTTTGTCAAACCAGTATGTTTCTCTCAGCTTCTGCAGAGTTTTCTCCCATCCGGGGTGTTTTAGCGCAATATGGAAAGAGTTTATCAAACTCCACTGGAACGACTTAGGGACTACAATTGGTTTATACCTCCCGAATGTAGAATCCGTGATAGGCCTCTTAAGTACGCCTTCCTCCAGAACGTAGCCTTCAACAGGGCTATCACCGGTCATGCTATCTATCAGCGGACGGAGAACATCGTCGCGGCGTTGTTCGATCTGCAGCCACTCCATGTCTCGGGTCATGACGTTGAGACATTTCGGCCGATGGGTTCCTACTGAAAAAATCTGCGTGCTGCAGTCTTTCACCTTTTCTATATTCAACCTCAAACTCGTAATTCTGCAGGAAGACCCACCATCTATGGATTCGAGGCAGGAGATCCTTCTTGTTCTTGGACGCTTTCAAGGCGTTACAGTCTGTTATTACCTTGAATTTCCGGCCGTAGAGGTAATGCCGAAAATGTTTGATGGCCCTTACTACTGCCAGGGTCTCAAGCTCGTAAGAGTGATAGCGGCTCTCGGCGTCGGTAGTGCGCTGGCTCATGTACGCGACTGGATGCTGGCGGCCTCCGATGGTCTGGACCAACACCGCTCCGTAGCCGATGCTGCTGGCGTCCGTGTAAAGATCGATTGGTGCGTCTTCCTTGAAAAGCATAAGAGTAGGCGCAGTAGACAGGTGTTGTACAATTTGATTTCGAGCCTCATCGTGTCTCTCGTTCCATTCCCACTTCATATCATTTTTGGTCAGTTCATATAGGGGAACCATCACACGCGAGAAATTGGGAATGAAACGTCTAAAATATCCCGCTAGGCCGTTAAACTGTCTAACTTGTTTAACAGTTTTCGGTGTTGGTGCCTTCGTTAAAGCCTCCACCTTTCTTGGGCTAGGACTAACTTGTCCATCTGCTATGATATTGCCCAAATACTCAATGGAGCGTTTAAAGAAGGCAGTTTTATCGACATTTATAGAAAACCCAGCTTCTTGGAGGGCAGTTAATATGCGTTCAAGGTGGGATAGACCCTCAGCAAATTCCGAACATTTTGACAATACGTCATCAACGTAAACTTGGCAAACCTGATCGCTTGAGCTCAAGAGGTGAGCTAGAGCCCTATTTATGCAACGTTGGTATACCGATACCGCATTACTTAGTCCAAAAGGCATGGTTAAATATTCATACAAACCGTCTGGCGTAACGAAGGCAGTTTTCTCGATAGAACCCTCTGAAATAGGTATTTGATGAAAACCAGCTGCCATGTCAATAGTAGAGAAGAAAATGCCTCCTGCTAGTTGGTCTATTTGATCCGATATGATCGGTAATGGATAGTGATCTCTTAAAGTGTTCCTATTTAGTTCACGATAGTCCACGCACATACGATCCTTACCATTTTTCTTTTTGACCAATATTATTGGACTGGAAAAAGGTGATTTACTTTCGCGGATAATATTATGCTCAAGTAACTCATTTACAATATCCCGAACCTTCTCACGTTCAACCGGGCTCAATCTGTACGGTCTGCGTTCGACACACTTGTTCTCATCTTTTAAACGTATTTCGAGTTCTCCCGTGTTGACACGTGAGTGAGGGTAACCGCGTACGAACAAATGTTCAAACTTGTTTAACAAAATTTTTAGTTCTTTTATTTGGTCGTCATCAGTTAAATCACAATCCAAGTTATCAAATTTTTCGTTTTGAGACCGCACGTAGCTAACTACTGGTTGACGGACCAGCGTAGCACCTTGAGAGTTCACCACAACACTTATGTTTGTATTTTCGACCAGATTCATGCCTATTAGAATATCTGAACATACTTCGTAATCCGGCACCACGTGAAACTCAAGTTCTACTCGCAAACTATCGATGGCACATACCGTAGTCAATGTTGAAAGCGAAACTACCGTAAACTGACCTATTCCTTTCAAGTAACTAACTTTATCAACTCGTTTTCCGGGTAGTTTTGCAGCTAAGGACTCACGCATCAAAGAACATTCGGCTCCGCTATCAAAAATTGCGGATATTTTTATGTTTCCAACTACGATTGGCATCGAATTTAATTTAGGTGTACCTACGCAGTTAACGTTGGAAACTACTGCACCTTCTCGCTTATAACACGTTTCATAAGTATGACCCATCATTGAACAGAACGTGCATGTTGGTCTACCAGCATTTCGAGGAGTAGTTTTATTATCCTGATGATGCTGTTGAGAGTTATCAGTCTTGTAACGGCAACGACAGTCGCGTGTATCGTGACCCGGCTTTTTACAGATTTGGCAATATAGCAATGGCTTATCGAACCGCGGTCGCTTACCCGGGCCCTGTTGTACACCCGATGTCCCAGGATGAGGTCGCTTAATGCTTCGTATAGAAGATGCAACCGAAATAAGCTCTGGTACTGATGTGGCCCTCGTATTTAAAAGTTCTATTCTCAACCGCTCATCCCCAATGCAACCAATTACTGCCTCAACTGCGTCATCATTCGATAACTTATCCTTAGTGATACGTCGCCAGAGAACCCAAGCCTGTGACAAGAATTGCGCAATGTCTTTGGAATTATCATAAACATGTTCTCTAAAGCGCGCAATGTCCCGAGAATATCTATTCTCCGGTTCGAAAGTTATTATCAAAACATCGCGCAATTCCTGCCATGTGGTTGTAGATACCAGCCAATTGTCAACCCATAACCTTGCCCGACCTTTGAGCAAACTACCAGCTTTCATTCGCACTTCATAATCGCTCAGGTTATAAGTTTCCATAGCTGTGGTCACATGCTGACACCATTCTCTAACCCCAATATTGGTGTCCGGATCGTATGATGGCAAATAAATGTCATTAATCTTAGTTTTGGGGGTATCTGGTTGTGTCGTAATACGATCAGACATATGTTGCATCATTTGCAACATCTTACTAAAAAACTCCGTCGGTACCCCATTAACAGAAGTATTAACGTTTTCATTATTTGAGTCAGATGGACGGGCAGAAGTGGGGGCACATCCCACTTCTGATAACGGAGTACCAAGGCCAGTAGAATTATTTAAAGTTGTGACGTCAGCAAAGCTGCCGTCACCACTTCCCTCATCGGGTTTATTCATTACGAACTATTAAAGAATGAAGACCCCAACTTTGCTTCACACAGTTTATTCTTAGCGCTATTACACAGTTAAGTCTAAACTAATAGTTAAAATGGTACTCACAAGATTTCCACAGAACAACACTTCACTCGACCACAACTCGCAATAGAATCAGTTTGACTTCCCAACGGCACGCCGTTTTATAACAAAGCTGGCGTAGTCTAGTTGTGGAGTCATTACACTTTAATTCAAACATCAGTTTACAAATAACTTAGTTTCTAATGACGAATTATGCTTTGTTAATTCGTTTACTTATTTATTAAACATGTTTTTATCGTTCAATCATTTTATTTTAGTTAAAGCATTTAAACATCGGAAACCACGTGTCAGACTTTACACTGTGCAAATGCGATTTCAAATCCATTGCGTTTTACAAATAAAATGAATCCAAATGATCTTAAACCTTAAGCTTGTCATTTTATAAATCCAGACATGAATTTAACAATAGATTATTTGATAATTAAACAAAGTTTAAATTGTTCTGAGTTATTGTTTATTGACCGGAAGTCGACAAACCATAACTATACATCTTACAACTCGGAAGCTAATTTTACACTTAACTGAACAACTTAACTACAACAATAAAATCTTAAACTTATCCAACTATATTTTAACCGACATTGTTAAACTTTGAGCATGTGTTTTAAGTCTGTTTTGGTCTTGCGTCGACATATATATATATATATATATATATATATATATATATATCGAAATATATTAAGAAAACGTACAAAATTAATGAATTTTCGCATCAGATAGTCTTATATAACAAGCGATTTTCAACCTTACGTAAAGCATCGTAAATTATTTTAAAATTGGGGTTGAACCGCGCTTTAAGAGACGACGAGAAGAGAAAAATTTACTATTTATATTAGAGATTAACTTTTAATTTTTATGTTTGTACACATTATACTACATAGGTACTATTATACAGGGGGTTGGCTATAGCCGTCCGGTACCTGATTTTGATGAAGGTGCGAGTTTAGGGGTATCATTGGGGTCCACCTGAAGCCCTTCCAGCAATTTTTTTTTGCCGGAAACGTAGTTTAAATTAATTATGATTAAATTAAAATTTGATAAAAAAAAGTGAAATGGAACGCAATGTTGAGAAAATGGTACAATATTAAGTTGTCAAATTAAGTTGTCAAACTGAGTTAAACGAAACGTATCGTTATCGTTAAACGTAAGAAAAAAAAAAGGCGCCATTTTGTCTTACTGACAGATGGACTGTCATCCATTCATTCCGTTTCTCTCGTAGTTTCGTGAATGTGTGCTCTCTTGTTTTTCGATTTTTATTACGACTTTGGCTTTTTCCCTGGACTTCCTTCGATTGCGCGACGACTTGAAACTTGGCTTGCTTACCGGATTTGTTTTGGCACATTTTTCGAAAATATTGCTATCGACATAATGCATGTTTACTATCTTATATATGCATACTCACAAGGATGGACCTACGACCAAACAATTCACGAAGACCCTTATAAAAAAGAAAGGAAGCAATGTTTAAGCCCAAATACTATAGCCGATTGGTTTAATTACTGCAGAGAAGTAGTTGTGATATTTTATTTGGAAAAACAAAATCTTTACAGCGGTAAAATTGGAGGCTGTGGGAAAATAGTGCAAATAGACGAAAGTAAATTTGGAAAAAGGAAATATAACAAAGGACGTCACATTGAAGGCCACTGGGTGCTGGGATTAATAGAAGATGGGTCTGAAGACTTAAGATTGGAAGTATGCCCGGACAATAAAAGAGATGCTGATACTCTCATACCTTTAATTCAAAAGCATGTTTTACCTGGAACAACAATCCACACCGATTGTTGGCGGGCATACGATTGTCTGTCTGAATATGGATACATACACAAAAAAGTGAATCATTCAGACCCAGAGAACCCATTTGTGGGTAAAGATGGAATCCACACCCAAAGAATAGAATCCCAGTGGCGAGCAGTGAAGAGGTTTTTCAAAAAACAAAATTATAACAACCCAGAAAACTTTAGTGATATAATTGTTGAATATTTGTGGCGAAGAGACGTGTATAAATATAAAAGAGACTCTTTTGTACATTTAATGAAAGCAATTAAACATGTTTATGAAATAAACAAGTAATGTATTAAAATGTTTGTTTAATTGTGTCTCTCCTAGCCCTTTAACATTAAGTTTTTCTCATCTATCAACATAACTCTGAGACGGACTGGATATGTTATTGTTGTTATATAATACAATGTTAAGTGAACCGCCTTGATAGATTAGGTGTGAAACAAAAAATAGGTTAGGTTAGGTTAGAACATGACAAACAACGCACGAGCCGAGCGAGCGAAGCGAGCGTGCCGCGGCAGCGGCCGGCGAAGTGCCAGAAGCGAACCGCCTTAATAAGTTAGGTGTGAAACAAAAAATAGGTTAGGTTAGGTTAGAACATGACAAACAACGCACGAGCCGAGCGAGCGAAGCGAGCGTGCCGCGGCAGCGGCCGGCGAAGTGCCAGAAGCGAACCGCCTTAATAAGTTAGGTGTGAAACAAAAAATAGGTTAGGTTAGGTTAGAACATGACAAACAACGCACGAGCCGAGCGAGCGAAGCGAGCGTGCCGCGGCAGCGGCCGGCGAAGTGCCAGAAGCGAACCGCCTTAATAGATTAGGTGTGAAACAAAAAATAGGTAAAAAATACTGATATAGCCGAAAGTGAGGTTAAGTACTAAAAAAATTATTACTCAAAAACTAAAGGCCTCCGGCGGGGGGGGATGCAGGGGGGGCTTCACCCCCTCCCCCTCCCCCCCCTCCGCCCCCCTCCCCCCTCCCCGCGGGTACCGGGCGACTATAGTTTAACCTATACAGGTAGTTCTGCGAACAGTAGACCTCGTGAGCACACAGTCCTTTCAGCGCCAATGTTTCGCTGTACTTTACAACTTATTATCTCGGAGACCACTTGACCAATTGTGCTCATATTAAAAATTCTTCTTTCAGTCAGGTACCTAATTACTCGTACTTAACAAAATTTTATCAAAATCGTTCGGTTAATAGCGGCGCAACTTATCCCCTTTTTAGGAAAAAGTGGAGCGGGGGTACCGCTCCACTTAAAATTGCCGATGTTGAAAAAATATATATTAAATAGTAGAACATGCACATCAAGATTGGTTGTAAACGACTTGTACAGGAAGACGTACGTACAACCTAACAAACATACAGACAGATGAAAGTCAAGTTGGCTAGTCAAAGCAGAGACGCTTCATTAGATTCCCTGGCTCGGTCAAGTAATTTCTGTATTATAGAAAGAAAGAAAGAAAAAAAAGTTTATTTGTGACTACAAAATTTACACAAAATAAAAATATATCTAACAACAAACAAGAATATAGCCACAAACCGGCCCCAACTCAGCATGATGCCGGCGGCTAACCAGCGCTGGTCTTCCGTTGGACCCGTTTGGTATTGTCGCGAAATATATTATACTAGCTGACCCGGCGAACTTCTTATACCGCGTAACAGTCGATTCTTTAATTTTTTTATTTTATTTAAGGCGTGGTCCAACCCCAATTTTAAAATAATATACGATGCTTTACGTAAATTGCGTGTTACATTGGACGATTAATGCGAAAATGTGTTAATTTTGTACGCTTTCTTTATATGTTTAATATATACTATCAGAATTGAAAAAACTGCTGGTTATTACTTTACTACTATACGTTGGCTATGTAGTACCTAAAAAAAATAGTAAAATCGCTGAAAATTCTGAGAGTTTGGACGTGAAAGTTTATTTTTGTGGACCTATTCAGGATTTTTTCTGCAGAAAGCGAGTTATTTTTATGAATTCTATTCGGTTATTACTCTTTTCCTGTTCCTTTTCTAACCTTAGTGTTTTTTTCATAATACATATATTATCGATCTGTTTCGTTACACTAACGGCCTTATTAATAAACTTGGCTTACCCCCGGAGTAGTTAAAACATCTATCTGTCAATTTTTCGCTTGCAGTAAATGTCACGCGTGAAAGCAAGACAAAGCATGTTACGCCTAATATAGGTTTACGCAACGTTTATTAATAAAGGTGTTTAAAAATTCTGCTTTTTTCTATTATAAGGATACGAGCGCGCCTTAATACTTTTTCTGCTATTCGGGACGCCGGGTTAGCTAGTAAGGTAAAAAAAAGAAAATTGAAAAGTCAACAATTACATTATGTCAAAAATAAAAATGATAAAACATTAGATTTAGAAATAGGTATTATAGATGCACAGCAAAGATACGTTCACATTTCAAGTGAAATTTCACCATATTGACATTACCTAATATTTATAGGATATTAACGTCACTCAATTGTTTTGCCTTCCTGGAACCTCTCCACTAACACTTAAACTTTATGGTCTGGTATTAAAGTTCAAATTGACTTTTAAATATGATTACTAATCCATTGTATGGGAGTATAGCAAAGTGTTGTTAGTGTTGTTTTTAGACATTTTCAGGCATTTTTTTTAATAATTTCTCTCCGTAAGAACCATTCTCGTACTTCAAGGAATATGCTAAAAAAAGAATTAGCAGAATCGGTTCAGCTTCTCTCGAGATTTGCGCTTAGCAACACCTTCAGCGACCTGCACCTCATTTTTATATCATAGAAGATAATGGGAACAAATTAGATAGTAAAACGTTAGGCTCGTATTCCAGGAGGGTGATTAGTTATCAATCTCGACTTAAGAGAATTGCATAGCTTGTACTTTCCATGCTTAAAGAGAAAACTCTTCTCTATTTTTCGACACTATTGTCCGATTTCAGTGATTTTTTTTTCATGGAATCATGGCATTGTTTACAATGCCCGTACGTTTTGATTTGTTCAGTATTTCAAAGTACTATACATTTCCTTTTTAGAACTTAAAAAAACTGAAAAAATCAAAACGTACGGGCATAGTAAACAATGTCATGATTCCATGAAATAAAAATCACTGAAAGCGGACAATGTTAAGAGGTAGAAAAGAGTTTTCTCTTTTAGCATGGAAAGTACTAGCTATGCAATCCTCTTAAGTCCGTAGATTTAAGGGAAAGCACATATGATAAACTAGCTGCTCTCCGCGGTTTCAGCCGCGCGGTGATGGATGATGATGATGAAGATGAATCTTATATAGCCTATGTTACTCAGGGTGAATATAGCTTTCCAATGGTGAAAGAATTTTTGAAATCAGTCCAGTACTTATTGAGCCAATTCGTTACACACATACATATAAATCTTTCCTCTTTATAATATTAGTATAGATTTCATCATCATCCATCACCACGCGGGTGGAACCGCGGGGCACAACAAGTAATACATCTAAACGCTTAAAAGTGTTCCAGTCCCAATACGTGTCGTACCTATAGCATTTTCGTATAGCTTCCCCGCAGGTAAACTTTCGAACAATATCTCGCCGAGCTCAAAGATAGAAAGGGGTGCAGTTAAGTCACTCCAACAAATCGAATCGACGTCTCTGTCAAATCACATTTTCCTTTGGCTCTATCGTTGAGAGGGTTTTGATGTTATAAGGACCTATCGTTAAGGCTTGTTATATTGACGAAATGCACAGCTCGATGCGGCTCAGTGCAAGTATAGAAATTATGTTATAACCGATATTATTAATACCAAAGTATGTACCTCTTTAATTAATTTACTAATAAAAATGCAAACCATCTCTCAAGTTTGCACGCCTTCCCAGGCAAAACGTGTGATACAAAACCAAAAACCACTCCATCTTAAGAATGTATTTCAACCATGTTTCTGGCAAATAAATGTATCTTTATCTTTAAGTACTTAAGCCGTATTTATGAACAAGTACCTAATTACTTTTTGCTTAGTAATTTCTCAATGAAGTAAGCACTTGAGGATAGAATACTTCAACATAAAAGCTTATTCTATAGTCGAGCAATGAACGTTACTTACTAAAGTAAATGCATGACATAACCCTATCAAAATTGGATGTACCTTTTTACACTTGTATTAGGTTGTTGTCATGGGATTTTAATTTTGACAGCATAATAGAGTTCACAGTTCAGACTTGACACAGTTGAATGTTATTTTTATACAACTTCACTTTTGCAAAGAACGATAAATTGACGTGTTCTCATTGCGTTAGCAAAGGAACATGGTAACTAATTACTCGGCTAAGAATTCTAGCCTTTGATAGTTCTAACTTCAGGTAAATTTCTAGTCTATAAAATTAAAATCGTTGCTTAAGTAATTACTTTTACTTGTTTATAAATAAGGTAGTAAGGGCTTGATGTACATTAATATTTTTATGTATTTTGTGTTGAATAGACGTGTTCTTTTAAGCTATTGCATAGATTCTATCGCGGGCCTGGAGCGTGGAGACCGAATCCAGAAATTCCGTAACGAAAATAACCTAACACCCCCCACTCCGACTCCATCTATCGATGAATAGCAGAACTTTTAATTACTTTTTGAAATATCACGCTTTTACTCTTTAGTTCAGCAACTCGCCTCTAGATGGCATTGGTTAAATAATTATAATTGCATAAGTTGATTTGGCATCTATCGATGAATAGCAGAACTTTTAATGACTTTGAAATATCACGCTTGTCTCTTTAGTTCAGCAACTCGCCTCTAGATGGCATTGGTTAAATAATTATACTTGCATAAGTTGATAAAAACAGCTATGCAATAGCTTTACCGCGGCAGTCTCCGAGTGCCACACGTCTTTTTTTATATATATTGTATAATACGTACGAGGAGAAGTCACTATTCCATCTAACTTATTAATCACTTTTCTAACGACTATAGAGCGCGAAGTTTGCAGTTTATAGTAATAACCATTTATTCTAATAGCTGCAACTATAAGACTATAGTGCGCATGTCCTTTTTAACCGACTTGAAAAAGGGAGGAAGTTATATGTTCGATTGTATGTTGTTATTTCTGTGTATGTTAGCCGGTTTCTCTTCCATTTGTGCACCGACTCTTAAATTTGTTTTGAGAGTGTTTACTTCCGAGGTAGGTGAAATTTAAATGAGACCACTCATTTAAATTTCACCTAACTCGGTCAAGCGGTTTTTAAGTTACACTCCGAAAACTGAAAAGTGATACGCCATCTTGATGATATCATCATTGACGAATGATTGAATGACAATCGATCCCGTAAGTAGCAAGGGTCACTAGAAACGGAGAGTTTTTTTTTTAAATGGAACCGACTTCAACACTAAAAAGTGTGAAATGACTTGTCGAAGTCGGTGCCATGCGCATAATATTGTGATAAATTACCTAAGAACTATCACGGTATCGACTTTAACAAGTTACTTACTCACTTTTTAGTATTGAAGTCGGTTTAATTTTTGTATGTATTAGTTGAGTTATAGTGAGAAAAAAAAACATATAATTATCCCTAAACTCACTTATATTTACTAGCTCTAGTAAACTGGGTATATAGTATATACCCAGTTTACTAGAGCTAGTAAATATAGTATATATCCAGTTTACGTACTTCTTCAATATAAACTCAAAAATAATGCATGTATGCATGAGTCGAAAATAAGAATTAGCGAAATAGGTAAAGCCGTTCTCAGGTTATAGCGTGACCATGAGAAATAGGAGTAAATTTTTTTTTTTTTTAATTTATTGGGGTAAACAAACAATACCACAGTAAAAGCTTAAGTCTAATAAAACTTATATTTAACATAGTACTAACTATGGTATCAGCACCGTTTACCACGGATTATTTAAAAAGTATTAACTTTAGGTACATAATGCGATAGGTGGTAGTACTATCTATTCTAGAAGTTGTATAATTTTATTCTTAAACATACTAGGTCGCGTTGCCGCAATATCAATATTATTGAAATTTGTGTTATACAGTTGTACCAGCCGATATAGCGGAGAACGCTTACCAGCGTTAGTGCGGCAACGGAAGGTTGCAAACAATTGTGAAGGTTTACGGCAGTGCGTTCTAGTAGGTATTTTATAACATATCTTACTAATGATAGGTATACAATCATATCTATTGTGACATAGGTCATAAAGCAACATTGCTTCCAGTTGTTTACGTCTAGCCTGGAGTTTCAATAGTTTATATTTATGTAAGAGCTGTTCATATGATAAACTGCTACGGAAACATTTATAATGCATACAGCGCAAGAATTTTTTCTGTACACGTTCGAGAGCTACAACATATTTACTATAATAAGGATCCCAAATGGACACAGCATATTCAAGTTGAGAGCGAATTAAGGACTTATAAAGATGCAGGTAAGTAGAGGGCCTTCTGAACTTAGTAGCAAATCGTATTACCAAACCATACAGTTTAAAAGCTTTATTGATGATGTTATCAATATGTACGTCAAGATGTAATTTGTTATCTAATACGACTCCAAGATCTCTGATCGCTTCAACAGTCCCCAGTTGTTCACCACATAACCTGTACGAGAAATTACTTACATACTTTTTTTTTGTAAAAGTAATAGCTTTGCACTTTTTAATGCTAAAATTTAGCTTATTATTAATACAGTAAGTGGACAGACGGTCAAGATCCTGTTGGAAACGCTCATGATCAGCAGCGTTATCTATAGTATGGTACATTTTTAAGTCGTCTGCGTATAGCAGGAAGTGACAGAATTTAAAACAGTCATGTTCGTCATTGATGAACAGTACGAAAAGCAGTGGTCCCAATATTGACCCTTGTGGTACACCAGAACTAATAGATACAATCTCTGACTCATGCCCATTGAGAACCACCTTTTGATTGCGATTAGTTACATAGGATTTGAACCATCGCAATAAGTTGCCTCGAATTCCATTATAAGCTAGTTTCTCCAGAAGTATCTTATGATCCACTCTATCAAATGCCTTCTGAAAGTCAGTGTATACGCTGTCTATTTGCTTATTCATATCAAGTCCCTCAAACAAATAAGATGCATAAGACAAAAGGTTGGTAACTGTAGACCGTTTTTTAACAAAACCATGTTGTTGTGGTATAATATAATTATGTAATGATGGATATATGTCATTGTGCACTACCCTTTCGAAAATCTTTGACAGAGTGGGTAGAATGGATATAGGGCGATAGTTTTCTACGTTTGATTTATCACCACCTTTAAAAACTGGCACGATTCGCGCAGATTTCCAAACAGAGGGGAATACCCCTTGCTGTAAACACAAGTTAAATATATAGTGTAATGGCTTAAATATGGTAAGAGCAGTTGACTTTAAGAAGGCTGGCGGGATATTATCTACTCCAGAACCCTTAGTTGCGTCAAGTGTGCGCAGCTCCTTTAAAACTGCATCTTCAGGTATTTTTATGTTACTGAGAATGAGGTCAGATGTATTGTTACTATCCGGTATAGTTTCAACATCGTAGTCCTTGATGACAGATGATGGCTCAAATACTGAATTAAAGTAAATTGAAAACAAATTACATATATTATATCAGCTGGACTGTTTGCAGTTTGATCTTTAAATACTACACTATCCGGCATATCAGACCTTTTTCTCATATTATTTATGTGTTTCCAAAAGTACTTAACATTTTTGCGAATACTATCCTCGACTGAAGACATATACTTATTATAGCAGATACGTGATTCTGTTTTAAACCTTTCCCTGTACATGGAGAAAACTGCATAATCAGATTTATTTTTGTATATTTTCCACTTAATCCAAGATTTATTCTTGTTTTTATAAATATGTGTTAGTGCAGGTGAGAACCATGCAGGAAATTGTGATGATTTAATTACTTTTATAGGAATATGTTTTTTAATAATAGAATATATTCTTTCATAAAAGGCTGAAACCACATTTTCAGCGCCGCCACACGCAAACAGCTCGTCCCAATCGGTTTCAGCGATATCATTATTAATTACACCGTAGTCGGCTTTATTAAAATTAAAATCTATTCTAGGTTTTCTCGAGATTGGCGTAAAGCTACTTGAGACTGGCAACAGAACAAAGAAAGGAGGATGGTGCTCATCAGGTTTTACAAACGGTATCAGTGCAAGAGAAGTGGTACTGCATCTTATGTTTGTAATAAAAAGATCCAAAATCCTTCCCTTTGTATTAGCAAATTTATTCAATTGATAACCGTTACAAAGACTTATAAATTCAATCAGGCTCTTGTTTGATAAGCAATAGTTACTACAAATTATTGGCTCTAAGTGAGAACTACAGTCACGCCACTGTATGGTAGGTAGATTGTAATCACCCGCTATAATAAATTTATTTACGTCAGAAGCTTCTAAAATGGAGGAAAGCATGTCAAAGTGTGTTAAATAAATATCAGAACTTAAGTTAGGCGGAATATACGCAGCACTTATAATATAGCAATACTTACGCATTCGTATTTCAATAATCACGTGGTCCACTAGTGGCGAAGAAGTCGCAGGCGCCAGCGGCGAACCGAACGCGTGCGCTGTTCGCATCGCAGCTGCCAGCTCGCGGCGTACCGCTACGAGTACGCCGCCGCCGTCCCGCCTCCCGCTCGCCGCACGATCTCGATCGCATCGAAACACTTGATACCGCGGATCTATAAACTCGTTATCTGATATACCTTGGTGTACCCAAGTCTCCGTCAAAATAATAACATCATAATGATGTGCCAAAATGTTCATATAAAGACAGTATAGCTTAGTTTTTAATCCTCTACAGTTTTGATAGTATACTGATAAGACATTTCTATCCATTAAATTCGATTAAACCATAAAAAAGTAATACCATTAGATAATATTGTAATTCAGGATTAATACCAACTATGCGTTTTATTAAACCTATTACCAGAATTTCATTATTAGCTCTTAATAAAGTAAACATTATGACAATAATATGCTGTGTCCAATTAGGTGAGAATCCTATTATTATATCGAAAGTTGTATATGACCCTACACCGTACAAACATAATTTCGTATGACAAAAAGAGTAGGTCTGTAGCGAGTTACAAGAAAAATAACTATTTACACAACAGCCCCCACATTTACAACAGATATAATTATTAAATATTATTATTAATATTTGTAAACAACAATTTTTATATGTATTGACTAGCGACTGCCCGCGACATCGTTCGCGTGGTAGGCTCGGCCTTTGGCCTCGCCATAATCTCCCGTCTTTTTGTGCTTTTTCTGTCATATGAACCTTTTCCCGACACTTATTAATACAACAAAAAAAGAATTATCGAGTCTGTTCCATCCGTTCTCAACTTATAGCGTGACCAGGACAAATATAGGTCCATTTTTATACAGGGTGTTTGGTAGAGGGACCGACAACCAAATGAGCTTGTTCGGGGGCCCACTTGGAGAATACAAGTTGGCCAAAAAAAATCCCCGACACCCCAATTTTTTTAACTTTTTTTGGGAATTTTCTCGTTTTCTCCAATATTGTACCTATTTACCACCGTAATATATATATATATATATATATATATATATATATATATATATATATATATATATAGATATATATATAGATTGTCATCATCATCGTAATTTTTACCGACGAACCACAACAAGCGTACATTATTTGGCTGGAGTTTCAGAGTTCAATTAATTTAAACCGTGGTAGAACTAGGCCAGTAGTTCCAGAGGATTAAAATCCGACCAAACCTTTTCCTTTAGAAATGAGACCGTACTCGATTGGAATGGTTGAAAATCGATATGTTTTTCAACGGAATTGATATCGGGTCTAATGGAAGGTGAGTTTATTTAGGACTGTAGGTTTAGGGCCAAGTGATGCTTTTTATTCGGAAAATATCGAGTATGGACAAATTCGATCATAGAACATTTTGTGAAAAGGTCCACTATTAATTATTGATATTCAATAACTTTTAGGGAAGTTGATAATAATTGACCAAGTGAGACGAAGTCTTTGCAACGACACGACAATTTTGTTTTTTAATTCGTTTGGATATTGGTATATATGATACGACCTGGGGGCCTACTCCCACCTTTTACGAAACTATCATAAATCAGGAGCCTTTTGTAATAAGCTTAGAATAATCATACTTACTATCGTACTCCCACCGACACAAAACGGTCAACCAAATTTAATGGTAACGTTTCAATATGACTACTTTAAGATATGGAAGAACGAATCTTTAAAAAATTAACATTGGAACACTGAAACTTAGTTTAAGTTATGAAAAAGTATGCAAATTGCGTGTAATATTTGATACTACGTCATCAAAACGTCTATCGTAATCCAATATTATTTTAAGCTTGCTATATTGACGTGGTGGTACCAGATTTAATGGTAAGGTTCAAACATGACTGCTTTAAAAAATGGGGTCCCTGTACTTACGCGCGTCGTACTTTTCACCTAATCATGGCAAAATTTAGTATCCAGTTTTTACGATTCCGTGGTTTTTTTGGCGTACGGCGTTTTTTATTTGAAGGGGTATTTTTCCTGAAAAGGGTAATTCAACTTAATTTTGATAATACCAGAAAAAAATATGTTCGCGCGATCTGCTGTATACTGTTCGCAGTATTACTATTAAATAAACTTTATATAACAGTCTTACAATTCCATATATAAAAATTTAGTATATATGAAAATGTGCCTAAACACCCCCTGAAGAAGAATGTCTTAGTACCTACTGACATAATACTGCTGAGTGTAACCCTTTTGCCAGCAATAATCACCTTACTTATTTGTCTTGTCTGCATACTGTTTTTTTTTGTTTTTTTGTGATATTTTGTGTGGCAATAAATAAATATTTCATTTTCATTTTCATTTCAATACCAAGTGAGTGCAGCGGAATCTTTATAATAATGTGTGATACTCTCGATAGTTTTCAAACTCTAAATATTAAACCTAAATATATAAGGTGTTTGTTAATTAGTGCACAATACTGAACGGGGTGGCTTGGGATCGAAAACTGGGCATGAAAGTGAAAGAAAAATATAACATATTCTTTTTAATATTATGAACCCATATTCGCCGCTCCACGACACGGCGTACCGCTACATCACAGAATAGATAACAGTAACTACGCGAGACATACCTAACCTACCCACTTAGAATAGGTACAACGACGTACGAACGTTGACCAGCCCGCGACCGCCGTCGTATAGGCAGTAGAATTAGGCATAGAGATCAGCTGTGTTAACATTCGAGAGTAGGTAGGTTCGTACGTCGTACCTACTCTTAGGAGGTAGGTCTCGCGGCGACACTGCCATCTATTCTGTAATGGAGCGGCACCGGAGTCATTAATCCGGTAACTCGATAACTGGTCATGAAAGTGAGAGAAAAAATACATGTTTATATATTTATGAATTCATATTCATAAATACATGTTTATATATTTATGAATTCATATTCATTAATATGAATTCATAAATATATAAACATGTATTTTTTCTCTCACTTTCATGACCAGTTATCGATTCCAACCACCCCATTCAATATCGTGCACTAATTAACTAAGACCTTATATGAATTATCTGGCATGGTCATTGAGATAACCTTGCGAATTCGCAAATGCCTCTCCTAAAACTTGTCACCCTTTCGAATACGGATTATCCTTTACCAAGTAACACCAGCTACTTTCCGATAACCGTCCTCTCATCGTAGACGCAAAATTTAAGACTATTTTGTTACATAACATTTAACACACCAGTATCACTGGGAGTAGGTATAACCTTCTTATCATAGAGAAAATTGTATATACGGAAACTTCATAGAATGCAACTAGTCTACACAAAGACAAGTCGTTGCACTGGGGGGCGTTCAGAACCAAAGAGTGCGGTTGTTAAGTTGTTTTCTAACTCGCTCTGAGGTACGTAACGGCCACGGTTGTTGTTTCTAACCTCAAACAGACTTTGACAAATTTGACATTGACATATCACTTGATCCTTACTAAATTTTCTTTGAGAAGAGAGAAGAAGTAGAAGAAGTTTGTTGTAGTCTAATTGGTCAAAGTTATGTAAGATGCGGGTTGCAACCGTTTAGCGATCGATTTTGATGGTTAAAAAGTGGCGACTCTTCGAGGTTCGGAAATCTCGAGTTAGAACAACCGAGTGCTTTACCCTAAGGTTCGGAACGGCGGCGACACCGGCCCCGCCCCCTTTTCATACCTCCCTTTTTTTCTGTGATCTGTGATACGAACCAACCGCCAACTGTCCTTTACTGTGAGTCGTTGCATGCTTAATGTCTGGAACATCTGGGCCAAGAGTAACTTAAAGGTAGTTTAGTTTAAATACAATAAAGATACAGCTGAATGTAAACGTTGACTGTACAGCTGAATAAAAAAGATCAATAAATGTTTCTACCTCGTCAGAAGAGAGAGCGCTCTTAGTTCGTAGTTTCGTACACACGTGATGGCTTCCAAACGAATTTGAGATAATTGTCGATATTCCCACTGTCCGTTACGGCAAATGGCATTTATACTCAGTGAAAGGTATTGAAATAATAATACATTAAATACATTAGGAGCAAATGTAATGCACCCATATTAAACAGTGAAAGTTTGGATGTATGAATGTTTGTTACTCAATCACGCAAAAACGGCTGAACGGATTTAGATGAACTTTATAGCGGAAATGGTGTATACCCGGGAATTACATTTATTCTGGATACTTTATTATTTGGGATACTTTTTATCCCGATTCGAAAACGAATTCCCGAGGGATCGCGATAAACTTATCCAACGCGAACGAAGGCGCGCGCAGATACTAGTACATAATATGTCTTAAACGCATGGAACAAGAATGATTACTTTTATTTATAGCATAATAGCAAAACAAAGTACATAAAATGTCCACAAGCTAGTATGCACAGGAAGTATTCTGTCAGGGACGATGACCTCATAAATTACTATTCTTTACAAAATAAAATGAAATTAACAGAGGCGGAGACGCGCGTTGAATAGGTCCCTGTGTAAAATGTTTAATTACCATGGACGCACCTAGGATTAAATTAAGGGGCGTCACGTCAACGCCAGTGCTAAATTATTATGTTTCTGCGAAGTCTTCAAAATCTATGTAGTACGTGTGTTTTTTTTAAGTATCTGATATCTATTTATGTGATAGATATCTGATTTTTATATGAGCGAGATTCTGACTTTTTATAAATATAGAAAGATACATGCCTGATTCACCAACAATTTTTAGTAGGTACTAGAATGTTTTATTTTTATAGTGTTTAATCAAAGTGGCTCCCTCTCGCCTGATGGAAAGCGGGGATGGAATCAAGAATCGATGAATATTAATGCAGCCGTATGCTGCGTTAATCGCCGAAAGGTGCAATTTCTCGCCCAGCTTGGAAGACCCAGGGTCATAGCTGCAAGGAAAAGAGTATGCTGGCAGAGCATTGCATAATTTACTTACACGTTAGAGGTTCGAATTGACACAGTTTTTGGTTCGTGGCAAGAAAGTTTAAACGTTTTGTTTGTATATCAGGGGTGATGTAGGATTCTAATGGTGAAATAATTTTGCAAATCGGTCCTGTAGTTTCGGAGCCTATTCAATTCAAACAAACAAATCTTTCCTCTTTATAATATTATATATAATATATAATATTAAGTATATATGTACTGCATGAGGTTGCTGGCACTGTTCCAGTTGTATCGAAGTCTCATTCCATAAAGTGTTTGACCTTTTTATCCGACTACGGCGAAGCCCAAAGGGTTTATGTGTTTTTTCCTGAATGTATGTATTTATGTCCGTTCTTATGTCTGCACGTAACTAGTCAAAGGCTCAACCGATTTTTATAACTGATACGTCATTAAATTATATTCATCTAGATGGCGCGGGTCACAGGGTACATAAAAATCTTTAAAAGAAATATAAAGTGGCGCATTATATGCTCATTAATGTGCAGGCTAATTGAACGAGTGAGCGAGTGTCTCTGCTTTAACTGGCCAAATTGACTTTCACCTGTCCGTGTGTTCGATAGGTTGTATTTACGTCTTCATGTACAGGTCACATTTTTAAACCAATCTAACGAAACTTGGTATACATAGGGTAAAACTGGGATAGATATCGCAGTGGGATAGACGCCCTATCTATAAGTCTCCCGTAGGCTGCCATGAGCAATAAACTTGTCTCGCTTGTGTGATTATCTCCGCAGCGAACGCGACGAATACTTCAAACTTTCAGAAGTAAGTATTTGAAGATGTGTATTATAACCACTAATATACTATATAAACACTAATAAATTCCGTTATATTTTTTATTATGTCAATAGTATTGATTATTGTGATTGTTGATTATTATAGGTGTAAACTTAATGAATCAGACTCCATATATATCCACTCCATACGCTGGTTCACTAAGTTTACGCCTAGGTGTAAATAATTGCTGTTGTGTTTCTTGTTTATTTAAGAAATAAAAGGCAACTATCCATATCAAAAAGGATAGTTGAACTAATGAACGAACTAGCTATATTCATAAAGATACCTATTCACTCACAAATAATATTTTAAAATAAGAAGGCCTATTCAAAAAGAGCGGCATCTATCCCAGTTTTACCCTATTCTACTATTTTATATATTCTTTGTGGTCGGTAATTCTGAGTACTTTTCCTAAAAAGAGGGAAGTTTGCTGCAGCGCTACTTAAGGATCGATTTCGAAAAAAATTGTTGCATTAGGTACCTACCTGACTTTAAAACGGAATTTCTAATATGAGCATAATTTAGCATAAAAGTGGTTGCTGATATAATAGATTGTTAACTACTGCGAAAAATTGACGCTTATAAGACTGTGTTCGCGAGGTCTACTGTTCGCAGAAGTACTTGTTGCTTCCGTAATCGGGTTATTTATGACTTCTTTGAGCCTCACCGCAGTGCCTGCAAACAAAATTACCGAGTGAACGAGAATAACAACCACAGAATTTGATTCCTCATTACCATCATCGTCATTTATATCATCATCAATATCAAGTGTCAGATAGTTAATGATATTCCAATGTAATTTTAGATTATATAATATTTTCTTTAAAAGTAAATTATGTAATCTTGAACTCTAAAACATAATATCATTGTTGGTTCGCAATTATTGTTTATTCTCACGACTTAACATTAAATGAACCCGATTGCTCCCTGAGTAGGTCTCATTGCCAAATGCCTAATTACCATAGAACCTGTAAAAAGGAGGGCGTTGCCCGCGCTACGTAATACGAAATTAATGACGAGAAACATAATTACCTGTAAGAGATTTTATATTTAGACGATGTTGCTTAGAAATTTCACGACAAAACGAGAAAGGTCTAAGCATTTCAGACCCTCTCGTCGTGTTTTTGGGACTAACATACTCGTAGTCGTTGGAATGTTATAAACCGAAAAATAAAGCAGAAAATAAAATTAGTTTTATTTTGAATTATATTCTTCGTGTGTGTGTGTGTGTGTGTGTGTGTGTGTGTGTGTGTGTGTGTGTGTGTGTGTGTGTGTGTGTGTGTGTGTGTGTGTGTGTGTGTGTGTGTGTGTGTGTATGTGTGTGTGTGTGTATCTGTGATTGTGGGTGTGTGTGGGTGTGGGTGTGAGAGAGAGAGAGAGAGAGAGAGAGAGAGAGAGGGGGGGGGGGAGAGAGAGAGGTTTTGAGTGTAACTGTAAGTAATAAATAACCTTAACAAAAACAGTTCTCAAACTATTACATTCTCTTCCGATGCACTAGGAAATTATTTGTATGTACACCCTGACAATAATTCCTCTGTCGCTGAAACTTATCTATGAAAAACTAATTTTCATAGATTGACATGAAAATCGCTTCTAGCTCCCGCTGGGAAATTCCTCCGTCCGATGAATATGTTTAGGTATTCGGAATTCAGTAATATGTTCATGTCGAAGAGGGCAGAAACTTACAAAGACCTATTTTGTATCAAAACTTGTTCAGGCAAATTCCTCCGACAAATTTGATGTTTTTTATTCTTTAGGCTGTGGATCCAAGTGGAAGGAGGCAGGCCAACTAGTTCCGCGCGCACTATAATATTTGTTTGGATGTTGTCAGTATACTAATAAAAATAAATAACGTTCCCAAACTCATACCTCCGTCCTATTAAGATGCAAGGATATATTAATACGTTGCGGGAGGCATGGACACACAAAATAACACATCTCAGTATCTAAGACCCGAGGACGAACATATCTGCTTATCACACAAATATTTGCCCTGGCCAGGGATCGAACCATAAACCCTGCGCTTCAAGGCGGAGTCGTTACCAACTGAGTTAACGGAACCATCTATATACAAGGCACTGTCAGCTCAGAGATTGAATTCTTTTAGTATCTTTCACTTGAAATCAAGCAAGCTATTGTAAAAATGTATATAAAATCATAAAAAAGTAGGTTTACTATTCTATAAAAACAGTATGTCAGTGTATGTGTATTAAAAATTGCTATTTTATGATATGTGTTGCATATTAAATACAATTGTGAATAAAGAGCAAAACTGTTTTGAAGGCGAAATTAAGTGGTATGTTTGATTTTATTTTCATGTCCTAGTATCTCTAGTATGTTAAAATATGTTTATACTATTCCCACTCTAAAAAGCTTATTTTATACACTGACAACGGTGAATAAAAAGGCCTTTTAATCACTGTTATGGTGTTTGAATTTAGAACACACCAATATATTCGACCTCAATCGCAATGCTTATACATCTTCCTTACGCAAATAATAGTCGACATACAAACTCTTTGTGCAAGTAACTCCTCGAGATTTGATTGGTCGATATTTGAGAAAAGGAGTTTAGCATTAGAATAAAAACTGTATTGTGTTATTTGCTGCGATTATAGAAAAAATATAATAATATTAAATAAATTACTCTTATGTTTAGTAATTGTTATAAGTTTAATGTGCATTTTAATTAATTTAACTTTCCTTTTTTCTTCATTAAATGTCTATTTTCGCTTAAATTATTTCTTTTTCTCGTAGTCAAGGTATAAAGTATAGTATGCAACTCTTGAATAAAACGGATTTATATCGAGGGCCATGAATCACTCGCATCGCTCAGGATTCAGTCGTTAGAATCCTTCACGTACTCGTGATTCATCTATGGCCCTCGCATTAAATCCGTCCTTTATTCACTAGTTGCATAATATACGAGATTTTAAGTCCCGTCAATGTGTACTTAAAAGTCTTAGAAATGTCATATTATTTTTTGTAATTTTAAGTAAATCTCTGCTTAAGAGAAAAATGCTTCAAAAACCCTCATTTTTATCAACGTCATGAATTGACAGCACCTTAAGTGTATAACGATGGAAGTACCTATTGTTGCAAGAAACTTACTACTTCTATCACAGAATAAATAGTAGCTACTATACAAACATCTAGCTACGCTCCGCGGTTTCGCCTGCATGGTGATGATGATGATGATGTATCAAAATATATAACCTATGTTCATGAGGGATATTGTAGCAATATTACCGTGAAAGAATTGTTCAATAGTTTCAAAGCCTATTCAATTCCAACAAACAAATAAACCAACAAATAATTCCTCTTTAAAATATTAAGTATTATTAACTTCTACTACTATAATAAATATAGCATACTATTATTTATCATTCACGTCACACGCTGAAATATATTTTTCTCTTTACCCGATATTATTTTTGTTTAATAGACGAAACAGCTGTCAATATTTTGTATTATATTTTTTCGAGATACCAAATAAAAGCAATTATTTATTTATTTTATCCTAACTGAATTAAACTAGCTATTATTTCTATATCTTTGGGTTCATCGACACTCTATGTCCCGTTATGTATAATAGCGTTATTTCTTTGCTTGGTATTACATGAAATGTCAACGACCTCCAGACATATACGATATACTTGCTGTGCTCCGCGTTTCACCCGCGTGGTGATGGACGATGATGATGAATCAAATATCCTATGGCACTCAAGAATAATGTAGCTTTCTACTGGTGAAATAATTTACAAAATCGATAAAGAAGTTTTTTAATAATACCAAATCATATCAAATAATTTATTTGCTAGAACACATGTACAAAGTCGAGATCTTATAAAATATAGATCACAATGTATTCTGTCTGTTGCATGTTTTCTATATTTAATAATGTCTATATATTTAGTTTGCCTAGTTTGGGTCTTGCTGAATTCTAGTGTTTAAATCTCATAGCCGATGTTCGTGGAACCAAGTGTACCTACTTTACTTTACATGTATTGTGAACTGGAAATAAAAATTTATTATTATTATTATATTCAAAAAAATTGAACAAAATAATCCCGAAATTCCTGTACATTATAAAAATAATTCGAAAGAAGCCAATCTGATAGTTTACTTTTAAACAGATTTCCATGCAAGGCCTTAATTTCTTCGGGTAAATAATTATATAGAGTTATGTACATATTGTACACATTCCTTTTATATAAATCCTTACGGGCAGGTGGTTGATAAAGTAAATTTACAAACTTCACTCTTTTTTGGCGGGTAATAATTTGTCCACGTTTTTTTAAAAAGCCGGGCTGTTGTTTCACTAAGGCACAAGCATCTTTAATATACATACACGGTAGAGGAAGTATGTTACATGCTTTAAAAGGCGGTCTGCGACTGTCTAAAAACCACGCCTTGTTTATGACTCTTACACAACGCTTTTGTATATTAAATACTCTGCCTATGTCGACTGAGTTGCCCCATATTATCAAGTGTGTAGTGTACAATATTAGTGTAGATTTATTCATATAGCAGTGGTTGGGCAGACGACGGAGAATATAAAGCTATCAATGTGTAGTAACTAACGGCACGTCCCAATAATCTATATATCGCCGGTTTACCTTACTAGAGTTAGATATTTGACACTATTTGTATGGACGTTATGTCAAATTTCTATCGGTAGTTAGGAAAACTGTGGATCGATAGATTATTGGGATCCCCCATAAGTCGGCCATTTATTGAAAGCTACAGACTCAATTGATGAATTATTAGGTAATTAATATTAGAGAATTATTTTTTTTACAAAAAATTGAACCGACTTCAAATCTTTTGGTATCGACTGACTTCTGGACTGGCTTTGACATGTTATTTCACACTTTTTGGTATTGAAGTCGGTTCCATTTTAAGGTAAAATATTTTTTTCACCATTTTTGGTGGCCCTTGCTAATTAGGGAATCGATTGTCATTCACCGTCAATGATATTATCATAAAGATAGGCGTAACTATTTTCAGCTTTTGGAGTAAAACTCAAAAAATGCTTGACTGAATTTGATGAAGTTTAAACGAATTCACCTCGGAAGTATACTCAACCAAAAAAAAATATAATTTTAATAATCAGTCCATAAATAGGGGACAAATCGTCGAACATACACATAAAAAAATACTCACGAACATATAACAGTTTCCTTTTCTGAAATCGGTTAAAAGAAGGAAGGAAACACAGATAACATCGCTTAAGATCTACAGATACAATTTATCTATCGATCATCTAATAGATAACAAGTTCTTGTAATGTAATTAGATTAAGCGTAACAGTTACTCGTGTAGTGTGTGCGAGTGTGAACGCAATTTCAATGCAACTTCGATATTTACATTTTATGTTTAAAGGAATTCAACTTTCTGCAAATTTAACATTTTAGGATTCAATATGTTGCAAATTCAACTTTCTGCAAATTTAACATTTTGGGATACAACAGTCTTCAAATTCAACTTTCTGCAACATTTTAGGATTCAACATTTTAGGATACAACAGTCTTCAAATTCAACTTTATGCAAGTTTAACATTTAGGATTCAACATATTGCAAATTTAACATTTTAGGATTCAATATGTTGCAAATTCAACATTTTAGGATACAACAGTCTTCAAATTCAACTTTCTGCAAGTTTAACATTTTAGGATTCAACATATTGCAAATTTAACATTTTTAGGATTCAATATGTTGCAAATTCAACATTTTAGACACCCTATATTTAGGGTGTCTAAAATGTATATCTAAAATTCAACTTTTTACAGACTACATTTTAGGATACAACATGCTCCAAATTCAACTTTTTGCAAACTCATAATTAATGTATAATTGTGGTATATGTAGCTGCCAGACTACACAGGGGTACTTCGTTAATGCTCAACCAAATTATAAAAACCAAAATGCCAAAAGTATCCAAGTTCGAGCCGTCATACTGAACTGCCATAATCGACAGTCTCACTACATTCGTCGAAGTATATATACTTTTGCTCAAGATCGGCAAACGTTAAAGGCTATATGTAGGTATAGAAAAAGTACCACCAAATAAGTTAGCATAGGTCTTTGAATCAAATAGTCCGAACAAGAATGGTCTGTCGAGTATGAATTCTCTTCCCAAAATGGGGTCTAGTCCAGTGTCGAGCTCGTGTTCCCAGCCCCTCGCTATGGACGGGACTATGTTGCTGATCTCTTCAATTGGGGCGCGAACCCCAGTTGAGTCTAACGTGATGGTGTTACGCTGGATGAAGCTGCTTGGTAACGCTGGAGGCTCGGATATGTTTCTGGAAGAGAAATGTTACACTCCGTTAAAAATATATTTTTTTATTGGGTGCGGAATCCTCGCTATGAGAGCAATCATCTAACTCCAGGTGCCATACTTGACTCGTCTGAAGATTCTAAAGCTCGCTTCAATTACTATATTTCAAATAACCTGTACCTACGAGAAATCCTCATAATTTTAATATGATTTTGACGGTTAAATTTACGCGCAAGTACTCTATGAAGAAGTGGTATGGACGGCCACCAAATCGGTCGAGTTCCTCAACTATACCTAACGCCTAAGCTAAACCATTAAAATAATACTAAAATGTGTAATTACGAAAGTTTTAATCAAGTTAAACGTCATAATGTTCGAAAAATAGGAAGACAATCAGTGTGTCAACATCCGTGGTGCGAATAAAATTGCGATCACCATCATAATTTGTCTTATGTTTTTAAACCTACTGCAAAGTAGTTGCTTCCTACAGCAAGGTGCAGAAGTGGTTAGTGAAATATTTAAAAACTGTTGTACGAGTTCGGAACGGTGCCCGAATCCAGTGTATAAAAATCATGAAACAATTTTTTGTATTGTCCATGTCAATCACCCTAGAAAGTTACTCTGCATTCATTGCTATACTAGAACGTAATTTAGACAGGACAGTGACTTCACAGTTAATATAAATTATTATTGAATAACATATTTTTATGTGACTGTAAATTGACTCTAACTACACGAGAATAAAATCTCATGCAACTATACTATATATATATAATAGACTTTAAATGGAGGAATGGCAAATTTACATCCAAAGGAGTAAAAAAAACAATGGCGAACAATTATTATACACACAAGCCAAAACCAAACATTCTGAAATTAAGATCCTAAATACAGGAAGTAAAAAATTTGACAAAAGGCAATTACAGGCAATACAAAAAGGAACTACGAACCTGGTGCCTTCAACATCATTCCAGAGAGCCCGCACACCCATATCTTCCAATATCTTTCTCATATCGATCTCAGTTGTCATACGGAACCTTGGGATGGCAATATCTAAAGGGATTATACTTTCTTGTAACCCCTCCAAAATGTCAAAGAACACTGAATTCTTGATAGCGGGAATAGATTGTTTGACTTTAGTTTTTCCAAGGCTTACACAGAACAGCATCCGATATCGACTTCCAAAGCCTACAGGCAGCTCCAAAAGCTTAGCATTCATTGAATGAATATACGTCATCCTAACACGTCTTTTGATCTTCATCAGGTCAACGTACCCTATCTTCTCTCCTTCGTCATCAAAGAAAGGGGCACGTTCAATGATCGCATCCGAGAATGCATGACTCCACAACCCTTCATAGTTTAACGTGTCGATTATAACAGAATTGCCATCAAAGTTGGGCGCAGGTAGTTGAATTTTCAAAATCTTTCTTATCAAACTGGCAGCTTGGAGTGGATCAGATTTGATAGGTACTGTATATGTCTGCAAATAGGAATTCTTCAGAGCGAAATTCTCCCAATAGCTGTTTAAGCTGACGCTGTTATCGATTATAAGCATGCTAGACCTGGATAGCTTTACATCTTCACCAGCTGGTTCCAAAGTGGACGCTAGTTGGTATTGTTGTTTTCGTAAGCACTCATCTTGCGGTAACAAAAGAAAATTGAAAAGCTCATCTCTAGTTTGTCCTGTTGACCCTTCAGATATTATTCCAAGAGTCAGCCATAATGAATATGGTGAGAGCATGAAATGCGAATTGCTGACGGCAGCGATCCTCTTGAACGTTTTTATAGTGATGTTGTAGATAGCTTCACGATAGTCATAGATGACGTCAGTGTCGACTGCACATGGCTTCCAATCTATCACAGCTTGAGATTTAGTCAAATGATGATATTTATCAAAAGTATCCCATTCAGGTTTTCCTTCTAATTTGTAAAACAAAGCTAAAATAACACCAAAGATGAATAATAGTCTCATTATAACTTGTGATTTTTACTCGCTTAAGCGAAGCAAAGTAAGATAATATATAAACTCGGTTGGTTTTTATAGTGTTTTATTATTACGCTTGATGATATTTAAAACTCGTTTGTAAAGCTTATGGCCAGTGAGATTTAAGCGATACTATACAATTGCACGAATAAATTGCACAAATCACTGATTAACCATCTGGAATTTAAATACTTTAATCAGATTAATCAAATAACCACTTTGATAATTACTGCGCACTATTGTGTGTGTGTATCTGTCACACAAATAGGAAGCCTTAAAGATACTTGAAGCTACTTGACGCTTATTGGCGACAGTTTCAGTGTAGCCTAGATCTTAAAATTCCTAAGCTAGTCCTACAGTAGGTACAGCTCTACTTTGTGCTCGTCTAATCTTATATTTGGTTGGTACCATTTGCCTAGTTCCACTTGTTACAATTCCCTTCAACACAGTAGGTAGTATTACTCATTAGTACACATTTTAAGGCAATATATTTAGCACTTCATTGGTACCAACCTAAACGGACGCTTGTTGAAGAGTTCTCCTATCTATCTAGTATGTAACTTAATTGGTACGTATAAGTTTAAAAAAGGGCACTCTATTAAGGAAGATTCTGATGGAGCGAAGACCACGGACCGGCAAGCGCAGCGTAAGTCATCCACTATAAAGGTAGACAGACTACCCCATAAAGATCGGCTTTGGATGCAAGCCGCTTCCAACCGATCGATTTGCAAATTTATGGGAGAGGCAATGTTCTACAGTGGGTGTCCTACGGCTGAGATAACGATGATGGTGATGACTCTCCTAAAGACGTGGGTGACTCTGCTCCCAAAATAGACAATAGTTTTCTATAATGTGTGATGCTATTATGTATCTCTGTTACAATCGAAGTTGAATGATATTTAAAAAATGAAGACTTTATGTTACTTTTGTCCGTTCCAGTCTCACTAACATTTCTGCTCACTGGAGTTGTTAAAACTGACATAAGGCCGCCATTTTTAAAGTTTTTAGTCACAATTTGATTGGAACTGAGATACATAATTGCCCCGCTGGTTTTCAAACAAGACAACCTTGTAAAACAAAAATGCAAGGCCAATTAAGCACTTGCATTAAGCTGCAAAGGTACTGAAGATTAACTATTAATCAATATATAAGACTCTTAATAATGTATAGTTTAGCGGTCATAGTTTGCTGTTTAAGATTTATAAGTATATGTTTTCATACCACCTGGTCAAAAATTTCCAATGACATATCACGCAATTTCAACGTAAAACAAGGCATCCCCGGGGCTGTAATTTTGTATAAAAATCATTCAAAAGTGATTTGGATTTCGAACATTAGTTGTATGAAAACTATTAGTACGGAGAGAGAGAGAGAGAGAGAGAGAGAGAGAGAGAGAGAGAGAGAGAGAGAGAGAGAGAGAGAGAGAGAGAGAGAGAGAGAGAGATACGGGCATTGGGAAGAGTTTATTCGCAAAACCGAACCGGTAACCACAGGCGGCATACAGAAAAAAAGGTAAAAAAGGGCGATTGTACTACTCGTATAGGGAGGGCCACGCGGAGCGTTTGCGGGCAACGTGGAGCGTAGTATGATTGTTTGGGAGAATGCGTTGCTATAGTTACTCACTGCCCCTTGCGTACTGAAACAGTTCAAGTTACGTGCCACGACCTGTAATGAATTTGGAACAACACACGGTGTTTGGTGTTAATTTAACAACTTACAATAAAATGTTTGATTTTGAACATGGTGCATGTTAATGTGCCGAAATATCAGGAGCTCAAAAACAACTAAATCGTGGCCTACATCTCGTGACTACTAATTATAACTTAGTTAACAACCACGAAAGTCTAAAAAAGTGTTTTCAATAAAATGTTCCTTTGAATAATATTACCCTCCTTAACTGGAAAATCGTGTCCACTTTGAACCCCTCGCTTCACTCAATAGAATAGAAATAGAACCATGGATTCTATTACTTACTTACTTGCTCACATAAACACAGATAATATTACTGTGAGAGCTAGGACTGCATGTAACATAACTTATTTTAGTAATCTCTTTTATGTTTTTATAATGTTATTAACACGTTTTGTAAAGGATGTATAGAAGATAATATAATTTAATGTAAATAAATTATATCAATATTATCATGAAAAATATCTTGCTACAATGTTATTGATAGCTTCAACTGGACATCAATCCAAAAAAAGTCAACAAAAATGCATAAAATAAACAGGAAATATTCTGACAAGGACAAATACCTCGTTATATTACGTTTTTTTTTTCAAAACAAAACGAGAACCAAATACAAACGGAGACACGCGCTGAATCTGTGATAAAAATTATATAACCTTTAGCACAGACATTACCGAGTACAACGTCTGGACTCCTGCTTTGATTTTAATTCTGTAAGGTGTTTAAAAACAATAAATAACAAATTCTACGATACCAAGTCCTTGAGCGACAATAAACAAAATCTTTAAAAATGTTTGCACAGCACTCACACACAACGTTTAATTAAAAGTAACATTCATTGCTACTTAGTAGTTAGACAATCTACAGATATATAAATTAACCTTTAATAATGTTAAATGCATTAATAATTAATTAATGCAACTTGTGCTGATACACTTGCGCCTTTTCATCTTGAGCAGACTTCACGGACGGCAGGTGCTGCTGCAGAATCTGCAGAAAACCTCAAACGGAGAAAATATGTTTGTCTTGGAGATAATTATATTTTTCCTCCGTTTGGGGTTGAAACTATGGGTTCTTGGGGTCCAGATGCACGGCGTTTAGTAAAGGAGCTGTCCAGACGCCTCAAAGAAATTACAGGTGACCAAAGAGCTGGTACTTACCTCGGGCAACGTATCAGCCTGGCTATTCAATGAGGTAACGTTGCCAGCTTTTTGGGCACTCTACCCGTAGACAGGGACTTAAATGTTGTTTTTTATTTGTAATATATATATATATATATAATTTAGAAATATTTTAGTGAATTAGTTTTATTGTAATAGGTAGATTTATTTTATATCACTTTGTACTTATACAGATATCTCATATAAAAAAAGTTTATTAATATATTAATAAATTTCTCCTGGTCACGCTATAACTTGAGAACGGATGGAACAATCTCGTTAATTATTATTTTATCAACAGAGTTTAAAAAACGGAGGAGGTTTTCACTGTGACTGTATTTTTTTACGTTTGTTACCTCATAACTTTCGACTAGTTTTGATGATTGAACCGATGGTTTGATGGTTCTTTCTTATTTGAAAGCTGGTGCATCCCGTGTCACATTTGAGTTGTGGTCCCGTGAGTTACACTCCAATACCGGAAAAGTGTTTCGCCTGTTTTGATGATTTGATGATATCATCATTGACGGTGAATGACTCGAGTAATTAGCAAGGATCACTAAAAAGGGTGGATTGTTTTTTACTAAAAAAATTGAACTGTCATCAACACTAAAAAGTTAAGTCGGTACCATGCGCACAATATTGTGATCATAGGTACTTTTGAACTATCAGCATGGTACCGACTGGGCGACTTCAACAAGTTATTCACACTTTTTGGCGTTGAACACGGTTCCATTTTTTGGTAAAAGACAATGTTGTGTTAATTATTGTCAGGAGAAAGTTCTTATGAAAGAAAAACCAAGAAGAGATGGGAGGTTATGGCGACGCTGAAAGCCGAGCCTACTACGCGAACGAAGTCGCGAGCAGTAGCTACTAAATTATATATTAATGATGACACTATTTATATATTTCCGAAAATATGAAACTTCGATTGCTTTCTAATTTTTCGCCTATATGTCTGTTTCTGCCTTTATGTCTGTGTTGGCGTTTTCAAATTCTTTTTTATTAGTAAGCATTTCAGCTGAGGTACCTTAAACGGGCATATAGTGCTCATGGATATTTACAGACGCTTAATGGTAAATCTGATCTTTGTTATTTAGTTGTGGTTGGTTTAAATATTTTACACTTTTACAATATTGAGATAAAAAACATGTAACTCCTCTAAATTTCCTATAATTGCACCTATTTCTATCATACACATCAAAATCAAAATTGCCACAGACGGCATACGATTGTCAAATTTAAATTCTAAATTTAATAGCTGACCGATTTGCGTGATCGTTGTTTTTATAACATGGCACCCTAATTGTTATTCTTATATAAATTCCTATGGATATATAATATTTATGGAGTTACTTATAACTCCATAAAAAATAAGTTATTTGTCAGTGAGAGTCCCGTCAAAATTAGGCTCACCTGTTTTTATACCGACTTCCAACAAAAAAGAGGAGGTACTCAATTCGACTGGGTTTTTTTCATTTGTTACTCTTAACTTTGGACTGGGGGAACCGATTCTCAAAATTCTTTTTTTTGTTTGAAAGCTGGAGCTTCCCGTATTGTCCCATTTAAGTTTTATCAAATTCAGTCTAGTAGTTTTTGAGTTACCCTCCAATAACTAAATAGAATGGAAGTAGGTATTAAATTTGTTAAATTGGTAAGAAGTCACAGGAAGTTTAGATTATATCTATAATCCAAAAGAATATTGTTCCACTTTACTGATAATAAAAAAAATTGTTCGGTAAAATTCAGTTTTGCTAGTGTAAACAATGGCAATCATAGAGGTTAAGGTCCATGGAACCCATAACTTTATATTACTAATAGCTGACCCTCCAGCGGCTTCGCCCGCTTGATTTTGGTGAAGTGGTGGAAGCACCCTAAGATCTCTGTTAAATCTCTTGCTCTGTAATTTCACTGGCGTTCAAACCGAAACGCAGTAATGTTTACCCACTACTGCTTCAAGGTTGAATAACTAGCAAAAGGGTTGCACTTCCCCAGCGGACTCTGCATAACTCCTACCACTACAAATGTGCGCACTGTGACTGTTATAGTAAAATGGTTATGTTTTTCACATGCATTTTCGTATTTTAAAGACTTGTGAAAGAAATCATATAACTTAAGTTTTACAGTTCGTTCCACTAATACATACAACTTTATGAAATAGACACAATACATAAAATGCTTAAAAAAATTTGCGAAAGAACCCAACCTTCGTCTTAAGTTTTACAGTTCATTCCACCAATACACAAAATTTTATGAAATAGACACAATACATAAAATGCTTAAAAAAATTTGCGAAAGAATCCAACCTTCGTCTTAAGTTTTACAGTTCATTCCACCAATACACAAAATTTTATGAAATAGACACAATACATAAGATGCATAAAAATTTTTGCGGAAGAAACCAACCTTCGTCTTAAGTTTTACAGTTCGTTCCACCAATACACAAAATTTTATGAAATAGACACAATACATAAGATGCATAATTTTTTTTGCGAAAGAAAACAACCTTCGTCTTAAGTTTTACAGTTCCTTTCACCAATATACAAAACTTTATGAAATAGACACATAAGATGGATAAAATAATTATGCGAAAAAAACCATGGAACCCTCGTCTTAAATTTTCCATTTCGTTAAATAAATACACACAACTTTATAAAATAGACACAATACACCAGATGCATAAAATAATTTTGAGAAAGAAACCATGTAAACCTTGTCTTAAATTTTCCAGTTCGTTAAATCAATACACTAAACTGTATGAAATAAATAAGATGATAGAAATAGTTTTGAGGAACATAGTTTTATTATTAATAGCTTAGGTATGAAGCTGCCAGACTACCAATTGGTACTTCGTTAATTCTAAATTGAAAAACTACATTTTGATTGAAGACAAAAGTACGACATATTTGCTAAGCTTGCCATAGTTGACAGTCTATTCATAGTTATATTCGTCATAGTGTACTCTTAATCAAGACCGTCAAACCTTACATGGTATATGTAGGTATAGAAAAAGTACCACCAAATAAGTTAGCATAGGTTTTTGAATCAAATAGTCCGAACAAGAATGGTCTGTCGATTATGAAGTCTCTTCCCAAAATGGGGTCTAGTCCAGTGTCGAGCTCGTGTTCCCAGCCCCTCGCTATGGCTGGAACTATGTTGCTGATCTCTTCAATTGGGGCGCGGACCCCAGTAGAGTCTAACGTCATGGTGGTACGCTGGATGAAACTGCTTGGTAACGCTGGAGGCTCGGATATGTTCCTGTAATAATAATATTGCACTAAGTTTCCAATGTAGTTCAAATTTAATATATATTTACTCTTGAGATACTATCTTCCAACGCGACATGCCTCTGATGGTGATCAGTGACAGATGCAAAACTAAGTCAAATCTACTGAACACGGCACATATTAGGCATGGCACAGGTTCTTTGGAGTCTATATTTTATGAAATAATCATTTATGCGCATATCGTGGCAGCAGTCGTCTTACCACAGTATCTGAGGCAACTAGGCGATCGTTCTGCACTCTCCTTGAAATATACCACCGGATGTGGTTGAAACTATAGTTGGAAAGATTTGACTTATTTACGTGAATGATTCCCGTTTTGCATACTAAAATGTGTATAAACCACGTTAGTTTTCATAATAAAAGTGTTCATATTCAGTATTTAGAAACGCGCAGTGAAAGCATTTAGCTAATTGTTCCAGGTGCCGGTGGAACCTTATTTATCTCTTTTTTTACCTAGCTGGTGCCCGCGACTACGTCTGCGCAGGATTAGTATTTTGAGTAGCTTATTATCTTCTCCAAGACCATATCTACCTTTATACCAAAATGTCATAATTTTTTTTCAATTACAATATTTCAGTAAATCTTGTATGTTTAAACGTACAGGAAATCATCCCAATGTTCGGAAACCGCAAAGACATTAACTCTCAGTGTTTCAACACCCATGGTGCGAGGAAACGCTTCACCGTGACTCATAGATTTGTGAATTCCGAGTTGACACTTAGCAGGTTACAGAGGCGCCTAGTTATTTCGAAGCCAAATTAAAATCTTTGCTCATCGAAAAACGTTCCAAGTTAACGATTATATAATAACATTATATATGACTGTGATCATTTGCAATTTCATTTGGCGTACTTATGGGGGATTTTCTTTTCTACCGACTTCCGTAAAAAGGAGGTACTCAATTCGGCTGTTTTTTTTACGTTTGTTACCTCGTAACTTTTGACTGGGTGAACCGAATCTCAAAAGTTTTTGTTTGAAATCTGGTGCTTCCCGTGTGGTCCCATTTAAATTTCATCAAATTCGGTCATGTACTAAGGTCTAAGTAGTTTTTGAGATACACTCCAATTAGAATTGAGTGGAAGTCGGTATTAAATTTTTCAAATTGTACTTGCCAAAACGTAAATGGCTGGCATACACATATAATACTACATACACATACAATGACTAGCATAGATTTCCTTATTTTTTACTAATCTAAGAAAATATAAGACCTGGGTTTTGACGTGTTATTACGGTTTGCGACGGTGCACGAGTCTTGGTATAATGTGTACAAAATTGATCAATATTATTAAACAACAATTTAATATATTTATATTATATTAACGGGGCTTAATCGCGTTAGTAATAGTATATATTTACCTTTTTGACGTTTCGATCAAGTTGCATTGATCTTGGTCACGAGCGGACTGAAGAGGCGGGTGTCATTGTCTTGAAGTATGGGGATACTTTTTAATATACCCCCAACAGTTGTTATAAAAAGTTATTGTCCCGACACACAACACTAACGATATCGACAGATTTTTCTGAGGATAAATCGCGACGGGAACACTTTTTAATCACTGGATTCCATGTTGCCGCCAGTTTGAAACCATCATCGGTTCACCGGTTCACGGTCACCGGTTGAAGTTACGGTGTTTTTAATCTCAACCGCTTCACGTACCATTCTCGAGTAATAGTGACGCTCCGTAACAATTTAATACTTTTAAGTGACTGTCAGCTAACTTTATGACTCAAACGAAGCTCCTTATTAAAGGAAATTAATAAACAACAAAGGTAACTGTAGGCAATTTAAAAGAGAACTACTAACCTGGTGCCTTCAACGTCATTCCATAGAGCCCGCACACCCATATCTTCCAATATCTTCCTCATATCGATCTCAGTTGTCATACGGAATCTTGGGATGGCAACATCCAAAGGGATAATACTTTCCTGTAAGCCCTCCAAAATGTCAAAGAACACCGAATCCATGATAGCAGGAATGGATTGTTTCACATTCGTTTTTCCAAGGTTAACACAGAACAGCATTCGATATCGACTTCCAAAGCCTACAGGCAGTTCCATAACCTTAGCATTCATTGAAGGAATATAAGTAATCTTGACACGTCTCTTGATTTTCATGTGGTCAACGTACCCTATCTTCTTGCCTTCGTCATCAAAGAAAGGGGCACGTTCAATGATTGCATCCGAAAATGCATGACTCCACAACCCTTCATAGTTTAACGTGTCGATTATAATAGAATTGCCATCAAAATTTGGCGCAGGCATCTGAATTTTCAAAATCTTTCTTATCAAACTCGCAGCTTGCAGTGGGTCAGATTTAATCGAAGCTGAGCTTGTCCGCAACAAGGAATTCTTACGTGCAAATTTCTCCCAATAGCTGTTTAAGCTGACGCTGTTATCGATTATAAGCATGCTAGACCTGGATAGCTTCACATCTTCACCAGCTGGTTCCAAAGTGGACGCTAGTTGGTATTGTTGGTTCCGTAAGCACTCATCTTGCGGTAACAAAAGAAAATTTAAAAGCTCTTGTCTAGTTTGTCCTGTTGCCCCTTCAGATATTGCTCCAAGAGTCAGCCATAACGAGTATGGTGAGAAATTGAAATGGGAATTGCTGACGGCAGAGATTCTTTTAAACGTCTTTATAGTGATGTTGTAAATAGCTTCACGATAATCATAGTTGACGTCAGTGTCCACAGCGCATGGCTTCCAATCTACCACAGCTTGTGATTTGATCAAATGGTGATATTTATCAAAAGTGTCCCATTCAGCTTTTCCTTCTAATTGATTAAACAAAGCTAGAAGAATACCACAGGCGAATAATAGCCTCATTATAACGTGTGATTCTTACTCGCTTAAGCAAAACAGAGTAAGATTTACTGTACACTCGGTTTGTTTTTATAGAGTATTATTTTACGCTTGACGATATTTATAACTGGTCTGCTAAAGATTATGTCCAGTGAGGGAAGCGATACTCAAATATAGTTGAACGAACACATAGCAGAAAAGAAATTACAGGTTAACCTTCTGCAATTTAATTATTTTAGTTCCCTACACTAATATTGAATTACCACTCTATTGACCAGGTTCTTTTTATTTAAAAGACCGTCAGAAAAACAGAGATGTACAGCGTCAAATGCATATTCGTGCTTATGACGCAGACAGAGACACGCAGTAGCTTGTCAAGCCAAGTTAAAGCTAACAGAACTGGCGAGCAGCAGTGGTATATTACACGAACCATTTGGAGCCACCCAGCCAGCCAGTAATGAGGGGGTTAACCCCCTCATAACTCAAAAACTACTTCACACAAACATGTCATTGACTCATGCATTGAGACTTGCGAGATTTATATGTTCTCTAAATTTCATAATTATACCTCAAACGCTTGTTTAGATATTAACGTCCAAAAATCGGCATTTTTATCATTGACTAACCTAAAGATCAAAACTCTAACCTAGTTCCAGATGACCTAGAAAGTTTAAATTTGGCATCCAGATAGGTAGTTGGCTGAACACAATGGAATAAATCAGAAAGTAAAAATCTTTATGCGGGTTTTAAGGTCTTCACGTGAATATATAACGAGTATAATACCACTCTTAACTTATTTTGAATCAGAATATATCAGTTTTAATACTTATAACTAAGAGATAGTCAACCTTCGTATTTATTACCTTAATAACTGGGATTTACGAGTAGTATTAATAATAATTATTAAAATATTTAGCAAATATCAATAACTCGGTCAGACTTGGCTATTTTTCATATTGGAATTATATAAGAGCCTTAAAAAGTTCTTATTTTATTCTTTCGCAAAATCATAGAACATAGGGCTCTTTTATGACTGTTTTAGTAGGTATTTAATAATAATTCGTATATGATAACAAGCCAAGTCAGACTTTAGACTTCAATGTATTTTCCTAAGATTTAAGAAGCAATCATGTTTTTAGTTGATATACAATATTATATGTTCTTATAAATAAATTTCAGGACTGACAAGTCAACTTAGCACCTAATTATACCTCACTTCTTTTGTCGTTTAATTCAACAACCGAGGCATAATATCGTAATATTGAACTTGGCTCTCATTTCACATTTATGTTTTTTTGGGATTGTTACTTACTTTAGTAACAGATACAAAAATATCCATCACATATAAATATGAGACGTCCGTCGCATTCAGTGTGATCTACACCATAAACGTCATAGTTCTGCGCTACTCTACACTAAGACCACTCCACTTTAGTTACAGATCGCGCGGCGAGAGTTTGGCTTTGACCTTCGGGTGGAGGGGATTACTGCGCATGGGTACTGTCGCGCCATGTGACAGAGAGAGACAAGAGCCCCTCGTCTTCGATGTGACAGAGAGAGACAAGAGTCCTTCGTCCCTCTAGCCATCCTGTGATACCCAATTTTTGACTTCTGCGCAATAACGGTCAAAGCCAAACTCTCGCCGCGCGATCTGTACCCCTGCTTGGTTTCATTCGCTAAGTTTGCTTCCAGTTGCTATCACACAGTAGTAAATAGTATCACTCATCAGTGAGGCAGTATTCAGCACTGCAATAAACGCAACCTAAACCACAAATTATTTATCAGCCTAAATGGACAGACATGATATATGACAGAATATTCCTACTACCTACCTAGTAAGTAACCAAATCAGCACGTGGATTTTCGTTTTACAAGTTTGTCTTGTGTATAAATTATGTTTACACACAATGTTACTAGTATGTACTGGATACGGAAGAGCGGAGGCTCCTACTACAGGCATTTTATGCTTAAAAGGAGACTCCTGACACTTGCTTTATGTAACATTAATCTTTGAAATGAAATAAATAATTTTTGTATTTGTATTTTTGTATTTGTATTGTATTAAAAAAAATGTAATAGTGCCCCCAAAAATAGTAAATAGTTCTCAATAATGTGTTTAACCTGATTAATACACAAGAAAAACTTCATAATAAATATCCAAGACTTAATTAAATGTATGGGAACAGAGTAACGCCACGAGGAGTGTCCTTATTGAATGATAAGAGGTTTATCCGGAGGATCTGGGTGACTATGTCACCAAAATTGGTAGCTGTTCACAATAATGTGTGTGAACTGGTTAATACAGAAGACAAAATAAATCGTAAACACAAATCCAAGACCATTACTTGCATTAGGCTACAAAGGCACTGAAGATTTTCTACGAATGAATGATTATTTATTTATTAAAATGAGCTCCCGATATTAGGTATACGTATAATAAAGGAGTAGAGATCATTTCTGTTTTAAAAAAATGCTGTCTGTCTGCTCCCAAGCTCCAAGATTGCTTAATCTCTCTATGCTACACGTTCTCATACAAAACTGGGATCTCGTTGACTGGTCGATGGTCAGCGCGCATGAACTTCTATGGTACCTACGGCTAAAAACCTACGCTAGATTCCGGCATACTATTGAGATATTTTTCTCAGAAAAATCCAATAATTATCCGACCCGGTTATTGAACCCAGGACCTGGAGAGCCCAAAGCGGCGCTTTCCCCACTACACCAAGACCAAGCGAGCTATAGTTAGTTAGCTATAGTTAATAAACAAAGCTTTGTTTAATTTTACTTATAGCTTCCACTGGACATCGATCCAAAAAAGTAAACAAAAATTCACATATAGCTAGTAGGTACAGGAAATGCTCTGACAAAGACAAAGACCTCATAAAATTACATTTTTACAAAATAAAACGTAAACGAAATACAGGCGAGACGAGACGCGCTGAATCTGTATACAATATTAGCGTAGTCATGATTATATTATTGGACATACTGTCTGGACATCTAAGTAGGTACTTCGTGAATTTTGACTTTAAAAAAGAAGGTTTTCAATAGGGCGTGTATGTTTTTTTATGTTTCCAACGCACTTACTCCCCCGATTATCAATTGATTTTAATGTTTTATTACTAAGGCCGCTTTCAGTGCTCGACCGACCGTCGGTCCGTACGTCGGTCGCGCTTGTCATTTGTATGAAAGCCCACAAGTGGTTACAGTGCTCGACCGACCGTACGCACGCGTATATTGCTACGCACTGCGTACGAGGACCGTCGGTCAAGCGCGTCCGCATGCGTACCGTCGGTCGACCGACGAGCTATAGAAATATATTAACGCGTTCAGTGCTACACCGATCGGTGGACCGACCGTACAAATGCGTGTATCATCGTCTATAAAAATCGAATCAGCTAGTACAAAACTTCAATAAATTTGTTTGATTTTATAGGTAAGTATATTTTAGTTAGTAGTAGTAGTAGTAGTAGTATAGTTTAGTTACCTTTATTTAAGTAACTTTGATCAAACATGGGTAATATAAATTTAGATGTTTTGAGTTGTCTTGTAATTTCACTGATAATTCATCAAAACTTTTAATCGATAGTCTTAAGTAATTAGATAAATTTCTTCATCTTCCCGCAATAATGAATATATAGATAATTCCCCTTGAAGTGCTCTTTGGGCGTTAATTGGATGTACGTGATATCTACGTCTTCTGTTCCTTATACGTTTACGAAGATAGTAATTAAACAATTTGTAAACGCGTCCATTTCGTGCACGTGTTTGTGACTGTACCAGTCCGGACAGTTTGGTAAATCAGGAGAGCACTGAACTGTACAAACTGACGATCTGTGGCCCGAGCACGAACTTTAACTAAAGTGTAACGTTATCGTATCGTTGACGTATGCAGTACAAACTATGAGTTATCTGTGACACTACTGTACTAGATAAATGATAGTTTGTACTGAATACGTCAACAATACCATTACGTTACACTTTTTTTCACAACAGATTTTCGTGCTCGGGCCACGGTTGTGCGTATCGTCAGGACCGATGGTACGCGCGGACGGTCGGGCGAGCACTAAAACCGGCCTGAAGGGGGGAAGTTTGCTGCAGCGCTATTCACAGTCAAATTTTGTTAAAATTTGGTACACATTATTAACCTGACTTACAAGAGGAATTATATGAGCATAGTTGGTTAAGTGGCCAAGTGCAGATTGCTCAGACTGCGAAACGTTGCCGCTGATAATAAGACTGTTCTCGGACGGTGTACTCTTTGCAGAACTACTAGTACCTATTAATCTGTCCGAATCAGCAAGACTCATTCGAGTTAAGTTTCATTCATAAATCTATTGTTATTTTTTGCGCTGATGCGGACGGGTTAATCTATATAGGTACTACTTATAATAAAAGAGTAGAGGCCAAAAAACCTCTACTTGGAAGAAAAAAGAAATGTGCGCCGGAAGTCGTAAAATTACCTCCTGAAGGAAAATGTGACGTTTTAGAAAAAAAAATTGGTCTGTATCTTTAATCTTTACGCATAACTTAAAAACTACGGCACAGATTACGATGAAATTTGATATTTGGATAGAATAGAACCCGAGGAGAAAACGATCCTCCGCTGCGCGTCGGGCTTAAACATACTCTCGAACAGAAATATAACTTTCTCTCGAGTGATACATAGTGCTTTGTATTACACCTACGAGAAAAATAAAATAGTTACCTTAATTACTAAATAATTGTTGTCTGGAGGATTTTTTTAATTAATCAAAGATATCTTGACCTCTTGAGCTATATTTTTTTCTTTTCTGGTGGCTTCATCATTATAAAATCGTCAATATTAATATCAGATGATATTTTAGAAAGTTATTTAGAATAATAAAAAACGTGCTATTAAATTATCACTTTGGTAAAAAACAATATTTAACAATACATTAACAAATGGCCAGCATGACATGTGTTTTTTTCGTAGATTCGCTATCTATAGATAGTCGCTGAAAAAGGTTGCTAGCCACCTTTCATTGAAAATCGAGTACAATAAAATAATACCTACCTCTTTTTTTCTAATTATTGGTTATAAAACCTTTCTTAGATTTGACGTTTGAATTCTTTTTATGTTCGCTCCTAAAAACCAAAATAACGCTACCAGGGCAGAAATTTCAACATTTCTACCCTGCTATGGAGGGCAGAAATGAAACTCCATAATATAACTTTTCCCGCCGCATGTTTAAAAGGGAGAAATGACGAACTTTGTAACCCGTTTGTAACGTGTAATGAGACACTTTCTAAGTGGGTGATATATAAACCTATTAATGGTGTAAAAGTTTAGATATAATTATGAGGAAAACATATTCCTGGTGCAATTCACTCAAAACTCGGTAAAAATGAACTATTCATGTTATTTTTAAACACAACATAACAAATCGTCACACCTACTCGTATATATCCTCGGAGGGATAAGCAACGGTGTTTTAAACTATTTTATATTTTTGGTCCCATGTAATAGGGGGCGAACTTATTGCCATCTACGAGACACTGTTCCAAACTCCGGACTGCTATTGAGAATATAAATAAATAAAACATATATTTATTTCCTCCTCACAAAAGATTGGTAAAAACAATTTAACATAATTTGCAAAGAGTGACAAAATAATACCTAACTATGTGAGGGGGCTGGTACCCGAAGTAGGTTTTTTAAAATAAAAACCTGTGTCACAGGTCACCAGGTCTCCTCCCACGGATAGAATATACTTTGGCACACACCAGTACTAAACTATATCATAATTTTTAGTGTATTAGATGTTGAGGGTAGAATAAAACAATATGTGCAAAGTATTGTGATTGTATCTGTGTGAGCCTGTTTAGTGTCAGTGTGTACGCAAGAATGTATCTGCGGTGTGTTAATGAGCATGTGTGTGTTTTGTTGTGTCTTTGTCAGAAAACCCTAATAACTGTCCAACCTGGAGATCGAACCCAGGAGGGTTTGTTCCCCGGAAGCAAAGACTAAGCGAGCAAAGCCGCTGGCTGTTCAGCTAGTATTTTAATTTATTGAACGTACGCAAACCTATAAAAAAATAAAATGTCAATTCAACAACTAAATTGTTTTAGGAATACAATACAATGCACTTATTAAATCTTGCTACACATATACGAAAACCGGTATCTAAATCAAATTATTCACAGACATCACATAAGAAACGAATTATACCTAATTAGTCTATAAATTCATTATACTTTAGTTACCTTTTTATCTTTTTCTTAGAATATAACAAAGAATAGAAGTAAAATATAATGAAGCCTAATTAAAATTATCATTGGCGATGACCTTTATATAATAATAATAACATGTTTAAATAGTTTTTTTTAATAAGTTACAAATGTATTAATACATTTACGCTAAAGAGAATGAAGAATAAAATGCATAGGTACAAGACTGAGCTCAGTAGTTATATCATATTAAGAAAAACTAGAAAAAGTGTGAGTCTGAATCGCAAACCCGGGGTTCCGTATAAATAACGAAAACATAAGTTGAGTTGAAGGATCAAATCAACTTTGCAGCTGTATAAAAGTTCAGACAGGTATCTTTAAGTCAGTATTAGTTTACTAGTAGTAAATGTAACATTTGCAGCTTACACATTTTATAGGAAAAAATATTAAAGTAGATAATAATATATTATGTGTTTTTTATTCCTTTTTTTTAACATTTTATGTGATACTAGTTGCACCGAGCGAATTCAGCTGCGTGCTGATTGATGATGATGATGATGAAAAGTATCATATGTGTTAATCCAGTGCCTCATCTACCTCCATACCATATTTCATCAAAATTGACTCAGCCGCATAATTGTGAAATAGTAACAAACATCCATACATACAAATTTTAGAATAGAATAGAATAGTTTTATTTGCGACTAAAAACTAAATGATAAATGATCATTTATTTGCAAGAAATATGGTACAATTAAGCTCTTAGTGTAAAGTCGTCCTAGCATATTTCATCAATACAATAAATAATAATTAAATAATTAAAATAAATCTAAATACAACACAAAAGCTTAAATATAACGAACAAACAGATAATAATTATATTTATATAGTTTTCAGACACAATCCGACCTATACTCAGCATAATGCCGGTTGTTACCAACCAGCGCTGGTCTTCCGTATAGACCGGCAAGTGACGTCACACACCACTAACAACACAAATACACGAAATATACATTTTTAAATTCTTAGTAACAGCATTACTTATACATAAAACATTTAGAAAAAAAGTGTTAATAAATATAATTTAAGATTATTTTAAACACAACGTCCGTCCTGCGGAAGGCAGCTGGCAATAACTGGATGCAGAAAGCTCAAGATTGAGCTCTGTGGCGTGCTTTAGGAGACGCTTATTTATTTATTTAATAAGGCTTATCAATAACAATTGCACCTTTACATACACCATATACTTATTCCAAATTTTTGTAGCAATATGCATTGTTTTTTAAGATAAACACAGCATGCATTAATTATTATGTCCGATAAGTAAGAGAATATGAAATAGAATCAACTCTTAAATTAGAAGAGTTAGACAGTAGGATTGGAGAATTTGCCATTGACTGCCAAGGCCCCAGAGTCACCAAATATGTCCAGAAATATGTATAATTTGATAATTATTTATTAAATTACTTAATCTGGGAACAGGCAAATTCGCTCCTAACACTGTTCTACATAATAAGGGGGCAAATGGGGTTATTTTCCCACGTGGGTACCAAAATGGTACTCTAATTCTAAATTTTGCAAGATTAAGAGAGTCGACATTATTATGTAGTAATTTACGAACAAATATTAAATCTGTTATAATTTGCCGTTCTACCAACGGTTGAATTTTGAAAAAAGTTAATCTGTCTTTATATGCTTGTAGCTGCTTCGCTTTGTTAGTGGAATAAGTTAAGTGCTACCATGGACTATCTATACAAGAAGACCAACAATCACATACAAAAAAAAACGTACACCGCAAAAAGATCAAAATATTATTATATTATTCCTAGATGGCGCTATCAAATAGCCCGGAATTTTTAGTTTGGACACATAGAGCTGCTAAATTTGGATTACTTCGAGGGAAATTCAGCCCTAAAGTTGTGTAGTTTTTTTTAGATACGAAATAATGTTTCATTTACGTACTTTAATAATTTAGTTTCATATTGATAATATAGCATTATTTATGTGCTTATTGACAGATGGAGCTGCAATAGCTTGAAAGATGGCATTCAAAATATCGCATCTTAGGTTCGCTAGGTGGCGCTCAACATAAATAAATTGATCCTAATTTTGTTGGCAACGTAAAATTGTATCAATTGAAATGAAAAGCCTACTAGTATTTTGAGTTTGCAAAAAAGGCATATTAATTGTTGTAGTTCCCAGGTATTATTACACAATAAATATTTTTTAGTGGTTCATCTAAGTCTTTTCAGTGGCAGAGTAAGGGTTTCACATGGTCAGTAGTCAGCAACTGTACATTCTGCTATCTATACAGTACTTTTGACCTACAAAAGAGCTGGCTCAACTTTGTTTTCACGGACCTAGTAACTGTCCTTCACTGTCTGCCAGCTACTAGGCATGAAAACCAGGCTTAAGGAGTGCAGTATGTAACTGTTGGCAGTGTTAATGTTAACGGTAGCAGCGTGACGAATACCATCAGGCGAACGACTTGCTTTTCTTGTCTTTTTAATGTTTCCTATAATAATATGTTATTAATTATGCAGGATTACTAAAACAACGAAATTTATAGATAAATAACTTTTATTTCTCATTATTCTTTAATTTTAGTTTGTAATATATGAACAATTGTTATTTGTTTGTGTTTTCAAAGATCTTTATTTAACATAAATGAACGTCAAGTATTTACTTAAATATTCATAGTATGCAGGCTAACATCGCCTTTTTTAATGTCTTATAACAAAATAAATATATTCATAGGTACTTGTTAGGAAATAATTTAGAATAAATGTGTTTTATCATGGACTAACATATACAAGTACTTGTATATGTTAGTCCATGGTTTTATTTATAAAACACAATCTAATTATGGTTGGTTAGTTATGGGTTCAATGTACAGTACACATTTGTAGGATGAAACACTCATTCCACAAGTAACAATAATTACACACAACAGAATTTCAATAAAAAATTAACTATTAAACTTTCAGAGTACCATGTGTAACATTATATGCTCAAGACTTATATAAAAGAAACATAGTAGGTATCTATGTACAATAATGGGTAACAACAAACTACTTCTTTAAAATAAAATAGGCAAAATACCTAGTATCTCCATCGTCACTGTAGCGGCAGGCAAAAGAGGCTTTTGATATATAAACGTTAAAAATGTTGGCTACAGCCATAGACTAACATGCTATGGCGAAGTCACGGGTCATTGTAACGTGAGTCTATCTCCCCAAATTACTGCCAAAGCTTATATACCTACCTATTTAACTTTTGTAAAACATTGAGAGGTTGTTCATAAAAAATTGCCACAACAGTAATAAGCCTTTATTTGAGCATTTTACAGAAAAATATGTAAATGACACATGCAAACTAAGTCAAAGCACATTCTGTTAGCTATCATCTTTAACAGATATAATTGTGTCTGTACTATTTTATATTAGGATCTTCGGCTAGATCTAGGCTATAATCATTTATTTTTTAATATTCTTAATTTTGGATTCCTACTTGCAGAAATGTTGGTCTTTTTGTTTTTACAATAAAAATAAATCTTTACCAAGATCATCTGATCAATAATGTAAAATATATGCTCTTCGCAACTAATATTTAGTAATTCTGGAGCTTCGCACCTCAAATAGGCCAATATTGTATTGAATAAAAGGTATTTGATTTTTGTGCAATGTACAATTTGTACTACTTACTTGTACTTGTATAGTTAGTCCATGGTGCTACATAAATCGTTTTTGTACTCTCTCCAGATGTAGAGTATGCACGGCATAACGTGGCCTCCAGACAGGGCTGCAATATTCTAACATTCTTATGTCCAGCAGTGGACCAATGTGAGCTCGTTGATAATAACCTACACTGACCAGTTCGTTTAAATATGAAAAGGTAAACAGGTAAAGGTAAAATAAAACTATAAACAAGTTTAAGTTAAGTTTAATTACATTGTTCAAATATTTTTTAAATTATAGCAGTTTTATACCCGCTTTATTGGCGGCCCAGTGCAATTATTGATATAATGTTAAGGAATGTTTAGTTATAAACTCATTATGAAAAATATATTAATCCTTATTAAAATAAATGACAAGTCAATGCCAAGAAAGTTCTATGTAGCAAAAATTTGCTTTTGGCATTGTGTAAATAGTTTATTTTTTTACTTTATCTAATAAGAATAATGTTAAATGAATAAATCACCTTCAGCTACAGTCACCTCTTAATATCATTTTAATAGATATGCCTTCGATATGTAAAGCATAAATATACATAGTTATTATACACCATATAAGTTTTTAAACTGACATGGTCACTAATGCAAGAATTAAGTTTAGAAACGGGATATTTACCAATTATTGCTTACCCGTGAACATGGCGCATGCAACCGTGCCGAAATATCACAATCGAGAGCTCCAAATGAATACAATAATACCTTGTGTCATTGGTTTCATTTGGATATGTAATACCTTGTATTACTTATACACCAGTTATTATATCATGATATCAATTAGTAGACTAGTTATTAACTATTAGATAGTTATTACCAGGCCGCTTCCAACCGTTTTGGAAAATCATGGGGGAGGCATATGTTCAGACCCTAGACTACTATGACCCTGATGAAGATGAAAAGTATCCTATGTTTTATGCTACACTTCATCTACCTCCATACGAATTTCCAACGAATTGGTCCTGCCATTTGGGCGTGAAGAGATAATAAACATACAAACACACTTATTCACAAACTTTCCCCTTATTAATGTTAGTGTGATGATTACTTTAAAATTACTAGTAAGAAACGAGGATGACGTGAAATGGGCTTTAAGGGGAATGAAGAATGGAAAAGGTAGGATTATATAGGGTACTTGGAGAAGTCTAGAAAATGTGATAACTGTATAGAAAAACATAATAATAAAGTTATCGCAAGCACAATAATAAAAGTGAGTAGCTTTGTTTTTCAATAAGATCTTGCAAGTCATATGAATATAGCATAATAGTTATTACATAGATACCTATATTAAAATATATAAATAATATGTAGCCATACACGACTGGTGTAACAGTATGCTAGTGCCATCTTTACAAACTAAGGTTATGTACTGGAGTGCAACAATTATAATAATAAAGCTCATACAAGCTGAAACATGAAAGATAAATATTGTGATAAATTTGGGGAGACAGATATTTCATAAAATCAATTTGGTGTCATACCTAGTTAGAAAAATAACAGATTCTATTTTGACTATCCGGCAACAATGCCTGAAATGCAGAGGTGCACATACAAACTTGCACCTGACTCTCATTGACTCGGAAAGCGTATGACTGAGTTTCCATGAGGTTTTGTTGAAACCCATTAAAATAAATACGGAAAACACGCCTGGAACGTATGCACAGTTAATCCGAGCAATGATGTGGTAGGTACCTAAATCTAGTGCTCCGCAGCCACTACATAAATTTCAATGTGAGGGTAGGCTTGCACTAAGATTCAGGGATTCATTCTTACCTCTTCCTGATACTAATTAACGAACGCTGTTACATCTGACATTAATGAGGCAAATCGTCATCTAACAGCGTACTTCGTTTTTGTAATGGTCGAAAGGGTTAAGTTAAATGGGATCAATTCGCATCATAACAATTTGGGAAGGATGAAATGATGACAGGTCACAGCAACAACATATGATCGAAGGATTGCTCTTAAAAATGAAAGGCCAACATTACAAACCCGTAATGAAACCTGTCGTAATATATTGGCCATTAATAGACGAATGAAAGGTTACTTGCAGTAGAGACGAGAATTAAGGTGGATGTGCCGACTGCCGAGAGTGAACAAAATAAATGAGGTTAATTTAATGAATCCATAAAGATGCACCAGTGACAGAAAAGTCAATGGAGATTATTAGGCTCTAATAGGCATTTTATGAGGAAGAATGCAACTCAGGTTAATAGGAGATTTATGAATGAAAATGTATGGCTCGGATGGAAAAGTTAGACCAAAGAAAGAATTCAGGACATTTCAGATATAAATGAAATAAAGGGGTGCGAAGGTAACGTTTAATAGGAGACAGTGGAAGATAAATACGAGTATATACTTCAACGATCCTATTGAGATTGGAAGAAAATTCTTATTAAAAACTAGTGAAAATGCTATATTTGTTTATTCCAAAGTTGCTTCTATACAAAGGCAAATATATAATAACGAATAAACTAAAACAAAGGTAATTTAATAGGTAGGTCTATAATTTAATATACAGTTCTGATTAAAATCGGCAGCTGTCTGCAGGCGCGTATCGAGTATACTATTATCTAAGTCTAAGGTGCATAATATTTACGATCACAGAATTGTCAAACAACAAAGTCTAAATGAAGAATAACATTATTGGTGGGAAAGTAGAGTCAACGCTAGTCGAAATTTAAAATTTATAACTTTTGTCTGATCTGAAATACTTTGATGGTACCACGTATCAGTCAATCAAAATTCATCAATTTATAATTGTTCAACTGTGGCATGAGTCGCTGGGTATCTAAGCATTAAAGGCTATAGGTAGGTTTAGAAAACGTAGCACTTAATAAGCTAGTATAGGTCTTAGATTCAAATAGCCCGAACATAAACGGTCTGTTGAGAATAAAGTCTCTACCCAAAATGGGATCTAGTCCAGTGTCAAACTCATGTTCTGTAGCCGGGACTGTGTTGCTGAACTCCTGGAGTGGGGCGCGGACCCCAGTAGAGTCGAATGTGAAGGTTGTACGCTGGATGAAACTACTTGGTAACGCTGGAGGCTCGGATATGTTCCTGGAATGATAAAATTACATTATTCTGAGTATGTAATTGTTTTTTAAATTGCGAGATGTTTAGTTCCAATAAAAACAAAAATAAATACATATAAAAAGTTATTATTACTTAATTATTTCTACCAAAATGGTGTAATGATATTTTTATTTTTTTTATATATAAAAATAAGTCGGGATTTCCTTCCTGGCGCTATAACTCCAGAACGCGCGAACCGATTTCCACGGTTTTGCATTCGTTGGAAAGGTCTCGGGCTCCGTGAGGTTTATAGTAAAGAAAATTCAGGAAAAATTTAAAAAGAAAAGCGGGAAAATCTTTTTTCACATACAGCGCCATCTCTGATACATAGCATGTACTACAAACCAATATTTTAAGTAGATGGCGCCAAACGAAATGTTACATAAAACGAAGCCATCTGGTGGCGAAACGGAGTTCGCAGGGTTTGCTAGTTTTTACAAGTATAAATACGTCCGATTGTGTATTTATTTATTTATGATTTGTAAAGATACAATCTACTGATAGTTGTTAATATGTGACGAACAAACAGACATACAATTACTTTAGTATTTATAATAATAGTGTAGATGACTGAATCGATCTCAGTTTCAATGGTTCATTATATGTGTAAAATGAAAAGGTCAATGGGAGAAACTAGACCTTATAACACAGAGAATCTTATTATATATTAATATATAAGTTAAGTTGAGTTAAGCATGTGTACTAACTGCATATTTTTGGATAATAAAAACAATTTCAATCATTGTATTATCTCCTTGTTTATATTCTTATCGGATATTAGGTGTAATTAAACTAACTAATCACTCGTAGTTGAAGGATATTATAGCACATCTTATGAAAGATGAGCAAATTATAGTAGTTTTACTCGATGCAGAATGTGATATAAGTGACACTTATAGCAGAAGAGTTCATTCTCCGACACATAATCTCGTGTACGTACTAAATTATCGTACTTAATTATTATTCTTGAAAACATTGTTATTAAATATTATACTAAACATTAGATATACACACATCAAAAAAAGTTTGCGATCACTAGCATAAGCTGATATATTTTTTTAAATTGAACTTAATCAACAATTTATTTATAAACGGTTTATATTCAATATAATATAACTCCTCCCCTGGCTCGAACACATGCGGTGAGGTCAGGCACTGTCTGGGGGCGTGGCTGATGGTTCCAAACGACGGACGGTTTAGAGCATCCCTCCGTGCTCTATTGGGTTTAAGTCAGGCGAGCCGGCAGGCCAGTCTAACCTTGTGATGTCGTATACTCGGAGAACAGCATTGATTCGTTGAGCTCGATGGCCGGGCGCATCATCATCGACCAGTACAAATTGGCGCCAATGGTTTACTCGGAATGGTCTAACAATTCCATATCAACTAAAAAGACGAAGAAATCATAATATAATCTACATTAACCAAAAAGATTTCGATTTTTCAAAGTGATCGCAAACTTTTTTCTTTTTCTTTTTATTACACACTCAAATTATGACACAACTATAAACTATCGATAATGCGCAGCACTATGCCCGCCCATAGACCCATAAGTGGGAGAGAGCGAAATATTCACGGTTCCGCACCTACGTTTTATGATACAGACCGGGGTCTGCAGCGAGTAAAAACACTACTATAAATTCCGTGCAAGAAAAAGGTCACCTATGTCACATCACGTCAAGGACATCCGTCTACGTCGTGGAGAATATTAATCGAGCATTATGGTAATAAGCTCAAAATAATTTTAAAAAACGTTACACGATGCATAATTTAGTAATAGAGAGGTGCCTATTACATGCCACTTTAACGGGTTATTTAAGTAGGAAAGGTAAGGCTTTACGTAGAAAACCCAAGCACGGTAATCATCTTTTCTGTATAGATATAAGCTACAATGTTTACAGGTCACCTATTATGAAAGAACAGCTTTATATTTTCAATAGAGCAAGGGGACATACAGTCTGAATCGCAAAAACGCAAAATGAGACAGCTTGTCAAAGATTTGACAAAAGAAAACTAACCTGGTGCCTTCAACGTCATTCCAGAGAGCCCGCACACCCATATCTTCCAATATCTTCCTCATATCGATCTCAGTTGTCATACGTAACCTTGGAATGGCAATATCCAAAGGGATAATACTTTCTTTTAGTCCGTCTACAATGTCATAGAAAACCGAATTCAAGATCTTAGAAATTGATCTTAACACATTAGTTTTTCCAAGGTTTACGGCGAATAGCATCCGATATCGACCACCAAACCCTACAGGCAGTTCCAGAATCCTAGCATTCATTGCAGGAATGTACGCCATTTTGACACGTTTTTTTATCTTCATCATATCGACAAACCCTGTCTGCTTTCCATCATCATCAAAGAAAGGGGCACGTTCAGTGATTGCGTCTGAGAAAGCATGGCTCCACAACCCTTCATAGTCTAAAGTGTCAACTAAAACAGAGTTGCCATCAAAATTGGGAACAGGCAGTTGGATATTAAAAAAATATCTAATCGCCTTTGCGGCTCGTGGTGGGTCAGCCTTGATAGGGGCTGAACTCGTCCGTAGCAAGGTATTCTCTCGTGAGAAATTCTCCCAATAGCTGTTTAAGCTGACATCGTCATCGATTATAAGCATGCTAGACCTGGATAGCTTCACATCTTCACTGGTTGGTTCAAAAGTGGACGCAAATTGGTATAGTTGGTTCCGTAAGCATTCATCTTGTGGTAACAAAAGAAAGTTGAAAAGCTCTTCTTGTGTTTCTCCTGTAGCCCCTTCAGACATCGCTGCAAGAATCAGCCATAAGGAATATGGCGAGTAAGCAAAGTGCGAATCACTGGCTGCAGAGATCTTCTTAAACGTATTGATGGTGATGTTGTAGACAGCTTCGCGATACTCATAGATGACGTCAGTGTCGACTGCACAAGGCATCCAATCTATCACAGCTTGAGATTTAATTAAATGTGTATGTTTATCAAATGTATCCCACTCAGCTTTTACTTTCAATGTAAACACGTTTAATAAAGCTAGAATAACACCAATAGATAAGAATAGTCTCATTTTCACGTGTGAATGAACTTCGATTAAGCGCCAAAATAAGCCAGTGTATATTCACCGTTGGTTTTTATAATAGTGTAGAAAACTTGATGATATTTAGAATTAACTTGTCCGCTAAAGCTTATCTCCAGTGAGACAAAAGCGATAAACGCAGAGTTACACCAAACACTATAACATAATAAAATTAATAAATTAAAAAAGTAAAATTATTTAGTAAAGAGTTTAGGGACTTGTTACTTACTTATTTAATTATACAGCAAAGTTTTCACACTAACATGAAAATTGATTTTTTAAAGCCTTTGAATTTTTACATAATTGTTGTTTTATGTAAAATAATACTAAAATCAATAAATTCAGTTTGGTGTTCATCGTAGAGATCGCTACTAATAAATTTTATATTCATACATTTTATTATTAAACCAAATTGTATAATCCTGAAAAGAATCTAAAGTTAATAACGTTAAGTTATAAATAAATAAAATCAAATTCTTCCAAAGAAAAGCCACTTCAAATGTAAAATCTATGGAGTTCTATGCACATACTTCGAGAAAGTCGTTTGCTAAATGGTTGGCGTCATGCCATACTTATAACAGACTAGATGCGCTCCGCGGTTTCATCCGCGTGTTGATGGATGATGGATGACGCTTTCTACTGCTGAAAGAATTGTTTGAATCGATTAAGTACTTTTTGCGTTTCCATTACAAACAAACAATGAAATCTTTCTTCTTTATTATTAGGATTTAGTATCAAGGTACTAATAATGGGGCTTAGTTTGTACCGGTTTTTTTTTGCATATTGTTGTATAGTTATTGTGATATAGCTGTAATAGTTTGACATACGGCACTGCAGACTTTTTTGTGGATATTAGTGTCCTCTATAAAACTGTAGTAGCTATATAACTCTTTATTGCACATAAAACCAGTTAAAACCAAAAAAGTAGTACCTACATGACTTGCTCTATTGTCGATAGTTCCTGCAGCGTACGCGATATAAGGCCTTTTCGGCGATACAATTGCGTATTTTAACATGAACAAGTATTTAAAAGTTAAACATATTATATGGAGTGATTTCGGAGGGACGTCAACACTGATTGTGGCGATTTTATATTATTTTCCATTTAGATTCAATATTGGGCTTTTGACAAGTAAGATCTAGGTTGAAACCACGCTCACGTTGCTCACGGAATGGAATCACATCAACGAACAGTCAATTTTGACGGACTGCTCACGGTGATTTCAGTTTGCAGCGTGGTCGTTGAAATCGCAAAATGGCGTCCTTGATGACGTACCTAATCCATGACGTCATATGGGTCTACGTTGTCGCGCTTTAGTTTATTGGGAATGGTGATCCAAATTGTTGTCCAAATAAACAAATTTAGAATTTGAATTAATGCATTCACACCATACGTGGCTTTGCAGAGTATCTGACACTACGACGGTGGTACCCAACGAGATGGACACTTCCTACCTACTGCCTAGTGTGTAATCCTACAGCTTGTATCTATCGGATTACATTCGATGAAAGGTGGACCTACCGACGTTGCCCAAAAAATATACAATTTTCAGAATTAGATACCTGTGATTTTCAAAAGATGTGGCCTTGTTGGTAGAGCTTTATATTATTTGACTTAAAGCATAAACTGGATATCCATCCCAAAAAAACTTAATTAAAATGAACAAAGCTAGTAGGTATACTTAAGAGACATTCTAAGCAAGAAAGAATGCTGTGTGTCTCTATAGTACATAAAATATAATTAACACAGGCTTGCACCTGTGTGCGATCGTTGAGTAATGATAATAATAATAAAGTAAGTATGTATGTAAGCCTTAGTCTTGTCCATAGCCCACTATCTCCCTTATCACTAAAAAGTTCATATGAATCAATAGCCTTGCTATTTTACCCATTCTTTAATAGATATACCATGTTACCATCCATCCAAAATGTTTCTGTTTTTATACCTTTATATTTATTATACCAAACAGGCCTCTAAGTGTTGGCTACAGCCCCACTTGGGTCTATATTTAGTAGCATAACAATGTTTGTACTAATTAATGTAGGCATAAATTTTTTTAGGACTAATTATAATTTACCATAACAACTAAACGCATAACTGTTTTCGCATAATTTTTACTAGCATAACCATATATAGCATAAAGATAACTTAGCATAATGTTAAATTTTTGGCACACATTAAGAAAAGCATCATCATCAGCCTGTAGCAGTCCACTGCTGGACATAGGCCTCTCCAATTGCACGCCACTTAGGTCTATCTTGGGCTTCCCGCATCCAGTTTTTGCCAGCCGTCTTGCGCAGATCGTCACTCCACCGTGCCTCAGGACGTCCTACACTACGTATGCCGAGACGCGGTCTCCACTCTCCAGAAAAGCATAACAATACCTAAACATAATGAGCAACGGCATAAACTTAAATTCAGAAATTCTACAAGTAGTTTATCTCGAAATTATAAGTTAAGTTATATCCTTATCGAGGTATATATACCTGATTCAGGGGCTTCGCCGGCCCCTGCCGCGGCACGCTCGCCTCGCTCGTCGTCGCACCTAGTGTGACTTTGCTCCGACTAGATACTCTGTTACCTGTTTACAAATGGCAATATAGAAATAAGAGAGTAGATTCCTATTTAAATAATATCTTCAGATAAATATGTTCTTATGCATCTGTGTGGTCTTCAATGACGTAAATCACTTATTTTACATGAATTGTACACTCACATTGTATGAAAAATAAATTAAATTCTTTCAAAGGTTGTTCGTATTGCAGACACTTGTTTATGAAATATCCGTTAAACAAACAGCAAAAATACCTATTAATTTCTATTGGTAATTGATTGACAAGCTTTCGAGACCAGTCATCATCATCATCATTATCAGCCGGAAGACTCCACTATTGAACACATGCCTCCCCCAAAGAACGCCACATGGAACGGCTACTAGCTTCCTGCGTCCAGCGATTCCCCGCGATTTTGACGAGGTCGTTGGTCTATATAGAGGGAAGCTGGCCTACACTACGTCTTTCGTTGCACTCGAGAACCTTTCTTCCTCATCGGTTATCGGTTCGGCAAGCGATGTGGCCTGCCCATTGTCACTTCAACTTGCTAATTTTGAGAGCTATGTCGATGACCTTAGTCCTCCTGCGGATCTCCTTATTTCGGATCCTATCATGCAGGGAAACCCTAAGCATAGTCCTGTCCATTGCTCGTTAAGTGACTTTAAGTGTGTTAATGAGGTCAACATTAATAGACCACGTATCAGTGCCAAAGTCATCACTGGCAACACACGCTATTTGAAAACCTCTGTTTCCAGGCTCTAAGAAGACGATGAGAATAGTATCGTCTTGAAACCTTGTAGTGACGTTTCTTGCAGACTTTTTAGACTTCGATTAGCTTCTTCTGCCATTATGTAGTTGGCTATAATTTTCATTCTGTTTCCTCACCACCCTACCTATTCTTAAGCAAAACTGGATCGTCTTGGAACAATTCATGTTTTTTGAGATGTTTGGGGGCTATACATACTTATAATTTTCTAATCGTAATTACACTGGTGATTTTATTAACATTTTAACTGGGCGGAATCGCCACCGCGGTTATTATTCTAAATTTTAAACGTAACCACAAGTAGTAAATCATAGATCGACTTGTAACTGAGTTTTCGTGATATTAATTACTCGCCAAGCTATAAGTAGGTGTCGAAAATGTACCACAAAACAAGGGGGTATAGGTCTTCGCATCAACAAGCCCGAACAAAAATGGTCTGTCGATTATGAAGTCTCTTCCTAAAATGGGGTCTAGTCCAGTGTCGAGTTCATGTTCCCAGCCCCTCGCTATGGCCGGAACTATGTTGCTAATCTCTTCAATTGGGGCGCGGACTCCAGTAGAGTCTAACGTCATGGTGCTACGCTGGATGAAACTGCTTGGTAACGCTGCAGGCTCAGAGATGTTTCTGAAAACATAATATTTCATATTGCCTTTAATGATTTATGATCGCAGTATTTAGTAACAATTAATCCCTAATTGTGTCGCTCGAGGCACACACTAACATCACAAACATCCGAAATCCGAAGGCAACTTTTTCCCCGGCGAGGAATCAAACCTGGGACCCCTTGCTTCAAAAGCAGTCTCGCTACCAACTAGCCTATCGGGGTCGTCAACAAAGTATGTTTAGTTCATACGTAGTTAATACTTAATTAGGTAAATGTTTGATAATACATTATAAACGGTAGCGTTTTCAAAAATCAATTATGCTGTAGTATATTATGCTTATCCAGCATCTAACTAGATATCTGAGAAAGAGGGAGAGAAAAAGAGATAGAAAGAGTCTGTTATAGGCAGAGGTTTAAGTATTTTTTTTTATGTTAGTTTTAGTGCAAAGTATCAAAAAACTTGAAAAAAGAACTGATGGATGAAATCGGCAAAGTCATTCTAAAGTTAGGACATAGGTTTTTGTATATATATATATGTATAGAAAAGTATTTACCTACGTCTGCGCGCAAATAAAGAAATGTTGTGCAATAGTACCTAGTTTTCCACAGGGGCTCGCGGCTCGAACGAACGTATAAACAAGGAGCTTGTTGAAGATCTGACCAAAGCGAACTTACCTGGTGCCTTCAACGTCATTCCATAGAGCCCGCACACCCATATGTTCCAATATGTTCCTCAAATCAACCTCAGTTGTCATACGGAATCTTGGGATGGCAACGTCCAAAGGAATGATACTTTCTTGTAAGCCCTCTACTACGTCAGTTGTAATCGAATCCGTGATAGCGGGAATTGATTGTTTCACATTCGTTTTTCCAAGGTTTACACATAACAGAATCCGATATCGACTTCCAAACCCTACAGGCAGCTCCAATACCTTAGCATTCAAAGCATGAACATACGTCATTCTAACACGTCTCTTGATCTTCATGAGGTCAACGTACCCTATCTTCTTGCCTTCGTCATCAAAGAAAGGGGCACGTTCAACGATTGCATCTGAGAATGCATGACTCCACAACCCCTCATAGTCTAACGTGTCGATTATAACAGAATTGCCATCAAAATTGGGCGCAGGCAGCTGGATTTTCAAAATCTTTCTTATGAAACTAGCGGCTCGCAGTGGATCAGATTTGATAGGAGCTGAACTCGTTCGAAGCAAGGTACTCTTCTGTACGAAACTTTCCCAATAGCTGTTTAAGTGAACACTGTCATCGAGTATAAGCTTGCTAGACCTGGATAGCTTTACATCGTCACCAGCTGGTTCTAAAGTGGACGCGAATTGGTACATTTGGTTCCGTATGCACTGGTCTTGCGGTAACAAAAGAAAGTCGAAAAGCTCTTTTCGAGTTTGTCCGGTTGTCCCTTCGGACATCGCTGCAAGAATCAGCCACAGAGAATATGGCGAGTAAGCGAAGTGCGCGTTACTGACGGCTGATATCCTCTTGAACGTCTTTATCGAGATGTCGTAGATAGCTATGCGAAACTCATTGATTACATCAGTGTTGACTGCACATGGTTTCCATTCTATCACAGATTGAGATTTTATCAAATGTTCATATTTACCAAAAATATCCCAATCAGGTTTTCCTTCTAATTTGTTAATCATCACTAGAATAATATTTACGATTAAGAAAAGCCTCATAGTCACGTGTAATTGAAACTCAATTAAGCGGCAAAGTAATCTAGAGTGCACACTCGGGTGGGTTTTTATAACATTTTCGAAAACTTGATGATATTTAGAACTATCTTGTTTGCTTAAGGTTATGTCCAGTGAGATAAAAGCGATAAAAACAGAGTTAGGTGCAGCAAAAAACTAACAAAAAAAAAACAAAAAGAATAGAAAAAAGTTTAGATACCTACCAATAGGAATTCTTACTCATATATTTTAATTATATATCAACCAATGTTTAGGTTTTAATTTGAGTTTTCAAAGCCTTTGAAGCATTTTTCCAGCAGTGTTTTAGGAAGAAACATACTCAAATTATTAAAATCTCTTTTGGAATTCTTCGTGGAGATCACTAAACTATCAATAAATTTTATGTTCATAAATTTATTTCAAGGAATGGAACTAATGAACTAATAACTATTTTCCGGCAAAACATTCACGTTATTGATCGAATAAGTCGACCTGGATTTCGAGCTTTCGAGCATGTCCGCTGTTCATCTTCAGAATTAATGAAATCGAAAAAATAAATAGAAGTTAACAATGCTGTTAAGTTCTAACAGTTCTAAGAGTCCTAACCGCTCGACTTTGCGATCTTAACCGATCAACAAGTTAAGGAATACTTTCTGCGGTCAGGACTTGGATGGGTGACCGCTAGTAGCATAATTCAACTGAGCGTTTCCGTGCTTCGGAGGGCACGTTAAGCCGTCGGTTCGGGTTGTTTGTCTTAGGACAACAGTCATTAGGCTATGTCGAAGGCCTTACTTAGGGCGGCCTGGAAATTTCGACATGGGTTGGCCACTAATCTATCCACCGAGCCGCACTGGGCCCGCGTGGTGGATTATGGCCCAAGTCTACCACATGTAAACCACTTCCTTAAAAGTCAAAATGACAGGGTCTGATGCACATACTTTGAGAAAGTCGTTAACTAGATAGTTAGCATCATGGATGCTGTTCATGGCAGATGCAGTGCAATCCACATCTATAAGTTTTGAAACGTCAACTTGAACGCCCTTAGGACATTAGTAGTGCTTTCACACCATACGTAGCTTTGCAGAGTATCTAACACTACGACGGTGGTACCCAACGAGATGGACACTTTCTACCTACTGCCTAGTGTGTAATCCTACAGCTTGTACATATCGGATTACATTGGATGAAAGGTGGACCTACGGACGTGGCCCAAAAAATATACAGTATTCAGAATTAGACACCTGTTTTTCGAAACATGTGGCCTTGTTAGTAGAGCTTTGTATCATTTGACATAAAGCATAAACTGGACATCAATCCCAAAAAAACTTTTTGTTTATATCAGCTATTTAAATATTCTGGGCAAGAAAGATTCGAATGAGTCTTCGAAGATTCGAATACAATTTACACAGGCTTGCATCTGTGTGCGTGCGCTAAGTTTGTTCCTACATAATGATGTTGTTTTGCATCGGTGTGGCCTTTAACGACGTAAATAACAAATTATACATATTAATATTACCTACTCACATGTGTATACAGAATAAATAAAATTCCTTTAAAAGTTGTTCGTAATGGAGACACATGTTTATTAAATAATAATATTACTATTATTTATATTCTTCTTACAGTGCCGCTCCAAATAGTGAAGGCTGGCAGTCAGCTCTGCAAATTTTACTTATAGTAATAGTTAATTCAGCGCTACATCTACCTCACCAAATTTTATCAAAATTGGTCTAGCTGTTTGAGCTTTAAGAAGTAACAAACATACAACCACACTCGCAAACTTTCGCCTTTATAATATTAGTGTGAAGTGTGATGATTAAAACTAAACCTAAAAGCACAAGAAAAAAGAGAAGAATATTAGGATTTAGAGCGTACAAACATTTTTCAGAGGAAATATTAGAGTTAGCAGTGGACATGGTAGAAAATAACAGGGTGTCAAGCGGGAGCCAGAAATGTGGTTCGGGATCCCTCGACGGACGATGTTGAAGTTTAAAAAAACACGTCTGCTATAACACTCTAAATCAGCTATGGCACAAATTATAATACAAATATTAGATATTAAGGTAGGTATGGAAAGAGTTGATGATAATCTATTTGAATATTTATTTATTTCCCTTGTATGAGTAGGTTTACTTGGTACTTGGTACATGGTGGGCTGGCTCTTTTCCGCAACCAGGCCGCTGTGGCGCGGCCCATTTTGCGTGATAGCCGGGTGACGCTGAAGTATGATAATATAAAATAAGCTGACGCTGATGAGTAGGTATATAAAACTTATGTTCCTATAATGTTTTGAGTTCATATTTATCTCTTAAAATAACGGTCATGTGCAATTGCTTTTAACATTGCCCATTTTATGTTTGTTCAAATATTTTTAGAGAAAACGTTAAGGAAGGAGCTATATGATCGTAACGTACCAGCGTTACATCTTACTGTTTTAAAAAAAAGTGACAACTCTAATTTATCGTTTTATTTGTATGAAAAATTACAAAAATAAATTGTGACTTTGCCCACTTTAATTTGACAGGTAATATGAACATTGAAACGTTTAAAGTCCTGTGATAGATTGTCTATTTTTCTACAATGATCCCTTAATCTGTTGTTATTACGGTAGAAAATACTGAAGTTATGGACGTTTCTGCAAAATTGACTTGACTTAAAAAGTACTATATCCCATATATGCCCAGAAAGATTTAGGTCTCCGATTTTCGTAATTTTTGCATATTATGTTGTTGATAAAGGAATATAAACAGACCCATATTTTTTTATTTCAAGTTACAGTCACTGAAAGTGCTTTTTTTTAAGGGTCACTATCGACCCCGTGGGCAAATAACGGTTTGACAACAGTGAAAAATGTATAGAAAAATTAAACGCAGTATGTTATTTTTAAACGACAGAATTTTATATTTCTCTTAATGTACTAGTATGTTAAATAACTGTGAACATAACCGAACAAAATAAATCAATTGTATTGCTTAGGTAACAGGCTATCATCATATAAAAAAACCACGTAAAATCAGGCTAGGCATGGAATTTCGCAAAGCATTTGTCATGTAGATTAACGCAACATGTACTGCACATTTTTACCGTTTTATTCTTACAAACAGCACACCGTTTTCTGTTCTGGGTAACCATAATCATATGATTAGCCGCATGTCTCCTAACGGCTAAAGGTACGTTCGTCATAACTTGCACAGGGTGCCCAGGTCGAGTTTTGTCAGCCCCATACTTCACTAGCAAAATTCTTTATTACAAATAAAAAGGGACGTGGAGCTAAAATATCTAAGGCATACCTTTGTCTATTTGTGTGCTTGCGATACAAATGCACGCACCTCGAAACTGTGAGTGATCTATCAAAAGACGCATTCATTATGACGTTTCGCCGCTTTGTGTCACGTCGCGATAGGCCTACCAAGGTATTATGCGACAACGGACGTAACTTTGTAGCGGGTGCAAAGGAAATAAATATTTGTTAAAAATAATGCAAATTCATTATCTGATGTTGCAAATGAAGATGGATTAAAAGTTTTATTCTCACCACCTTACGCTCCTCATTTTGGGCAATGTCTTTGAATCGTCAATTGATTCAGCCAAAATTTACATCAAGCGCTATATTATGTCTAATTCTCACTTAACCTTTGAGGAAATGTCCACTCTTTTCGCACAAGTAGAAGCCATTTTAAATAGGTAGTCGCCCGTTGTGTCCTTTGTCATCTTCTGCAGAAGATCTTCTTTGTTTTACTCCTGGGAACTTTCTCATTGGTCAGGCTCTCACTGCAATACCTGCACCACGTTTAGAAGACTGCAATCCAAATAACCTACGCTCGTCTACAGCAATTTTTTGGAAGCGCTGACATAAAGAGTTCTTTGCTGAATTACAACATCAACGCAAATGGAAGACAACTCCTCGAGCCCAAATGTAGGAGATTTAGTTCTAATACAAGAGACGATTACCCGCCTCTCTGCTGGAGGCTTAGCTGAATTTCAAGACTATTCTTTGGCCCACATTACAAAGTACCCAGATTCGCTGTTGTCACTACATCGAGAGGATGATGACGTCGCCCCTTGGTCCAACTGGCTGCCTTGCCTACTGCAGAAGACTTACGGCCGTTTTCAATATTCCATCTATCACAGTTTGCCTTACTATGGATAGAAATTTGACAAAACGTCAATACAAATAGTGTCAAATATCTATCTCTAGTAAGGTAAATCGACGATAGATAGGTTATTGAAAACGGCCATTAGAGGGTTGAAAACCGAAGCTTTTCAACGGGGGGAGGATGTTGACTCCTGATAATAAATTATCAGGCGTCAACGCGAAGAGGTATCTAATGTTGTGAATCTTCACCGCATTTTTTTTTTACATTTGATAAACATTTGACCACAGTCTCACCTGATGGAAAGTGATGACGCGGTCTACGGTGGTACATGCTTGCCTAAAAGGTACCTCTGTATTTGAAGACTCCCAGGTTGTATATGTCAGGAAATATAGACGCTAGATCCCAGTGTTTATTCATCCATCTGCAACTTTTATCATTCGATCTTGTTTCAAACTATTGCTCCGCGTTAAATTTTATAACATATAGTTAAAAAACAATAAATATGTCCAAATACATGTTTGATGACCATGACAGTTCATAAATACCTACCTATTATCACAATATTGTGGGCATGGCACAGACTTAGACAAGTTATTTCACAATTTCTATTAGTGTTGAAGCCGGTTCCATTTTTTAGTGACCTTGCTAATAACGGGATCGATGTCATTCACCGTCAATGATGATATCATCAAATCATCAAAATGGGTGAAATACTTTTCAGTTAATTGAGTGTAACTCACAAACTGCATGATTGAATTTGATTAAATGAGACTACACGGGAAGCACCAGCTTTCATATACAAAAAATCGATCATCAAAATTGGTTCACCCAGTTGAAAGTTCTGGAGTAAAAAAACACAGTCGAATTGACAACCTCCTTCTTATTTTGGAAGTCGGTTGAAAACATACAATGATGTATTAATTTATTTATTACACTCACTGATGATGTAACGCGTCGTCATAACGCCATGTCCAATACAGAAAATCACTATAAACTAAGAGGAGAACAGAAGTGAGAAAAACTCTACAAACCCGTAAATCGACAACAAAGGGTGATTTTAGAAAATGTAGAATAAATTGCTCGAAAACCGAGGGACTTTTAATACTTTTAATATTTTTCCTGAACCGTCACAACATCCTCCTGTATAGAACATTACATGCTCACTCTATAACAGTTGCTAATACAGTATTATCATATGAATTAAACTTTGTTCATGCAGCATAGATGAATTAGTCAAAATTATTGACATTATTAGATAAAACACACTACCTAAATACAAATATAAAAATGTCTATTGATTGTATTTGTGCTTTTTCACTTTTGCAGTGGAAAACTTGACATCCGTCAAACGAACCTTCGTAGTTCGCTTTTGGGGTTAAGCTTCCATCTGTGAAATTGACTCGGCAAACGTAGTGTAGGACGTCCTGAGGCACGGTGGAGTGACGATCTGCGCAAGACGGCTGGTAAAAACTGGATGCAAGAAGCTCAAGATAGACCTAAGTGGCGTATGTCCAGCAGTGGACTGCTACAGGCTGATGATGATGATGATGACTGTGAAATTGATAATTAACAGCGAGCGGATTCCGTACAACACAAACAAGACGTTAATGTACCTACACTAATGCTTAAATCTAGTTAAAAATCACAAACTCGAGATTTAATCAGCTGGTGCTATAAATTATAATTGGCCAGTTTATTTTCTTGTTATTCTATATTTTAAACGTAGGTAAATCATAGATCGACATGTAAATGAGTTTTAGTGATATTAATTAGTCGCACCGCTATGAGTAGGTATCGAAAAAGTACCACAAAACAAGGTAGAATACGTCTTCGCATCAAAAAAGCCGAACATGAATGGTTTGTTGATTATGAAGTCTCTGCCCAAAATGGGCTCTAGTCCAGTGTCGAGCTCGTGTTTCCAGCCCCTCGCTATGGCCGGGACTATGTTGCTGATCTCTTCAATTGGGGCGCGGACCCCAGTTGAGTCTAACATCATGGTTGTACGCTGGATGAAAGTGCTTGGTAACGCCGGCTCGGATATGTTACTGTAATGAGAATATTTAAATTTGCCTTTAATGATTTATGAGTGCAGTATTTACTAAATACCTACTACTTTTTACATATCATTCCTTGTGTCGCACGAGGTATGGATGCACACATAAACGTTACAAACATCCAAAATCCGAGAGCAATTTTTTGCTCGGTAAGGAATCGAACCTGAGACCCCATGCTTCAAATGCAGCGTCACTACCAACTAGCCTTTCGGGGTCGTCAACAAAGTAGTTCATACCTAGTTAATATCTTATTATGGGTAACTATTTCATTAAACAGCGTGTAATAAAAAGATATAATAATAATAAAACCACACAAACAGAAGCTTGCGTACAGTTGGGACCTACGTCCCAGGAAGTAGTAAACATTCCAAGTTATGAGTATTTCAATTTAATTGCTGCTATATTGGCGTGTTATTTACATACATTTTTTTCACAGAACCTAACTTACCTAACTTTACCAAAGTTCTTTTAATACTCAAGCAGGTTCATCTCTAAAAAAACTAGATCAAAAGACTGCAATGACATCCAGAACTTCGACTATGTAAACAAAGGGCCTCAGAGAGGCCTGGGCTGGACTATTATTTCTTCTGTAACCACCTTCTGCAAAGTATTCGAAAACTTAAAAAAACAGATGAATTAAAAAGTCGGCTAAGTCTTTCTAAAGTTATAGCGTGATCAAAAGGGTTTTACGGATTCCGGAGTATTGTATCCACTGGATCCGTTTCCAACAGAAAAGCGAATTAATAATTACCCACTGATAGGGACATGGGTTTGTTTTTTCATATATTTAGAAAAAAAAATTAGGTATCCGCGCTATAAACTTTGTGCTATTAGAAGGTTCCTAATTTTCTACGCGGGTGAACAAGCGGCCGCAGCTACTATTTGTCGTTAAAAAACTGTCTGAAACGAACATGCAAAAGCAAACTTACCTGGAGCCTTCAAATTCATTCCATAAAGCCCGCACACCCATATCTTCCATTATTTTCCTCATATCCAGTTCAGTAGTATACGGAATCTTGGAATGGCAATGTCCAGAGGGATGATACTTTCTTGTAACCCCTCTAATACGTCAGTTATCGTCAAATCCATTAGAGCAGGAATTGATTGTTCGACTGTCGTTGTGCCAAGACTGAATCCGAACAGCATACGATATCTACTTCCAAATCCTACAGGCAGTTCCAAAACCTTAGTATTAATTGAAGGGATATACATCATCTTAACACTTCTCTTGCTCTTCATCAGGTCAACGTTCCCTATCTTCTTGCCTTCGTCATCAAAGAAAGGGCCACGTTCAATGATCGCGTCCGAGAATGCATGACTCCACAACCCTTCATAGTTTAACGTGTCAATTATAACAGAATTGCCATCAAAATTAGGCACAGGCAGCTGTATTTTCAAAATCTTTCTTATGAAACTAGCGGCTTGCAATGGATCAGATTTGATAGGAGCTGAACTCATTCGATGCAAGGTATTCTTTTGTACAAAACTCTCCCAATAGCTATTTAAGTGAACACTGTCATCGAGTATAAGCTTGCTAGACCTGGATAGCTTTACATCGTCACCAGCTGGTTCTAAAGTGGACGCGAATTGCTACATTCGGTTCCGTATGCACTGGTCTTGCGGTAACAAAAGAAAGTCGAAAAGCTCTTTTCGAGTTTGCCCGGTTGTTCCTTCGGATATCGCTGCAAGAATCAGCCACAGTGAATATGGCGAGTAAGCGAAGTGCAAGTTACTGACGGCAGATATCCTCTTAAACGTCTTTATCGTGATGTCGTAGATACGAGTAGCTATGCGAAACTCATTGATTACATCAGTACTGCACATGGTTTCCATTCTATCACAGATTGAGATTTTATCAAATGTTCATATTTACCAAAAATATCCCAATCAGGTTTTCCTTCTAATTTGTTAATCATCACTAGAATAATATTTACGATTAAGAAAAGTCTCATAGTCACGTGTAATTGAAACTCAATTAAGCGGCAAAGTAGTCTAGAGTGCACATTCGGTGGGTTTTTATAACATATTCGAAAAGTTGATGATATTTAGAACTATTTTGTTTGCTTTAGGTTCTGTCCAGTAAGATCAAAGAGATAAAAATAGAGTTACACCAAATACTAACAAAAAACAAAAAGAATTGAAAAAAGTGTAGATATCTACCAATAGGAATTCTTACTCATATATTTTAATTATACACCAACCAATGTTTATGTTTTCGATTTGACTTTTCAAAGCCTCTGAAGTATTTTTCCAATACTGTTTTAGGTAAAACATACGCAGATCATGAAAACTCATTTAGATATTTTTCGTCGATATCACTTAACTACTAATATATTTTATGTTCATAAAGGAAGGAATTTATACCTTCAATAATTTCACTATAGTGCCTTTCGACTTTAATACATTAGTAGTGCTTTCACAACATACGTGGCTTTGCATAGTATCTGACCCTACGACGGTGGTATCCAACGAGATGGACACTTTCTACCTACTGCCTAGTGTGTAATCCTACAGCTTGTACGTATCGGATTACATTCGATGAAGGGTGGACCTACGGACGTGGCCCAAAAATATACAGTTTTCAGAATTATACATTTCAAAATATGTATTAGTAGCGCTTTATATCATTTGACTTAAAGCATAAACTGGACATAAAACCTAAAAAACTTAATCAAAAATGCACACAGCTAACATTTATTAGCTGTGTGCATTTTAAATTAAGTTTTTTCAAGTTTTAAGTTAGATTTTTCTCTCTCTGTGGTCTTTTCCTCATGACTGAGGATCGTGGTCATCGGTGGATGTGGATGGTGTAGATACACTGAGATCGTATAATACGCTTCCATCGGTGCCTATCCATCGCGTGTCTGACAACTGAGCTGAGATTTTCTCTTAGGTATGCCCATACTTAGGAGACAAACTGCTTCAAATCTATTTAAAAATAAAATACTTTTCACTTCGAAACAAGCAATATACTCGTATCATCTATTGGCTATTAATCACAAGTTTATGAAACCAGTATCTTTCGTCTTGGAAATTTGTAGTGACGATTCTTGGAGACTTTTGAGACTTTGGTTAGCTTCTTCTCCCATTACGTTGTCGACTAGAATTTTCATTCTGTTTCCTCCACGGCTGAGGTCACTACTGAGGTAGATGAGCAGCAACCTTCTTGTTCTTAGAACCATTCAAGGTTTAAGAGATGTTTGGCGGGTAGACGTTCTTACAATGTTCTAATCGTAATATCACTGTTTTATTAACATGTACATATAATGTTAGGACGTTGAAGCGAAGCCTGGGGTTTATTAAGGTCGGCCGCCAATATGAAAGCCGTCAGATCGATCTATTCCTTGGGTTGTTTTTGTTTGGACCCTTTCTGATAATCTTCCGTCTACTAGTTATCATTCTCATGATGAATTGTGTTGCTAAGCACCTATAAATGTATTCCGGCAGCGGTCCTGAGAGCCAGTTGCTGAGAGATGGTATAGTCAAATACTAGAAACTTAAATATAAAATAACAAAACAACATATAAGGTAACCCATAACAGTGATGCTGTGCATACGGATTATGAATAGCGAATTAGGTATTATAATACTCTCAAATGATTTTGCACCAAATAAATTAAATTAGCAGATATCATTACATAAAATGTAAGTCATGCTGTGTGTGCGGAGGGTATATTTTAAAAACACAGATTAGCGACGATCACCATCCCTGTTGTCGCAACCGACCACAAGATCCACAGCAGTCCAGTCATTCCCAGGATTCAGGATTTTGCAATGCGTATGTTACGCCATCTAGTTTGAACGCAAAACAACACATGTTCCCTCCTTCCTAATGAAAACTAGCTAGATTGATATATAGCTTCCGAAACCCTCCACATACTAAATTTCATGAAAAACACTGGAACCGTTTCTGAGATCTAGATCATATATATACCTACAAGTAGATACAAGAATTGCTTATTTAAAGTATTAGATAAATCAATGTCTCAGGGTGACAAGCGCAGTGCATTGCCACGGCTAACTTCAGTTCTAAGACTCGCCCGTCTTGTCCCTTACTTGAGTGATTATTAAAATTTCACTAATACAAGATCCCGTTGGTACAAATGTCCCTGTTTATTTTCTTGTCATTCTCAATGTTTAACATAATAGTAAGCCAAAAGTAGGTAAATCACGAATCGACATGTGAATTTGTTTTTTTAGCCGCCACTGTATAGGTAGGTGTAGAAAAGGCACCACAAAATTTGGTGGTATACGTCTTCGCATCAACAAGCCCGAACAAGAATGGTCTGTTGATTATAAAGTCTCTTCCCAGAATTGGCTCTAGTCCAGTGTCGAGCTCGTGTTCCCAGCCCCTCTCTATGGCCGGGACTATGTTGCTGATCTCTTCAATTGGGGCGCGGACCCCAGTAGAGTATAGCGTGATGGTGGTTCGCTGGATGAAACTGCTTGGTAACGCTGCAGGCTCCGATATGTTCCTGGAACGATAATACGAGTATTTATTTTTGCATTTTACATTTCTGATCTAATTCATAAACAATATAGTTAACACACTCACACTAGGATTCCCCGTGTCGGAAGAGGCATGGATGAACACATTAACATTACAAATATCCAATACCCGACATGGGAATTTAACCTGGGAGTTGAATCCCTTGCCAAGTGTCACTAACAACTGGGACATCGGAGTAGCCAACAGTGTACCTATGTACAGTTCTTATTTATATTATTGAATAAGGTATTAGGTAGGTTTGGCTATGTATATGTGGTAGCGGTTTCAAAAATCTATTGAGCGGTAGTAGGTAATGTTATAAGTCATCACATCTAACGTGAGATATGAAGAATAATGTACATATAACATAATAATATTTTAGCCCATTTCAGGCATAATTTCTTGCCTTTTTTAACTGACTTAAAAAAGGAGGAGGTATATTCGTGTGTATGTATTTTTTTGTGTGTGTATGTTAGCCGATTTCTCCCTCCTTTGTGGACTGATTCTCAATATTCTTTTGGTATATAGTAGTATACTTCAAGATGGTCCCATTAAAGTTTCATAAAATTCGCAGTTGTTCAGTTACACTCCAAAAACTGTAAAGTGTACGCGTATCTTGATGATATCTTCATTGACGGTGAATGACAATCTATCTCGTAACTAGCAAGGGTTCCATTTTTTGGAATAAATTTATTTATTGTAGATTTGTTAGTGTCGCCAGGCATGTATACAGGGGTACTGGTAATCAATTAGCATCCTTTTAAGAGGATATTCTGTACATTAAAACAAACATTTTTTGTTCTACGACTTTCAAAAACTTGTGTATTTTCTTCCATACAAAACTTAAAAAATCAATTTGACCGGTCTAAAGATAATTAACACTATGTCGACAAGCTCCGGCCGGCGGCGGGCGGGCGGCGGCGGCAGCGTAATGCCGGGTACAGACCAAGCGAACGAGACCGAGCGAATGCTAACGAGTGGGATTAGCCGATCAGTATCGCACGCTCGCTTGCTTTCGCTGTTGTGAAACCGAACCACGGCGAAGCTTGACTCCAAAGATGTTATATATAAATCAAGGTAGATACGACTTATTGCGCTCGGCTTGGCGACATCAACACAAGCTAATTGTCTTGAGTCAACTTAGTTCCAGCCTATCTGGCAACAACGCAGTGCGTATTCAAAATTTAGGAAAAAATGCCTTTTTGTGTGTTCAGAAACTGCAGAACTACTGGTACGAGTGTAAAAACAAGAATGATGTATTTTTAATATGAAAAACGGGATTTACTCATGTAAAAAAAGTCAGATCTTTCCGACTATAGTTTCAACCACATCCGGTGCGAGGTGAGACGCAATCGCGAGCGTTCTGCACTCTCCTTGAAAAAGACCACCGTATGTGGTTGAAACTATAGTCGGAAAGATCTGAATTTTTTACGTGAGTAAATCCCGTTTTTCATATTAAAAATGTGTACAAACCACGTTAGTTTTCATAATAAATAATGATGTATCTTTTCATTTTTAAGCATCGTTTTTCTATTTTATCTATCAAAAATTGAAATCAAAAATTAAATCCTGCGGCGTTGCCGCTTCGCTACTTACGCGAACAAGACAAGTAGCGAGCGACAGAGAGAACGAGGCTGTCATTGGCAGTCGAATGGTCGGCCACAGGCGAACGTTGTTAATAATATGTTGATCCCTTTCTGACAATTAGAATTAATATTTTTTCGTGTTCTTTTAATCTGTCCGAATCAGCAAGCCTCATTCGAGGCAAGTTTCATTCATAAATCTATTGTTATTTTTTGTCCTGATGCGGACAGATTCTTGTCAGTGTAATTAATGTCGTTGCGCGAGTTGTGTACTATAGCAATATGTAGCATAAATGCCATTGTTTGCCATGTTTAAACTTCAATGAGTAAAACGCCTCTACAGTTAATCTCATTGCTTGACTCACGTTATATTTTAGTGATCATGTACGAAAACGGTGGTGCTGGTGGATGAAGTCGTTATTTAAAAAAATATTGTATGATGGAACCCAACTATTGATCGACTTACAAAAAGAGATGGATCAAAGATTTTATGTGGTTGTTAAATGAAATTGTGTTTGTTGAGTGAAAGCGCTCGCAGCGGAGCTTGACTTACAAATACAATAAAAATATGTTTAAAGTGTTTTAGTTGTTCGAGCTGAATCGATTTTATCGGGACTTTCATTGGCAGGGAGCAGATGTTATTTAAAGTAACTTTACGCGCAAAGAAAAACTTTGTGCTATTGTAATTTTCTGCGCAGGTAAACCCGCGGCCGCTGATCTTTATCGTAAAAAAACTGTCTGAAACGAACATACTTACCTGGAGCCTTCAAATTCATTCCATAGAGCCCGCAAACCCATCTTTTCCAATATCTTCCTTATATCGATCTCAGTTGTCATACGGAACCTTGGTATGGAAATGTTCAAAGGAATCATACTTTCTTGTAAGCCCTCTCTAATGTCAATCATAATTGAATCCATGATTGCAGGAACTGATTGTTTGACTGACGTTGTGCCAAGGTTTACGACAAACAGCATCCGATATCTACTTCCAAACCCTACAGGAAGTTCCATAACTTTAGCATTCATTGAAGGAATATACATCATCTTAACACGTCTCTTGATATTCATCAGGTCAACGTACCCTATCTTCTTGCCTTTGTCATCAAAGAAAGGGGCACGTTCAACGATTGCATCTGAGAATGCATGACTCCACAACCCCTCATAGTCTAACGTGTCGATTATAACAGAATTGCCATCAAAATTGGGCGCAGGCAGCTGGATTTTCAAAACATTTCTTATGAAACTAGCGGCTTGCAGTGGATCAGATTTGATAGGAGCTGAACTCACCCGAAGCAAGGTATTATTTTGTACGAAATTCTCCCAACAGCTGTTTATGTGTACACTGTCATCGAATATAAGCGTACTAGACCTGGATAGCTTCACATCGTCACCAGCTGGTTCTAAAGTTGATGCCAGTTGGTATAGTTGGCTCCTTAAGCACTCATCTTTCGGTAACAAAAGAAAGTTGAAAAGTTCTTCTCGAGTTTGTCCTGTTGTCCCTTCGGATATCCCTGCAAGAATCACCCATAATGAATGTGGCGAGAAAACGAAGTGCGAATTGCTGACAGGAGAGATGTTCTTATAAGTATCAATAGTGATGTTATAGGCATTTTTACGATAGTCAGTTAAGACATCAGTGTTAACTGCACATGACTTCCAATGTGTTACACCTTGAGATTTAATTAGATGTTCATATTTATTAAGAGTATCCCAATCAGGTTTTCCTTCTAACTTGTTGAACAAAGCTAGGATAATATATATGACGAAGAATAGTCTCATAGTCACGTGTATATGTAACTCGATTAAGCGGCAAAGTAATCTGGATTGCAGACTCGGGCGGTTTTTATATGTTTGTTACTATTATTATACTTGATGATATTTAGAACTAGCGGGTCCGGTTGTTAATACCTACAAATCAGAAAACCTATGTAGTATATAATCCACATCTCATATTCTCTACTTCGCATTATGACTACATCGCCTAATGATAATAGTAGCAAAATGCCTACTTTTTGAAAATAGGTACAGTTAGATACGTAAGTATTAACACACTGGCTACTTAAATTAATCAAATAAAATAAATAATAAATAAAGGCTGTCAATACCTACTGTCATGCTGAAGTACATATGCCTGGTGATACAATGAATAATAGCCTAAAATTTCAAATAAAAAAATAACAAATCAAAAGGGAAAACCGGCTCTTCTTTATGATGGCCATCGATATAATTTAGTCGGTAAGAATAAATGTTCAGCGACAGTGATGGAAATAGATAGAAGATTATAAGGCAAAATTCTCACATTTGTGCATCACATCATGGAGATAATGAAATAACTCTGATGATGGATTCTTGTCGGCAAGAAGTATGAAGCAACATGGAACCGGCAGAGAAAATATTTGAAAAATATGTTTTAAATCAATTTCTTAGTGCCGTCTGATTCCGTAAAAAAGGATAGCTTTTAAAACATATTTATTCATATTTGCTCGTCATAAAGACTTGGGTTTTAAAAATACTGAGTTTTATAAATTGCTAGATATGCTAGTACCGAAAATGCTGTCATCAGATTTTTTTAGTTCCAGATTATCAATTCATCAATCTCACTATTAGTAAATTCAAATGTGACTTTGACAAGCTCTTGTTAACGCATCTAAAACAGTATTTCCACAGGCAGCCCTACTTGGATGCTATGACCATTTTATCCAAGCTGTATGGAAGAAAGACCGTGATCTGAAGGCGAATAATGAAATTATCAGATTACCTTCGAATTTACCTTTATTACCGGTTAATAACATAGAAGCTGGTTAGAAATCTATAATAGAACAAATTTCAGAAGATGAGCCAACCAAAATGTTTATGTATCAAAATGTTATAAATTATTTTGATCGACAATGGGCGAAGTGTTTTTCACTTTTCTGTTGTGCGTCAGAAAGGCACCGGGCCAACAACGGTATGGAGAGCTGGTATAGACGCCTTAACTGTCGAATTCCTCATAAAGGTACATTAATTTTATTTTTATGTTTAATATAATAATTTAAATTTTATCTGTTTAAATGGTTTTTTTCTCTACTGTAACTTTTAAAAAGTAGGCATTTTGCTACTATGTCATTATGTGATGTAGGCATAATGCGAAGTAGAGAATATGAAATGTAGATTATTTACTACATAGGTTTTTTTTTGCATTGTAGGTGTTAACAACCGGATCCGAACTAGCATATCTGCTAAAGTTTATTTCCAGTGTGATCGAAGCGAACAATAGAGTTATAGTGACGAAAGACAAATATCAAAAGGGAGTTTACAGATTAACCATTCTCATTTATATTTTATTTAATTTTAAACTGACACTGTCATTGTGGCTCAACTTTCCAGAGACAATTTTTCTGCTTTAACTAGCCATATTGACTTTCTACTGTCATATGTTTGTTAGGTTGTTTGTTTGTCTTCCTGTACAGGTCGCATTTTTCAACCAATCTTGACGAAACTTAGGTACTACTATTTAATATTTTTTTTTATCGTCGGCTATTTTATTGTGCTGTTCCTAAAAAGAGGGAACGTTGCTGCGGTGCTACTTAACGACCAATATTGATAAAATTTGTTACACACATTAGGTACCTGACTTTAAAAGGGAATTTGTTGGAAACAAGTGGTTTCCGAAATAATAACTTAGGTACATAATATGGTAGTGGTTCTTTGAATATTTTTAAGAGAAATCTGAAGTTATTCCTTCAAATGAAATCTTATTATAATAAGAATATACTCAAAATGAGTTTATTGTACATTCAAGTACTTAAGTATATACTATATAGGTATAACTATGTCCATTGTAATAATAATGTTAAGTTTGACTTGTAAATTAATGTGATTTTACCAATAAATCTATCTATCTAGTATTAGGTTGCATAATATGGTAGCAGTTAGGTAGGAATTACTGCGAAAAATTGCCGCTAATAAGATTATGTGCTCGCGGGGGTGGGATTATCTGTTCGCAGAACTACTAGTATTAGTAGGATCAATCAGAATTTAGTTAACACTGTCTAAGAAATCGAAATGATCCAAGGGGCACATCTATGAATAAATGTACGGCCACATACGTAATACATCTTGGAACTTCACACGAAGTTTGTTTATGTGCAAATTCAGTTAAGCTGTGTTTGACAGCGGAGCCGAACTTCACAATTTTCAAACATCTGACTTATTTCGTAAACGGAATTGCATTTCCAATTTAGTTTAATGTTGTTGTTGGTAAGATGTGCCTCGCATATACAGTGTGTAACAAAAAGGTGTAGTAATACTGAAAGGTGTGCATATGCACCTAGTCAGGATTCACGTGGCAACTATCAAAATTTTAATCGCTTGTGATTTTTTTCATATAATGAAAAAAATACGATTTTCGGATTTTTGAAGTGATCTGTTAGACATGCCCATTCTCGAGGTTCGTTGGTCTGGTTGGGTCTTCTTCTCGCTCAACATGTTGAGCGGGAAAAGGGGGTCAGGGCTGTGCCCTCTGTCCCTGGCACGTCTCCCTCCATGGCGATGGACGGGTCGTATGATGTTGGGCTTCAAGGGTGTCTCCACGAACCGGCAGTCACTAAGGTCGGGGCGAGTCAAGTACACCAGGTTAGACCCCTAGTGAGTCTAGGGGAAAACCAGCGAGCCGATCGGCGACGACGATGGTGACCACCGGTGGATCCACCCTTGCCTGCGCTCTGCATTCCTCACGCCACCTATTCATTCATTTCCGTCTCCCTACCCTGCATGCATTACAGACATATTGAACCTTTTTAGTCACCACCAGTGCGCAACTCCATCCCAAAAGCGGATTCCGAGTCCACCGATTCCTCCTTCCTTTGGCACCTCGGATATGGCTATAAAGGGTCTATACAGTGGCTCTGATGTGGCCATTAGAGCACTCCCATGACGAGTCTCTCACTTGTTTAGGCATTCAGAAGTTATCACAGCGATGGCACGTGATATAGCTACGATTGTAGATGAGTTTCTTGAACTGCTTAAGATGCCATTGAAAAAGTTTGCAATGAGATAAGTAAAAAACTGGCCGGTTATGCAAAGTGGATAAAAAAACTGTGTAGTGAAAATAATAACAACTCCATCCCAAAAGCGGATTCCGAGTCCACCGATTCCTCCTTCCTTTGGCACCTCGGATATGGCTATAAAGGGTCTATACAGTGGCTCTGATGTGGCCATTAGAGCAATCCCATGACGAGTCTCTCACTTGTTTAGGCATTCAGAAGTTATCACAGCGATGGCACGTGATATAGCTACGATTGTAGATGAGTTTCTTGAACTGCTTAAGATGCCATTGAAAAAGTTTGCAATGAGATAAGTAAAAAACTGGCCGGTTATGCAAAGTGGATAAAAAAACTGTGTAGTGAAAATAATAAATTGTATACAACAGTGATTATATCGTCTGCAGATGCTGTGTTTAACTTTTAAACTATTTCCGTATATAAAGCAATTTGATCAAATTAGGTGTAAGTATAAAATATACAGGGTGTTTGGTGCGTGGATCGACAGGATTTTTTGGGGGGTTGGGGGGGTAATGGATAATGTTGTGTTTATCTTCGACCCCTGATGATTATGATTTCTGTCTGGTAGGGTCGGAAAGGGTAATAATTAAAAAACTTTTTAAATGAAAGCTAAATTCAAAATGGCTTTTAGTTTTTTGTAATTAATTTATCAGTTGTAATTTTTCATAACATAAATGTTATGAAAAATGTATACCTATCACGTAAATGTAATTTTTCATAACATAAATGTTATGAAAAATTACAACTGACACAGATTTCCCACTTTGAAAGCTCAGAAGTTTTTTTTAAAATATAACTGTATCAAGTAATAATTTATTTAGAATAAGGATACATCGCAGAATACATGCATAAGTTATTTTGTGGCATTACACCACAAACAAAAAAATTATGACGGTTTGAAGAGAAGTTTCCGGGTGATTTAAAGAAAAACTAAAAATTATCTTAACTACCGTGATACTTAGTACATAGGATCTATCGGGGAATACTAGCGCATCACCACCCCCCAACCCCCTAAAAATCCTAACGGTCCATGCACCAAACACCCTATATGTATAAGAGTATTTAGTATTTGCATTGTATTGAGTAGGTACTTATAAATAAATGAAAATCCATAAGATTTGCAATCAATAAATTTTCAAAATTGAAGTAAACGTAAAATTCTATATAATTAGCGAAACTGCTCACCAAATGTCACGAGATGAGAAATGCGACCTGCCGTGCGATTCTCTAAGAGCAAACATCGTTGCATCTTTGACAACATCCGTGAAACAAATGACGGGATAACAAGAAACGTTCGAAAAACAACCTTATTTCTTTTCCAAAAGGTTTTTCCAACGTTTCTTACGTTGGAAAAACCTTGTGTACAAGGGCGATATCTCATAAAGTATTGCGCATCGACGAATCATTAGAGAATCGCACGGCTGTAAAGCACAAAAACAGCCGGACATCCGGAAATACTCGTACAAAAGCATTTTTGCCTTAGCAGACACGCTTCGCAGTCGCTCGGTCAATAACAATAATACTCGTAGTATGGGACGACATCCACACAAGGTCTTCAGGTTCCAAACTAGGGAGAACCTGCGTATGGTAACCTGATTACTTATATACATACGAGTCCATATAAAATACATACCCATATATATAGAGGTCAAACAGTTCATGCACAAGAAAAGACCCAAACAATGGACAGCACAATGACAGTGATAGGTATACGTCAAATCCAAATGCCGACTTCCAGCCAAACTTGGCAACGTGACAACACTCGAACATCCCCTGTTGACATCTACTTCATTTTCCACCCCTGTGTACTGTTCCTACACTATCGACATTTGGAGATCCGTCCTCGAAAATTGTTTAAATGTACTACCTAAATTTGAATTACCTAAATTTATTTTACTTAGTAAATTGTTTTTATTTTAGGTTTTGCTGATAGGATTAGTGAGAACTAGCTGCGCCCCGCGTTTTTGGCCGCGTGGTAATGGATGATCATGATAAAAGTAGCCTAAGTTCCTCTTTTCTACCGACCATAAAGGAGGAGGTACTCAATTCGACTGTTTTTTTATGTTTGTTACTTCATAACTTTCGACTGGGTGAACCGATTCTCAAAATTCTATTTTTAAAATTAATCTATATAAATTAATTGATAAATTTAAAAAAATATCTTAAAATAGAACTATTTATTGATTTTTTTCATTGTATAACCTTTTTAAAACTCTAACGACTGCTTAGCGATACCAAAGCTTACAATTTTAGAGAGAAAGTTATTTTATGCAATGTTAAGTTACAACATACATACAGCACTTGGACGCCCTGTGTCGCGGGACGCAATTCAGGCAATGATACACACATTAACTAATCATCCAAGACTCCAGAGCAAACATTTCTGCTCAATAGACAATTGCTCTGGCAAGGGATATAACCAGTACCTCTAGTGATAGTCGATACTCGATCTCGCCTACCTATTAAGCTTGTAATTGGCGTACTCGCTGTCAATTTTAATTCTACAATTGACTGTGGCACTGTTCTTGTTTAAATACATTTTTTCGCGGCAGTCGCTATCGAGCATCGATTAATTTCAATGTTGTAAACTCATGGTAGACCTACTGGGGCCCGGCGCTTTGATAGCAATATCACTACCAACTGAGCTAACGGAGCCGAGAAGTTCTGTTTCAACAGATTTATTTGTTCATACGGAACCTTCAAACTCTCTCTTGCTTGCTCTTGCACTTGGCAGGTTGTACGCGTAAGGGACCTTTTGTCAAAGGTTTAATCTCGGAAGGGATTTAGACGTGACTCGTGACGTGTTATTGTACGAGTGTGTGTCTGCTTGGGGCGGGTTCAAAGGGCCTTTGCTATAGAGATATTTGCCGGTGCAAAGGCAGTCCCTGTTTTATGATACTAATTTCGGCGTGCACCGTGTAGTCCGCGCACAATTAAATGAAGAGATAGGAAAAACTTGTGTCTTACGTTGTACGTATTACGTTTGCCCAAGACAGTTGACATGCCTATATATCTATATAGCTATAGTTAAGTACATATTAAAGTAATATGTTTATACCTAGCTGTAAGTTATAATGTAGTTAGTAATATGTAGTATAATATGTAGTTAGTAATAATATGTTATCTAACTATCATGATTTTTTTTATTTCTAATCTTTTATTTATTTATGATTCATACTTCTTAAAAAAATGTGTTTACATGTAATAAACACTTCATAGACTATTTGAATAGTGTCAAGATGCTTTAGTGTTTATATTTATATATTTTATTTGTGATTGTATAATTATGTTACAAAAGTATGCTGTTTATGTATTTGTATTAGTTTATTTAATATCATCATCATCATCATCAGCCTGTAGCAGTCCACTGCTGGACATAGGCCTCTCCAATTGCACGCCACTTAGGTCTATCTTGGGCTTCTCGCATCCAGTTTTTGCCAGCCGTCTTGCGCAGATCGTCACTCCACCGTGCCTCAGGACGTCCTACACTACGTTTGCCGAGTTTATTTAATATAGCATTTATGTATTAGTGTGTTTACCTTTTTTTTATTGTTACCGTCCATTTGTTATTTGATATTCCTCTGCGAATGGGTTGTCTGGAAGAGATCGCTCTGAGCGATAAGACCGCCCATTGGTGCGCCTAGTTTTTAGCATTGTTTTTTTATTTTATTTTTTAATATTAAATATAAATGTGGTGTCTCAATAAAGTGTTAACTATCTATCTAAGTTTCCTTAAAATAATAAAATAAAAATATGATGATTTAAGTAACTATAAATTAACTGTACCTATATTTTATAATAATTTATTCCGTATGGGGACGAGGTCACACAAATTTACAGGGGTAAGTACTAAGCATAATTATCTACATACGAAAGACAGGCCGCAGTGCGCAGTTTGTCCCGGGTTCGATACCCGGACAGGTCAACCATTTGTGTGCACGAACATGTCTGTTTGATCTGTGTCTGGGTGTGTATATGTATTTAAGTATATATATACTTAAATACATATACACACCCTGATGACTGCATCAGGTTACCATAGTACAGGCTTTGCCTAGTTTGGAGCCTAAGAAGACCTTTGTGTGGATGTTTAAAAAAACATCAAAAAAAATCAAAATAAAAAAAAGAATACTTACTAATGTTGATAAGAAAAACAATCCACTCTCAACTATCTTTCAAAAAAAAGGAAGAGATTCCCAAAGACGACGTGTAGTAGGCTACGAAGAAATAATATAAAAATATACTGCCTTAAAAAATTACCCAATAAAAGCCGTGCTAAATCAATAAAATCGTTCACGCCGCTATGACTCAGCTGTCATAGTAGACGTTGCAGCACGCGCGTGGCACAATCCCTGCTTTTCTTCTGAAATTTAAACCAATCACCGAACATGTCTATTTGTATCCTCGGCAGAATTCGTATTTGGAATCATACGTCGTTTTGGTTTGAAGGACCACTTTTTGTGTGGAATTTGTTCTGAGTTATGCTTCCTGACATTAGTTTTTCGTAGGTAGTAGGTACCTATATATTTTTTGTCAATAAGTTTTTATATAATTTATGTGTTGGTGCTAATGGAAAACTCGACTGTCAAGGTTGAAAACGCAATCGGTATGAGATATTAAAACCACATGTGAGGTAGGTAAGTATAAGTAGGTTTGTACTTACCTACCTCAAATGTTGCTCCAAACCAAATTGCCTTGACATTTTGGTTTACTTTGGAAAAGTGCACAATCTGATTATTTAACATAGAGTCGCTTATCTGGCCGTTCTGGCGCAAATAACCACACACGTTGCAGTTCCTGGGAAAGTAGGTTGATTTCTGCGAAATCTATTGTATTCTTGGCCAACTAAGGCCAATCGCGAGTCTATGGGTTAAAAAACAAACCTTCATCATCCATCCATCCAACCAAACATTCGCATTTTAATATCTATTAGTTTTGACCAAAAATGGAACCGAATTCAACACTATTGAGTGTGAAATAACTTGTTGAAGTCGTTAACATCATAGTTCAAAAGTACTATTATCACAAGATTGTGCGCATGGTACCGACTTCGAAAAGTTATATCACACTTTTTGGTGTTGAAGTCAGTTCCATTTTACGGTAAAAAAAATATTTCACACTTTTAGTGACCTTGCGACTTACGGGATCGATTGTCATTCACCGACAATGATGATATCATTAAGATAGACGTAACACTTTTCAGTTTTCGGAGTGTACACAAAAACTGCCGAACCGAATTTGATGAAATTTCAATGGGACCACCGCGGAAGTTTAGTATACTCTACCGTAAACAAAAAAATAATATTGAGAATCGGTGTACAAATGGGGGAGAAATCGGCTACAAAAAATACATACACACGAACACATAAATTTCTGATAATTTATTGATTCAGGCGTTACTTTGCGGAAATCCATTATCAAAAAACGATATTAAAAAATATTAAAGGCCGGTCCCAATAATCTATCTATCGCCGGTTTACCTTACTAGAGATAGATATTTGCTACTATTTGTATGGACGTTATGTCAAATTTCTATCGGTAGTAAGGAAAACTGTGGATAGATAGATTATTGGGATCCCCCATTAGTGACACTTCCGCTGAAAAGAAAACAATGATTTTGGATTTTGCACTGTCGGTCTAGCGCTCGACGAGTCAACATCTCCTGAGGATACCTCGTGTAGAGGCGAAACACGTGTCGAATCAATTTTGGTTTATTGGGGTTTCTTGTGTTTTTTATTTTGTATTCTTTCTATTAGCATTTTATGCGGGAGGGAGGGTGGTGCACGCCCCCAAATAGGCCAAAGTGATTGTTTTCTTTTCAGCGGAAGTGTCACTAAATATTTTTTAATATCGTTTTTTTTACATAATTTTCTCCTTTTTTGATGTCGGTTTAAAAAATAAGATTTGCTATTGCTATTACATATTAATTTAAAATATACATCCAAATAAATAATTATCTCAGTAGAATTTCCAAATAAAACTATAACAGTACTTATGTTAGTCTATGAGGTAAATCAGCTTTGAAGTTTTAACCTTTTGACTAAAAAACCTTTCAAATGTCAAAACACTTTTGTTTGACACTTATAAAGACAAGTGACGCGTTTGCTTCAAATATCAAGGTCGTTTAGGTATGTGTATCTTAAAACTACGTTGCATCCACATCATGTAGTAAATGGCTGGACAGTTTGGCGCATTTGAAGAAGAAGAAAAGGAAGACGTTTATTCAAACAAGCACTATACACAACAACAAGTAGTAAATGATGAAAATAAATGGTTATAAACGAGTACCAAACAAGTATAAACAAACTTCTTCTTCTTCTTTGGGTGCCTCTCCACTACTGGAGATTGGCCTTCAAACTCCTAAACTCCTCTTTGTTCAGGGCAAGCCTGAACAGATCTTCAACCCGTCTTATCCCGGTCCATTGTCCATGTTGCGGAGCCAGGACAATTTCCTTCTTCCAACATTCCGTTTGCCTGCAACTTTGCCCATCATTATAGTTTGCAGCAGTTGATACCGGTTGTGCCGTAAAACATGACCTGATTCCAATACAAGTTCTGTATTAAGCGGATATCTTTGGTATCGCAATTTAGTGAACTTTCTTATCTGATTTACATGCCGTAAACACAAAACGTTATATTTTTCAAAGAAAATTCTATTCATTCTATTACCGTCAAACCTTACAACTTTGCCCGCTTTTTTGCTTATTTTTAACATAACTCAAAAACTATAGACTTGATTTTAAAATTGAGTATACAGTTATTTAAGGCTAATTTAAAGTAATAATTCTTTAAAACTTAAATAAGTTTATCTAAGATTTAAAGCATCAAAATATACGGTTAAAGAGGTGGGCAACTTTATCTGCCATTCCTTACAACTTTGCCCACGCTCAAAATCTCAGCAACATTAAGCACTATTGCTTTGAAAATAAAATATGTAACGAATAATGGTGCAAAGATGTAAACCATCTTGAAAACAGACAAAAATATATTTTTTTTATTTATATATTGAGGTGGGCAATGTTGGAATACCTTCCAAAGCTATTTTTATACAAAAGACGCCAAGTGCTAGGGTTGCTGCGAAATAAAAATCAGGTATGTTTTATTCGTACGAATTATTTTTATTAGTAATTATCAAACCTAAGCGACGCTTACACTGCTGGAGCTATTAATTATAATTATGAATAAACAATAATGCTCGTTTTCCAACTTCTTAACCTTTGGATAATTAGAGATCACATTTTTAGAGATACTAATTTTAATAATCATTAAACGGATTTACATACAAACTTAACAATGTAGCAATAAATCATCTGAAGTTGTTTTAACGTTTGAACAATACTTTCCAAAACAGGCAATTCAAAAGATACCAAATTAAACTTTGAAATTACGGTTTTAAGAAAACATAAAATTAATACAATACCTGAATCAAAAACAAAAGTTTCCAAATTAAATATCCTATGGATATTTAGTGTCCAAGAGCGCTGTTCCGGTTTCTTAACACGTTTTAATTTGTTTTGCCTCAATGGATGTCTCAGGGAGCCTTTTTATATTTTAATTAAACAATAAAGGACTCCCAGCGTCATCTATTGGCACCGAAAGGAACAAAACTTATAAACAAATCTAAGCGGCGCTTATACACCAAGTCCAACATCTCTTCTGAGTAGTTTTTGTACGGTCGTGCACCTACACGTCTTCGGCTTTTTTTCTCGTTGTTTTGGCCATCCTGTAGGTAAAAAAAACTAAGTAGGGACATTTATTTTCATTTTGTGTAATGTAAAAAGCAAATAGGTAGTTGGTTTATAGGTGTTTGTGTTTGTAATGCATCTAAAATGACCCACGATACAAGGGAAATGTAAAGCTAAGTAAGGGACCATCACCACTTAAATCACCTATTCGTTAAATTATGTATGCCTTTTATATTTTTATTAAAATAATTTATTTTTCAACCACTCGGATGAAAAATACCTAATCTGTCTTCCGCCAAGATCTTATCTAGGAATACTTTTACTTAGCTTATATTCACATAATAAAGTGTTTGAACTAGCAGACCTGCCAAATACTTTTTGGTTAGGTATATTGTCCCACTGCTGGGCAAAGGCCTCCTTACCACTCCTTACGATCTACTAAAACGTTGTCATAAAATTAGTAAAACCTAAGCGCAGCGCCACCTATTGAGTCCAGTTGCGAATCTAAGCCATCAAAGGTAAGTACAAATATGACTCACAATCTTTACCTAGAATAAAAAATTAAAAACCTTATCTGTATTTATATATTTTCCAGATTGAAAAAGTGACAACCCTAACACCATTTTTAAGGTGGGCAATGTTGCAAACTCTTTGCTACACAGTTGCTTACAACTTTGCCCACTTGAATTTTTTCGTAATAAAGACATCTTAAACGGTAAAACCAGAACAAAATTAATCGCTATTCAATCAGTTATGAGCACAATAACTTAAACTCACCTCCAATAATTCTTATGGATTCAGCACGGTTCAACACGAACAACAAAATTGGCACCACCTGCGTAGATGTCTACTTTGACAACTGCTGACAGTCAACTGAGTGAAGTTAGGAACACAACGGATAATTTGTGTTGCCATGTATATGTCAGAGATTGCACGAAATGTTGAAAAATGTTGCCATTAAAAAAAATGAATGGGCTACAACTACTTTTAGTTAATTTTTGGTTTTGGGCAAAGTTGTATTCCGAGGGCAATGTTGTAAGGTTCTACGGTACCTATTTTGTTTGTAATATTACCGACCATCCATTTCGTCCATTTAGCCTTTCGCGCAGAATAGCTACCATCTAGCCCACACAAGCTCACAAACCTCAAAACATCTGGCTTTGTTTAAATCGCAGTGAATATCGTTAGGTACATGAGTGTAGTTTTGAGGTAAAACTAAATCTAATCTAGATCCCATCCTTGTCGCCAGTTAAAAGTACCTATGTGGACAAAAAATGAAACGACTGTTAGCTCTTGTAACTGGTTTATTACTGCCGCCAGGTGCGAAGCCGAAAGCAGTCGAATCAGTGTTGCCAACCTGAGCTGCCATAATTACCGTACAAGTTCCCCAAAATTACCGTACAATTACCGTACGACCATTTTTTTAAAAATCAACAGGCAATAATACTGACATTCTTAGTTCTTAGATATGCGCGGTTTAATTTTGGCCTTTTAAACATACTGCGGGAGATTTTTAGGTGTTCACGTTAGTAATGAACAAAAGTATAGGTACCTACCTGATCAGTGTAAAATATGAATCATTAAAATTCGAGTTTTATCTAGATGTATGCGTCAAGGATGTGCAAATAAAACAATTTTGTTACTGAAAATACGATTGTCAGATAAGTAAGATTCCGTCTCAATATTTTCAGCTTTTAGTTGATTTACTACAAAAACTTTTTACACATTTTTGCATGCATGCTTTTTGAAGGGTTATCATCGCTTTTTGTGTAGAATCATGTGAAAACAACGCGGAACTTATAGTATGTAAGCCACCTTTGAAGGGCTTTATCCTTTTGGGTATGGGGTTCTGTATTATTTAAGAACATCTATTACCGACACAATAAATAACTACTTAGTGAGTTGTGAAAACGTATCAATGCAACATTTTTGTTTTCCGCATAGCCTGATCAGCATGCAAAGAGTATTTATGTTCATTTTTATTTTTTGCGGGGAATGTTATACACTCGTTTAAACTAAAGTCCATAGATACTCTTTTTTATCTGTGAAGGTTTGTATTATGTGAAAAATTACCGTACATTTTGTCAATTTTAGAGCTAGATCTCAAAATTACCGTATGTTTGTCGTACGGTAATAAACTACCGTACAAGGCATGAAATTACCGTACAAATACGGTAATTACCGTAAGGTTGGCAACGCTGAGTCGAATACACATCACGTGTACAATGCTGCCAGAAAGAAACTGGAAGTCAGCATAATGCTGCGGATTTATCCACGGCGCTGGTTTTCAGCTTCGACCCGTAGTGACGCAACGGACAATATAAATTTTATATGAAAACAAAGTAAAACAGCTTATAACAAAATAGCAAGCATTCTTTATCTAACATACCTATATATAGACAACATAATAAAATATAAGTACTAAAATTGTGTATAGCATTTAGCAACTAATATGTCATATATTATAGTAGATACTCGATCTCGCCTACCTACTCGTATTATGCTTGTGATTGGCGTACTCGCTATCAATTTTAGTTCTACAATTGACCGCCGGGTGGCATAAATTTTTTCGCGGCAGTCGATACCGAGCGTCGATTGATCAATGTTGTAAACTCATGTTATACCTACAGAGGCCCTTTTCCAGGCCGCCTGAGTGCCTACTTACAACGCAAGCATGATCTAAAAGGTTATTCTTTCGTAACCCAATGTTTGTCAAAGAGACACTGCGAAAAATTTCTGTCCTCAGATATGAGGAAAAATCCGATCGCAGAAATCATGCATGACTTTGCGTTTCCACACACAGAATGAAGGCGCGTTGATCAATCGCGGAAATCATTCATGATTTTGCGTCGCCACACGTAGAATGAAGGCGCGTTGATCAATCGCGGAAATCATTCATGATTTTGCGTCGCCACACGTAGAATGAAGGCGCGTTAATCAATCGCGGAAATCGTGGTTTTGCGTCACCACACGTAGAATGAAGGCGCGTTAATCAATCGCGGAAATCATTCATGATTTTGCATCGCCACACGTAGAATGAAGGCGCGTTGATCAATCGCGGAAATCATTCATGATTTTGCGTCACCACACGTAGAATGAAGGCGCGTTGATCAATCGCGGATATCATTCATGATTTTGCGTCGCCATACGTAGAATGAAGGCGCGTTGATCAATCGCCAAAATCATTCACGATTTTGCGTCACCACACGTAGAATGAAGGCGCGTTGATCAGTCGCCGAAATCATTCATGATTTTGCGTCACCACACGTAGAATGAAGGCGCGTTGATCAATCGCCGAAATTATTCATGATTTTGCGTCACCACACGTAGAATGAAGGCGCGTTGATCAATCGCGGAAATCATTCATGATTTTGCGTCACCACACGTAGAATGAAGGCGCGTTGATCAATCGCCGAAATATTCATGATTTTGCGTCACCACACGTAGAATGAAGGCGCGTTTATCAATCGCGGAAATCATGATTTTGCGTCACCACACGTAGAATGAAGGCGCGTTGATAAATCGCGGAAATCATTCATGATTTTGCGTCGCCTCACGTAGAATGAAGGCGCGTTGATCAATCGCGGAAATCATTCATGATTTTGCGTCGCCACACGTAGAATGAAGGCGCGTTGATCAATCGCGGAAATCATTCATGATTTTGCGTCGCCACACGTAGAATGAAGGCGCGTTGATCAATCGCGGAAATCATGATTTTGCGTCTCCACGCGCAGAATGTAAGTAATAAAAAGTAAAAGTAGTAAGTAAGGAAAAGGTAAATAATGTAAGGTAGTGCTGTAATGTAGTGTCGTAAGTACCTAACGAATGATCCGAAAAACCTTCTAGACGATCGTGTACAAAGTTTTAATTGGAGTTCAAATGTGCAGTTGCAAATGCAGTTCTCTCACCGCAACTTTGATGTCTTGTGCAGTCAGAAACGCCTGAAATTATTACTTAAGCAATATTGTTGAAGGATTTGCGAAATAATTTGCACGCGCTGAGTTTGTGTACAGAATAATTCGCCCATTACGTTGCAATATTGGGACATGGTTGGACGTTTCTCTCCGGGAGAATATACTACGATAGCCCAGTGCTATTTGGGGACTCTCGGAAAGGGCCTAGTGGCAGCCCTATATACGAGTACATAGTCAATTTTTAGTACATATATTCATAAGGGCTTTTCAGGGGATAGTCGTGTTTGTATGCCTGCACTTTGCCCTAAAGCATCACCATCGCAATTAGTGTTGTTTTCTTAGGGTATACCACGCTCTAACCCCACAGCTGATTGGACCGGCACGACCGCCGGGGATTACCACAATCCCACATAACACCGACGTGAAGTAACATAGCTTGTTATTGCGATTCGTCAGTTTGTGGGAGGTTCCGGAGGCCCGATTCCCCCCTTCCCCGTTCTCCTTCTCCTTCCCCTCCAGCCTTTACCCCTTCTATCTCTTCCTTCCTATCATGCTTCCTCAAAGATCGGCAACGCATCCTCGAGACCTTTAGTATTGCGGATGTCCGTAGGCGACGGTATCATTTACCATCAGGTGAGCCGCTTGTTCTTTTGCCAAACTATCCCGTATTTTTTTTTTAAAAGCTAGGTATACCTACCCTAGCCGTGGTTGTATGCGGCCTACCTGATATATATATCATCATCATCATCATCTCAGCCGTAGGACGTCCACTGCTGAACATATGCCTCCCCCAAAATTTTCAAAATGACCGGTTACAAGCGGGCTACATCCAACGTCGTTTATCAGGTCGTCTGTCCACCGTGTCGGTGAACGCTGCGCTTGCCGGTCCGTGGTCTCCAATCCAGACCCTTCCGGCCCCACCAGCCATCTGTTCTTCGTGATATGTGCCCTGCCCACTGCCACTTCAACTGGCTAATCTTCTGGGCTATGTCGGTGACTTTCGTTCTTCTACGGATCTCATTTCTGATTCGATCACGTAGAGAAACCCCGAGCATAGCCCTCTCCATATGTTCTCGCTCGTTCCATAATATATATGTATCTACCTACCTAGGCCACGGTCGACCACAGCAAATCTAAATGAATGAGATTACGAATAATATGCATTAAAAAAAATATCTCGTCCATGCTTTATTGTGAGATATCTTTATTCCACCTCCAACTGTAGATTGCTAATACGAGGTCACAGAACTAAGTACTATTAATATAGTATAGTTAATATAAAATACAAAATTTCCTGTCACTTCCTGTATACAGAAAAGAGAAAGTGTTCGTTCCTTGCTTTTAACGAAGCTTTGTCAAAACATCTCGTCAAAAGTGTGAGCGCCAAATCTGGGGCTTAACTCAAAGAAGCGTAAACTTGTCGTACACCATATAAGTTATTCAGACAAGCAAGAGTCGTGTATGCGAGGATCTCAACACGGCTCAGTCCTACGTGTCTCGGTTCTGAATTAGCGGCAGATTGTGGTGTCGAGATATTTTGTCCTTTATAAGAAAATGTCCGCATAAAAGATCCCGGAGAGAGGATGGTAAAAGCCAGGAGGTAAACTATATACCTATTATTGAAGTTAAACAACTACAACGGATCAATCAAGTAGGTATATAGTCACTTGCCGGTCCCAACGGAAGATCAGCGCTGGTTGATTACAACCAGCATTATGCTGAGTTGGAACCGGTTTGTGACAGAAAACTTATTAATTAAGTAGATATTTTAATGTATAGTAAAATTATAATGTATTAATGTGTTTTCTGTGACAAATAAACTGTATTCTATTCTATATTAAATTATCTTTATAACTGAGCTCACAGAAGCAAAAATCAAGTTGACTGTAAAAAGCATTTAAATAAAAAAGCATATTATAAAGTCCGGCATTAAATAGAAGACAAAGATGCTTGGAATACTCCAATTCTCGCAAGTTGTCATCTGCTACCCATAAAATGTAATAATAGTAGATACTTAAGTAGAAACATTGTAAAAATCTATATGAAAAGAACGACCCCCAGTTTCTTGACGCTTCTTCTCGGTAAGCTCTATATATTTTGTAACGCGGCGGTAGTCTTTAAAGTATATTATAATGAATAATTGAGGTTGATAAGTGCGTCTTTGATGCCTAAATTGACTTAATTATTTTTTACTTTGACTTATCTACTCTCATATTGTAAAATTCGTATTATAAACTTATCGGGTAGTTTAATTACTAGCTTCGCCCCGCGTAGTGATGGATGATGATGATGATGATGATGAAAAGTAACATAATTATGTCCTTCCCCGGGATGTAATATATCTCCTTGCCAAAGTTCATCGAGATCTGTTCAGCCGTTTAGGCGTGAAAACGAAACAAACAAACAAATTCTTTTTCGCATTTATAATGTTACGTTCGCGTAGTAGGCTCAGCCTTCGGTCTCGCTATAACCTCCCATTTTTTCTAAGTCGCGCGGGCTGTGAATAAAAAGAAGTACAATTTGAAAAAATTAAAAAAACGGACTTGCATTCTATTCAGTTATGGGAGTGTAACTCAAAATCTACTGGACCGAATTTGATGAAATTTGAATGAGACACGGGAGCACCAGCTTTCAAACAAAAAGGAATTTTGAGAATCGGTTCACCCAGTCGAAAGATATGAGGTAACAAACATAAAAAAGTAAGTACCTCCTATTTTTTTTGAAGTCGGTAGATAATTGTGAGTAATAGTGGCTAAGGTCTACACTTCGTGTAAATATTTGACTGCCTTGATACGTGTTCCGTCACCTCCGTTAATTAAGTTACGAACTCGGAGCACTTACTCGAAAGGCTCTATTTCTCAACATTTATAGTATGTCCTCCAAAATGCCTTAGTGTTTGTCAGAGTTTAAAATTTCTAGTAAAGAAGGTAGGTACTGTCTCGAAATACCTATGTGTCTAGTTTTAGTAAGTGACATATCCAGGAATTTTCAGAGATACGCTTTGATCTGTGGTTCGGAACATAAATGGAAAGTGTTTGGTTGTCATTTCTGCGTAGTTTCTCTATAATAAGATATTCCAAGGAATGTTGATTTGACCTCCAGACGACTGAAACTACGAAAATATACAATAATAAATAACTTTTGATTTTATGTATACCTAACTTTTTAAAAGTAATTTTATTTGTTTCTGTTTGCTGAGTTGTTTGTGTATGTTTCTTTATTTTTTGTTAACCTCGTTCAAAGAATATTTTCATTATATTTTTGTATTAATTTTTATCTTTTAATATAGAATTTTGAACGCACTTGTATGTTTGACCGAGCGAGTACGAAGCACGAGCGAAGCGTCTTATACGGGTAGTTTGGGCAAAAATCCAAAACATTCTTTCGTATGTCCGTCTGCTCTACTATATACATGGCATTTCTCAGCCGACTCTAATGAAATTTTGTGAGTATGTTTGAAAATTATAAATATATTTTTGTCGTAATCCTTTTTTACAATTTTAATTTTGTTAATTTCATAGGGTTTTCCGACTTCAAAAAATATATATACTTACGGTTTTTTAAAACTCCTCCTTTTTTGAAGTCGGTTAAGGATTTTTCTAATTCGACCGTATATATATACCTATACATATATATATATATATATATATATATATATATATATATATATATATATATATAGAGACTCTAATGAAATTTTGTGAGTTGTTTGAAAATTATAAATAATTATATTTTTGTCGATATAGTAATCCTTTTTTTACAATTTTAATTTTGTTAATTTCATAGGGTTTTAACCGACTTCAAAAAATATATATACTTACGGTTTTTTAAAACTCCTCCTTTTTTGAAGTCGGTTAAGGATTTTTCTAATTCGACCGTATATATATATACCTATACATATATATATGAAGGGTACAGGGGAAAAACAACTTTTGTCACATTTTTTATTTTTTTCAACTGGCAATGCAGTCTGAATGGTTATATCTGTCGCTATGTTCTGTCAAAACAAACAGGGCAATAACATTCATAGTCACTGCGCTTTTAAGCTTTTAAAATATCGGTACAGGGAAAAAACATCCGATGTCAGAACCGTTCAGGAAAAAAACAACCGTTGTCCATGGTCGACTATGACAGTGACATAAGACTTTAAGGTTATAATTTTTGATATTTTCTTTCGTTTCCAAGAGCGCTCCAAATTACAGGAATTGTGAGTTTTTTACGCAAAATGTCTGACGAAGAGTGTAATGTTTTGAGGTGTGAAAAGTCTAGTAAAAAGAGAAAAACTTTCGGTCGAATATCAGAAGTTAACAAGAAGATAAAAGTACAAAGTCATGAGATGGGAGAAAATTGTTATTGTAAGCGGTACAAGTGTTTTGATGTGGTAAATCTAGATCAAAGAAACAAAATTCTAAGAGATTTTAATCGCATGCAGACCCATGATGACCAAAATTTATATTTGTGTGGTCTCATCACAGTTTATGAGGTACAACGAAGGCGTCCAAGAAAAGCCGAAGACGATGCAAATTTACATTCAGCAACCTATGTATACCGGGTTAGAATCACAGACAACACTCAAACGAAAGATGTTCCAGTTTGCTTTAAAGCATTCATGGCTATACATGGCATTTCTCAACAAAGGTTAAAAACTCTGAAGAAGTCTTTGCAAGAGACTGGAAACGCGCCATTAGATATGCGAGGCAAGCACAACAACAGGCCAAGGAAGCTCACAGAAGATGTGAAAAATAAAGTAATGGAGCACATTAGGTCCTTTCGTGGGCGTAAAAGCCATTACAGCCTACATGAATCCTCAAAAATATATCTTCCTGAAGAATTAAATGTAAAAAAAATGTACAATTTGTTTCAATACAAAGATTTATTGTCCTATGAGTCATACAGATCTATTTTTGTTAATAATTTCAATATTGGTTTTGGATATCCGAGGTCAGATACATGCGGAAATTGTGATGAATTTAAGGCTAAATTGAAGGGCTTAGAAGTAGATTTGAAGAGTGTATCTAACAGTGAAGAAAAGTATATTATTGAAAAGAAGATAAAAGATTTAGAAACTGAAAATAAAGTACACAAGATAAAGGCAGAGACATTTTATCGCAAAAAAAGAGAAAGCAGGATTCACTGTCAATCTTCATTGAAAAGAGAGGCTATCGCCATGGATTATCAAAAGAATTTAAGCATGCCTAACATAACCAGTAACGAGACCTACTATAAGAGACAGCTCACCTTCAATTCATTTAACATTCACGCCCTGGCTTCTTCAGATTCTTATTTTTACTGCTACGATGAGACCATAGCTAAAAAAGGAGAAGATGAAGTTTGTTCTTTCCTACATCATTATATCTTTACAAAACTCAATGCGAATGTCAGAGAGTTAGTAATATTCTGTGATTCATGCGGTGGGCAAAATAAAAATTATTGCATGTTCAGATTTATACACTATGTGGTTCACACAACCAAACGTTTAGATGTGATAAAAATGGTATTCCCGATTCGAGGTCATTCGTACCTAGAATGTGGCAAAAACATGGCACTTATAAATCAGAAGGCTCCATGTGAAACACCAGATGATTGGAGAAAAGTAGTGTCCGAGTCAAGGCTAAAACCTACACCATTTCGAGTTATTGATGTTGATCAGCCTTTAGTCCGATCTTGGACCAAGTTTTTGGCACCAAAGTACAAAAAGACATGCCCATTTCTTTCGAGACCTATCCGTGAGATCAGAGTTGAGATTACACATCCCCGTCTCATTTTCTACAGAGATTCCTATAATGGACACTGGACTTCCTCTGTTATGCTGGATGCAAAGAGAAGACGGGTAAATTCATCTTCCTGTGAAGACATCCCTAATTCAGGAGAATTTATTCTCCCTGACCAAGCTTACAGGGACATATTACCGATCAGTAAAGCAAAATTCCTGGATATACAGTCTTTATCAAAATATTGTGGACCAACAGCAAAAAAGTTATTTTCCAACCTTAAATACAATAATTAGATTGCCTTGTGAAGTTGTGACATCAATTGTTTTTCCCCTGATGTTGGTGGACATAGGATGATTTTCACCTGATTATTCTGACTTAGTCACAATTTTTTATTATAACTCTTGGCTGATATAAAAGTCAAAATAAAAAAATATATAATTACATTAACAATAAACATCCTTTCAATAAAAAAAACTTTTCTTATTTATTTTGGGTATAAAACACTATTTTATTACGATCTTATCTTTTAATTAGTAATATCTCAGTTTGTTCATTATGTGACAAAAGCTGTTTTTCCCCTGACCCCTTCATATATATATATATATATATATATATATATATATATATATATATATATATATATATAGAGACTCTAATGAAATTTTGTGAGTTGTTTGAAAATTATAAATATATTTTTGTCGATATAGTAATCCTTTTTTTACAATTTTAATTTTGTTAATTTCATAGGGTTTTAACCGACTTCAAAAAATATATATACTTACGGTTTTTTAAAACTCCTCCTTTTTTGAAGTCGGTTAAGGATTTTTCTAATTCGACCGTATATATATATATAAGTATACCTATATACTTTTTATGTGTTCGCGGATAACTTCGTCGTTTATGAAATCTATTTTGGTGATAAATTTTTTTCTTTGATACCGAAACCCCTGCTCCAACAACTGCCGGAAACGGCTCCAACGTTTTGCATGAAATGTAGTATATTTCATGCAAAACGTTGGAGCCGTTTCCGATATTCAGATAACACTTATAAGTACATACTTATATTATATAAAAGAATTATATATCTGTCTAACAGCCAACACAACATGACAAATAATTATTTGTCATCACTGACTGACTGAATGACCGACTTATTCTTCGAAGCAGAACCTAAACCACTGGGAATAAAACTTTATGATAGTCGAAGCCTTTTATCTTGTAAACATCCACTAAGGAAGAATTTTGAGCAATTTCACCTATAGAGGGCTGAAGCAACGAAGTCGCTGGCGAGTTAGCTGGTATATCTATATTTCAGCTGCCCTATAGCAAACTTGCTTGAACTAGGATGCAGGACTGAATAGCCGGAACCTCTAAGTACACTTGACGAGTCCCCTTGAGATGCTCGAAGCCGAAGTCGGCACTTGTGCATCCATTTGAGCGCTCAGTGCGCGGTGATTGGATGGCTTTCTTTACAAATTCTCGATTCTATCGGTTTTGAATGAGCTCTTATTTAAATTAAGCGCATTTTGAAAAGTAATTGAATACCTTACTCGTATGTAATCTAAAGGGAACATCTATCGATGTTTGTTAATCACACTTACCTAGGTACGAGGCTACGAGGTACAATTATAAAAATGCGAAAGTATACGTAAGTCATCGCTTGGACTCTCTCAAGTTATGGTGCCAGTTGCTAAAAGGCTCGACATAGGCCTCTGCCTACTAGTAGTTTTGAAACATCGACTATTGGCAGCATGTATACCTTTTGCCAAAGCAGCCCTTGACAGCCAGGTTGTGTGCTTATGGTGAAAATATGAAATGACTGCGTTTAACACAGCAGTTTTGAGAGAATTATCTCCATACGTAGGTACCACATACATCTGTATTGTGTTAGTGTTGTTAGTACTTACTTATGTATATAACACACCCAAATCTGGAACAGTATAAAGTTTTAAGAGCAGCAGAACTCTTTGTGCGATCACAAAGAGTTCTACTGCTTTTAAGACTTCGTCCGGGGAAGTACCTACTGCCTACCACACCTATGTAGTTCTACAATGAAGCAGTAATGTGCGCAGTTCGCCACTTGGGGCGAAATTAATCTGTTATAGGCAGAGGTTAGCGCTTATTTAATACCGGGATTGCCTCGTGCTTTTTCTGTAACCTACAAGTAAATAGGAACAACCTACTTTTAACAAAATATGATTGACTAGCGTTAGACCACTATATTATCAATTACAATATTATAGACCCACTTTATTTTTGTCATTTATTGGTTATGCTGACAGAGACAGAATTAACTTTTAAATACTTTTAAAATTTATTATTTATCTGTTTCTACAAAATTGATATTTAATAGTCTAACCGATCACTTGCTATCACAATAATATCGCATTCAATTTATCAAGAAATGACTATTAATTAAAAAAAATCATTAGCGATGTAGGTATATATAAACCTATTGACTAGCATCGGGTTATTAGGGAGCTGGTGGTGGCTTAAGCAAGTTGTAGTCTTGGTCCGTCAAACTAAATTTGCGTTCTTCAGAAACTAAGGCCGTTAAAATGAAGTTGTTTCCATTAGCTGCACTTATTGCAGTACTATGTGGCCTGTCAAAAAGTCAAGGAATCTTGGGAAGTATTGGGAAGGGCATTGGAAGTGTGTTTGGGGTTGATAACGTCCCGAAAAACCCATGTGAGCAGGACCCCCTACTAATATTCCATGACGCTGTAAGTGATTTCTCGATTAAACTTATGAAAAGAGCAGCCTATTATTCTAATGGACCTTTTATCGTTTCTCCTTACATGATATGGTTGTCATTGGCAACCATATCAGAGTTTGCGGATAAAAGCGATCAGACAGAGCTGTTTGCAGCCCTCAACCTACCAGAAGAAAAGTGTATTCGCCAGAGCTTATACCCCATCGCTCTAAGCATCGAAGGAAGGGCATACGATGTGAGATTCAACAGGCACCGCGCTCTGGCCATCGATGAAAAAGTGAAAGTCAACAGAGCCTGGATAGAGTTTGCTGATACTTCCAACTTCCTGAGATATCTTCCAGTGCCATTTGATGATGCGTCATTCCAAAACGTGCCCGTAACCATGGGTATTTCATCTCAAATTGCTTTGGGCGGGCATTCCATTATTCTAGATCGTCTGGACTTCGAGGGTGTATGGTCAACAGCATTCCCCGAGGGATATATTGAGCGTGCACCTTTCTATAACGATTTGGGGCAAGAGATAGCCACTGTTGAGTACATAAGAATGAGAAGCAGAGTCCGCCTTGCTCATATCCCGGTCCTAAACGCAAAAGTTTTGGAACTGCCTCTCGGTTTGGATGGCAGGTACACTATGCTTTTGACTATGGGTGTCAACAACAATACGGTCAAGCGGATTTTGGATTTACTGATGAATTCCATCATTGTAGATATGATGAATGCTTTGACCCTAAGTCTGATACCCATTGATATAGCTATTCCAAGGTTTTCTCTTAACGCTGGATTCGACGCCAGGGTTATTGTGCAAGACTCCGAGCCTAGGTTAATGAATGTACATAAGTAGATTAAGATAGATTAAGTGAAATGTGAATATTTAAGTTTTATGTAATAAATAAAGACTGAAAGAGATAGTTGTAGACAGAGAAGATATAGGTGCTCTCTGTAAGGTTAGGATCAATCTTTATTCGAGAAATTAGGGTAAGCGAGACAACCTATACTTCTCTCTCAACTATACGACCTTAGAGTCGCGATAGGTTCGGGGAGCACGAGTGCTATATAAATAGGCTAAGTTTGTATCAAAATCTAGAGAAGGTATTACGAGTAGTCATACGCGGCGTACCTAAAGAGGTACAGACCGATAGTGTCCTCGCCGACTTGAAGGCGCAAGGCTACCCCGTCCGCGAATGCCACCGCATGTACAGTGGCAAGGACCGCAAACCCTATGACCTACTTTTGGTCATCCTCAGTCGCACGCCAGAGGGCAAAGCGATTTTCAATATTAAAACGGTTGTGAACCTCTCGGGGATCACCGTTCAACCCCCATTCCGAAACCGAGCACCTGGCCAGTGTCATAACTGCCAATTGTACGGGCATGCCGCCCGATTCTGTTTCGCCCGCCCGAGGTGCGTCAAGTGCCTAGGGGATCACGGGACAGCCCAGTGTTCTCGCACTAGGGACTCATCAGACCCGCCTAGTTGTGTCCTCTGCGGCACACAGGGACATACCGCCAACTACCGCGGTTGCCCTAAGGCACCCCGCGCACCCAGTGGGCCGGCTAGGTGGCCTATTCCCCCTCCTCGCCCGGTCACTACCCGCTCACAAGGGAACGGCCCTAAGCCTAACCTTACACCCGCACCGCAGGCAACACCTGTTGTTCCCGCGCCCGCGCCCGCACGCAACGCTTGGTCCAAGCCCTTGAGCATGGTACAAGCAAGCGCCCCCCTCACCCCCGCCCGCCCGCAGGCCTCTGCCAGCGCGCCGGCTCCTAAGCCCAAACCGCCGCTCTCTAGGCCTCCAATGGCTGGGCTCATGGACGCCCCAGGTCAATCTGACCTGGCGGCCGACATAGCCCTTGTCATGGACTACGCGATGGTCATAGACGTGGACGAAGTACGTGCATTCGCGCACAAACTTCGTACTGCCACAAACGACCAAGACCGCTTGCGAGCCACGCTCACACACGCGGGTTTAATCAGCGCAGTGAGGCGCTACGCCCTCCCCAGCGTTTCTTAGGTATCATCCAATATGGATAGTACACCGAAACGAATTAAGCCCCATTCAGTCACCGTAGCGACTTTCAACGCTGACGGCCTCTCTAGTCAAAAGGACGAAGTTCACGAATTTTGTAAGACCCATCAGGTCGATATCCTATGCGTGCAGGAGACCTTTCTGAAACCAGGTACAGCGAACCCTAGGTTTGCAAATTACCGTTTGGTTCGTAATGATAGAGTGGCCACCCCAAAAGGTGGCACTCTCATCTATTACAAAAGAGCTCTGCACTGTATCCCAATTGTTACTCCACCACTTAGAATACTAGAAGCCTCTGTTTGCTTTCTAGCGATGTCAGGTCATCAACCTGTCATCATAGCCTCATGTTACCTCCCCTCTGGTAAAGAACTATTACAGACAGACTTGGAAGCCCTCTTCTCTCTAGGAAGCTCCGTCCTTCTGATCGGTGACTTCAACAGTAAACATGTCATATGGAACTGTACTAGTAACAATAGTAATGGTAAAATCCTTGAAGGCTTGGTCAGCCACTTAAACTTTGATATTCTCTCCCCTCTGGAGCCCACAAGATATCCCTATGTTGACAACCAACGACCAGACATACTTGACATAGCACTTCTCAAGAACGTCACCCTCCGGTTGCGCTCTATAGAAGTGTTACACGAACTGACTTCAGACCACCGCCCTGTATTGTTGAAATTAGGCCCCGACCCGACGGACATAACCCCTATCACTAGAACGGTAGTGAACTGGAAGCAACTGGGGGAATCCCTCCAAGCTATCAGTTCACCCGCTCTCGATAGAATCCCCGATGACATACAGACAGTAGAAGACGTGTCAATTGCGATCGAGGCTCTCAGTGACCACCTCCGCACCGCAGTAGGTGAATCCTCAAAGCAGGTCCAAGTGGCGGATGGTCGCCGCTTTGAACTGCCCGAGGGTGCGAGGAGGTTACTGACAGCTAAGAACGCCGCCACTAGGGCGTATGACTCGATGCCAACCCCAGAGAACAAAGCCACCATGCGCTATTTACAGCGTGCTGTAAGGAAACGCATGAGTGAGCTGCGTGATCAAAGGTGGGACGACAAACTGTCAGAGATTGAGCCAACTCACCAGGCATACTGGCAGTTGGCTCGAACTCTGAAATCTGACGGACAACAGACAATGCCTCCACTCATTAGGCCACCTCCCCTCTCCATAGCGTTCCTTGACGAAGACAAAGCCGAGTGTTTAGCTGATAGCCTTGAGGCTCAGTGTACTCTAAATGTAGATCACGTCGACCAGAAACACCTCGATTCGGTGGAATCTGAAGTCGAACGTAAAAGCTCTATGTCCATCTCTGACCTCCCACTCCTCCCACCGGTAAAATCATCCGAGGTTGTGTCTCTGATCAAGAGCCTCAAGACCCGTAAATCCCCTGGTGCTGATGGTATCAGCAACAAGGTGATTAAACACTTCTCAGTCCCACTAGTCCATCTCTTAGTTAGCATCTTCAATGCGGCCATGAGCAACTGCTCCTTCCCAGACACTTGGAAGCATGCCATTGTCATTGGTATTCACAAACCAGGCAAACCGGCAGCCGAGCCCTCCAGCTACCGTCCCATAAGTCTCCTCAGCTCTCTGGGGAAGATTTACGAGCGGCTCATTGTGAACCGACTCTGGTCCCACGTTAGGTCCAATAACCTCCTTCCCGATGAGCAATTTGGTTTTAGAGCCAAACACTCTTGCGTCCAACAAGTGCACCGCGTAACGGAGCACATCCTAGGCGGTTTCAATAAGAAACCAAAGCCCCAAGGGACCATAGCTGTCTTCCTCGACGTAGCGAAAGCGTTCGACAAAGTCTGGCACAACGGCTTGATATTCAAGCTGTACCAACTGGGTGTGCCAGACCGTCTTGTACTCATCTTACAAGACTTTCTCAGGGATCGAACGTTTAGCTATCGCACCGAGGGAACGCTCTCCTCCCCGCATCCCATTCACGCAGGTGTCCCTCAGGGCTCTGTACTCTCACCCATTCTCTTCTCGCTGTACACCAGCGACATCCCACGATCTGAACCTAATGTTCAGATCGCTCAGTTTGCGGATGATACTGCAATCTACTCTACTGGCTGGTTCAAGGTCAGGCAGAGATGCGCCATCCAACGAGCCATCACCGTAATCGGTGCATGGTTTCGTAAATGGCGGATTGCAGTAAATCCTAGCAAAAGTGCAGCAGTGTACTTCACTGAGACCCGGCGGAATCTCATGCCGTCACCCATAGTCCTATTCGGCGAACCCATCCCATGGGCTAAATCTGCCAAATACCTGGGCGTCACTCTTGATCGCCAACTCACTTTCGCGAAACACATTCAGATTGTTCGCAATAGGGCGGCCTTCATTATGGGTCGTCTTAATCCCCTCATAGGCAAAAACAGTAAAATGTCTCTTAGAAATAAGACGACTCTTTACAAACTTTGCATCCGCCCAATCATGACTTACGCATCTGTAGCGTTCGCCCATGCTCAGAAACACGACCTCCACAAACTTCAAGTGATTCAAAATCGCTTTATGCGCAGGGCAGTGGACGCTCCGTGGTACTTGCGGAACGCCGAACTGCACTGCGATTTCACCCTCCCCTCTATTACGCAGTATATGAAAGACTGCTCCCGCCGCCACTTCGACAAAGCTCCCCACCACTCGAATCCCCTCGTGGTCGAAGCGGCGAACTACTCCACTGACATAACCGATCCCCACTTCCTTCCCCCCCGTCGCCGTCCAAGGCATATTTTGGGTGACCCGGACGACCCCATCGCAGCCGTTACTTCGGCAGCTTTAGCGTCGTCCCAAGGGAACCCCGGTAATGGTTGTAGACCCGACCAGGGCTGTGATCCCGATCGCATTGTAGGCTCCGGCCGAGATCTTCTTCGCAGCCCCAGTCGCAGTCGAGGTAATTCACACACACACGATTGTAGTCCCAGCCACGGTGCGGGTGGGAGTATACACCGCGGCCCCGGTCGCGATGTATCCTCCGGCCCAGCAAATGGCTGCGGACGAGGTAACACTGGTTTTCTTTGTAGTCCCAGTCACCATGGCTGTGGGCGAGGTACTTCACTTTCTTATTGTAGCCCCACCCAAAGTACAGTCATGAGTGCACAACGCGACGATCCTGGTCGCGGTGTGGACCCATGTCGCGGAAATGGGGGGAGGCGAGGTTCACAAGGTTATGATTTAGTGGTAAACACAGTCAAACACCGAGCTCGCCGGCGAGCTCGAGGCAAAAGTTATGTCTTGGTTAGATTCTCTCCAAATAGTCGTAGAGTTAAAATTCATAGGGCCCACTTTCAACGGTACACTTATGTACCGGGGCGATTCTCTCCTACTCCCCTCTCTCCTGGCGACGGCCCAAGCCGAGGTCCGTACCCTAGTGGTGCCCTTGAGCAAGTCGCCTACTCCTCTCCTTGCGGCGAAGCGTCTTCAACGCTCGCCTTAGGCGGTGCGCCCTCTGCGCCCGCATCTGGCTGAGTGCCATCTGCGCTCGCCAACCGTCCGGTGACGCTGTAAATGCCGGTAGAGGCAAACAGCATTAGTCCGTTCTAAAAAAAAAAAAAAAAAAAAAAAAAAAAAAAAAAAAAAAAAAAAATATCAAAATCACAACTTACAGCCATTCCGGTCAGCGCGCTCGAGTGGGACGGACGTGCGCTCAAGTGCTCCCCGAGAATATTCCGATCGGCCTAAAAGTGCTTGCGCTTTTAGTGCCGGTTACCTGTATCGTTTCGATTGAAGAGGATTCAGTGTTGGACTTCGCTAATAGTGGATTTTCTGTGTGCAGATTCGACGTCAAGCCACCGCTTCGTGTACCGTTCGGCGCACGGAGGCGTTCGGCTCGGCTCGGCTCGCGTCGCGGAAGAAGCGCGCTCTTGTAAGAGCGCTTCGACACATCAATCACCTATTGTTCATTGTCTAATCAAAACCGCTCTTCTCAGAGCGAACTCTAGTTTCGATTTTTAATTTTTCAATTTTCAATTTTCAAAGTCGAGTCAAACAAATCCACGCTTCACGTGGTCTTCTGGACGATCCTTGCGGTGTTAACGCCACCCAGTTGGGCGCGGACCCGGTGCGTCAAGCCTTTCCCTCCTGAGCGTGGGAGGGAACGGCTAAAACCGGACGGGCCTGCCTTCACCGGCTTTGGGGTCTCCCCTCGCCGACGGCAGGTATCTCCTTCCCACCCTACCCTATCCTACTCTCCTATTCTCTGGGCAAGTGTTTGGTTGGAAGCCGGGTTTTACTCGGTCTTCTCTCCTCGCCCCCGGAGCAGCTAGGGCCTCGCGTTTAGGCACACATCCCTCTGCACAATAAGACTGGCAGAGGGCACACAGTAGGGACACCTAGGCACTCACTCTCCCGCCTGTACCCGGCGGGAGTGGCATTCACCCCTCACTCGCATCTCGAGTATTCCCCTCGAGATGTCTCTACTATCTCCCTCCCCCGCTATGAGCCTCCCGTAAGGCGTTTCGCCTCAGGCGTTCGCCTCGTGGGTGTCAAATTGCTACCCGGACATGCTGTCCGAGTATCTCCAGTCCAATAGGGACTTTAAAGAGAGACCCCGCTTCACGGACTCCCAAATTCCCTCCTCCGGCTCCCTCCCTCCGAGGGCGCCCTTCGGTTCTTCGGCGTTCAAGCCGTTAGATAGCCCTCTCTCCCCCGACCCTGCGCCCTATGCGCCCCGCGCTCCCCGCGCACCTTTACCACCCCGCGATCGCTCTCCAGTCCTTCGGACTGAGTACGAACGCGCCTACGATTCGGCATCCAACTCGGAGAATGAGATGGATGTAGAGTTCTCCCGCTCCCGCGCTAACTCTGTTGGCAACATCTCCAACGACGGGTTCACTACCGTCGGAAAGAGAAAGCGCGTCCCCAAAGCCGCCTCAGAGGCTCCCTCCCCGCCACCCAAAGCGGCCTGCACCGCCCCGGGAGCGAAGCCATCAGGCTCTCTCGCTCCCTCCTCCCGCGACCCTCTCGCTCACTCCGATGCTCCCGCAAGCATCGCCGCGTCTCAACGCGACGTCTCCTCTCAAGGAGCGTCAGTTAGACGCGAGAAACCGCCGCCGCCGCTGTTCCTTCAGGACAAGGCGAAGTGGGACATGGTCTCACGACTTTTGACGGATCGTAAGATCCAATATACCAGCGCCCGCTCAACCCAACTGGGTATTAAAGTCCAGGTGCCTACCCCAAGCGACCATAGGGCGCTTACTCGACTTCTCAAAAACGAGAGCATAAGCTTTCATACTTATGCTCTCGAGGAAGAGAAGGTTCTACGCGTTGTCATACGCGGAGTACCAAAAGAGGTGCAAACCGACAGTGTCCTCGCCGACTTAAAGGCGCAAGGCTACCCCGTCCGCGAATGCCACCGCATGTACAGTGGCAAAGATCGCAAACCCTACGACCTACTATTGGTCATCCTCAATCGCACGCCAGAGGGCAAAGCGATTTTCAATATTAAAACGGTTGTGAACCTCTCGGGGATCACCGTTCAACCCCCATTCCGAAACCGAGCACCTGGCCAGTGTCATAACTGCCAATTGTACGGGCATGCCGCCCGATTCTGTTTCGCCCGCCCGAGGTGCGTCAAGTGCCTAGGGGATCACGGGACAGCCCAGTGTTCTCGCACTAGGGACTCATCAGACCCGCCTAGTTGTGTCCTCTGCGGCACACAGGGACATACCGCCAACTACCGCGGTTGCCCTAAGGCACCCCGCGCACCCAGTGGGCCGGCTAGGAGGCCTATTCCCCCTCCTCGCCCGGTCACTACCCGCTCACAAGGGAACGGCCCTAAGCCTAACCTTACACCCGCACCGCAGGCAACACCTGTTGTTCCCGCGCCCGCGCCCGCGCGCAACGCTTGGTCCAAGCCCTTGAGCATGGTACAAGCAAGCGCCCCCCTCACCCCCGCCCGCCCGCCGGCCTCTGCCAGCGCGCCGGCTCCTAAGCCCAAACCGCCGCTCTCTAGGCCTCCAATGGCTGGGCTCATGGACGCCCCAGGTCAATCTGACCTGGCGGCCGACATAGCCCTTGTCATGGACTACGCGATGGTCATAGACGTGGACGAAGTACGTGCATTCGCGCACAAACTTCGTACTGCCACAAACGACCAAGACCGCTTGCGAGCCACGCTCACACACGCGGGTCTAATCAGCGCAGTGAGGCGCTACGCCCTCCCCAGCGTTTCTTAGGTATCATCCAATATGGATAGTACACCGAAACGAATTAAGCCCCACTCAGTCACCGTAGCGACTTTCAACGCTGACGGCCTCTCTAGTCAAAAGGACGAAGTTCACGAATTTTGTAAGACCCATCAGGTCGATATCCTATGCGTGCAGGAGACCTTTCTGAAACCAGGTACAGCGAACCCTAGGTTTGCAAATTACCGTTTGGTTCGTAATGATAGAGTGGCCACCCCAAAAGGTGGCACTCTCATCTATTACAAAAGAGCTCTGCACTGTATCCCAATTGTTACTCCACCACTTAGAATACTAGAAGCCTCTGTTTGCTTTCTAGCGATGTCAGGTCATCAACCTGTCATCATAGCCTCATGTTACCTCCCCTCTGGTAAAGAACTATTACAGACAGACTTGGAAGCCCTCTTCTCTCTAGGAAGCTCCGTCCTTCTGATCGGTGACTTCAACAGTAAACATGTCATATGGAACTGTACTAGTAACAATAGTAATGGTAAAATCCTTGAAGGCTTGGTCAGCCACTTAAACTTTGATATTCTCTCCCCTCTGGAGCCCACAAGATACCCCTATGTTGACAACCAACGACCAGACATACTTGACATAGCACTTCTCAAGAACGTCACCCTCCGGTTGCGCTCTATAGAAGTGTTACACGAACTGACTTCAGACCACCGCCCTGTATTGTTGAAATTAGGCCCCGACCCGACGGACATAACCCCTATCACTAGAACGGTAGTGAACTGGAAGCAACTGGGGGAATCCCTCCAAGCTATCAGTTCACCCGCTCTCGATAGAATCCCCGATGACATACAGACAGTAGAAGACGTGTCAATTGCGATCGAGGCTCTCAGTGACCACCTCCGCACCGCAGTAGGTGAATCCTCAAAGCAGGTCCAAGTGGCGGATGGTCGCCGCTTTGAACTGCCCGAGGGTGCGAGGAGGTTACTGACAGCTAAGAACGCCGCCACTAGGGCGTATGACTCGATGCCAACCCCAGAGAACAAAGCCACCATGCGCTATTTACAGCGTGCTGTAAGGAAACGCATGAGTGAGCTGCGTGATCAAAGGTGGGACGACAAACTGTCAGAGATTGAGCCAACTCACCAGGCATACTGGCAGTTGGCTCGAACTCTGAAATCTGACGGACAACAGACAATGCCTCCACTCATTAGGCCACCTCCCCTCTCCATAGCGTTCCTTGACGAAGACAAAGCCGAGTGTTTAGCTGATAGCCTTGAGGCTCAGTGTACTCTAAATATAGATCACGTCGACCAGAAACACCTCGATTCGGTGGAATCTGAAGTCGAACGTAAAAGCTCTATGTCCATCTCTGACCTCCCACTCCTCCCACCGGTAAAATCATCCGAGGTTGTGTCTCTGATCAAGAGCCTCAAGACCCGTAAATCCCCTGGTGCTGATGGTATCAGCAACAAGGTGATTAAACACTTCTCAGTCCCACTAGTCCATCTCTTAGTTAGCATCTTCAATGCGGCTATGAGCAACTGCTCCTTCCCAGACACTTGGAAGCATGCCATTGTCATTGGTATTCACAAACCAGGCAAACCGGCAGCCGAGCCCTCCAGCTACCGTCCCATAAGTCTCCTCAGCTCTCTGGGGAAGATTTACGAGCGGCTCATTGTGAACCGACTCTGGTCCCACGTTAGGTCCAATAACCTCCTTCCCGATGAGCAATTTGGTTTTAGAGCCAAACACTCTTGCGTCCAACAAGTGCACCGCGTAACGGAGCACATCCTAGGCGGTTTCAATAAGAAACCAAAGCCCCAAGGGACCATAGCTGTCTTCCTCGACGTAGCGAAAGCGTTCGACAAAGTCTGGCACAACGGCTTGATATTCAAGCTGTACCAACTGGGTGTGCCAGACCGTCTTGTACTCATCTTACAAGACTTTCTCAGGGATCGAACGTTTAGCTATCGCACCGAGGGAACGCTCTCCTCCCCGCATCCCATTCACGCAGGTGTCCCTCAGGGCTCTGTACTCTCACCCATTCTCTTCTCGCTGTACACCAGCGACATCCCACGATCTGAACCTAATGTTCAGATCGCTCAGTTTGCGGATGATACTGCAATCTACTCTACTGGCTGGTTCAAGGTCAGGCAGAGATGCGCCATCCAACGAGCCATCACCGTAATCGGTGCATGGTTTCGTAAATGGCGGATTGCAGTAAATCCTAGCAAAAGTGCAGCAGTGTACTTCACTGAGACCCGGCGAAATCTCATGCCGTCACCCATAGTCCTATTCGGCGAACCCATCCCTTGGGCTAAATCTGCCAAATACCTGGGCGTCACCCTTGATTGCCAACTCACTTTCGCGAAACACATCCAGATTGTTCGCAATAGGGCGGCCTTCATTATGGGTCGTCTTAATCCCCTCATAGGCAAAAACAGTAAAATGTCTCTTAGAAATAAGACGACTCTTTACAAACTTTGCATCCGCCCAATCATGACTTACGCATCTGTAGCGTTCGCCCATGCTCAGAAACACGACCTCCACAAACTTCAAGTGATTCAGAATCGCTTTATGCGCAGGGCAGTGGGCGCTCCGTGGTACTTGCGGAACGCCGAACTGCACTGCGATTTCACCCTCCCCTCTATTACGCAGTATATGAAAGACTGCTCCCGCCGCCACTTCGACAAAGCTCCCCACCACTCGAATCCCCTCGTGGTCGAAGCGGCGAACTACTCCACTGACATAACCGATCCCCACTTCCTTCCCCCCCGTCGCCGTCCAAGGCATATTTTGGGTGACCCGGACGACCCCATCGCAGCCGTTACTTCGGCAGCTTTAGCGTCGTCCCAAGGGAACCCCGGTAATGGTTGTAGACCCGACCAGGGCTGTGATCCCGATCGCATTGTAGGCTCCGGCCGAGATCTTCTTCGCAGCCCCAGTCGCAGTCGAGGTAATTCACACTCACACGATTGTAGTCCCAGCCACGGTGCGGGTGGGAGTATACACCGCGGCCCCGGTCGCGATGTATCCTCCGGCCCAGCAAATGGCTGCGGACGAGGTAACACTGGTTTTCTAAGTAGTCCCAGCCACCATGGCTGTGGGCGAGGTATTACACTTTCTTATTGTAGCCCCACCCAAAGTACAGTCATGAGTGCACAACGCGACGATCCTGGTCGCGGTGTGGACCCATGTCGCGGAAATGGGAGGAGGCGAGGTACACAAGGTTATGATTTAGTGGTAAACACAGTCAAACACCGAGCTCGCCGGCGAGCTCGAGGCAAAAGTTATGTCTTGGTTAGATTCTCTCCAAATAGTCGTAGAGTTAAAATTCATAGGGCCCACTTTCAACGGTACACTTATGTACCGGGGCGATTCTCTCCTACTCCCCTCTCTCCTGGCGACGGCCCAAGCCGAGGTCCGTACCCTAGTGGTGCCCTTGAGCAAGTCGCCTACTCCTCTCCTTGCGGCGAAGCGTCTTCAACGCTCGCCTTAGGCGGTGCGCCCTCTGCGCCCGCATCTGGCTGAGTGCCATCTGCGCTCGCCAACCGTCCGGTGACGCTGTAAATGCCGGTAGAGGCAAACAGCATTAGTCCGTTCTAAAAAAAAAAAAAAAAAAAAAAAAAAAAAAAAAAAAAAAAAAATCAAAATCACATTCCGGTCAGCGCGCTCGAGTGGGACGGACGTGCGCTCAAGTGCTCCCCGAGAATATTCCGATCGGCCTAAAAGTGCTTGCGCTTTTAGTGCCGGTTACCTGTATCGTTTCGATTGAAGAGGATTCAGTGTTGGACTTCGCTAATAGTGGATTTTCTGTGTGCAGATTCGACGTCAAGCCACCGCTTCGTGTACCGTTCGGCGCACGGAGGCGTTCGGCTCGGCTCGGCTCGCGTCGCGGAAGAAGCGCGCTCTTGTAAGAGCGCTTCGACACATCAATCAACTATTGTTCATTGTCTAATCAAAACCGCTCTTCTCAGAGCGAATTCTAGTTTCGATTTTTAATTTTTCAATTTTCAATTTTCAAAGTCGAGTCAAACAAATCCACGCTTCACGTGGTCTTCTGGACGATCCTTGCGGTGTTAACGCCACCCAGTTGGGCGCGGACCCGGTGCGTCAAGCCTTTCCCTCCTGAGCGTGGGAGGGAACGGCTAAAACCGGACGGGCCTGCCTTCACCGGCTTTGGGGTCTCCCCTCGCCGACGGCAGGTATCTCCTTCCCACCCTACCCTATCCTACTCTCCTATTCTCTGGGCAAGTGTTTGGTTGGAAGCCGGGTTTCACTCGGTCTTCTCTCCTCGCCCCCGGAGCAGCTAGGGCCTCGCGTTTAGGCACACATCCCTCTGCACAATAAGACTGGCAGAGGGCACACAGTAGGGACACCTAGGCACTCACTCTCCCGCCTGTACCCGGCGGGAGTGGCATTCACCCCTCACTCGCATCTCGAGTATTCCCCTCGAGATGTCACTACTCTCTCCCTCCCCCGCTCTGAGCCTCCCGCAAGGCGCTTCGCCTCAGGCGTTCGTCTCGTGGGTCTCGAGCTGTTACCCGGAAATGCTTTCCGAGTATCTCCAGTCCAATAGGGACTTTAATGAGAGACCCCGCTTCACGGACTCCCAAATTCCCTCCTCCGGCTCCCTCCCTCCGAGGGGGCCCTTCGGCTCTTCGGCGTTCAAGCCAGTAGATAGCCCTCTTTCTCCCGACCCTGCGCCTTATGCGCCCCGCGCACCTCTACCACCCCGCGATCGCTCCCCGGTCCCTCGGACCATGTACGAACGCGCCTACGACTCAGCGTCCAACTCGGAAAATGAGATGGATGTAGAGTTCTCCCGCTCCCGCGCTAACTCTGTTGGCAACATCTCCAACGACGGGTTCACTACCGTCGGAAAGAGAAAGCGCGTCCCCAAAGCCGCCTCAGAGGCCCCCTCCCCGCCACCCAAAGCGGCCTGCACCGCCCCGGGAGCGAAGCCATCAGGCTCTCTCGCTCCCACCTCCCGCGACCCTCTCGCTCACTCCGATGCTCCCGCAAGCATCGCCGCGTCTCAACGCGACGTCTCCTCTCAAGGAGCGTCAGTTAGACGCGAGAAACCGCCGCCGCCTCTGTTCCTTCAGGACAAGGCGAAGTGGGACATGGTCTCACGACTTTTGACGGATCGTAAGATCCAATACACTAGCGCCCGCTCAACCCAACTGGGTATTAAAGTCCAGGTGCCTACCCCAAGCGACCATAGGGCATTAACCAGGATTCTCAAAAACGAGAGTATAAGTTTTCATACCTATGCTCTCGAAGAAGAGAAAGTCCTACGCGTCGTCATACGCGGTGTACCTAAGGAGGTACAAACTGATAGCGTCCTCGCCGACTTGAAGGCGCAAGGCTACCCCGTCCGCGAATGCCACCGGATGTACAGTGGCAAAGATCGCAGGCCCTACGACCTACTATTGGTCATCCTCAATCGCACGCCAGAGGGCAAAGCGATTTTTAATGTCAAAACGGTAGTGAACCTCTCGGGGATCACCGTTCAACCCCCATTCCGAAACCGAGCGCCTGGGCAGTGTCATAACTGCCAATTGTACGGGCATGCCGCCCGATTCTGTTTCGCCCGCCCGAGGTGCGTCAAGTGCCTAGGGGATCACGGGACAGCCCAGTGCTCTCGCACTAGGGACTCATCAGACCCGCCTAGTTGTGTCCTCTGCGGCACACAGGGACATACCGCCAACTACCGCGGTTGCCCTAAGGCACCCCGCGCACCCAGTGGGCCGGCTAGGAGGCCTATTCCCCCTCCTCGCCCGGTCACTACCCGCTCACAAGGGAACGGCCCTAAGCCTAACCTTTCACCCGCACCGCAGGCAACACCTGTTGTACCCGCGCCCGCGCCCGCGCGCAACGCTTGGTCCAAGCCCTTGAGCATGGTACAAGCAAGCGCCCCCCTCACCCCCGCCCGCCCGCCGGCCCCTGCCAGCGCGCCGGCTCCTAAGCCCAAACCGCCGCTCTCTAGGCCTCCAATGGCTGGGCTCATGGACGCCCCAGGTCAATCTGACCTGGCGGCCGACATAGCCCTTGTCATGGACTACGCGATGGTCATAGACGTGGACGAAGTACGTGCATTCGCGCACAAACTTCGTACTGCCACAAACGACCAAGACCGCTTGCGAGCCACGCTCACACACGCGGGTTTAATCAGCGCAGTGAGGCGCTACGCCCTCCCCAGCGTTTCTTAGGTATCATCCAATATGGATAGTACACCGAAACGAATTAAGCCCCACTCAGTCACCGTAGCGACTTTCAACGCTGACGGCCTCTCTAGTCAAAAGGACGAAGTTCACGAATTTTGTAAGACCCATCAGGTCGATATCCTATGCGTGCAGGAGACCTTTCTGAAACCAGGTACAGCGAACCCTAGGTTTGCAAATTACCGTTTGGTTCGTAATGATAGAGTGGCCACCCCAAAAGGTGGCACTCTCATCTATTACAAAAGAGCTCTGCACTGTATCCCAATTGTTACTCCACCACTTAGAATACTAGAAGCCTCTGTTTGCTTTCTAGCGATGTCAGGTCATCAACCTGTCATCATAGCCTCATGTTACCTCCCCTCTGGTAAAGAACTATTACAGACAGACTTGGAAGCCCTCTTCTCTCTGGGAAGCTCCGTCCTTCTGATCGGTGACTTCAACAGTAAACATGTCATATGGAACTGTACTAGTAACAATAGTAATGGTAAAATCCTTGAAGGCTTGGTCAGCCACTTAAACTTTGATATTCTCTCCCCTCTGGAGCCCACAAGATATCCCTATGTTGACAACCAACGACCAGACATACTTGACATAGCACTTCTTAAGAACGTCACCCTCCGGTTGCGCTCAATAGAAGTGTTACACGAACTGACTTCAGACCACCGCCCTGTATTGTTGAAATTAGGCCCCGATCCGACGGACATAACCCCTATCACTAGAACGGTAGTGAACTGGAAGCAACTGGGGGAATCCCTCCAAGCTATCAGTTCACCCGCTCTCGATAGAATCCCCGATGACATACAGACAGTAGAAGACGTGTCAATTGCGATCGAGGCTCTCAGTGACCACCTCCGCACCGCAGTAGGTGAATCCTCAAAGCAGGTCCAAGTGGCGGATGGTCGCCGCTTTGAACTGCCCGAGGGTGCGAGGAGGTTACTGACAGCTAAGAACGCCGCCACTAGGGCGTATGACTCGATGCCAACCCCAGAGAACAAAGCCACCATGCGCTATTTACAGCGTGCTGTAAGGAAACGCATGAGTGAGCTGCGTGATCAAAGGTGGGACGACAAACTGTCAGAGATTGAGCCAACTCACCAGGCATACTGGCAGTTGGCTCGAACTCTGAAATCTGACGGACAACAGACAATGCCTCCACTCATTAGGCCACCTCCCCTCTCCATAGCGTTCCTTGACGAAGACAAAGCCGAGTGTTTAGCTGATAGCCTTGAGGCTCAGTGTACTCTAAATGTAGATCACGTCGACCAGAAACACCTCGATTCGGTGGAATCTGAAGTTGAACGTAAAAGCTCTATGTCCATCTCTGACCTCCCACTCCTCCCACCGGTAAAATCATCCGAGGTTGTGTCTCTGATCAAGAGCCTCAAGACCCGTAAATCCCCTGGGGCTGATGGTATCAGCAACAAGGTGATTAAACACTTCTCAGTCCCACTAGTCCATCTCTTAGTTAGCATCTTCAATGCGGCTATGAGCAACTGCTCCTTCCCAGACACTTGGAAGCATGCCATTGTCATTGGTATTCACAAACCAGGCAAACCGGCAGCCGAGCCCTCCAGCTACCGTCCCATAAGTCTCCTCAGCTCTCTGGGGAAGATTTACGAGCGGCTCATTGTGAACCGACTCTGGTCCCACGTTAGGTCCAATAACCTCCTTCCCGATGAGCAATTTGGTTTTAGAGCCAAACACTCTTGCGTCCAACAAGTGCACCGCGTAACGGAGCACATCCTAGGCGGTTTCAATAAGAAACCAAAGCCCCAAGGGACCATAGCCGTCTTCCTCGACGTAGCGAAAGCGTTCGACAAAGTCTGGCACAACGGCTTGATATTCAAGCTGTACCAACTGGGTGTGCCAGACCGTCTTGTACTCATCTTACAAGACTTTCTCAGGGATCGAACGTTTAGCTATCGCACCGAGGGAACGCTCTCCTCCCCGCATCCCATTCACGCAGGTGTCCCTCAGGGCTCTGTACTCTCACCCATTCTCTTCTCGCTGTACACCAGCGACATCCCACGATCTGAACCTAATGTTCAGATCGCTCAGTTTGCGGATGATACTGCAATCTACTCTACTGGCTGGTTCAAGGTCAGGCAGAGATGCGCCATCCAACGAGCCATCACCGTAATCGGTGCATGGTTTCGTAAATGGCGGATTGCAGTAAATCCTAGCAAAAGTGCAGCAGTGTACTTCACTGAGACCCGGCGGAATCTCATGCCGTCACCCATAGTCCTATTCGGCGAACCCATCCCATGGGCTAAATCTGCCAAATACCTGGGCGTCACTCTTGATCGCCAACTCACTTTCGCGAAACACATTCAGATTGTTCGCAATAGGGCGGCCTTCATTATGGGTCGTCTTAATCCCCTCATAGGCAAAAACAGTAAAATGTCTCTTAGAAATAAGACGACTCTTTACAAACTTTGCATCCGCCCAATCATGACTTACGCATCTGTAGCGTTCGCCCATGCTCAGAAACACGACCTCCACAAACTTCAAGTGATTCAAAATCGCTTTATGCGCAGGGCAGTGGGCGCTCCGTGGTACTTGCGGAACGCCGAACTGCACTGCGATTTCACCCTCCCCTCTATTACGCAGTATATGAAAGACTGCTCCCGCCGCCACTTCGACAAAGCTCCCCACCACTCGAATCCCCTCGTGGTCGAAGCGGCGAACTACTCCACTGACATAACCGATCCCCACTTCCTTCCCCCCCGTCGCCGTCCAAGGCATATTTTGGGTGACCCGGACGACCCCATCGCAGCCGTTACTTCGGCAGCTTTAGCGTCGTCCCAAGGGAACCCCGGTAATGGTTGTAGACCCGACCAGGGCTGTGATCCCGATCGCATTGTAGGCTCCGGCCGAGATCTTCTTCGCAGCCCCAGTCGCAGTCGAGGTAATTCACACACACACGATTGTAGTCCCAGCCACGGTGCGGGTGGGAGTATACACCGCGGCCCCGGTCGCGATGTATCCTCCGGCCCAGCAAATGGCTGCGGACGAGGTAACACTGGTTTTCTTTGTAGTCCCAGCCACCATGGCTGTGGGCGAGGTACTTCACTTTCTTATTGTAGCCCCACCCAAAGTACAGTCATGAGTGCACAACGCGACGATCCTGGTCGCGGTGTGGACCCATGTCGCGGAAATGGGGGGAGGCGAGGTTCACAAGGTTATGATTTAGTGGTAAACACAGTCAAACACCGAGCTCGCCGGCGAGCTCGAGGCAAAAGTTATGTCTTGGTTAGATTCTCTCCAAATAGTCGTAGAGTTAAAATTCATAGGGCCCACTTTCAACGGTACACTTATGTACCGGGGCGATTCTCTCCTACTCCCCTCTCTCCTGGCGACGGCCCAAGCCGAGGTCCGTACCCTAGTGGTGCCCTTGAGCAAGTCGCCTACTCCTCTCCTTGCGGCGAAGCGTCTTCAACGCTCGCCTTAGGCGGTGCGCCCTCTGCGCCCGCATCTGGCTGAGTGCCATCTGCGCTCGCCAACCGTCCGGTGACGCTGTAAATGCCGGTAGAGGCAAACAGCATTAGTCCGTTCTAAAAAAAAAAAAAAAAAAAAAAAAAAAAAAAAAAAAAAAAAAAAAAAAAAAAAAAAAAAAAAATATCAAAATCACTCAGTACCGCTCCGACCAACTTGGAAGAATAAACAATTAGAAGAAACCGAAGGAAATTTTACTACAGTCCATTACTCATCAACAGCTGGTCCTTCGAGCCGGATCTCACCGCAGCAAAAACCTACGGAACTAAGCAAGAAAGAAAAACGTCTACCTGAACCCGGAAAAAAGGATGGTTGTGACCCGAAGCCAAGCGGACGCGGCGGAACAAGACCGTCGCGACGCCGAACGGCGCGAACTTGATCACGATCTCCAGGAGCGGAACGTGCTCCCGACGGCAATGGAACGACATATAATTGAGCAAGAACGACGTAGGAGGTTATCGCTGGATCCACCCGCGTCACCGATCGTAACGCGAACAAATGAAGGTGCACACGCTGGTACGTCAAGGGCACTGAACGCGGAGGAAAGAACCAGACCGCGGTCCCCCACTCGTTCAGTGCGATCGACCGCTAGCACTACAACTAGAACACGAATTGCCGAACTAGAGGCGGCGGAAAAGCTAGCCGCCCTGAGGAAGAAGCAGTTGGACATCGAAGCGGAACTGATTCAGAAACGGCTGGCCGCGGACCTAGCGGCCATACAGGATGACCAGGAGAGCCTTCAAGGTGAACCGACCGTAGACCATCACAAGAGGGTTGACGCCTGGCTCCGCACGAACACCCTCCCCGCACGGGGGGAGAGGCCGGGTCACTCGAAAACCCCGGCCAACAAAGACGAACGGCATTTACGCTTCAACGTGAGAGATAGATCGACTACTCCTGTCCGATCGAGGAGTAACATGGATGCGTTGACGGAAGCCTTAGAGAAGATAGCAAGACCGAGAATAAAATGTCCTGACCTGCAAGCGTTCAACGGGACCCCGAACGAATGGTTGAGCTTCAAGGCGAGCTTCCGTGATTCAACACACATATAACACCAGCTAACACCGGCGGAGAATATACAGCGGCTACGAAATTGCCTGAAGGGAGAAGCGAGAGAAATGGTGGCTGCCCTGCTATATACAGCCAACGACCCTGAAGTTGTTATGAAGACATTGGAACAGTGCTTCGGGAGGCCCGAGATTATCATCGATAGAGCGCTCGATGACTTGAAGAAGCTTCCGAAACCGGGATCATCGGCAATGGAGTTAAACAACTTCGCGGTGAAGCTACAAAGCGTCGTGTGTATATTCAAAAGCATCGGCCGCCACGGGTACCTCTTCAACCCACTGCTGGCGCGGGAAACGTTAGAAAAATTGAGTCCGCATCTGCGATCGCGATGGTGCGACTATGCAAGTGAACAGGAAGGTACCTCGGACCCAGAGATCGTCATACTATCGCGCTTCTTGATGAGGGAGGCAGACAGAGCCCTACGATACAGCTATGCGCCGACGACAAGTGCGGCGCCTACTACTACGACCAAGAAGATGGTGCGACCCGCGACCTCTGCTACCGGGTACCAACGGAAGGCGAACGCCGTGTTCAACATAGCTGAGGAAGAGCAACAGGAGCGATGCCCGAGCTGTGAAAAAGGGCACAAGTTAACAGAGTGTCCAGAATACAAAGGATTATCGGCGGAACAACGTTGGGAGCTGATACGCGAGCACAAACTGTGTTTTAAATGTATCACAAGGAGGCACCGACGGCTGAACTGCAAAGCAAAGACATGTGGGGTGAACGGATGCCAACGACCTCACCACGCGACCCTGCATCAAGACATGAAAAGAGATGACCCATCTACGTCACGCGGCAGTACCGAGGCCGTACTAGCAGTGGCGACCACCAACGTCACTGCGCCGAGGGCCGTACTGTTGAAAATGTGTCCGGTGACAGTGATAGGACCGCAAGGCCAGGTCGACACGCACGCTCTGCTGGACGAAGGAGCCACTATCACGCTCATCAACGAGGGGCTAGCACGTCGTATCGGCGCGGACGGACCGACGCTGCCACTACAAATGCGAGGAGTCAACATGTCACAGAGAGAAAGAGATAGCAAGATAGTCACGGTACAACTGAAGAGTGCCGACAACGTACTGCGCCCACTAAAAGCGCGTACGGTGAGAGACATGAAGTTACTACGACAATCGATACCGACTACACTGTTGGAACACGAACATCTACGCGACCTGCCGCGAGACAGCGTGTGTTATGAGTCAACACAGCCCGGTATCCTAGTGGGGGCCGACCACTGGGAATACATCGTCTCACAAGAGCTACGGGTCGGCGAAACGGACCAACCGGCTGCATCACGAACACAGCTCGGTTGGGTTATACACGGAACGGTGCCAAGCAGAATGATAAAAAGCCAGGACGGCGTGCTGCATGTCTACACCCCCGAACACGGTGTAGAACGGAGCGAGCAGCAGGACCAACGCCTCCACGACCTGGTCGAGCATCACTTTTGCTTAGAGGCCCTGGGGGTCGCGCACAAACCGCGAGTGAGCGACGCGGATCAGCGCGCAATGAAAATCGTAGAATGCACTACAAAGAAAACCGAGACGGGTTACGAAGTTGGACTGCCGTGGAGAAGCGATCATCTTAACTTACCGGAGAGTTACAACATGGCGTTCCGGCGGCTGCGAAAAATAGAAAAGAAGATGGACGAAGACCCAGAGTTCGGGAAGGCGTACAGCAAACAGATCGAGAATTTGCTACAAAAGGGCTACGCAGTACCCTGCGACGGGACCGAATCCTTAAGTTCCGTCAGCTGGTACCTACCACACTTCGCGGTACAAAATCCGAACAAACCTGGGAAACAGAGACTCGTCTTCGACGCGGCGGCGAAGAGTCATGGTGTCAGTCTCAACGACCATCTATTGGAGGGACCGGATCTACTGTTATCATTGCCAGGGATTTTATTCAGATTCCGAGAACGACGCGTAGCAATGACAGCCGATATCCAAGAGATGTTTTTACAAATAAAAATACGGGCGGATGATCAACCGGCACAACAATTCTTATGGAGGGGCACGGAACGTGAGAAGCCACCTCAACGCTACAAGATGAAGAGCATGATATTCGGCGCTAAAAGCTCACCATACGTGGCGCACTACGTGAGAAACTATAACGCGAAACTACACGCTCACACACACCCGCGCGCGTATGAAGCAATTACGCAAAGTCATTATATGGATGATCTCGTAGCAAGCTACGAAAATAGCTACGAAGCCCACCGAGCTGTGTCAGAATTACAAGTAGTACACGCGGCGGCCGGGTTTACGCTACGAGGCTGGAATACGAACGAAGATAACGTTCTACGAGACGTAGCACCTGAGCTACGGGCTACGACACCTACGCAACTGGGAAGAAACGGGCCCGAAAATAAGATACTGGGACTCTACTGGAACGCCGAGCGAGACGAGTTTGGTTTTAACACGTCGATGAACAGAGTACCCACCGAAGTACGCGCACGGACCCGCGCACCCACAAACAGAGAGGCACTCAGCGCAGTCATGTCGATATATGACCCACTTGGACTGCTGAGTCACTACACGATACGAGCAAAGATAATATTGCAAAATCTGTGGAATTTAAAGATGTCGTGGGACGAACCGATACCGCACGACGATAACGAGACGTTCGCCGCATGGCTAGGTCAGTTATCAGACCTGTCCTGCTTGCGACTCAATCGACGGTACGCGCTGGGAGACGACGAGGAGCTGGAACTTCACATGATGTGCGACGCTAGCGAACAGGCTTACTCGACCGTAGCCTACTGGCGTGTCGCGCGGCCGGACGGGAGCTTCAGCTTGAGTCTCGTGGCTGCCAAGGCGAAGGTAGCTCCAAGGCGCGCGCAGACCATACCGCGCTTGGAGCAGCAGGCGGCAGTCATTGGAGCTCGGCTGGCCGACGCAATAAAGAAGGAGCATCGAGTAAAGGTGAAGAGGACCGTTTATTGGACCGACTCCATGACGGTCATCCACTGGGTGCGACATGACACCCGACGGTACACCCCGTTCGTCTCACATCGCCTGGGTGAGATTGCTGAACTCACCCACAAAGAAGAGTGGAGATGGGTGCCGACTCACGAAAACGTAGCAGACGACGCTACGAGGTTCTCGTGCACACCCATCACGGCGAACGACCGCTGGTTTCAAGGACCGGACTTCCTGCGGTACGAAGAAGACCAGTGGCCTACAGAACCGAACAACGACCATGATAGTGATGACAGTGTAGAAGTGTTGTGTCATGTGACCGAGGACAGGTCCAGTGATGAATGGGTGCCCGACCCGGAACGATTTTCGAAATATGAGACATTAGTGCGGGCTACGGCGCGTGTGTTAGCGTTCATAGATATGTGTCGACGGCGAACAAAACACATGGACGAGCGACACATAGAGCGAGCGGAACGCGCTATCATACAACGCGCGCAACGAGATAGTTTTCGAGACGAGATAGAACGATTGAGAGCGGCACGCCCTATCACCAAGACGAGTCGGCTGCATCGATTAGATCCCATGATGGAAGATGACGTATTGCGAGTAAGAGGACGCATTGGAGCCGCTACAGCACCTATAGAGACGAAAAGGCCTATAATACTTGACGGCCGCCATCGGATAACACGTTTAATAGTGCTACGAGAACATTGTGCGGCGGGTCACGCCAATAGAGAGCGCGTGACGAACGATCTACGTCAGCGATATTGGATCATACATTTGCGACCAACCGTGCGAACCGTGGAGAGGAGTTGTGCTCTATGTAAGGTACGGAAATCAAGACCGGTGTTTCCGGCGACGGGAGATCTGCCCCGCGCACGACTTGAGCCCTTTCAGCGTCCCTTTTCCAACTGTGGGACGGACTATTTCGGGCCGATGGTAGTAAAAGTCGGACGGCGTCGGGAAAAGCGGTGGGGAGCCCTATTTACCTGTCTCACCACTCGCGCGGTACATCTGGAGCTCGTACCGTCACTCTCCACCAGCTCGGCGATAATGGCACTACGGAGGATGGCAGCGCGGCGAGGTTGGCCAAAGATGATGTACTCGGACAACGCGACCAACTTCAAGGGCGCCGACCGCGAACTAAGGGAGGCGTACGCGGAGTGGGTGCCGGCGCTGCGAGATGAAGGCCTGCTGAATAGGATGACATGGAGATATACGGCCCCAGGGGCCCCAAATCAAGGAGGAGCGTGGGAGAGACTGGTGCGATCGGTCAAAGTCGCACTGGCCGCCACACTGAAAGAGCGAGAACCTACAGAGGAGGTGTTGAGTACGCTGTTAACAGAAGCAGAGTTCGCGGTCAACGCGCGACCACTCACTCACGTCAGCGTGAGCCACCAAGACCCCGAGGCATTGACCCCAAATCACTTCTTATTGGGGTCATCGAACGGTCTACCCCTCACTGGACCGTGCTACGAAACCGACCGACGAGTATGGAGGGCTAGCTTGGCGCTCGCCGACCACTTCTGGCGGCGCTGGGTAAAAGAGTACCTACCTACACTGGTACCCCGTGGAGAGCCCAGCAGCAACAGTCGGCCGGTACGAGTCGGAGACGTCGTGATCGTCGTGGACCACACGCTACCACGAAACGTGTGGCCCATGGGCGTCGTCGAGCACACCTACGAGGGACCTGACGGCGGTGTACGAGTGGCGGACGTGCGCACCCGGACCGGCATCTTCAAGAGACCCGTGCGGAAGCTCGTCGTGCTTATCAGAGAAGAAGAGGCTACGCAGGCTGCGCCGGGGGGAGAGATGTGCAGGACTCCGAGCCTAGGTTAATGAATGTACATAAGTAGATTAAGATAGATTAAGTGAAATGTGAATATTTAAGTTTTATGTAATAAATAAAGACTGAAAGAGATAGTTGTAGACAGAGAAGATATAGGTGCTCTCTGTAAGGTTAGGATCAATCTTTATTCGAGAAATTAGGGTAAGCGAGACAACCTATACTTCTCTCTCAACTATACGACCTTAGAGTCGCGATAGGTTCGGGGAGCACGAGTGCTATATAAATAGGCTAAGTTTGTATCAAAATCACTCAGTACCGCTCCGACCAACTTGGAAGAATAAACAATTAGAAGAAACCGAAGGAAATTTTACTACAGTCCATTACTCATCAACAGTTATACTAGAGGATATGGGACTGGGGAAAGTGTTCAGTGAGCCAGATATTACCAGGTATGAACCATTTTGATTTATTCTGCTTTCCGAGTGGAGTCAACAACGATTTTGGCGATATTATCACTGCTATTCATTTCGATTCAATATCGCCCTTGCCAAGTTTTGACAGGTAAGAGTGGAGCGATTACGTTATACACTTTTTAAAAGATATTTGGCGAGACGGTATGGACACAACATAAAAAAACCATGAAAATATTAAAAAAACAGGCCACAAACACTTTTGGTTTATCGTATAAAAGTGTTTACTTTTTTTGTTGTGTGTTTACACGCATACATCCACGAACTGTCATTTTTGACAGAACTGCTAGCGGTGATTTCAGATCGTAGCGTGATCATTGAAATCTCAAAATGGTTTCCTTGGTGACGCAACCCATGATTTCACATGGGTCTACGGTGTCGCGGTTTGTCGATTTGGAATGACGATCACAGCGCTAAAATGAATTTTGACTTCAAACGGAAAGCAGGGTTACTTCGTATAAAACTTCTTTTTTTATACTTCCTATTTTTATCGATGTTACATTTCCGTGGGTGACTTAGCTACAAACATCTAAACGCGTGTATTTGTTTTCACAGACACATATCTAACCCTCCAGCGCTGCCTTGCGGCTACCTCCAGAAAGTTTCCATCAACATCACCAGCGTAAAGTTAACTCTACGACAACCAGAGGCCAACGTCTTCTCCGGTCTTCTGGGCTTGGCTTCGAACGCCGCTACCGGCCTGGCTTCAGCCGTGGGCAGGGACTTCATAGCGAACAGACCGTTTATCTTTACTTTAATTGAAACGAAAACTCAAGTGACAGTGTTCACTGGAGTTTATTCTTTCGAAGAGGATAGGAAGGTGGACCGTAATCTGAACAAAATGTTTTAAAAGTAGATTTCGTTTAGTAAGAATTGTTCAGTCAAATTGAAAAGTAGAAAAGTACAGCAATAAAATACATTAAATAAAGTATAACATAAATTATTTATTATTATCTTAACATCACAAAATAATATATCAACAATAAGTACACATTAGGAACATGTAAAAATACTGATTAACTTAATCCCTTGGCCTGCTCTTCATCATTTAATCTTCATCTTATCATTTAACTCCATTATTTTATTAACACCCGCTGGTAACTTTACAATGGAATTCCTAGAAACGGTGGCCGATACGTCTAGACAGCAAACTTAACAAAAGGTCTAAATTGGCATCATTCTGTTTTGGCACAGCATTAACAAAAGACAGAAGTATCACTTACCGCCTGATCAATATCTAGCACAATACTACTTACAAACGAAATATTCGCATTTTTGGCATGATTATCTGCAGGGCTATTATGTATCTCAGTTGCTAACAAATGTTGATTGTAATCATGAAAAATGGCGGCTCTATGTCACTTTTGTCAGCTCCATTCATCTTGAAAAATGGCAGCTTTATGTCACTTTTGTCAGCACGTCATCTTGAAAAATGGCAGCTTTATGACACTTTTGTCAGCTCAGTCATCTTGAAAAATGGCGGCTTTATGTCACCTTTGTCAACTCAGTCATCTTGAAAAATGGCGGCTCTATGTCACTTTTGTCAGCTCCATTCATCTTGAAAAATGGCAGCTTTATGTCACTAATGTCAGCACGTCATTTTGAAAAATGGCGGCTTTATGTCACTTTTGTCAGCACGTCATTTTGAAAAATGGTGGCTTTATGTCACTTTTGTCAGCTCAGTCAACTTGGAAAATGGCGGCTCTATGTCACTTTTGTCAGCTCCAGTCATTATTGCTTACTGGAGTAGTCAAAAGTGACACAGAGCCGCCATTTTTCAAGATTTACAATCAACATCTGTTAGCAACTGAGATACATAATAGCCCTGCTTAAGACTACCTACATATTAGCTATCATATAATTATTTATATACTAGGTAGGTATATAATATTTATTACATATTTTGGTTTCAGAACTAGAATTTGTGTTTCGCGCCTATCCTATCCTATAATACCTTGAATAAGCGCAACTGTCTCCTTTGGCTTTTAAACAGTGAAATAATTGCTGTATATGTTAAAACCATCTCTACACCACAGTTTACTTCTGCGGGTGTCGTCGATTCTCAGATACGATAGATATCAGAAAGGGGCATTATTCGCTATGATCATTCGTAAAAATAACGCAGCACGTTACGATATCTTCAAGGAATCATTATAATATTGTATTGATTTCACGATCATACCTTTTTTATTGTTGGTTCATAGAACTGGATGTACACCAAACACCTGTACCTTGTACATGTACCTTGAACATAACATTACGCGCCGTGTTATTTGTTTGAACACATACATTATGTATTACTCGAGCCTTCCTCTCAGAGAGGAGTTGGGTCCAGTGCGGCTTAGTGGATAGGCTAGTGGCCAGCCCATGTCGAAGTATTCAGGCCGACCGAAGGCCTTCCACATAGCCTAACGAATGTTGCTCTAAGACAAACAACCGGGACGCGTGCCTTCCGAAGCACGGAAGTGCTCAGTTGAACAATGCCACTAGCACACACCCATCTAACTACTGACCGCAGCAAGCGTTGCTTAACTTTTTGATCGGTTAAGATCGCCCAGTCAAGCTCCGCTGCGAACGCGTGTCTGAATGGCTAAAGCGATTAATGCCGTATTAGGAACGGAATTAATCAATTAAAATAGATGCGCTGAAGTGAAATTCTAAGCACTAAGACTTCAGAAAGATTGTCAGTTGTGAATCTAGACTTGACTGTACATTTGACATTCGGTTGTCCAGAACACCAAACTAAATTCTCTAAACTATGGTAGTTCTGTTAAAACAAAAACAAGTTTACAAAAAAGTAGAACAGACTTCAACACCAAAAAGTGTGAAATAACTTGTTGAAGTCACCATTTTAGTGACCCTTGCTACTTATGGAATCGACTGTCAATCACCGTTAGTAGCGATATCAGCAAAAAAGGTGAAACACTTTTCAGTTATTGGAGTGTAACTCAAAAACTGATTTACCGAATCAGTAGAAATTAAATATGACCACCACGGAAGTATACTTTACCAAACACAAAAAGTATTTTGAGGATCGGTCCAACATATCCACAAATAGGGAAGAAATAGGTGAACATAGACAAAAAAAATACATACAATTGAACATAAATAACCTCTTTTCTTGAAGTCGCCTGAAAATCCACATTCGTATGACATAATGACAATTTCAAAATTTATGATTATTCTAAGTGAGGGTAGTTTTAGATCACTTTAGACTAGTTTAGAGAGCACGAAGTTACATGACGATTAAATTTGCACTGAACATACCCACAATTGAACAGAAATAGCAAATTTAATGACATTTCATTTGCAAGCGTCATACGAATTTGGACTTCAGTATTATCTGAATAAGAACTACAATAATTGCTAAAAATATATAGTTAGTGCAGTTTGGTGTACTGCTCAAGCTAGTTGCTACCAATATTTACTCAGCAGGGCTATTATGTATTACAGTTGCTAACAAATGTTGATTGAAATCTTGTGAAATGGCTGCTCTATGCCACTTTTGACAACTCCAGTAGGCAAAAGTCCAGTAGGTTAATCAACATATGTTAGCAACTGATATACATAATAGCCCTACTGATCTATTTTCAAGCGTAGATTCGCTACTGAACGTACTGGAATATGGCCCTTATTATGTATTTCTTAATTTCAGTCGTAATGTCAAATTGGTACATCAATCTTATACTTTAATCTCGACTACCCTCATTTTAAAAGATTTTGTATACCACAGCAATTTCGAACTTGCTGATTTCAATGGTTTTACAGCGGAAACAATGTGTACATCACGGCATCTGAAACGAAAAATTGTCTGTATTAACAAGTACAATTTGAAAATGTAATACCGACTTCCATTCTATTCAGTTATTGGAGTGTATCTCAAAAACTATTGGACCGAATTTGATGATATTTAAATGGGACCACACGGGCCACAAGCACCAGCTTTCAATCAAAAAAGAATTTTGAGAATCATTTCACCTAGTCGAAAGTTATGGGTAACAAACATAAAAAAACAGTCGAATTCAGTACCTCCTCCTTTTTGGAAGTCGGTAGAAAAAAGGACCTGGATGACCGAGCTTTGCACGTAAGTAACAATTGATTTTCATGGTCTAACCGCAAACCTAACACTCATCGGCTTAATGTTGCTTAGCAACGCCATCTATTGTCAAGTAGCTTTAGTGTTGCTGTGTCGGTAAAACAGTTTAGTGTAGCAGTTTTTCATTGCCAGAAAACACTACTAACACGACTAAAAATTATACTCGTATTTATATATTATTATACATTTTAATCTAGCTAGATCGATTTATCGCCCCCGAAACCACCTGCATACTAAAATTCATGAAAATCGTTGGAGCCGTTTCCGAGATCCAGATTATATATAATAAGTATTGCTCGTTTAAAGGTATTAGATACGATTTTCATACATAATCATACTAATATTATAAAGAGGAAAGATTTGTAACGAATTGGCTCAAAAAGTACTGGACCAATTTCAAAAATTCTTACACCATTGGAAAGCTACATTCACCCTGAGTAACATAGGCTATATAAAATTCATCATCATCATCATCATCCATCACCGCGCGGGTGAAACCGCTGAGAGCAGCTAGTATCAAATAAAGTCAGTTGCCGCGTCTGTCTGTCCGTAGATCCGCTTACTCTTACGGATTACGGAATATTTATACTATATACAACCTAATTAAGCCAAGTTGAATAAAATAATGTTCACATTTTCAACTCTTCTTAAGCGACCGACTCTCTCTTTAGCCTTGGGGTGGAAGTTAGCGCTGTAACGACAGTCTGTAAATCGCCACAGAATAGGATTTTACGTTACGACCGATGTCGGTTGTAATGCGATCGCTTTCTATGTAGACTACCGCCCATAGGCTATGATCACTTCAAAAGGTACCTAGGCTATGATCGATTTAAAAGCTACCTAGGCTATGATCGCTTTAAAAGCTACCTACGCTATGATTGCTTCAAAAGCTACCTAGACTATGATGGCGTCAATAGCTAGACAGGCTAAGATCGCTTCAAAAGCTACCTAGGCTATGATCGCTTCAATAGCTAGATAGGCTATTATCGCATCACAAGCTACCTAGACTATGATCGCTTCTAAAGCTAACTAGGCTATGATCGCTTTAAAAGCTACCTAGGCTATGATCGCTTCAAAAGTTACCGTAACTATGATCGCTTCAATAGCTAGATAGGCTATTATCGCATCACAAGCTACCTAGACTATGATCGCTTCTAAAGCTAACTAGGCTATGATCGCTTTAAAAGCTACCTAGGCTATGATCGCTTCAAAAGGTACCTAGGCTATGATCGCTTTAAAAGCTACCTACGCTATGATCGCTTCAAAAGCTACCTAGACTATGATGGCTTCAATAGCTAGACAGGCTATGGTCGCTTCAAAAGCTACCTAGGCTATGATCGCTTCAATAGCTAGATAGGCTATTATCGCATCACAAGCTACCTAGACTATGATCGCTTCTAAAGCTAACTAGGCTATGATCGCTTTAAAAGCTACCCACGCTATGATCGCTTCAAAAGCTAGCTAGGCTATGATCGCTTTAAAAGCTACCCACGCTATGATCGCTTCAAAAGCTAGCTAGGCTAAGATCGCTTCAATAGCTAGATAGGCTATGATCGCTTCAAACGTTACCTAGGCTATGATCGCTTCAAAAATTACCGTAACTATGATCGCTTCAAAAGCTACCTACGCTATGATCGCTTCAAAAGCTACCTAGACTATGATGGCTTCAATAGCTAGACAGGCTATGATCGCTTCAAAAGCTACCTAGGCTATGATCGCTTCAATAGCTAGATAGGCTATTATCGCATCACAAGCTACCTAGACTATGATCGCTTCTAAAGCTAACTAGGCTATGATCGCTTTAAAAGCTACCCACGCTATGATCGCTTCAAAAGCTAGCTAGGCTAAGATCGCTTTAAAAGCTACCCACGCTATGATCGCTTCAAAAGCTAGCTAGGCTATGATCGCTTTAAAAGCTACCCACGCTATGATCGCTTCAAAAGCTAGCTAGGCTAAGATCGCTTTAAAAGCTACCCACGCTATGATCGCTTCAAAAGCTAGCTAGGCTAAGATCGCTTCAATAGCTAGATAGGCTATGATCGCTTCAAACGTTACCTAGGCTATGATTTGTTAACTTTTCTTCCATAAATTCCCATAAACGTCCCATGGAGCTTATAAAACAAAAATTCTTACCTTCAAATGGCACAGAGACCGTTAACTTCCCGTTCAAAGTCACGTTGTTTAGGAAAGTCGTTGTAACCACATCCTGGAAATAATAGAGCATAATATAATCCAATCATTATTTCACTACTATTCCAATTTGTTATCATTATTTTAAATTTGGTTACTGCATACTCTGTCTTACTTGTATTGTATTTGAATTCAAGTATTAAATTATTACTATTTACCTGCAAAACACTCACGTTAGGAGTCGACTACGTCGACCCGGGTTTCGACCATGTCCGATGCTCATCTTCAGGGCTAGTGCGCGGCGGCGTCTGCGAGCTCCCGGCGGGCACTCAGTGTTTTGCCGGTATATAGTAATAATTTAATATGTGTCAAACTCAAGTAAATTATAGTAGCCCGAAATAAATGAATTTGATTTGATTTGTTAATAGTTGTTAGTTAGATACTAGCTGCACCCCGCGGTGTCACCCGCGTGGTATTGTTTATCCATACAAATTTATGGATCCCCATTTTATCCTTTTAGGGAGTGAATTTTGGGAAATCCTTTCTTAGCTGATACCAACGTCATAACTATTTACGAGAAAATTTTCTGCGCAATCCGTTCAATTGTTTGAAATGTGTTTTGATAGCTTAATCAGTCAGTAACGATTGCTTTTATATAAACTTCATCTTTAAGTGCCTCTCCATCACTGTAGGTTGGCAGTGCGCTTCTTAAATTGTTCCTTGTCAAACACCAATATGAACAATTGCTCCACGTTCTTAATCCCTGTCCACTCCCTGATATTACTTATTTATTTATTATCAGGAAGACCAACAGCCATTTTATATACACTAGTTACAAAATAGAAACAAAGGGCCAATTACAGGTCCTCACGGATATAAACACAATGGATTACAATGTGAACTTCTCCAGGAAACATAATATGAACTACACAAACCAAAATAAAATATGTTATTAATTAATTGATATATAATGTTATACCTTTAACAATATACAAAAACAGTAATATGAGGTATATTACTATTATTAGTATGTGATGAAGTTAGGTAACGAAGATTAATCAAAGAACTCTCTGCTCATCAGCTGTCTAGCCGATCCGATACTTGTACAGAATAGATCCAGATCAAAGCGCTTACTGTGTATGTTAAACTTATTACTTGCTCTCAACAGATAAGAGTTTTGCCTATAATTACTGTTAATTGATGGGACATTTAATAGGGGATTAAAACGAATAGGCTTAGTAGGAGTGTTGAGGCTTATTTTACTTAATAGTTCAGGACAATCAACTGAGTTGGATGCAATCTTGAGTAAGTATGTAGTATCAGCTATTTCTCTTCTTATAGTCAATGGCAGTAAATGACATTTTTTACATAAATCTAGGTAGTCATCAGCTTTGTACTGCACCTATAGTTTAAAACAAAGATATTTAATAAATTTTCCCTGAAGACACTCAATTCGTGCCACGTAATTACGGAGTCAAGAAATCTTTCGTCCACCCGATTTGTGCTTCCGGGTACATTTCCCATCATGATGGTCTGCAGGAGGGAATACCTAACGTGCCGTAGAACATGTCCGAAGTAGGCGACCTTTCTCTGCTTGACAGTCCGGATCAGTTCGAGATTCTATCCCATTCGGCATATATATACACTTCAGTTTCAACAGCTTTGTGCGAGATGCAAATATCGTAATTGATACCATTGGGCCGAGCACGAAAATCTGCTTAAGTGTAACGTTATCGTATCGTTTACGTATTCAGTACAAACTATGAAATATCTGTGCCACTATTGTACTAGACAAATGACAGTTTGTACTAAATACGTTAATGATGCGATTACGTTACACTTGAACAGATTTTCGTGCTCGGCCCACAGCTACAAACCCGCGACGCCGTCTGTGTGAAAAAAAGGTTATTTCGATCCCTCGAGTACAATATGTTCAATCGAGACAAAGTAGCCTACATGTTAATTTAGGACAGGGGTTCTCCAAACCACGGCTCACGGACAAAAGTCAAATATCTATCTCTAGTAAGATAAACCGACGACGGATAGGTTATTGGCACCGGCCGTCAGTTTGTCACAAATAACCCTGGTGTCTATCTGATCTATGAAACAATCATTCACCCACTGTACAGCAGTATGTTTCTAAGCGAGAACCCGTCTTGGTGGGTACCACTGTCAGATATTCTTATCTGACAGTGCAGCTAATTTGTATTATGAAATGTAAAAGTTATGGCTGCGTTCGAAATCTCTGAAACTAATACAATTTCAAATAAACTAACATTATATATACAGTATGTTTGAGTTCCAACTAGCGATATTTGAAAGCGCGTTTAAAACAGTCAAATTAATCGACAAATCACCCCCCTTTCAGGGTTCCAAAACCCCCTTTTTGGAATGGCGCCCATTTATATTTTTAAGTTTTCATTTTTATCTGTCAGCAATAAAAAAACTGTCACTTTGTATGCAGAGACTCTACACGCATGAAAAAGTACTCAATCGAAGGGTAAAGGTGTATTGTCTATTCATGGAAAATAAGAATCAAGGTTAAATTGTGACAAAGTACAATACAAGTTAATATAGAAAATTTTTTCATATTTAATTTATCTAAAGACGCGCTCCAGGTACGCTTTCGCTTGTGTTCTTTGGTTCCCTAAGGATAACGATATACTTATTTCACGCAGACAACGTCCCAGGCACAAACTAGTATTATATAACTTATTGTATTACCAGTACATACCATAACTGAATATCCATCGGTAGCATTAAGTCCGTAATCCTTAGGTGTGAAAGAGACAGTAGTATTTCCTCGTACCATGTTAACCAATAGGAATGAGTAGGATGGATAGCTGTCACCTTTCATCGGTAAATGTGGCTTCACCCACAAAGTTATGGAGTTAGGTAACTGAAAGAGATAAGTTTTATTAGTTTGGTGAAATATATTGGAGTTAGATGAATTAATAAAGGCTAATAAAGTATTTCCTATATATATATACTCATATATATGCGATCAATGGGCCTAGTACGAAAATTTGCATAAGTGTAAGTACCGTTGACGTACACAGTACAAACTATCAATTATCTAGTACAACTGTGGCACAGATAACTCATATAGTTTGTACTGTATGTCCTAAGCCGACTGTACTGTATATGTTTATAGATATTCCGATACTTTGACTGGTTCTAATACCCGTATAGGTATAGACTATATTAACAAGTACAATTAGAAAAATTTAACACCTAGTTCCATTCTATTCAGTTATTGGAGTGTAACTCTAAAACTACTGGACCCCGAATTTAATGAAACTTAAATGGGACCACACGGGAAGCACCAGCTTTCAAACAAAAAAAGAACGTGCATCTCGCTTGTTCCGCGCTCTCGCTTGCACGCTCGGTTTGGGCGGAACGTGAGAATGAGTGACATACTTTTTCGTGCGTGCAGCCGGCGTTGATCGATTTATAAGGCGTTATCACGTCAAAATACAAAACGCTCCTGTTTTACAGTTTCGTCAAAGATTGGTAGGGTCTCTATTCTGTATTATACACTAGCTGCTCTCCGCGGTTTCACCCGCGCGGTGATGGATGATGATGAATCTTATATAGCCAATGTTACTCAGGGTGAATGTAGCTTTCCAATGGTGAAAGAATTTTAGAAATCTGACCAGTACTTTTTGAGCCAATTCGTTACAAACATACATACAAATCTTTCCTCTTTATAATATTAGTATGATTACGCGTTACATTTCCTTCCCTAGTTTCTCTAACCCAAAGTAATTCCGTAGTTCACCAGCCAATTAAAAGTATATGAAAATAAAAACGTTCCAATTAATTAGTCCAGTAACTGGCGCTAAATTGGACGACATCACGATTTACGAGCGGCATAATTGCAGCGTCTAGACTTAACGCGTATTTATAGGGCTTATTTATTGCGTCACGAACCGAATGCGCTACGTATTTGTTGCTCCAAATAGCGTTAAATTCGATAAAAGAAAGAATAGCTTATACAGTTTTTTGTAAATAACGAGACGAACAGCAAAAAGTGTGAGTAAAACATTCATAATTTTGAGGGAGAGAGATTCCGACCAATATAGGATAATTATCGAAGATTCGGAGAATGGATTTGGACCTGATAGGACAATAAAGAAATGGATTTTGGAGCAGAGAAGATCCAACGAAGAAAAAGGAAGGATCTAATAGGGAAGTAAAAGCATGGATTTCGATTTCAGCGTGGCACTACCACTTCTAAAATCTTATTACACTCGGGTATTTTTATAAGATAAGATAATTTTTATTTGCGAAAACATGTGATGTCATACATATAATAATAACATGCATGTGGTCTTAAGCTAGGTCTGTATCAACATGTTTGCCTGTCTTAGGCGAATTAAGTTGAGCGAGTCCAGAAGATGCAAAAAAAACCAAAATGTTTTATAGGAATTTATTAAGGAAAGTTACATTTATTATATTTAATTTAATTATTACTAAGTATGTGTCTAATGGTCGAAGTTGGAGCCAAGAGTGACACGAAGTGGCGGCGAGGCGAGGCATCCGGTGTCCGGTGGCGTACGTGTCGGCCGCGCTCACGTTGTGCTGCGTCGGCGCCTCATGTTCGCTGTTACCGCGTTGCGCAATTCCTATGTAGGTGAATTGCGTCAGCGGATTCAGTGTGTTACCGATATGTAACATCTCCCCCCGTACTTCAGCGACTATTTCGAAACAACTTTTGGAAGAGTCGCTGAAATGATGCTGTGGTCGACTTTGATCTCGCGAGGGTGACATCTTCTTGTCTCTGCTATTTCAGTATAGATCCCATCAGGAGTGATAGCGTTCGTTTCAGGATGTTTGATTGGTTGAACGCATCGGGCTCGAAGTGGTTTGTATAAGAAACCGATGGCGAGTGCGGTTGCACTTAACAGGAGCACGTAGACTGGAATGGTAGTATGATATAAGCTTTGATCAAAGATTTCACTAGTTTTAAGTGGGCTTTGAAGTGAGATTTTCTCGTTTATTAGGTGGAGATTTTCTAAGTTGATTGACTGCAGGATAATAGATGCGACTTTGCTAAGTGGTTGTTCCTTGTACGGTGGTAGCTCCATGATTTTTAAAGGATGGCCTTTGATGCGATCGTTGGAGTTTGAAATGCGGAAATACGGTGTCTTCAGGTAGCAGTTGAAAGGGATAACTGCTAAGTAGCTTCCTTGCAGGATCCGGTACTGTTCTTGTCCACACGAAGTCTTGATTTTGGTCTTGTTTGGAAAACTCATAGTATAGTGTTTGTCGTCGAGTTGTTCCATCGCTTCTCTTCTCAGGGTGACTTCAGTTAGCTTACAGGATGGGTGTAGTTCCTGTCTGGTGATCAGCTGGTGGATGCAATCAGGATCTTCTGGAACCTTGTAGTTGGACCTTTGCTCGCAGAGGTACCATTCTTTTACCTTCGGGCATTCTGCCTCCATGTACTCAGAATCTTCTCCAGAAATTGCTATGAAGGGTAGGAAGGGGATGAGGATTTGTCGATTCTTATTGGGAACAATGGATAATTTATAGAGATCGTACGTTATGGGAGAGGCAATCGGTATCCTATGAACTATAACTATTTGACTATCTTTATAAAAATAACCTAGCTTAATCGTATCGTACAAATATCTTATTTCTACGTCCAGAACTTCATCCTTAGAATATAAATTTTGTAACCTAACTAACATCGTCTTAAAATCTGCTATATTTAAAATTGAATGAGGGGTACTCGATACTTTGATGAACGCTAGTGTGTTCTCTAACTTAGTGATCTCCTCGGACAATTGGTCTATATTGTCACCGAGAATGATGAAGTACTGAGCTAGATGAGCGTATTTAATTAATTCGTTTTCCCTAGTACTATCACTGCTCATTATAAGATCAAGAACATTTGCAATTTTATCTTGGTTTAGAGTTATATTCTGTAGTATTTTAGAGTTTTCAAGTATCCATTCTTTGTTCAAACTAATATGATTATTTAATTCTAATTCTAACTTATGCTCGTTATTTCTTAAGATTTGAATGGCATTGTCGTACTTAATTGCGTCTGTATAATCTAAGTTACCAGAGATACTTTTAATTACTGAACCAAGTCCGTCAATAAGACCTCTTTTCTTACGTTCGGGTTCAAATGTCTGTAATTGGTCAAAAATTCGTTCCAGTTTAGTACTTAGAAAATCGATATGAGGCTCATAAAGCGATAGAGTCTTATTGTTTAATTGAGGTCTGAGTTCAGACAATTGAGATTTCACTGTGCTAATTTGCGAGTGAATATCGCTTAGGTCAATACAAGTCAGGAAAGAATGATAGTGGGAAATGATTTTAGTGGGTCCTAATTTAAATGGAAGTAAACCTGGTCCGTCTTGTAATGAGTCAATCGTTACATCTTGTCCTTGAGTCAGTGGTAGCAGTAGCGACAGTAGTATCCTGTAACAATACAGGATTTTTAGGACTTCGCTTAAGGCGTGACTTAGCGACTGGACCTCGCTTCTTTTTAGTGTAAATATGTATAGGGAGGTCGGCTAAAACTGTGTCCTGCGTAAAACGCGGTGCTAGTTTCTGTCGGGTCGCTAAAGGGTTCCGTACGAATACTTGTTGATCAGGAGAGTATTCTTTTTCATGTTCACGGTCTTTATTCCTATTTTCAGTCAATTCGGTTCTATTGTGTAATGAGGTCTCATTAATTAAGTCATATACCAAAGTCATTTTTCTCTTGTGGTCTTGTAGGTACTGTTGGAATAAATGTTCAGACAAATCTATGTCAATCGGGTCGCGTGGGTCAAAATGTCCTGTTATAAGGTCAATAGGTCGGCATTTGGTGAAACTATGTATAGAGCTATTATAACCTAAGATTGCATATGGCATCAGATTAATTGCAGGTTCGCTTTTCCGTTCTAATTTCAATATCCTTAGGTGTTCTAGGATAGTTGAATGGAAACGTTCAACGATACCATTATCGTTAGGAGTATGTGCAAGGATTTTGTGGTGCTGTATTTTATGAAGTCGGGTGAATTCTGAGAATAGCGCGTTAGTAAATTCAGGTCCTTGGTCAGTCACAATAGTCTGGGGAACAAAATACTTCCGTCCCTACTTATTTGGTAGAAAATTCAAAGTATTAACCGATCATAAACCCCTTCAATGGGTCATGAACCTCAAGGAACCCAGTTCTCGGTTGACACGTTGGAGATTAAAACTAAGCGAGTACAATTTCACTCCCATCTACAAGCAAGGTAAACTCAATACCAACGCGGATGCACTCTCTCGTATTGAAATAAACCGACTGCGCCAATTAAGTTGAGCGAGTCCAGAAGATGCAAAAAAAACCAAAATGTTTTATAGGAATTTATTAAGGAAAGTTACATTTATTATATTTAATTTAATTATTACTAAGTATGTGTCTAATGGTCGAAGTTGGAGCCAAGAGTGACACGAAGTGGCGGCGAGGCGAGGCATCCGGTGTCCGGTGGCGTACGTGTCGGCCGCGCTCACGTTGTGCTGCGTCGGCGCCTCATGTTCGCTGTTACCGCGTTGCGTTTAATTCCTATGTAGGTGAATTGCGTCAGCGGATTCAGTGTGTTACCGATATGTAACAGGCGTACAAATGTAGCGAGATGGCCGTCATTTACAATAATAATAATAATCACATGAATAATATCATTGAAATTGATTGTTGTTACAAAAATGTCGTAAGGTTATATATATTAAAAATAATGTCATATCAAGGTATCAGTAGCAATAAGAAATACATTTTCAGTCAAGAATTCGCTTACGTTGTAATTATATATATATATATTGTATATATCGGCGCAACTACAACAGTTCGTCGAGAATAATTAAGTTTAATCATTTGATTGCCCTAAAAATAGTTTATAAATCATCAGTTGATTATTTTTGAGTTGATTACGATGTAAAATTAATGTTATAATTGTAATTTCAATACTTTACCAACAAACTTGTAAACTCGTGCACGTGCGCCGAGTCCTATAAGTACGGCCGCACTGTAGGCGCTCGTCTGAGTCGCTCTCGAGTCGCCGTACAGTACGGACCTCTTTGTGACGTTGTTACGCTGCTCGTTGAATATACGAAGCTTATAAAAGTACTTGTGAAGTTTTACTTCGAGGACCCAAAAATGAGTGATCATCATGAAAACAACAATTGTGACGTCAGCAATGCTGACGTCACACTTTTTAAAAACACTCCGGAGGTGCTTTCTCCGTCATCAGAAGTGGGATCTGAACAAGCTCTGGTTCCAACCACATCCTCATCGACTTCGGTTCAACCTGTCACGACTGGAACAGCGCAGGGCAGTACCAGGCTGATAGGCCCTGCCTCATTGAACACTTCAGGAGTACCAGCAAACAACTTTAATACCATGCAGCCCATCACAACGGGAATTACCACAGGCATGACGTCTACACCAATCGCTGCGGGAATACCAGCTTCCGTCGGGATACCATTCATGTCAATGGGACCCACATCTTACAATCAAGAAGTATACCTTTCAGGGGTACCCATCGCTGCTGGATCGTCCCACACAACGAATATGCATCCAACTACTCATATAGTCGGATGCCCTCCCCAGTTTATGATGCAAATGATGGATATGATCTCGATACACTGCAAAACAACGTTGCAACAGCCCCTGATTAAGTGTGATCCACATCTCAAGCTAGCCAGTCAGTCCAGATAACTCACGACGACGAACACGCATCATCGGATTAAAACCGGCAAGTATAACATTCATTATGTTTCACGATATTTGCAACTAGAATCTAAAAGAATAAAATGTCTGGAGAGTGATACCTCTGAGCTAAACCATGTGTTACCCTTGAGCTAACCACGGGTCCTTGATGCATCCACAAGTGAACCCTGAGATACTGTGGGGACGCCTTGTGGAACTATGGGTAGACACGTATACACCACAGATTCTAAATTAATAAGGCAAGTGCACTTAAGATGTCTTAGTGTACTGTTGTAATCTACAAAAATGTCTGGAGAGTGATACCTCTGAGCTAACCATGTGTTACCCTTGAGCTAACCACGGATCCTTGATGCATCCACAAGTGAACCATGAGATACCGTGGGGACGCCTTGTGGAACTATGGGTAGACACGTATACACCACAGATTCTAAATTAATAAGGCAGTGCACTTAAGATGTCTTAGTGTACTGTAGTAATCTACAAAAATGTCTGGAGAGTGATACCTCTGAGCTAACCATGTGTTACCCTTGAGCTAGCCACGGATCCTTGATGCATCCACAAGTGAACCCTGAGATACCGTGGGGACGCCTTGTGGAACTATGGGTAGACACGTATACACCACAGATTCTAAATCAATAAGGCAGTGCACGATGTCTTTGTGTACTGTTTACTAATCAAAAGACTCCTAAGGTTACATAACAGTTGTGTTAATGTAACAAACAAGATAAAGCAACGTAAGTTGTTTACAGACTCACTACTCAGAGAATATCTCATTATTTGCAGGCCAGCGATAATTAACAGCAGTCTGCGAGAGTTAACGAGTCAACAAGGCTGGTGCAGAGCGCGCACCGCCTGTCAGAATGGCCGTATCGACGCGGATACAAAAATTAGCCAACAATAATTAGTCAACGTGTAAAACGACAACATGCTGTTGCCTTTATGAGCATGAGAACCACGGAAGCCGAGAGTCGGTACCACTCCTACGAGTTGGAGACACTGGCAGTGGTACGAGCCATAAAACACTTTCGCCAGTATCTATATGGGCGAAAATTCACCGTGATAACGGATTGCAACGCATTAAAAGCGTCAAAACACAAAAAGGACCTTCTGCCAAGGATTCATCGCTGTCGCAATCCAGTTGAGCTTGCAGTCAATGTTATGACAAGAGACTTGAACTGGCTCAAAATTGAACAGCGACGGGATGAAGAACTGCGTCCGATAATGGACAGTCTCAGTGACAATAACCCAGTGGAAGACTATGTGTTAGAGGACACCGTTTTAAAAAAGGAACGTCAATGATCCTGTCTTCGGTCAGCAGCTCAGTACCGTCGTTCCCAAATCATTTCAATGGAGCATTATAAACTCATTTCACACTGCACTAAAACACCCTGGCTGGGAAAAGACACTGCAGAAGATCAGAGAAACCTATTGGTTCAACAAAATGAGTTCCATTATCCGAAAGATTTGTGGATAACTGTGTTGTATGCCGAACATCTAAAGGAAGATCCGGGGCCATTCAAGCCCAGTTACACCCCATACAAAAACCAACGGCCGCCTTCCAAGTTATTCATATGGACATAACAGGGAAGCTGGGCACTCCAGATGATCAACAATACGTCATAGTCACCATTGACGCTTTCTCAAAGTACGTTTTACTGTACTTCAGTACCAACAAAAACCCACACAGCACATTGACCGCTCTAGAACGCACTGTGCATCTATTTGGTGCGCCGGTTCAAATAATAGTGGATGGAGGAAGAGAGTTCCTTGGCGAGTTCAAGGACTACTGTGACGCCATCGGAATAAATATCCATGCTATCGCTCCAGGAGTCAGCCGAGCGAATGGCTAAGTTGAAAGAGTCGTTGCAACCCTCAAAAATGCTTTGGTAATGATTAAAATTTACGAAGCAGAGCAGTGGCACACTGTACTCGAGGAACTTCAGCTGGCAATGAACTGTACAACCCACTGAGTCACCGGTGTTGCTCCACTGACACTTATTACACAACGAGAGCACTGTGTACCTCCTGAGCTTCTCAACCTGGTGGATATTGACAACGAAACCGTTGATATTAAACCGCTCACTCAACAGGTGCAACAGAAAATGATTCGTTGTAGCGAACAAGACAGACAACGCTTCAACCTACACAAGGCCAAAATCCATCATTTTCAAAGAGGAGACTACATATTGGTGAAAAATAATGCTCGAAACCAAACCTCGCTTGACCTTAAATACAGCGAACCATATGAAGTTTGTAGAATACTGGATAATGACCGATATCTGGTAAAGAAAGTTGTCGGTAGAGGACGACCTCGCAAGATTGCCCATGATCAGCTGCGCCGCGCTCCGCAACCTGGGGATCAGTTGACCGTATCGGCGGGAAACGGATCACCTATTCAACGAGATCCCACTGCAGAATCAAATGAGCCCATACCGTCGACCTCACGAGAAGGGCTGCAAGTACAGCCAAACCACGACTCGAACCAAGATGACCCATCAGAATAAATGGTCTACAAGAATCCAAATAATCTACGAGAATCCATAACAATCTACGAGAACCAACGAGGCTGGTGCAGAGCGCGCACCGCCTGTCAGTATGGCCGTATCGGCGCAACTACAACAGTTCGTCGAGAATAATTAAGTTTAATCATTTGATTGCCCTAAAAATAGTTTATAAATCATCAGTTGATTATTTTTGAGTTGATTACGATGTAAAATTAATGTTATAATTGTAATTTCAATACTTTACCAACAAACTTGTAAACTCGTGCACGTGCGCCGAGTCCTATAAGTACGGCCGCACTGTAGGCGCTCGTCTGAGTCGCTCTCGAGTCGCCGTACAGTACGGACCTCTTTGTGACGTTGTTACGCTGCTCGTTGAATATACGAAGCTTATAAAAGTACTTGTGAAGTTTTACTTCGAGGACCCAAAAATGAGTGATCATCATGAAAACAACAATTGTGACGTCAGCAATGCTGACGTCACACTTTTTAAAAACACTCCGGAGGTGCTTTCTCCGTCATACCCGTATGGTAGTACATACCCGTAGGATGGCCGTATCGGCGGGAAACGGATCACCTATTCAACGAGATCCCACTTCTGAATGACGGAGAAAGCACCTCCGGAGTGTTTTTAAAAAGTGTGACGTCAGCATTGCTGACGTCACAATTGTTGTTTTCATGATGATCACTCATTTTTGGGTCCTCGAAGTAAAACTTCACAAGTACTTTTATAAGCTTCGTATATTCAACGAGCAGCGTAACAACGTCACAAAGAGGTCCGTACTGTACGGCGACTCGAGAGCGACTCAGACGAGCGCCTACAGTGCGGCCGTACTTATAGGACTCGGCGCACGTGCACGAGTTTACAAGTTTGTTGGTAAAGTATTGAAATTACAATTATAACATTAATTTTACATCGTAATCAACTCAAAAATAATCAACTGATGATTTATAAACTATTTTTAGGGCAATCAAATGATTAAACTTAATTATTCTCGACGAACTGTTGTAGTTGCGCCGATACGGCCATACTGACAGGCGGTGCGCGCTCTGCACCAGCCTCGTTGGTTCTCGTAGATTGTTATGGATTCTCGTAGATTATTTGGATTCTTGTAGACCATTTATTCTGATGGGTCATCTTGGTTCGAGTCGTGGTTTGGCTGTACTTGCAGCCCTTCTCGTGAGGTCGACGGTATGGGCTCATTTGATTCTGCAGTGGGATCTCGTTGAATAGGTGATCCGTTTCCCGCCGATATATATATTTTGCGTTTAATGTTGCACCGTTGTTGGTTAATTCGCACCGCTAGCATTTTCCGTCTTTACTCATCACGTGGAAGTTTCTTACACTAACCGACCAATCAGAGACAAGCGGAGGAGGGACAAAGTAGAGGGGGTATTTGTCTCTGCAACTAGAGCCAACCTCTCGCTGGCAGCAGAAATGTCAAATTAGCAACTTTGTAGCTAGATTTAGCAGCATTTGGGCCTATTTAGCTACCTAAATAAAAGCCGTTTCATACATTTTATCCAGCAACTTTTGGACTTAAAAGCCACAAAAATAAAACTGAGTTGGCAACACTAACTGGCAGTTCGGCTCCGATGTTCTAGTCGGGTGGTTTCGTGCTGACTGTTATATACAATTGTAATAAATTCATGAACTGTTGAGTATTGGGAGATCTTTTTATTTTAAAACGTAATACACGTCCTGACTGGATACCCTAGATAGACCTATAATTGGGTGTTCCGTGAAATAACTATCTAGCAACTTCGTAAAATTAAATAGTTAATTCAATTTATCCTATGATAACACTGAGCAGCTACTTGATTATCATCGATTATTGCCTTGTACGGTTGCGCCAAAATCCCCATAGGGTCTTGTGCCACCGCAATAAGGTCCATATTTAACACATGTCCTGACTAGATCCCTAAAATTGGGTGTTTCGTGAAATAACTATCTAGCAACTTCGTAAAATGAAATAGTTACTTTAATTTGTCTTATGATAACATTGAGCAGTTACTTGAATGGCATCGGATATTACCTTGTAAGGTTGCGCCATAATCCCCATAGGGTCTTGTGCCACGGCAATAAGGTCCATATTTTGTAGCAGTTCTTTCTCGTAAGGAGTTATGTTGGTGACGTCACAGCTGAGTAGGAGGGGCGCGGAAAGCATCGCGTATACAGACAGCTGCACGCGGCTTTGGTTGGGAGTCAGGGCGTTGGTACCGAAGACTAGCTGAAAAAATATTAAACTATTTTAATATTATGAGTTTTAAAGCATTATATAATAGCTTAACGAGACCAAACCGTGCAAGTATTTTATATAAATATAAATGGTATCTTTGTACAGAGTGTTTTTAGAGGTTTGGTTTTTAAACAGGCAATATTGTTTCTATTCACTGTCAATTTGACAGTTGATTTGTAGTCAGTACGTTTTGCCATTTCATTATGCTTTGTGAGTAGGTGGTATTATTGGCCCGTTATTTTTTAAAACGATTCCGGTCATAATGCTCCCGTAAAATCCGTAACTAGAGAACGCTACAGAAACATGATTGTTGACTTCTTCGTACCTCAGTTGAATGGCATGGATGAGAAAAAGCTTTACCTTGCATTCCGAGTGTCGTCAAAATCACTTTTAGCGATATTATCACTTTCACCATTCCAATTCAATATCGCGCTTTTGAGAGGTGTGATCTGTCAGCCATTCGGAATGGGTTGAAATCACGCTCACGTTGCTCACGGCATGGAATACACGCACACACAGACAGATGCTAGCTTACGCATCACGCGCACATCAACAAACTGTCATTTTTGACGAACTGCTCACGGTGATTTCAGTTTGTAGCGTGGTCGTTGAAATAGCAAAATAGCGTCTTTTTGACATAATCCATGACGTCACATGGGTCTACGTTGTCGCGCTTTCGTTGATTTGGAATGGCGATCACAACGCTAAAAGTGATATTGACGCCACTCGGAAATCAAGGTTAGTTTCTCAAAGATGGCGCAAAAAAGCTACACATCGGGCGGCATCATCAGTTTTATGCGGGAAAAAATTGGTGAACGCTTTCGCGTAATGGACCTGTGAACTGACCTCCACTATCATGTGTTCACACTCCTTGAGATAACTTTCTTTAAGGGTATGTCAAGTAACTCGTCTATGCTGATATACCAGAAATGTTTGACCATTTGGAGGTCTAAATTCGCCGTGCCAAAAAGACATAAATAATTGATTTGAATATATCAATTATATAATAATATATTGTAGGATAACTTGATGTTGCATATGCTAATTATATATGACTATATGTGTATACTTAAAAATAATCGATACATGAGCATTTTTTGACATCATCATCATCATCTCGGCCGTAGGACGTCCACTGCTGAACATAAGCATCTCCCATAATTTTCCAAAAGGACCGGTTGGAAGCGACCTGCATCCAACGTCGTCCTGCGACCTTTATTAGGTCGTCTGTCCAACTTGTCGGTGGACGACCTACGCTGCGCTTGCCGGTCCGTGGTCTCCATTCTAGAACCTTCCGGCCCCATCGGCCATCTGTTCTGCGTGCTATGTGGCCTGTCCACTGCCACTTTAACTGGCTAATCTCCTAAGCTATGAAATGATTTATTAATATTGTTTACAAACTTAAATAACTTTACACTTTTACATAATATGCATAGCTAAGAGACCCGGAATGCCCGAAGTCATTCGTTCGTTCTTCAATAGAATAGACAATAGACAATTTATTGGTAAATAAAATATTTACAAGTCGGTTTCATAAAGTTACAAAGATCTCGTAGAGAAACCCCGAGCTTAGCCATCTCTAGAGCTCGTTGCGCGACTTTAAGTTGAGTTGATTGACTTTGAATATTTTTTTGACAGTATATGTGTTAACTAAACTATTAATTAACCGGCAAAATAAAGACTTTACTTTTGCCGGTTGATTAATAGTTTAATAATATGTACCAAACTCACAAACATTTCTGTACCATAATATGAGTTATTTGTTTACCATATCCGGATCGTTCCACTGGCCCGGCTTGTGAAACGCCGCTATATTCGGATATTCCTCTTCGTAATGTTCGATAATACTCCTCACTGCTCTCCAATCGAAAACCACGTCGTGATAATTACGCCACAGATTGCAGTGCTGCGCTATCGGACCATAATTAGGCTAAAAATAAGAATGACATTGTACAGTACACACATAAAAAGTTTGCTATCACTTTGAAAATAGAAATACTTTTTGGTACGGTAGATTATATTATGATTTATTCGTCTTTTTAGTTGCTATTTATGTAATTGTCAAACCATTCTGAGTCAACCATGGGCACTAACTTGTACTGGTTGATGATAATGCGTCCGACCATCGAGCTCAACGAGTCAATGCTGCTCTCCGAGAATACGACATCACAAGGTTAGACTGGCCTGCCGGCTCGCCTGGCTTAAACCCAATAGAGCATGCATGAATTGCTCTTAAGCAAGCTGTATGCAACCGTCAGCTACGTCCCCAGACAGTGCCAGAGCTCAGGGAAGCCGCTATTCAAGAATGGGACAGGTTACACCAAGAAATGCTGGATAACTTTGATTCTCAGTATGCCCAGGAGGATTAGTGCATGTGTTCGAGCCAGGGGAAGAGTTATATTATATTGAATATAAACCATTTTTAAATTGTTGATTAATTTCTATTTAATAAATTATATCAGCTTATACTAGTGATCACAAACTTTTTTGGATGTGTGTATGGGCCATTTAAACTCCCGCCATAAAACCAAACAACTTTAACCACACACATGGCACTTCTTGGAATCGTAGTATGTTTTCTCTTAAATGGCTATACATATATGGCTATACATATATGCTTTATAATGTGGAGAAACTCTGTAGACTCAATCAAAGCCTTCAAGCAAGGTGTTTACGAATTATAAATAAAGCTTGGTTTTGGATAGTTGCCAGCCGTTATTTAAGACATGTAATGTCCTACCACTTCCTTGTATGTACATTAAAGACACATGCGTTTTCGTTAGAGCTCATCCTAATTTCACAAAACGTAACGAGATTAACATTAGACAAAAAAGAGTTAAATTCCAAAATCTACTTTACCAACCCACTTGCCATAGAGACATTTAGAAGAAAAATGAATATAACATGTGCATGAGTAATTCACCAGACCATATAAAATTGCTGCATGGTAATAAATTTAAATTAAACCTACATAAGTGGCTATTGGACAATTGTTTTTAGAGTGTAAATGAATATCTTAATTTTAAATAATATTAAGTATAGAATTTAATAATGTACGATTAGAAATTTGTTGAATGTTAATTTAATATCTTTATATTTGAATGTGTTAATGTATATTTTAATTATAATAATATTTGCACGCCTGGCTGCAGGCTGAATACTTTGACATAATTATTAGTTAAAGACCTTATATAATATTGTATTCTAGCAAATAAATAAATTTGTATTATATGATTATTAACGGGATATTTACCGTGGTAAGGTTGTGGAATGAGCTCCCGATATTTCGGCGCAGTTACATGCACCATGTTCACGGGAGCTCATTCCACAACCTTACCACGGTATATATCCCGTTAATAATCATATAACTTTAAATTTGTATTGTATTGTAAATTCAATTCTGTTATCGGTCAAATTAAATCGCGTTTATTTTCATTTTCATTCCTCGACGTGACGTAAACAATGACATCCACATAGGTCAACGTTGTCGCGCTTTCGTTGATCGTGAATGACGATCACAGCGCCAAAATCAATTTTGATTTCAATCGGAAAGCTGGAACTTTTACGCTTTCAACTTCCATACTCATAATAGCAATGGAAGACCTAAGCTTGTCATTTCATTCAGTAACTAGCTGTCCTGCCAGTGGCTTCGCTCGCATGGTCTTGGTATAGTGGTGGAAGCGCCGTTTTGGAATCTCGAGTCCTGATGATTTGGCGCCCGGGGGCTTGGATTTTCTGACAATTCTAAATAGCAGTCCGGCGTATGGAACAGTGTCCCGTAGATGGCAATAGGCTCCGTATTACATAAAACCTAAAATATACCCCGGCGAAACGCGGGTATTTATCCCGTCCAGTGTCTACTTTTTTGGTGTCTTTCCGAACTACGCATAAAAATTCAGATAAAAAATACTACACTAGAATAGTTTGACCAACTAAAAGCAAGTTAATACCGGTGAAGTGCACTATAGGTGTACGTGCGACACGCGACGGGTTAATTCACCGTTGCTTACCCCTTCGAGGATATATAGGTGTGACGATTTGTTATGTTGTGTTTAATTATAACATGTATTGCATTATTTTCGTTAACGTTCAAGTTTTGAGTGAAAAGGACCAGATATATATATTTATTATAATAATTTCTAAACATAACTGCTTCACTACATCACCATATAATATGGGCATATTTGCAAAAATGTAAAAAAGACGCGTTACATTCTTAATTATTACCGTTTTTAGCCGTACCATATAAGTTCATGCGCGCAGTCAATCGAGAACCCAGTTTTGTATGAGACCGTGTAGTATAGAGAGATAAAGATGCCATCTTGTATTTATGAGATGGATCAAGATAAAAAGTGTATAGTTGAATGCTTCGAGCTCTATTCTATCCACATATACCAAATTTCATCGAAATCTGTGCTTTTATAAGGTAGTTTTTAAGTTATGCGTGAGCATACAAACAGGACAGACATTTTTTTTCAAAAACGTCATAATCTTGTTCAGTAGGTTATTTTACTTCTTCTGCCCCACATATTTTTTTACCACTGTTTTCTAAGTATAGACTTTTTGGCCTCTATTCCTTTAAGTATAGATAGAAGATAAAAAAATATAGGCACTGTTATTAAAACCTAGAGCCTGCTTATATGTATTTTCTTATGTCCTCCCGTTTCCCACGAAACCACAACCATGCATGCTGGGTCCGTGGTTTAGACCTTCCATCCAAACAACATGTTTTCCCCACTACATAATTTTTTTTTGTTGACTGAGTCACACATTGACTATGTCGGTCACATAAACCATTACATTCATCAAGATATCAATTGATTCAAATATTCATAACAAATAAAAGCAAAACAGAAACCAAATGTTGAATATACATAATTGAAAATAGTCAATACAGGGTTATTGGTAATTAGACCGGATCCTTTTAAGGGGTGGTAGGGAATGCCATTTGCAACAATATGACTGTACATTGTGATATCCGGAAATGAATCATTTCTGTGATATTCTTTTTTTTATTTTTTTTTGGAAAATCCAGTTTTACTACTTTAAAATTCAATAAAAAAAAAAGTAATCAACCGATTTCAATTCTGTTCGCAGTTTTAGAGAAACCTTGTTACAGCTCTTAATAATAAACAATAATATCGTACTAATGTAGATCCATCCAAAATCTAGGGGCTTTTTCATAATTTTTATTTGATAATTTTTGTAAGATGCTTTACAAAAACCTTTATTTTCTCTACAAAAACGATAGTAAATTAAGTCTGCATTTTATTTAAAAAACATCTACAAGTCTTTAGCTATCCAACGAGGTAAAAAAATTAGCACTTTATTGCACAATTGCAGAAATAATGCGATAACAAAGACTCAGGTAGAGACATTCCGAGAAAGGGTTTTAGACAACGGTATCCATGTTGAATGCGCCGTCTCCCTCTCGCTTATGTTTGTTGAACGAGCAATGAGAACCCAGTTTGCTCAAGCGCATCGTACTGTTCAGACGCTCTTTGGCAACCCTTTATTACGATTAAATTTCGACCTTGATAACGTTATTGGACTTGTGTAACTTCTTTTTCTGTGATTCGGCTAGTGAACTGGACTTTTTGATTGATTGCTTACCCGACGACTTGGCTTGTACTAAAGGATCTGATCATGACTGCGGAATCCCACGACCATCTACCTCGGCTTCGAGAGTTCACAAACGAAGAGTATGCGGACATACTGTTTTGCTATGGTTTTGCCAACGGCGTCGCTACACATGCTCGAACGGAGTATCAGTCTCGATTTCCACAGCGCCGTTTACCCCATGTAAGTGTATTTGACGGAGTGTACCGGCGACTACGAGAAACTGGTCAAGTTCAAAGACGACAAAGTGATGCTGGACGATCTCGTATTTATCATTCGGATGAAGAGGAACAGATAATTCGCATGTTTGAGCAAGATCCTACGACTTCAACAAACATCATTGCACGACGTCTTGGCATGTCGCAATGGAAAGTATGGAACACAGTGCACCGCTCAAGACTCTACCCGTATCATTTGACTCCGGTACAAGTTATCCAAGACGGAGATCCTGCACGTAGAGTCGAATTTTGCAGATTCATGTTGAACACCGATATGGAAGATGCCAATTTTTTATTAAAAATCTTATGGACCGACGAATCCAAATTTGATCAGGATGGAATATCAAATTATCATAATATTCATTATTGGGCCCCGAAAGATGACGGTAACCCAAACAAGAAAAGATTACAAGGATCACAAAGAAGGTTTTCCGTTAATGTGTGGATGGGCATTATTAAGAATTAATTGATCGGCCCTTTCTTTCTGCCCAACAACCTCAATGGTGAAGCGTATGAATTTTTTTTGAGAAATGAACTTTATGAGCTACTCAGTGAAGTACCCCTTGAAACCCGCAGAAACATGATTTACCAACATGATGGTTGCCCCGCACATTTTAGTTTGAGCGTCCGTGAGTGGCTCAATCGTCAGTATCCCAATAAGTGGATTGGCAGAGGAGGACCCATTCCGTGGCCGGCCAGAAGTCCCGACTTGACTCCCGTCGACTATTACGTATGGGGTCACATGAAAAGCTTGGTGTACGACGATACTCTTGGACCTGTGGCAACCATCGAAGAACTGAAACAGCGCATAATAAATGCAGCAGAAAAAATGAAAATTAATTTAAATACAAGTGTTGTTAAAAGCAATTTACGCAGACGTATGCGTCTCTGCATTCAAAATTCTGGCTCACATTTTGAGAACGAACTGTAAAAATAATAAATACAGACTAATTACATCTACTCTTTTATTTCTTTAAAAGAAATTAAGTTACATTAAGAAAGTATTTCTTCCATAGCTACTTCTCATGGACTATTCTCATTCCTTTCTCGGCCTTTTGTAATCGCATTATTTCTGCAACTGTGTAATAAAGTGCTAATTTTTTTACCTCGTTGGATAGCTAAAGACTTGTAGATGTTTTTTAAATAAAATGCAGACTTAATTTACTATCGTTTTTGTAGAGAAAATAAAGGTTTTTGTAAAGCATCTTACAAAAATTATCAAATAAAAATTATGAAAAAGCCTCTAGTTTTTGGATGGATCTACATTAGTACTATTATTATATATATTATTGTTTATTATTAAGAACTGTAACAAGGTTTCTCTAAAACTGCGAACAGAATTGAAATCGGTTGATTACTTTTTTTTTTATTGAATTTTAAAATAGTAAAACTGGATTTTCCAAAAAAAAATAAAAAAAAAGAATATCACAGAAATGATTCATTTCCGGATATCACAATGTACAGTCATATTGTTGCAAATGGCATTCCCTACCACCCCTTAAAAGGATCCGGTCTAATTACCAATAACCCTGTATATTGTATTGAACTGACCTTTTTGTTGTGAATGAATTCAATGTAGTACGGCCAACTGCAAGAGTAGACCATCGGTCTCCCAGTCTTGTTTAGCTCTCTACCTAATTCTATATACGCTGGAAAAACATATATAAGAATATTAAGTTCTAGCAACTGCAAAATGTATATTGAAATGAAATGAAAATGAAATGAAATGAAAATATATTTATTTGTAACAACAACATTGCTAAATATAAAACAAAGTAATAGACAAAAGTAATCAAGAACAATAACAATGTCAAATGTTACAAATTATTGTGTATGTGAATTTGTGTGTAGGATGCATTCTCCAGTGCCACTTATCCATTCTTTTTTATTTATAGCCTTATCCACTGTTCTTTATCCATTTTCTTTATCGTTCTTCACCACTTATCCATTCTTCTTTATTATATACATACTGATGATATATTTACGAAATTAAGTAAATAAAATATTAACTATTATAATAAATTGTTAGTCGACATTTCCTAAGCCTTCTCTTCCCCTATCAGCTTGCCTTCTGGCATAGGCCTCTTCCCAGGACTTTCACTCTTTGCTATCTTGTGTTAACTGTCTTTTTATATAATGTCTTCCTATCTTATCTGTTGTCTTCTTTTGTTTCTTTATCCCTCTCTTGGGTACCACTCTGATATCCTGATGATTCCTGTTCCTGTTTCCCTCATTATCTCTAAACATGTCCTGCCCATCGACACTTTTGTTCTTTTATTATTTTTGTAAACACTTTTTGCCTTTTTTCTATGTTGAATTTACCAATCTTATTTTATGATTAGAATATGCATTATGTTTAGTTCCACTTAACTCCATAATATTTGAGAATGTTACATGGAATTTGATAAAATTTTTATGTAAATAGATACAATGGGTCTATTTATTCCATACCACATATGCGAAGCCGCATTCAGAAGTAAATTTGTAATGAGTTAACATGGAATGGCTGCAACCAATGTAGCTAAAAGCGCCCTAAATAAATTCTGATTAAAAAAAAAAGTTAACATAAGTTACCTGTGTTGAGATAGTCTTCTTCAACAAAACACCCGTCCACCTTTAAGTAGTCAACCCCCCAACTTGCAAAGGTTTCAGCATCGATTTGGAAGTGTTTCCATGAGCCCGGGTAGTGCATGCATGTCACATGCGCTATATTTGTGTACATTCCAAACTTTAGGCCTCTGTTATGGAGCTGTGAACAAATTGTTGTTGTTAGTCTTAAACAAATAAGAAATACAACCATTAAAAATGATTTATGAATGAAACTGACATATATGTACTTCTCTGGGATGCAAAGGGTTGATCAACTATAATAAGGGCCACTTGCACACACTTGCTTTAATCTCGGATTAATGAAATTTAAACTAGACCTATGCGTAAGTCTAGTAAAAAAAATCCTGCCTACCTACGTATAATATATAGTCTAACGTATCGCTTTGTACAATAAAATTATCAAAAAGAAAGTAACATCATACTATTATGGGTTTTGTTTGCCCATTTCTTTAATTTTTTAATTTCTTTAAATCTTTAACTTCTTGAACTCGTTATTTTCTCTAATTTCTTTAATTCTTTTTTTTAACCCATTGACTTGCGGTTCGCCATATTTGGCCAATAATACAATAGATTTCGCAGAAATCAACCTACTTTTCTAGGAACTGCAACATGTGTGGTTAATGCGTTTTAAATTTGTTTAATTTCAATAACAAACAATGATTAGTAAAGATGTGAAATAAAGTTAGGTGGTAGGTACGTAGGCCACAGCAGGCAGTAGAAAGTTCTACTTTGCTGTCAATTTATCACAATAAATCCTGGACACATGAATATTGCATTGGTTCTGTTAGTTAGCACAATGATTCAAATCAACAACAATATTTTTAATATGGTTTGCTTCCCTAAATCTCAGTTTTATTGAATTGGGATATTGTCCTAAACTCTTCAGTTGAAGTTTTGACATTAGTTTAATCGAGATTAATAGTCACCGCATGCCATGCAAGACATATTTAAAGTTGTTATATTTCAATGATGAAGAATCATGAAAGCCTAAAATATTATAATGTGTTATGTATGGTAATGATTGTAATTTGTGATTCTCAAAAACATATTGAAATATAAGTACTTTCACAATTATAATTAACAAAATGAATCAGTTGACAATAAGAATGTGGAATGAAATTAGTTATATACCTACATCCTATAATTTTTTGTTAACACAATTTTGTTTATTAGTATTCAAACCCAGGAACTCAGCCCAGTAGTCATGATCCACTGCACTTAAAAACAATAGCCAAAAAATCCATTAACAATCATTTTAAAATTGGTAAATCTATTTATGTAGTAATAAGTAAGGTAACATAAAGTAAGTGATAACTTTAATATATTTTGTATGGAAGCTGTTCACAAGAAATCACACCTACTTTTTTTTATAGTCCAGGATTACAAAATGAGTATTATTTAATTGTTGCTGCTATTTTCAATACCGCAGGTACATTTATTTCAGCAATAACTAAAATACCAATATATAACACTTTTTTGAGTTAATACTCATAACAAAAGTATAAGTAGGTAGTACCTCCACAAAAATAGACTTATATTTAACAAAGGTATTTACCGAAGGCCGCACAGATAACGCCAAAGCATAAATCTAGAAAAAATCTGGTGCTGGTACAAATTGAGAGGTTAAGTGAAATTTTGATCAATAAAAACAATACAAACATATTCAGCAATGTAATCCATCCCTTTCGGAAATCTCCTTCCATCGGGAACAAGGCGGCCATTTTCATCTCTGGTCTTTTCTGACCAGCAGTCATCTATGATGATGTACTCATACCCAACTTCTTGATAGCCTTCCATGAAGAATGTGTCTGCTACGGATAGTATGAGGTCCTCACTGTAATGTAAAACAAGTGGCATGTACAGGATCTTCCGACTTCTGGGTTCAGTACAAAATATAACTTTAAATGGATACACTGTTTTAGACTTTTTCCTTTAACTAACTTATAATTAGTACTCACAGGATTTACCTACACCGCAATTACCTTCCAAACTCTTCCTAATCGTGGTGTACATCCCATGACTACTAATTATAATTTAAATTGATACTCTTTCTTATTCTAATTTGTTTTGGCGGTGATGAGGCCTGCACTGACGCCCCACTTGGGGTGTTTTGGCATTCCCCCCTGCCATTACCTACATGCCATGGCAGTACAGTGCTTTGGAGAACTTAACAGCTATGTGGTGATAAGTACCTACCTACTGTCCAACATTGTATGAGACTGTAAATGAGGAAGGAAGGAAAACACTTTTTGGTGATGAACAATAGCTCGTCTCACAACCTGCAGCGCAGTGCAAGTATAGATCTATCTAGGAAGAATTGTTTTTTATTTCTTGTAGCTTGTCTCTAGCATGAATCTAGATAGCTATATTAGACCATCTTTGTCAACCATTACTGTACAATTTTATCCAATCTAACCTAGTAGGTATCTAGGTATATGTTCAATTCAATAGCTTGAGTACAAAATGAGTTGAAACTTACTCTAAACACTTGTCAGGATGTTTTTCACAGTCGTCTGCACACATATAATAGCCCCACGACATCCAACCCATTGGCGGTGTCCGTGCCAACCCATTCTCCAGAACCAGCACTTTTTTCACAATAAATAATAGAAAAACAAACACAATGCTATAGTAGTTTATCATATCCACAAAAATAAAATAAAATTCTTACGCCAACACTAACAAACACCTGCAGAAACAAAGATCAACGGATCAAGAAAACACTGAATCTTTCTTTAATCAAGCCCATAGAATAATAAATACCTACTCTCTAATAATTATTTTACTTTTTATGGCAGACTTCAGGAAGCGATAAGTGTAGTTTTTTAATAATCAAGTCGACTTGACATTTTTATCATAGATTTCTATTGATGTAGGTAGGTAAGGTACATACAAAATACAAACTCAAGTTTTATTTAAATTCAAATCAAATCAAAACACACAATCCAACAACATGCAACAAACACACAACCACAGACTAAGATAGTATTTTTTTTTTTTTTTTTTATTAGACAAGATAGTAGTATTCACACAACCTAAACCTAAAGCTAGGTAGTTATCGTACGGCCGTAAAATTATCGTATATTGATCAAATTTACACAATATAATCGTATCCACTAGGACAGTGTCTAGAATACATTAAAAAGTCATATGAAACGTAACAATAAATAGTTGCAAATGCTATAAAGTTTAAATAGTGTAACTTCTGTTTTTTTAATAAAAATAACATTTTTTAATTTATTAGATGCAAAAAAATCATTTACATATATAGTTTGGCAAAAATATATATGCGCGATATTGTAGGTACCGTAGGAATCGCTTTTGTATGCCTTCAATGCGGCTAATATAAATGTTATAATAGGGTTTCAAACTTGGGAAGCATATTCCAAATGGCTTTGTACATAAGCACAGTACACAATTTTAAAGGTTGAAAACTTCTGAAGAAATACTTAAAATAAATCGTAATGCCTTTGAAGCTTTTTAGTAATAGTGTCTACATGTGTATTAAATAATAGTTTTGAGTAAAAAGTGACTCCTAAGTCTTTAATAGTAGTAACTCTGGTTAAGGAGGAGTTTTTCAAATAGTATTCATTGATGATAGGGCACGGTTTCCATGGTGTAAAAGAGCAAATGTAACATTTAGATACATTTAATTCCAATTTATTTAGAGAGCTATAATCTTGAAAATGGTATTCAAATCTGCTTGAACACGTGAGACATCTTCAGAAGTATCGATGGCTCAAATAATGTTCATATCGTCGGCATAAAGAAGAATTTTGGAAAAACGAAAGCAATAAGGTTATGTCAGATATAAATATTGTAAAAATGAGAGGTCCTAGTACGAGTTTTTATTTATTTATTCAGTATCAACATGATAGATATTAAAACAATTATAAAAAATACAATTCACAACAGACTCTTACTAAATGCTAACACAATTATAGGTACCGACCACAGAGGACTTTTTGGTACCGACTACACGCAGTAATATATGCCGTGGTCCGTTTTGCGATAATTTTGCTCACAGTGCTATCGTCTACCAAAGCTGGTCCGAGACAAATATCGCGATTTTGACAGCTCGTGGCACTGTAAGCGTGTTGTTAATTCGGACCAAAGTTGTAGCAATAACGAATTATTTGCGCGCGAAAAACAAATTCATAAAAATATCGTGCATAGTGTGAAGGTTAACTATGTAGTGTGTGGATTAAAAAAAAATTAAAGGAATAGATGGACCGACTTTTACAACTTTTACATCAAAAAGAAGGGACACCAGTAAATACATTGTAGAAATAAACAAACACTTGTCACTTTTGACAGAACGCTCACGACGATTATGGTGTAGAGCATGGTTCATGTAATCGTCAATATGGCGGCAGTTAAGATGTCATCGATGACGTAGCGTGGGCCATCGTAATCACGCTCACGGTGAAAGGGACCGACTTTTATCGCGCTAATATCGATTATGGCCAATTAGGACCGCAGTGATAAACGAGCGGTTCACAAAATTAAAGTAGATATGTACAATTACGAATGAAAATATATCACTTTTTTTTACCATAACCATAATAATGACCATTGAAGAATTTGCCAACACTCCAGTCCTGTTGAATAATTATAGTCTGTTTTATCTATGCACATAGATAAATCTGATTATATCCAAGATGTCTATGCACTCCGGGCCACCACATTGAACGGCGGACGATATCGATTGCTGATTGGCAGTATTTCCAACCGATAAAAGGCTATTGGATATCGACGTATTATCAAATGTTGCATCATAATGGAAATAATCGTACAATCTGCGTACGATATAGTAGTGAACCATTGTACATCGTACGTAGTGATGGAATTATCGCATATGTACGATAATTTTCGTACGGTTCCGAACACAAGATATGTCATAGTGTTCAATCAAACGCACCGCAGCACAGATTAGGAAGTATAATGTACTTATAAATACACCAAAGAGAATATACGCACAGCCACAGGCAGAGGCACAAAATAAAGTAAACAAAACAAAACTATTACTAGCTAGATACTATACAACTACGACGATATACTATACCAAAGGAACGCTAAACCGAGCATAATACCTAAAACGCATGATTATGCTGTCAAATAACGATCACAAACAACCATGCTCCGGACGTGGGTCAAAAATGCAAATTTTTTAGCTCTCCGAACGCTGAACAAAAAGAGACATGAACGACATTTTTACCCACAGATTCCCAATTCGAACGCCCCTTGTGAGCGTTCTGAGCGTTATTTTCAAGAGATTTTTAACAACTTAAGATCGTAGGGTGACGGGCGAAGAGCAGCTCGTCACTTGTGATGAAGTGCACCTGTTATAAGCAGCTGAGAGGTTAACGCTTAACACCAGGTGGGTCACGTGCTTGTTCCCTTTCCTGACATAAAAAACTGACAAAGAGATTCACATTCGTACTACCAACCTATTTCTGTAGAGTTTGTATCAACGTCTCCAGCGACATTACAGGGCTAAATACAATCATCAGTGATTACGTACCTCGCACAATGAAAAAGTTAAAGAGAATAGGTAGGTATAATTTCTACGCACTATGCTACTACTACCAATCAAAAAAGCAAAAAAAAAAAGAACTCTGAAACTACCTTAAGCAATATAACCATAGTTAGAGGCGCCGAAGTAGAAACGGAAGTTTAGACGAGAGTTTACTTTTATTAGCTATCTAACTACCCATTCAGAACTCGATTGAAATTCATGAGCCACTTACGGACCAATAAAATAGTAAATAGAGAACTTTAAATGGAAAGGGCTCACTTCCTTCAGTTTGCCACGCGGTAACGGCTCTACACGCTCGTCTTGGTGTGTCACGTCGCGTCACGTCACGCTCGTCGAGTAAACGAGAGCATACCGTGTCCAAGTTCGTTGTGTCATTAGAACTCCGCCGGACACCGTATGGAGCGCTCGTATGGCAAGAGATAATGGCTGATGATATAATTATCATTGTCAACACACTGCATGCACGTCTTCACGCGAACGCAGTTGGCGGGTAACAAGAGATGTGTCATAAATTAACAAGCTGCTAAATTAGCAGTGTTATATTTTTTAGTGTTAAATAATATCTGATATAGTTGCTAAATATAGCAGTGCCAACACACAAACATTAATTAATACACACTGTATACACATAGAACAAACGAAGGCGCGTGGCGGCGACCGACTTAGCAACTATAAATTTAAACTGAATACAATGGAAGTCGCTAATAATTTTTTCAAATTGCACTTGTGTGAATTTTAGTGTTAACTCATCAGTCAGACAGATTGTTATTTTGTCGAGTTGATATAATTAACTGCTGATTTCGGAAACTAGTGTTAAGTGAAAATTCGAATCGTTTGTTGTTCGGTACTTTCAAATTACAAAAAAACATTACTAAAATGGATATTACATCTCAAAAAAATTAAAATTTGGAACTTTTTTCACAAATAGTGATACCGTAAAATAAATAAAATGAAAAGTATGAAGAAAATGAGAATTTATTGTTTTATATAACAAATTTAATAATCTGTCTTTAAATTTAACAGTTCCTTAAAATAACAAGTAATAATAAATGTTAATTATTATTAGCATTAGCATTTAGCAGTGTTATTATTTTTTAACGTTAAAGCCCATCCTTGCGGGCAACTAAACGAACGAGCGCGTACATGGGCGCTCTAGATATCCTCGCAACGTGAGGTAAACCGAGCTCTTTGACTCACGTGCAAAAACCGACTCGCTTCAGAAAACAAACGAGCGCCGCACACGACGAACGAACCATCTACACGCTGGTACTCGGCCTGTGTAGGGGTGTCTCGAGGAGCGTGTAGACGCGCCATAACAGTTGTAAAGAGAAGCGAGAGAGTACTATCATCGCTAACTTATTTTTTTGCTCTGTCATTCCCAATACCTAGTTTACTTTTTTCCTTTATTAGTGGACTCATACGTTTGTCTTCTACATTTGCTAAACTAAATCAAAAATAAACTCACTTTATGTAGCATAGTATTGACCATCTCGATTTGATAACATTTGAACATCTTTGAATAATTATAATTCTGCTACATTTACTAGTAAAAGTGATCCCTGGACGTTTTAACCGCGTATTGCTCCTGCACCACTTCACAACGAACGCTGGCATGATGATTCACAACTGTTAGTTCACAATGATAAAAATGATAATGAACGCGAAGATTTGAAGTGTGTTCGCCTGCAAGAAAAATGTCCGACTGATGACGTATACCTAACATAACACGACTGTTAAGCCCCGCCTTCTTGGGCACAACTTTTGTTGGGTCATTTTTTCCTGACTTATTATTTTTTCGTAGCTTATAGGTACCCATACCTTAAATCCCCTTGGTTTTCCTATTTTACCAATACGTGAAAAAGGACATGATCTAACATAATTTTAGTATACAAACACGAACACCATTTTTCTATTACCTATCGAGAGTTCAAAAAGTTTTCAAAAGGATGTGCTGACCAACCCAACCGAAAAAATCAATTCTAAATAGTAGTAAAAACCTGGTAGTGGGCACCTATTCGTGGTCATACAATAAAAATATAAAGTTACGCGACGGACGACTTAAGAACTACCTAAGTAATTACCTACATCCTTTATGGATGCAGTTAAAAATGTACAACAAAAAAATGTCTGTCTGTATATACACGCATAACTTAAAAACTGCCACACAGATTGCGATGAATTTTGGTATATGTATAGAATAGAGCCGGATTCCTAAATATAAACTTTTTATCTTGATCCCTCACATAAATCCAAGATGGCATCTTTATCTCTCTATACTACACGGTCTCATACAAAACTGGGTTCTCGATTGACTGCGCGCATGAACTTCTAGGGTACGGCTTTAAACTAATAATAAAGAATGTAATAATTTTTTTTTAATGTCTGCAAATATACCCATTATATTGACTTTGACTGCATATTAGGTGTGCATTTGCTCAGGTAAATTATTTTATGGAAGAAATATAATAAATACAAGATGGTATCTTTATCTCTCTGTGCTACACGATCTCATATAAATTGGTGGATCGGACACATTTGTGACATAAATATGTTTGTTTGTCCTCAGAAGTGTGGCGCGTATGGTGGAGCATGGGCGATGGCGTGGCATAGTGTCATGATGCGTGCGGGGCGGCTCGCGCTCGTCGCGCCGCTCGCCGTGCTAGTCAGCGCGCTGCTCGCCACTGCCGAACTGCAACTGCAACTGCCGACCCTTGACCCTGCGCAGTTTGAGGCAGCTTTCCAAGGTAATTTACTTATAAACATACTAGCTATAGTCAGACTGCAACCACTGTACCACGCCTTAGGCGTGACAGATGTGATGCGGAGAGGAAAAGCCTATCGTGTAATCCGTGGCAGCACGTTGCAGAGAATACGCGTGCGAACCCCCGCACCTCACCGCGCACATACCTAAGGCGCGGTACAGCGGTCGCGGTCAGACAATAACGCCGTCCGCGACTGTAATCGCGTGGCTCGCGGTTTTTTTTTGGACGGATCCTAAAGTAATTTATTAAACTAAATGTAGCTGAAGTTACTCCTTGTAGTAACTTCTATCTGTCAGTAGGAGTTCCGTCAAAATCAATTTCACAATTTTACAGATTATCCGGAACAAAAGGACATGCAAATTTTTTTTTTGTTTCTGTTTTAATACTAAGTACACAAAGTATACTTCCCGATTATTCATTTAGCAAAAAAAGTACTTTGATATTACAAACAGAATATGAACTTTTTGATCGCGCGAGTATAGGTTTCGAAGAACTCCAAATCTACTGTAGGTCTACCGTGAGTTTACAACATTGATGACGAAGCTCGATATCGACTGCTGCAAAAAATGTATGATAAAAGAACAGTGCCACCTCGCGGTCAATTGTAGAACTAAAATTGACAGAGAGTACGCCAATCACAAGCGAGGTAGGCGAGATCGAGTATCGTATCGACTATAGATGACATTTATATTGCCAACTCATGGTAGAGCTACTGGCAGAGAAACATGTCGGTGTATTTATGTACTTAGTTGTGTTTGTTAGATAATAACTTGTTTCCACTAACTAAATTGCAATCGAACCTTAGCTGAACGGTCACTTTTATACGTTTTCTTATTCTGCTATAGAAACAGTCCAACTGCAGTTAGGTTAGTATTGATGCCAGAGATCAATCCAAACTTTATATTTTTAACCCCCGACCGAAAAAACGACTGGAACGGATGAACCTTTGATTTTTTTTGCTTCAAGGGTGAATTAGCCGGGAGTGTTCTTAGCTACGTTTGATGGAAATCGGTTTTCATTCGGGTGTAAATCGGAAAATGTCGACCTTAGGGAAGAAATGACGAGACTTAAAATTCTAGGCAATTTCATTTTAAACTTTTGTAAAACCATTTTGTGTGAAATTGGAAAGAAACGAATTATTCAATGAATTAAAGCTTAAAAATCAAGATGGCGGTTAACGCAACGGATCGATTACCACGCGAAACAAAATTTAGACTGCCAGTGACCTTACCCAACGAATTCCGAAGGAAAATTGCTATATACCTACTCGTAAGTATATAAAATCCTAATTCGACTGAGTGTACTACCAACATCAACACTTGCTTTTTGTATGTGTTTGCCATACCTACTTAAATAAAACTTTTTCTATTCTATACAATATTAACATTAAAAGCGTCCCTAATCTACGATAAATAATATAATATTTTGCCAGGAGACCCGACACAAAACACAATATTACATGCTCTCTTGAAAAGATGAAGTATAAAAATAATATTTTTTCTTCTTTCTTCGGCCCATAATTATTTCTTCAACTTCTCTCTTCATCAAGAGTAGCTGCGCTATCGAGTAGGAAGGTAGTGTAGGTACAAATACTTAGATACATAGAACTACGATATTCCAATATACCTACCGTCCTAATGAATGTAGGTACATATACGTTATTAAAACATTATTAACCTCTATTGCCATAAAAACTTCCGTGAGAACTCATAGTTAAATGGTAAAACCGGCAAACACGTCTATCATATAGTCGTTATACTCCGACCGGTGTTCGGGCAGTACTGATGCCCATCCTCATGGAGAGCTTGCTCTAGCAGCGAGGGCCGGTAGTCCCGCACTCGGTGTTTGCCGGTTTTACCATTTAATTATTAACCTCCTTTCCAACTCTTCTGCGGAATGGTTTGTGTTAGACGCCATACGGTAGTGTATATGTTTTCGGTAGGTAGGTACCTACTACCTACCTACCGAAAACATATGGACTTTTTGTAAAATATCGTTTAATATACGATATATACACACGTTCAGCGATAATAGTCGGAGATCTCTCGCTGCCGAACGTGGTAAAGTCCATGCTCAGCAGCGAGAGATCGTGGCAGGTGGTGGCCACCTTCTGTGAAGCGTTGAAAGCGCAGAAGGAGGCCGCGGAGCGGGTCAGGGAGATTTATGTACGAGCTAAACTGCTCCGGCGCAGACAATCGTAGACACGGAGGAGGCAGCTCGCACATCTACTCCCCTAGTGGGTTCACTGGCCAAGAGTAGAGGGACTCTTCCCCCCTTAACCCCTTAACAGGCCCGGTTACAACCAATCCGGGCATACCGCTGGGGCGAGATGGCGAATGCTAGCGCGACCCCATCTTGGCATAGGACATCTTACTCTATTAGTAGGTCTGAACCCCACACATCCACTTCCACCACCCCCGTGGCGGAAGGGAAGTGCACAACATTTCAACCCCTCAAAAAGAGTTGGAGTTCCCGATATTTCGGCGCAGTTACATGCACCATGTTCACGGGTAGACTGAAGATATTTTTTTTTATATAATACTACACCCCACAGACTCCAGGGTTCGTCTGTTTATGTGTAACATTAAAATTAGGCTATTGATATCATTACAAGTGCTTTAAAAACGAGCATCTGCAAACAACGACGTAATTTTTACTGAATATTTCATAAGGATAATTTCCTGATAAAATATTTTCCGTTATAAGCCTTATAAAATATTCCCGCGTTGCTGTAACGTGGAGTAATCCGTATTTAATTATGTCTGCGCCTCTCAAGATAAGTTTAAAAATAAACGAACAAGCTTTTCAACTGACTTCAATAAAAGAGAGTGCTCAAGTCTGTGTAATTTTTTTTACGATCAATCATATCTCGACTTTATAAATGTAATAAATACCACTAGTTATATTTAACCGACGTCAAAGAAGGAGGAGGTTATAATATCATTTTATCTATTTTTTTTGTTTATGTTAGCTGATTTCTTCCCCATTTGTGGACCGATTCTCAACATTATTTTTTGTTTGGTAGAGTATACTTCCGAGTTGGTCCCATTTAAATTTCTACAAATTAGGTCAAGTTGCGCAGTTTTTTAATTTACAAAAACTGAAATGTCTATCTTTATGATAGATAAATTTTCTTCCATTAATTTATCTACGACGATATCATCATTGACGGTGAATGACAATCGATCCTGTAAGTAGCATGGGTCAATCAAAATGGTAAAGAAAAAATATCTACTTTTGAACTATCATGATACCGACTTCAACAAGTTATTTCACACTTTTTGGTGTTGATGTCGGTTCCATTTTTTTAAATTATTATACAAAAGTTTTTTTTATATAAGTAGATTATTTTTGTACTTTTAAATAAATGCATTGAACACATTTTTACCAATCAACCACCCAAATTTTATGGGAAAACGTTTTACTAGAGGATATAATGTTTGCGTCTGTGTCATCTAAGTATGTATATATATATCGGTATAATTGATGGATGGTCTGTGTGCGTGACGAGGCAAGTAAACACAGCTCACATAGTTCAATGAATTTGTAGGACGCGTTTTGAGAACACGTTGTTTGTAACCTACCTTCTATAGGTTCTTAGCATCTTAACTATTTCCTGAATCATTCGATTTTGATGATTATTTTGTTTTTTTGCACAATTTACTACCTAATCATATAGCCGCTCTCAGAGACATATTACTTAAACTATCACTAATTAGAGAGGCATCCTTTGAAACCTTTTCAGATGCCGTTGCACAAACAATTTGCGAGAAAGTATTCGTATCGCAAGCGTCAACGTGTACGCTGTACATATGCGTTATCTGTGTCACAGTTGCCCTAGAATCCTAGATAAATGAAGCAGTTTGTACAGTTTCACGTGAACGATACTTTACGTTACACTTACGCAGTTATTCGTGTTAGGCCCACACGTGTATTACTGATAGTTGTAATCATTAAACGTCATCTAAGGGCAGCAGTCAGTAAACTTAAAGAGGGACAAAAAAAAAGAAGTATACTTGGATATCAAATGTCTAGAAAAAAAAATGAACTTTTAAATATATATTTGAATGATACAACACTTAAACAAAACGAGTATATTTATAAAAAATATAGAAATAAAACTAACAAGCTGATGAATAAGGCTAGAAATAATTCAATAAAAAAGTATATTTGTCAGAATCATAAGAACCCAAAAAAAATGTGGGAAATAATAAATCGCTTAACTGGTCGAATAACAAAATCTGTTGACGACTTGATTATAAAATATTTCAAAATGAAAGCGAAACTAATATCAAATAAATTTACCAATGACATTGAATCCAACGTAAGCAGGGTTATAAACAACTGTGATGATACGTTGCTTGATGAAAACTCATATAAAAATACACTGAGTGTCACTTTTAGATTTAAAAAAATTTACGAAGAATCATTAAATAAAATATTAAACAGTATTAGCGAAAAAAAGTCCAGGATACGATCAAATAAGGGCCAGAGATATTAAATATATTGCATCATATATAGCACCAGTATTGACCCACTTAATAAATAGTTGTATATACCATCGAACATATCCAGATAAGTTAAAAATTGGAATAGTACGGCCTATTCATAAAAAAGGTAAATATACTGATACCAATAATTACTATAGACCTATTACAATTTTATCTTGTATAGACTACGAATAAATCTTCGTAGTGTATAGACAAAATTATTGAAAAGTATATAGGCCAAAATATTAATGAGTTTTTATCAATAAACGGAATCATTCACACTAAACAGTTTGGATTTCAAAAAAATAAGAGCACCAATCAACTATTGTCATTGTTTACAGACGAAATAAATGGGTATTTAAATGATAGAAAACATGTTTTAACATTAATGATTGATTTTAGCAAAGCATTTGATTGTTTAAATTATAAAATATTGTATAAAAACTGCAGCAGAATAGAATACAGGGCCCAGCACTTGACTGGTTCAAAAACTATCATACAAACCGATATAACACGGTTTGCATAGCCGGAGAACATAGCGATCCAAAACCTACCCTACACGGAACAGCACAAGGCTCTATAATAGGCCCAACTGAGTACTTAATCTATGTTAATGAGATGTGCAACCTGTTTCGTCTCGGCTCTGTGTACCAATTCGCTGACGACACCTGTCTTATAACCGCGCACCGAGAGATTGATGTCGCGCAACGCATGATGCTGCATGAGTTTGATTTATTGTGTAAATGGGCGCATGACGTCGGATTAGCTATAAATATTGAAAAAACAAAGTTATTACATATCCACTCGCCTTACATAACAAGTCAATCAATGCCTTACATTATAAACCACGAACACAGCTGCATGCATGCACCACATCTATCTTGTAGCTGCAAGCCACTGTAGTAAAACAGCACACTTACCTTGGTTTGAAAATTGACGATAAATTCAACTGGGGCCCGCATATAGAACAGGTGTGTAGCAAACTTAGATCAATATTAACAAAAATGAGTGTTTTAAAACATAAGTTGCCTTATAACACGCAAAGACTTTTGTACACATCTATGGCTGACTCGATAATAAACTATGGTATCACTAGCTACGGACGCACATATAAAACTTACCTTTTATATATTTACAATTTGCAATTGAAACTGTTGAAAGCTATATATAGTACCTCTTAAAATTAAGTTTAAATACAAAGATAATTATGATAAGTTTTGGATTTTGGAAACGTACAGAAGACCATGCAATCTACGTTACTTACCTAATACTCCATTGTTCACTATAGGTACCTAAATATAACAATAATTCTGGGAGAAGGGTTCAGACATGCTTTTTACCTATACTATTAAATACCTTACCAAGAACAATAACAGAAAAAATAAAATATAAAAATCTAAAATAGTCAAAAACACATTGAAAAGATTTTTCATACTCGAAAAATACAAGTAATTTAATCTATGTGTTTTGCAGGTCTGGATTTTTTTTTTACTTTTTAGCACTTAAGTTAGTTGTAATGTACCAAGTTAAATAATAGAGATTTACATTACAATCTTTAATTATAAGATTTTGGTTAGTCTCTTCGATTTCATTTGTAAAATATTTAAGAAACAGTTTTTTTTTTAAATTTTATTTTTTAGTCCGTAAATCTCAACAACTATAATTGTTGTTGTAGAGATTATTGTCCCTAAAATATTCGACAATAATTATTACTGTCGAATATTTTAGGGTTATGTTCTATATAACATAATAAAATAATTCGTACCTATATGCAACACTCCAACTTTGTAAGTAACCAATTATCATCTATTTTATCATTCTATCTAAATAAATAAATAAATGTAAAGATTGAGTATAGAGTTTTTCCTTCACGAAATAAAAGGAGAAATAGTAATAAGCCCTGATTCATGGTAGACAGTCGGGTTGAGCAATAAGGTAAGCCGACGCGTAATATCGGACAGAATCACGCGCGCTTCGCCACAGAATAAATAATAGTACTCGCTTCGCCAGATGTTGGTTGGGCCATGACAATACAAGAGGGAAATTTCACGAATATTTTGGAACCATGAAATTAGAAAACTCAACAAATACCATCGAGCAACCACCTTATTCAACAAATATGGCTCCAGCCGATTTGACTTCTTTCTTTTCACCTTTTTCAATTCAAATTACCACTACGTGTATCTGTACCTTCCTAAGAGTTCATGGCAACAGCCTGCCGTTTTATCAATTTCTGTAATAGATCTTCCATGTATCTTCATCTCGAATGTTTTAGTTTTTATTCACCATTGTATATTTCTAGACAACAAGCCTCAAAGTGCTACTGTCCCAGCTATGCCTTTGCGAAGGACCGGACATACAATCGGTGAGCTACGAGATACAAGATGATACTGGATGTCTTTATTGTTACAAATATAATGTACTTAGTAGGTACCTACTTGAAACTTAAGGTACCTAACTCGGTTTTACAACTTGAATAGGAAATAATCTGTCGGTGTAGCGTTTGACGTCAACATCTCCTGAGGATGCCTCGTGTAAAGGCGAAACACGTGTCGAATCGTTTTTGGTTGTTAGGGTTGTTTTGTGTATTGCATCTGTATACTTCCTATTTGCATTTTATGTGGGAGGGAGGATGGCGTACACTGCATCTCAGCCGTAAGCATTTTTCCAGCGGAAGTGTCACTAATTATTACTTTTAATATCTTTTTTAAATTGATTTCCGCAAAGTAACACCTCAATCAATAAATTATAGGAAATCAGCTATTCTTATTTTTATTCTGGGGGCAATAAGTCCTGTACTGACGTTTCGCTTGGTGTTTTGTGCATTTCCCACCGTTAGCCTTTACCCAAGCCATTCCAGCTCCTTAATGTAGTGTAGAAGGAGTTTGGGTCGCTGGTCATCTAGTCCAGTGTCGTACGTGTTGGTGGTGTCCAGAATAGTTCATGCAGACCCGTTATAATTCTCATTTGTTCCATGGATTCACATTGCAGCAGCACCTGCTCTACGGTCTCATCTTCACGCAAGCAGCCTCTACACAGAGGTCTATCTGTTGCTCCAGTTTTGCGCAATCGATAATCAGGTTACCTGTAATTAGACCTTATTTGCAGGATCTTAATATTGGTATTCGTTTTATATTTTTTATTAATAGCCACTGAAATTATAAAAGCTCTTTCAAATTTATATTTCTGGCAGTGCACCTAAGTTCAGTCGGATTTTCAAAAGCAAACTACAGATTTTACCACAAGTGGGAGATCATTCCAGACTTTCAACCCGCGGTACTTATAGCATTTAAAACCCGAACTGCCTTATTATAAAACGAGGACTAAAGAAAGTTGAGAGTTTAAACCGTGGGTTACGGGAATTCGGTATGCTAAAAAAAATTAACCTATGCCAATTCCGAAACCATTTCGAGATTTTATGTTACAAACCCTTATTTTTCTACTCTGACCTTTTAAAACGATAAGATGCCATTTATTTTAACAAAAAACGATGAAATAATTCGACTTTCATTGACCTCTAAATGACGTCACTTTTTTGCATTTTATTATCGATTCACAACACGAGCGGACTTTTGTTTTGATTGAATAGAGACTTACGAATTAGTAGGTGTCACTGTCAAGTGTCAAAGTAAATTCTAGTTTCTTTTTTTTTACTCGCGTGCTTTTCTTGGCTCCTCAACGCAACTACATATTTGTGCAAAAAAGTGACGTCATAGGATTCAAATTTTCAAAAAAATATTATAAAATAACTACTGAATATAAAACAAAAATATTGAAATTAGTTTCTTATAATGACCTAATCTACGAAATAAAAATATAAAAAAAAATACCAAAAAAAACTTTACATACCGAATTGCAGATAGTAGAATACTTATACGTTCACTAATAATTACACGCCTGGTTGCAGGCTGAATACGACATCGTAATAATCATGTAACACCCGTATAATGTATGTATTCTTGCAAATAATTTTTTTGATTTGATTTGGGTGAAGACTCAAGACGAGCGCTGTAATGTCATATCACGCCAAACTTTAAACTATTGGACAGGCATGGTGCTTACCTACGACTTACGTACTTACATGCAAAATTCCGTTCCATCACTTGATATAAAAAGGAAATAACATCAGAGATATAGTTCTGGGTTTGTAATGCTAAAATAAGTAATCTTCATAGGTAAAAAATACGGCTAGTGACGGTAATGAGGAAATCTCAACCAAAATAATAAAAGACGTCGTGTGTATGGAGTTAGGTGTTTTCCCTACTGAACTAAAATTAGCGATTGTTAAACCTATTTTTAAAAGGGACAAAGTGATAATATTAGCAACTATAGACCAGTAGCCCTTTTACCAATATTCTCTAAAATATTTGAGAAAGTTTTATATAATAAACTCAATAATTACTTTGAAAATAATGATATCTTTGTTAAGAATCAATATGGCTTTAGGAAAAAGATATATATGGCAAACAACAACCAAGACAAATATGGCAAACTACGATTGTACCATTCTATTTACATTTGATAAAAAATCTGCTGACATGGAAAAACTATAAATTATAATTTGACATTGCTAATTTCTTGGTTGACATTAAATAATTTGAAAATAGATAAAGATAAAACGAAAGTTATGAACTTTAGGTTACGAAATAGTTAATAGTTATTGACATTAACTATTGCGGAAATCGTATTAGTGAAATTGACACTACAAGGTTTGTAATTTTGTAATTTGAAACCACATATTGACAAAATATATAAAAGACTGCTACAATTTGAATTTACTCTAAACAAATTTAGATTAGTCATTAATCAAACGTGTGTATGATGAATGAAATAAAACACTGTAGTTATTAACCATCGACACACACACCAACAAACAGACATACCCCTGCAACATACAAATAGCACACACCTCCACATACAATACCCCACACACAAACACACACACTCACACACACACACACACAAACAAGAGAAGTCCGTATGGTAGACAAAACAGTTTGGTTAAGGCATATCTTTTTGTGACTTTCTTTAAAGTATTTAATATATACGTTGTAGACATGTAAGCTGCACTAAATATTGGGAGAAGACCCTGGTTCCTGAAACGCAGTACCCACTAGTTCGGGAACCAGTGGCTTTCACATTTTTAATTGTAACAAACTCTACAATAATAAATACTTTGATTGATTGATTGATTGATTGAAACAGCGTTGCTGACGGCATATCATGGGCATGTTGCCTCGATATTGCGTTATGGAATTATATTTTGGGGCAACTCCACCGACAAATTGAAAATATTCAAAGTATAAAAACGCTGCATTCGAGCTAGGTACGGCCTTAAGCAAACTGACTCGTGTAAAGATTATTTTAAGAAATTCCAACTGTTAACATTACCTTCGATGTACATTATTGAGGTAGCCATGTTCGTAAAACGCAACCCTGAAATATTTGAATTTACTTCTGCTGGTACTCGACGGGCAGGGAACCTGCGACATCGCTCAGGAAGTAAACTATTCATGCGCAAGAGTGTGTTCTGCATGGCACACAAGATATATAATACAATTCCAAAAATAATGTAAGATGTATTGAAAGTGTTGTTTTTTTTAAAAACGCTCTTGACAAATTTCTTGTAATCAAAACATATTATACCATTAGGGAGTTTTTAGATAATCTTACATGACATGTAATGTTGTATGTAACGTTTTTACTCGATACTAATCGAGTAAAAACGTTACGTATAACATAATTGCTACAATTTTATAAATTGTAGCAATTATGTCATAAAATTATGACAAAATTGCTACAATTTATAAAATTTATTTGACATACGAAATTAAAATTATGTTTAACTGTATTAATATTGAATGTTTCGTATTTTTTATTATTCTTTGTAAACATCTTGTATGGTAATTAAGCGGATTTAGCGAAATTATTGTATTTTAACATCACATGACAATCGCAAAGAGTCTTACTGCTTTAAAACCTCGCTGATATTCGATAGGTAAGATAAAGTTATCATTAAGGTATAAATAAGGTATAAATTAAAAATGCACAGTTCTAGCCCAAATGTTATGTCAATAAAAATATTCAATAAAATACCAAACGACTTAAGGGTTGAAGAAAGGGATTATATTTTGTATGTAGAATTATTAATATTATTATTATTATTTATTTTATTCAAAACAAAATCTCGGATTTCATCCGGTCCTTTACAAAGGCATAAGTGGGGCTGTAGCCAACACTTAGAGGCCTATTTGGTATAAAATACAAAGTAGTATAAAAAACAGAAAAAATGTTGGATGAAAAGTAACATGGTACTTATAACTATTACAAATATGGGTAAAATGGCCAGGCTATTGATTTGAACTTATTAGTGATAAGGAAGATAGTGGGCTATGGAAGAGACTACGGCACCTGCCAATTTTAGTCTCATGTTAAAATATTTAGGCAGGTGGTGACTTGCCATCCACTAAACGGGCCCCCCATAAAGGCCACCATGAGTGGTGACAAAAGGGGCAACGTTGGTGTGGATGGCTAAAGAGTGTCGAGAGGTGTGATGCGGTTTCACTAGAGCGCTACTACCGGCGTTATGCCCTTTAACACTTTATTATTATTATATTAATATTACCTAGAACCACAAGGTTTAAATATATGATTTATTGATAATAGTTGATTGATTGATTGATAGGTATGGTCATATAATATTCCATTACTATTTTTCAAAACTAGTTTAAGCACATAAATAGGAGATCGAGATATTATGTTTATTCGGTATTTTTGTACAGTTTATGTTCCCAGCCCTCATATCTCATTTTTTATTGCCATACCAAAGAAAAGCATGAAATTCATCGAAGAGACGTGTTCGATTTCCGCTCTATAGCTGTAAATCCGAAAGCCGATTTCATAGCCATATTTCCTTGGACATTATGAAGAGCTTCCCCGACGAACTCGACTTGGCAAATGGCAGCGTGAACGATAGGATTCAATCGGGACTCGGGTGTATACGGGCCAGATTTAGGGGGAATTCGGGTATATTGTAAATACGGAAATATTGCAAGTGGTGACTTTGTACCGGATTATAGCTTCCAAACGAAAATGTTGGTTTAGATTATAAAGTTATAATATTGCTGAAGGGAAATTGCTTGAATATTATCGTTTTTTAGGGTTCAGTACGCAAAGGCAAAACGGAGCGCTTTTACCTACTTTGCTATCTGTACCGCATGCCATCGGTCCACATACATGATTAGGTATACCAGACTCAAAAATAAACTTGAAAATTGGATATCTTATGTAGAAACTATAAACTCACAACCGAATATGGAAATACTATTATTTAACCCGTCCGCATCAGCGCAAAAAATAACAATAGATTTATGAATGAAACTTAACTCGAATGAGTCTTGCTGATTCGGACAGATTAATTCATCGGTTCGGTATATAGCTAGCAAAGTAGTTCATAGAATCTTTTCTTAGAAATTCTGCGTGTGTGGTTTTGGTTTTACTTCACTTTTGTACACGCTATATGTTGTTTATTTATATAACTGAAACTGATTCCAGCAATTCCATTAATTAAATTTAAACATAATACCTACATATTGGAACATAATTATCACAACACACACATAACATAATATTTATACACTAAAAATAAAACTATATTTAACAAGAGTAGGAATAATTAGGAGTAGGAATAATTAATAATTAAAATATATAAATACTTAATGCCATCATGCATCCTACCGACTTCCATAAAAAGGAGGAGGTACTCAATTCGACTGTATTTTTTTTATGTTTGTTACCTCATAACTATCGATTGGGTCAACCGATTCTCAAAATTCTTTTTTGTTAGAAAGCTGGTGCTTCCCGTGTGGTCCCATTTAATTTTCATCAAATTCGGTCCAGTAGTTTTTGAGATACACTCTAATAACTGAATAGAATGGAAGTCAGTATTCTTTTTTTCAAATTGTACTTGGTTTTATATTGATATTCTCGTGTGTTTGACACATATTAAACTATTACAATTAACCGGCAAAGTGCCCACCGGGAGCTCGTAGGCGCCGCTGTGCACTCGCCATGAAGATGAGCATCGGACATGCTCGAATCCCGGGTCGACGTATTCGATCCCTAACGTGAGAGTTTTGCCGATAAGTACAAATAGTTTAATAAATGCCATAATTATTAACAAAACAATTTAATTCAACCTATAATTCATATTCACAAATAAAGATATGGGGACTGCTAAAGTAATCAGTTATTGATACTAAATTTCTGTTAGTGTCTATCTTTCTGTACAGTAATGCTAATTTTTTAATAGAAGTCTGAATTAAATATATATCCAGTTGTTATGTATCATAGAGTTACTATTTAGTTAGCTATTATTATTATTATTATTATTATTCAAAATAAATCACGGATTTCATCCGGTCCTTTTCAAAGGCATAAGTGGGGCTGTAGCCAACACTTAGAGGCCTGTTTGGTATAAAAATACAAAGGAGTATAAAAAACAGAAAAAATGTTGGATGAAGGGTAACATGGTACTTATATCTATTACAAATATGGGTAAAATGGCCAGGCTATTGATATTAACTTATTAGTGATAAGGTAAGATAGTGGGCTATGGATGAGACTACGGCACCTGCCAATTTAGTCTCATGTTAAAATATTTAGGCAGGTGGTGACTTGCCATCCACTAAACGGGCCCCCCATAAAGGCCACCATGAGTGGTGACAAAAGGGGCAACGTTGGTGTGGATGGCCAAAGAGTGTCGAGAGGTGTGCTGCGGTTTCACTAGAGCGCTACTACCGGCGTTATGCCCTTTAACACTTCCACCCTTGGAGCTTTTTGTTACTTGCTCTTGCGTCTCCACCCCCGGACGGCCAATTAAGGCAAGCCGGGGGTCAGGGGTCTCATTTAGCCCCAGGGAGAATCAGGGTCCGCGGTGTCGCCACTCACCGACGGCTCGCCACAAAGCCGCCCCTGCGGTATTATTATTATTATTATTATTCACATTATTTATTGCCTTTTCTTAAAATTACATTTTTTACAATATTTCTATATACAATAAAAAATAATAAATAAAAAACATTGTAAAAAACCTAATCCTAGATTGCCATCGGCAGCGGGGCATGACCCAAACTACCAGTGGTTAGGGCTGCAGACTAAGGAACCTCCTGACAATACGTGCCGTGTCAAGAAGTACTGCCTTCTGTATCTGTCCCTTGATCCAACCGTCTAGCGAAAGCCTCTTAAGATGTCGGTCGAGGCTTTTTGCTATAAGGCCGTTTGCTGAAACTACTATAGGAACAATTATTGTCGAATCAATATCCCACATGGCGGTCACCTCATGAGCTAAGTCAAGGTACTTGCTAAGCTTGTCCTTCTCAGCCTTCACGAGGTTCTCATCATGAGGAATGGTGACGTCAACAAGCATTACCCGGCGCTGAGATCGATCGATCACCACGATGTCAGGCTTATTGGCAACAATAGTCCTGTCCGTGATTATAGATCGATCCCAATAGAGCGTAGCACGACCGTTTTCAAGAACAGGCGTAGGTGCGTACTTATAGTACGGCACCTCAGACTCAATAAGGTCATATTGAAGGGCAAGTTGCTGGTGAATAATCCTGGCTACTTGGTTATGTCTGTGCAAGTACTCTCCATTAGCAAGATGAGAACAACCGGAAATAATATGTCTGAGTGACTCTCCGGGACGGCGGCATGCTCGACAAATGTCGACCGTACCGTCTTTCAGAATATATTTCCGGTAGTTATTCGTCTTGATAACTTCGTCAGCAATAGCACAAACAAAACCCTCAGTTTCACCAAAGAGATCACCGAAACGCAGCCAGTTCACTGAGGCTAGCGGGTCCACGTCAGGCCTTGTTAGGGCCTTGTAGAACCGTCCGTGTAGCTCTTTGCCCTTCCATACGTCTCTACGGTCTTCGATGCTTAGCACCACTGGTTTACGCCAGTTCTCGTTTGCCAAGGAGAGAGGTGTGAGGCTCCTATCAACTGCTATGACATCGCGATGTATCCCACACTCGGTGTTACGGAAATACTCCCGGAGACTGGACACCTCACAGTTGTGGAGGTTCTTGGCATTTAGGAAGCCACGACCCCCCCACTTCCGTGGGATGTATAGCCTCATAACAGACGAGCGTGGATGTAGCATGCGATGTGTTGTAAGCAATTGACGGACCCGCCTATCCAGGGCGTCAAGTTCAGTCTGAGTCCATCTTAGTATGCCAAAGGAGTATATGAGTAGGGGCATCACCCAACCATTGAAGGCGCGCGTCTTGTTGCCGCCCGACAAAAGACTGTTAAGAACTTTTGTTAAACGGTAGAAGAAACGCTCCTTCACTGTCTGCTTAATGTCCCTATCCATAATACCCAATGACTGTGACATACCAAGATACTTATAGGTTTCAACTTCAGAAAGACATGTGAGAGTAATTGTCTCGGAAAGTTGTAAATTTGAAGAATTCACAACCTTTCCCCGTTGTACATGCATGACCGCACACTTATCTACACCAAACTCCATCCTGATAGAATCACTGAAAGATTCAGTAATTTTCAAAAGATCCATCAAGTCTTGGCGATTCGTTGCAAACAGCTTGAGATCATCCATATACAATAGATGAGAAATTATCTCACCCTCTCTTCGAAGTCGGTAGCCTAGTTTTGAATCCATCAACAAAGTGCTGAGAGGATTCAACGCTAGACAAAACCACAAAGGACTGAGACTGTCACCCTGGAATATACCTCGTTCGATCCTTATGAAGTCCTGTGACCCAGAGACGCTCTCACGATCTCCTGGTTGACGAAGAACTGTGGTCCAATGTCTCACGCATGTGCTTAAGAATGATCTCAGAGTTATATTGATTTTATATAACTCTAATATCCTCTCTAGCCACGAATGAGGCACTGAATCATAAGCCTTCTTATAGTCAATCCATGCAGTGGATAGAACCCCCCTGTTTCGCCGGACTTGTTGACAAATGGTCATGTCTGTGAGGAGGAGCTCTTTAGTACCACGGGATCCAACCCGACATCCATTCTGAGCAGGAGCCAAAATGTTATTCACAACAATGTGCGAATAAATTTTTGTTCGCAGAATAGATGTAAGGAGCTTGTATAGCGTAGGCAAGCACGTGATGGGTCTGTAATTCTTCGCTTCCGTGGTACTACCGGACTTATAGAGCAGGAAGGTGACACCAGTTGTCAAGAAATTGGGAAGGGAACCACGTTCAATGGCTTCTTGGAATTGTAATGCCAAGCACTCGTGTGAGCATCGAATCCATTTTAGCCAAAAATTGTGCAATCCGTCTGGTCCAGGGCTTTTCCAGTTCGGGGTCTTACGAATAGCACAACTTACGTCTATGGGGCTGATGTTCACAGCCTCCATGGGTTCGATGGATTCACATGAGCTCTCGACAATATTCATCCAATCGCCCTCCGTGTGTTCAATGGGCAGCGACCAGATGCCACGCCAAAAGTTTGTCATGGTGTCGGCATCCGGTAGCCGTCCATCATTCACTCGTTGGTCAGTTCCTTCCCATTTTCTATATACCTTTCTTTGATCACTTTGGAAAAGGCGATTTTGTTGGTATCTATTCACACGTTCTCTGTAACGGCGAATGCGGTTTGCCCACGCATAGATTTTCTGTTTCAAAAAGTCTATACGCTCCGTGACACAAGTCATATACTCCTGGGGTCTGATGCCAGTCCCAGCAAAAGCTTGGTTCACGAAGCGTATGACTCGAGGGCGTTTGTTGCCCCTGCTGAAGCAGATTAGCTTTGCAATGAGAGTCCTGTACGTACTGATACGTCTCTCGATCCGCGTTTGCCACTCGGGTACACCCGAAGCATTTCGCGGTGCTCGGTCAGTGTCCGGAAACTTAACACGAGCAACGCGACATACCGCGATTGCCCCACAATAGAGGATCGAGTGAGTATCAGTTAAATCTTTGCTATCCCGTATATACGGTACTAGCAAAGCGTTCAAGGCTCCCATTAGCGCTAGGTTATGTCTATTCGTGGGTAGACGAGGCAGGCGTGGCCTAGAGTCAAGTGTGAATCTATATATAAAAATCGCGTCATCCAAAGCCCTCCTCAGTTGCTCATTCACCTGGGTACTTACGCTCATATTCAGGCAATCTTCTTCGTCGACTGCAGTATCCGTCCGTATACTCGTCAATACCGGAACCGATATCGACACCGTGTCAGACGGGTCCCGTGTCGAGGATGAACACGCCTGAATAGGTAGCACCTCCAGGCGTAGCCGATCAAGTGCAGGCTGGTCCAACAGTTTGCACCGGTGATTATTATTATTATTATTATTATTATTATAGTAAGAGATAATTTAACGAATAAAAAATACTGAACATTTTGATTCATACTGTAGCTTGCAAGATGTTACTAAAACAAACAATCATTTAATCCGTGATGGCCTTTTGCGTTTTTTATCTCCTAAACGAAATATTTCTAAGATATTTTTTTTGTATACCGTACCTACTTATATACTGTCACAGTCTTATTATGAATATTAATACTGCGTTAGTGTGTTAGAATACTGTGTTGACATAACTGAATATTAGTCTTAAAAAAAGTAAAAGTAAAAAATAAAACAAAAAGTACGGAACCACGATAGAGCGAGGACCGACTCTTACTTGACTCTGAAACTTCCTATAGCTTTGGTACGACTGTATATTTCGGCCAGTGAGGATTTTGCGAACATTTTGCAAATAAGGAATTCTGACTTATGTATAATCCAATTTTATTATGCATATTGTCGCGCAGTTACTTTAAAACTGCTGCACCAAAAAACAACAAAAAAAATATTAAGTATCGGTCTACAAATGGGGGAGAAATCGGTGAACATACAAAAATACATAGGTACAGTTGAACAATAATCTCCTCCTATTTTGAAGCCTGTGAAAAACTCAATCGGCCATATTCAAATCTACTCGTAGTTTGAATCGTGTTGTATATAGTTTATCCGATAGCTTTATCGTCTTGTTTTTCTCTGGTCGAGTTCTTAAGCCAGCAGACGGTAAGTGGAGTAGCTCGTATAAAGTAATGGCCAGTTACTCGACTCGCCTGCGATTGTTTCTAATTACGTGTAGATAACTGTTGCTAGCGGAGTGTGAGTTGAAGGAACGAAATATTCTTCTGCTTTGTATAATCCTGACATACACAAAGACATAGATAGATAGATAGATAGAAAATGCTTTATTCGACGAAACCTGCATAGGTGAACTTAATGCTAACTAGCATTTTCTTCCAGCTTTCCTAATAGCATACATATATTTAAACTTAAGAGGATTGCATAGCTAGTACTTTCCATGCTAAAAGAGAAAACTCTTTTCTACCTCTTAACATTGTCCGATTTCAGTGATTTTTTTTCATGGAATCATGACGTTGTTTACTATGTCCGTACGCTTTGATGTTTTCCGTTTTTTTTAGTTCTAAAAAAGGAAATTTATAGTACTTTGAAATACTGAAAAAATCAAAACGTACAGGCATAGTAAACAATGCCATGATACCATGAAAAAAAATCACTGAAATCGGACAATGTTAAGAGGTAGAAAAGAGTTTTCACTTTTAGCATGGAAAGTACTAGCTATGCAATCCTCTTAAAAATAGCTCACGAATAGGCATACGCCGTAACCTACAATAACAACTTATATGGCACTATACTATACTAGTATGACATATACCAGGCACAATATTAACAAATATCTAATAACAAAACTATATTTTTAAGCAAAAAGTAACCGCGTCCGCACACGTACTCCGTGAAGAAGCGACTCTGAACGTCGCGAAACCGGTCCAATACCACATAGGTATCTAATCGGCTTATTGCGCAAGTTAAATCGGTTACTAACCGCTTAAAACGTATTCAACTTACGATAGTTTTAATCAAATGTTAAGAAATCTATAGTACCTATAAATAAAATTTAATCATGTAATTCTAAATAAGAGAAGGGATCATAAGGTTGTTGATTTAGACAGATTTGGAGATGATTTTTTTGCTATTATTGTCTGTAAGTTTTTTGTTATAAAAACTAACGTGGTTTTCAATCATTATTAATTAAAAATACGGGATTACTCACGTAATATTTATCGGATAGGTCCGACTATAGTTTCGACCACATTCGGTGGCCTTTTTCAAGGAGTGTTTGGGACGCCCGCGTCATTCCGTATTTTTAATTAATAATGATTGTCTGTAAGTATTTTATAAGAATACTAGTTACAAAGATGTGAAATTAGGTACATGTCACGCATGCAGCTTCATATTATATACATTTTTCTTTATGCCAAACTGCAAAGAATACCTGAAAAAAATATGTTACAAGGGATTGAAAAATAATTACCTTCTACTTAAACGCCTTCATGGGCAAGTTGTTAATGTTGAACTATTTTTGTAAAGAAAAGCTTTATTTTATGTTTTTATCTGTCTCTGCCGAAAGCGCTCCAAATATGTAAGCGTAGATTCGAAACTATAAGAAATAAAAGAGTTTATAGTGTCTTATTTCATCGCTTCTGTTATAAATTTCAACAGTTTGTCACTTCGGTACAATGAAAGTAAGAAGACAACAATTTAGTTGTCTTATAGCACTCGTCTTCTAACTTGCACCGTGTAAACCATCCATAACGATGTACACATCAATAGGCAAATGGCGAATTTAATTATTCATTCAATTTGGCAAAATAATAGGTTCAACCACAATGGGTGGCCAAATGAGGCTTTTATTTCCATTGTCTGTTGGGGTGAAACGAAACGTTCGGGTGGGCCTGTATTTAGACCGTGAGTTTGTAGGTCGGCACAGCGATGCCAGATCTCCCGATTTTTTGGGGGATCTACTGATTTTCACAAAATTCTACTGATCTACTGATTTGAACTGAAATTCTACTGAATATTTTAAATACTTACTAGCTTTACTTTGTAAAACATGATGAGTAAAAAAAACTGTGAAATGAAACACAAAAAGAACATGGTTAGGGTGGTGCTATTATATTGTCATTGTAAAATGGACTTAACTTGATGGACACTTGATTAATTTCTGCTGAATCTTGCCATAACCACATTGTAATAGCGAAATAAACCGGATTGACTTAACAAGACCCGTATATGATTACGTGAATAAATAAATTTTGAAAAATAATTATAAATTGCTGAGTCTTTAACATAAGCTCTAAGGCAAACATAACATTAAAAATAAACTATTTCAGTAAAACATATCTCTAAATGTTATTGTAATGTCGTACATTGATACATTTAACAAAATTGTATCAAATTATTTGGATTTAAATTTCCCCTTACATCGCCTGATTTTTTCTAGTCGCATCTTCTGATTTTATAAAATTGGACCTGGCAACACGAGGTTTTGTATTTTGCGCCTTTGCGAGAGATAAAAGAATATTTCCCAAAATCAGCCATGTGGGATTTGTGGGACAGTTATTTATAATAAATAAATAATAATAGTATTGCGCAATGTGAAGATTGTAATTTATTATACTTAATTACCTTCCCATAGTAAAGGCACCTTCTCAAAGTTTTCCTTATTGAAAATGTTATTGTTCTGTTCTCGAGATAATGTAATATCCGGATGTTGGTCTGGAAATGATAAATTGCCGAGGTGCACGTTATGTCAAATTTCTATACGTAGTACCTAAGGAAAACTGGATGTAACTTGTTTAGTATCATGTGCCTGTAATTCGCCTTCTAACCAGAACACAGTACTGGGAACATTACTGCTTCACTTTAATGTACGTTCGCCATAATTACTAATTTTTAAGTTTTATATTTAATTATTAAGTTTTATTATCTTTTTATTTTTCTTGTTTTTATTATGTCACTTGGGCGTTTGTGATGCTGGTCACGAGTTCCTGCTGAACATCAGCGCTCAGGTCGCCAATCCCTTGCTTATTGCTGAGCAGAGACTCATTTCTGGCATCGCGCAACACTTCAATGAGAATTTTTGTACTTCGTTGCTTTAAAATATCTCAAATATGTTATGTACATTTTCATGTAGTGTTGTGTGTATGTCTGAAATAAACTTATTTTCTTTCTTTCCTACAGTAGTCCCTGCTTCTTTTTAAACGACTTCAAAAAAGGAGGAGGTTATATGTACGTATGTATGTATGTATTTTTTATGTGAATGTTAGCCAATTTCTGGAACTGAATGGACCGATTCTCAAAATTTTGTTTAGCAGAGTATAGTTCCGAGGGAGTGGGGAAAGGGGAATGGGACCACCCATTTAAATTTCTTCAAATTCAGTCTGGCTTGAGTTACGCTCCAAAAATTGAAAAGTATTACGCCTATCTTGATGATACGAGTATCATCACTGCAATCGATCCTGTAAATAGTAGGATCACTACAAATGATGAATTTTTTTTTTACCAAAAGGAACCGACTTCTACACCAAAAAGTGTGAAATAACTTGTCGAAGACAAGTACAATTTTTGAACTATCATGGTACCGATTTCAACAAGTAATGCCAAGCCAAGGAAAAAACTGATGAAACCGAAGGTGGAACGACAGCCGACCTTTTTGCCATATGTTAAAGGAGTCACAGACAAAATAGGTCGAATTCTTGACAAATATGCTATCAAGACCATATTTACTCCTCATCAGAAGATTGCGCAATGTCTGCGTTCCCCTAAGGACAAGATTCCTTTTCAGCATCCCGGGGTGTACAAAATTACCTGCAGCTGCGGAAGTTCGTACATAGGACAGACGAAGCGAACTGTTTCATGCCGCATCAAGGAACACATAAAGGCAGTAAAAAACAATGAAAGACACAAATCTGCCATAGCTGAGCATCTGCTGGACGCGGGTCCTAACCACTGGATTGAATTCCATAACCCTAAAATCTTGTCCACCGAACGCCATTACATACCAAGGCTAGTAAAGGAAACTATTGAGATCTCGAAATGCCAGAATTTCAATCGAGGTGATGGTTTTCAACTCGCCAGTGCGTGGAATCCAGTATTAGGTTGTTTTAAAAATAAAAGTCCGCGTTCAAAATGTGTTCAAAATACTATACGCAGTGATACAGTGAGTGTGTTTTGTCGGGACTTAGGATCGAGTTCGAGTTCCAGTGATAACCGTAGCAAAAGACTAAGAAAGAGGGTAGATCGTTATGTCTGCACCTAACTTTTAAACTTTTTGACCAACCACCCGCATTCTGCAGTCTTCCCGTGAACATGGTGCATGTAACTGCGCCGAAATATCGGGAGCTCATTCCACAACCTTACCACGGTAAATATCCCGTTAATAATCATATAACTTTTAAGTAATTTCACACTTTTTGGTGTTGAAGTCAGCTCCATTTTTGGTAATTTTTTTTAGAGAATCCGATCCGAAGAACGCGGGTTTGAAATCCATCCGACCAAACATTTTTGTTTTAGAATTATAATTATATTATAACATTTGATTATCGCTGAACAGATAGTATTTGAAAAATCCTAAATTAAAATGTATTAATTATTTTCAATTAATATATTATATAGTTGATGTTTCCGATTTAAATAACTGGCGTTTTCGTTACATGAAAAGCTAATAAAAAAATTCGCAACTGTTCAACAGTTCTGTATAACAACTTTATACCAAGTTTCGTAACGAAGTATTGATTTAATGTCTGAACCACTCATGTATTAATTAGCCATGTTTTATTTGTGTTGAAGTTAGTTGGAGAATTTATTTTTCTTACCATCTATTCGAAAAGAGACGAAGGGTTTCTCGATAAGTGAGGGAATCATGGGTCAGTTCGGCCCACAGTGCCAAAATAACTTGAATTTGGACATAGCTGGGCATCGTTAATCAAATAGTTAACTTCGTTAATCGTTAATCCGCTACAAAAAAAGTTAACTTCGTTAAACGTTAAAGCGTTATATTTCGGAAGAATTAACTCAAGTTCACGTTAATCGTTAATACGTTAATATGTGTAAAATTGCATCTTTATATCGTTGCGTTAATGAACTTATGAAACCTGTTGGTTTAGGTTCTTGAAGTTAACAGGTTAGGAACAAAACAAAATACTTGCATAATTCAAATGTGTAATTTAGTCGTAGGGCATAAGGTGCATATTCCCCTTCATGAACAATAACATGTTGAAGTTCTCGTCTGAAATCGAGGCTCGTTTTGGTGTTAAAATGTCTTTACCTGTGAAAAAAAGATATTCAACTGCAGCACTTGACGGTATAGCAGTATTGTATTTAAGCTCTCTCTAAGAACCGGCGCTAAAGCTCTCTACACACCATGCAATTTCGAATGCAACATGCTGTAGCAATCTGCTGTGATCCAGCAAATTGTATCGTATGTAGGCGTGTTGTGACTCCCTTCCAACATGTTGGACATCGTATCGTACGTCCTAGCATCCAGCAGATTGTTAAAGTAAATTGTAAGCCGCGTTGTAACGTGAGTAGTGCGGTTGCATGCAATATGGGTTCAGTCGCGATCGTGCCGCCGCCCGTGGCTAGCGTCGCTAGCCTGAATTTTATTTAATGAAATATGTAAATGGATGCAAAAATTTATACTACAGAAAAAAACTATATTAATAAGAATTTCAGAAATCTAATAACCCTTCAAGGGTCATTATAACAATGAAATTTCTATTGTGTCTGGCCTTGCGACCTTTGATGCATTAATGACTTGCACAATTTGTGGAATAATAAAATAGTTATGCCGTATTTTTACTTTTCTTAGCAGATGATGTTCTTTGTGGAAATAATTGACACGCCATTGCTCCCTCCTATCCAAATTTCTCTAGACTAGAAATGATGATTTTAATAATTAAATAACATAATAATAGGTATTATATATTGTAGTATTGCTGTGCATCTATTATTGTTCAAAGTAAAATAATATAAAAGTATAATATATATAAAAAGTATAATGTTTATTGTCTCTCAGTCTCAGTAGCTATAGTTCAGCGAACTCAGCGAAGGCAGTTGCAAGACCAGTTTTTTTAATATTTGGCCAGCGTTTGAGCCATTTTCATTCACGTGTGCACGCTGTGGCGATCCAACGGAATGAAATTGTAATCGCCGCTGCAACGTGTGTAGAGTACGTACAACTGCGACTACAGCAGATTGCTACAGCATGTTGCGTTCGGGGTTGCATCGTATGTAGAGCGCTTAAGTAATGAAATGATCTAACGAAACAAATCTCTTCGCCGCGGTGCCGTGCGGTTACTATTAGGCATTGGATTAACGATTAACAGACTTCTGCATATTAAGACGCGGTCCAACCCCAATTTTAAAATAATTTACGATGCTTTACGTAAGTTTGAAAATCGCATGTTATATTGGACGATGTCATGCGAAAATGCATTAATTTTGTTCGTTTTCTTAATATATTTCGATATATATCGACTAACACAATTGAAAAAACTGCTGCTTACTAATTTAGTAGTATATGTTGGCTATGTATTACTTAATAAAAAATATGGTGTAATCGCTAAAAATTCGGAGAGTTTGGACGTCAAAGTTTAGTTTTATGGACCTATTCAGGATTTTTTTTCTGCAGAGAGCGGGTAATATTTAGGAATTATGTTCGGTTATTACTCTTTGCCTGTTCCTTTTCTACCCTAAGTAATTTTTTCATACAATATTATTGATCTGTTTCGTTACACTAGATGTTTAAAGATTATGCTTTTTACTAATATCAGGATACGAGCGCGTCTTAACGGCATTTAACGTGTCCGTTAACATTTTTAAAAGTTAACTCAAAAGTTAAGCCGTTAATCAATGTTAACTTCGTTATATTAACGATTAACGGATTAACGAGTTAATGCCCAGTTATGAATTTGGAATACTATTATATAAAAAGTTTGAACGTGATTCGCTTCGATAAATTCCTCCTGGCCGGTACTAAAAAAACGCACGATGACGCTGTATTGGATAACTAAGTAAAAAAATAAAAAATACGCGGGAACTTGCTTATAGTTATTTATTAAATTTTTATCAAAATATTACGGACATTTTTAATTTGATTCACCCAAATTGAATAACAGATGTGTTCTATTATAAATTTGTAATTTGGTTAAATAAATATAAATATTCATCACAATCACTACTAAAAGCATCCTTTTGTAGATTTCTTATAGAGGGCAAGAGGGCAAGAGGAAAAGCAGAGTGAGCCACTTGGTACCAAAATTAGAGTTAGAGACGTAGTTTGAATTCCGCGCTACGTTCAGGATTCTACTCTAGAATCAATCGCTCTCGCCCCAATGCTTTTTTCGGTCCCTTTTTGACACTTTACTATTTCACTCCTCTCGCTCAAGATGTCCATTATTGTAGCGTACAAGTGTTAACTTGGCTAGATCTAATGTGATATCCATATTACTTTCGGCTGCATCAAAGTCTTAACAAATGTGTAAACACACACTAACTCATGCCCCACACTAGGATGCCCTCTATCGCATCAAAACGTCTAAGACCCCAGAAGAAATGTTCCTGTTCATCACAAAAATATTTGCCTGGCCAGGGATTGAATCAAGAATCTTTTGCTTTGAAAGCAAGCTCACCACCAACTAGTCTAAAAGGGTCATCCCCTTTATTAATTAGTTCCTGTAAGTAAAAACTAATTTTCTCGATCTAACCTTAAACCAAACGCTCATCGGCAGTATTGCTTAACAACGCCATCTACTGTCAAGTAGCTTTAGTGTTGATGTGTCGGTAAAACGGTTTAGTTGTTGTTTAAGCTGGTGGCCCTAGTTGCCATAATGATATTGTAGCAGTTTTTATTAAGTTTTTTAGATATTAAAATTTTTTATTATTTTATTAACATAATTATATGAAAATACAATAGTTTTATTTATAGCAGTCAAATATAAACAAGCAACCTAGCAACGAACACCATATATATTAAAACTATAAAAAGGTAGTATACTTCACATCCTCGGAAATTTAAAGAATTTGTGGAGATAAATTCCTCAACCCTATCTTTAAACTCAACTCCTGCAGCCTAGGCCTAAAAAGCGGTTTCGTTAGCATATCGGCTAATTGCAGTGCTGAGGGAACTGAGCTTTATCGAGAATTCTCCATTGTTCACACATTCTCTTACAAAGAAATGCTTCAACTTTATGTGTTTTGTACGCCTGTGGTGTTCATATTTAGGGTTATGCGCGAGCTTTGCAGCTGACTCATTGTCTAGATATAAAACTGGTTTTTCTGTTTGAACTAAGTCGTTTAACAGACGATTTAACCACAAAATTTCTTGTGCAGTTTCGCTAGCTGCTATGATCTCCGCTTCTGTTGAGGAGATGGAGACAGTTGCTTGCTTCTGGCTTCTCTAGCTTATGGCAGCTCCAAAGAATAAGCAAACTATCCGGTTGTTGATCTACCAGTTGTCTGGTCTCCTGCATGATCTGCGTCGCTGTAGCAGATTAATAATTATGCCAATATTCTGTGTCCCTTTTAAGTATCGGAATATGCGCTTCACTAAAACAATATCTTTTTAGTAGGTGTTTCTAGACTTCTCGAGGCAACACCCACAGGATAAGAAATGTCAGGCCTTGTGCCTACTGACAAATATGTCAAAGCACCTACGGCTTGTCGGTATTGGAGATTATTATTGACGGCCTCTTCCTCTTCCATCTCATTATCCTTAATTATAGGCGTTGGTGCAGTTTTGCAATTTGTCATATTGTATTTTTCTAAAATTTTCTTTATGTAGGCCGTTTGACAAACAGTAATAGTGTTTTTACCTTTGCACACGTTTATTTCTAATCCAAGAAAATATGAAGCTGGTTTTGTCCTTATATTGTATTTGGATTTTAATTCTTTGATGAATTCTTCTCCTGCTGCTGTTGTGTTATACGCTACAAGTCCATCATCGACATAAAGGCTAATAAATACTTTGGATTGGCCTCTGATCCTACTGTACAAACATGGATCCGTGTCACTTTGTTGAAATCCTTTGTCCTAATTTTGTTAAAAACTCACCAATTCAAGTGTTCCAACAACACGGTGCTTGCTTCAGGCCATACAAACTGCGTTTTAATTTTCAAACACGTTTAGTACCATCCTGGAACCCTTCAGGCTGTCTCATAAAGAGTTTTTCTTTAACAGTACCGTAAAGGAAGGCGGTTGACACGTCGAACTGTAGTAATTTTAGATGTTCTTGGTTAGCAACAGCAAGCAGTGTTCGAACAGTGCTTAAACGAACTACTGGGCTAAATGTTTTATCATAGTCTACTCCAGGTTGCTGAGAGTAACCCTTAATGACCATTCTGGAGTTATACCTTTCAACAGAACCATCTGGATTCATTTTGACTTTATAAACTCATTTACATGGTACATAATAAAGTAAAAATAAAAAAAAAATTGACATAATAAAGTCCATCTTTTTGTTTGTATGCTGTGATAATTATTCCAGCTTTGTTATTGTTGATCGTCCCTTTGGTCTTAGAGAAGATAACATAACAACCAGCTTCTGTCATCTTACTGACTGACAACAAATTTGTGCATAGACTTGGTACATACAGTGTATCTTTTAGATGAGTGATTGCCATGTCTGTGTCATTTTTGGTAATGAAAGAGACTGTACCTTTTCCTTTAATCTCGGCAGTATGTTCATCAGTTGCAAAATTAAGTTTTCGTGATGTGGTTTCCATCGTTTTGAAAAGATCTCGTTGATATGTCATATGTGACGTACACCCGCTGTCTAATACCCAAATGCTGTCGTCATAAACTAAAATATATACTAGGAAATGTCGTTAGGCTTTTTGTTGCATGTTAAAAGGCACTGAGAAGCAAAATTGGTTATAGGGGAATCGTCACTCTTTTGTTTTGATTTGTTATTGTTTTTCTTCCAACAGTTTGTACATATTTTGTGATTTTTGCGTTTGAAGATGTTACCTCCTCGTACAAATTTTACAGGATGCATAGAAGGACTCCTCATGAGTACAAGATCCAGAATCATTGTTATTGGTCATGTTTTGAGTATGCCGTGCTTCACATTCTTCAATGATTTTGGTTTTCAGATCATCAGGCTTAGGAAGATTGTCTCGCGATTCAATAGCGATTCAATTCAATTATTAATTATTAAAATTATATATTCAATATTTAATATTATATATTATTAAATATTATATTTAATATTATATAATTAATATACAATTCAATTCAATTCAATTCAATTCAATTCAACTCAATATATTCAATAATTCAATAATAATTCAATAACCACGCTCTGCTACCATATTAAGTTTTTAGATATTAAAAACATAATTATATGAAAATACAATAGTTTTGTTAATAGCAGTCAAATATAAACAAGCAACCTAGCAACGAACACCATAGATATTAAAACTATAAAAAGGTAGTATACTTCATAGTTTTTCATCGACTGAAAACACGCATAAAATGACGTTTTCTAAAAAAAACCTAGCTAGATCGATTCATCGCCCCGAAATTTTATGAAAATCGTTGGAGGCGTTTCCGAGATTCAGGTTCTATATAGGTTTACATGAATGAATGAACAAGAACAAGGAAGAAATGAATTGATCATATTATTTCAGTAATAAATAACTTAGAGATAAGCGCGAGTGGCCTGCTGTAGGTAATGTTGCCAGCTTCATTGAATAAGTGTTCCATGTGTGAAATGAGAATAAATGTGTAAACATCGAATAAATTCTTCCACGTGCTCTAATTCACTCTATTCCTCCGATACGGAACCATTTTACTTCCTTACCCACGTCAAAATTACTGGCAACATGTTATTTCTTTCTGTAATAGCGTAGGAAACGCGAAAATACGGGTTTTCCTACGTTTAAGGTTGCCATTTGTCCTCATTTTCCGGAAAATATTAATAGAATACAGAATAATACTGCCACGACTCTGTCTCATTACCTGTCTATATGTATAAGGCTCAGAATATTAACTAAAACAAATATGAGTCAACAACATAATATGTTGTTAGATGTTGTAGCTACGAGTATGTCATAGTTAGATCGAAACCAAAAGTAAACATTTCTTCCGCTAGCAGATTTTTTATCTAGGATACTAATATTATGAAGAATAAAGATTTGTTTGTTTGCTTGAATTGAATAGGCTCCGAAACTGATGGATTGATTTGAAAATTCTTTCACCATTAGGATCCTTTTTTTTTAGGGGGGGGGGGGGGGAAATGCTATGGCCACTTCCCTTCCACCGCGAGGGTGACGGAACGTATGTGGGGTATGTGGGGCTCAGACCCACTAAAATCCTCCCGTGAGCAGTCCTCCGCCAAGGTGGGGCCCGAATTGATCTTAACAGTGCCTCAGCGCCTGTGAAGGGATGACCTTGCTTCACCATTAGGATCCTACATTATCCCTGACGAACATAGGATATATGTCTTGATTCATCATCATCATCATCCATCACCACGCGGGTGGAACCACGGAGCGCATATAGTATGTTATAATAATGTTTCGAAATTATTATTGTTTTGAAGCTACATTTGTGACTAGTTCTACAATTAGAAGTATTTAAATTATCAACGAGATAATTACCATGTATATTTTCTGTGAGTTTCCGATATTTCAGCACATGTTGCAAGTGCCATGATCACGGATGAACTGAGAAATTGCGGGTGAGTGAATGTTTACGAGCAGCAAAGCTGGTGCTACCCGTGTGGTCCCATTTAAATTTCATCGAATTCGGTTCAGTAGCTTTTGAGATAAGCTCCAATAACTGAATAGAATGGAAGTCGGTATTAAATTTTTGAAATTGTACTTGTTTAGGTACTATACGAGTATTGTATTGATTGTTTGGTTAATAGTTAGGTGTATAATTTTAGTCGTAACGAATTGCCCGTCTTATAATTGTGTTCACATACGCACAAACATAGGTGCAATATGATTATTGTTAGATTTATAAATAGGCGCAGGACGCTAGGCGCTAGGTTCTATTATAAATTTGTAATTTGGTTAAATAAATATAAATATTCATCACAATCACTACTAAAAGCATCCTTTTGTAGATTTCTTATAGAGGGCAAGAGGGCAAGAGGAAAAGCAGAGTGAGCCACTTGGTACCAAAATTAGAGTTAGAGACGTAGTTTGAATTCCGCGCTACGTTCAGGATTCTACTCTAGAATCAATCGCTCTCGCCCCAATGCTTTTTTCGGTCCCTTTTTGACACTTTACTATTTCACTCCTCTCGCTCAAGATGTCCATTATTGTAGCGTACAAGTGTTAACTTGGCTAGATCTAATGTGATATCCATATTACTTTCGGCTGCATCAAAGTCTTAACAAATGTGTAAACACACACTAACTCATGCCCCACACTAGGATGCCCTCTATCGCATCAAAACGTCTAAGACCCCAGAAGAAATGTTCCTGTTCATCACAAAAATATTTGCCTGGCCAGGGATTGAATCAAGAATCTTTTGCTTTGAAAGCAAGCTCACCACCAACTAGTCTAAAAGGGTCATCCCCTTTATTAATTAGTTCCTGTAAGTAAAAACTAATTTTCTCGATCTAACCTTAAACCAAACGCTCATCGGCAGTATTGCTTAACAACGCCATCTACTGTCAAGTAGCTTTAGTGTTGATGTGTCGGTAAAACGGTTTAGTTGTTGTTTAAGCTGGTGGCCCTAGTTGCCATAATGATATTGTAGCAGTTTTTATTAAGTTTTTTAGATATTAAAATTTTTTATTATTTTATTAACATAATTATATGAAAATACAATAGTTTTATTTATAGCAGTCAAATATAAACAAGCAACCTAGCAACGAACACCATATATATTAAAACTATAAAAAGGTAGTATACTTCACATCCTCGGAAATTTAAAGAATTTGTGGAGATAAATTCCTCAACCCTATCTTTAAACTCAACTCCTGCAGCCTAGGCCTAAAAAGCGGTTTCGTTAGCATATCGGCTAATTGCAGTGCTGAGGGAACTGAGCTTTATCGAGAATTCTCCATTGTTCACACATTCTCTTACAAAGAAATGCTTCAACTTTATGTGTTTTGTACGCCTGTGGTGTTCATATTTAGGGTTATGCGCGAGCTTTGCAGCTGACTCATTGTCTAGATATAAAACTGGTTTTTCTGTTTGAACTAAGTCGTTTAACAGACGATTTAACCACAAAATTTCTTGTGCAGTTTCGCTAGCTGCTATGATCTCCGCTTCTGTTGAGGAGATGGAGACAGTTGCTTGCTTCTGGCTTCTCTAGCTTATGGCAGCTCCAAAGAATAAGCAAACTATCCGGTTGTTGATCTACCAGTTGTCTGGTCTCCTGCATGATCTGCGTCGCTGTAGCAGATTAATAATTATGCCAATATTCTGTGTCCCTTTTAAGTATCGGAATATGCGCTTCACTAAAACAATATCTTTTTAGTAGGTGTTTCTAGACTTCTCGAGGCAACACCCACAGGATAAGAAATGTCAGGCCTTGTGCCTACTGACAAATATGTCAAAGCACCTACGGCTTGTCGGTATTGGAGATTATTATTGACGGCCTCTTCCTCTTCCATCTCATTATCCTTAATTATAGGCGTTGGTGCAGTTTTGCAATTTGTCATATTGTATTTTTCTAAAATTTTCTTTATGTAGGCCGTTTGACAAACAGTAATAGTGTTTTTACCTTTGCACACGTTTATTTCTAATCCAAGAAAATATGAAGCTGGTTTTGTCCTTATATTGTATTTGGATTTTAATTCTTTGATGAATTCTTCTCCTGCTGCTGTTGTGTTATACGCTACAAGTCCATCATCGACATAAAGGCTAATAAATACTTTGGATTGGCCTCTGATCCTACTGTACAAACATGGATCCGTGTCACTTTGTTGAAATCCTTTGTCCTAATTTTGTTAAAAACTCACCAATTCAAGTGTTCCAACAACACGGTGCTTGCTTCAGGCCATACAAACTGCGTTTTAATTTTCAAACACGTTTAGTACCATCCTGGAACCCTTCAGGCTGTCTCATAAAGAGTTTTTCTTTAACAGTACCGTAAAGGAAGGCGGTTGACACGTCGAACTGTAGTAATTTTAGATGTTCTTGGTTAGCAACAGCAAGCAGTGTTCGAACAGTGCTTAAACGAACTACTGGGCTAAATGTTTTATCATAGTCTACTCCAGGTTGCTGAGAGTAACCCTTAATGACCATTCTGGAGTTATACCTTTCAACAGAACCATCTGGATTCATTTTGACTTTATAAACTCATTTACATGGTACATAATAAAGTAAAAATAAAAAAAAAATTGACATAATAAAGTCCATCTTTTTGTTTGTATGCTGTGATAATTATTCCAGCTTTGTTATTGTTGATCGTCCCTTTGGTCTTAGAGAAGATAACATAACAACCAGCTTCTGTCATCTTACTGACTGACAACAAATTTGTGCATAGACTTGGTACATACAGTGTATCTTTTAGATGAGTGATTGCCATGTCTGTGTCATTTTTGGTAATGAAAGAGACTGTACCTTTTCCTTTAATCTCGGCAGTATGTTCATCAGTTGCAAAATTAAGTTTTCGTGATGTGGTTTCCATCGTTTTGAAAAGATCTCGTTGATATGTCATATGTGACGTACACCCGCTGTCTAATACCCAAATGCTGTCGTCATAAACTAAAATAACTACTAACTAGGAAATGTCGTTAGGCTTTTTGTTGCATGTTAAAAGGCACTGAGAAGCAAAATTGGTTATAGGGGAATCGTCACTCTTTTGTTTTGATTTGTTATTGTTTTTCTTCCAACAGTTTGTACATATTTTGTGATTTTTGCGTTTGAAGATGTTACCTCCTCGTACAAATTTTACAGGATGCATAGAAGGACTCCTCATGAGTACAAGATCCAGAATCATTGTTATTGGTCATGTTTTGAGTATGCCGTGCTTCACATTCTTCAATGATTTTGGTTTTCAGATCATCAGGCTTAGGAAGATTGTCTCGCGATTCAATAGCGATTCAATTCAATTATTAATTATTAAAATTATATATTCAATATTTAATATTATATATTATTAAATATTATATTTAATATTATATAATTAATATACAATTCAATTCAATTCAATTCAATTCAATTCAACTCAATATATTCAATAATTCAATAATAATTCAATAACCACGCTCTGCTACCATATTAAGTTTTTAGATATTAAAAACATAATTATATGAAAATACAATAGTTTTGTTAATAGCAGTCAAATATAAACAAGCAACCTAGCAACGAACACCATAGATATTAAAACTATAAAAAGGTAGTATACTTCATAGTTTTTCATCGACTGAAAACACGCATAAAATGACGTTTTCTAAAAAAAACCTAGCTAGATCGATTCATCGCCCCGAAATTTTATGAAAATCGTTGGAGGCGTTTCCGAGATTCAGGTTCTATATAGGTTTACATGAATGAATGAACAAGAACAAGGAAGAAATGAATTGATCATATTATTTCAGTAATAAATAACTTAGAGATAAGCGCGAGTGGCCTGCTGTAGGTAATGTTGCCAGCTTCATTGAATAAGTGTTCCATGTGTGAAATGAGAATAAATGTGTAAACATCGAATAAATTCTTCCACGTGCTCTAATTCACTCTATTCCTCCGATACGGAACCATTTTACTTCCTTACCCACGTCAAAATTACTGGCAACATGTTATTTCTTTCTGTAATAGCGTAGGAAACGCGAAAATACGGGTTTTCCTACGTTTAAGGTTGCCATTTGTCCTCATTTTCCGGAAAATATTAATAGAATACAGAATAATACTGCCACGACTCTGTCTCATTACCTGTCTATATGTATAAGGCTCAGAATATTAACTAAAACAAATATGAGTCAACAACATAATATGTTGTTAGATGTTGTAGCTACGAGTATGTCATAGTTAGATCGAAACCAAAAGTAAACATTTCTTCCGCTAGCAGATTTTTTATCTAGGATACTAATATTATGAAGAATAAAGATTTGTTTGTTTGCTTGAATTGAATAGGCTCCGAAACTGATGGATTGATTTGAAAATTCTTTCACCATTAGGATCCTTTTTTTTTAGGGGGGGGGGGGGGGAAATGCTATGGCCACTTCCCTTCCACCGCGAGGGTGACGGAACGTATGTGGGGTATGTGGGGCTCAGACCCACTAAAATCCTCCCGTGAGCAGTCCTCCGCCAAGGTGGGGCCCGAATTGATCTTAACAGTGCCTCAGCGCCTGTGAAGGGATGACCTTGCTTCACCATTAGGATCCTACATTATCCCTGACGAACATAGGATATATGTCTTGATTCATCATCATCATCATCCATCACCACGCGGGTGGAACCACGGAGCGCATATAGTATGTTATAATAATGTTTCGAAATTATTATTGTTTTGAAGCTACATTTGTGACTAGTTCTACAATTAGAAGTATTTAAATTATCAACGAGATAATTACCATGTATATTTTCTGTGAGTTTCCGATATTTCAGCACATGTTGCAAGTGCCATGATCACGGATGAACTGAGAAATTGCGGGTGAGTGAATGTTTACGAGCAGCAAAGCTGGTGCTACCCGTGTGGTCCCATTTAAATTTCATCGAATTCGGTTCAGTAGCTTTTGAGATAAGCTCCAATAACTGAATAGAATGGAAGTCGGTATTAAATTTTTGAAATTGTACTTGTTTAGGTACTATACGAGTATTGTATTGATTGTTTGGTTAATAGTTAGGTGTATAATTTTAGTCGTAACGAATTGCCCGTCTTATAATTGTGTTCACATACGCACAAACATAGGTGCAATATGATTATTGTTAGATTTATAAATAGGCGCAGGACGCTAGGCGCAAATGAATTGCCCGTCTTGTCGCTTGAGGCTTTGATCACAGGCATATAATAGTTGTTATAGGTTAATTGTTAGGCTTACAACAGCAATCTTGTATGATACTACCATACAAATTGGTACTAATTGAGTTTATTTGTTCCAGGGACATGCGAGTCCGGAAATCCGTGCGAGCAGTTGTGCCGCGAATTGCACGACGGCACATACGAGTGTGCCTGTGGGCCGGGATATGTGCTGCATGTCAACGGCTACGGCTGTTTAGGTAATATTTATTTTTAATTCTAATAACTGACCAGACGGGCATGTCAAGCCTAATGTAAGCGTCACGCCTGCACGTGAAAGCCCGTTGACTCGCGATTCGCCATAGTTGGCCAATAATACAATAGATTTCGCAGAAATCAACCTACTTTTCCAGGAACTGTGACGTGTGCGGTTAAGGCGCGCTCGTACCCTGATAATAGTAAAAAGCAGATCTTTAAACATCTATATATACATCATTATAATATTTTCATTGTATGAAAAAAAAACTTATGCTAGAAAAGGAACAGGCAAAGAGTAATAACCGAACAGAATTCATAAATATTACTCGCTCTCTGCAGAAAAAGATCCTGAATAGGTCCATAAAAATAAACTTTCACGTCCAAACTCTCAGAATTTTCAGCGATAACACTACATATTTTTTTAAGTAATACATAGCCAAAATATAGTACTAAATTAGTAACCAGCAGTTTTTCAATTGTGTTAGTATATATCGAGAAATTTAAAGAAAACGTACAGAATTAAAGCATTTCCGCATTACATCGTCCAATCTATCAAGCTATTTTCAACCTTACGTAAAGCATCGTAAATTATTTTAAAATTGGGGTTGGACCGCGTCTTAAAGCTCTAACGTCTGCTTAGCGATACCAAATATTGCAATTTATTTAGACAGAAAAAATTCACACCCTCAGAAAGGATTCAAACCCGCGTCTTTAGACAATCTGTGTCAGACGCCATGACCAACTAGGCCACAAAGGCTTGAGGTCCGAACATCGAATTTTAACATTCTATCTGAATTTAACCGTCGTATGGGGACGGAGTACCTTCTACAGAACAAAAAAAAATTACAACTTTACAGTTATGTCACAACAACTACATTTTCACGTTTAAATACAAACGCCAGTACAAACTAAGCCACATTATTCGTACCTTGGTATTTAGTCCTTATAATAAAAAAGAGAGATATCATTGGTGGATTGTTTGTAATGGAAATACAAAAACCACCAAACCGATTAAAAAATATTTCAGCAGTCGAAAGCTACATTATGCCTGAGTAACATACGCTATATTTGATTCATCCTCATCATCATCCATCACCACGAACCGTCGTTCGTGTTTCGTTTACTACAGTATGCCCTTCAAACCATATTATATCACTTATGTACTATAATCAAGGAGTACTTAAAGGCTAAAAAGTCTGTAGATGACAAAAATTTTAAAAAATGTTGGCCAGACGGCTTAAAGTTACCTGCTGAACAAAAATATGAAGTTTTTGAAGGGGAAATGTCTGTCTGTTCACGCATAACTTAAGTACCGCAAAGATTTTGATGACATTTGGTCTATTATAATTAGCCCGGAGCTCCCAACTACTATAACCAAACTTTTTATCTTGACCGTCAGATATATTGAAGATGGCAACTTGATCTCTCAATGGTAAACGGTCTCATATAAAACTGGGGTCTCGATTGACTGGTCGGCACGCGTGAACTTTTATGGTTTTATGGAACCTACGCTAAAACAATAAATTCCATATACATATTTACTAATGGGGGATGCCAACACTGAAAAAAAGAAATAACCAAACCTGTTTGGGCTATTTTAGATATAACCGAAATTTGTTTATTTGACAATAAACTTAAGTCGAATTAACAAAACTGGTTTATTTAACAACCATACAACAGGTTTTGTTATTTGAATTTCAGTTATGTGTAACCAATATTTTCGTTGTTATTTACCAAACTTATATAGATAAACTGGTTTGTTACCCTGTAACCAAACTTTTGCACACAATATAACATAGCTCTTTGACAATGCCTAAGCCTAATAAGTTTAACTGCTCCTAGGCGAGTTGATATTCTTTGTATGACTACATAGTTTTGCTACATAACCTCAAAAATAAGTTATTTTTGCCTGATATTTTGTTTGGATAGAGACGCACGGTCAGTGTGCTGCAGTACATAACTTAAGCTACAATAGTTAAACAAATACTCTTTTATTGTTTTCTTCATTACGATACAAATATTGCGCGCGCGCGGTTACATGTACCTACAAAGAAAGAAATCAAAAAAAATTACGTGCAAGATATGTCGCGTGTGCTGTCAAGGTTTGGTGTTCGTGAAATTACTAACAAACCTACAAAGACCAATGGTGGACGAAGAATGTCTTGAACGACCTGTGGATCTTCTTAAAAGCGACATTGACAAGTTTCAGGGTAAGTGCATTAGCTATGTAGTAGGTAAATTATCTATGTAGTTAAACTATGTCATCCAGGCATCACTTTTTGGTTTGCGCTTTGTGACAGTGTGTACTTTGTGGTGTGGTATATGTACCTCTTTGCTTAATCTGTCCGAATCAGCAAGACTCATTCGAGTTAAGTTTCATTCATAAATCTATTGTTATTTTTTGCGCTGATGCGGACGGGTTAAAGCTTGTGTTCTCAAAGATCTTTAAAACACTTTAAAATTTAAACGAATTTAAATGAACTAACTAATTTAAACTTTTTTAAACGAATTTTATTAGCCAGAGGATTAAAAAATCCTAACTACACGAATAAAAATGCGAAGGAAATTATAATCAGAAATCAGTGATCCTTTGGATTATTTTGGTAGGCATGTGTTCCAAAGTTAAAATAACCTTGTGAGCATTTCGTGTCCGCTTGCCTGTAGCTATATTATTATGCATTATTATTGTCTATCTGTCCATCTGTATGATGCATCTAACGTTTATCAGTATCTTCTCTAGGGAAATGATTAGTGATAATTTAAGTTTTATTATTAATATATTTCAGATTTCTAAGGACCAGCAGCCAGCCCATACAGATAGAGATGTGATGAATTTAGAGCCACTTTTGAATCCTTGGCAATAACTTTGGATGATGAGGCATTACTCAAGTTCAAATACAAGCTGCGTAAGTAATCAACTCCACATTTCAATACTTAATCCTATTACTATATATATAAACTTAATATTTAATTATTTTTGATTAAATCTGGTTAAAGTTAAATTTTAATGTAACGTAATAGTAAACCAAAGAAATAATTAAAGTCTGTGTTGTTTCAGGAAATATATAATATTATCTTGAGTGCTCCCAATGAATCAAAGAATGAAAGAAAATGTACTGCTCTACCATGTCTCAAGAAGAAAACTATGCAAACGTGTAAAATTTTGTGTCAGTACTATATTACAATAATATAAACATAATTCAATGAATGATTAATGATTACGAAAGTAAGTTTTATTTGTCAATAAAATCGTGTACGTTTTAAGCTATTGCATAGCGTCTATCGCGGGCCTTGAGCGTGGAGACCGAATCTAGAAATTCCGTAACGAAAATAACCTTATACCCCCCACTCCGACTCCATCTATCGATGAATAGCAGAACTTTTAATGACTTTTTGAAATATCACGCTTGTCTCTTTAGTTCAGCAACTCGCCTCTAGATGGCATTGGTTAAATAATTATAATTGCATAAGTTGATTTGGCATCTATCGATGAATAGCAGAACTTTTAATGACTTTTTGAAATATCACGCTTGTCTCTTTAGTTCAGCAACTCGCCTCTAGATGGCATTGGTTAAATTATTATAATTGCATAAGTTGATAAAAACAGCTATGCAATAGCTTTACCGCGGCAGTCTCCGAGTGCCACACGTCTTTTTTTTAATTATTTAGACTTACTTTTATTGACCCTATGTAAGTATTCAGTTAAGTTATTAAACCGATTTTATATTACATTTCATTTAGTTTAAAGATTTAACTTAGAGATTTTAGTTGAATCAAAAGTTTTGCTATGCCATATATTCAGATACTTAACCGTTTCGATATGTATACATGAATAGGTACTATAATTCATCCGTAAAAATCAAAACGTGAATATAGCATACATGTTCATTCATACATATCAAAACTATTCGGCACTGTATTAGCAAACTAATTTGCTAAAAGTAACAATTTAGTTTAGTTAATATCACGGTTGTTCACTAAAGTTATATGATTATTAACGGGATATTTACCGTGGTAAGGTTGTGGAATGAGCTCCCGATATTTCGGCGCAGTTACATGCACCATATATATATGTCCATATGCATAGCTGAGCATCTGCTGGACGCGGGTCCTAGCCACTGGATTGAATTCCATAACCCTAAAATCTTGTCCACCGAACGCCATTACATACCAAGGCTAGTAAAGGAAACTATTGAGATCTCGAAATGCCAGAATTTCAATCGAGGTGATGGTTTCAACTCGCCAGTGCGTGGAATCCAGTATTAGGTTGTTTTAAAAATAAAAGTCCGCGTTCAAAATACTATACGCAGTGATACAGTGAGTGTGTTTTGCCGGGACTTAGGATCGAGTTCGAGTTCCATTAATAACCGTAGCAAAAGACTAAGAAACAGGGTAGATCGTTATGTCTGCACCTAACTTTTTAACTTTTCGACCAACCACCCGCATTCTTCAGTCTTCCCGTGAACATGGTGCATGTAACTGCGCCGAAATATCGGGAGCTCATTCCACAACTTTACCACGGTAAATATCCCGTTAATATTCATATAACTTTAGTTAATATCAGTCAAACAATATGAATATGGCAACAAAATAAATCAGCTAAATTAAATGGAAAGTTTGACTAGATACTGCAAAAATGTTGTGTAAGACAAAGAGAAAGTAAAGTTGCATAATATAAATGCGTTATCTGGTAATAATTTACAAAACCGTTCAAGTAATATAACCGAAAATTAAATAACTTTTAGACATATAGATAAGTTACTGAAAAACAAATGAGGTGTTATATTAACACAAAAAGTTTTGCTAATGGTAATTTGTAATGAGTTAGCCGTAACCCAACGGTTTGAGAACACTAAACTGAAGAAGTTAGCAATACTAAACTAAAGTAGATTATTTAAAAGCTACATAACTCCAGTAACTCAACTGGCTTTAGTTATGTGTGACACTGGTACGGCTGTCACTAATTTTATGTAACACGTAGACAAAATTTTGGTTACGTAGAGCGAAACTATTTTTTCAGTGTATGTTCAACAGTGGACGTCCTACGGCTGAGATGATGATGATGATACATATTTACATTACAGCCCATAAATACCAAAGTAATTTGTCTCTAGTGATTTTTTTGCAGTTATCTTAAAAATATATGTCCAATAATTACGTGGCTCCATCTCCTTAAGCGAGCGAAGCCGCAGGCGGGTCAGCTAGCTCTTAATAAGTGACTAGCTGACCGATCAGACGTTCTATTGTCCCATACAAAACAAAACACATTCATTTTTCAGAGTTTTCCAATTTTCCTTAGCACTTTCCCAATCGTTGTCCCAACTTTGTTCGGGCTATTACGAAAATTCAGCTCCATCCAAACTTAATAAAGCCCGCAACTAAATAGGTATGTCCTGAGAGCAGATGAGACCATTTTCCGACTTGTTATTTCCATTTATTAACGTGATCATGCAATTTAAGATAGATCACATCTGCCTAGAGGTACCTTTTCACTGTTAAGAGCGTTTATTCTGCGCAGCTCTGCGCGAGTGTAGGTATTTTACGTAGCGAGCTACTCACTAGCGCGCTCAACGGCAGTGGCCCCACCGCTCAAGCAAAATAGCGCGATTTATTAATATTTTGATCTGTTTGTCAACTTTGATTTTTATGTCACAAATATTGTATTTGTAATAACATCAGGTCGTATGTCAGAAGAACGCTCAGCAGTGATTGTGGGTTTGAGTAGCGACGCCGTAGCACAAACAATTTGCGAAAAATTATTCATATCGTAAGCGTCAACGCGTCAGGCTTCGGCGTACAAACTATGAGTTGTCTGTGTCACAGTTGCCTTAGATAAATGAAAGTTTGTACTGTTTCAATTGTTTGAAACAGTACAAACGTACACGTAGAACGTTACACTTGCGCAGTTATTCGTGCTAGGCTCACAGATCTGAGTAAATGTTCTATGGCATTTACGTCGAGATTTACAACTTAGACTGGTGAGGTATTAATATAGAGAAACAGTACGGAAACTACCTACAAACGTTCGAAACTGCTCACTCACACAAACATTCGCATCGACGAGAGCCCTAAGCGGTTGTCGCAGTGATGTCAGTAGTGAGGCCGCGTCAAGACGAGTGGTCACGTATAAGTTTATTTCCGCTTAACTAGGCTTAGTTTCCATACTGTTGCATTTTTATACTATGGGTTAGATGTGTTTCGATTCATGGCTGGTTCCTTGGTAAAGATAATATGGAACATAAACAATTGATAAAGCACTGTAATTCCAATGGAGTAATTTAATAACTTTACAATAGCTAAGGTATGAAATTAATATTACATATATTAGGGTTATTGACCCGTGTCTTATCGAGACGACGTACAAAAGGTGAATGCTCTATATATATAGTTTACTCTATGGGTGAAAGAACTACAAGAATGTCCGAATGACAGCTCACAGAATACATATCTTTATTACATGAAGTTACCACTTACCCCCAGTTTCTAGAACGTCTGTCAAAGCCTTGATTAGTTAACCAACTAAATACTAAACGCTCATTGGTCAATGGCATTCTATGACGCGATATGTGACCAATCAGTGATTATTATTCTGTTGGTTAGCTGATCTAACTTTGAGAAACGTTTTAGAAACTGGAGGATATTGTCAGATTCGAACATGGTGTTAGGCTGGCGGGTTGGTGCAGTTGGCAGCAACTCTGCCATTTGAGCCTCTAATCCCGGGGTCGGGTTCAGAACATGTCAAACCTTTGTGTGCATGAACATGTGTGTTGGCCTGTGTCTGGGTGTGTATATGTATATAAGTATGTATATTAGTCATCAGGTTTCCATAGTACAGGCTCTGCGTAGTCTAAAACCATGTGTGAACGTTTAAAAGAAGAAAAATTCGGCTTAAGTGTAACGTTACCGCATCGTTTACGTATACAGTACAAATGAGTTATCTGTGCCACTATTGTACTAGATAAATGACAGTTTATACTAAATACGTTAACGATGCAATTACGTTACACTTAAACAGATTTTCGTGCTCGGCCCACTGAGCGGCTTTTTGTAACACCAGGTTTAAAAAGATGCATTTCTGCGCAGAATAATATACTTAGTTAAAAAACCTGGAAGCCTTCTCCCACCTTTTACGAAACTATCATAAATCAGAAGCGTTTATAATGAGTAGCCCTAGCACGAATAACTGCAAAGTGTAACGTAACGTGTAGTTCACGTAAACCAAGTGACAAGTTTTCATACGTATTCCTGAATTTGAGCAATTCTCCTATTCATCAGGGGTAATGTAGGATTCTAATGGTGAAAGAATTTTCCAAATCGGTCAAGAAGTTTCAAAGCCTATTATTCATTACAAAAAACAATCAAATTTTTCCTTTTTATAATATTTGTGTATACATGTATGTACGAGGGTCATTTGAAAAGTTCTTAGCCTAACATGGTTAAAGTCATTGGTTTTTTTTATAACTACCCTCATTTTGTAGTTACATTATTTAGCAACAAGTATGCACAGTTTAGTTTATTCACAGTAACTCATTGTTCGTTTACACGTGATACCGTAAGTCAAGTCAGAGCTATTTTTGAAAATGGATAAAATTGAACATCGCGCAGTGACTAAATACCTGAATTTGAAAGGTTTAACTCCAAAAGCTATACATGAAGACATGTCTGCTACTTTGGGTAAGTCCGTTCCTTCGTATGCGACTGTTAAAAACTGGGTGGCAGAGTTTAAACGTGGTCGTGAGACCATTTAAGATGAGCCCCGTAGTGGCCGGCCTTCAACTGCTTCCACTGATCAAAACAAAGAAAATATCTGTGATTTAATTTTATCTGATCGAAGATTGACTGTCGAGGAGATAGCTGACTGTAGGCATCTTATCTGAGCGAACACATCATATAATTACTACTGGGCTTGGATTCTCTAAGGTGTCTGCGCGGTGTGTACCGCGACTGCTTTCAGTGGAACAAAAACGCAACCGACTAACAACTTCTCGCAACTAATTAGAGTTATATGAAGCTGACCCAATAGAATTTGTTGAAAGATTTATAACCATGGATGAAACCTGGGTTCACCACAATACATCCAAGACAAAAGAACAGTCAAAACAATAGAAAAGAGCAGGATCGCCCACCCCAAAGAAAGCAAAGGTGGTTTTATCAGTGGGCAAAGTCATGGCATCCGTTTTTTGGGATGCAAAGGGTATAATTCTCGTGGATTATTTAAAAAAGGGTGAAACAATAAACTCCGATTACTATTGCAACCTGTTGCGACATTTGAGAGAAGAAATCAAAGAAAAACGTCCATGTTTATTGAGAAGAAAAGTCTTGTTTCATCAGGACAATGCGCGCGTTCACACGCGTTCACTGTGCAATCCATGGCAAAAATCCATCAATGTGGCTTCGAATTGTTACCTCATCCCCCATATTCACCGGATTTAGCATTGTCCGACATTTATCTGTTCCCAAAGCTGAAAAAATGTTTAGGTGGTAAACATTTTTTACAAATGAAGATGTCATATCCGCCGTGGACGCTTATTTTGAGGAGTTAGACTAGGAGTAAGATTTTTTTTAAACGGGTATCGAAGCCTTACCGGCCATCCTATATGTATGTATTTATTTAGATAAAATTAAACTTAGGTCCAAAGTCAATGCAGTGTCACGTAGGTCTTAAAAGCTGATAATTTACATGAGTAAGCCTCATGAGTGTTGTACGAAGCCTAATGCATTTTATACTCAATACTTATGTTTATATGCAGGTCTTTTTAACATGGCAAAAGTTTGTTTGTGCAAACATCAGTCTACCTCTAAACTGGATATCATTCAACAAGAATTTAGTTTGCAATTTACTACAGTACAAGTACAATTTAAAAAAAATTATACCGACTTCCATTCCATTCAGTTATTGGAGTGTAACTCAAAAACTACTGGACCGAACTTGATGAAATTTAAATGGGACCACACGGAAAGCACCAGCATTTAAACAAAGAATTTTGAGAATCGGTTCACCCTATCGAAAGTTATGAGGTAACAAACATTAAAAAGCAGTCGAATTGAGTACTTCCTCCTTTTTGGAAGTCGGTAGAAAATAAGCTTGCAGACTGAATATAGATGCAGCACTTTTGCACTAGAACTAAAAATAGTATATTGCTTGTATTCCGGCAAATACATTATTTGTATTTAAATTTGAATTTGAAGAGTTTATAATAACAGCCTACAGCTTCGCGTATATTATGTTTATGCACCTTGCGTTCAAAAGGTTCACGGTTCATTGGGCCAGCATTTGATAGGCATCATAGCGAATTTCATACTCTACTAGGTTGCAACCAGCCATGCGTTAGTGCATACATCATCATAGGCTTGAAAGAGTATGTATATATACATACTATTTTCTATTTTATTGTATATATACATGCAAACTTTGAAGTTTTATCTATCTTTAAACAAGCAATTCATGTTTATACTCGTAATCTAAATCTCGGAAACGACTCCAACGATTTTCATGACCATTGGTATGGAGGGGTTTCGAGGGCGATAAATCTATCAAGATAGGTTATATTTTTAGAAAACGCCATTATTATTGTATTTTCAATGAAATACAATATCATCATAAACAAATACAATATCATTATGGTAACTAGGGCCATCAGCTTAAACAACAACTAAACTGTTTACGGACACAGCAATTTTCAAAATCTTATAAGTAGTTTTTGAATTTATCCGTCATATACAAACAAACAATACAATCTTTTTTATTTAATTAATATTAGTGTAGACAAGTAGTTTATTTCTATTTATACTACCTGCCCTCCGTGGTTTCACCTGCGTGGTGATGGGTGATGATGAATCAAAATTAAACTAAAATTAAAACAAAATTAAAACCTTTGTTCATCAGGGGTAATGTAGGATTCTAATGGTGAAAGAATTTTTCAAATCGGTCCAGTACAGTTTCGGAAATTCAAACACACAAATAAACAAATCTTTCATCTTTGTAGTTTTATTAAAAACTCCGTGGTTTCACCTGCGTGGTGATGGATGATGATGAATCAAAATTAAAACAAAATTAAAACCTTTGTTCATCAGGGATAATTTAGGATTCTAATGGTGAAAGAGTTTTTCAAATCGGTCCAGTACAGTTTCGGAAATTCAAACACACAAATAAACAAATCTTTCATCTTTGTAGTATTATTAAAAACAAGTGATAGTATTTCTTTATATATTTATGTAATAATTTAAATAGTAAAATTAACTGAACAACGTCAACCTCTAGATCATTGTTCCTCACGCGGTACTTAAATTCCAAGCTTTGTCTTAAAAATATTACAAATAAAATATATTTTAGAATGTACTCTAACCATTTAATATCAACCTTTTACCCACAGAACTAAACTCCACAAAAACCACTGACGCCACTCTGGACTCAGAAGAAGACGTACTCTACCAGAAAGATGCGTCATTCTCGGCTGAGCTGGAAGTAGCACCGTCCAGTAGACTTAGACCTACCGTAAGAACTCACAAACATATCACTGACAGATCCGAAAGACTGGCTACTGCACCGCCTGAAGAAGCACACATAGACAATTATACGTACACGGGAGAAAAGAGTAAAGAAGTGGATGGATTGAAAAGTCTGATGGAAGACGGGATAAGCAAGACGGATTTAAATATAATTGCGGATGAGAGAGAGCTGCTAGAAGTTAGCGGGAAGGTCACGACGCTTGGTCCTAGTTTGGAACAGAAAGTAAGTCATTTGGATGCATATCGTATAATTTCTCATTTTTACTGAAAATGCGGGATTACTCACTTAATACCTGTCGGATAGATCAGACTATAGTTGTTAAATATAGTTTCGACCACATCCAGTGGCCGGGCGAGAAGTCATCGACGCAGGCGTCCCGAACATTCCTTGAAAATTACCACCGGATGTGGTCGAAACTATAGTCGGATCTATCCGACAAGTATAACGTGAGTAATCCAGTATTTTTACAAAAAGAGTGAAAACCACGTTAGGTTTTATTCAAGATCCTATAGCAAAATAATTTAAAGAAAGTTTGAAGTCCGAGCTCTAGCAATCGAAAAAGCGACTGCCTGTTTGGCGGCCAACTCTCATGACCCCTTTTTTTGAGGAGGGAAAATGCTGTTCCCTTCCACCATGAGGGTAACCGAAGGAGGTATGTGGGGCTCAGACCCACTAAAATCCCCGTGAGAGCAGTCCTACGCCAAGGTGGGGCTAGATGGGACCGCGCTAGCCTTCACGATCACGCCCCTGCGGTAGGTTCGAATCGATCGTGAAGGGGTCTAATGACCCCTGGAATATCATCGCTTTATATTGCTAAGAATAACACGTAGTTTATAGTACTTATTTCTGTGATCAGGTGCCAGGAGCCACGGTGCCTCCCGCTTGGACGACAGCAGTGGAGCTCTGCAGTTGCACCAACTGTGCTTCTCGCTGCCACTGCCCTGCCAAATGTAGACCAGGTTAGTTCTAGATTAATGATTCGGAAACTTTTCTATTATGCTATTCGCGGAGCTGCTTTTGATGACATCGAGTCGTTTTTATCTAACAGGATGCCAAAGGTTGCATAAATGGTGTAACATCTGGAATGGGAGTTCCACAAGGGTCCATTTTAGGGCCTTTTTTGGCCTTAGTATATACATTAACGATTTGCCACTTATGGCTAAGAATCTTTGTGATATTGTTTTATTTGCGGATGACACAACTCTGATTTTCTAAGTAGATAGGAAAGATAGCACACTAACGGCCGGTCCCAATAATCTATCTATCGTCGGTTTACCTTACTAGAGATAGATATTTGACATTATTTGTATGGACGTTATGTCAAGTTTCTATCGGTAGTAAGGTAAACTGTGGATAGATAGATTATTGGGATCCCCATTAATTCATGTAAACACCGCTCTATCTAGTATCTCTGAATGGTTCTTAACTAATAATTTTCTTCTGAATTCAAAAAAGACAAAATGTTTGATGTTTTCTTTGCCTACTATTCCATACTTGGAGTCCAACGTTATGCTTGATGGAGTTAAACTCGAAATTGACAAACAGTCTCCTTGGCTCCTCATATAAATACTCTGTTTGGGAGACTCAGTTCTGCTGCATAATGCGGTACGTAAAATAAGAGAACTAACAGAAGTTTCTACGGCACGGTTAGTATATTTTGCATATTTCCACAGCGTAATGTCATACGGGATATTGCTGTGGGGTTCAGCGGCTAATATAGAGACCATATTTTTCCTACAAAAACGTGATATTCGAGCTATATACGAGATGGGTCCCCGCGAATCTCTGAGAGATTTGTTTAAAGAAATCAATATATTAACTTTGCCTTCCTTATATACCTAAGTATATTTGCAAACATAATGTGTTTTCAAAAAAAAAAAGTTATCACCACACTTTTAATACTAGGAATAAGAAAAGGATAGCTGAACCAAGTTTTAGACTTGCAAAGACTAACAAGTCATTCCTAGGAAATTGTGTGCGCTTTTACAATAAAATCCCAAAACACATAACTGAGCTCACAAAAGGAAAATTTAAGTTGACTGTAAAAAACGTTTTAATAAAAAGCTTATTATAAAGTCCGACAATATATAGAAGATAAAGATGCTTGGAATACTCCACTTCTGACAAGTTATAAAAGTAAAATGTAATAATAGTAGTACCTAAGTAGAAACATTGTAAACATCAAATTCATGAAAAGAATGGCTCTGAGTTTCTTGCCGCTTCTTCTCAGTAGGCTATATATTTTGGATTGCTGCGCTAGTCTTTGGATCTTTATTTAAAAAAAATACGTTCATAAGTGCGTCTTTGGTGCCTAAATTGAATAAATGATTTTGACTTCGAACGATTTATATAAGCAATACAATATTTTTACTGTACGGTGCCTCTAGGTCAGAACGGAACCCTTATAATGAATGTATGTGCATTTACAATTTAATATCAAATATCGCGGCCTCGGCAGAATACGTTTTTCATTATCTTCACCTAAATCCGTGTCTTCAACAAAATTATTTGATTTATACATACTCGAATTTTTAATCAAAACATATTATTATAATCTATACTTACATATAATAAAAATATAACAGATCGCTGTCTGTACATGTAAAATGTATGAGAAAAAGTATTATAAACGAAAATAGAATGATAAAATGTTTGTTAGAATTTTGTCTGTTTGTCTGTGCGTTTGTGCACGCTAATCTCAGTAATGGCTTATCTGATTTAGATGTAGTCTCACTTGAAAGTATCTCTCCACATTATCTCAAAATTGTTGCGCTCTCCATTATTGTGCCGCAGTTGATTATTCATTTTATTAATTTACAATTCATACAAAACCGAGCAGCAAAAGCAAGAACAACAATAATTTATAAAACAACTCTAAAGCTGGTCCAGCTGAAAAAAATCCATTTAAAATTTAATAACTTGAAAACTAGGATAAATCGCAAAACATTATGGGGTCGATTCAGATTAATATGAGGCACGTAAAAGTTTTACCATTGGACCTCAATCCGGCCACCCTGTATACATTTCTTCACGCTAAAATGGCTAAACAAATTTGGAAGAAAATAAATTCAAAGTGTAGTTCCCGAGGGAACACAGCAACTTTCACCCACGCGGACGAAGTCACAGACAGTAAGCTAGTTCGACTTAAAAGAAAACGACAAAGCTCTCACAAAATTAGATACCATTGTGCGTGACACGAACAGTCCTGAAAAGTCTCCGAATACTTTTCACCATTCAAAATACGAAGCGATTCGCAAAGGAAACTGTGAAGTAGAAGGAATTCAAAAGCCTCTCCCGGCAACGTCTGAATAAGTCTACCTAAGTACTCCAGTCCCCATTTCCAACCGATTTCAAGCGACAACGCGTCAAATGCAGCCGAGTTCTCCCTCGAGCACTCGTTTTAAAGCTCAAAATAGGTAACATTCTGCAACAACTTCAATTGTAACCCTTTTCGCAACAATTCGAATTTTACTCGCCTTGCATTTTGTCGAAGTTTTCGAACTGAGATAAAATTGTTACCGGCGAATTTGGATTGCATTATCAGATAATCGTCCATCTTGAATTATTGCTGTCTAAATAACGGGAGACTTCAAGATGGCGCAGAGTTGGGAAGTTTTGTTTTGCGGGTAAAATTATTAATATTAATTACTATACAGTATAGAAAGATAAACAACTGGGGTCACGAAATTATCATATTAATTAATCATTCACAATTAGTTCTTAGTTGATAATGGAATGATGATATGATAATGATAATGGAATAAGTTTTTCGTAAGTTCGTAGTTGTTTTACTAACGACTTCCAAAAAAAAGGAGGAGGTACTCAATTCTACTCTATTTTTTATGTTTGTTACCTCATAACTTTCGACTAGGTGAACTGATTCTCAAAATTCTTTTTTTGTTTGAAAGGTGGTGGTTTGCTGGTGCTTTCCATGTCCTATTTAAATTTCATCGAATTCGGTCCAGTAGTTTTTGAGATACCCTCCAATAACTGAATAGAATGGAAGTCGGTATTAAATTTTTCAAATTGTACTTGTTTATCCTAAGTAGGTACTTACTATTCTCTGATTTATACCATACATGTATGTATGGTATAATGGTTCCGGCTAGTTAGGACTGATGCAAGTCCTATAATTTGGTACAGTCCATTGAATGCTTGTACAACGTGACTCCCAAGTAGAATGACGAGGACATCATCCGAGTGTAGGAATGTTCAACTATTATTATTAACCGGTAAAACACTCACGTTAAGGATCGAATACGTCGTCCCAGGTTTCGAGCATGTCCGATGCTCATCTTAGGGCGAATGCGCAGCGGCGTCTGCCAGCTCCCGAGCGAATAGTTGAATATGTAGGCGTGTTGTTGCGTATTGGGTGTAAAATAAGCTCTTTATTGTCCCACACTCGTATGACAGGTATCATGTATACTACCAACAACAATTCACAAGGGGGGTTAGCTCCAGTGACTACCGACCGTGAAACCGAACTGGAGGCTACTCTACATTGTGTACATGTACAAGCAATTTTGTACCATAAAGTCAAAGTCAAAGTCAAAATCATTTATTAAATTTAGGCATCAAAGACGCACTTATGAACGTCAACTTTTCATTATAATGTACTTTAAAGACTCTACCGCCACGTTCCAAAATATATAGAACCCACCGAGAAGAAGCGGCAAGAAACTCGGGGCCATTCTTTTTATATGGATGTTTACAATGTTTCTACTTAGGTACTACAAATATTACATTTTATGGGTGGCAGAGAGACAGCTTGCCAGAAGTGGAGTATTCCAAGCATCTTTATCTTCTATATAATGTCGAACTTTATAGTAAGCTTTTTTTATTAAAACGTTTTTTACAGTCAACTTGAATTTGCCCTCTGTGAGCTCAGTTATGTGCTTTGGGATTTTATTGTAAAAACGCACACAATTTCCTAGGAATGACTTATTAGTCTTCGCAAGTCTAAAACTAGGTACAGCTATCCTATTTGTATTTCTGGTATTAAAAGTGTGGTGATCACTATTTAACTTATATTTATGTAAATTTTTACGAACATACATTATATTTTCAAATACATACATGTACTATTGTAACGTAAATAACCCATATTATTCTCTAAATAAGTTTATGGAAATGAAATTAGTAGACTCTTCATTTTTGTTGAATGAACAAAAAATAACAAATAACATTAGACTAACATTTTCCCAAAAGATTTTTTTCTTTAATCAAAATCACCTGTTGTTACTTTATTTATTATTTCTCTGATTGTGTAGTCATTAACAATTGACAAGCAAATAAAGTTGCTTGTGTGACTCATCATTATTTACTTAACTTAATTATTATTATGTTTACTTGAAAGTTGAATTTAGTGACAAACGTGGATGACTTTTTTCGAAATAGATAATGATATCTAAAGTTATATGGTTATTAACGGGATATTTACCGTGGTAAGGTTGTGGAATGAGCTCCCGTGAACATGGTGCATGTAACTGCGCCGAAATATCGCACAATAATAGTGAATAAATTTCTGATTCTGATAGTGTATCGACCCCACTGCAAACGACCTAGGTAAGAGAACTATAGAAAGTTTTAAAGAATTTCAGATGGTTTCTATAGATTTTAGGACAAGCACGAGACCTGCATATATCTCAGTTGCAAACAAATGTTGATAGAATTTTTAAAAAATGGCGGCTCTATGTCACTTTTGTCAGCTGCAGTCATCAACTTACTAACATTTTTGGTTACTGGAGTTGTCAAAACTGACATAGAGATATAATATATATAGGACAGATATTTGTGTGACGAGTAGAAAGGTTTGTTCTCGGGTCTTGGATGTTGTGATGTGATATTGTGTGTCCATGCCTCCAGCGACACAGGGGTTCCTAGTGCGGGAGGTGTGAGTGTGTCAAGTCAAGTTATGGCCAAAAGCACTATCCTAATTGTACTCGTATAAATGGGGAAGCTTTGTTTGTTTGCTTGAATTGAAACTACTGGCCCGATTTGAAAAATGTTTTCGCCTTTAGAATCTTATATTGTCCTTGATGAACACAGGCTATATATTTTGATTCATCATAATCTTTATCCATAACCACGCGGGTATAAGCATTAGTGAATATGAGGGATACATTATTGTCATAAAAACTTCCGTGAGAGCTCATAATTAGATGGTAAAACCGGCAAACACTCACGTCTATCATCTAGTCGTTATACTCCGACCGGTGTTCGGGCAGTACTCAGTACATGGAGAGCGTGGTCTAGCAGCGAGGCCCGCTAGTCGCGCACTGTCTGTCCGAGGTCGGAGTAATAACGACTATAGACGTGAGTGTTTGCCGGTTTTATCGGAAAATACTTGTGTATGGAGAAGACACCAAAAACGTACTAGCTAGGTACTAATTAGTAAAAGAAAAGATACTAATATATTTTTTTTACTCGTAAAGTGATACAAATAACTAAACTAGGTAAAATCGTACGTCTCGTAACGGGTATTAACTAAATTGATTTCACATGAACCGCAGTTCCAGCCCACGTAAATGAACGGAAGTAACTCAGCCGCTATTATACTGGCGCGCTTCCGACTGGGGTCCAAAGTTGGGCTGCCAGTTATAGGCGGTCGGGTCAGGCTAGGGTTACCAGATGGAAAAATTAAAAGGCCGGAGAAAACTGCAAAAAATATTTTGTTGCAGTTTGAGAATTTTATGTAAAACGTTCTTAACGATATAAAATAGTTTTTATTTCTTCAAACGGGCTAAATGCTGTTTGCCTCTACCGCCATTTACAGCGTCACCGGATGGGAGATTTTTGAACATATTTTATCGTTTTTATACACTTGGTTCGCGGGTGTCTCGCTCACATGTCGCACATCTCACTCATAAAGGGTGTGGCAGCTCCCCTGCAGCCCCTCGCTGCTTTAGGGTGTTTAACTTAATATTAAAGACATCGTTAAAAGTTACTGTCAAAAGACGAGACATAAGCGCTTTTGAAATGTGGTGCTGGAGACGAATGCTAAAGATACCATGGATAGTCATGAGGACAATCGAATCGATATTACAAGAGCTCCACATCAAAAATCACCTCTATGCCGAGAACGTCAACTAAGTTTCTTTGGACATATTAGAATGCGATCAAATATGCATGAGTTGGAGATGCAGTTGATTGTGGGACAAATGCAAGGGAGGCGCTCCAGGGGCCGAATTCCAACACGGCGGTGTAAAAGTATTCTAGGGGCAACAGGGGAACCTATACAACGATCTATTGAACTGGCGCAGGACAGAAGCAAATGAAGACAAATCGTATATGGTCACGATCCTCACTAGTAAGTGAATGACAAAGAAGAATAAAGGTACTGTATTTAATTGAAAATTCATAAAATCCTGAGATTTCCTGAGATTTGCAAAATGCAACCGTAGTCCTGAGAAGAATCCAAAAATCCAGAAAAATCAGGACCAATCCTGAGATATGGTAACCCTAGGTCAGGCTGTCGGATACAACCTGGTTGATATTGAGTTGTTAGGAACCTCCGGTTAACAAGTTAAATGTGGGAACCACGAGCCACAAATATGTGTAAATGAGTGTGTTTCGGAACCTAGGACCGACCCGAAAAAGGTTCTAAATTTGATGTGCGTACGTTTATGCCGCCATTTTCTGTAGACGCGGGTTGATCCGTTTGTAGATATGTTTAGTTTATAATTTGAAGGATTTGAAATATTTTCCATAGGACCTTTCATATACCTACTACAAAAAAGGGAAAGATATTTTATGAAAGGTATAGGTAGTTATTTTATACATTATTTCACCAATAAGTGCCTGTGTAAGTTATACGCACTTATAGTAATTTATGTGTTGCGTGTTTTTGTACAAGCAGATCAAATCGTGTTTTGTAACTTTTTATCGCTCTGCTCTATAAATTTATAATACGAATTATTCTAGGCACAAACATGTAAATCTATATTACAAAACATTGACCTTTTTAACCGACTTCAAAAAAGGAGGAGGTTATGTATATGCTCGATTGTAATATGTATTTCTTTTGTCTTTATTAGCTGAGTTCTCTCCTACTTGTGGACCGATTCTCAAAGTTCTTTTTTTGTTTGGTAGATTTCCGAGATGCTAAATGGGAACACCCATTTAAATTTCATTAAATTCATTCAAGCAGTTTTGAGCTACACTCCAAAAATTTAAAAGTTCTACGCCTATGATATCATCATTGACGGTGTATGACAATCGATCCCGTACGTAGTAAGATTCACTAAAAATGGTGAAAAAATATCTATACAAGTACAATTTGAAAAATTTAATACCGACTTCCATTCTATTCAGTTATTGGACTAAAAAACTACTGGATCGAATTTGATGAAATTTAAATGAGACCACACGGGAAGCACCAGCTTTCAAACAAAAAAAGAATTTTGAGAATCGTTTCACCCAGTCGAAAATTATGAGGTAACAAACATAAAAAAAAACATTCAGTCGAATTGAGTACCTCCTCATTTTTTGGAAGTCGGTGGAACAACGGAACCGACTTCAACACCAAGTGTGAAATAACTTGTCGAAGTCGGTACCATGCGCACAATATTGTGTTTCACCAGTACCCCGCGAGAGGCACCCCCGCTAAGGCCTGTGGCGCATACTCAGAATGCGGTACGTCAGTGAAAAGTTACTCTATGGTCAGTCTCTCAGTGACTCTTATGACGGGTGGACTATATGCGTGTTATTTTTTCCAGAATAAAATCCAAAAATGCACGTTTTTGCGTGAATGATTTTTGAATGAAGTCATATTGTAAATAGTACAAATAAAAATATTACGTAAAGTAAAAGTTGAAACTAAGTTTGTAAACACATCTAAAATAGTTTGTTATTTATTTTTGTTTTATGATGCTATCATAGAGTAAGTCTGACTATGCCTAAATACAAGCATGGTAAAGCGAAGCGTGGCCGATCAAAATTATTGGTAGTATAGTACCTATCCTCTCTGAGTAGATACATTATTTCTTTGGTGTATATTTTTTTACCTTGGTGACTGATGAGGTCACCTACCTGATGGTGGACTCTGAAGGTGGGTATAGGATCTCAGTGACGGCACTACGTAGAACCTTTGAGTTTGGACTTATTTGAAAGGGCTCATGGAGACCTTGGTGACTGATGAAGGTCACCTACCTGATGGTGGACTCCGAAGGTGGGTATAGGATCTCAGTGACGGCACTACGTAGAACCTTTGAGTTTGGACTTATTTGAAAGGGCTCATGGAGACCTTGGTGACTGATGAAGGTCACCTACCTGATGGTGGACTCCGAAGGTGTATAGGATCTCAGTGACGGCACTACGTAGAACCTTCGAGTTTGGACTTATTTGAAAGTGCTTATAGAGACCTTGGTGACTGATGAGGTCACCTACCTGATGGTGGACTCTGAAGGTGGGTATAGGATCTCAGTAACGGCACTACGTAGAACCTTCGAGTTTGGACTTATTTGAAAGGGCTCATGGAGACCTTGGTGACTGATGAGGTTACCTACCTGATGGTGGACTCCGAAGGTGTATAGGATCTCAGTGACGGCACTACGTAGAACCTTCGAGTTTGGACTTATTTGAAAGTGCTTATAGAGACCTTGGTGACTGATGAGGTCACCTACCTGATGGTGGACTCTGAAGGTGGGTATAGGATCTCAGTAACGGCACTACGTAGAACCTTCGAGTTTGGACTTATTTGAAAGGGCTCATGGAGACCTTGGTGACTGATGAGGTAACCTACCTGATGGTGGACCCCGAAGGTGGGTATAGGATCTCAGTAACGGCACTACGTAGAACCTTCGAGTTTGGACTTATTTAAAAGGGCTCATGGAGACCTTGGTGACTGATGAGGTTACCTACCTGATGGTGGACCCCGAAAGTGGGTATAGGATCTCAGTAACGGCACTACGTAGAACCTTCGAGTTTGGACTTATTTGAAAGGGCTCATGGAGACCTTGGTGACTGATGAAGGTCACCTACCTGATGGTGGACTCCGAAGGTGTATAGGATCTCAGTGACGGCACTACGTAGAACCTTCGAGTTTGGACTTATTTGAAAGTGCTTATAGAGACCTTGGTGACTGATGAGGTCACCTACCTGATGGTGGACTCTGAAGGTGGGTATAGGATCTCACTGATGGCACTACATAGAACCTACGAGTTTAGACTCATTTGATAGGGCTCATGGAGACCTTGGTAACTGATGAGAATGGTTTTTGTAAAGGACTAACGGTGCTTGAGTGCAGGCAAAGTGTACAAAATTCTAGACTGACGTCACTCAATAGAACATAACCCCTACAAATGCGTAGAACTAAAGCATCTCTAAGCGTTTTTTACCGATTATTTTATGGCGAATGTTCTGAAGAGCTTTTAAGCTATTGCATAGCTTCTATCGCGGGCCTTGAGCGTGGAGACCGAATCCAGAAATGCCGTAACGAAAATAACCTAACACCCCCCACTCCGACTTCATCTATCGATGAATAGCAGAACTTATAATGACTTTTTGAAATATCACGCTTGTCTCTTTAGTTCAGCAACTCGCCTCTAGATGGCATTGGTTAAATAATTATAATTGCATAAGTTGATTTGGCATCTTTCGATGAATAGCAGAACTTTTAATGACTTTTGAAATACCACGCTTGTCTCTTTAGTTCAGCAACTTGCCTCTAGATGGCATTGGTTAAATAATTATAATTGCATAAGTTGATAAAACAGCTATGCAATAGCTTTACCGCGGCAGTCTCCGAGTGCCACACGTCTTTTTTTTAAATCTTGTTCCTTCCTCACCATTCCGATCCCGAACTACTCGTTCCGGCCTAGCATTGCATCCATATACTGTTGAAAACTTCTTTCCACGAACTAAAAAGTTTGGCAGTTCCTATCTCTGTTGTGTAAGTAAATTGTGGAATGCTTTGCCGGTGTACGTACGAGTATTTCCTTGCAGCTATGACCCTGGGTCTTTCAAGCGGGGCGTGAAAAATCATCTGTCAGGTCATCTCGTAGCGGTGGCGATTAGTTGGTCATTGCTTCTTGATTCCATCTTCGCTTTCCATCAGGCAGAGGGAGTCACTTTGATAAACCATTATAAAAAAAAAAACGAATCGTTGTTTTTGTGTTTGTCAATCGCCTTAAGTGGATCCGCTTTACTGAAACAGACTTGGAGGACAGTGACATAAGGACATACTTATATATATGTCTGCGACTTGACTCTGACTTTATGAATAAAACCCCACTTGACGCAACTATAAGTATTAGTAAGATAAGTAACTTGAAAAATTGCAAATGTGCAAACGTACTGAGAATTTTTTTATCGAAAGATGGAACCGACTTCAACACTAAAAAGTGTGAAATAACTTGTTGAAGTCGGTACCGTGATAGTTCAAAAGTACCTATTATCATACTATTAAGAGCATGGTACCGACTTCGCCAAGTTATTTCACGCTTTGTTGTGTTGTTCCGAGTTTTGATTAAAAAAATACGCTTTTTTTGTGACTCTTGCTACTTACGGGATCGATTGTTTTTCACCGTCAATTAAAATATCATCAAGATAGGCGAAACACTTTTCAGTTGTTGGATTGTAACTCAAAACCCGCTTGACCGAATTTGATGAATTTTGAAAATAAGTACTCTAGCAAACAAAAAAATCTTATCATAATCGGACTACTCTGGAAAAATTTATGCGTATACATAAAAAAATATATACCTACGCGTCGACTTGAGAACCTTCTTTTGTTTTGGAAGTCGGTTGAAAAGTTACGAAATTTGCTAATGAGTTGCACTGTTGAGTTGCATTGCATTGAATTGCAGAACAATTGAATTGCATTGTTGATTTACGAAATAATAAACCACTGTAGGTAAAACTCTGTCCTTACGGGCCTTACGATTATTCTATTCACATTTCAAAAAATAACTTTCTATCTAACCTTAAACCTTCTACACTTCTCTCCGTTCTCGTTTCGAGCAGCCGTGCGATTCTATAAGATCAAACATAGATCAAAATGACAAGATGACAAGAAACGTTGGAAAAACAACCTTATGTACAAGGGCGATATCTCAAGGCAGTATTTGACATCGGTGAGCTCGTCGACGCTCGTCGACAGATCATTAGAGAATCGCACGGCAGCTATAACTATTATGTAATCTGCGAAAGTGGACATGATATCTCTAGAAATATGTTAGGATTGTAGGGTCAGCAATTAATCATGTTTAGTTTGTTTACGGCTCAAACTAACTTGCTCTGGAGGTATACATTCCTCTGAGTTATGTGAGGGAATGTGGGCCATTGTAGGGAACTATAGGTCAAGTATGATGGCTTGATTCCATTGTTTATGTTATTAGAGAAATTTAGGGAGGGTCGCTGGCAATGGAAGTTTCGAGAGAGGTTTTGGAAAATAAAATAAAATATACCTAATGTAATCATACGTTATTATTCTAATTAATTTAGACGAAATAACTTATATATAATCGGAATGAGGTTCAATCGACCGAGTTCTAACTCGATCACATCGCCACTAAAGTTAGCTGACAGTGGTTCAACGCAAATCTTTTAATAAAATATAACCAAAAAATTTTACCAAATTCAACGCTAAATAGTGTGAAATAACTTGTTAAAGTCGGTACTACTCGTATGATAGTCAAAAAGTGCCTTTTATTACAACACCATCAAGATAGGCGAAACAATTTTCACTTATTGAATTGTAACTCAAAAACCGCTGGACCGAATTTGGTGAAATTTAAATGGCACTGCCTCGAAAGCATATTCTACCAAACAAAAATAATTATTCTAATTGGCGTTCTCTGTAACAAGTTATGCGTGGTCATACATAAAATAAAAAATAAAGGTACGCGACGACTTGAGAACCTCCTCCTTTTCTACCGACTTCCAGAAAGGAGGAGGTACTCAATAAGACTGCATATTTTTTTTTATGTTTGTTACCTCATAACTTTCGACTGCGTGAACCGATTCTCGAAAATTGTTTGAAAGTTGATGCTTCCCGTGTGGTCCCATTTAAATTTCATCAATTTCGGTCCAGTACTTTTTGAGATACACTCCAATAATTGAATAGATTGGAAGACGGTATTAAATTTTTCAAATTGTATTTGTTTTATGTTTGTTTTCTCATAACTTTCGATTGAGTGGACTGGTTCTCAAAATTATTTTTTTGTTTGAAAGCTGGTGCTTCCCGTGTGGTCCCATTTAATTTTCTAAACTACTGAACTGAACTACTACGAATTTCATCAAATTCGGTCCAGTAGTTTTTGGGTTACACTCCAATAACTGATTTTTACCAAAGTAATAGAATGGAAGTCGGTATTTTTTTTTTTCAAATTGCACTTGTTCAATGTGTACTTACTTGTTTATCCGCTAGTCTGTCGCAACTGCGAATTGGGTCGATCGCGTTTTTCCGGGAGTCCGTTGTTAAAATAACAATATGATTCCAATAAATAGATAGGAAAGTTACCACACCCATACGTCCACTAGGTGTGGATCAACGTTGTGTGTGGATCAACGTTGATCGTATCGCAATCCCGTGTTCGTTTTCATTTAATTAAGTTATCATCACCAACACGCGAGGTTATACAGAATAGGTATATTATCAAATTGAGACCAATTTCAACCTTAACTGGAAGAGCTTAAAGTTCAAAGCATTGGACTGATGCTTAGAGAGTGTCAACGAGCCTATCGGAAAAAAATGTCAATCCACTTCAGCCTGTGCGATGCGATAACATACGACGCTTGATTCAAAATGCAAACATTGTAACCGTAATATAGGTTAGTCTGTGGCACAAAATGTTTCTTTCTTTCTCTTTCTTTTTGTAGAAAGTGACTAGTTTTTTTTTGTAGAAGCAGTAACAGTAATTTGGTGTTAGTTACCAATATTATAAATATGGAAGTTTAGATAGATGGATGGATGGATGTCTGATGCTTTTTCACGCTCAAACTGCTGTGCCAATTTTGATGAAACTTGGTATAGAGTTAAATAAGGCGCTGGATTAATACATATGATACTTTTCATCATCATCATAATCATCATCACGCAGGTGAAAAAGCCTAATATTCTTGGGCACAGCATAGACAAAATAACAACAAGATCTCCGTATACGTCAAGATCGTAATGTTGACAGTTCTGTCAAAGTTTGTGTTAGTTTCTGATAGCTTAGTGACAGCTCGATACACTAGACGTGCTCGGCGACCGTCAAGAGTGATGAAATGTAACATAAATAGTAAATGCCGTCAAGGGCGATGACATGTAATGACGCTTTTTCTATAGTGATTAATTTTATATTTGTATGTACGTAGGTACTGTATTTTATTATTAGTGTTTACTGGTTGATTTGCTAAGTATTTAAATTTACTCATATTATGCTTTTTTAGCAACTGCGTTTGAACATGTAAATATTTTATGAGATTTTGGTCTAAATATAGATATGACCTTAGAGAAGATTATACTACTACTCAAAGTACTAATTCTGCGCAGACGAAGTCGCGGGCACCAGCTAGTATAAAATAAAAATACCTAAAAATAGAACCAACTTCAACAACAAAAAGTGTGAAATAACGTTTTATATAATGTAGGTGGTACCAAGGATGATACTCGTACGTGGTACAATCACCCAATGTTATGCCTGACCAGTTCAAAAACGTTTTGGTTTGCACATGTGCATTGCAAGCTAACTCCGCCATTTATAGTATTGACCAATGACAGCCATAATAAGCAATTCCGCTCTAAAAATATTTTGTTCCTACATCAAATGCCTTTTAGAAATTTTATGATTTTGTCAGGAATATGATTATTGTATTTTATTACAATATATGTATATATGTTTGTTTATTCAGTACAGATCACAAAGTACATATCTTAACTATACCTCTAATTAATAAAGTATGTAATTTAGATAATTAACACAAAACTGTGGTAAGTAGGTACAATTGATATTCATTGACAACTGTGCTAGGTCGTACCTGTGTTACAGCTGTCAATGTCTTCCTCCAGTATAGTAACAGTTCAAACGGTTCATTAATTTACAAAAACAAACGCCTATCCAAGTAACGCCCATCTAAATAAATACATACTAGATTTGACTAAAATTTCTCATGCCTACCTCCATATTTTGTTGTTTTAAATTAATTTGTGATTGATTTAACCTAGGTAGGCAAAACAAGAAAAATGACAACGTAAGTAGCTATTAGCTCTTAATTAACAATATCTAAACCGATACACTAATAAAGAAATACATATTTATCAGCACACGCAAAGTTTTGCCGATGTGAAATAAAATGTCACCCTTAATAATTAAAAACAATAAAAGTTGCACCTCTTTTAAACGCGTTGCGTACTAAGATTTTTTTCTTGTATACCTTATGGCCTTTATTAATAAACGTTGCGTAAACCTATATTAGGCGTAACATGCTATGTCTTGCTTTCACGCGTGACATTTACTGCAAGCGAAAAATTGACAGATAGATGTTTTAACTACTCCGGGTTTATTACAAGTTTATTAATTAGGCCGTATAGGTTTACCTCCTTAGTATTATATTAGAACCATTAATCAGTTTATTGTATTTTTATTAAACTTATTTAAGAAACTATTTATACCTCTTAGTTTTTTCAATACAACGTTAAACATGCTTATTGCAATTTAATATACTTACTAAAATAAAAGTAGTACCTAGTCCTTTTAAGCATGTTGGTTACTTCTGTTCCAAGGATGACCACATAAAAACTATGTGAAAAGAACGTGTACTTACAATAAGCTTTTACACACCAATAAGCAGAGAATAGGCGAGGGTAGCCAATAGTCATTTCACGTAAAATAAACCCTTATGATGGTCAGGCATAAACTTGACTAATTGTACCTATAGACTGAAAAATCATCGAATTGTTTTCTTGAAGTGACCATAAACATACCATAAGATTAATATTACCTTAGATTTAGGATTAGTACCTAGTTAGTTATTGACGTTGGTATTTATGAGACGCGAATTTTCCACCCTGATTTTTGTGTCAATTCTCACAGTGGAATCCTATCCTAATGCTTCACTGAAGTGCTCACCATTACACAGTTCATAAAACCATTGAACCAATTGATTTTGAACCTTAAAACATATGAAATAAAGGCATTTGACGTAGATGGCAACATACGTTTGGGTTTGACGGGAGTATCGACCCGGATTTTTCGATTAACTCCGTTCGACAGGCTCGTCCGGAATAGGGATGCGACCTTTGGAATCGTCGTATAAACATCTGAAAGTATGCACACAGAAACACACAGGATAACGTAAATTTAAGCGTATTTGTAGTAAGCAGTGTGCCGAGCACGAAAATCTGTTTAAGTGTAACGTAATCGCATCGTTAACGTATTTAGTACTGCGTATGTGTAACAGTAGCTATCCAACTATCTTTTTCAAAACAAGTTCCGTAACAAGGTTAAAAAAACCGGACTAACCCAGCAGCTAAACTATCGGAGGAGTTTCTTCCAATTTGCGGCTTACTGAAATGTCAAGAGTATTTTCTGAATACATCACCTGAAAAATCGTTTCAGTAGCTATCCAACGAGGTATAGTCTATTCCAAAACAAGCTCCATAACATGGTCAGAACAACCGGACTAACCGAGCAGCTAAACTATCGGAAGAGTTTCTTCCAATTTGCGGCTTACTGAAATGTCAAGAGTATTTTCTTAATACATCACCTGAAAGATCGTTTCAGTAGCTATCCAACGAGGTATAGTCTATTCCAAAGCAAGCTTCATAACATGGTCAAAACAACCGGACGAACCCAGCAGCTAAACTATCGGAAAAGTTTCTTCCAATTTGCGGCTTACTGAAATGTCAAGAGTAGTTTCTGAATACTACATCTGAAAGATCGTTTCAGTAGCTATCCAACGAGGTATAGTCTATTCCAAAACAAGTTCCATAACATGGTCAAAACAACCGGACTAACCCAGCAGCTAAACTATCGGAGGAGTTTCTTCCAATTTGCGGCTTACTGAAATGTCAAGAGTAGTTTCTGAATACTACATCTGAAAGATCGTTTCAGTAGCTATCCAACGAGGTATAGTCTATTCCAAAACAAGTTCCATAACATGGTCAAAACAACCGGACTAACCCAGCAGCTAAACTATCGGAGGAGTTTCTTCCAATTTGCGGCTTACTGAAATGTCAAGAGTATTTTCTGAATACTACATCTGAAAGATCGTTTCAGTAGCTATCCAACCAGGTACAGTTTATTCCAAAACAAGTTCCATAACATGGTCAGAACAACCGGACTAACCCAGCAGCTAAACTATCGGAAGAGTTTCTTCCAATTTGCGGCTTACTGAAATGTCAAGAGTAGTTTCTGAATACTACATCATACACATATATGAATACAAAGTTTCGTCAAGATTGGTTAAAAATGCGACCTGTACAGGAATACGTACAAACAACCTAACACACATACAGACGCTTCGTTCGCTAAGTTAATAAATCATATAACATTAAGACGACTGAAGAATTTCCTTTATACCATAGCTTCCAACCGACACCATAAAGGATTTAAAAATCGATAATTCTAATTCCCAAATACTAGAGTTTATTGGCTATCTGCTAGCTACAAGAAGAATGCGATATGTACTAGTACTAGATCAAATATACGTAAGATACATACATACCTAGAAAAAAAATGTCTGTAAAATCGGTTTACATACGATAATTTTACGTGATGACGTCATAAGACAAGGCGAACAATAGGCTAATCGTGCCTCTCTATCGCTTGTTCCGTGCTCTCGCTTGCACACTCGGCTCAGGCGGAACGTAACAATGAGTCATACTTTTTCATGCGTGCAGCCGGCGTTCATCGATTTATAAGACGTTATCACGTCAAAAACTTTGTTAGGTTAAGTAAATATGATATAATTAGTTTATTGTTATATAAATACACTCTAAAATATAACCTGCCTCTGGCAGTCGTGTAATTAAATAAAACGAAGTATTCCAGATTAAAAAGAAGGAAGAAGATTAAACATTCCACGGAAACGTTAATGTCAAACTGATTTTTTCCCAGCTCTAGACGAGCCCACCCCTAATCGACAACACTTGAAGAATGCACGCGCCCTGAATTACATTAACCTATCGAGGGTGCTTGATATACGGCGGTGGCCGCCAGGGGTTGCGTTGCTACTACCCCTAGTGGTGTCACATCATTGAACTTACTATTATGTGCTGCCGTTTTGTATGTTTCAACTGATTTGATTAATTTATACTAAGATATGTTATTTATTTATTGAATTGAGGGTTCAAAACTACTGGTCCAATCTGAAATGTTATTTTACCATGTGAACCATGTGAATCCTACATTATCCCTGATGAATATCATATAAATATCCACGCAAGGTCCTCCTTGCATCGATTCCCCAAAGCTGGTGTCGTGACCCATCATGGCATTAGCCTTTCCCGTACGATGTTTCTCCATCTCTTCCGGCTTCCAGCTGCATTTTTATGTGCCTTTCTACGCTGAAGGTGAATACATTTCTGCCTCATCAGCTGCGAAATGGATGGTGTCGTCGGCGTAGCGAAGATTGTATCTGCTTAGAGGGTGGCGCGGTATAGCTTCTTGAAAGTCCTCCTCTCGCTGTCATTGCATTGTTCGCATTGTCATCGGTAACCAATTTCCCACCTACCAGCCCGGTTACTGGTAGGCGCCGAGTGTCAGTCAGATGGCATGACATAACACATTTCTTTCTTGTACTTTCCACGATGAGGTTTTCTTGGGACAATAAACGTGGTGGGTTCCCGTTTACTTCCACGTCAATATTTTAGAAGGGATTTAAGTCCTACGGGCCACTGAATGGCGCTCCGTTAGAATCCACGGAGTATCAGGTTATTACCGCAGCCCGAGACTCGGCGTTGACGTTTTACAAATGGGTTTGTCACCTCCAAAATTTACCCTTCTCCTTTTTCATTCGGGCTTGGGACCGACATAGGCGGAGTTAAGATATCCCTAATGAATATATGCTACATATTTTGATCCATCGTCATCATTATCCATCATTACGCGAGTGTAACCGAAGAGCGCAATTAGTATATCATAAGTAAAAGAGCTAAGAAAATGTAAGCGGATCTTAGTGATAGAAACGGTTAGAAGTTATGTTCGTCTTCACAGTATTTAGTCTGCTAGTAAGTATAAAACAATAACTATATTATATGCACAAGGAATGGTAAGTAAGTAACACGCTGACAGCTCAGCGCTTGGCTATGTTCAATTTCCTTTACTTTAAATCAAGCAAACGTGTCGCGTAACAAGTTAATACCGACTTCCATTCTATTCAGTTATTGGAGTGTATCTCAAAAACTACTGAACCGAATTTGATGAAATTTGATGAGATAAATGGGACCGGAAAGTTATGAGGTAACAAACATGAAAAAAAATACAGTCGAATTGAGTACCTCCTCCTTTCTTTGGAAGTCGGTAGAAAGCGTACAAAATTCATAAAAAATAAAGTGCACTATTAAAGAAAAAAATAATCCGTCAATGTATGTGTATTAAAAATCGCTATTTTATGATATGTGTTTAATGACAAATACAATAATAAATAAAAAGAAAAGCTGTTATAATGGTGAAATTAAGTGGTGTATTTGAATTTGTTTTTAATGTACCCTACTATTTTAAAATGTGTTTTTAATTCCGTCAATGTGTACAAAGAAGTTTTAGAAATGTATTATTTTTTGTAGTTAATATAAATCGCTGCTTATGAGATAAACTGCTTTAAAACCCTCATTTATTTTTGACAGGCCCGTTGGTCTAGTGGTTAGTGACCCTGACTGCTATGCCGGAGGTCGTGGGTTCGATTCCCACCCAGGACAAATGTTTGTGTAATAACGATCATTTGTTCTGTGTCTGGGTGTAATTTATCTATAATATGTATGTATTTAGAAATATATAAGTATGTTTATCAGTTGTCTAGTACCCATAACACAAGCTCTGCTTAGCTTGGGACTAGATGGCGTTGTGTGGTAGTTGTGGAATATTTATTATTTATTATTATTATTATTTATATCGACATCATGATATGACAGCACCTTAACAGTACATTCAGTTTAAAGCTACATGAGCTCAATACCCAGCATGGCTATGCACGGCGGTTATCACCCTGAGATATAAGATGTTCAATCTCTTGCCCTGCGCGTATAAACTGAGGGAAATAAACTCGTACTCCGGTATATATTCCTCAGTTCCCCGTATAAGGTCCCTGCGCCTCGAAAAGTAACACAGGTGCGAATATCCCTAAATCCCTTTCAAACACCCTGTTCCTAGTTCACACCCAGGAAGAAAAGGAGACGCTGACCAGCCAGGGCTACGGAAAGGTACAGGGATCACGCACACTTACCATACACGACGCGCAGGGATTGACGTACGAGTCAGTCCTAGTCATAAAAACAAAGAGCAAAATGAAGCTGCACGAGAGCGTCCCGCACGCAGTCGTCGCAGTTTCCCGGCATACCGGGAGCTTCACTTATTACGCCGATGATGATGATGATGCCATTAGGCGATTCGTGAGGAAAGACACCAAAACCATATTTGAATACAACCTCAAAATGGCTATCAGGGATCGAAACGGAGTAGTAATTGAGGCCCTGCTTCAGTGCGATACGGGTACCTAAGTGAATAAGTTAATATTAGTAATTATTTAAATTAAGCTGTATTTGACAAACAGTAAGTATGAGCATACAGAGCAGACACGCTCACGAAAAGGTATCGGCAGGCAGTGGCGGCGTGTGGCGGGTCGCCATCTTCCCTCAAATATGGTTGAGGATGGCGATGGCTGCCACATGTGTCAACTCGTGAACGGGTGCTGTCTGCGGAGACCGGTCTACTCTGAATGCTGATGCAATCTTAGAAACGATATAGCCCTTAATTAAGTAGTTTAACATAAAAATCCTATGTCCTTTAATTAAGTATATATTGTTGTCTCTTTTTTAATTGTATTTAGATTCTATAAATTTGTAAAAAAAACCGTGGAGTCTGTGGAGGCTAGTATTATAATTATAAAAAAAATATCTTGCCTTGTAATTTTGCTGGAAACATTGTCGTTCAACGAAACACAGTAATGTTTGCACACTACTGCTTCACGGTTGAATAACTGGCAAAGGTGTGGCAACTTCTTCCTCAGGCGGACTCTGCAAGTCTTACCACTACAAAAAAAACATCGTACTATATTTTTTCTCCTTTATTTTGTAGCTCTTACCCATTTTCATCAAACTTTAAAAAAAGAGGAGGTTTTCAATTCGACTGTTTTTTTATGCATGTTATCTCTTTATAATATTAGGGTAGAAGAAACAACAAACTTGTTAAATGTAGCTTATACATCACCTATATAACGTACTAGCTGACCTGCAACCCGCAGTGGTGATGGATGATGATGATAGGTATTATATGTGTTAATGCAGCGCCTCATATATTCTACCAAATTTCAACTAAATCCGGCCAGTCGTTTTTACGTGATTGACTAATAAAAGGCCTTTCACAAAACCACCTCCAAACTTTCACATTTATAATATTAGTGAACTGAACTAAATAAATCTGACATCTCTGTGATTGGAAACTGTGAGATTGTTCAATCCTACGTGTACCTCGGATCCACGATCACGAACATTGGGGGCTGTGAGGACGAGATTCGAAGAAGATGTGCTATCACACGATTTGCCGTTGATAAACTCAAAAGTGTCTGGTGCAACCGAAACATCAGCCACGAAAATCCGCCTAATGAAAACTTTAGTGTTTCCGATATTTCTTTATGGCGTAGAAATATGGACGGTTCGCCTCAGAGACCGACGCAAAATCGATGCACTTGAAATATGGTGCTGGCGGCGACTGCTGCGGATCCTTCGGACAGCGTTTCGGACCAATATCTCGATCTTGGAGAAACTAAAAATCAAGGAAGAATATCGTCGACTGTGAAAATATGAATACTTGACACATTGTTCGAAATGAAAACTCCATGGAACGACTCGTAGTCTAGGGGCAAGTATAAGGCGAGCGGTCACGCGGTCGATCACCTACGCGTTGGACAGACCTCATAAAAGCTGCAACACCAACGTCCGTAGTCCAAAGCACCCGAAACGCAGAAGACCGCAATGGATGGAGGCGCATCGCGAGGGCTGCATTATTTAAAGAAAAGACACCGTCTTCAACCACGACCGCAGGCGCAGGACCGCGACAGGCGAGCTATATTTTGGATATGATGCTAATAAGTCCTTTAATACATTGATCTTATTCTTTTAACGTTTCACGTACTCGAATCCTTATTACTATCCGTAGAAAGTCCAGTACCAATATATATTACCTGGCAACAGGATACCGGGAAGAAGAGTGAACTATCATTACGAACATCGACATAGCGTGCGTGGGAACCAGTAGGCAAAAGTTTTGTTTTCCTATTCGTAAGTGGGAGTAAGTTCGTAGCATTAGCTACGGCATGGCACAGAATAACTAATAGGCTACGGACATCGTAGCATTAGCTACGTTATTTTTGTAGACGAATACGCAACTAAAGGCCGCCACTGGAGAACTACTCTCAAAAACGAAGTACAAAGTTTCGTTTTTTTTTATTATTTTTAGTTTTTCTACCGACTTCCAAAAAGGAGGAGGTACTCAAACTCGAATGTATTTTTTTTATGTTACCTCATAACTTTCGATAGGATGAACTGATTCTCAAAATTCTTCTTTTGTTTGAAAGCTGGTGCTTTTGAGTAACACTCCAATAACTACGATAATGAGCTGAATAAAATTGAAGTCAATATTAAATTTTTCAAATTGCACTTTGTAATTAATTTTTTTATTTGACGGATTTCGGATTTTCTACATTGAAAGTGAAGGAGCACAAAAACAGTCAAGGGAGATGAAAATATGTAATGACAGGTTTTTACATGGTGATTTTGGTATATATGTATGTACTTAGTGTGTTTTAATATTACTATTCACTGATTGATCTACCATAAGAACAAAGCATTTTCTCATAATTATAGATAAGAATTGCACTTGCTGCGGTCAGGACTTGGATGGGTGTGTGCTAGTGGCATTATTCAACTGAGCGCTTCCGTGCTTCGGACAACATTCGTTAGGCTATGTCGAGGGCCTTCGGGCGGCCTGAAAACTTCGACATGGGTTGGCCACTAACCTATCCACCGCACTGGGCCCGCGTGGTGGATTACGGCCAAACTCCTCTTCTCTCTCTGGGAAGAAGGCTCAAGTCCCAGCAGTGGGAACAAAATGGGCTGATTATGATATATAAGAGTGTAGCAATTGTTATAATTTGAGCATGTTAATATTTTATAACACTTAGATATGTCATATTTTGTATATGTCTATCTACTTTTAACCGACTTTTTAACCGACTTCAATAAAGGAGTTGTCCTTTTTATGTGTATGTTAGCCGATTTCTCACCCATTTGTGGACTGATTCTCAAAATATTTTTTTGTAGAGTATACTTCCGAAGTCCCATTTAAATTTAAATATATTCGGTCAAGCAGTTTTTGAGTAACACTCGAAAAACTGAAAAGTGTTGATTTATCTTGATGATATCATCATTGACAATCGATTCCGTATGTACGGTCACTAAAAATGGGGAAAAAAGTTTTATTTTTTCAGAATATTTTACTGTTTGCCAAAAAATTGTTACTAAAATGGAACCTACTTCAATACCAAAAAGTGTGAAATATCTTGTAGTGTCGGTACCATGCCCACAATATTGTGATAATAGGTAACCTACTTTTGAACTATCATGGTACCGATTTCATACATTTTGGTGTTGAAGCCGGTTCCATTTTAGTAACAATTTTTTGGCGTGTATGTGTTAAAATAGACACAAAATTCAGACTCCATTTGGACGGTGTTAGAATGGCTATCCATTCTAAAATGTCGATCGAAACGATCGTGTCGTTGCATGGCTACGTCCGTAGCTACTCGTATTACTCAGGTAGCACAGAGTGGTGATATAAGAGCTAGGAGAGCGTTATTATTTAGCAAAATAACGTTCTTCTTTACATACACTACAAGGTGTTTAGGTCCCAAACTAGGCAGAACCTGTACTATGGTGACCTGTTGACTGATATACATACATATCCATACTCCATTAGTAATATTGTTAAGACTTTATTGTAGACTAGCGACTTCGTCCGCGTAGAAGGCTTTCGGCTTCGTCATAATCTCCCATCCTTTCTTGGATTTTCTTTCATAAGAACCTTCTCTTGACAATAATTAACGAAATACAAGTACAATTTAAATACCGACTTCCATTCTATTCAGTCATTGGAGTGTAACTCAAAAAATACTGAACCGAATTTGATGAAATTTAAACGGGATCACACGGGAAGCACAGCTTTCAAACAAAAAAAAATGGAGAATCGGTTCATCCATTCAAAAGTTATGAGGTAACAAACATTAAAAAAACCGTGGGCATTGAGTACCTCCTCCTTTTTGGAAGTCGCTAGAAAAAAATAATTAGCGAGATTGTCCATCCGTTCGCAAGTTATAGCGTGACCAGGAAATATCAGTTCATTTTGAATAGATAGACAGATATTGATATTTTCTATAAAACTGCAGTACCTACATCACTTACACTTTGCTATATTGTCAATAGTTACCGCCGCGTACGCAATATATTTTTTTTGTATTTTTTTTCACACTTTGGCTTACATTATCGAAGTTTTTGCGAGAATCCTATTTTGGAAATATTTTATAGCCTATGTTACTCAGTGATAATGTAGCTTTCTAACGGCAACAGTATTGTTGATATGGATCTAGTAGTTTTTAAGTTATTCGTTACATGCAAACATACAAATCGTTCCTCTTTATGATATTAGTGTAGATAATGCAGGTAATGTCGCTCTTAATAAATTACGTACCTGGATGACCGAGCTTTGCTCGTAAGTAAACAATAGATTTTCTTGGTCTAACCTCAAATCAAACACTTTGGCTTAGTGTTGCTTAACAACGCCATTTCCATCTATTGTTGGATATACCGTCATCAATTAAAATTTAGTTAGTTAAACATTTTCAATACGATTTCATTGCGTTTGCGAAGCACTTTGTATGTTAAGACATGTAAAGAAAGACAAGCGCGATGAAAAGCGCAAGCAGGCTTCCTGGGGCTGCTTAGAAGGAAGAAGCCTTCGGGAACGTCAACATCACCAGCCTATATCGGTAATCGGATATGTTCGGTTACGCACCTACACATTCGGGCGCACTCGGTACAACGTGAAGTGCGCACACGCCGTTCAAGTCGAACGACTAGATCGCAAGATGACGGATATGCTAGTATTCTCAAGCGGAAAATAAATATAAATAAATGCAATAAATGCTGATGTGAAGTGCTGTGTTAAAATAGAGCGTCAGCTGGACCTGATGAGCTCATGAGATGAGCCGTGGGGACATCTTTAGGTAAGTCTGCTAATATTGTTCACTTTAACATGAATTAACAGACGGATGCTCAGCAATCGCTTTGGAGTTAGTAGAATTCCATCCCCATATGTTGTGATTATTTGATAAAACAACAGATGGCAGTAGCTTTGTCTGCTGTGTCGGTAGCACAGTAGATGGCCCTTGTGGTCATAAAGATGTCTTAGCAGTTTGTTGATTTTTGATTGCCTGAAAACACGGATAAAACGATGTTATCTAAAAAGGAAACATAGCCAGTTCAATTTATCGCCTCCAAAACCCCCTGCCAATAATTTAAATTAATTTTAATTAAAACTAATAATTAGTTTTAATTAAAATCGTTGGTGCCGTTTCCTAGATACAGATTATATACATAACAGCAAAAAATAAATCAGGAATTGCTTGTTTCAAGGTACTAGATTACTTACAACTTAACTGTTATGGCGCGGTTCAATCCTAATTTTAAAACAATTTACGATGCTTTACATAAGTTTGAGAATTGCTTACCAGATTGGACGATGTAATGCGAAGATGCAATCGAATACGTGCCAAATATTTTTATATTTATTTCGTACAATCAAATGATTAAATTTAAATGATAAAAGAGTCCATAGTTCACTAGTAAATTTCATTGGGAATTCGAATATGATACATTCATTAATATATATTTGCCTATAATTGAATAATAATGCTTTTTCCCACGAAGCATGTAAGAATAATAACAAAATTTAGGGAATATTGCCGATTTTTTTTCTATCGAGCCAAGTTTGCTCAATCGTGTATTGTCTCCCATACTTCATAACAACGTATATTCAATTTACACTACGTTTTTCTCGAGCTGCGGTTATTAGGTTTAAGCGTCGAAAAACTAAGTTTTCGCAAAGTCGAATCATGAAATTTGGTCATAATCTACACTCATTTTACCTTAACAAAATATGAATAACATAACCACAATATATGTTTATTTCCAAACAAATGTTTCATATGAACATTAACAAGCTCGCAGCTACAAACACTTGATCTTCTAACTGTGTCAAACGGTCCTTGTAAACGTGTTTGCTAAACGCTTTCGTTGTAAATATCTCTGCAATGTGGATGTAACTAGGGCGTAGGGGGTAGGGGGCGTTTAAAGACTCTAATTTTACTGTTGAGTACATCCACTTCTTCCTACTTAGCATTTCAGTACAATAGGTTATTCAGTTATGTCAGGAATATACATTTTCAACACACTCGCTCATAAAGTGGCTCTAATTTCACCGCAATTAGGCACATAAGGACACCTGTAATCAAAATGTGACTTTTTCATTGATATTATTCACAAGTGAGTTATAGAGGTTTTTTTTTTTAATTTTATTGGTTGAGTTACTTTGTTCCTAAAAAAGTTTCGATACAAAAAGATCGTGTTCAATCTACTATATAAAAATAAGTCGGGTTTTCCTTCCTGACGCTATAACTCCAGAACGCACGAACCGATTTCCACGGTTTTGCATTCGTTGGAAAGGTCTCGAGCTCCGTGAGGTTTATAGTAAAGAACATTCAGGAAAAAATTAAAAAGAAAAGCGGGAAAATCTTTTTTCACATACAGCGCCATCTCTGATACATAGCATGTACTACAAACCAATATTTTAAGTAGATGGCGCCAAACGAAATGTTACATAAAACGAAGCCATCTGGTGGCGAAACGGAGTTCGCAGGGTTTGCTAGTAGTACATATAAATTAATTGTACCTATTGCTTGCTCATTTCATGCAACTTCGTATTTAAATAGATAATTTCAACTTGTACGTGTATAAGTAAATATAACTTTCACTCAAATATAACTACTCTTTTCTCTTTTATAAAGGAAACTTGCAATTTCCCTTTTTGTACGTGGCTGAATCGCTATCCGAAAAGCAAAAAAAAATAAACCTCAATCTTGTAATCTATGGCCGATCGCCATTGTTAGATGCGCGCGCATAGGAAAACTGATAAATTTTTCTCGCTTAAATAAAAATATTTTTTAGGATTATTTTCTTCACAAGTGTGTTGAAAAAAGTCGTATGATTCACGTGTGTATTGATTATTACCGTCCTCGGCTCTCTTAAGACGCTCACCTGACGGCTCGGCTCTCAATGGCGCCTCAGCGGTAATCACCAACATTACATATGTACATTGTAGCATAATGTACTATTATGCTACAAAGAAATAATGTCTGGAAGCATAATTCAGAACAAATTCCACACAAAAAGTGGTCCTTCAAACCAAAACGACGTATGATTCCAAATATGAATTACTTCCGAGGTTACAAATAGACATGTTTGACACGTTTGGAGGGAAAGCAGGGATTGGTCCACGCGCGTGCTGCAACGATTACTATGACAACTGAGTCATAGCGGCATGAACGATGTTATTGATTTAGCACGACTTATATTGGGTCATTTTTTTAAGGTAGTTCCTCTTCCTGATATTATTTCTTCGTAGCATTTATGCTAATAAAAGTACCAAAACCTTCCACAAGCATGTCGAGGTATATACTCTCAATAATAATAATATTCAATTTAGATCTTCTGACAGACCGTGTCAGAATCGATGACCAACTAGGCCACCGAGGAGATCCGCCCGTCCATCGAATTGAATTGGTTTAACCGTCGTATGGGGACGGAGCAACATCTATTGAATAGCTTGACAAGCTGTATCCAATCGAAAGAACAGTTTTTACAAACTCTTCACTTTCGTATTTTTATCTTTTCGATGTCGCACCTCTTCATCATTCTTATTATTATTAATCAAGACAAGATTATTTGAACAATATGTGTTACCAGTGATTACATATTGCACTGAAACCTGGTCTCATAACTAAGCTCAAAGAGCGAGAGCGCCCTCTCCATAGCTCGTTGTGCGACACAGTAAACTCCATATTTTTTTTAAATACAAGTACCTAATAAACTTGTATATTTTCGACCATTAGAATGTAGTTTGTCTCACCAGATGACTCCATTGCATTCAAGTTGGCTTCTTACTAACGCGTTGTATAAGGCGGAAATCGCATTCGTATTTGTAAAGCTGTTAGCCATACGTAGGATAAAACCTCGATTACTGTAGGTTTTTTGGCAGACCTTAGTATGGTCCCGAAATATCAGCTCCGAGTTAAGAGACTACACCAAGTCCTTCACAACGTTTACTCTAACCATCGGTAGCCTACAGTACACTTGGTAGTTTTGAATTGCAGACAGTTTTCCGTGGTCCAGGTCACCACTCTGTCTATATGATTTTGAAGTAGTTCGCAGTCTCCCACAGCCTCAATTGCTAGCGAAAATTTAAATTCGTCCGCAAATAATAGATATCCTTCGTTCTAGATGACACTCGGCAAATCGTTTATCATTATTATAAACTCCAGAGGTCCCAAATTTCTCCTGACCTCGTAAAATAACGCTCCGATCTGAATCCTGAGTATTCCACATATTGCTGCCTATCAGTCATGTAGCTGGAAAAAATTCAGGACATGTATCCCCCTATCCCTGCTAGCTTTCTAAGCAACACGTCATTGTCGACTGAATCAAAAGCTTTTTTTAAAACCAAAGTAAGCACTATCTGCTTGACCCCCACCATCTACAGTCAGTACTAGATCAGCCACATGACAGAGTTGATTGCTGGTAGTGCTTGCCGATCTAAAGTCATGCTAAGCGTCTGAGAACTGCGAGCTCACCTGTGGCGCTATGATTTTATGTACTATCGACTCGAAAACCTTTGCGGATGAAGATAGTACCGTGACAGGCCTATACTCGTCTACTTTAGTCCGCAATTTAGTTACCTTCCAACTAGCCGGAAACTCTGCCGATTAAAGACATTGGTTATATATGTGTAAAAGCGGCTTAGCAAGTATCACACGACAATCTTTTAACACGTATGGCGGTACCTTATTATCACACACCGTCAAAATGGAGTCTGAATTTTGAGTCTGTTTAGCATTTTCACGCCAAAAAATTTTACCAAAAAATGGAACCGACTTCAACACCAAAAAGTGTGAAATAATTTGTTGAAATCGGTGCCATGATAGTTCAAAAGTAAGTGTACCGAATATCACAATATTGTGTGCGTGGTACCAACTTCTACAAGTTATTTCAAACTTTATAGTGTTGAAGGCGGTTCCATTTTTTGAAAAAAAATGATAATTTTTAGTGACCCGTGCTATAAACGGGATTGATTGTCATTCACCGTCAATGTATCATCCAGATAGCGTAACACTTTTCAGTTTTTGTAAATCAAAAACGGCTAGAGAATTGGATTAAATTTAAATGGCACTACCTCAGAAGTACACTCTGCCAAACAAAAAAAAAAATTTGAGAGTCGTTCCACAAATGGGAGAGAAAACAACTGACATACACACAAAAAAACATATAACCTCCTTCTTTTTTGAAGTCGTTTATAATTGCCCAAATTGTAAATAAATGTCAATTTACCAACAGATACCTGCAGTTTCACTTCTCTACTCCTATAACAATACAGTCCACAAGAAAGAAAGCAAATACAGTTCACCTGAAGACAGCAGTAATGGGTCAAATCTTACCGGTATTCTCAAACAAACAACATGAGCTATGAAGAATGCTTTGTAATATAATTCGTCTGAATTAAAAGTACTGACTGCTGCTTTTTGTCATTGTGTCATGTGCCATTTTGAAAGAATAAAGCCAATTTTGTTTTTATTGTTCGTAAGGTGTAACTTCCCCAAAATTTCATCAAATTACATCCCTGATTTGTCATAATTAAGAGGTCTCATCTTACCGCCCTCTTGAAATTACTCAATTCCCTCCCGACACCCTCTCAGTCTCCTCACCCTTGTTTGAAACAGAAATGAGGGTACATTAATATTTGGTTCGTTCTTTGTTTCAAGTGTAATTTTGTTTGTTTTTGCCAATTTCTCAATGTTGTAGAAGGCATTCTTAGAAGGAGTTTTTTTTTATATGGCTATACAATCTGTTATCTTCATAAATTGTTGTTGATTACAAATAAAAAGGTATTTAGGTGCTCATCTTTTCGTTTCCTAGCTATATTCCCTATGGTGGAAAGATCAACCTTGTTTTACTCCGCTTAGCTTAACACTGTCGAGGACAGAAGTCCTCGACAGTGTTACCAACCAACTCGCTTTTACTTAAAATGTCCTTGGGCACTACATATCTTGGTTACCTTATCTTGGACTGCTTCTAAATCTTCTTCTAGAGTAGAAAGCTGAATTGCTAGCTGGTGCTTATATCTCGGCCAACGTATCGAATGTTGGCCGCCTGGCTATTCAACGAGGTGACGTGAAGTAACTTTGCTAACTTTTTGGGCACCCTACCCGCAGACAGTAATTTAAATGTTATTTTATTTATTTATTTATTTGGTTCACCAACTATTGTTACATTGTTTCTTATAACTAATCTATAACAGAATTATAGTAGGTACATATTGCTAAATGCACAACCAATTAGAGGTAAACACAGCCTATTAAATTAAATTTACAAAAAAGGAGTAACATTTGACATAGTTCTTGTTTAATAAGATCAAATTACAAGATACTTAGTTTGGAATTTCCTTGAGCAAATGCTCGCGAAAATGATATAAGTTAATGGAGAAAATATCCATTGGTCCGGTACTGAACCATTCATCATTCTGCACAATCTAGGAATCGGAGAGTTACTGCCATAAACTGTGGAGCAAGAAGGTGGGACAAGCAGTGAAACTGGGCGACGTGGTATTCTACGGGGTATTCTAAAGTTGAACAGGTTTAATAATTGTGGACAATCTATATGGTTGTTGAGAACTTTGTATAAGAATATTAGGCCCAGAAGATGACATTCTTTTTTTGTGAATTTTTGCAGCATAACATAAATGCCATAAGAACCTTTTCTGGACGCGTTCTATTCTGAGTGTATGAGTAGCATAATGAGGTCTCCATGCAACAGGGCAATATTCAAGCACACTGCGAACTAACGTATTATATAGGGTGTTTGGTAGAGGGACCAACAAACCAAATGAGCGTGTTCGGGGGACCACTTGGAGATAACAAGTTGGCCAAAAAAGCCCCGACCCCCCAATATGTTTAACTTTTTATTTATGTTTTTTCCCTTTTTCTCCGAAATTGTACCTATTTACCACCATAACATTTGTAAAATCTGTTTTAGACCGGATTTTGGTCTCTAATACACCTTCAGGCCACGCAAAGCAAAATTGGTACAATATTGGAGAAAACGAGAAAATTCACAAAAAAAAGTTAAAAAAATTGGGGTGTCAGGGATTTTTTTTTGGCCAACTTGTATTCTCCAAGTGGGCCCCCGAACACGCTCATTTGGTTTGTCGGTCCCTCTACCAAACACCCTGTATAGTAAGACTTTAGACTGTTCTTTTTTTTTAATTTTACTAGTTCTAATAATAAAGCCCAACATATTAGATGCACGCTTTACAATGTTTTCTATATGAGGAATGAAAGTTATTTTTTTGTCTAGTATTACATCCAGATCTTCGATTGTCTCAACTTCGTGTAACCTTGTCTCTCCAATATAGTATTTTGACCTAACAGTATAAAGTTTCCGTGTAAACTTGATGAATACATTTGTCTAAATTAAAATCCATGCTATTAACATTTCACCACTTGAACAGTCTATCTAAATCACGTTGTAACATCGATACATCCAGCTCCGACTTGACCTTGCGGGAAATCTTCAAATCGTCGGCAAATAAAAAGGGACTAGATAACAAAAAGCATTTAGGCATATCATTTATAAATGCGTTAAAAAGTACAGGGCCCATATGAGACCCTTGCGGAATGCCTGAAATAATTTTGCGTAGGTTTGATTGATAACCATTAACTACAACGAAAAAGAAACGATCGGCCAAGTAAGATTGAATCCAGTTCATAAATTCTCCCGCAAAGACATAAGCCGATAGCTTATTGATTAGAATAAAATGGGTATATTTTATGCTAATAAATATTTTTAATTTTTTATATTAGTTATATAAATAAATAATCCTATTAATATTATAAACGTGAAAGTTTGTATGTATGGATGTATGGATGTTTGTTACTCTTTCACGCACAAACGGGGGGGCTAATGTTGATGAAATTTGGTATGGGGGTAGATGAGGCGCTGGATTAACACATAGGATACTTTTCATCATCATCATCATCATCATCCATCACCACGCGGGTGAAACCGCGGGGCGCAGCTAGTATATAATAAATAAATATTTTTTATCTATACATATAATTAAAACTTAACGGATCGCGCGCTGTCTGTAAATGAAAGATATATGAGAAAAAATATTAGTGGGACTTCTATAAAAGAAAATAGAATGAAAAAGAGTTTTTGTTAGTTCGTTATTTTTGTCTGCTATTCTGTTTATCAGTTTGTCTGTGTATTAATGCACGCTAATCTCAAAAACGCCTTATCCGATTTCGGCGTGGTTTTTACTAGTATATTGTGTTAAGCTTCACTTAACTCATTTGTTTTATGTCAATCGCTACATACATAAAAAAAATTAACTTAAAAAATAACACCCTCGCCACTACACTAAGATCAAGCGAGCGAAGCCGCTGGCGGGTCATCTAGTCATTATTTATCTATAATTTTACGACCTTTTAGTTTATTAGTTTTTTATATGTAATAAAATACATACAATGTAAGATGTCTACTACTACCTACTCTTCATTTATACCGTCCATTCCCACTTAATCTCTTGCATATTGTCGGCAATATTGCGTGCACCTTGGTTTCTTACTTATTCATTATCTACGTATGTATCGTCTTAATTTCAGCAATTTAAATGGCACGAATATTTTCTTGGATCATCGCCTATGTTTCACAGGCTGTAAAAGTAACTTTATGTTCTCTTGTAGCTATTTTGTAACTTAAATGATCTTATTGATTGATTATGTCTAATGCCCATGTTGTGCCTACCCCGATATCAGTTGGGAACTCAGTTCTCGAAGTTGTTGACGAATACACCTACCTGCGACAGACAGTCAAACTAGGTAGATCCAAATTCGAGACAGAGGTCTATCGTCGATCCAACTCGGCTGGGCAGCGTTCCGGAAATTTCGCGAAGTCTTCTCGTCTAAAATACCTCAGTACCTCAAGACAAGAGTCTTCGATCAATGTGTGTTACCAGTGATGGCTTATGGCACTGAAACGTGGTCTCTTACTATGGGCCTCATATATAAGCTCAAACTCGCACAACGAGCTATGGAAAAGGCTATGCTCGGGGTTTCTCTACGTGATCGAATCAGAAATGAGGAGATCCGTTGAAGAACGAAAGTTACCGACATAGCCCAGAAGATTAGCCAGTTAAAGTGGCAGGACGACGTTGGATGTAGGCCGCTTCCAACCGGTCCTTTTGGAAAATCATGGGGGAGGCATATGTTCAGCAGTGGACGTCCTATGGCTGAGATGATGATGATGATGATTGATTAATGCTCGTATTGACTACCCTTGCGTTTAACTGTATTTTTGATCACGAGTGAAACCAGTTATTTCTACGTAATGTTGAACTCCACATCGGCAGAATTGTGCATTATAACTTTTTAGATATATGAATCGATCTCACAGAGTAAACTAATTGTCCATAGATGGTAATTGGATCTCTTAGTAAGATGTTTCAAATTTCATCATTCATTTCAATACGCAAATGGCGCTCGACTTATCGAGACGAAGTTTGCAATTATGCTGGACAGGCCTAATTCATAACATTCGTTTTATAGCGAGCCGAAGTCCTTGCCAGAGAAAACCGTTATTTTCCAAAAATGGTAATCGAAGCTATTGAAATAAAAAAAACTATTTAATAGAGAAGGTCATTAGCAAGTATTGCTTCCATCTGCGCGATCCAGTCATCAAATAATCTCCCTAATATTATAAACGCGAAAGTTTGTGAGAGTGGATATATGGATGTTTGTTAATCTTTTACGCTCAAACGGCTGGACAAATTTATATGAAATTTCGTATGGTGGTATATGAGGCGCTAGATTAACACATAGAATACTTTCATCATCATCATCATCACCATCCATCACCACTCAGGTGAACTGGACAAATTTAGATTAAATTTGGTGTGGTAGATGAGGCGCTGGATAAACACATAGGATTCTTTTCATCATCACCATGCATTACTACGCGGGTGAAACCACGGGGCGAAACTAGTAATTGACCGAGCGAGCGAAGCATCTCTGCTTTAACTGGCCGAATTCACTTTATCTGTCCGTATGTTTGTTAGGGTGTTCGTTTGTCGTACAGGTCGCATTTTTCAACTAATCTCGACGAAACTTGGTATGCATGTTCTACCATTTTTTTTGTCGTTGGTATTTTGAGTGGGGGAGACTTTTTCTTCAAAAGGTAGGAAGTTTGCTGCGGCGCTATATACTAACCGATTTTGAGAAAATTGGGTACACACATTAGGCACCTGCATTTTAAGGAGGAATTTCGAATATTACGAGTAGCATAATTGATTAAGTGGTTGTGAATTACTGCGAAAAATTGCCGCTAATTAGACTATACTCGTGAAGTCTACCATTCCCTGTGTGAACTTCTAGTATATATAGCTCAAGGCAGCACAATAAATAGCATGACCTTTTAACTACTGCATAAACATTTCAATTTAATTACGAAACCCTAAGAAAAATCACATGCTTACATTGGCAAAAACTTTTCGCTGTATGTGAGGAATAAAACATGTAAAGCAAAAAGGCTTTAGCGTCGATAGAACAACAAGCTTTACATAGAGATGAACCTGATACATGCAAATGTACACCGACACTGTGCTCTAAGAGTGACGAAAGGATTTGTGTTATATCGTATACCCGACGGATTACCACTGAATAAGTTATGTGTGGGTGGGAGTAGAACTAGGTGTAAAATGGGCATCACGATCTGGGGGTCGGGCACTTGATTTCAGATACAAATTATGACTGTCTGTGTGTGTGATATTAGTAGTCCATTGGAACTTTTTCGTCTCGATAGTTCACGATTAAGGAAAAAAAGCATCAACATAAATTGTGTTACGTGCAGGCTTAGGTTTATCGCTTCACCACATCATCATCATCTAAGCCGTAGGACGTCTACTGTTGAACATACGCCTTCCCCACAAATTGCCAAAAGGACCGGTTGGAAGCGGCCTTCATCCAACGTCGTCTTTATCAGGTCGTCAGTCCACCTTGACGGTGGACTACCTACGCTGCTCTTGTCGGTCACTGTAGATATAATAATAGTGAATAATAAGTTAAATGCGAAAGTATGTCTCCATGCGTACACGGAAAACAACTAAACAAATTTGCTAAAGGCAGATGATGACCAAGAATAACACATAAACTATAATTAAATAAGTCATCGGAACATTTTCCGAGATGTAACAACAATTTCAGTCTGGTGATGCTGGGGGGCACTGTTTTTGTTTATAATACTTAAGTAAGATCCATCAAGAAAATCAATATGACGTTAGCTAATACATGGGCTCAGTACCCACTCGGCCCAGGTTCCACTCGGCCCCAAGAATAAAAAGTTTATGTACAGTCTAATAAGTACCTTTTTGAAGGCGTGCACTATGTGTCAATTTTGTGGGCAAAATATTAGCCAAAGATATGACTTATTTTACTGTAGTAGAACTGCTTACGAGTGGTCGGTTGGCACATTTGGTAACAGCCCTGCCCTCAGAGCCGCTGGTGCCGGGTTCAATACATTATTATGTCACTATTATTATTCTCCAGACTAGGTACCAATTCCCTAATGGCCAATTGCAACCTTATCTTTTCTTCCACAGATATCAAAGTCACAACGCCTCGATTCTCCGGTTCGTCATGGTTGGCTCTACGAGCCCTCCGAGGCGCTTACAAGCGAGTTCGAGTGCGGATCCGAGTGAGGCCAGAGCGAGCGCGCGGCGTGTTACTTCTGACGGGGGAACACGATGACTTGTCGGGGGATTACCTCGCGCTTATGCTTAGAAACGGACATGTTGAACTGAGGTATGTAGATATTGCCACCAATTACCTTTATATCCTAGAATTAATGCTCTAGGATTACCTCGGTCCTAATGGAATGGAAGCATATATTGTTATTCTGGGATATCTGAGTGAGGTAAGAGCGAGAGAAAGGCCTATTGCTCGTGACGAGGGAACACGATGACTAGTCGGGGGGTTATCTCGCTTAGGAACGGACCTGTGGAACTGAGTATGTAAGTGAATATTCTAGGATTAATGCTCTAGGATTACCTCGGTGGTAATGGAGTGGAAGGCATATATTAGTAGTCTGGGATATCTGAATGAGGTAAGAGCGAATATTATGTATTGCTTCTGGCGGGGGAACACCATGACTTGTCGGGGGATTACCTCGCGCTTATGCTTAGGAACGCGCATATTGAACTGAGGTAAGTAGATGTTGCAAGTTACCTTTATATTCTAGGATGAGGACCAAGGACCTTTATATCCTAGGATTAATGCTCTAGGATTACATCGGTGCTAATAGAATGGAAGCATATATTCGTAGTCTGGGATATCTGACTGGGGTAAAGACAAAGAATGGCGTATTGCTTCTGACAGGGGAGCACGACGACTTGTCGGGGATTACTTCGCGCTTATGGTTAGGAGACGGACATGTTGAACTGAGGAAAGTGAATATCCTAAGATGTATGCTCTAGTATTACTGTGGTGCTAATGGAATGGAAGCATATATTCGTAGTCTGGGATATCTGACTGGGATAAAACGAAATAATGGCGTATTGCGTCTGACGGGGGAGCACGACGACTTGTCGGGGATTACCTCGCGCTTATGGTTAGGAGCGGACATGTTGAACTGTGGAAAGTGAATATCCTAGGATTTATGCTCTAGTATTACCTCGGTGCTAATAGAATGGAAGCATATATTCGTAGCCTGGGATATCTGACTGGGGTAAAGACAAAGAATGGCGTATTGCTTCTGACGGGGGAGCACGATGACTTGTCGGGGATTACTTCGCGCTTATGGTTAGGAGCGGACATGTTGAACTGAGGAAAGTGAATATCCTAGAATTTATGCTCTAGTATTACCTCAGTGCTTAAGGAATGGATGCATATATTTTACGATATGATAGTTACAGTAAACCGCGAAAGAAACTCAGAGTAGAACCTCTGGCTCTGCTTTCTCAGTACACTCCCTCAGTGATACTATACATACTCGTATAGGTAATTATATTGGTAGATAGTATACAATTTAATGCACCTGTGCTCAGTCGGATTATCCAGCAGGTTCATTAGCTGATAATGTCGAGTGATAAATTGAAATCGTAGACAGACAGGACTCCGCGTAATGAATACGCAACGGTAGCTGACAAGGGTGGTTGCTGGCTGTCAGATTTGATAACAATTCATGTCACTTTGTAACAGTATGAAAAATGGGAACTAACTAATGATTGTTGACGTAATACTTCTTTTATTATTGTTTTTTTGGTTGTTTTATGCATTCCGTAATGTAGGTATATATGTTTCCAGTTTCTATACGACCAGTAAACATAAAATTTACTCTTGTACTAAATTTCCGATCCAATTTTTTATAAGGCTTACGGTCACTCACTGAGCATAAAATCACAAAATGCGATAAATCCAGGTCGAGCTTCAAGCGCTATCTTGAAAAAGTTTTTGGCCGATATATTAGAAACTATACACTTTAAGGCAAAAGTCATTGAGACCATTATTGTAGAAAATAAAATTTCACATCTATTACTTACTTGAAATACTTGAATTTTTGTTGGTAAGTAAAACTTGCCCTTTATGATGTATGTTCCATTTAAAGAACCGGATTTTCTATTTTGGCCGATAACTCTTCAAATGTTAGATTAATCAATAAAATGCTATCCATTTTTAAACATCAGTTTATTCTCCTCAACTTTTGTTTAAACATTTTTCTAATGTTCATAATATTTTAATTATAGGACATTTAATATAGAAATGCCGATGCTCGGCGGGTGACTTTATTCGAGTTTTGAAGTGTAACAGTCGTGGCACTATTACCTACACGTCAAAACTCGAAGAACACAAATCTAAGAAAACTGAATAAAATCAATTGTAATTGTTGCGCATTTTTACCACCCACGGTCGCCATTACAAGATATATAAGTTTGAGATAAGATCCATACTAATAGTCTCAAATTTCTATCTCTAGAGGCCGTAACACGAATAACTTCGTAAAAGTATTCGTATCGTAAACAATTGTAAAACTGACAGCGTCTCGTCTTACAAACATGAGCTATCTCTGCCACAGTTGTAGGTACTAGATAAAATATAGTTTGTAATAAATTCAATTGTTTTACATTCACACTATGATAACGTTGTGTAGAGCAGCAAGTAGATTTTGTGAATGATTCAGTCTCGGGAAGTACTGCCACTATACCTTCTTCTACAAGAACAGTATTGCGAAGCAGTAATGTTCGCAACAATCGCAACACTGTATTCTGGTTTGTGTTCGTCAGTTGTGACAAAATGCATCTATTCTTCTTGATTCCATCTTCGCTTTCCATCAGGCGGGAGCGAGTCACTTTGATGAACCACAATAAAAAAAAATCTCGGCAGAGGTTACCACTTAACGCCAGTAAGCCTAGTACATATAACTGCGGCAGTGTAACGTTAGGTGTCGTTCACGTGAAACAGTACAAACTGTCATTAATCCAGCCGTGTGATTCTCGAAGAGCAAACCATAGAGTAACTTTTTATACTAGAAAGAGCAAACATCGTTGCATCATTGACATCCGTGAAACAAATGAAGAAACGACAAGAAACGTTGAAAAAACAACCTTATGTAGGGCGATATCTCATAAAGTATTTGACATCGGTGAGCTCGTCGATTCATTTGAGAATCGCACGGCTGGCCAACTATACACAGATAAAATATATATAGTTTGTTGACCGAAGCATGACGCATTGACGTTTATGATACGAACACTTTTTGTGCTACGACCTCTGTTCTAGGAAGAGGTTACTACTTAATACCACGTGGGCTTCGTGCGTCTATCGTCACCTATAATAACATTTGCCATTACTCAAGTCTATTACATAAAATTTCGCACTAGGCCTTATGTAAGGTAAATCATCGATAGATGGCGATATAACCGGCCATAATGAACAACTTTGGTGCATGTCATGGCCATGAAATTTTGCACGTAAAGTTTAAAATATGAAGGTAAAAATAGTAATTATACAATCATAATTTTGTGTATTGTGTAGGTACTTACCTAATTAAAGCCAGCTAAGGTCTTCAATACAACTTTGGACAACAATACAACATACCACTTTGGTAAAATGTTTAGTGAAGCAATGCTAGGTTTCAAGGCACTGAGCATCCAACAAGTAGAGAGCTCTTAGATTGATTTCTCCCAAAAATAAAACTCACTGAATACGTGATTCTGATTGGTCCATTCAATGACAAAATACTTGCATGCACGAATCACAGATGCGATAACTTAGCAGTAAGCTGCATACTTTTACAGAGTAAAACGACAGCGGTATCCGTAGTTATCTCGGGATAGTGAGCAAGCGCAGAAAAGTTCCAAATCTGCAGGTATATTATAAACTTGTAGAGTCGATACACAAACAAAAGGTCGGAAAATGATTTAACCGTCAACTAGTTTTATTCGTTTATATATGCATGCCTTGTCTTGTCCTTTCTTCTTGGTCGTATCCTCATGACTGAGGGACGTGATTTTGTGTAGCCTATACCACTATTCTACTCCTAGCTCTCTCATCTTGCGCCATGTGTATGGATGATTGCAAGGTGGCCCCTGCTGCCTCTAGAATGGTGTGTGTCCATTGCGCCGGAGAAGGCCACATGCCCCTCTTTCCTTCGACACAGCCCACATTACTGTATGCCATCAAAAAGTACCTTATGAAAACCACTCCTCCGAAATATCACCTCACCGAAATCTAAATGTTCCTTCCCCAGGTACGACTGCGGCAGCGGAGCTGGTATCCTGCGTTCTCCAGAGCCAGTCCGTCTTGGTCACTGGAACACCATATCCGTTTATAGACACCGATGGGACGCGTGGCTGAGGCTGAACAATGGGAAACGAGTGAGGGGGAGATCGAAGGTAAGATACCTTATACCATGAACTGAGAGAAATGACATTTTGATTTCATTACCTACATTACTCGTTTTGAGAAATTAACTGTAAGTACTTACCCTCGGGTCGGTACAAGATGATAGTTTCTCATTGCTTCAATGTTATCATAATTTTACCTCTTACCAAGTATCGCCATTTGTTCACAAACAACTATATCAATACGACTCAACAACTAAAAGTTGTTTGATCAAGTACGTATTCTTCGGCCTGCGTTCAAAGATTATTGGGAAACTATTGGCAGGAAGCTTTTAATTAGTGCAGACACAGGCGTCAGTTATATTTTCCATCATCAGCTCAGCAACATGAGATGATGAGTACCAGATATGAATACTTGAATAGTTTTAAAAACATATTATACAGCCCTATAAATTTTAGATCCCGACTTGGTGCCAATGGGTCCCGCTGGGCTATATACAGTAAACAAAAAATTCTCGAATAGTTCCAGGCGTCTTCGAGTAATCGAGAAACATACATAACAAAGATTCATACGATTGAGAACCTTCTCCTTTGTTAAGTCGGTTAAAAAGTATATAAACATAACAATAAAAAAAAACAAATGAAATGGAAAATAACTAACCCAAACAAAAATATAAGTACGAGTAAAACAAACAACTTTCGCTTAGACCATTTTTTCAAAAAGAAATTTCAACAATCGAAAGTAAAGTTCAACAAAGGACCTTTAAATATCCAGTCTGTGGAATGACGTGAAAAATTAAGCGACAAAACAAGACCATTTCTAAGAAAGTTGAGCAACAGATATTGAAAATATAATAAAATTTCCAGGTATTTTTCTCAATATTTGGTCATTTATTCAATATTTTCTATAAATACTATAACGGAAACTTGAATATTTTCTAAAACTTATTTCATGGTAAACAAAAACCTAGTCAAGTTTTGGGCGAACTGATATAAGTTTTTAAAAACTAAATTAAAATTAATAAAGTGAAATAACACTTGTTGCCGATTTGGAGGCTAGTTTATTACTAAAAATTAATCTATTATTAACGCTACCTTATTACAATTATCATGTCAGCATAAAGCGGAGTGCATGAGCTGAATCAGCCTACATTTGCTGAATCAGCCCCCTTAGTCTAATACACAAGGGCGAGGGGGAACCATAACTACCTATTTACTAGCTGATACCTACGACTTTGTTCGCTGTTGCTCTTTAATTGTTTAGGGAATTAATTTCAACACAATCTTTGTAAACATACCTTCGCGTTTCAAAAAAACACAATATATCAAACCGAATTGTCAATCATGAAGCAAAATCATATTTGCTTAACAATATAAGCAACGCATAGATACTGTGGATGGGATATATGTCCGAAGAGCAAGCCTCATTAGAGGCAAGGTTTATTCATAAATCTGTCCTGATGCGGACAGGCGTGGTAGGCTCGGTCTTCCGCATCAACATAATTTCCCATTTTTTCTTGTTTTTTTTCTTTCATAAGAACCTTTTCCTGACTATAATAAATACAACAAAAAATAATTAGCGAGATTGTTCCATCCGTTCTCAAGTTATAATGTGACTAGGAGAAATAGGGGTTCATTTTAGTATATAATTATATATAAATATATATTAAGCTGCCAGACAGATGTTGCTTTGCTCCATAAAATAAAGTACTTTGTGTTGTTCTCAAACTTTCCCATTTTCTGTTACCATAAAAACCATTCTCGTACTATATCGAACGATTAAAAGATAAATGTACTCGTATTCTGATCATTCCATCCTCAAGCGCCAACGAACATCATATATTTTATTACTTGTATAGAAGTAGATAGAGGACAGTTCAGCTTCCAAATTGCTTATAAATGATCTTGAACATGACGTAGATAGTGAACCTTCGAGGAATTCCAGGCGCGCCTGGGACGGGAATTCTTTTCAAATAACTTTATGAAGGCTTAATTATGTTGAATAACAATATTCTTAGTGCATACTGTTGAACGCTACAGCTATGTGACTTACTTTACGAAAAAACCCTGTGGAATAAAAATGCGTAATTACTAAATATTTAACTTTGCTGTAATACATATAACTAATTTGTTACTTTACTACTCTTCTTACTCTTCGAATACGAAGCCTTTTTATTTTTGAAGTGAATACTGTTTCAGGTGATTTGAGCACTTTTTGGGTGAAGATAAATCAAGAAATTCGCGTCGTCACCGAATGTTACGCTCTTTGGGTGAAAAAAAATAAAGGAATTCGCGTCATGGTCACCGTCTCCGCTTTCTCATAGATAATGTAATTTTGAAGTGCAAACTTCTTTAGGCGCAATAATGGTTTCAATATTTTATACATATACTTCCTAATCTGTGGGTTTCAATGACTATTTATTCTTGTTGATTGAGTGTCTTAAAATAATTCTATTACTTTTACTTCTATCAGAAGTACCCAAAGATTTTTTAACGGTGGGTGATCTTGCAATTGCTCTAATATTATAAATACGCAGGTATATCTGTTTATATGTATGGGTACATGTTTAATTCCCTTTCACAACAAAACTATTACTTTAATCATAAGTAGAAAACATATCCCGATTCACGCTATCCCTAAATAACGATTTACCTAATAACTCTATTCCTAAACGACGTAAACTCTAATCACCGCATTTTTAAATCACGCTATCACGAATATCAGTATCACGAAATTCAAAAAATTGCATGCACGAAAATTTTACAACTATTCTTTAGTAGCTCAAATAATAAAACATAAACTGATAATTCAGAATTTCGAGATACTGATATTAGTGATAGCGTGTTTTAGATATGCGGTGATTAGAGTTTACGTGGTTTAGGAATAGAGTTATTAGGTAAATCGTTATTTAGGGATAGCGTGAATCGGGATTTTGAGTTTTGGCATTACGCATCGCAGCCGAAACTTTCTATATTTTTTATTTTGTCATACTCACACAAATATACGTAGTATAAATTACAATTGTTGCGAAAAAGACACCTTGAAACGCAAAAATTTCCAGCGAGGGGCGCTCTTTGTGTATTTACAAGTTCAGAGTAAACACGAATCAAATAGGATTATTCGGAGCCTACATCATAAAATGTACATTAATTATTATAGAAAAAAATACAAAATTATTTCTTGGGCAGCTATATCAAATATGTAGTAGATTACACGCCGTTTTACCCTACCTCTTTTTACCTTGGGCATGGTGTAATATAACTCTTGAGATTAAGAGATATCTTGAGAGGTGTTTAGGACTGTTAATGGGTGACTTGAAAGACTTTTATTCTCTTCCATCGAATTCCATTCAGGATTTTGTTCCATTCAATGAGGATTATATGTCCTGTACATACATATGTACGAGTATATACACACATCAAAAAAAGTTTGCAATCACTTTGAAAAGGACATCTTTTTTGTTACGGCAGATTATATTATGATTTACTGTAGTAGTTGCTATCGATGGGATTGTCAGACCATTCCGAGTAAGCCATGGCCACTAATTTGTACTGATCGATGATAATGCACCCGCTCATCGAGCTCAACGAGTCAATACTGCTCTCCGAGAATACGACATCACAACGTTAGACTGGCCTGCCGACTCGCCTGATTTAAACCCAATAGAGCACGCGTGATATGCTCTTTAGTGAGCTGTTTGGAACCGCCAGGCACGTCCCCATACAGTGCCAGAGCTCAGAGAAGCCGCTATTCAAGAATGGGACAGGTTACCCCAAGAAATGCTGGATAACTTGATTCTCAGCATGCCCAGGAGGATCACCGCATGTGTTCCCGCCAGGGGAGGAACATGACTATGTTATATTTAATATCAACCTTTTATTAATAAATTGTTGATTATATTAAATTTAAAAAAATATATCAGCTTATGCTAGTGACCACAAACTTTTTGATGTGTGTATGTCCGTACTTAAGTCCGCTTGTAACTACCCAGCACCTCAACCTTATTCCACCTTATACCAATGTTTTGATAATTTTGATTCATCTTGGTGGCGCGAGTTATACACAAAATGCTTATAAAATTAAAGTGGCATATTTTGTGCACTTTATTCCGTAGACGGGTTGTTAAACTTTTAATTTGTTTTCCTGATTTATCCGTATGTTTTATTAGTGGGTAAGTGGACTGAGTAACTGTCATTCATGCAATAATATAATACTGCACAACCTGATCTCACCAGCACCAAAGTACTTAGACCGCGCGGCCCCGAGTAAGTAGAACGTTATTGCGATAAATAGGCGATAAAAGTGGGAAGAGGCGGTGCGGTGGGGGCGGAGGACGCTTGCCGGCCATTATTACATGAGTGTCTGCAGAGCGGTGGGGGTTGGCAGTTTTTAAATGTCATTGTTTTCTTGTGCGTACGTATATGCTACCAACAAAATGTAGATGCGATGTGCACTTGTTTTGTGGCGATGTTGACATCCCTACACGCGTCTCGCGCTAAACCTGCGTGAATCAACGCTAGTAGGGAAGACGTCCTACTTAGAGATACTTACTTACTTTGCCAGTACTATTATTTAAATACTGCTCAAGAAGATAAATGGCAAAACGCCACACGTTCACGGACGTGATACCACCAACTCATACCCAATGATTTGTTTCTACGTTCCTGATCTTGATTTGGTTCTACGTGTGGTCATAGCGAATATGGGCCCTGATATTCATATACACATGACATATACATATACACGCTGCGCGCTATGATATGTTCAAGGAATGACCGTGAAATCAATACAAATTTGCGATCATTCCTTGAAGATAACGAATAAGTCCCCAGCTAAGAAATGGTATGCTCTCCCATCGTCTGTGTGCCCGGTTAGTATAACCTGGGTGTGTTTATATATAGAGTGAACAAAGGCTGTAGCACAAACAATTTGCGAGAAAGTATTCGTATCTTAAACGCGTCACGCTTCGGACTACAAACTATGAGTTATCTGTGTCACAGTTGCTCTAGATAATTGACAGGTAGTTCTGTCAAGGAAGATTGAATCCTTGGTTCTGTTTCATGTGAACGATACGTTACGTTGCACTTACGTAGTTATTCGTGCTAGGCCTACGGTACCTACTAGTCAAACGTGCTACACCTTCGACCGCATGACCACTTCCCATCAGGTGAGATCGTGGTAAAACTTTAGCGTACTCTAGGAAAAATACAATAGCATAGTTCAATTCCAAACTAGCTGCGCCCCTCGGTTTCAGCTACGGTGATGGACGATGTTGGTGATGATGATGTTCTTAAAGCACCCTCTTAGGCGCTTTGCAGACGACGGGGCGGGCCGGGGCGGTCAATTTTGCCGCGAACGATAGCGCAAAGGGAATCCTATACTACCAACGCACACGGAGGGCAAAAAGACCGCGCCGCGCCGCCAGTGCCCGCCGCACACTGGCGGTCTTCATTGCTTCGCGGTCAAAAAGTCCGCCCCCCGCGTCGTATGCATAGTTTTGGGGTCCGAAGGTAGAAATCAAAACTGCAGATGGATTCCACTTTATTCCCATATAATTCACTCAATGCACAGTATCACTATAATCACAATCACTTTAGAACAATTATGTCGCAGGTAGATTGACAATACTTTTTCCACTACTTAGGCTTCACTCTATATCGACCGTACAGTACGAAAGTCATGGCTCGACTGAGGCTCGACTGTCCTATACTCTAGTGGCCGCCTTTGTTAATATAAGTCAAAGTATCCAGATGGCGCCACTAGTATTCCGGAAGTCAACTTATCACTCCTGATAAATTTATAAATAAGACTTTAATTACAATAATAAAGATGCGAGTTACATTTAAATAGCAGTATAATATGGAATGGTGTAGACATAATTACTATTACCTAACAATAGAGCCTTAATATCGCGAACAAAACAAAAAATTGAAATCAGTCCAGCTGTTCTAGAGTTTTGCACGTAGCATCATTTACCCATTCATTTATATTATTATAGATGGACTAATTGCGCTCCTCGGTAATACTCGTGTGTGGTGATGTATGATGATGATGATGAATCAAAATATACAGTATATTTAACTCAGGGATGATGTAGCAATCTAATGGTGAAAGAGTTTTTGAACGGATCAGTAGTTTTTTGGTTTATCCGTTACACACATCCAAAAATACAAATAAGTATTATAATTTTTCTGCCGACTTCCAAAAAGGAGGAGGCTGTATTATTAGGACTGTATTTTTTATTATGTTTTTTACCTCAGAACTTTTGACTGGGTGAACCGATTCTACAAAAAATATTTTTTTGTTTGAATTTGAACCCATTTAAATTTCATCAAATTCGATCTACTAAGTTCTAAGAGTAGGAACCTTTACATTCTTAAAGCGGTAGTAGCCGTTCACAAAGAAACATCTAATTCTGACATTTAGAAAGAAAGAAGAAAGAAAGAAAAATATATTTGTTGATGAAAAACAATATGACATTTTGCCTAAAATATACATAAAATTAATGAATAATTTTCTACACTACACAATCTATTGTTTCACTACAACACAGCCCCAACTCAGCATAAAGCTGATTGCGTTGAAACAACCAGCGCTGGTCTTCCGTTGGGGCTGGCGGTGACGTCACACACGACTGCATCGAGCGCATTTTGTAAGAATACAAAACAAAACAAACACAACACTTTAAATACTGAATAGAATACTATATAAAAACAAACAGGCAAGCAGGGTACGAACGTCCGGATGTACCTACAAAGACTTCGTAATGGAAATAATAAAACTAAAAAATACAAAATAATAGAAATAACTATCTAGTAACAAGTAAATAGAAATACACAAATTTATATAATATTACTATCATTACAATTTATAATTTTATATTGCACTGGTGTCATTAACCAAAATGGCTTCACTTTTATGGTGATCGAATATAAAGCTCTTAAGTTTATTGCGGAAGTTTTGCAAATTACGAATCGCTATTAAAAAAACGAGCATACAGAATTCAAGCACCATTAGTTAACTATGCTTATGCTAATCGGCAACCTTACCATCTACTTCCAAAAATCTATAACAACGTCTGCAAACTCTGTAACATCAAAAATGATCGAACAAACACAGTCAAGAGAAAAATTGGTTATTAGAACTATCATACTTAGAGTCAGAGAATATATTACGTAAATTATTTTGAACATATTATATGTGACAGTTACACTCAAACCCTCACAATCACACACACACACACACACACACACACAATCACACACACACACACACCTCTTACCCTACCTCCTCTTACATAAATATTAACAAGTGCACTCCTGCTGCCACAAACATGCAAATTCACACATACAAACCCACTCATTCATAATTAATGTAACGAGCCCCAATTTGTTATGATATTACTTATATCACTTAGTGGGGTACCTCTTATGAATTTAAAAACTGATAAATCTAATTGGCCTCCACGAGACGGGCCTTGAGCCTAAATTTTTTCCTTTGTTTAAAAATAAAAATTATATTGTTAATTTAGAAGTAAGACTCGTATGTAAATTTCTGTCAACAATAAACTTATTACTATTACTATTATTACTAGTTTTTGAAATACAAATAGGATGGAAGTCGGTTTTAAATTTTTCAAATTGTACTTATATAATATTAGCTATAGTAAAATACATATAGGTAGGCTTCTGAAATTACTTTTTTATTAAGCGTCTATTAGGCCTGCCCTCCCTTTGACCACTTCATTATATATTCATTCGCCTACCCGTTAGCCCTTCCAGGAAACATTTAGTCCAGGCGGCGCGGCACTCGAAAACGCCTAAAGTCACGCATCACGCACGATGCCTAAAAACCATAAAATAAAACTTTGGAACCCGACCGATAAAACCTAAACGATTTCCAGTTTCCGAAGAACGTAGGTATATAGAGAGCATAAAAACAAAGAGCGTAAACTCGTGAAAAACTTGTGTTTTACTACCTGTTTCCGAGTCCCCACTCGGGAATAGGTACTACAGCGAACTTTTATCAATTTCTTCTTGTTAACCCTGTATACTTTGGAACATATGCAATAATATTTATTTTCAAATTAAACGCAAACTTCAAAAGAATATCTACTACGTACAAACAAGTCCTTTTTATGCTATTAGTGGAAGACGGTACAAACAAGGCCCACCTAGGGCCCTGCTCCCACCTCTTAATCTATTCATGTTTCAACCTTACCATTAAATTTGGTAGTACACGTCAATATAGCAAGCTTAAAATTATAATGGATTACGATAGACGTTTTGATGACGTAGTATCAAATAGTTCACTCAATTCGCGTACTTTGACTTGATTTTTGACACTAAGTTTCATTGTTCCAATGTCAAAGTTTTGAAGATTCGTAATATTCTATCTCTTAAAGTAGTCATATTGCATACCACTTATATTATGTACCATTAAATAATTGACCGTTTCGTATCGCTGGGAGTACGATACTAAGTATGATTATTCTAAGCTTATTACAAAACGCTCCTGATTTATGATAGTTTTGTAAAAGGTGGGAGTAGGCCCCCAGGTCTTAATTGATAAACCTGTGCCTATCAAGGTTGCTAATACGGGCGCAGTGCATTTCTTCACTTTTGAACCTTTACTTTGAGTACGTAGTTGAAGTCTCATGTGCCTGTCATTTCACAGACACCCACCCTTTCAACCAGAGCGCATTATTGCGAGCAGTACTGCTTCGCGGTAGAAATAGGAATTGTGACAGAACTTCGGGATTGTCAAGGGACGAGGAACAAGAGAGCAGATCCTAATTCTTTGACAGATAATTGAAAAGTCTAGAGAGTTTAACATTTCACTCTATATTTGCTTGGTAGACTTTCACAAGGCCTTTGACACCGTAAAATGGCATAAGTGATGGGATGTATTGTTACAAATGGGAGTACCTAGCCACCTGGTTTGGCTCATACGCCGACTCTACGAGGACGGAACTGCGACTGTTCGAATAGACGCCGTTGACTCGAAAAGCTTTCACACACATGCAGGTGTTCGGCAGGGGTGCATACTATCTCCACTCCTGTTTAACATATATACGGAGTATATTATGAGAATTGTTTTAGAACGGTGGGACAAGGGCATTTCAGTGTGAGGTCGGAAAATATCCAACTTGAGATACGCCGATGACACTACTCTTCTCGCTCAAACAAAAGAAGATATGGAACACCTGTTGACACGTTTAGAGACAACAAGCCTCTCCTTCGGACTTGCGATCAACAGAGACAAAACCAAGATAATGATCGTGGACCGAGCTGAACTGAATAAACCTGACATCTCTGTGATTGGCAACTGTAAGATTGTTCAATCCTACGTGTACCTCGGATCCACGATCACGAACACTGGGGGCTGTGAGGACAATATTCGAAGAAGATGTGCTATCACAAGATCTGCCGTTGATAAGCTGAAAAGAGTCTGGTGCAACCGAAATATCACCAAAGCCACGAAAATCCGCCTAATGAAAACTTTAGTGTTTCCGATATTTCTTTATGGCGCAGAAACGTGGACGGTTCACCTCAGAGACAAGCGCAAAATCGATGCACTTGAAATGTGGTGCTGGCGGCGACTGCTGCGGATCCCTTGGACAGCGTTTCCGACCAATATCTCGATCTTGGAGGAACTAAAAATAAAGGAAAGATTATCGTCGACTGTGCAAATACGAATCCTCAAATACTTCGTACACATTGTTCGAAATAAAAACTTCATGGAACGACTCGTAGTCCAGGGTCAAGTAGAAGGCAAGCGGTCACGCGGTCGATCACCTACGCGTTGGACAGACCTCATAAAAGCTGCAACACAAACGTCCGTAGTCCAAAGTACCCGAAACGCAGAAGACCGCAATGGATGGAGGCGCATCGCGAGGGCTGCATTATTTAAAGAAAGGGCATCGTCTTCAACCACGACCATTCTGTCAAGAGTGAACGACTAAGAAGTGACAGAACTTCACCGGTTGAACTCATTCACAAAGAGTTTTTGAGTGCTTTAAAATAATACGTTTTCAAATTACGCTTTTTTATATTAGTCCTTATCCGTCCTTGAAAATGCAAAGTGCTTTGCACCGCTCTACTGCAAATCTTTCTCCTTTCACCATATATTATACCTTTAAACGAGAAATTCTTGTATATACGAGAATTTGGATTTCGGAAACGGCTCCAACGATTTTTATGAAATTTAGTATGCAGGGGTTCCGAGGGCGATAAATCGATCTAGCTAGGTTTATTTTCCTGAAAACGTCCTTTCATCCTTGTTTTCAGGGAATGAAAAACTGCTACAACAAACTGTTTTACTGACACAGCAACACTAAAGCTACTTGATAATAGATGGCGTTTTTAAGCAACACTAAGCCAATGAGTGTTTGGTTTGAGATTATACCAATAAAATCAATTAGAAATTAGAAATTATTTATTGACAAAAAATATACATTAAAAACATGAAAACTTATCAATACATAGCAATAATACTTACTTACTAACTTAATTATTTAAAAGATTATTTTAAGCAAAGGAGTTCTATCTGGACAGCCTTTTTTTACGCAGAGTAATCCTTTATGGATATCACCGGCCTCGGGGGGAGCACGTTGGTTATAACCTCTGCGGTGTTCCGTCGCTGCCGCTTTTGGCGGGAACGCGGGACAGATTTCGCACACGACCGCGAACCCACCGCGGCTGTCCGTTGCCGGACCCTTGCAAAAGGACGCCAGACTCCCCCGAGTCTGGGCGCCCTAAGTCCCCGTACGATGGGTCAGGTGAGTAGCCCCACTGCCTGCTACTTCGGCCGCAGAGGATAGGGGCAGCGGCGCTTCTCAATACCGGCAGTCGTCTTCCCCTGTGACCCCACCGCGTCCGCCATCTAACGGTGGCGGCCCCGTCAAGGCCGCGGAAGGCAGGGAGAGCGGCTCACCGTAATACTGGCAGTCCCGTCCCGCCACGGCCTCTAACTCTCAGCCGCGGTGCCGCCCATACAACACCGCAGCCCGCCTCAGTTGCAGTGGCGCCCATACATCACCGCAACCTACAGTAACCGCTCCCATGTGGACTTGGAGGGCAAAGCCCATAGGAGCGCTCCCACCTCGGGCCCACCAGCTATCGGCTGTCACTGGCAGGCCCATTGGTTCCTCTTAGCTTTACCGTGGTGACCCAAGCCACGGCTACTTAGCGCCCCCGCCTCGGCAAGGTGGAAACCCTCGGGGGGGACACTCTCTGGACAGCTGCCAGAACCCATCCTAAGACATAAAACACTTATTTTTACAAATTACAAATTGTTAATATTTAATTGCAATATAGTACTTAAGGATAAATTCTAGACAACAGATTTAAACCTTTTATTTTACAATAATACTTTGACAATAATACTTGGTAATAATAATAATAATAATAATCTCTCTGTATGTGTGGATGGGTATTCAAGTATCGCATAAATAATAATAATAATAATAATTGTTTAGGTTCTTACGAGCAAAGCTCGGTCCTCCAGGTATTACATATACATATAATACACGAAAATCATCAATTTTACAACTTCACTGTAGGTACTTAGAACAACCCTGATCCGATACGCAAATAACTTATTCCCAAGTTGTAGATAGTAGCAAACTTTTATCAATTCCCCACTTTGTTAAGTTCAGAGTTTGTTACAATAGGAGCAAATACTTACACAGTATCGGTAGACGTTAGTGATATACTCGAGGGGGCTTTTGAGAGTGTATCAGGTGTACGCAGTTGTAACTTATTTCAGATTCAAGAAAGTACGGCGCTGTAGGAAAGCTACAGGTATATTCTATACAATAGGTCGTTGGTTAAATCAGGTGTTCAGCGTTTTAGAAAACATTAGAAACTAGCTGCGCTCCGCGTTTTCACCCAACTGGTGATGGATAATGATAATAATAATGATTCAAAATATAAAGCCTCAGCCTAAAAGTTCATCAAGGATAATGTAGGATTCTAATGGTGAAAGAACTATTCAAATCGGTCCAGTAGTTTCGGAAGCTATTTAATTCAAGCAAATAAATCATTGCTCTTTATCATATTAGCGTAGAAGAAGCTGACTGAATATGGGTGTTGAGTGACGATCTGTTATGGTAGGTCAGTAGACACCCCATGGGGGCGCCCGTATAAGACGGTCAAGGGGAAGATGAGTGCTTGGGCGCCCCCACTTACTGAGACTCTCGAACCCACATTACTGGAAGCGGTGGTATCAACTCTGTTTCCCAGCAGAGTGGAGTACCGACCCCCATCAATGGCCCCTCTGCCGGTTAGAGGTGTAGAGCAGAGGGAGGAACAGGACGTCAAAACACCCCCTGTGTCGCAGGGAGAGCTAGGTGCGGCCATGCTGAGGCTGAAGGCCAATAAAGCCCTTGGCCCAGATGGCGTTCCACGGTGCGCCTTGGTTCTAGCTCTCGGAACCCTTGAGGACCGGTTCCTGCGGTTACTCGACGCCTGTTTGGAGACGGGACGATTTCCGTCTAGCGTCACGTCATATCTTATATCCTTAGAAATTACGATACCCAAACGTTTATCTTAAACATTAAGGCAAATAAGCCATATGAGCAATATATTTTTTTCATAGCATGTAGTTACTCCCATAGACATATACGAGGTCAAACTGAAAGTTCTTAGAACTGGCCACTTATAAACAATATAATAAAAAAATAATTCTATAATTTGAAAATAGAACTCTTTGCCAATATTACTGAGTATATACTTCATTCATTTGTCATTTGTTTTACGATTTGGCGGCAAATTGAAAATTGTCTGTGTCACGTCAACATGAATTTAACACGAGAAAATTATCGTGCAATGATTTTTTATGACTTTCGATGTCATTTAAGTCAACAAGAAAGTTATGATAGACTACGATTGGCCTTTCACGATGAAGCCCCATCTCGTGCGACTGTTTACAACTGGTTTAATGAGTTTAAACGTGGTCGCACTAATCTCACTGATGATTTACGTGAGGGACGGCCTTCTACGGCGACGACTGAAGATAACATCTGTGTTGTGCGGCGTATGATAGAGACTGACAAAAGAGTGACCTATCAGCAGATTCGGACAAGCTTAGGCATCGGTATGAGTCAAGTGCACAAAATCCTACACGAACATATAGCGGTCAGGAAGCTTTGCGCCCGGTGGATACCTCATAATTTGACTGAGGCTCAAAAACTCCATCGTGTGGATTGGTGCCGTAAAATGATTGAAAGATTTAACGGAGGTGACTCAAATGCTGTGTTCGACATACTAACAGGTGACGAAAGCTGGATTTACTGTTATGATCCTGAAACCAAAAGACAATCTGCTCAGTGGGTGTTTCCTTTCGAGGAGTTGCCAACTAAAGTGAAGAGAGATCGAAGTGCGGGGAAAAAAATGGTGGCCTCGTTCTTTGGAAGGATAGGTCATTTCGCAACAATTGTGTTAGAGGATCAAAAAACAGTTTCTGCAGAATGGTACACTACCAATTGTTTGCCACTTGTCTTGGAAAAAGTTCGAGAGAAACGACCTCGCAGTAGGATCCTCCTTCACCACGACAACGCCTCATCGCACACCGCCAAGCGAACGATCGACTATTTGGCGACATCAAACGTTGAATTACTGGGTCACCCGCCGTATAGCCCCGACCTCGCGCCTTGTGATTTTTATTTATTTTCAAAAATTAAAGAAAAACTTAAAGGAAAGCGGTTTATGAATGCTGAAGAAGCGGTGGCTGCGTATCGCGATGCCATTGAAGAGACCCCTAAGGACGAGTGGGCAAAGTGCTTTTCCCAGTGGTTCCATCGCATGCAGCGGTGTATTGACGTGAATGGACAATATTTTGAAAAGATATAATAAAACTAATAACTGGCTAATGTAATCAGTTTTTGATTTTCTAAGAACTTTCAGTTTGACCCTCGTATCGTCCCCATACGAAGTTTTAAAAAAAAAGTTAAAAACTCGATGTCGTCTCTCGGTGGCCTAGTGGTCATGGCATGATGAGGATTGTCGGAAGACGCGAGTTCGAAGTCGATGTGATTTTGTCTCTCTAAAACTGCAATGTAGATACTCTACAGCAGCGAATAGGTAGATATAATGTTTGTACGTGTCTTTATAATACTTTTTTATGTTCTGTAAATTGCTTAAACTGCTGTGATCTCTATGTCTAAATATAGTAAATGCCTTCATTCATTCATTCAACTTGAAGTGGCCTGTCTAAACAATATGTATCTACATATAACGCAGCTCAGATATAATAACGCAATGTTAGCTATTTTGCTTACCAAACATCAAGCAGCAATATCTGTGCTTGTACATATATTGGTAGCAAACATCATGATCAAAATGTATTATGTCATCAGTGGGTTGACAATGTACCATGGAGGCTATTTTTGATTCTTTCATTTGGGTAACTGGGGCCCTACATGACGTCACAGCATATAACTATGTTCACTTTGCACTGACTGACAAGGGCTGACGAACTGTTCAGGTCTCTGGCAACCTCCAGACCGCATGCAGCATCGTCAGCATCATCGTCAATTATTCATCCAAAACCTTAAACAACAACAGCGACCCAAAGCCATACTCTGTTATGTAAAGGAGTTAGGCTGGCTTGAGTAAATGCTAGCAGGGGGAATGCATAAAACACCCCAAGCGGGACGTCAGTGCAGGCCTCATCGCTCCCAAAACGAATAAGAATAAGAACCTACAGTAGTGGTGAGGCACCTGAAGATGAAGAAACCGACGTCAAAGTTCTTATACCGCGCGGCCCCGATTAAGTAGAACGTCATGGCGATAAATATGCGATAAAAGTGGGAACAGGCGGTGCGCTGGGGGCGGAAGACGCATGCCGGCAATTACTATGTGAGTGCCGGCAAAGCGGTCGGGGTTGGCAGTTTTTAAAGTCATTGTTTTCTGTTGCATAGGTATGCTACCAACTACACGTAGATGCGATGTGCACTTGTTTAGTGGCGATGTTGACATCCCTACACGCGTCTCGCGCCAAACCTGCGTGAATCAACGCTAGTAGGGAAGATATTCTACTTATAGATATTTGCTTACTTTGCCGACTTTCTCTCTACAATATACTTATAGACATACGCTGGCATTTCACCACTGTTTCGTTCTACAACTTACATGACTGCCACTTCAGTTTGTTAATTCTTAAAGCCATATTGATTATTTTAGTCCTCTACCGGGGTGCTTCGCAGCGTATTCTATCCTCTAATTAGAGAAAATCCAAGCGCAGCTCGTTCCATAGCCGGCTGAGTCCCTTTGAACTCTTAATCCAATCTCACTGCCACTGTCCACGTCTTGACATTCAAAAACAGAGGAAATATAAAATATTGATATTACTTAATATAATAAATCTGATTACTTTAATGCGAGAATTTTGATGGATTGATGTTTTTACTCAATAACGCAGGAACGACTGAACTGATTTGCATAACATTTGTTATGTAGATACATTCGTTCTGGACTAATTACATAGGCTACTTTTCATCATCGTCGTCATTATCTCAGCCACTAAACATCCACTGCTGAACAAATGCCTCCGGCATTAATTTCCAAAAGGAGCAGCTGAAAGCGGCCTGGCATCCAACCTCGTCCAGCGACTTTTATCTGGTCGTTTGCGATCCTTGCTCTTCACTCCAGAACCTCCCGTCCCCATCGGCCATCTATTCTTGGCTATGTCGGTGGCTTTTGTTCTTCTACGGATTTCCTCATTTCTGATTCGATCACATAGAAAAACCCCGAGCATAGTACAATACCTATCCATTGCTCATTACGCGACTATGAGCTTGCACATAAGGTCACAAAATAAAAACAGACAACGTCGCTAGCAGTAGCTAGAGTAAAATATATCGATTTCACTTTTCAATTCGAAACCCTTCCAAAAACAGCAAATCATCCAGATAAATAAACCACCTTTTCCTCTCCGCACATAGGTCATTAATCTACAAAATAAATTGCCGCCCAAGGTGTGAGGTTCCACAAAACATTGCCCTTCGGTGGGTGACTCATTAAGCTTCGCGGTAGGGTTAGATTGAAAGTAGGGATCAGTACAGAGTGACGAACGAATGGAACAGATCTACTATTTAGAGATTGAGTTTTTATATATTTTTAACCTGACTTTGTTAAAAAAGAGTCCTAAACCATCGCTCCCGCTGAAACCGTGGCACAAGCCTGCCTTTATCAGAACACATTTCTTTGATGGTTATCTGGTTTAAAAAATTGCATCATGAAATTCCTCGTCGTCCTAATGACATCCGCTCACCTCTCCCATCTTGTCCCAAAATACATCCGTTCCCAAATTGCCTCAACTCTAGAAGGTAATGTTCCTGAAGAATTGTCGGAATTCCACCCCTTAATTTGCGACTTGAAACTTTGCCCTGTTATGTTGTTGATTATTGTAGGTACGAATGTGACACAGTAATAAACAGAATTTTTGTTTTCTCTATGTTTGTGTAATGTTTTGATACGATAAGTGTACAATGTTTGTACAAAATGAACAAAGGCAAGAATATAATATAACAGACAAGCAATTCTAGATATTAAATACTATAGATAACCTGATATTTTAGTAAGTCGTTTAAAGACCTCTTTTTGGAAGTCTATTAAAAGTGTAATTTGACGATGTTCAATATCCAATCTAGAAAAATAAAATTACTGGCTGACCCGCTCTAGCGTCATTGATCGCTGGAGTAAATTTCCAAAAATCGTTTCTTAGTAGATGCTTCTAATTTAAAAGGCTTCAACTGTCAAAATATCAATTTCGTATTCCCAGCGGTTCTGCACTTCTGTTCATGAATCAGTCCGTCATCCAAGACAAGTAGATATAATTATATGTATAGATTGATGTCCCTTTTATCTCTATATTATTAAGATCATGCTATAGGTGGCTGTACTGCAGTTTGGTTTCAATTTTGCCTTGTATTAAAGACTTGATTAGGGTAAATTTATGTGTACACAGAATTCAGTATAATAATTCTATTATGAAAACGTACCTTGTCTCGCAATAATAATATTTATTACTTTGTATAGAGCACAGAGTCGAAGAAGATAGCAACGTAAATCTGCTGAGCATAGCAGGATAAATTTATCCATGTGAAAGTAACATTATATATCAGAATTATGTTATAAATGCTCTCCTTTTCTATCTCTTCACCAATTTTGTTGTTGTCCCTTGTTGTCATGTTATTCCTTGAATCCAGATAAATCGTAATATTAACTTAGTTTGCGCTGATGCTAGTCACTTACAAGTAGAGGGATTGGCTGACGGTTAGGCGATAGATTGCTCAATATATACCTTGGGCTTGTGCTTTCGATTAAAGTAACATCGTGGTGTAATCTACGGCATTTTCTAGTGCCTGCGTGGATAAGCACTTGAAATTGCATTACAAAGCACCCAACAGTTTGTCCCAGCCCTTGAGAGCCAGCCGCCATGGTAGTTCAAGAATTATACCACCTTTAGCTGCATCATCACTGACCATCAAGAGACTATAAATTAAATAAAATGGTTATTAGTATTTTTGCGAAAGTATACGTCGCGAGCACAGTTCTATCAGCTGCAATCTTGATCAATTTTACTAAAATTATTAAAGCGGTTTTGGTACCAAATGTTTTTACCGAATATTACTAAAATAAATTGTCCCGTTTTTTTAATTTCACAGCCTATTTTCTCGGCGACCACTTGACCAATTATGCTAATATTCTTTAAAATCAGGTACCTAATGTGTGTACCAAATTTTATCAAAACCGTTCGCCGCAGTAAACTTTCTCCCTTTTTAGAAAAAGTACCCCGTCAATCAATAACCCTCGACGACATGTAAATATATTGAATAATAGAACACGCGTACCAAGTTTCATCATTATTGGTTAAAAATGCGACCTGTACAGGAATACCAACAAAATCACTAGAAAATTAAAGACTATTTTCATTGTTATAGGGTCTATTCTCCCGCATGACCTTCCGAGAACCCGTCTGGGTGGGAGGCGCAGGCAACACAACGGGCCTTCAAAGCAAGCTGGGCCTTTCAGATGGGCTACTGGGTTGTGTGGACTTCTTGAGGATCAACGGGGATACTTACCAGCTGGTGAGAGACGCTGTGGCTACTTTGGATATTGGTAAGTGATTAAACGGTTTGAATAATTGGTGTTACATTGAAATTTTATTTCATGGAATTAGTAGAAGTTGAGAATTGAGAACGAGTTATTAGGAGAGGCATATTCCTTACGTATAACATCGGTCACTGACATTTAAGATTACATTCCTGATATCATTGAAGATCTGACAATATTATCTAAGCTCACTGAAGACAATATTCTGAAACCGAGAAACTGAGATTTGCATGTGAGATTAACATTCTCACTCACTAAAGTTTAATGATTACTTAAGCTATCACTGATGTTGGTTTCTTATATTCAGAAAAGGACCGTTTTGCTTACGACTCCTAACTTATTGATAGGTACATTGTGTATTAGAAAACTGTCAAAAAGTACCGAGTTGTAAGCACAATCATCGACCAGTACAAATTGGTGCGCATGGTTTACTCGGAATGGTCTGACAATTCCATCGATAGCAACTGCTCTATACAATAAATCATAATATAATCTACCGTAACAAAAAAGATTTTGATTTTTCAAAGTGATCGCAATCGTTTCAAACTATACTAGGTCCTACACTCAGTTAGTTTAGAAACTGTTCACCACTAACTGAAACACTAACATGAGGAACAATATTAGATAACTTCACCGAGTAAGCACTAACAAAGTAAGTTTCTAGTAGTAAATAAGTTTATAATCACTTACTTCAGAACTAGCTGCGCTCCGCGGTTTCACCCGCATGGTGATGGATGATTGTGATGGTTAAAATGTAGGGTACGTTACTCAGGCATAATGTAGCTTTCTACTCGTGAAAGAATTGTTTGAATCGGTGAAGTAATTTTTGCGTATCTATTACAAACAAACAATGAAATCTTTTTTCTTTATTATTAGGATTAAATACCAATTGCATATTTTAACGTGTAAAGGAGTTATTGTGACATAATTGTAATAGTTATATAATATTTATTTATGAAGGCTTCGCATTGATAACTACATTATTACAAACACCATGAACTCTTATTTTTATAACTTAACTAAATGTGTTACCTTTTGAAGGAAGCACAGCATGCATTAAATATAAACGAAGAAATGTTTGTAAACTAACTCAGTATATAGATATATAGCACAAAGGATTTTATGAGCTTTTATATTGTGCCGGCTTATTATTTTCATGGACGTGTTATAAATCATTTAAAACACTGTTTTAAACTATCACGGTTGTTCTCTAAAGTTATATGATTATTAACGGGATATTTACCGTGGTAAGGTTGTGGAATGAGCTCCCGATATTTCGGCGCAGTTACACCATGTCCAGTCTTCCCGTGAACATGGTGCATGTAACTGCGCCGAAATATCGGGAGCTCATTCCACAACCTTACCACGGTAAATATCACGTTAATAATCATAAATCATTTAGTTTGTTTTCATGTTTATACATTCCTATATAACCTACTTTTCTACCGACTTCCAAAAAAGTAGGAGGTACTCAATTCGACTGTATGTTTTTTTTTAAATATTTGTTACCTCATGACTTTCGACTGGGTGAACTGAGGCTCGAAATTCTTTTTTTTTTTTGAAAACTGATGCTTCCCGTTGGGTCCCATTTAAATTTCATCGAATTCGGTTTAGTAGTTTTGGAGATACACTCCAATAACTGAATAGAATGGAAGTCAGTATTAAATTTTTCAAATTGTTCTTGTCTCTGAAACTACTAGACCATTTATGCTCATATTCGAAATTCCTCTTTAAAGTCAAGTACCTAATGTGTATATCAAATTTTATCAAAATTGGTCTGTAAATAGCGTCGTAGCAAACTTCCCCCCTTTTTAGGAAAAGTATACGCCCAATCAAAAATTCTCGACTTCAAAAAAATCAATTAGGTAAATAGTAGAACATAAATACTAGGTTTTGTCAAGATTGGTTGAAAAATACGACCTGTACAGGAAGACCCACAAACCTAACAACAGATGAAAATCAATTTGGCCAGTTAAAGCAGAGACGCTCGCTCACTTGGTCTATTATAACTAGCCTCCTCAGACTCCAGGGTCCGTGGCATTTTTTTGTTTTTTGCATATTTATTACATTACATCTACTATATAAAAATAAGTCGGGTTTTCCTTCCAACCATTATGTTACCAAACTTTATAACTGAGTCTCAATGTTGACCATTCTAGGCGTTCTAAATAACTATTGGAAAAGTAAGTTCGTTTTATAGCTCACTCTATTATATAGAAGTTGTACGACGGCTGTATAAATAAACTGGTATATATTGCTTCTATGTTAGTCAGTCACTTCGTTAATTACTATCGCAATCAGCACGGCTATGTGGAATAATCACCTAAATGTTACTACGTAATAGGTTTTTTTGAAGTGAAAACTTCTTTAGGCGCGATAATGGTTTCCATGACTACCCATTTGTTGTTGATTGTGTGTCATAGAAATAATTCTCATAGTTTTCACCTATTGTATTTTCTTTGGTTTTCACTTCTATTGGCAGTCCCCAAAGACTGCTCAGCATGTTGTTTTTTTCCTTTCTCTCGTCCGTCTCTACTAGGTATCGTATTTACTACTTTACTTCGTATTTACTTTTTAATGTACAATGAAAATGGAATAAAAACTAAGCGATTTCAATTTTGATGCTATGCCATTTGAATCCTGACTAGGTACATATGCACACCTTTCAGTATTATCATACCATTTTGCTACACACTGTGTAGTTCGTTCAAAATTTCCAAATAATTCTCCACATCGAATGGCCTAAATATTATAAGTTAATAACTTTGAGATTGAAGCTGAGTTAGCAATAACATCAAAGGAAACTTCTCCAAGTCGGTACTTTAGTGAAGGGCCCTCACATCCACGAGGCGAGGGCTGCCCGCGTCGGCCACGACACGCAGCAGATTCAAGTACATCAGCCAGACATATTCATCGATCGACGCTAATTCCTGACAAACCTGCCTGTGAATGTTGCAATAACCTCACTTAAGTATGTTGTTGATTGAGCGAGCGAAGCGTCTCTGCTTTAACTGGCCAAATTGGATCTGTCCGTTTGTTTGTTAGGATGTATCCTTCTTGAACAGGTCGCATTTTTCAACCAATCTTGATGAAACTTGGTATGTACCTATGTAAATTTTTTCAACTTAACTTTTTTCGTCGGCGGTTTTGAGTGGAGGGTGTACTATGTCTAAAAAGGTGGGAAGCTTGCTGCATCGCTATTTACCTATCGATTTTGATAAAATTTGATGACTTTAAACAGGAATTTCGAATATGAGCATAATTGTCAAGTGGTTTTCGAGATAATAGGTTGTGAAGAATTGAATGAAAGAATAAAAGAAATTACAAAACGAAGTAACCGGCGAGCTAGTTTTTTGGTCCTACCAAAAGCTAGAACAAACTACGACAAAAAATACTTACATTTCAAGGAGCACAACTATATAATAAGATACCCTCGCGCATAAAAAATGTAAACTCATTCAACGTATTCAAAAAACAACACGCTCAATATTCAATCGCCGATTACAGCCTCTTAAGCAAATTAATACGTTGGGTGGGTAGGTAGCTTACTAAATACGACATGACGATGTTATAATTATGTACCTATATGTTTCAAATTGTTCTCAAGTAAGTAATATGTAATTTCTTTTTGAGAATAAATGTCTTTAAACCTTAAACCTTTGAAGTACTACGAAAAGTTGCCGATGATAAGAGTGTTCTCGCAAGGTCTACTGTTCGCAGAACTACTATTATATTTACACCTGAATAACTACAGAGTTTCTTTTGTTTCTGTTTACTTTAAACAAGCGTTTTATTTAGCTCGTCTGTGACATCTCGTTTGTAGCTATTGTTATGTAGCGTGATAGAGTAGGTAGTTGAAATGTTTACAATATTAATTCAGTGACACTTAACCAAACAAATATGGAATATAAGGTGACGTAGCGCAGCATGCATCATATGAATATAATGTTAATGCGTATATTGTATGGTTATAGACCGAGTGAGCGAAGCGTCTCTGCTTTAACTGTCAAATTGACTTTCATCTGTCCGCATGTTTTTAGAGTGTTCGTTGGTCTTCCGGTACAGGTCGCATTTTTCAACCAATCTTGACGAAACTTGGTATGTATGTTCCATTATTCAATATATTTTTTGTCGTCAGGGAGTTTTGATTGGGGATGGGGGTTCTTCTCCTAAAAAGAGAGGAAGTTTGCTGTGGCACTATTTACCAACAATTTTCATATAATTTGTTACACTCATATTCGCAATTTCTATCAATTTATTAATCATAATATAATATCATTTGTTGTGAAGTTCAAAATCTACACGATTTTGAGACTAAAAAATTGGCGCTAATAAAACTGTGCCCGCGAGGTCTACTAGTTATATATGAGTGTCGAAACTGGAACATGGGTGGCTCAACATACTAAATAACTCCTTAGGTAGGCCAACCCAGAAATCAAACTTGTACATAACTTGGCAAAGGAAAGATTACCTATCTCGTTCTGATTCCTCGAGTACTTCTGCGATAATTAGTGGCATAATAAGGGGGAATCCATTTGAGGCACGATTAGCATGTTTGGAAGCTTATGTTAATGATTCTTGTTAATGTTTTGAATACTCATTTATACCAGATTAGATACACGTAAATTGGCTTATTCGAAGGTGTTTATGTCAAAGACTTTGTATGTGATGTGAGAAGTAACGGAATAGAATCTTAGCATTACCGCGTTTCATACAAACAAGCTGTTGGTTCATTAAAATATCTCTCAATGTCATTTCGTAGACATAATCAATAGACTTCTCAAATACTTACAGACTTCTATCTTCTTCTTCTTAAAGTGCCTCTCCAACTAGTGGAGGTTGGCGATCAGCGTGGTACAGTCCTTCTTGTTTCTGGTTCGGCGGAACAGACGCCCCTGATATTTCAGTCCACTTCCGGATATTCCGCAACCGCGACTTCTTCCTTCTCCCTAACTTTCTTTTTCCAGCAATTTTCCTCATGATTATTAACTGCAGAAGGTCATATCGCTGATGACGGAGGACATGACTGAGGTAAGAGATTTTACGTATCTTAACCGTAAGCATGAGGTTGCGTTTTTGGCCCACCCATTGAAGAATACGTACATGGGTCACCCTCTGAGTCCAGCTAATGGACAGCATGCATATATATGTCCACATCTCAAAAGCAGACTTCTATAGAAATATATAAATAAGACTAGAATCATAGATTTTGTTTGTAAGTATCTACATAATTGTATGAGACTGACCATTAAAACAGCAACAATTTTAATTACAGAGTACTGTTAATGTTCAAGTGATTTTAAAACATATGAAACTTATTTCCACCACAGAGATATATAATATCTATCAGTCTACTAATACCTTTTTGTATTATTTGGTTTTTTCGCTTTCCATATGTTTAAGTCGAGGGAAATTAGGTATAATATACTTTAAGTAAAAATCAATGACTGCCGACCGATTTCCTGCCTCAGAAATAGATAATTATACATATCATTAGCTGCGCATAGATAATAGGGTTCTTATCATTTGTTTTTAATTGCTTCTAGGATAAAAATCCCATTGTTCGTTGGCACAATAAAAACAAAAGAATATCGAACTCATATCGCCCAGAGACGAGAACAGCTAAACTTTCTTTTGTTTTACTTGTTGGAAAACAAAAGCGGATCTAGTGGGCGAGCCGACATGAATTCGAAGACGATAATAATATCTGTCATCGGAAAAACGTAATTATTTTGTTAATAACATAATTATAAGGAAAGTAATTATTTAGTTTGCCGTGCTCTTCAAATAAACTGTCTAGATTTTATTCATAAGTTTTATAGTTTATTATAATCTTCTCCAGATCCTCTGAAGGTTTACTAATTTTTATTATAATAATATTTAGAGGATATTTTTATTTACATATCACAAACATACCATAAATGTAACTCAACATAATCCATTAAAATTCCTGTCCACACAAAAGTTATGTATGATTAAGATTATGTATAGAATTATCAGAAGTATTTTGCAGCGTTTTAATAATGTATCAAATGATGTGAAATACTGAAAATATCTCCTGATATCATTTGCTTTCGAATATTTATATTTATCTCTAAGAATAACTATATACCTTTTTATTTTCATCTCTAAGAATTTTTCCGTGTCTTTCGTCTTTTATTTCTCTCTTCCCCTTGTTGAATAATCGCTCTTAATTAAGTTTCCATGTCCGTTTAAGGCTTATGCATGGTTAGTAGCTCGTTTTACAATGATTTTTATTAGAAAAGTTTTTAAAATGTTCATTTAATTATTTACTCTTTGAGTGCGATATGGTAATTGTTGCACCTCGCGATCAATTACGTGCGTAGCAAGTGATATTAAAATACAACATATAGCGAGCTAATACGAGATGTAAGAAAAACAGTTTTATTAACTAAACTAACAAAGACTTCTTTTTGTAAATAATGCAGTTAGTATATTAAAATATTAGATATTCACATCAATGACCGAGCGAGCGAAGCGTCTCTGCTGATTGACTTTCATATGTCCTTAAGTTTGTTAGGTTGTATTGTATGTACGTCTTTGATTAATTATAAATTGATTATTAATGAAATTCATGTTCTACAATACTTTTTTCACCGGCGAAATTTCAGTTAAAGTGCTGGCGCTTAAAGTTTAACTGAAATTGGGGGAAGTTTACAGCAGCGCTATTTATCGGCCAATTTTAACAAAATTTGGTACAGCTGACTCTGGTCAATACTTCGCTGAGTGAAAAAAAGTTGACTTAAGAAGTCAAGAAAGAAGTTTGAAGCAAACCTTTTCGAGCTTACTTAATATTATATAACATCATATTAGACGTCCAGAATCGCACGGCTGCCGTGCGATCCTGCCGTGCGATTCTCTACGAGCAAACATCGTTGCATCTTTGACAACATACGTGAAACAAATGACGAGTTGACAAAAAACGTTGGAAAAAGAACCTTATTTACAAGGACGATATCTCATAAAGTATTTGACATCGGTGAGCTCGACGAGCCTATCGACGAATCATTAGAGCATCGCACGGCTGTAATGATTCACCGATGTCAAATACTTTACGAGATATCGTCCTTGTACACAAGGTTTTTTTACCAACTTTTCTTGTCATCTCGTCACGTCATTTGTTTCAAGGATGTTGTCGAAGATGCAACGATGTTTGCTCTTAGAGAATCGCACCAGGAATATTGCTACCTACGAATTAAAATGATATAAACAACGTCAAGCTTGAGCAATTGTGCATCTAGGGGTCAGCAAAGGATACTATATCGGGTGTTATTAGTTCTACGTTATAAAGTGCGAGCATATTACTGGTGTCTGCCGGACACAATTCCATATTCTAGACCACAATTATATATGTAGATACAAAAGATAACGCAATCAATACAATAGATACATTCATAAAAAAACTAATTGATTTTAGAAAAAAATAATTAAAAATATCTCTCTCGCCTGTACACAAAGACCAAGCAAGCGAAGCCGCTGGCGGGTCAGCTAGTTATTTATAACTCATATATATACCAAGTTTCATCAAGATTGGTTGAAAAATGCGGCCTGTACAGGAGAACCAACATACTCGTACAACCTAACAAACATACGGAGAGATGAAAGTCGATTTGGCCAGTTATAGCAGAGACGCTACGGTCGCTCTGTCAAATATTTACCTATATAATTTGGGAAGAAATGGCAGAACTAGAAACAAGACTTTAAAGGATAAATGCGGGTATGGAATATGGACCTATTTGTGTTGAATAGTTGAATTCTATATACACGGGAAACTATTCATAAATCCACTAGAACGTCACTTTTGATTGAACATAATCGTATATTATAATCATATAACGTTCAATTTCTGCTGTTTATTTTTGTTTCTCGCTTTTTTCATTTCCTCTTTAATGTACCTCGGCATAGACCATAGTCCGAGAACAGGGATAGACTGAAAACCAGCGTTGCGCTTACATTACGAATGTAAACGCAACACAAGCTGAGTCTACCCCTTTTGCCCTAAATATGGTACTGTTGTCTAAGCTTATCAAGTAAGATCCTTATTCTGTCTTAATATTCATTAGTTCATTGTTTTGTTTGTACCTAACCGTGTTATTTTAGTGGCAATAAATTGATTTATTTTTATTATATGTTTTGCCACAAATACCCGTTACGATCGAATGTAAAACGTCGGTTTGCTCTAGAGCTTGTAAAATATCTCGTGGTCGGGGAGCCCCACGATGCGCAGCTGCCCAAAGATATTTTCGACACAAAACAATAAATTACCAAATCCAATAAATCTCAATGATGGATGCGATATTATCAATCCCTAATTTAATTTCAATACGGAAAATAATCCCGCAAAATGATTGTTCATTTCAGCTACCTAGACGTGTTTTGCGTTTTAAAAATGTATTTTGGGCGGTCGTTTTTTATTTCGCTTTACCGAAAAGCATTCTTCGCTGCTGAATGTTTTATTTAAACATTAGGCATTATTCGAAGTATTCGAATTGAAAATTATATCGAACTGTTGGCTTTTGTACCGACTTTCAAAAAGAAGGAGGTACTCAATACGACTGTATTTTCTACCGACTTCCAAATAAAGGAGGAGGTACTCAATTTGACTGTATGTTTATTTTTATATATTTGTTACCTCATAACTTTCGACTGGGTAAAACAATTCTCAAAATTTTTTGTTTGAAATCTGCTGCTTCCCGTGTGGTCCCATTTAAATTTCATCAAATTCGGTCCAGTAGTTTTTGAGTTACACTCCAATAACTGAATAGAATGGTAGTCGGTATAATTTTTATCAATTTGTACTTGTTTTTTTTAATGTTTGTACTGGTGATTGATATGTATGCAAAAACTAGACACATAACATTAATTAAAATTTACATATGATATAAGTATCCACCACACGCACGGCTATAATGTAACTCAGTTGCACTAATGTTGATTGAAATCTTTAAAAATGGCGGCTCTATGTCAGTTTTGACAACTCCAGTAAGTAAACGTATTAGTAAGTTGTTACTGGAGCTGACAAAGTTTGCTTGAGCATGAATCAAATAATTTATGTTAACATGGAAGCTGTTTGACAGCTCCGTTATTTCATCATCAGCCTGTAACACTGCTGGACATATGCCTCTCCCAAAGCGCGCCTCTGAGCCCTATCTTCGGCTCTGCTCATCCAGTGACTGACTTGCGCAGATTGTCGCTCCATCTGGCTGAAGGTCGTCCCACGCTATGCTTGCCGACACGTGGACTGCATTCTAGAACCCGTCTATTCCATGGGTTATCGGTTCTACGACTGATGTGACCAGCCCATTGCCAACCGCCTATTGAATCCGTGAGCTCAGTCGGTAGCAACCCTGCCTTCGAACCGTGGGGTCCCAGGTTCGATCCCAGGCAGGGTTAAATATGTGTGTGATGAAGAAATGTATGTTCTTGGCCTTGGATGTTGTAATCTGTTATTGTGAGTGTCTATGACTCTTGCGCTCATCTATACTTTCCATACTTAATATTATAAAGAGGAAAGATTTGTTTGTTAGGTAGTTTGTTTGAAGTGAATATGCTTCGAAACTACTGGACTGATTTAAAAAAAAAACATGCGGAGCAGTCTTTGGGGACTGCAGATAGAAGTAAAAACTACTCGAATTATTTTTAAGAGACACAGTTAACATCACAATAGGTAGTCATGGAAACCATTATCGCGCCTGAAGAGGTTTTCACGTCAAAACTACTTACATTATCTATGACAAAGCGTTCGGTGACGGTGATGATGACGCGAGTTCCTTGTTTTTTGTGCACCCAAAAAGTGATCGCCTAAAAAAGGTATCACTTCAAAATTTCTTTCATCATTAGAATCTTACATTATTCCTGATGAGCTATATGTAGGCAGTATTTAGGTTTAACGATTTATTACTCATAAAGAACGTAGTTCACTTACAATGAGCTTAAAATACTAAAACTAGTAACTAATTAAGAACTAGTTAATATTAAAACATATAAAAATATCCAGTTTTCTAGTGGTATGGACTTAAAAAACATGTTCATATATATACTTTTTTAGTTTAGTTTTAAACATATGTATATTTTTACAGTTTTTAACATCGTTAGGTAACTTATTAAATAATTGTGCACCCTCAAACAAAATGTTTCTTTTACCGTAGTTAGTTCTTGGAGTATTTACTTTTATTTTATTTGTATTTCTTAAGCTGTATTTATATGACCTTTTTGTAAATGTTATTTTTGTGTGTATTTTTTCAGATATTATTTTTTTGACCAATACACATGTTGTGTATGTATATAGCTGGTTCAAATTAAATAGCTTGGTTTCTTTGTAAATAATGCGTGTATTAATTTGGTAGTGATAGTTAAAAATTGTTTTTATTAGTTTATTTTGCGAGATTTGTAGGTTTTTCAAGTTGGTTTTTGCAGCACAGCCCCATATCTCCGTTTGTCTACCGTTTTACAAGGGTGTTATATATTGTAATTTGGACTTTGCGAGGTATGCATCCTACGGCTCTCCTTAATGCTCCGGTTGTTGATGATATTTTCGATCTTACATGCTCAATGTGAGCCTTCCATATGAGTTTATCATCAAGTTGAAGGCCGAGATATTTCTCTTGATGGGAGCGGTGGATTATTACACCGTTGACGGTTAGAGGTGTATAAGGAGGTATTTTTTTATTTTTTGCTAAAAATATCATGTATGACGTTTTTTTTGTGTTTATGGTTAGTAGATTGCTCTGACACCAGATATTAAATGTATGCAAGTCATTCTGAGCCTTTTTTATCAATTCGGGTAGGTTACGCCCAAAGTAAAAAAGGCAGGTGTCATCGGCGTATAAAGTTATATGACCTGTTAATCCAATTTTGCTGATATTATTAACATATATCAAAAATAAAAGGGATTTTAATACTGACCCTTGGGGAATGCCACATATTATTTTTTTTGGTTCACTTTTGTGTTCATTGTCTATTTTTACGACTTGGTACCTGTCTGTTAAGTAGCATTTAAAAATTTTTAGAGCAGATCCTATTATTCCTAAGTCCCGGAGTTTGTTAATAAGTAATTTATGATTCACGGTGTCAAATGCTTTTTTTAAATCAATAAATATGCCTAAACAAAAGCATTTATCATCTATATTGGTTTTAATTTTTGTAATTAAATCAACTGTAGCTGAAAGAGTGTTCGATTTTGGTCGGAAACCGTATTGATGTTCGTATAAAAAGTTTATTTTTGTTAAATGGTCTTCCACTCTATTATACAAAATTTTTTCAAAGATTTTTGATAACACAGATAATACAGATATGGGCCTATAGTTCCCAGGATCAGTTTTACTGCCTGATTTGAAGATGGGGGTGACCTTAGCCATCTTCAAACTATCGGGGAAAACACCTGTACTAAGACAGTCATTTATACAGTTTGTTAATTCGGGAATTATAATCTTTGCTATACACTTTATAGCCTTTGTACTTATACCATCCAAACCGGTGCTGGTGTTTGAGTGTAGGCGATTTATATCTATATATAATATATATAGTATTTTGATTCATCATCATCCATCACCACGCTGGTGAAACCGAGGAGCGTAACTATTGCAAAATAATTCACTGATTTACAGATCTTAACTCATCGGCGGAGACTGATCTCTTTTTAAGTAGGGATAAAAATATTATGTAGGCCAGAGAAATATTTACTCAAATTTACTTAAAAAAATCTTCTATTAAACATTCCAAAACAAACCTAACTAAAAGTTATCACCTAAATTGCGTCTGAAGACTGAAAAAGACTTAATTGAGTAGCATTAAATAAACATCTCAAATACTGGGTTGGAAATACCGTGTTTTTACGTTTACATTACATTTTCTTATTTCCATAACTGGTATAACAAAACACGGCGTTTCCCACAAAATGAAGCCGTATCCGCCTAATTTGATTGATTGGTTGACGGATCCGGATCCACTTGAAAGGGAAGGTCTTTTTGATCATCGGAAAAATACGGACAAACAAAGTGCGATTTGAATTTTCAATAGATATTTCTTTGACAAAGTTGATTTGCGTCTCCGAGACAGGGATTGGTTCGTTTAAAGTGTTTTGAATGTTAGGATTGGAGTTGAGTGGAAAGTTTTAGCCGGAGGTAAAAGCAGGTGAGTTTTCTGGAAAATACGTAAAGAAAACGACTCTAATACTCTAGTTGATATAAATCAGTTCCATACAAACCGCCTCATATCGTTTTTTTATTTGCATTTGACAGGCTTGACCGTATATGAGTCTTTCACACTCTTTCCTTTGATGATGCGGTCGAAGGTTCACAACTAGACCTAGAATAGTTGCTCTCAAAGACAGCTGCCGGAATACACTGATAACTGCTTATGCACGTATTACACTTCCCGGTATTCAGGGCCCCTGGCCCTGAACTCTCGCTTCCCAGCGTGATCAACGCCATGCTGGAAAGCGAGGGAACCTGGGCAGCGGTCGCCTCCTTTTGCGAAGACGTAATATCCCAAAAGGAGGTGGCAAAGCGTGCAAGGGAGGAAGACTTCCTTGCAGTGCCACTACCTAGACGAAGAAGGGATGGGAGAAGGAGATTGACTGATCGTCGCCTTGTCCCTCCCGGTGGTGAAGGCCTTCTGAGGCGGGAATGGCCGAGCACACCTGGTCCCTCCTGGTGGGAGGGACGTGAAGGCCCCACTGTAAAAGCGAGCGGTTGTCGGTGGGGGACTGGACGTAAAGGCTCTGCAGGTTTCTCAGTCCTCCTCCACACAGACGATGCAGGAGTGCCGCTGGGTTAGTTTAGTGGGTACACCGGTCGTACCGTAGAGTCCAACACCCCTCCCCCCAACCCCCAATGAGTAATGCATTTTTCCCAGCATCAACAAAAACAAAAACCCCTAACCCTCGTGTAATAACGGTTAGGGAGTTAGGGCGACCGGTGCAACCCGGTCTGTCTAGCTTACTGACTCCCGGGCAGTGTGATTGCGTAATGAGCGCTTATAGGGAGCTCTTAGCAGTAGAACTCTTTGTGTAAGAGTTCGTCTGGGGAAGTACTGCCGCTGTACCTACGAGTATTTCTACGAGCAAACAGTAATGTTCTCAGTACAGTATTCTGGTTTGAAGAGTATGGGTAACGGACACACAAGACTTAACTTAATATCTTAGGGTGAGGACGCAGACAAGTCGTCACTTGTGACTAAATGATCTGTTATAGGCACAGGTTGCCGTTTTCAAACCAGGTGCGGCATGTGCTTGTTCCATAACCTACACATATAGAACAAATTGTACGGTAGAACTACTGCAACTCTAATATAGTTGTTTGTACCCCGATTGGATGTAAAACGTTCCATTTAGTACAACAAACAGAATCCGACGGCGTAGCGCCGTGTTTGCACACAAAATGTATTGTGCGAGCATTTGAACGATCTAACTCTCGTCAGCTGAATGGAAACGATAGAACGACGCAAATTGAAGATTTGAACCAGTATTATGAAAAAATGTGGGCTTTTCTTATGAATCATTAGAAGTAGGGATTTCATAATGAAAAGACTAGTGTTTAACATAACTTTGCGGACTGCCGATAGAAGTGAAACTATTCGAATTATGTTTAAGACACACAATCAACAACAATAGGTAGTCATGGAAACCATTATCGCGCCTAAAGAAGTTTTCACTTCAAAACTACTTATCTATGAGAAAGCGTTCGGTGACGGTGATGATAACGCGAGTTCCTTGATTTTTGTTCACCCAAAAAATGATCAACGCGTCTAAAGAAGTTTTCACTTCATTTACAACGTAATGATTAGATACTAAAGTTTTTTGATTATTTTCTATAATGTTATTTAATCTGTCCGACTCAGCAAGACTCATTCGAGTTAAGTTTCATTCATAAATCTATTGTTATTTTTTGCGCTGATGCGGACGGGTTAATACGGGTTGATGTTTATTACCTCTCTCAAAAACGAACACAAAGGCACAATTAATTTAGAATAACTTTAAGCTGAACTTCGACCTAATTATACGCACCTAGCACCTCCCTACCAAGAATCCTTTGGATCATTAAGCCGCAGCTGATTAACTGCCATTGATTTTCAGTTTACAACAGTAATGAACCTAATTAACTAACCAAACAAAGCGCCAGAGATTGCGTCGTCAATTAAAAATGTTACGCCAGAACAGAAACTTGGTTTCGTATTTACAGTTAAAGAGTTTTGTTATGTTCAAGAAATACAGCCCCTTCAAAAAAAAATTGCGCACAATATTGTGATAATAAGTACTTTTGAACTGCCATGGTACCGACTTTAACAACTTGTATTTAACACACTTTTTAATGTTGAAGTGGGTTCCATATTTGGTACAAATTTATTTTTCATCGTTTTTAGTGACCTTTGCTACTTACGGGATCGATAGTCATTTACCGTCAATGATGATATCACCACGTAACACTATTCAGTTTTTGGAAGTATACACTGCCAAACAAAAAATAATTGATTGATAATCTGTCTTTACCGATTATCAAAATTCCGTTTTCTCTCCCATTTCTTTTAAATTTTAACCCCTCAAACTCAATCATCACTCATACCACCATTCACAACATTCACACACCAGTCAAAAGTATGAATTTGGTCTCACGGCTATTATAGTTCAATGGTCCAAACTCAAAATAAGATCAAGTTCCTGAATGACCTTGTGAGCTTATTTTATAGGGTGTCAGTCAACTGGACCACAAATTAAAACCTCATAAAAATATTATGTACATTTTTATACGGCCTTATGAGCTTATATAAAGAGTCGGCCAACTGCTCTAATTGAAAGTATAATAATACCTTAAACCTTTTCAAAGAGTCGGCGTAACTTTTCTATTTAAAAAGTATACAACCTTAAACCTTTTTCAAAGAGTCGGCATATCTTTATTATTAAAATATATATATATATATATATATATATATATATATATATTTACAACTTTACATGACCTTAAATATACACAAAAAAATACAAACATACGAACATTAACCTTTTTTTTTAAGTTGGTTAAACATAGTACGTTTTAAAAAAAGGTCAGACAGAGGCTTAGTAATATATGCCCGTTGTCTATTGCAGAACCTTATCAAACAAATGGGGGGTCTAACACCACTACAGACTAGCAGATATATCTAATAGGTAAAAACAGGGTTATTGTAAAAATGCTAACAACATCTTAAAGGCAACTCCCGTACATCATAACAAATAACATTAGTTCTATAAACGATTTGAAAGAAATATTTAGTTACACTTCCGCTGGAAAAACGCTTATGGCAGAGAGTAGAGTTGCAGTGTGCACCACCCTCCCCCCTCCCGCATAAAATGCAAATAGGAAGAATACAGAATAAACAACACAACTTAAACAACCAAAAACGATTCGACAAGTTTCAACTACAAATACCCAGATCTGACATCTGTAGTCTTGTCTTATTGTATCTCTTATGATAAAGGAATAGAGGCGAAAAAGTCTGTACTATGAAGAAAAAATATGTGGGTCAGAAGACGTAAAATTACGAGTACCTACTGAACAAGATTATGACGTTTACCAAAAAAATCTGTTAAACTTTAATCGCATAACTTTAACAATTACAATACAATTACAATACACTTCATTGACACCAAAATAAACTAAAAAACAGATTTTAAATATATCTTAAGCTTAGTATAAGTACAATGGGCGGTCTAATCGCTTAAAGCGATCTCTTCCAAACAACCTTAAGATGGAATATATATATGTATCATTACTGTAGGACGGTGGTGTACATAATGGAAATATAAATTATTTTAAAAGAAATCTTACACAAAATTACTTCACAGATTTCGATGAAATTTGGTATATGGATACAATAGAGCCCGGAGCTCCCAACTATAATGTTTTATCTTGATCCGTCACATAAATCCAAGATGGCAGCTTGATCTCTCTATGCTACGCGGCCTGATATAAAACTGGGGTCTCGATTGACTGGTCGCCGCGTATGAACGTCTATGGTACGGCTAAAAACCTACGCTAGACTCTGGACAACTATTGAGAATTTGTCAGAAAATCCCAATAACTGTCCGACCCAGTTATTGAACCCAAGACCTGGAGATTCCAAAGCGGCGCTTTCCCCACTATACCAAGACCACGCAAGCGAAGCCGCTGGAGGGTCAGCTAGTATTATTATATCTATCAACGGTCTGTCGATGTATGTCGAAACCCTGAAATAAGTATTTTCTCGGAAACGTCCGAATGAACCATCCATATCTCTCATGGTAACGTTTATCGGAAATATATAACCTTAATAGGAAAATTATAATAAGGTTCCCCAATTCGAGACATTCGATACGTATTATTCGATTTCTTCGATCGTGAGGGCAAAAAGGACGAAACTGAATTATCTGCAAGTTGAGTATGTCATTTGCATAATGGAGTTGGAGTGTTTTGTTGTGCCTTTTCACTTTCAAACGTCATTGGTGTCGTTACCTCGGTAGGTATTCGTTTCGAAGAACAAACGGGTTCGTGTATGAGGTATATCCCATACTAAAACACACGTGGTGGTGATGTTGAAAACTGAGCTAGTTTTTTTTGACTGGCACAGTTGGTAGCACCCCTGCCTTTTAAGCCGCTGGTCCTAAGTGAAACCCCGGACAGGTCTAACATTTGAAATGTTGGAAATTGATGTCTTTTATTGACCGATCGAGCGAAGAGTCTCTACTGGCCAAATTGACTTTCATCTGTCCGTATGTTTGTTACGTTATATGTTGGTATTTCTGTACAGGTCGCATTTTTCAACCAATCTTGACGAAACTTAGTACGCGTGTTCTACTATTTAATAGACTTCTTTTGGTGATTCCTAATTGGGGGGTATACTTTTCGTAAAAAGGGAAGAAGTTTACTATGTGCTATTTACCGACCGATTTTGAACATATTGTACACAACTTAGGTACCTGCTTTAAAGAGGAATTTCAAATACGAATCAAGAAGCTGCCAAAACGGTAGACGGTTGCGAAATTTAAAATCTGGATGATTTGGTTATATTCGGTAAGAACGTTTTCTAATAATTATCATTTCGGCGTATGTTGGACCCTTATAATTTTTCTCTATGACTTTGGCTATACCTATTGGACTAATGTTCCACCGCCGACTGCAGATAGCTCAGACTGCGCACAATTACCGCTGATAAGAATGTGCCCGCGAGGTCTACTGTTCGCAGAACTACTAGTATTATTTATAATAATAAAGTAAATATTCTACAACTCCGTCCGTCCATGAAATGAAATAGAAAGAGCGCTGATGGTAAGTCGAAGAATGATGTAAGTCACTCGCATACTGCAAGCTGTAGATGCATATAACACATTTATGTTGTACGCGATGATACACAGGCGTGCTTCCGAATCAACACCCAAAAGGATCGACTGTCATTCTTCTATACAATCTTTTTATATCTCTCGAAAACAACAGACGACAACCCTACCCATCAACATATTTCAAGCAAAAACGACGATGCGGAACGCAATAAAATATTCCGGCTAAAAGGAATTTTTGACGCGTCATAATAATATAACGTATCTGAGAGGAAAATCAAATCATGTGAGTCGATTCTGCTCTCACGATGTTTACTTCGAGTTAGAAATGTAAACTCCAGAAACGAGCAGGTTGTTCTGTCCGTTCTCCGTTAGTTTACTTATAGTGCGTTCGAATAGACACCTTGTGAGCGTTTTTAGCGAAACTAACGCTACAAACGCTCACAAGGGGCGTTCGAATTGGGAATCTGTGGGTGAAAATGTCGTTCATGTCTCTTTTTGTTCAGTGTTCGGAAAGCTAAAAAAGAGGCAATGCAATTTTTGACTCACGTCCGGAGCATGGTTGTTTGTGATCGTTTTTGACAGCTATATATTAGACAGCATAATCATGCGATTTTAGGTTTTATGCTCAGATAAGCGTTCGAACAGGGTGTGGGAAAAAGTAGCAAAAGTGGCAAAAATAACGTTTTTGAGCTACACACGCTATAACAAAAGAGCCATCAATGACAACGCCACCATTTCCCTAAAAGCTAAACAAACGCACCTTTAGTTATAAGCGCTCGCAGCGGAGCATGACTTGGCGATCTTAACCGATCAACAAGTTAAGCAACACTTGCTGCGGTCAGGACTTGGATGGGTGTGTGCTAGTGGCATTGCTCAACTGAGCGCTTCCGTGTTCCGGAGGGCACGTTAAGCCGTCGGTCCTTGTCGTTTGTCTTAGGGCAACAGTCATTAGGCTATGTCGAAGGCCTTCGGGCGGCTTGAAAACTTTGACATGGACTCCATCCACATAATCCTCTCTCTGAGAGTTAGGCTGACTGAGTCTCAGCAGTAGGAACATAATGGGTTGATAATGTTAGTCTAGTTGGTACTGCGTTGCTTTAGAATTATCATCATCATCATCTCAGCCGTAGGACGTCCACTGCTGAACATATGCATCCCCCTTGATTTTCCAAAAGGACTGGTTGGAAGCGGCCTGCATCCTACGTCGTTCTGCGACCTTCATCAGGTCGTCTGTCCACCGTGTCAGTGGACGACCTACGCTGCGCTTGCCGGTCCGTGGTCTCCACTCTAGAACCTTTCGGCCCCATCGCCCATCTGTTCTGCGTGCTATGTGCCCTGCCCACTGCCACTTCAACTGGCTAATCTTCTTAGCTATGTCGGTGACTTTCGTTCTTCTACGGATCTCTTCATTTCTGATTCGATCACGTAGAGAAACCCCGAGCATAGCCCTCTCCATAGCTCGTTGTGCGACTTTGAGACTTTAGAATGCGTTGGAGAAATATTACCTGATCGTATTCAAAAGTGCATTGTTCTCTCGTCATTAACTGTAATACATATCCAGACATAATGGAATCATGTTACCAGTACCAGTACCTGTAAGTTACCACTTTATTTTTATTTTTTTGTTCTGGAAACATATATATATATATATTTCTTATATATGTATTGTTGGTTTTTATGGTCATCAAATACCTAGTACTTAAATTCTTAGGGAAACTGTTGTAACTATAATATACCTCCGTGACGTCACAAACCGGCCCCAACGGAAGACCAGCGCTGGCTTAGAACTAGCAATGCTGAGTTGGGACCGATTTGTAACATTTGACATTGTTATTGTTCTTGATTACTTTTGTCTTTTACTTTGTTTTATATTTAGCAATGTTGCTGTTACAAATAAATATATTTTCAAATATATTTTCATTTCATTTCATTTCAAATGAGAGGTACCATTCTCTACCTAGGTCTAGGATTATATTGAGCAGAACGTTTGAACTCGCCATTCTTACGTACCTCAGTTGCAACCAAATCATGATTGAAAACTAAAAAATGGCTGCTTAATGGCACTTTCAACCGACTTCCAAAAAAAGAAGGAGGTTCTCAAGTCGATGCATATATTTTTTATGTATGGACACGCATAACTTTTTACAGAGTAGTCCGATTTCGATAATTCGTTTGGAAGAGGATACTTCCGAGGTGGTTCTATTTAAAATTCATCAAATTTGGTCTAACGATTATTGAGTTCCACTTTAATAACTGAAAAGTGTTTCACTTATCTTGGTGATATCCTTATTGATGGTGAATGACAATAGATCCCGTATCAAGGGCCACTATACAGGGTAAAAAAAAGTTTCTACAAAAAATGGAATCAATTTCATCATCAAAAAATTATATGAACTATTTTTCAATATTCCAATCAACATAATATAATTGTAACTGAGACGTAATTACCCTGCCGGTCCTGGATGTTTGTAATGAGTTATTGTGCGTCTCCCGCTACGCAGGAAATCCTAATGTGATGTGTGAGTGTGTGAAACTTTATTATTATTATGTATGTGAACAATACCTTTACTATTATTATTAACCTGCAAAACACTCACGTTAGGGATCGATTAATCGACCTGGGTTTCGAACATGTCCGATGCTCATCTTCAGGGCAAGTGCGAGTGCCCGCCGGGATCTCGCAGACGCCGATGCGCACTCGCCCTGAAAATGAGCATCGGGCATGCTCAAACATCGATGAATTCGATCCCTAACGTGAGTGTTTTGCCGATTAATAGTAACAATTTAATTAACGCCTTTACTTTCATTATTTTATTTTCTGCCGTGAAGCAGTAATATTCGCAATACTGTATATTGGTTTAAAGGTATAATTGCCGGTAAAATTACAGGCACATGAGACTTACTGTTCTAGGCAAAAAATACCTTTGTAAAAAATGGCGTCTGATTCGAGCTGCAGAGAGGATATCGAAAAATACGTTTTTATGAAGAAAGCCAAAGACGTTACTGACTAGAGAGTAATTACAACCCGGTCAGCTCCCGCTTCCCCTGTCACCTCTCCGCGCACTCCCCGGTGCGACAGTACGGTTAGCATCTTCGTTGCCGATACACGTCCCGATAGTTTTGATATTTTCGCTTTGTTGTTTTGTTTTTTAATATTTATTGTTTTTTGTTAAGTTTAGACTGTTTACTGTTAAGTTTGGACTGGTTTGGTTGTTAATAAAATTGTTGTAGCTGTTAAACTGAAGTCATGGGAAAAACAATACACAGCGAATCAAGAAATTTAATCTTGAAAGTGCACTTACTTTTTGTATATAGTCCCTAGAATAGAAGCTTGCTTGAACCAGTAGTTCGCACTCACGATGTACGTAGGTACCTGAAGATTTATTCACATTTAAATAAATATCTTACAGCATTTATCCTAGATGTTTTGGCATTATTTTTCACATTTCTTAGTAAAAACTATAACGGCATTATTAAAATACTTCCACTGTAATAGACACGAGATTATACCATGCTGGTTTTCATAATGATTTAATTAAATAAAAACACCTTTAATACGGAAACATACAACGAAATTTAATAACAACGATTAGAATAATGAATAAATTAGTTCTTGGATTTTCATTAAGAACCAGCTTATTATTGACGTCAACAACTTTATGGTAACGTGTTGTGGTGTAGCTTGTAGATTTTAACCCTTAAAAAGTATCCTGATGAGCAAGGAAAAGTCGACTGGTTCTCAGTTAGACTTTAAATTAAGGTATTATTTCTCGATACTATCTAAACTTTTGAGGCTGTATGTGTGTGTGTTTCGTAATAGTAGATTATGCACAGAGGGGGTACAGCAGTGTCTTACATTACGGGCGGCATATTGAACTTTGGAGGTAGAGTCATGAGTTAAGCGAGCGGTTCAAGCCGCCCAAGACAAAGACAGGCTTTATCCTCAAGGTGCGTGCTCTACTTTCATGCCTACTGCGAGACAATAAAAACTCAGAGCTATATAACAATGATTTATTTAGTCAAATTTAATAATTTTAAAATCTAATATTTTATTATTATTGGACACATTTTGTCCAGTTATGGAATGACATAATAATATTTTTGTAAGGAACATTGGAAGTTTTTAAAATAACACCAAATATTTTTTTTGTTTCAAATTCATTACCATCGCGCATTTTTCTTTTTCAACCTTTTTTATGTATTTTCACCCATAACTTTATACAAAGTAGTCCTGTTTTGATATTTCCTTTTTTGTTTGGTAGAATATACTTCCGAGGTAGTCCTATTTAAATTTCATCAAACTTGGTCAAGCTGTTTGTTGAGTTACAATACAACAACTGAAACGTGTTTCGCCTATCTGGATGATATCGTAAGTGACGGTAAATGATTATTGATCCCGTAAGTAGCAAGGGTCACTAAAAAGGGTAAAAAAAGCTATTTACCAAAAAATAGTCAGTACCATGCGCACAACATTGTGATAATAGATTCTTTTGAACTATCATGGTCGGTACCAACAAATATAGATACATTTGAATTATCATGGAACCAACAAATTACTTCATACTTTTTTAGTGTGAAGTTGGTTCTATTTTTTGGTATAATTTGTTTTTTTTACTGTGTGCTTTCTGTGGTGACCAGTTCGATTTTAGAATCATAGTTTAGAATAAACTCTCTTCATACTGCCCGTATCTACTCCGTACTAAGAGTTTTCCTACAAATTTTATCGTTCCATATCCAAATCACTTTAAGACGCGGTCAAACCCCAATTTTAAAATAATTTACGATGCTTTACGTAAGGTTGAAAATCGCTTGATAGATTGGACGATGTAATACGAAAATACGTTAATTTTGTACGTTTTCTTTATATTTTTCGATATATACTAACACAATTGAAAGAACTGCTAAGTTGGCTAAGTATTACCTAAAAAAATGGTGTTAACGCTGAAAATTCTGAGAGTTTGGACGTGAAAGTTTATTTTTGTGGACCTATTCAGGATTTTTTTCTGCTGAAAGAGAGTTATATTAATGAATTCTATTCGGTTATTACTTTGTATTTTTTTCATAATATACTATCGATCTGTTTCGTTACACTAGGTGTTTAAAAATTCTGCTTTTTCTTTAACCAGGGTACGAGCGCGCCTTAATCCTTTAGGAGTTTCATATAAAATTACCTGTTTATGTATTATTAAAACCCTTGAGATTGGTGGGAAGATACCTTGCTTTACGTCGAGATTGCGTGATATGTAATCGGTCATTGTCAAGCAAGTGGTATGAAAAACAATTAACTAAATAGTTCAGAGGCACCGGTATCCCGTAGACCATGTGAGCGAAGCCGCGGACGGGTTAGCTACCAAATGTCTATGTTATTACTCGTACAACACCAGTCAAACCACATTTCTCGTTATAATTTGACAGTTGACACCCACAGACAATTCCAACTCGAAACAAAGCCATGATCCTCACGTCAAAGCTAACATATGTCACAGTCATATGCTTGATCCATTTTCTAAGCAAATATTTCCACTCCGATACACATGAAAACAAAATTAGAAATTCTCCAACATGTACACAGATTTCATCATTGTCTGTTTACTGAATACGCGGATATTCGAGATTCCTTTGTTTCGTAGCAATTGTTCTAGTGGATGTGTGACAGGCTTGGGAGGGGTACTCGCCCCTATTAAAACTAACTATAAAGTCAATAAAAAACGCATAATTTATAAGATAATGTGACAATTCGTTCACTTGACGACTGGCGAAACATAGCTGATAACCTTTTATATTATGTTATAATTAGTACTCACGGGATGACCACGATTAGATACATTTAGGAGTTTACTCTATAGACCGTTTTATCTGATCTTAAATAACTTTTGTTGAACAGAGAGAAATAGTATTAAATGCGAAATATAGTGATTAGTAAATAATTGAATAAAATGTAAAATAATAAGTGAATGCTCTGTCTTATTTAAAATACCTTATTAAGGAATACATTCCTTATCAAGTATGCTTATAACAGCGATAATGTTAAATGGAATGTTACACTTTGAACCGCGTAGATGTAGTTCAAAGTCCTTCCGCATCTTCATATCATCTTCATTAACTCCAAAATTTATTAAATCGTGGTCTATATCCCGTTAGTACTAAAAATCACTTAATTATTATACCAATCTTATCAATCAAGAAGTACAATTTGAAAAAAATTATAGCGACACCCATTCTATACAGTTATTGAAACGTAACTCAAAAACTACTAGAACTAACTTGATGAAATTTAAATGGGACCACACGAGAAGCACCAGCTTTCAAACAAAAAGAATTTTGAGAATCGGTTCACCCAATAAAAAGTTATGAGGTAACAAACTTAAAAACACAACAATCGAATGGAGAACCTCCTCCTTTTTGGAAGTCGGTAGAAAATTAAGAATGCACCTCTCATAAACAAATCGCCGAGTTCAACAGATTGAGCACATAATATTCCTTGGATCTCTTTACTATAGAGTTTGCAGTTTTACGCGAATTATCCACAACATTGACTCAGAGTATGTAATAAATTAATTGATTAATTGTTATTTTGTTATTTAGTTATATATAATTTTGATATTTCTTATTTTCTCTTGATTCCGTCAGTTAATATTTATATATATTGTCATTTATAGTTATTACCTTTTCCTTCTTTTTTTTTCTTCATCATCTTGAAAATGATCATCTGACATGCTCGAAACTCTGTTGGAGGTATTCGATCACTAACGTTAGTGTTTGACCCGTTAGCAGTGATAGTTTACATTTGTATAATATTATAACATTTTGTTTCGAGGAATTCATAATCCCTTCTCTCACCATTCTCAAATAACGTAGGTAACGTCACCGCTGTTCCCATTAGAAAGTTTAGTCAGAAACATTTCTTTTCAGAAGTCAACTTACAAATTACAACCTTACTAGAACAATTCAAGTACTTAATAATTACCAATCCAATGACAGCACGATATACGTAGATAAATAATAATTTAGACTTAAATAAAACATAACAAGTTGATAATCTCAGTGACATAGTCCATGCTATTATGACCAATCTATACCCCCGAGCAGAATCCTAAATACGTCCATGCGTATTTGTTTCCACAGAGCACCTATATCATTATTTGGCATCGGGCGTCGGGACGCTGGTTATTAGTTGTGGAACGTGTTGAGAATACGACCGATGGCAACCTCCATTACTGCTGCAAGGTCTTGAATTTGAATCTTGAGAAATGGTTGTTGCGTGTTTGGTGACGTAATGTAATATGGCATTTGGTTCTGCAACTAGGTTTTTTTTTAAATATTTTTATAAGACACTAACTGACTCGCCATAGTTGTTTGGTATATGAAATATGAAGACACTAAAATAGATTTGAATCACCAAAAGTCCTGCCATATAGTGGATGCTTACTACAAGAAAGGTACAAACGGACATAATTTTAAGTTTATACAATCTGAATCAGTTAGTAAGTTAGGACCAGTAATTATATATTTATTTCAAAAACTTTTTTATCATTAATATACGATAATAATAAGAGTAAATAAAAAATATAGATATTTAGATTTGATGTGGTTCCATTCTATTCTCGTTGGGTAAAAAATACGGTCGTAATTTTCTCACACGTCTATTTTATAAACCCGGGAGTGGATTAATATTTATCAATACACTGATGTCTTTACGTGACTACTTTAAGTACATCTACCTATTGTTATCGTTATTATACCGCTTCCGAACTTTCCGTTGAATAAAGGTTAAAAAATGGAAAAAATGGCATATTATGTGGTATTGCCGGGTATAAATTAGCGATATACCCAATAAAATTGGATTCAAATAGCGTCGATAAGTAACAAAAACACACATTCACTCATTCACGTCCCGTTCACTCGCTTACTCACAAACTGTCACATTTTAATAAGTACTAGCAGTGAAACTTACATAGCAACTATAACCATATCATCAAAGTATACGACACAGTAAGTTATCTCGTTTGTTAGATTAACGGCGTTTAGAACTAGACGGGCATAATTTGAAGTCGAAAACTCTCCTCGTCTATCCGACTCATCGGTATAATAAAGCCGGAGAGATATTAATTCAGACAAAATTATGTTAAACTTTGGTATGCTGGAAACTTCCTTCGATGTCTATCGTAGTTAACATAGTAGGCGGTTTGTTCCATGATTTGTTTTGATAGTTTTATTCGTTTGTTATTAGTGATTTTGTATTTATATCATCAGTAATTAGTGATTTATATACACATTTAGTTACTTGTCTAGTACCGTCATAGCTATTCTGTGTTGATTATATTATTACAAATAATGTAAGTGATAACCTATGTAAATGTATTGTACGTAATAAAAGCCCTGATTATGTATCTAAGGCTGGTATTCCACTCGTCCCATATCTTTACCCAATGTACGTAAAACCAAAATAAATTGGATGACTTTGTCCAATTTACTAGCAAGACCTAAGGAATTTGATCGAAGGTTTTCAACATTTGAAACAAAAAAGCTGCAAATAAAATTTCGTGGTCTATTTCAATGGCAAACATTTCGTGAAATGCTTAAGAGTGCAATAATGTATTTATGATACGAGGCACAAACACTACAAAAATAAAACGAAACGTTAAGACGTTTATGCAATTAACAACTATAACAGGACGAATTTATTACACATTTTAAGTTCAGTGTACAGACCAATACTTGAAGAGAAAAATAAATTCTTTGCAGACGCAGTACCAGACAAATAAAACAAAGGTATATAAATAAATCTTGGACAAAGATATTTCACGAGTGAAATGGGAATCCATCAATGAAATTGATCAAATGTTGGACATCGAATTTGGACAAAGAAAATACACGAGTGGAATATCACCCTAAGTAAGTCCATCCTTGCAACAAATGACTGGGTTTTTCAAGCGCAGCGTGATAAAACATCTCTCTGGTCATTATTGGGATGGTGATTAGTGCAGCTCACGGTTGCATATGTGATCATCGCTTCTAGATTCCATCTTCATTTACCATCAGGCGAGATTAGTCCCGTTGATTAACTAACATAAAAAGACAAACTGCCATTGATCACTTCAAATGCCGAGTTTCATTTATTGCCAAAGAAACAAATGTCTGTTTCCGGTATTGGAGCCTCGTTTCAGCAAATACCGATCTAAGTGATGTACAACTTAAAAGATTAGTATTGACGTGACAAATTAGTTCTCTTTCCCGTTTGCAACGAGAAAACTTCCCTCAGGTTATGTAAGAGATGGCGACAGATCAATCTTTTCTCCACTAACTTAGACATGAGAGCTTTTTAAAGAAAGTTTTTAAGATACGGCTGAGATCGAACATTATTGGCGAAGGAAGTTAAAACTTTTTTAATTATATGAAGTGTTGAGGTAGGCAAGTTGTGACAGTAAGCACCACGGCTGCCCATGACAGTTGGTGTGCTACTCAGAGCTTAGAACTGACATTTTATGGCTTTTATGGTATATTGCTAAATCTTGCTTTAACCACACATGTTGCAGTTCCTGGAAAAGTAGGTAGATTTCTGCGAAATCTATTGTATTATTGGCCAAATATGGCGAATCGCCATTCAAAGGGTTAACCTTTTTACTTGCGTAGTTTATTTTAATCAATTTTACTATATGATTTTAAAGTAAAAACTTCTGTTGACCATATCAAACTTTGCTAATCTAGATAAAAATATTTTAGAAGGGCATTCAATCCACGTCTTCTAACTAACCGTATCAGACACCAGGACCACTAGGGCACCGAATAACTGGTCATTAGAGCGTATTTATCTCTCTCGTTATTTTAACCGTGGTATAGGGATGGAGCGCCATTAATCGAATCATTTGAAGTTTTATCCGACTAAAAACGACTTTTAAAAACGCTTAACCAAACACGAGTTAATAAACACCCTAACTAAACCATATAACAGCTGTATTAACAGAACAACAATACAAATGCAATTGGTTTTACTCACCGATCACAGAAATAAGGGAAATATGATCAGCGCACGGATTGGCATCTCTCTAGATCTCTATTGTTTTTACTATTTCATTTTAATAAAATAAACTTTACATTAGTTTTTTAGGATAGCTCAAATATTTTATAAGTTATCACATTTTTTGTAACCGACCAGCTTTAATCGCGCCCCAGTGTACGTATATTAGTCGGCCCTTGAAACTAATACCAATAATGATTGTAAAGTACACTCATGCAAATAAGTTGGAAAGCTCCAACTATAGTTTCAAACACTTAAGATTACAAAGGTGTAACAGAATTCGTATCTCTCCAAAACCAGACTTTGATTTACTATCACCTAATATATTACGGAAGCATAATGAAATTCCTCGAGCTCCTATCATGAATACGTAACGTTTCGTCACGTACTACATACATAATGGGTATCTCATGCGTACAATATCATGTGATGCGTATTTTTCTTGGATGTACGGAATGAATGTTAAAGATCGTAATGTTTACGGAAAACATGGTTTGAACACTTCGAAGTTTGATACGATGATGGCTTCTTAAACACAATTTTGAACCTAGTAAGTCCAAATGCCACGAAATATTTGGGTATTGTTCAAACAATTATTTTATTTGCTTTAGTTGAACGTCCCTTATCCTTATTCCCAGGTGTATTATGAACTGATATGATAAATAGATAAACTTTATTGCAGCTCCACAGTACAGAAAAATAACACAAAAAAAGATAAAAGATAATTTTGTCAAGAATACATTATGCAAACCTTAAAAAAATTAAATTAAGGCATACAATGGGCCGTCTTATCGCTTAGAGCGATCTCTTCCAGACAACCATATAATGTATGATATCTGACAGCCTAGTGACAGTTGTGCACAAGCATAGTGTGTTCAGATTTGAAGAGCACTGTAGAATGTGAAATTAGTGGTTGAATGGGATAAGATTACGGTGAACTAGAGAACTCTAATTCAGAATAAAGTGTGCATCACTCTGCCGTGTGCTGATATGTGAGACTTAGCAAAAATCTTGATAAATATAAAATTTTACCTTGCCGCCAATTTTCGATCCAGTTGCATCGACCATGGTCACAAGTAGACTTGTAGTGTACACTATACATTTTTTTTACCAAAAAATGGAACCGACTTCATCACTAAAGAGTGTGAAATAACTTGTTGAAGTCGGTACCATGATAGTTCAGAAGTATGTATCTATTATTACAATATTGTGCGCATGGTACCGACTTCGACAAGTTATTTCACACTTTTTGGTGTTGAAGTCGGTTCCATTAATTGGTAATAGAAATTTGTTTCACCATTTTAGTGACCCTTGCTACTTACGGGAGCGATTGTCATTCACCGTGCAACCTACCTGCCTTGACGGCTGGGAGATTTACATAAAAGTCAGGTCAAGTTCTAGACGTCTATTAGCCTCTAGAAAGCCCAGAGCTGGGTCGTGAGTACAGACAGATGATGCAATAGCCTCCCTTGTTACGGGGACTTATCTCAGAATAGCAGTGAAGTCCACGACGCGATGGTGTGGGTAGTGCAGTAACCGACAGAAGACAGTAGCGGGAAAAACGCGAGGGTTCCAGTCAAGATGGGCCAGCAGTAGTTTTAGCCCACCGTAAGATCCCCAAGATGGGGACTAAACTGAATTTAAGTTTAAATTACTAAGACGATACAACGTCCCATAATTGCCAATGGGTCACAGCACTTGGTAATCACTGCTGAAGAGGTATGTACTAGACGGTGGCTGGCATCGTAAAAGAAAGTACAATGGCTTGTCACCCGCCTCGTGACTCACCCTAGGCTCCTCCCATTTTTCTCCTTTGGATCGCACGTAACCTTATTTGCTAATTTTAAAAGCTACTCTAGATAAAGGGAGCTGAATTGCGGGGGAAATTATATTAAAACCAGTTTTAGCCATAAAGTACAGAATCTCGCTCTGTTTGTTTCTTAGCCACAGGTGACTATATACTTGTTTTATTAGCAATAGCGCCCTCTGTGTCGTAGGTGTGTTCGAGCTAGTAATACTTCCACCTAGATGGCGACACTTGTTGTGATTTGGCTAGAATTATTTTCTAATATTTTAATTTTTAATTACTGAACAAGACTAACAGGTTACAACCGTCAATGATATCATCAAGATAGGCGTAACACTTTTCAGTTTTTAGAGTGTAACTCATAAACTGCTTTTGAGTTACACTCTAAAAACGGCTTGACCGTATTTCATGAAATTTAGATGGGACCACTTCAAAAGTAAACTACCAAACAAAAAATAATTTTGAGAATCGGTCCACAAATGACGGAGAAATCGGCGAACATTTACAAAAACATATAAATATAACCTCCTCCTATTTAGAAGTTAACATACACAAAAAAACATACAATCGAAACCTTCTTTTTTGAAGTCGATTAAAAATAAAATAAAACTATAATCTAACCATACTTGTCCACAGGTGAATGCGCACCAACGCTAGCACCATGGAAGCCAACCAACGAAGTGACGACCATCGAAGCCACTGCTCACGAAGACAAGCACGCCATCTATGACATCAACGACATCGTCCACTTCGAGGACAACGATCTGGTCATGCGAGACGCCAACACGAAGTTTCACGACAACAACAAACTTGATAACTCAGTTGAACCTTTCAAAAGTTATGATATGAAAAAAATACAAGTTACCACTCCTAGTAGAAAAGAGGTATCAATTAATGGTATAAGAAATGATGTGAAAACTGATGATACGAAGAAGATGAAAGAGGATAGAGATCTTTGCGAATGCCAACACGGCGGCGGGTGTGTCAACCATGTTTGTTTGTGTCCTTTGGGATATGCTGGTGTCAAATGTGAAATTACGCTTGACTTGAAGGTGAGATATCTTTTTAATAACATCTCATTGTTTTTTGAATTTCATGCCTCTCTTTATTTAAATGTTTATTGGTAATCATAGAATTATAATTATTAGGTTCCAGCCCGCAGTTTTGACGCGCTTAAGCTGCGTTTTGACGATAAGAGTTGACTGTGACTTAGTGTACTCTGACGGCCACTCGGATGGTACTTGTATCGTGGAGACCGGGTATCCGAGTGCACTCGGACAATAATGATTCGCCAGCATAACAGACTAGAATGTAGGCTACTCTGTCATAGTTCACTTTTACGTGTCAACTCTTATTATGGGAACGCGGCTTTAGTGGTTGATTTAATGGGGATTTTCAATGGGGATTTTCAATGCACCTAAATTTTAGTTTAATCATAAGTAATCATTTAGTCTAATTTTATTACAAATTGGCCGCAACTTCGTCCTCGTGGATTACGGTTGAATCGGAATAAACATTGTGGGATTCTTTATAATACTATAGGGATTGTGTTTGCGTTTAATCCATTGAGTCTTTCAGCGTGAAAATAGCGTGATCGGTTAGTTAGTAAAGTTTATTTCCTCCGTTGTAACTGAACTCGATTAATTCAACCTAAACGCAGTTTAAAGCGACTATCAAGGTATCAAATTCTAGCGAAAATATAACATGGAAAGTTCTTTATATTCACTGACCTCTATAAACAGCGTGTAACAAAAAGGTTTACTAATACTGAATGGTGTACATATGTACTTAGTCAAGATTTACAAAGAAACGTATCAGAATTTAAACCGCTAATATATTTTTTTTCATATAAAGTTAAAAATCTTTTTCTGATATTTTTTTGACAGCCTTTTCATATTTTGGAATTCGTTGGGGTCAACGCACTCTGCCATCCTCACGCCACCTATTCGTTCTCCTCTATCCTACTACCGTGCATGCGCGCTCTCCCCACGCCGTACCCCAGCGCAGACCCCGTTTAGGCCCCTTGTTTACCTACACTACGTTCTACGTTCAGGGATGAACCTGCTTAAGTATTTAAAAAAGTTCGCTTACTAATAACTTAGAATTTTTACTGTACTTCCTGGGACGCAGTAGCTAGGTTCCAATTGTAGGCAAGCTTCTGCGTGTGTGGTTTTAGTATTACATACTACTATTATTAAAGAAAAGAGCCTATTCCTTCCTCAAAGGTCGGCAACGCATCCTCAAGACCTCTGGTATTGTGGATGTCCGTGGGCGACGGCATCACTTACCATTAGGTGAGCCGCCTGCTCGTCTGTCAGTCTAACCCATAAAAAACCACTACACACACACTTGTACACCTATTTGTTTTCTGTATATTCTAAAGGTATGTGTGTTTATTGAACCAATCACAAAACTCGTTGCCATGGCAACAATGCCTCGTTTACGCTAAACTCCGTTTTTACAACTCGATGAATGGAAAATTTACGAACAGTTCTCGCTGGATGCATTTACGAGTTTAGCTCCAATGAATCATGTCAATTTTAAGGGTGACATCCGGCCTTAAACTGAATTCCCCAGAAACGAGTGTGGTTACACGCGTTTTATGATACGAACGGTGAAATCGGCCCTTAATCAGATGTGAGCCGTATTGGTCAATCATAGTACATATAAACTTACTTTACACTTTATTGTTCTATGTTTAAGGAGTATTCATTTATCATTGTATTTTTTCTAGGTCCCTCGGTTCAACGGATCGTCCTACCTTCGTCTGCCAGGTCTTGGGAACTCAGCTGCATCTTGGCTTGATATTCAGGTAAGATCTGATAATAGCGACTATCTTTATTCTACAAAAAACGTGTTATTCGAGCTATGTATAGATACGAGATTGGTCCTCGTATATGCATAGACTAGCTGCACCCCGCAGCATCAGATATGAAACAAATGCTTGTTAATAAACAAAAAGTGTCTTACTACTAAATAGCAGCTCGTTTTAGTTTTTTTTAAAGCGGCCGTGTGCGATTCAACTCGCTTACCGAGGGACCCGTTCATTAAGAAAGCTTCAAACGTTGCTATAGTTAAAGACTAACTTGGTTAAAAGACAAACTTATCTGTGACGTTCGATCCCTTGAAACGATTATTGCACTAACCGCAAATAATAAGCTTGTTATAGTAGTAAATCCTTTTTCTACCGACTTCCAAAAAGGAGGAGGTACTCAATTCGACTGTATTTTTTTATGTTTGTTACCTCATAACTTTCGACTGGGTGAACCGATTCCCATAGTTCTTTTTTTGTTTGAAAGCTGATGCTTCCGGTGTAGTCCCGTTTAAATAACATCAAATTCGGTCCAGTAGTTTTTAAGTTACACTCCAATAACCGTAGACCCGAGTATTTGATGTAAATTTCACCTAGATACTACTACGCGTTTCTGAAAAAAAAGGGTGTAGACAGACGGACATAGTTATTCTTTAAGGGTTCCTTTTTCCTTTTGAGATGCGAAACTCTAAAAGTAAATAGAAATGTTTGACGCAATAAATTTCCCACATTTTTATTTTATTTTCCGCGAATTTCGACTCAATACGATACTCCCTATATTACATCCAAAAAGGCGAGACTCCGGCGAGTGTTGATTCCCCAAAATGAAGTTATAACAGACCTTCATAATTTTTAAACAAACTTAGACGGGGGGAGCTTTTTAAAAGCTTTCTCGGCAGTAAATTGGCGGTCGGAAGAAATATAACAAGAGCGTAATGTGTTACGACACTTTGTGGCGTAAATTAATATTGACTAAATACTGCGAACGGGTCTTTTAACAATACGATAATTTCAATACAAAAAAAAGTTTTTTTTTATAAAATGCCTTTTATGATTAATGCATAATATTGAACATGGTGGTTTGGAATCGATAACTGGTCATGAAGAAAAAATATAGATATGCAGGCCCGTCATTGTATAGGGAGCAGGTTTAGGCATAGAGAGCACCCGCACAATGGTTTTTAGCCACGGAGCTGTATATATGAGTTCATAATACAGTTCCATGACCAGATATCGATTCGAATCCGCCCCCATCAATCATCATCATCATCATCATCATCTCAGCCGTATAATGTCCACTGCTGAACATAGCCTCCCCCACAAATTTCCAAAAGGACCGGTTTGAAGCGGCCTGCATCCAACGTCGTCCTGCTACCTTTATCAGGTCGTCAGTCCACCTTATCGGTAGACGACCTACGCTGCGCTTGCCGGTCCGTGTCCATCTGTCCTGCGTGCTATGTGGCCTGCCCATTCCACTTCAACTGGCTTATCTTCTGGGCTATGTCGGTGACTTTAGTTCGTCTACGGATCTCCTCATTTCTGATTCGATCACGTAGAGAAACCCCGAGCATAGCCCTCTCCATAGCTCGTTGTGCGACTTTTTGCTTGCTTATGAGGGACATAGTAAGAGACGAAGTTTCAGTGCCATATGTCATCACTGGTAATACACATTGATCAAAGACTCTTGTATTGAGGCACTGGGGTAGTTTTGACGAGAAGAGTTTCTCGATCAATACTGTTCACTAATTATCAAAGGACTTATAATAAGGCCTTTGATAATTAGTTATAGTTCTTATATCATAAGAACTGTAGGAACGTTCTGAATTTACATGTCCAGCGTTCATGGTGTTATTTAAGATCGTTTTTTTTTGTAATATATAGAAATAAATAAAATCGAAGTCACCACCAGTTTCATTCATAAATCTTTTGTTTTAATTGTCACGGTATAGGTAGGATTAATGTATTGCTTAAAATATATACTTCTGATGTAGTCGATAGTCTTAGTAATAGAAATCTAATGTTACACTAATTATAATAAAGATGTAGAGGCGAAATATATCTACTAGGCATATCTGCTTCATTGAAAAAAGGTATCTACTCTCGGGTGGGTAAAAGATGATAGTTCTATCGTTGCTTCAAATTGTCATAATTTTAACTTTTCCAAGTATAACTGTTTCTTCACAAACAAATATATCAATTCAACTCAACAACTAAAGTTGTTTGATCAAGTCGGTATTCTTTGGCCTGTGTTCAAAGATTATAGGGACGGAAACTATTGGAAGCAAAGTTTTAATTAGTGCAGACACAGGTGCTTCCCTCGGCCCGATACTTTATACTTTGTTTAGAAGTATTGCGGTGCTTTAAATTATTTTCATGGTTGTATTGTAACTTCTTGATCAAGTAAAATAAAAGCTGGTGTGTTTTTCGGATAGTTACCTATTGGGATTTACTAATAATTACATTTTCAATAGCAGTCCGGTTTCTGGAAGAGTGTCCTGTAGATGGCAATTGGCCCCCTTTTGCTTGATACCATAAATTTATCCGGCAAAACGCAGGTGTTTAAAACACCGCTGCTTACCCCTTCGAGGATCCTATATACGTTTTCGATGTATATACGTGTGATTATTTTGTGATGGTTTGCTAACGATCGCTAGCAATGCGCCCGTACAACGTCTGTTGACTGACATTTTTTTTGTTTTACTTCTAAGTGCAGACATTTTGGCCTCTACTCCATTATTATAAGTATGGATTGAATCTAGGCTCTGACTTTCCCCAACGCACCAATCTCGATTTCGTCTCGAAACAGCCTCTATTCACCGTTTTTTTTATTTCCAGATAACAATAAAACCGTCGAGCGGGGATGGTTTAGTGCTGTACAACTGCGAACACGCCAGTGGTGATGGGGACTTCTTCTCGCTGCACCTTCGGGACTCCTTCATTGAGTTCGCCTTCGACTTGGGATCAGGCATCGCTCTCGTCAGGTATGGTTCTATCGCCCACAAAGTCATACCCTTCTTACATCCCACATTATAATCAGATGTTAAGACTATAATATATGCGCTAAGTATCATGTATATCACAATAATTATACCTTTGTTTCGGGAGGAGGGCGTTGGTACGCCATACCACAGGTTATCCTAGTTTGGGTACCAATGATCTTCCTAGGATTTACTTTTAACTTCATAGTAGTCTCTAACATCGAACTATCTCTTAGCTTTGCATAGATATTATGTAAAAGTGTTAAATTATTTAAGCTCGAATAATTTACGAAACTGTAATGTAGCTGTGGGCCTAACACGAAAATTTGCGTTAGGTATAGTAATCGCATAGTTGACGTTAGTTATTGAATGTAGTACAAATCTCATCTATCTAATACAACTGTGCACCGAAAAAAGGTATCGGTTTAAAATAAATAAAGTACTGTATAAAATAACTCAGCGTGTTTGTCAATATAGCACCTGCAAAGATGACAGTTAAAGATAATTAAGCCAAGTTTGTAGTTTCTAACGGCAACAGCATCTACATCATCAGACATGAGCTAGAGATGTAGGTAGGTAGGACATGAGTTGTGAGTTTGAACTTAAGCTGGACCTCGGCTGTTTATCTTCCTAGAGCAGTTCTCAAACCTTATAGCGTTAACAAGTCGTTCACCTGGGGGTAATTCTACTATTTCACAACATTCAACACCGCTGCAACTGCAGTTCGACTCGGTTGACGACCGATAATTACCCAAAAAGCCGTTCTATTATTTCTGTAGAGTCGAACATTCGTTTCTGTAGACGAACTATTTCTGTAGACATTTCAGAAATAGTAGAATCTTTCTTTCATTTGTCTACAGTGTAGACAAATTGGAATGTAACGTCACGTATATGTATCGTAAACCCTACTATATAATAGTTAAATATAAAACACTAATATGAGTTAGCGTCGTGTTCATGATCTGTGGAGTTACCATAATATAAAATGTTATTCAATCGCTGGCGTCAATAGAAACGTTACTGCAGCTGCACTGTTTTTCAATAGAATGTGTATAAATCAGCTACGGTTCGATTGCAGTTGGAACAAATTTAGTTAGTGGAATCGGTCACCTGATCCCTAAGTCGATAGAAAACTGATGTACTGATTTTCATTAATGATTTCCAATGCCAGAATATTCCGGATAATTATTATATTATATCGGCAAAAGAAACATCGAAATCGCACCATTAGTACCACTAAACAACGATGGTAATAATTCAAGAGGATAAGGAAAAGATTCCTTAATCAATTAACAAATAGCACAATAGCCTAAAGGGTGATTATCATATATTACGTTGCCACTCCTGGGGCACAGACCTTCCTTCCAGAGAGAGAAATGTGGGCCGTAATCCATCTCGAGGGTCCAACAAACCCTGCCTTTTGCTACAGTTTTTTGACTTCTCCACCGTCTGCAACAAAGCCTAGCGCAGATACACCGGGACTGCCGTGTGATTCTCTAATGATTCGTCGATGTGCTCCTCGCCGAGCTCACCAATGTCAAATACTTTATGAGATATCGCTCTTGTACATAAGGTTGCTTTTCCAACGTTTCTTGTCATGTCGTCATTTGTTTCACGGATGTTGTCAAAGATTCAACGATGTTTGCTTTTAGAGAATCGCACGGTTGAGCTGAAAATGTCACTGGTAGTCACCTATTTAGGCATGCTAGGCTATAGCTCCAATCAAAAATCAAAACAGACCAGTAACTTTCATTTGTTTTATTTTCTTTTCAGATCAGCGTATCCCCTCCTAGTGAACAGATGGTACAAAGTATCCGTATCTAGGGCTGGACGACGGGCATCGCTGAGAGTGAAGACATATGATGGACAGATTAGTGTCAATGAGGTCAGTGATATGGAACTTTTTTTTATATACTACTTAGTTGTTTTTAACATCACAAACTGAACTGAAATCCGTGGCGTTGTTTCAGCGTTAAAAGTCACAAACGCATTTATAAGTATTTGTAGTGTGTCAAGTTATGTATACTTTCTTACTAAGATGGTGCGGTGGCCCTAAAGGCTCTGGAATGCGCCGAAATCACTCGTGGCGTTCGCACACCCATTCCCTTATAAGCCTACAATCATCGTGAGCAACTGAGCGAACTCGATGACGTCACCGAAAACGCTCACAACGCTCGCGGAGCGAAGGTGTGTTTACGTGGTCATTGCGAGCTGTCACTGTCAAGCAAAGGGAACGGCAAACCGGGGCACGACAGTTGTGAGCATTGACGGCGTTTACCGGAACGTACCCAAAGTGGGCCTTGGCCTCTGAAAGCAAAAGATGCTTGACGTTTCTTGCCAATTAGGTAGGTGAAGCTCGCGTAGGTCCTTCTCCGCAACATCTGACCAGCGGTATCTGGGGCGTCCAACTGGACGCCGACCTGCAGATGGTCAGCGGAGGTATGTTCGCTTCGCCACAGGATCATCTCCCATTCGCAAAATGTCGCCAATAATGTTAGACTTCGCGAACAACTCTTTGTTTTCAATATTCTTGCGAACTCTTAAGCTATGTGCGTTTTAATAATTGACTTGCGCCTCATAGCATGATGTTGTTTTCTTTCCAGCAAGGGATAGCAACCCGTTGGGTGACCTCGCATGGCTCAGCTCGCAGGTTGACTCTGAAGCAGCCACTTTTATTAGGGGGAGCCCCACATCCACTGCCACAGCGGTTAGCTCTCACTTCATCCTTCAGCGGATGTGTGGGACAGGTAAAGTAAACATTGATATATATCTCATAGAAAAGTTACACCATATTATGCAGACAAAATAGAAATATTAAACGTTGAAGTAAGTTGGTTATCCTGTTAATTGCATAATTTTACATTAATACACACCCGCGACATACTCTAGGCATGCTAACATTGACTTTCTCATTGTTGTGGTTTTGAGAACAAGTATTGGGTATAACCAAAGGCATTACACCTAAACGTCTTTGGTTATGAGATAGGACTTTGTGGAAACCCTCTTCATTCACACACACTAACATATCTTGACACTCAAACTACATACATACAGTAATCGCAATTTCAGACTGGATTAGGAATTGTTGACAATGCTTTCCAATGCATTGAAAACAAGTGATGGTCAAGGTATAGGTCCTTGTGGAGCACCTAACTTACATACCTGTAATAGTAGTTCATCGGTGTATTTTAATATTTAAAAAATAATAATGCGTGAACTATGTATATTAAAGAATATACCATAGTATATTCTATTACCATTTATAAAATAGATGAACCTTTCTCAACTTTGTACCTTTCTCAAATGCCTGTCATGAATCGAAAGGCCATGATTTATTTTTATTTCTACAAATACTTTATATTTTGAATTGGGGCTCAAAAGTTGTGATTTAATGTAACTGGTAAGCATGCAATTAGGTTTAATATTTTCATAGAGCCATATATAATGTAGTAACGTATTAGCTCGTTATAGACCTAGTGTTGGATTTTCTTTAGCAAGATGGTTTTTCTCATTATTCTCAAAGGCTTCTTCGACAAACGTCTAAATGTGCTAAATTGTTTTCCAGTTGGTGATAAATGACGAGGAGCTTTCGGTGGTATCATCAGCACTGGGAGGATTGAATGTTGACAACTGTGATGACCCAACTAATGACAATAATTGCACGTGAGTATATTACAAGCAATTTGTGTATCTTTTTAAGACTTATCCTATGCCTATGCCCTACCATATATTTAGTAGAAACATAAAATTTATCATAGATGGCTAATGGTTATTCTGCTCATGCTAACCGTTTTACCATGCAGCGATGCTTCAGTTTATCGCAAATCTTTACGTTATTATTAACTAGCGACACGCCCCGGCTTCGCACGGGTGCAATGCTGATACTAAATAATAAACCTACCTACTACAGAATGTCCTTATAAACAACGTTTACAGTTTTTTTGTCATTAGACAATACAAACATATTTTGTTTAGAAGTTACTCTTGAAAAAGCTACATGTAATTGACCATGAGAAAAACACTCAACGCTCAAATCTAACCGCCGTGCCGCACCGCTATGTCCCTGCATTTTAAATCTGTAATATCTTCGGAAATATTCATTTAAATTACATGCTGTAAAGGGCCACATTAATCTATATTGAATGGAAATGTATTTAAGGATAAGGATTAATGCTGTATTGCTTAAAATAACTTCCTAAATAAGCCATTTTTCCCGTAAAATGTGAAGGATATTAAATGGTTATCGTGGGTTATCCTTAAGAGGTAGACATATACCATCGCGGACTTTTTTCTTGACCTTTTTGAGGTGTACAATACCGTAGTACATTATTTTGACCTATCTCGTGGGGTTCAGTCAGCGTTTGCAATGTAAGCGCAAAAAAAGTGTTAATTTACGACATCACATTAGAAACCGGTAAATTCATCAGTGTTTCTCTACAATATTATGCATTTATCATACATATAAACCTTCCTATTGAATCAGTCTATCTATTAAAAAAAACTCCAAAATCCGTTGCGTAGTTTTGAAGATTTAAGCATACATAGGGACGGACAGACAGCGACAGCGACTTTTGTTTTATACTATGTAGTGATAGTGATATATTTCCTAAATTCCTAGTCTTGTTTCTACTTCATGGTAATCCCAACTGTTCCGGGTCTTGGTTACATGATGTTACATATAAAGTAAAACTATACTTGTTTCAGTGACAAGAACCTCTGCAAAGAAGTCTTCCAAATGCCAATCTACTCTCAAAACATGTCAGATAACGAAATCTACCACACAATAGTCCCAAAAAAAGGATTCAAGCTAAAATACCACAAAATAAAACCCAAGAAGCATTCAATACATTTAGACAGAAAGAAGAATAAATTCTACGTCAATAAAAATAAATATGTCAATAATGAAGTGAAATATAAAAGTAATGAAGTGAAATATAAAAGTAATGAAGTGAAATATATAAATAATGAAGTGAAATATATAGATAAGGAATTGGTGACAGATAGACCGTATGATGGACAAACGTATATGCAGATAAAGTATCTAAGCGAGAATGAAATCAATTGGGGAGATACCAATACTTATCCTAGCTTTTCCGGAACGGACAGCTTTATTCATATCGATGATGAGGAGACTATGAAACGGTAAGTAGTTTTCTTTTTATATATACATCGTATTATCTAAGAGCGTGAATAAATGAAATAAACGAGTTATTCGAACTCTAATAGGTAATTCACACTTTTTATGTATGCAAGCCGTTATTATAAGTTTGTGTATACGACCACTACGGGTGTTAGTGCTTTTTTTTTATAATGGTTCATCAAAGTGACTCCCTCTCGCCTGATGGAAAGCGAAGATGGAATCAAGAAGCGGTGACCATTAGTGCAGCCGTAAGCTGCGTTATAATCGCCACCCCTATGATGACTTGAGAGAGGCTTTTTCACGCCCCGCTTGAAAGACCCAGGGTCATAGCCGCAAGGAAATGCGTACGCCGGTAGAGCATTCCACAATTTACTTACACGACAGAGGAAGGAAGGAACTGCCAAACTTTTTGGTTCGTGGTAAGAAGTTATCAACAGTATATGGATGCAATGCTAGGCCGGAACTAGTAGTTAGGGATCGGAATGGTGAGGAAGGAATAAGATTAGAAAGCTCTTCAGAACAAGAACAGGTTTAGTCAGTTATATCAGTCAGAGGCTAAAACTTTGACAGCATTAGGCATAATATAATGTTTAAACCGAATGTGGTAGTAGATATTGTGACGTGTGAAATAAAGCAACCCTAATCCGATGAAGAAAAATTATTTAAATTATCATTAAGTGATAAAGATTTGAATTGAGATAATATTACTACCTAAGTGTTATCTAGAAATATAACACACTTGCTGTTCTCCGCGGTTTCACCCGCGCGGTGATGGATGATGATGGTGATGAATCTTATATAGCCTATGTTACTCAAGGTGAATGTAGCTTTCCAATGGTGAAAGAATTTTTGAAATCGGTCCAGTACTTTTTAAGCCAATTCGTTACAAACATACATACATAAATCTATCCTCTTTATAATATTAGTATAGATCGTACCTTTTTATAGGTATTTAAGTATAAGCAAAATACATTTCAATGTTCATTCAAATTCCGTTGAACCGTTCTCGCATGAAGAAGTAACAAACATATACACGTACCCACGTGCTCACTCACTCAGTCACTAACAAACTTCACATTTATAATACTAGAGTTATGACTGCAGGTTACGCCGTTACACCCTGGACATCAACATCCGTTTCCGATGCGTGTCTCGGGATGCCCTGCTCGTGTGGAGCGGACGACCTCCGCGGGACTTTCTGTCTCTGGCTGTAGAAAACTCCGTGCTGACACTGAGGTAAATAATAAATAGGTATAATATAAAGTAATGTACTTCAGACCGTTTCGCTTTCCTACAGACGTATTATATACTTCTTCTGATGTACTATCTGTCCGTAAAACTATTTATTTTAAGAGTCACTTTGCATATGCACTCTAAGCTAATACATACTGATTTAAATTTTTTGGCGAAGCGACGTCAGGATTGAGTATTTGTCACCAAAGCTTACATAACTTGTTTTTCACATAAATACCTTTGTTTTCTCGGAGAATATGTTTACAACAAATTGAACCGTCAATTATCAATATACAATCTTAAAAAATATGAATGTAAAGCGGCTCCAGAAGCTTACTTACGACGCAGCTGAGAAAGTTATACAAACTGTTTTGAATTATTACAATAACTTCACCTCACCGTTTTCTCTCAGCGCGCCGTAAGTATAGGTATACACTTTCAGGCAAACATGCACAAACGCACATACACACACACAGAGAGAGAGAGAGACACAGAGACACACACACACACACAGAGAGAGAGAGAGATAGAGAGAGAGAGAGAGAGAGAGAGAGAGAGAGAGAGAGAGAGAGAGAGAGAGAGAGAGAGACTTATTTCTTTTTTAGTAGCTATATAAACATTTACCCCTAGTTATTGTCATAGCTGCCTTATTTTCACCATCCCTAAGTTTTATTGTAGTGTCACGGGCTATTATTGACATTAGCTGACTGCCGGAAAACTGTCCAGTTTCAAACACAGTTTTTTTAAACTAGTTTGTGAGGTAGGGACCACATTATATAGTGTAAAAGTAGCCTATTAACTAGTTTACGTAACAAATTGTAACTGCATAGTACATCAGGGTCATATGCAATAAAGTTTATCTTATCTTATCTAATGTATAAAGTGCTAGCTGCAGCCCGCGGTTTCACCTCCGGTGTGATGGACGATGTTGATGATGAATTTTCAACTTCTAAACCATCCCTGTCGAATTTTAAAATATAAAACATATATTCAAATATATCAAGACATTTTTGAGTTTTTGCGTGACTATATAACGAGCAGCAATAAAATTGGTATAAAGTCAACCCTGTTTTTTCTAGGGTCATACAAACGATTCCACGGATGCCTCCATGCTGGGGTCCTGGTTCTTTTTGTACAATCTCATGGTAACATGGTAATAATACCAAATGTTTAATTCTACATGCTTGTAGTTATGACTTCAATTTTAGCCTTTATTTTTTCTGAACAAATATTTAGATAGGTAGGTACATAACAATTTATCGTTACACAAAAACATTAATAAGTGAACTTAAATTTAAGAAATACAAAGATAGTGGTAGTGATTTGCTTGTGACACTAAACTAAAATTCTCTAAACTATGGTTCTTATTAAGTTCTTATTTTGTGTACACTAAAATTCACATTCGTGTAACACTTAGAATGACAATTCTAAAAATATGATTATTCTATCCATTTGTGGGTAGTTTTACATCAGTTTAGACAAGTTTAGAGAGCACGAACTTACATGACGATTAAATTTGCACTAAACATACCCACAATTAAACAGAAAGGGCAAATTTAAGAATTGTCATTTGCAAGCATTATACGAATTTGGACTTAAGCTTGAACAGAATAAGAACTACCATAATTACTTAAAATTGATTTTAATTCGCTAGTTTTGTTTGGTGTTATGAACAAGCGAATTACTACCATTGTCACAGTGGGCGGTCTTATCACTAAAAGCAATCTCTTCCAGGCAACCTTAGGATGGAAAGTACGTAAAATTCATCGTAATGGGCGCGTTGTTAAAACATAAGCAAACATGGACAAAAAAGAATGAAAAATAATAAGAGCATAGCCAGATATTCTTCTTCTCAGTCGTTTCGCTCTTGACAGAGCGGTCGTGGTCGTCATGTAGTTGTGGTGGAGGCAGATGTAATGCGCCTCACGATGTCATGCCATCCCCCTCTATTCGCAGTCATCTTGGTGCACTCATGCAAGGGACCTCCCAACGCAGATTTGATCTGATCAGTCCATCGCATGGGTGACCTCCCGCCAGATATTACAATAGGGTTATAAAATGCATACAATTGTAATATCATATTCTACTCGAAAAGTGTCCATACCCAACAATAAAAATACGTCATAAAAACTTCCGTGAGAACTCATAGTTAAATGGTTAAACCGGCAAACACTCACGTTTATCATCTAGTCTTATATTCCGACCGGTGTTCGGGCAGTACTGATGCCCATCCTCATGGAGAGCGTGGTCTAGCAGCGAAGGCCGACTAGCAGTGAGTGCGCGACTAGTCGGCCTTCGCTGCTAGACCACGCTCTCATTTAAATAAAAATACGTTATTAATAAGTACATATATGTAATTACGAAAATAATAACTTAAATACATATGTATCTTAAGAAGCGCTCGTAGCGGAGCTTGACTTGGCGATATTAACCGATCTACAAGCAACACTTGCTGCGGTCAGCCGTGCGATTCTGTAATGATTCGTACATAAAGTTGTTTTTCCAAAGTTTCTTGTCATCCCGTCACTTGGTTCACGGATGTTGTCAAAGATGCAACGATGTTTGCTCTTAGAGAATCGCACGGCAGGAGTTGGATGGGTGACCGCTAGTGGCATTATTCAACTGAGCGCTTCCGTGCTTCGGAGGGCACGTTAAGCTGTCGGTCCCGGGTGTTGTTAGGACTTAGGACAACAGTCGTTAGGCTTTGTCGAAGGCCTTCGGGCGGCCTGAAAATTTCGACATGGGTTGGCCACGAACCCATCCACCAAGCCGCACTGGCCGCGTCTTGGATTATGGTCCAACTCCTCTCTCCGAGAGGAAGGCTCGAGTACCAGTGCAAAAAATGCAAAGATCAGTGGGAAAAAAATGGGCTGGTTATGATGATATATATCTGGTCATGCTGGTCAAGGATCGAACTTGGGACTTCAATCTTCGAAAGCACTAGCAGCAACTAAACTAACTTTGGCTGCCTGTGAAATACTACTGATTTACTCAAATTGAAAACTCGTTACAGATACGATCTGGGGAGTGGCGAGGTGGTCATCATAGCGAATCACACGAAGGTCGACGATGGCTTATGGCACAGAGCCAGAGCTACCAGGTAAATATATACTTATAATCACACTAAAGCTCACTTGCACGACGTCTCACTAAATATATTTAGCGCTAAACAATATTAAATCAGCATTCTGTTTTGTCTTTTATTCGGAAGGCGATAAAGACAGAATTACCTTTCAGATACGTTTAGCGTAAATTTGTTTTAGTGAATGTCGTGTAAGACAACCTAAAGCTCACTTGCACGACGTCTCACTAAATAAGTTTGGCGCTAAACAATATTAAATCAGCATTCTGTTTTGTCTTTTATTCGGAAGGCGATAAAGACAGAATTACCTTTCAGATACGTTTAGCGCAATTTTTTTTTAGTGAATGTCGTGTAAGACAACCTAAAGCTCACATGCACGACGTCTCACTAAAACGTTTGGCGCTAAACAATATTTAATCAGCATTCTATTTTGTCTTTTATTTGGACGGTGATAAAGACAGAATTACCTCTCCAATACGTTAAACGTTAATTTGATTTAGTGAATGTCGTGTAAGACAACCTAAAACTCAGTTACACGACGTCTCACTAAATACGTTTAGCGCTAAACAATATTAAATCAGCATTCTATTTTGTCTTTTATTCGGAAGGTGAATAAGATTAAATGACCTTTTAAATACGTTTAATGTTAATTTGATTTAGTGAATGTTGTGGAATTAATAATTGTGCGAATTTGTTAAAGTTTTAGGACTAGAATTGACGCAAAATTACAATGGGGTCCTCATATAAATGCCCTGTCTGGGAGACTCAGTTCTGCTGCATATGCAGTACGTAAAATAAGAGAGCTAACAGATGCTTCTACGGCGCGGTTAGTGTATTTTGCATATGTCGACAGCGTAATGTCATATGGGATATTGCTATGGGGTTCAGCGGCTGATATGGAGACCATATTTATCCTTCAGAAACGTGCTATTAGAGCTATATACGAAATCCCCGTGAATCTTTGAGAGATTTATTTAAAGAAATCTTATATTAACGTTACCTTCCTTATATATATTTGAAAATATAATGTATGTTCGTAAAAATTTACATAAATATAAGGTAAATAGTGATCACCACACTTTTAATACCAGAAATACAAATAGGATAGCTGTACCTAGTTTTAGACTTGCGAAGACTAATAAGTCATTCCTAGGAAATTGTGTGCGTTTTTACAATAAAATCCCAAAGCACATAACTGAGCTCACAGAGGGCAAATTCAAGTTGACTGTAAAAAACGTTTTAATAAAAAAAGCTTACTATAAAGTTCGACATTATATAGAAGATAAAGATGCTTGGAATACTCCACTTCTGGCAAGCTGTCTCTCTGCCACCCATAGAATATAATATTTGTAGTACCTAAGTAGAAACATTGTGAACATCTATATAAAAAGAATGGCCCCGAGTTTCTTGCCGCTTCTTCTCGGTAGGCTCTATATATTTGGGAACGCGGCGGTAGAGTCTTTAAAGTACATTATAATGAAAAGTTGACGTTCATAAGAGCGCCTTTGATGCCTAAATTGAATAAATGATTTTGACTTGACTTGACTTGACTTGGACACACTCGCATAATAAGTACGTTTTATCGCAGATTAATGTACTGTGATGTCATGCATCATTAGTTACGTATTCAGTCAGACAGGTGAAAAGTTAATATAGTCATATCATATGCCAAATGAGTACAAAATACGTACCATGTACCTAATAAGTATGCATATATGACACGATTAGTTTGAGGAAAAATGCAATAAACTGCAGAAAATTCAACAAACCTTTAGTGATTGTAACAGGAAAAGGCGAAAATTTTTTTTATTGTTATTAGGTGACGGTACAAGCAAGACACCTGGTGTTAAATGGTAACCTCTGCTTCTAACAGGTGCATTTCGTCATAACTGACGAACTGCACTGCGCCCATCACCCTGATCTATACAAAGCTGCCGTGTGATTCTCTAATGATTCGTCAATGCGCTCGTCTACGAGCTCATCGATGTCAAACACTTTATGAGATATCACCCTTGTACACAAGGTTGTTCTTCCAACGTTTCTTGTCATCTCGTCATTTGTTTGACGGATGTTGTCAAAGATGCAACGATGTTGATGAATCGCACGGCTGTTAAGTCTCGTGTGCTGTAACTTAGTTACCTACTTCTAAAAGTTCTAAATTAACTGGTGGATTAGTGAGATGTAGACCTACCGAGTATGTCTTTGCATAAAACTTATGAAAATAATTTTGTTTGATAAATTTCCAAAAACTGAATCGAGAGAAAAATTCTATATAATTATCTAAAACAAATTTTCAAGTGAAACTCTTTTAGAAATTCAACCTGTAGAGGAGAACAGCCTGACATCCGGATATACGAAACTATTGTTGCCCAAGCTACTGCAAAGACGCTTCGCTCTCTAGGACAGTAATTACATGTCTACGAGTAATACTATACTATAATGGATATATTATTTTTTCCTATTTTTATTGAGAACGCATTTATTTATTTATTTATTTATATACTTGTATTTTTTATTTGTGTATTTTTGCTTGTGTAGGTAGTTAAACTTTGTCTTTACTGGTTTTAAACTGTTGATAAGTATGGATAAAGGTACACAAATATGCTACACTTGTGTTTTAATGCGTTTACATTGCCTTTGATCTTGCTATTACCGGCTGCGTAGGCGCAGAAACGCAAAGCCTCGGCTGTGAGTCTGAGCTACGTGAAACTATCTCCGTCTAGTAAATGTAACTATTTAAAAAAATACACATTGTTTTGTTTACCAATCAGCTTTATGTGGACCTATAAATTATCGAAGTAAGCATTTTAAATAACTTCATACAAAAAAGTGCCTAAAAAAAGACTGTCTGTCTGAAAAAAGAGTCACGCCACCAAACATAATTATATCAATGGAAAATGAATATTAATGGAACGATTAATGGATTAATTAATGATTAATGGAAAATTTGGTCAGATTGTTAGGCTATTTTCAGGGTTCCGTACCTCAAAAGGAAAAATGGAACTCCTGTAGGATTACTTTGTTGTGCGTCTGGCCGTGTGTCTGTCTGTCCGTCAGTCTGTCTGTCAAGAGTCCTTTTCTCAGGAACGTGTGCCACGTTGCAATTCCACAGCCGAATGGGCTGACGTGACCGGGGAAGTACCACACTCGCACATAACACCGACGTGAAGTAACATAGCTTGCTATTGCGTTTCGTCAGTTTGTGGGATGTTCCGTAGGTCCGATTCTACCTTCCCCATTATCCCTCTCCAATTCTGTCTGGCCACTCCATATCGCGTAAGGAACTTTCTAAGGCATTACGCAAAGCCAAGACCAGAAAAGCGACAGGACCAGATGAGATTCATATAGAAATCCTGATATTATACATGAAGATCACATTGAATCCCATACCAACTTTTTTAATCTCGTGTATGATACCGGCTATATACCTGAGGATTGACGTACATCAACATTTGTTACTATTCCTAAAAAGAAATATCCAAAAAAATGCGAAGAATTCCGCACCATTTATTTAGAGATTTAGTCTCATGAGTCAAGTGCTCAAATGATTTCTGTCTATCATACATGAGCGAATAAGATCTATATAAGTGCACGTACAGCTAGGAGACAGTCAGTTGGTTTCCGTTCAGGAGTAGGCACGCGGGAAGCACTGTTTGCAGTACAGGTGCTAGTCCAGAAATGTCGGGATATGCAGCAAGACGTTTTTTCTCTGCTTCATCAATTATGAAAAAGCGTTTGATCGAGAGCAACATGATCGCCTTTTAGCTCTGTTAAGAGATGTAAGCCTAGACGAAAGAGACATTTGCATAATACGTAACCTCTACTGTAGTCAACAAGCGACTGTTCGAGTGGAACAAGAAAAGACCAAAGCGGTAGAAATTAAACGGGGAGTTAGACAAGGGTGTATATTGTCGCCTACGCTATTTAATATCTACTCAGAGGCAATAATGTCAAAAGCTTTAGAAGATATTGACTGTGGTGTCAAAGTAAACGGATGTCTCATCAACAAACTGAGATATACCGATGACACAGTCCTTATAGCATCTTCAGAGCAGGAGCTCCAAAAATTTGACAATTCTGTGAACGAGTGCAGCGTAAGAGCAGATCTCGAAATGAATGTGAGATAAGCTACAGTTATGGTTATCTCCAAAAACGCTACTCTACGACCAGTGGTGACTGTGGCAGGATCAAACATTGGAAAGAGTACGCAAGTACAAGTACCTGGGCACGTGGTTGACTGAAGAGTGGAACAGTGATACGAAAATTAAAACCCGTATAGAGATTGCCCGTAGTGCCTTTGGGAACATGAAAAGCGTACTATGCAATCGCAGACTAAATATCTCACAGCGCACACGCCTTCTTCATTGTTATATCTGGCCGATACTTCTATACGGCTGCGAGGCCTAGACTATAAAAGAGCAACTCAGGAAACGTATAGAAGCATTTGAGATGTGGACCTACAGGCGCATGATGGTGATTTCCTGGACTCACAGAGTTACCAATATGGAAGTACTGCGGCGAGTTAGACAAGAACGCAAACTTTTGAAAACCGTCAAAGAAAGAAAAGTAGCATATTTGAGCCATGTGCTTAGACATGACAGATATTGCCTTCTTTAATTAATGATGATGGGAAAAGTTGCGGGAAAGTGACGAGCTGGTCGCAGGAAGAAATCATGGCTACGAAACATCAGGGAGTGGACAGGAGTTGCGAAAGCCGCTGAACTTTTTCGCCTCGCCAAGGATAAAGATGAGTACGGAAAGCTGATTGCCAACCTTCATTGATTGAAGAGGCACAGAGAGAAGAAGAAGATCATCAAAATATTGTGCACATGGTACCAACTTCGACAAGTTATTTCACAATTTTTGGTATTGATGTTGGTTCCATTTTTTGGCAAAAAATGTTTTTCACCATTTTTAGTGACCCTGCTACTTACGGGATCGATTGTCGATGATGATACCATCAAGATAAATTAACACTTTTCAGTTTTAAGAGTAACTCAAAACTGCTTGACCGAATTTGATGAAATTTAAAGTCTGAAGTATACTCTACCAAACAAAAATAATTTTGAGAATCGGTCCACAGATTGGCGAGAAATCTGCTAACATACACATAGAAAAAATACATACACACGAACATATAACCTCTTCCATTTTTTGAAGTCGGTTAAAAATAAAAATAAAATTAATAAAATGTTGCTTCAGAAACAGACAAGCGGGAGTGCTGGAAGTGGACGGCCTGGGTTCCGTCGGTAAAATGTCGCCCGGGAAGCATAAACAGCTTAACACTGAGAATGGACTGTATATTGGTAAGTTTGTTATTAATGTTTGGCCAGAGTTCATATTCCAGCAACAAATCAAATACTCTACTGAGTATTTAACTAACCATTGATATAATGTATCTTGGAGATGCCATAAGATTTGGGTACAAATCTACCGAAAGACACATGCTCTGATTTTACTTATTTACTTATAATAGTTAAGAGGATTGCATAGCTAGTACTTGTACACATACTAAAAGAAATAACTCTTTTCTTCCTCTTAACATTGTCCAATTTCAGTTTTTTTTTTCATGTAATCAACACATTATTTACTATAACGTATAATATAACGTAAGGGACGTTTTGATTTTTTTTCAGTATTTCAACGTACAATAAATTTACTTTTTTAGAACTTAAAAAAACTGTAAAAATCTAAACGTACGGGTATAGTAAACAATGTGTTGATAACATGAAAAAAAAACACTGAAATCGAACAATGTTAAGAGGTCTTTTTCTTAGTCGTTCACTCTTGACAGAGTGGTCGTGGTTGAAGACGATGCCCTTTCTTTAGATAATGCAGCCCTCGCGATGCGCCTCCGTTAAGAGGTAGAAAAGAGTTATTCTTTTAGTATGGACAAGTACTAGCTATGCAATCCTCATAACCCTTCCTAACCGCAAATTGTGCGACTACCACGGAGCATCTAACCAGTAGCCATCATGCCCATACCTGCATATTACTACTACTAATAGAATGTACCATTTAGATTTTAGCAAACTGCAGTTTGGAGCTCTGGAGGCTAATTCTGTTATATCACAATGTTCAACAATCTTCAATAATTAGGCAAAAAGCCATTCTACTATATCTATAGACAAATTGGAGCGTAGCATCATACGAACTCAACTCAAACGCTACTTTATCATAAATATTCACTAGACACTAACGAATATGAGTTAACAACGCGTTCATATCTATCGAGCTAAGTTTTGATCGATCGCTGGCGTCAACAGAAACGTAACTGCAGCTAGACTGTTTTTCAATAGCAGAATAAGAAAACGCATAAAAGTCGCGTTCAGTTACGGTTCGATTGCAATTTAATTAGTAGTGAAATTGACCCCTGGTTGGCACTGCATGACGCTTACTGTCATGAGAACCACTTGCCCGTATCGTCACTTGATCTGTCAATTTCTTTTTATAAACACAATAGATATTTTAATGTTTTTTTTTCTTTTCTAGGTGGTCTACCCTCCATAGAGATGAACACAATGGGCAAATACAAAGCGGGCCTCATCGGCTGCGTCTCGCAAATATCCCTAAGTGGGGACTACGACATCCCCCTCTCACTGTCTAAACTACCCCATACGATCACCAACAACGTTGGCAGGTGCACTCCATAACGAAGCAACTTATATTATTATTTGAAGGAAAATAGACGAAGTTTTAATTAAAATCATTATTGGTTTTAATTATAATCATTATTAGTTTTTATAAAAATCGTTATTGGTTTTAATTAAAATGTATTATACATTAATTAATACGAAAAATGTTTTATTTTATTTCAATTCTAAGAACACGATTGATTTAACATAATTTTATTATTACATAAATATATTTTTTAATCTTTTTTTTAAAGGTATACATTTATCAGTTGACAGTCAATTTATTAAATAACTTATTTAGTACTTACATGTGTATACAACATTTAACTTAAACACACGTGAGCATTTGATCTGTCAAAACTTTTTGATTAATCCGGTTGTTTCGAATTGCAGTAAATTTTACGAACGCAAGTAATTTTTTTTTTTAACATTTAACCAATATCAATCAATTTTTTCAATTGATTATTCAGCTTTTACTTTGAACCCCTATTTGACGAGTTAAATAATCGTTGCAATATATACAAATTATTTTAATATTCTCCCTACATATCAATGTATGACGTACTATATAATTACGGAGGCAATAAAGAACAATACGAATATAATAAACAAACAACCGTTTAAATAAAATATTTTAATTTGAAATTATAATAATTTATATTTTATAAAATACTCTAGTCAATTTAGTATAAGCTGAACTGAAAACTATTACTACCTTCTTTAATTTTTAATTAAATTATTTATACTTCTTGTTTCCATAAAATAATGGAACAAATTTTCAAAGTGCTTTACTATCTAGTAGATATGAAAAAAAAACTATTTGTAATGTTAATAAATTAAATTTTAGGCGTAACCAGTGTTCTGCACACGTTTTATAGTTTCATAGTAGGTACGTAATATAAATCGACAATTTGCATTTTCATTTTAATTAAAATTAATCAAATATTTTATCACAATATTAAATGTTTTATACTTCTTGATATTTTTTAACATTGCTATAGCAGACTGTACCCACGAACTGGGGGTAGATTACAAATAACTTGATATTTTTGAGTAACGTACCTACTATGAAATCCTCCTTCTTAATAAACGTGTGTTCACGCACCTCTTGTTTGATTATTGTCCTTACTTCAAATGTTTAATTTCACTAGCTAAACACAATTTGTTACTACGTGAGTGTATTTTATATATAGATCGATAAGTATACATACATAGCGTTTTGTATATCAATAAATTTTCATATAAATGAAAGACGTATTTTTTGTTGAATGGACATGGCTTAAGCTTGACGAATTCGGCTACAATAAATACTTTTCTAAATGTTTATTTCTTTTTACATTTATATAAAAATATTTTGTATCACTTGGCTTTAAACATTATAACTTTGTAGAATCAACGCTCACGGAATAAATATCCCACACATGTAGGGCCTTACTTTTCGCTACTTAAGAGGATTGCATAGCTAGTACTTTCCATACTAAACGAAATAACTTTTTTCTACCTCTAACCATTGTCCGATTTCAGTGATTTTTTTTTCATGTAATCATCACAGTGTTTACTATGCCCGTACGTTTTGATTTTTTTAGTATTTTAAACTACTATAAATTTTCTTTTATTAAAACTTAAATGTAAGGTAGAAAAGAGTTATTTCTTTTAGTATGGAAAGTACTAGCTATGCAATCCTCTTATGCGTGAATTTCAATTACGTCATTTAGGACAGTTTTGCAGTGTGTAGTACTAAATGACGTTACTTAAATTTATGCGATACTTGTAAAGCCAATAGTAAATGCGAACGTATATCTATCGATTCGTTAGTTTCTCCTTCTGTCACTTGGGTCAGAGCCACAAGGGATCGACGTGATGTACACAAAGATAAAGTAGAAAAAATATATAGAACATTTTTTATTTCGGAAAAATACTCCTGTGAGACTAATATTTGCCGTGCTGACACAACCGGTGTAAATAGTTTTTAAGGCGTGGTACTCTTTCAAATATCGTCAATTATTTTTCTTTTGGTATCTTGTTCTTAATTATAAATGTAGATATTTTTTGGTTATCTAAAGAAAAATATTCCGAAATTGGATTTAGCGAAACACTTAAAAGTATACAAGAGTTCGAAGTTTATGCCATATCTATTCATTGCGTCTGAACACGGGAAAGATATAAAGTAGTTATATAAAATAGGGTTTTTAATACTGAGCTTTTTTATACATAAGTGTTAAGCATTAGTTTTGCGTTTCACTTGCTTTGCTTCTGACTCCCAAACTTAGCACGGATCTAGTCAAATTAGTAATAGAATACGCAGTGTACACACAACTTTGATATTAAATGAAATTGTATACTTATTTTTTTTCTTCAAGTTTGCGCTCTCACACCCCCGCATCTAGAATTTCTTACGTCGCGGGGATCAGAGAAACTCAAATTCAAAATCAAACTCTTTATTAAGCCTGTGGGCCTGGGTTAAGTACAGAGTTGGTATGTATACAGGTAATGATTCTCCAGGTAACGCTATTTCATCATATAAACATAAATCAATTATTAATGAAAAAACGAATAAACATTATCAAATAATAAATAATTTGAATTTTATACACACCCTCCACAAGACCAGAGGACAAACTTATCAGCCGTGCATCGACGAATCATTACAAAATCGCACGGCTGCTTATAACATAAATACATGCCCCAGTCAATGATAGAACTGTGAGCTCCGCGCTTTGAAGGTAGGGTCTACCAACTATACCAAAGTCAATCTTTATATTTAACAGGCCATATTAATTTACCAAACAATGATTTTAATCATGAATTTAAAATATCTCTTCATACAGTCTATATAAGAAGAGCAAATAAAAAATACTTACATTCGAACATATAATCTCCTACTTTTTTGAAGTCGGTAAAAAAATCAATTGGCAATGAGTAATAATTTCATTTACTATCATGGTTATTTTCTACACTAAATGTTAGATTGTAGATTATAAAATAAGCTCGCTTTATGTGTATTAATTGTTGTGCTTTTCAATTGTTTAACATAACATTTAACATTTGACATTAATTAGTAAAAAATGTTAATATTATTAAAATGTCTATAATACAAATTACTTACAACAACATTTAGATTGAATAATAATTAAATATGTGTATTTAATAAACTTAATGATAGTATCGAAAAATATAATAATTATATAGAAACAATTTTTAGAAAATGATTTTGCGTATTTCATTGTGATTAGCAAGTGTGTAATAATTGAATGTTAAATTAATTGAAAAGTACAAAATAAACATATATATATATATATATATTTATGTCCCTAGAACCTTAGCTGGGATTTGATTTACACCAATAATTTTGTCAATTATTATACCTATAATTACGTCTATTTCACAGGGTTTGTTGTAATTCCTCAAATATGTATTTTACTATTTATTTTACCAAACAAATTATATTTCTTTACTATATTTCCATAATCTAATCGCTAATCGTTATGCCTACTGAGAGTTTCTTGACCTTCTCTAACGCTACAAACTTCTTTAAGTATTGCATAGAACAGATAATGGTTTCTACGAAATTTCAAAACCAGTTTTGGAAGTTGTACAAACTATTATCAGCGATACACCTACGCGCTTGCAGCGATGACGAACGATAAGAACATAACCAAGCGAGAAGTTTTGAACCAGAAAGCCTTAACTAAAGTTTTGCTTTATTTCAATTTGGATGGCGTATTTTGGCTACGTTCATTTTTTATTTATTTTACTTACTAGCTATACTCCAGCCTCAGACAAAATAAAAAAGTCAAGACAGAATGTTGTGAACAGAGAAGTGAGGCCGGGTGAAACTACGCCTCGGCGTGTTCATGCATATTTCCATACAGAACCTACAACGAAACTACGCCTTGGCGCGTCAGGCGAACTATCACGGCGCGTGAAAGCAACACGTAAAGTTTTAATTAACATTTAATTTTAATTTATTAATTATTGATATTTTTTAATAACTTTAATATACTTTGAATTACCATGACAGTACCCAGTCACGCACATGTAGTTTAGAAAACCGGCTTCAATCACTTCTCTGTTCACAACATTCTGTCTTGACTTTTTTATTTTGTCTGAAACTCCAGCAACCCAGAAATATTGTAGTATCTAAAATAGCATTATTGATTTTTGAAATTCGTATGTAGGTATTCTTTTTTTTATATAATTTAAGAGCCCATAAAATTTTAACGCATAATCAAATTTACTGCCGTTAGCTGATATTTATCGTAGTTTATTATAAACTAGATAATATACTAATATATGTACCTATCACGAACTTGTATTTAACTGACCATGAAATAGTGTAAACTATATTTAAATTAAAATAGGACTTGTACACCAAGCTTTTGTATCCAATATATAAACATTTCAAAGTTTCCAAACGGATCATCACATTACGAGCGCATCTATAATATTATAACTAAACTGATTAAATGATTAATTCTTAAAATGATAATGATTAAAACTGATTTGTCATGAACGGGCTTTTCCAATTTAATTAATATTTTAGCGATGCGCTTGCGTGGTAATTGATCATTTATATTTTCGATATATATGTTTATTTAATTAGTTTTTTTCTGTATAATAAGCTACGTAGTATCTACTTGTGACATAGGCATTATGACCTACTGATAGCTTGACTAGTAATAGTTTTGTATGTGAGACGTGTCCCATGTATTATACGCCGTTATTTGTACAAAATTATATCAATAAAATATGATTAAAATTGTATTTATATGTTTGATTATATAACCAAATAAAAAATCAGGCATTAGTACATCTCAGGCCTAACGGCCTTACTTACTCGTATAAACGCTGCGAGGATTGCATATGCACTTTCCATACTAAGAGAAATAACTTTATTCTACCTCTTTAAATTGTCCGATTTCAGTGATTTTTTTGGCATGTAATCTTCTCATTCTTTACTGTGCCCGTACGTTTTGATTTTGTAAGTACATATTTCAAAGTACTATAAATTTCCTTTTTTAGAATTTATAAATCCTGAATAATCAAAACGTACGGGCATAGTAAACAATGTGAGGATTACGTGAAAAAAATCACTGAAATCGGACAATGTGAAGAGGTAGAAAAGAGTTATTTCTCTTAGTATGGAAAGTACTAGCTATGCAATCCTCTTAACTTTAAATGACGTAAGTTAGTACTGCACAAAGTAAAAAAGTTCTGCGCCGTACTAAATCACGTTATTTAAATTTAAGCAGCGTTTATAAGTAAGGCCATAAGTTTTTAGCTATTAATTAAACAATAATCTTATATTAAAACTTTTGAATGTATGATCATTGGGTGGATAGCACTTTTATGCCAAAAGCACACTGCAAAGCGTTCCTCGCCCCGGAACTTTGGTCTCCGGAATTGTTGTGTCTCATTCGTCCCAGTATTTTTACTCCCTATAGTGGCCTTCAGTCCGTAATACAGTATCAGTCCACCACCCACAAACAAGCGGTGGTGTAAAGTGCGCACCACCGCGTTGACACTGCCGTGGTACCTGTCAACGACGATACCAAGGTACCTGTCAAGGCGGACCTGACACAAGAAACCTATGTTTTCGATCTAGCACGCAAGTGTAGAATAGTGCCAGTAGATTATGCACCGAGGGGTAAAGCAGTGTCTTACGTCACGGGCATATTGGACTATGAGCGTAAGGGACTGTTAATTCAAAGTTAATTTTGTTTAGAACATATTATTAGAAGTTGTGTTGAAAAGAGGGTTTATTCGAAAATCGAACTGGCCACCACAGGCATATCTCATAAAAAGAAAAAAATGCAAAGAGTTTTCCTACAAATTTTAACGTTCCAAATCCAAATCACTTGGGAGTTTCATACAACATTACCTTCCCTGGGATGTAATGCCTTGTGTTACGTCGAGATTGCGTGATATGTGATTGGACATTGTCGAACAGGTGATATGAAAATAAAGTTACTGCCGGACAAAGATAATGCAAATACTACGGCAGGTACCTGGTGCTGGTGCTAGTAGAGATTTTTGCTCCTGTGTCCACAGAATGCGCCCTATTTTATATTACATAGGGCTACCTATGCTTGTGGCAGGGCCCTAAACATATATTTTAAAATGTCATAATCAACTAAAGCAAATTAACTAATTCTTAGCCATATAATATTATATAAATATAATATAATAGTATAATTATATTACTTATAGCTGTTAGTTTTCCTATGATAAGAATAATAAAAATAAAATAAAACAAATTACTCTGTGGGACCAAAGACGTCCTGAAAGTTACCGAACAATTTAGGAAGATGCCTACCTAACAGTAGGTTACGAATTAAATATTTAATATTTTGCAGTGCAGTGGGTAGGGGCAATGTATGCAGATTCTAAATTTCCCAGCTGTGCAGTGCCAGTAGTGCAGCGGGGAATGATTAATATTTTTTTAGGTAGCTGTATTTATGAAAAAAGGGGCTAACGAGCAGGTGGTTCACCTGATGGTAAGTGATCACCGTTGCCCACAGACATCCTAAACACCATGCCAATCCCAAATGTTGATGCGTTGCGATGCCTGTTGCTCAGCGGGTGTTGAACCTCATAAGCTCCCATAAGTCTAGCTTAGTCAAAGATTCAGACTCATTTATCCATTGTTTATAGTATTTCTTTTTTAGAGCATTAACGCCTGCTTAGCGATCTCAAACATTGAAATTTATAGAGAGAAAATTCACATCCTCGGACGGGATTCGAACCCACGTCATCTGACTATACGTGTCAGACGCCATGACCACTAGGCCAGCCAGGCGTCTGATACGGATAGTCAGAAGAAGCGGGTTCGAACTTCGAATCCCGCCCGAGGATGTGAATTTTTATCCATGTTTTGTTTCCGAGTACTTTTATTTATTGAAGACTTGGTACTTTTGTTTTTTAGAATATTTTTTATAACATACCTGTTCCTTTATTACCAAGGTGCTTTCCAAAAAACCAAGCCATGGGGGCTTAACCTTGGATTTACCACCGTGTGAATGTCCTACTATGAGTCATCGTTCGCATCGCTCCGTTCACTCATTCGAGACCACGACACAACAGAAATTAAATTACAAGTGCTGCAGCCAAGCCAACCTCAACCAAGCCAGTCGCGGCTTGCGTTCCACGGAAGTGAACGTCGAAACATTCCCGCTCAATTATTCGAATATAGAATGTTTTACTTATAAAAAGTTTACAAACTTTTTTGTCGCTAATCTCTGTGCGGTTTATTTCTAAATAACACTCCTTTCAAATTCCAAAGAGTTTTAAAACAAGTTAATCAAGTAATAAGGTGTGTTTATTGTGGCGTGTGAAAGGTTTTGTTTTTATTGTTTTAAATTAGCAATTTTGTTTGTGTCCAGTGAAGAAACGTAGAAATCAGAGTGTTGTGATCACATTAGTGTTGCAGCCTGGTGGACGAGTCGATTTGTAAGTACCTATTGAAAGTAAAAGCTAGTATAATGCATCCGGCATCGCGTAATGTTAACGCTTACTGTATTGTAAATGCCGGTGATATTTTGTAACATATACATACCTAGTACTTTTAATACAGAAAGAGGCTTTTGTGGCTTTAGATTATGAGTTGGGTAACTCTGTACTTACATAGATTATGATTTATGATAGATGTTTTGGAAATCTAAAGACGACATGCAAATAGGTATAAAGTTTATGAATTTCAGTAAGTTCAAATAATTTCAACCAATTAATGTGTCCGTTTTATGTTGTAGTGTGTTTTGTTATTATTTTAATTGGGTGAATTTCTATACGGACTGGCGCCATCTATTATAGCCAGAGCCTGAAAGTATGTATCTTGGTGATCCAGATGTTATTAGAGACAATATTGCACCTGTGTTTGTATTACGTATATGTTTACTGTACAGGTGGGAACTTAAAAATAGGTAGGTATATATATTATAAAAAGGACAACTGAAGAATAAATATGTTGACACTAATTTTAAAATAAGTACTTACCTGTCGCAATGATTATAGGTAAGCCGACGGTAAAATATAATTAGAATTAGTGGACTGACGGATTATTACAGCTCGAATGACGTAGGTACTCGTACTACCTACTGTAAAGCCTTCAAGATACCGAAATTCGAAACTACCTACAAAGAATAGCGAAATTCTCAAAATAGTCTGAAAAATCATTCTATTTTTGAAATATCTGGCGGGAAACGGAACTCGTTGATTTGCACAAATAAATAACATAATGAAGGTACCTACCTACCTACATAGGTGTGATGTCGGCCGTATGAGGTTAATTAGCAAGTCCAGTACATTTTAAGTCCTGTCAAAGCGGTGGATGCTTGTAAAATTTTCTAGGCCGATTTACTATTTTGTTACTTAGGTAGGTACTAACTTTTTATTACCTACTAACTTATACACGTTTCACAAAAGATTACCATTCATGGTTTTCCAGGCAAGTCTTAATTCTGACAACTTACCTGTTTGTTTATGCGTAAAGAGGTGCCTATTGTACCTACGTTTATATCTTTATTTATGACCAATTTTAGACCAACTTTATGGAGGAAGATAGGTATATAAACATTGCGTTAATCATATGTTGCTCCCTGGTGTATAACTTTGTATATTAAGTGATGAAAGGGTAGTAAAGTAGTACCTAACTAGTGTGTGCCTGCAATTTCTGATACTAAGATAAGATGTTCATTGTCATGTAGGTACTACCCAGTCTATTTACAAAGATTATTTTATTTAAATATGTAACGGTTTTATCTTGATAACGCTTCCTTTGTACTTAATGCATTATTTTAGTGCATAGATAGCGTTTATTTATATTATCAGTCATTCAAATTTATAGAGAGAAAAAATCACATCCTCGGACGGGATTCGAACCCGCGTCTTCACAAGGGCTGCGATGTCAATACGAAAGTTTAAGTATTTCTAAATAATGCTTTTTTCGGTTGGATAGTACTGTCAAAAACGGTTCAATAGATGTCGCTCCGTCCCCGTAAGACGGTTAGTCAGATAGAGAGTTAATGCTCGGACCAGAACCTCGGTGGCCTAGTTGTTCAATGGCGTCTGACACGGATAGTCAGAAGACGCGGGTTCGAATCCCGTCCGAGGATGGAATTTTTCTCTTTATAAATTTCAATGTTTGAGATCGCTAAAGCAGGCGTTAGTGCTTTAAAAGTAATACTACGAGTATATTATCAGTCTTACCGAGCACCGAGCAAAAGAATCATGCGGGCAGTCTTTGGCAGTTTTCTTTTTTTTTCAGTCTTTAGATATACATATTCTTATTATTCTATGGTCTTTGGGGACTGCCGATAGAAGTGCAAACTATGCGATCAATCAACAACAATAGGTTGTCATGGAAACCATTATCGCGCCTAAAGAACTTTTCACTTCAAAACTACATTTTCTATGACAAAGCGTTCGGTGACGGTGACGCGAGTTCCTTGATTTTCTACCGACTTCCATAAAAGGAGGAGGTACTCGATGAGACTGTATTTTTTTTAATGTTTGTTACCTCATAACTTTCCACTGGGTGGACCGATTCTCAATTTTTTTTTGATAGCTGGTGCTTTCCGTGTGGTCCCAAATTTCATCAAATTCGGTCCAGTAGTTTTTGAATTACACTCCAATAACTGATTTTTACCAAAGTAATAGAATGGAAGTCGGTATAAAATTTTTCAAATTGCACTTGTTCTTCACCTAGAAAGCTGATGATGATGAAACGAGTTCCTTGATTTTTGTTCACCCAAAAAGTGCATAACGCGCCTAAAGATTTTTCAGTTCAAAAAAATTACGATTATGCTTAAAGCTCACAAACATTTCTCCCGAAATACCAAAATGTATTCATATCTTAATAGAACATAACATAGGTAATGTATCAACCATTAATAGTAAATAGCTAATAATACTTATACATTTAAATTTACTAATTTAATACAGTTGTTGATATATCAATGACTTGAAGACCATGACCGAATTACGCGTTGCTTAATTTTGTTTTGATAAAAATAATTTATCATTACTTGCCCTCTTCCACCGCGTGCTGATAAAATACTATCTATCGGTTAGAGAGTCCAAATGTAATCGTGTTATGCTTAGCGACCTCCTATGTCGAATTGTCATTTACTATCCTTTACTGATAGCATATTAAGTGAGGTCTAGTGCCGTGTACAAAAAAAACATATATATATATATATATATATATATATATATATATATATATATATATATATATGTGTACATACGAGTACACAATATATATAAGAATTTCTCTTTTAAAGGTATTAGATTTTGTATTTGTTTTATATATAATTTAAGTATATATTATTTAGTATACATAGTATTATATATATAAATATTATAATCTGAACCTCGGAAACGGCTCCATCGATTTCATGAAATTTAGTATGCAGGTGGTTTCGGTAGCGACAAATCGATCTAGCTAGGTTTAATTTTTCATTCAGTTTATAATTATCACTTAGTATTTTTCGCAATTAGTTCGTTATGTATGATGGTGTTCGTGAGGTCATGGATAAGGGTTCCGGCTGAAAATCATTGACTAGGATCTGAGTTAGATCTTAGTTAAATGCTGTGTTGGAAGCTGTATTCGTGACAGTATGTAGGGACTTGTATGTACTTACGTGTTCTGTATATATATACTTCTTGTTTAATTTTTTACATTAACCTCATGTGTATATTCTAATTTTGTGTTTTGTTTTTATGTTATGCTTTTATATAATATTGTGTGTGTCCGAATAAATATATTTTATTTATATTTTTTCATTTATTCATTTCATTTTTGTAAAACGGCGTTTTATCCGTGTTTTGAGGCAATGAAAAACTGCTACTGGAAACTGTTTTACTGACACAACTACACTTAAGGTACTTGACAATAGATGGCGTTGTTAAGCCACACTAAGCCAATGAGTGTTTCCTTTGAGGTTAGACCAAGAAAATCAATTGTTTCCACACGAGCAAATTCGGTCTACTGCTTATAATACGTTATCATGATGTCTAGAGGTGAAGTAATCAAATTCTTAGGTAGGTAGGTAAAAGAATTTGCTAGGTATTTGATAATACCTAATAACAGTAATAACCTGTATCACTATAGAAAAACCAGTTCAGTAAGGTTATCGCAAAGACATTATTATTTTTAGAACTGGTAGAGCGTTTGACCTGTTTCACTTGACGGGACCGAATAAATACTCTAGAACAATACATAACTACCTATACGTAATAATAACAATTCCAGGTAAGTAAGTGGATGTCATATAAGCTGCCCCAAGATTAAATTATTTTGGGTACTTAAGTATATTACACCACAGAAGTCATCGTCAACCAACATTCGTCCATTGCTGGACATAGATCTCTCCTAAAGCACGCCACGGAGCTCGGTCTTCAGCTCTCTGCATCCAGTTACTGCGAGCTGCCTTCTGCAGGTCGTCTTTCCACGTGGACTCCACAGAAAACTCGTCTACTCCAGAAGTCATAGGTATAGCCTTAAAGTATATTTTTGACCAAACTCAAAATGCTTTTCGTTACTGTCTAACTATAGCTATTTGCAACAACTTACGGTTAACTTAATACGATGATACGTGAATCTTTGAGAGTTTTATTTAAAAAAATTAATGAACTCTGAAATCAACTTTACCTTCCTTATATGTATTTGAAAATATAATGTATGTACGTAAAAAAATACATAATTATAAGTTGAATAGTGATCACCACACTTTTAATACTAGAAATACAAATAGGAAAGCTGTAAGTGCTCGTACCTAGTTTTAGACTTGCGAAGACTAATAAGTCATTGTGCGTTTTTACAATAAAATCCCAAAACACATAGCTGAGCTCACAGAGGGCAAATTCAAGTTGACTCTCAAACGTTTTAATAAAAAAAACCTTATTATAAAGTTCGACACTATATAGAAGATAAAAATGCTTGGAATACTCCACTTCTGGCAAGCTGTCATTCTGCCACCCGTAAAATGTAATGTAGTAGTACCCAAGTAGAAACATTGTAAACATCTATATAAAAAGAATGGCGCCCAGTTTCTTGCCGCTTCTTCTCGGTAGGCTCTATATATTTTGGAACGCGGCGGTAGAGTCTTTAAAGTACATTATAATGAAAAATTTACGTTCATAAGTGCTTCTTTGATGCCTAAATTGAATAAATGACTGACTTTGATATTATGATAATTTACCGCTCGAATAACTTGTTCAATAATCTTCAATCAAAACTTGGTCTTCAAGAATTGTTTTGTCTGGTGACTCCGATTGTAAGCATCGCGACCAGACCGGTTTAACTCAATCAGTTCATGAGGTCCGCATACACTCGGGCGGGACACTATAGCTATAAGTGCCAATCTATAAGTACATATTCAACGGCTCGGGTTGGCGGACAAATTCAGCGTACTGTAGCGTCAGAAGAGTTAAGAGATAGAAAGAGACACACCATTTAGTTTGTAGGTGATTAATTGTTGCTGACTGTTGAGGCTTTCAAGTTTAGTGAGTGACCCGTCCGGTGAAGCTGTAAATGCCGGTAGAGGCAAACAGCATTAGTCCGGTCGAAAAAATTAGGCTTCAGTTCTGTGCGGTCTAACGTGTTAGATACTTCGTTGGCAGTCACTTGTTCATCTTTGGTTATTTTATACGTGCGAAAACTTGAGGACACTTTTTTGATAGATCAGCCCATTTTATTCCCACGGCCACAGCATAAATAATAATAATAATGGTTTATTTATTTAGAACAGAAATACAGGTACACAAACATACATCGAGAATAATGACACCTGCAGAAGTGTGAAACTGTGTCGCAAATATCAACGCCCTCATCCGGAAAGGTTACATGAGGTTCCAAAGTTTAAAAACAAAGTACAATTAATTATCTAACAAATAGCTTGTAGCTTAAAAAACTGGGTAACTGCTAGGACACGGAATGTATATTATAGGTACCTCCCGCAAAACTTATTGGTCGATTCAGCCTGCATGTCGACTTCAAGTCTACAATCGCGGTTCAGTTTACTCCATTACGAGCTACCATCACTTCACGTATTCCTTCCACCTGCAAAAACTGAATATTATCACAGTTTTGACAAAGCAAGTCACGGTCCGTGAAGGCCGCTTTTGTCACGCTTTTTAACAACAATTCCGTCTGCCAATGACATAAATAAACACCTTGAATGTTTTGTTAATTTGTAGACGCTAACTTGCTGATTTATTGTCGAAGTTCCATCGTAAGTGTGACGATGAAGACTCTTAAATGAAACATGACTCATCGTCCCCTCGATCACAGCATACCTATATACTCTTGGAGTCTTGGACGTAAAGTCTCAACGCATGAATACATTTTTTTGCTGTATCATTATTGGTCACAAAGGAATTAATTTATCTATTCACGCTACTTATCAAAGTTATATATGACTGTTGGGTGAATACGTTGTTTTTGAAGTAAATACTTCTTTAGGCGCGTTGAGCATTTTTGGGTGAACAAAAATCAAGGAACTCGCGTCACCGTCACCGAACGCTTTGTCATAGATAATGTAGTTTTGAAGTGAAAACTTCTTCAGGCGCGATAATGGTTTCCATGACAACCTATTGTTGTTGATTGTGTGTCTTAACCCTTTGCGCCCCATAGACGTAAATTTACGTGATTTCATTCATAAATCTTTTGTTTTAATTATCACGGTATAGAGTTAATAATAATTCGAATAGTTTTCACTTCTATAGGCAGTCCCCAAAGACTGCCCCACGTGATAGTTTTCGTGTGGACGTTTATATTATTTATATTTCCCATTACGTTTGTATATTAGCCATGCTTCAAATTTATTATATTAATGTTATACTTTTACGGCCTTATTAATAAACTTGGCTTAGACCCGGAGTAGTTAAAACATCTATCTGTCAATTTTTCGCTTGCAGTAAATGTCACGCGTGAAAGCAAGACAAAGCATGTTACGCCTAATCTATGTTTACGCAACGTTTATTAATAAAGGCCATAATGTAATTACAGTCAAGTCACAGTCACAAAAATATGTATGTCTTTAACTCACTGTCCAGCCGTGTTTATCTAATGATTCGTCGATGCGCTCGTCGACGAGCTCACCGATGTCAAATACTTTTCGAGATGCCTATCGCTCTTGTACATAAGGTTTTTCCAACGTTTCTTGTCATCACGTCATTTGTTTCACGGATGTTGCCAAAGATGCAACGATGTTTGCTCTTAGAGAATCGCACGGCTGTCCTGTCGATGTCTGCAAGTCTGTAAAGCGGTGGATGCATTACTAAAACTATGTTGACTGACGAGAAAAACAAAGAAACATAGTTTCATGGTTTTGTACACTTTGCATACTCTCGTACACCATTACGAACACGGTCAATAATACATCCCATTGCAAGCCAAAGCTGGAAGAAACACAACCATATAGCTAAGAAGATTAAATAAAATGAACGATATCACGAAACTGACGTGGTTTATATATCGATCCTTCCCGGCTTCGCACGGGTGCAATGCTGATACTAAATATACTACAGCCCATCTAAGAGATAGACATATACCATTGTGGACTTTTTTGTAGACCTTTTTAAGGAGTTTAATACTGTAGTACATTATTTTTATTTATCTCGTGGGGTTCAGTCAGCGTTTGCAATGTAAGCGTAAAAAATGTGTTTATTTACGACATCACATTAGAAACCTCTGAAACTATCAGTGACAACTCGTGAACGGGTGCTGTTTGCGGGCACTGGTCTGCTGTGAATGCTTGCACCAACTCAGAATAAAATGTATCAATAACTTTAAGTTTATTATGTTATATGTAAGAGTTAATTTAAAAAAAATATATATATTCCTCATGTATGTATTTTGTTGTATGTTATAAATTTATCTTAAGTTGTCAAAAATCTTAAAGTTAAAAAAAAGCACGGACCCTGGATTTTGTGGAGTGTAGTTTTATTTATAAAAAAAAACTATCAGTGTTTCTCTACTTTATTATGCATGTATTTGACATATAAACCTTCCTCTTGAAACACTCTATGTATTAAAAAAACCGCATCAAAATCCGTTGAAAGATCTAAGCATAGGTATAATAGGGACAGACAGACAGCGGGAAGCGACTTTGTTTTATACTATGTAGTGAATACCACCGGATGTGGTTGAAATTATAGTTGGGAAGATCTGACATAAACGTGAGTTAATCCCGTTGTTGATTAACAATATCGATTGTTGGGTTTTCTTCCCGCCATCTCAAAGTCGTTGTTCGTTGAGAGTCTAACAAAATAACACCTATTTCTTTCGATGATCATGAGTGACGTTAATAATAAAAATAACTAACCCACACTTTTTCAAACAGAATAAAATTAAGGCTATTTTAACCAACCTCAAAAAAGGAGGTATATAACCTTTTTTTTAGGTACAATTGCATGTATTTTTATTTGTATGTTAGCCGATTTATCTCCAATTTGTGGACCAATTCTCAAAATTCTTTTTATTTGTTTAATAAAGTAGTCATGCAGTTTTTGAGTTACACTGTAAAAAGTGAATATTGTTACGCTTATCTTGATGATATAATCAATGTCGCTGAATGTTAATCGATCCCATACGTGGCGAGGGTCACTAAAATTGGTGAAAAAAAATTCCGGTTTTTTGGTAAAAAAAATATTCTTAGGGGATATACATGTCCCTTCGTAGCTGTAGGTAAATGAGTCAGGCAATCAGATTCCTTTGCTGTTTTACACGACACAAAAGATATGGTCGACGGTTTTAGAACAAAGTACTTACCTACCTACTTAAAATTATAAATTAACATTCAAAAGAGGTTCCTTGATGCCGTTAATTTAATAAATACGTTGACTTTGACTAACGAGTCAGGAACTATAAGTAAATTTCTCATGTTGTTCTTAATTATTGTGTTTGCGTCAAGTGTGATTTTTATTTAAGTACTTAGTCAAGTCATGGTCATTTAAATCTGTCTGTCAGTAAGTCACTGTCCTGTCTAAGCACCGTTCTGGTAAAGCGGAGGATGCATTAGGTAGGTAGGAACTAAAACTCTCTAGGACCATTGAGTAAACTTAAAAACAACGTTCCAGTTTAAGTTCAGTTAAAAATTGTGTACAATCTGCCTACACTCGTGCACCGTTGATATAAACACTTAAGGCGCGGTCTAATCCTAATTTTAAAACTGTTTACGATTGAGATCAGACGATGTAATGCGAAAATGCAATTGAATACGTGCTAATACTTTTTATATTTATTTCGTACAATCAAATTATAAAATTTAATCATAAAGGATTCCATAGTTCACTAGTAAATTTGATTGGGGATTCGAATATGGTACATTCATTGATATATATTTGCCCATAATTGAATAAAAATGCTTTTCCCCACGAAGCACGTAAGAAAAATTGCAAAATTTAGAGAATGTTGGCAATTTTTTTCTATAGAGCCAAAATGCTCAGTCGTGTATTGGCTCCCACACTTCATAAGAACGTATATTCAATTTACACTACGTTTTTTTCGAACTTTGGTTATTAGATTTAAGCGTCGAAAAACTAAGTTTTTGCTAAGTCGAATCATGAAATTTGGTCGAAATCTACACTAATTTCGCCTTAACGGTTACTAATACACAGAAGGAAACACACAAATGATAATGAAACCATTGGCATGGCGACATGCCCAACGAAGTCTTTTGCAGGTGTTCTGAAATAGAACTTGTTGTACTTGAACCTACTATGTCTACATAGTACGTAGTACGTACCTACTTACATCTTAATATTCATGACGATTTATTATGTCTAACCACAGACAACATAAGAATAATGATTCTTACGTTGTCTGTGGTTAGACATGTGTACCGTCGACAAATATGTACGCTTAACTTTCCACAAGAAAGTTTTTAGAATTTATAATGAAGTAACCACGAAGTAAAGACGCATTATAATTTTAAGAAGAGTTTATAGGTATTGGACTAACGCTGTACTTTTTTTTCATCTTCATAATTGGTCTCGTACTTTTGTATATTTGCCATTCCTCAAGTTTATTCATCATCATCATCATCATGTCAGCCGTAGGACATCCACAGCTGAACATATGCCTCTCATAGCTCAAAGTCGCACAACGAGCTATGGAAAGGGCTATGCTCGGGGATTCTCTACGTGATCGAATCAGAAACGAGGAGATCCGTAGACGAACGAAAGTCACCAACATAGCCTAGAAGATTGGCCAGTTAAAGTGGCAGTGTGCAGACCACATAGCACGCAGAACAGATGGCCGATGGGACCGGAACATTCTGGAATGGAGACCAAGGACCGGCATGCGCAGCGTAGGTCGTCCGCCGACACGGTGGACAGAGGACCTCATAAAGGTCGAAGGACGACGTTAGGTGCTGGCCTCTTCCAACCGGTCCTTTTGGAAAATTGTGAGGGAGGCATATGTTCACCAGTGACGTCCTACGACTGAGATGATGAAGATGATAATTACCAAAAAAAAGTTTGTGTAAATGTACGTTTACACGCACCAAGGTCAAGAAGTGGAATAAAAATACATTTATAAACAGAAGTAAAAACGACGTACGATGTAATTGTCTTCAAACAGGTTTTCAGACAATGATACCGTGTTCTTTTAATTACCTTTGAGATAATAAAATAGGTTTAATTACGTTATTATGCTCGTGTTGATTATTAATTTAGGTATTATACTTAGATAATTTTCTTTCAGTAAAGTTGTAACTTTGCGTTGATAGTTCTTTCTTCTATCTTCTAGTTAAATGATGGGTATGACGACAAATAATTAAGTGCCTTGTCTGCATAACAAGGCTAAATATTTTTACCATTAAGGCGCTGTCAGCTCAGCGCTTCATTTTCCTTTACTTGAAATCAAGCAAGCGCATCTCGTAAAAACGTTAAAGTTCTAAAAAAAAATATGTGCACTCTTAAATAAAAAAATAATCCGTCAATGTATGTGTATTCAAAATTGCTATTTTATGATATGTGTTTCATAACAAATATAATAGTGAATAAAGATAAAAACTGTTTTAAAGGTGAAATTAGGTGGTATGTTTGAATTTTTTTAATGCACTCTAGGATGTTAAAATATGTTTTTAAATCCGTCAATGTGTACTTAGAAGTCTTGGATATGTCACATTATATTTTGTAGTTTTCAATTAAATCGCTGCTTATGAGATAAACTGCTATAAAAACCCTAATTTTTATCGACATCGTGATATGACAGCCCTTAAATGGAACCGACTTCAACACTAAACAATGTGAAATAACTTATTGAAGTCGGTGCTATGATAGTTCAGAAGTGCCTTTATCACAATTTGTGCGCACCACGTTTTAGTATTGAAAGCGGTTCCATTTTTTGGTAAACATTTTTTTCACCCTTTTTAGTGACTCTTGCTACTTACGGGATCGATTGTCATTCAACATCAATGAGATCATCAAGATAGGCGAAATCTTTTCATTTATTGGAGTGTAACTCAAAAACAGCTAAAGTATCTGATTTGATGAAATTAAAAAAGGGAGCATCTCGGATCAGTATACTTTTCCAGGCAAAAAATAATTTTGAGCATTGGTCCACAAATAGGGGAGCAATCGGTGAACATACATAAAAAATACATACAGTCGAACATAGAACCTCCTCTAAAATAATTATCTACCGACTTCCAAAAAGGAGGAGGTACTCAATTCGACTGTTTCTTTTTACCTCATAACTTTTGATAGGGTGAAACGATTCTCAAAATTCTTCTTGTGTTTGAAAGCTAGTGCTTGCGTGTAGTCCCATTTAAATTTCATCAAATTCGGTCAAGTAGCTTTTGAGTTACACTCCAATAACTGAATAGAATGGAAGTCGGTATTAATTTTTTTAAATTGTACATGTACTACCCTTTTTAACCTACCTTTAAGAGAAAGTAGACAATCACACTTCAGACTAATATTATAAAGGTGAAAGGTTTGTAAGTGTATTATACGTATTCACGCTCAAACGGCTTTAACCACACACATTGCAGTTCCTGGAAAAATAGGTTGATTTCTGCGAAATCTATTGTATTATTGGCTAAATATGGCTAATCGCGAGTCAACGGGGTAAACATTTCTTATAAAACATTCACAAATATCCTAGAACATATTTTATATATTTAGATACCTATGCAGCTTTATACTTTCCTAGTACTTATTGGAACATTCTCTGCTCTCCGACACGAACCACTACATCCGCTTCGACAGAGCTCGGGTCTTAGCGAGAGAAAAGTTCTACGTGCCGCGCAAGATCCGAGAGTCCATTGAGATTAGTAAGCGGTCAAACTTCAATCGAGACGGAGGATGGTTCTTACCACATGCTTGGAAGCCTTGCCTTCATGGAGCTCATTCTGATGCAAATGATGTGTCTGGTGCAGACGTAGTGAGCTCTTTTTGCTGGGACGTCTCCTCACACACCAGCAGGCGCTTCACCAGCGACGACGATCAAGAGGGTTCACACCAAGACGCGCCGACCCAACATAATGTATCCCGCCCCCCGCACCAACCTCTAACATCACGAGCGCTACGAGCGGCCGCCCGCAGTGCTAAGCGAGACGTCATCGACGCGGGCGTCCCGATCACTCCTTGAAAAAGGCCACCGAATGTGGTCGAAACTATAGTCGGACCTATCCGATAAATATTACGTGAGTAATCCCGTATTTTATTAATAACTTATTGGGTACGTTATTATTCATCTGTGTGAGCGAATATCTCGTTTAATTCACTAGAAATACTTATTTACATTTGACTCAGCTTACACCTTTGTAAATAGTATATATGCATTTTATAATGTGCCTTTGTGTGATAGTCATAATTTCCTTACTTGATAGTGATTATTAATGTGAATGAGTTTCATTGTCGTTTCAATGACTAACGTGGGTAGGTGCATAAAACACCGTCATACTTTGCTGCAACTGTTTTTTTTATTATAGACTTAGATATATAAATAACTTAAAGTAGGTATTTCTGAATATTTATCATTATTCAGAACATACATTTTCATTACTCATATAATATTTACTCTTATTATTTACTAGCTGACGGCACGGGAACTCTTTAATTTACCGGTATCAAAAATATCCTATATGTTGATCAGGGATATAAGCTACAACCATACGAAATTTCATTTAAATCGGTCCAGAATCGTTTCGGAGATTAGCCCGTTCAACAACCCGTATAACAATTTGAACTTATTTTTCACTCCTTACATCCCCTGACTCGGTTTTAGCATATTTTTTATTGTACAGAAATTTGACATCAACAGTTTATAATATGTAGTAGTTTTTACATCCCTCGTTTTACCCCCTTAAGTCATCCCTGACAAAAATATTGAAAGCATCACTATTTATTTTAAATTACCTATCCAGTTATCAATTTTCATCACTGTAGCTCCGAAAACAAAGAACTTTAGAAAAAAAATATCCCCCGTTTTACCCCCCTAAGTCATCCTTGTCAATAAATATTGAAATCATCATTTTAAACTGTCCAAATGCTAATTTTCACCACTGTATGTTCGAAAACACAATACTTCCCATACAAACTTTCATCCCTCCCTTTCACCCTATTAAACCACCGCTATCCAAAAAAAAAAATTAGACCAACATTTTTTATTTTGAATGACCTATCCAAATATACATTTTCCCAACTATAAGTTCAAAAAAAAGGAGTTTCATACAAACTTTTTCACCCCTTTTGACCCCCTAAGGGGTTGAATTTCATAAAATCCCGTCTTAGTGAGCACCTACGTCCTAAAAAGAACCCGCATGCAAAATTTGAAACTCCTAGCACTTATAGTTTCTGAGATTTCGTGATGAGTGAGTGACCCTTCGCTGTTATTTATATAGATAGATAGAAGGTAGATATATATACAAGGCGCGGTATAGCAGTTTCGGTATGACTACTTATATACTAATAGTACTACCTACCTAATCCCCGTCTGTGGTGTAACTAAATATAAAAATGCCAGTTACTTATTTTTGGATAAGCCGAATTTGATGAAACAAAGATATAAACCGGCTTAGAACTCCAAAGAATATACTCCAGTAAACTGCATCAAAATTCATCCAGTAGTTTTTGTGTGATGAAGTCACATATGGACATACAAACAGACATTCTACTTTTTTATTTATTCATATTTTTTTTCTAATTTATCTTATGTACTTACAGATTTCACCATGGCTGTTTTATTACATGTATAGATTTAGTCACCTTCATAGTGCAGTCGCACGCATTTCTATGTAAGGTACGTGTTCCGTTTTGAGTCTTACTAAGGTCATACGGCTTTAGTAGACACAACACGGATCACGTACCTTCCTCTCAGAGAAGTATGGTTCCATTTAAACACAAGACTAAGCATACGGCCAGAGTTGGGAAAAATACATGCTTTGCTTTAATTAAAATACAAATTACAAAATACTATCTCGCATGTATTTAAAATATGAAACACAAAATATTTTCCTTCGTGTATATGAAATATAATTTACAAAATACAGTATTTTAATTATAATTATTTAAAAAAAAATTGAACTGACTCATTGACACTACATCGCATATGTATTTGAAAATATAATGTTCGTAGAAAATTACATAAATATAAGTTAAATAGTGATCACCACACTTTTAATACTAGAAATACAAATAGGATAGCTGTGCCTAGTTTTAGACTTGCGAAGACTAATAAGTCATTCCTAGGAAATTGTGTGCGTTTTTACAATAAAATCCCAAAACACATAAATAGCTCACAGAGGGCAAATTCAAGTTGACTATAAAAAACGTTTTAATAAAAAAAAAAATATTATTAAGTCCGACATTATATAGAAGACAAAGATGCTTGAAATACTCCACTTCTGGCAAGCTGTCATTCTGCCACCCATAAAATGTAATATTTGTAGTACCTAAGTAGAAACATCTACTTTTTTATATAAAAAAGAATGGCCGGAGTTTCTTGCCGCTTCTTCTCAGTAGGCTCTAGGTATATATTTTGAAACGCGGCGGTAGAGTCTTTAAAGTATATTATAATGAAAAATTGACGTTCCTAAGTGCGTCTTTGATGCCTAAATTGAATAAATGGTTTTGACTTGACATTGATTACCAAAAAGTGTGAAACAACTTCTTGAAGTCGGCATCATGATAGTTCAAATGTAGGTAAGTACCTATTATCACAATATTGTGCGCACGGTACCGACTTCAACAAGTTATTTCACACATTTTGGTGTTGAAGTCGGTTTCATTTTTTGGCAGGTAAAAAATTATTCTCCTTTTTTAGTGACCCTTGCTACTTACGGGATTGATTGTTATTCAACGTCAATGGTATAAACATCAAGATAATAAGGCATAACACTTTTCAGTTTTAAAAGGAGAATTAATGAAACCGAATTTAATTAAATTTAAATTTAAATTTCATTCAACCACCTCTATAATAATAATAATATAATACCATAAATGGGGGAGAAATCAGCCAACATACACAAATAAATACATACACGCGGTCCAACCCCAATTTTAAAATAATTTACAATGCTTTACGTAAGGTTGAAAATAGCTTGTTAGATTGGACGATGTAATGCGAAAATGCGTTAATTTTGTACGTTTTCTTTATATTTTTAGATATATACTAACACAATTGAAAACACTGCTGGTTATTACTTTAGTACTATACGTTGGCTAAGTATTACCTAAAAAAATATAGTGTTATCGCTGAAAATTCTGAGAGTTTGGACGTGAAAGTTTATTTTTGTGGACCTATTCAGGATTTTTTTCTGCTGAAAGAGAGTTATATTGATGAATATATATTATATTCATTTTCTAACCTTTGTATTTATCGATCTGTTTCGTTACACTAGCGGCGTTATTAATAAACTTGTAGCAAACCCGGAGTAGTTAAAACATCTATCTGTCAATTTTTCGCTTGCAGTAAATGTCACGCGTGAAAGCAAGACAAAGCATGTTACGCCTAATCTATGTTTACGCAACGTTTATTAATAAAGGCCTAGGTGTTATAAATTCTGATTTTTACTATTATCAGGATACGAGCGTGCCTTAAGCTTCTCCTTTTTTGAAATCGGTTAAGAATACAAAATACAGTCAGGTTTTAGGTTTTGCCACCAGAATAGAACGAATCCAGCCTAGCCTAATAGAGCCTAATAGAGTAAGAAGAATTTTCTTTCGTGAACACTTTCGATTTTTAATGTAGCTAAGCGAGCAACATAATATTTAAGCTATGCTTGCTTATGAATAAACTATTGTAGGCAGTATTTCCCAAAGTATGGGTCGCGAACAGCTGATGGTCGCGAACGAATGTGGTCACAGATATGGTCTGTGAATGTGGTACTATAACGAAGGTGGTCCCGAAAAAAAGGATGCTTTTTATGTCGCATATTTACGCATGTTTTGCGATTTCACAAAGGAATCAGGATTGCATAGCTAGTACTTTCCGTACTAAAAGAGAAAACTCTTTTCTACCTCTTAACATTGTCCGATTTCTGTGATATGGAATCATCACATAGTTTACTATGCCCGTACGTTTTGATTTTTTCAGTATTTCAAAGTATTATAAGTTTCCGCTTTTAGAACTTAAAAAAACAGAAAAAATCAAAACGTACGGGCATAGTAATCATTGAAATCGGACAATGTTAAGAGATAGAAAAGAGTTTTCTCTTTTAGTATGGAAAGTACAAGCTATGCTAAGGATACTTCCCGATGATATTTGGTTATAGAATCTTTGGTTAATGAATCTTCCTTTTGGTTATAGATTCTTTGTTTAATGAATCTTCCTTTTGGTTATAGATTCTTTGGTTAATGAATCTTCCTTTTGGTTATAGATTCTTTGGTTAATTAATCTTCCTTTTGGTTATAGAATCTTTGGTTAATGAATCTTCCTTTTGGTTATAGAATCTTTGGTTAATGAATCTTCCTTTTGGTTATAGAATATTTGGTTAATGAATCTTCCTTTTGGTTATAGAATCTTTGGTTAATGAATCTTCCTTTTAGTTGTAGATTCTTTGGTTAATGAATCTTCCTTTTGGTTATAGATTCTTTGGTTACTAAATCTTCCTTTTGGTTATAGAACCTTTGGTTAATGAATCTTCCTTTTGGTTATAGAATCTTTGGTTAATTCTTTTGGTTATAGAACATACCTACTTATTTATTATTCATCATTTATGTATCTCTGGATGGTCTACGAGTACACCCGGAAGAGACGTCGTCGCTTAACTCGCGTAATGCAAGTCTATCAGAAAATTTTACGATTTATTTGAAAACAAAATACCTAGAGTATGGAAAATAAATACCCCCTTACAGCGAAGTGTGTAGTATGGGTAACCAATATACTCGTATAGCTACAGCATACGGAAGTCGATGACTCTCCACCATTGTGTGGTACATTCACACCGGCATCATGGCGGAAGTATAATGTATTACTGTTTACCGGCGAGCCAGGCTTCGTCGAGGTCTTTTCGGATTAATAAAAACAAATTACCCAAAAATGGAACCAATTTCATCATCAAAAAGCGTGAAATAACTTAAGTCGGTACCATGATAGTTCAAAAGTACCTATTTTCACATTATTGGGCGTATGGTAACGATTTCGACAAGTTGTTTCTCACGTTTTGGTGATGAAGTCGGTTTCATTTTTTTTGTAAAAAATATTTTAACCTTTTATAGTAACCCTTGCCCTTATGAGGTCAAATTGAGAAAACTCCTCCTCTTTTTGAAATTAGTTAAAATACATCAACTGTTGATAAAAAAGAAAATAAACATATAAAAAGTAAAACAAAAAGTATAAAAAAGTATAACAAAAAATTACGTGGATACAGGAAACAATCTGATAAATTATTTTTAAGGCAGACCTTTTTTTTTCAATACAGACCAAGGTACGTGACTATAATATTGCACTTTATTTAACACTAGCTGCTCTCCGCGGTTTCACCCGCGCAGTGATGGATGATGATGATGAATCTTATAGAGCCTATGTTACTCAGGGTGAATATAGCTATCCAATGGTGAAGAATTTTTGAAATCGGCACAGTAGTTTTTGAGCCAATTCGTTACAAACATACTTACAAATCTTTCCTCTTTATAAAATTAGTAAAGATTTAGATTTACAACATTTCCGTTACACAAGTGGTCCTATCCTTTTTTTATTAAGAGACGGCACAATCACGAGGCCCACCTGTGTGTCGAGCACGAAAATCTGTGTAATGTAATCGCATCCTATCGTATTTAGTACAAACTTTCATTTATCTAGTACAATAGTTGCACAGATAACTTATAGTTTGTACTGAATACGTAAACGATACGATAACGTTACACTAAAGCAGATTTTTGTGTTCGGGCCACTGGTCCTAAGTGGTAACCTCTGCCTAGAACAGAGGCCGTAGCACAAATAATTTGCGACAAAGTATTCGTATCGTATGCGTCAACGCGTCACGCTTCGGCGTACAAACTATGAGTTATCTGTGTTACAGTTGCCCTAGATACATGACAGTTTGTACTGTTTCACGTGAACGACACGTCACGTTACACTTACTCAGTTAAGTATTCGTGCTAGGCCCACCGATACGTCCTCTGGTCGCTATGATAATAGATTTTATAATTAAGAAAATATATAAAGATATTTTGTTATAAAAACTAACGTGGTTTTCAATCATTATTAATAAAAAATACGGGTATTTTATATAAAGATATATCCCTCATCTATACCTAAGTAGGTACTACGAGTACTCGTATCTCCTACTTATATTATAAACTCGAAAGTTTGTGAGTATGGATGTATGGATCTTTGTTACTCTTTCACGCTCAAACGGCGGAGGCAATTTTGATGAAATTTGGTATGGAGGTAGACGAGGCGCTGGATTAACACGTAGGATACTTTTCATCATCATCCATCGCTACGCAGTTGAAAATGTGTAATGTGCTTGGGCACAGCATAGCCAAAATCGTAATGATGACAGTTCTGTCAAAGTTTGTGTCAGTTTTTGATAGCTTAGTCAAAAGCCAAGTTAATTTGACAGCTCGATACACTAGACGTGCTCGGCGACCGTCAAAGGTGATGAAATGTAATGACAGTTTTTTCCATGGTGATTAATTTTATATTTGTGTGTTTACTGATTGATATAATAAGTATTTAAATGTACTCATATAAATACTATTATATAACAATTGCGTTTGACCATGTACATATTTTATGACATTTTGGTATAAAGGTAGATATGGCCTTGGAGAAGATAATAAGCTACTCGAAATACTAATCCTGCGCAGACGTAGTCGCGGGCACCAGCTAGTAATATTATAAAGTAGAAACATTTGCTCGTTTGTTTGAGTTAGGCTCCGAAACTACTGGACAGGATTGAAAAATTCTTTCACCATTAGATTCCTACATTGTTTCTGATAAACATAGGGTTATATCTTGATTAATCATCATCATCATCCGTGACCATGCGGGTGAAACCGCAGAGCGCAACTAGTCCTTTATACATTTGCCCTTTTCAGGGCAACAACAGATTTTGCCATTAAGTATAAATATAAAGATTGTTATCAAGCGCTGACCCGACGAAACCAACATTAAAATAAACGCAAATTTCCACACGATTACAATCTTAACATCCGCCGCGCACGAAAGAAATGTTAACGGTTAGTAATAAAGGGATTTATGTATGTAACTATACCCACAGGTCACAGAAACAAGGGAGGTATGAAAAGGGGGCGGGGCCGGTGTCGCAGCGAAATGCCCAAAAACAGAACACATTGCTCGCGGCGGTTCACGCGGTGAACAACACGTTATTTACGCAGTTATTCGTGTTAGACCCACAGTTCGAGAAAACGCCAATTTCAGATGTATAATATACATGTAATTGAATATATACATAGCTAAGTGCTAAGTCAGAATCAGTATAACTTGTAAAAGAAACGCAGCCCAGAAAATGTTAAATGTTTGCACGCTCGCGCTCGATGGAAGAGAAAGTAGGTATTATGACGACGTCTTATTGCATTACATGCTTTACTACTGCACAATGAACAAGTGAGTTCTACACCTGGAGGAGTTAATACTAGGGACCACGGGTAAGTCTCTGGTTATTGTGTCTTTGGCGCCTTATCCATAAAAACAAATTCTGCGATTTCCTCATTCCGCACACTTGTGTACAAAAATCTGAGAAAAAATATTTGCTAGCATAATTAGCACACTTTTATTATGATACACAAACGTGGTAGGTATATACACATTTTTAATAAAAACCGTAAATAAGTCTGATCTTTCCAACTACAGTTTCAACCACATCCTGTGATCTTGCGTCCTGTGGTCCGTGGTTGCGTCTCGCCTCGCTCAGCGGGACTCCCTTCCTATATTTGAAGTATAGTCTAAGTATGTCTCCACTGCAAATGGGTCTTCTTCCAAATCATTATCTACAAAAAATAATTACCAGTTCATTCAAATCATCATTCAAATGGTGCGAGGCGAGACACAACCGACAAGCTCACCGATGTCAAATACTTTATGAGATAAAAAAACGATATTAAAAAATATCTAGTGACCTTCCGCTGAAAAGAAAACAATGATTTTGGCCTATTTGGGAGTGTGCACCACCCTCACTCCCGCAAAAAATGCTAATAGGAAGAATACAAAATAAAAAACACACAAGAAACCCCAAATAAACCAAAACCGATTCGACACGTGTTTCCCCTCTACACGAGGCATCCTTAGGAGATGTTGACTCGTCGAGCGCTAGACCGACTTTATGAGATATCGCCCTTGTACATAAGGTTGTTTTTCCAACGTTTCTTGTCATCTCGTCGTTTGTTTCACGGATGTTGTCAAAGATGCAACGATGTTTGCTCTTAGAGAATCGCACGGCAGCAGTCTCCTTGAAAAAGATCACCGGATGTGGTTGAAACTATACTTGGAAAGATCTGACTTATTTACCCGAGTGATTCCTGTTTTTCATATTAAAAGTTAGCACACTTGTGTTAATAATAGTACAATTTTATTACTTTTGTAATCTTAAACTATACATTGACCACTACAAAGTCCCGTGCAAAGTATCTTGCACAAGACACTAATCAAGACTGTATCTTGCACAAGACACTAATCAAGACTGTATCTTGCACAAGACACTAATCAAGACTGTATCTTGCACAAGACACCAATCAAGACTGTATCTTGCACAAGACACTAATCAAGACTGTATCTTGCACAAGACACTAATCAAGACTGTATCTTGCACAAGACACCAATCAAGACTGTATCTTGCACAAGACACTAATCAAGACTGTATCTTGCACAAGACACTAATCAAGACTGTATCTTACACAAGACACTAATCAAGACTGTATCTTGCACAAGACACTAATCAAGACTGTATCTTGCACAAGACACTAATCAAGACTGTATCTTGCACAAGACACTAATCAAGACTGTATCTTGCACAAGACACAAATCAAGACTGTATCTTGCACAAGACACTAATCAAGACTGTATCTTGCACAAGACACAAATCAAGACTGTATCTTGCACAAGACACTAATCAAGAATTTTGCCCCTACAGTATTAAGAGTGGAATAATTATAATTGAAATTACACGGGGTGGAATTTTGTATACTTATTTATATACCTGGTTTCTGTATAGAAACCAAGTATAGCTCTAAAAATGTTTGCCGTTTTAATGAAGCCATAAATGGCTCACTTTGCTTGCTCCGTTGGTATAGCAGTATAAGTACGACATTTAATTAATTTGGTAAATTTCGTTAGTTCTGTGTACTTTAAAGAATTTATTTTTGTTTTTGTGTACATTCAAATCAATGTATGGAACACAACTTTACTAATCAACCGCCCATGTTCTAGGAGAATATATTATATTATCAGAGGATAGGTATAATGATTGCGTCTGTGTGTGTGACGAGGAAAGTAAACACAGTTCACGTAGAGAATTTTTAGCGCGTTTTGAGAAGATTTTGTTTTTGGAAACCTACCTTCTATAGGTAGTTATTCTAAGTTTATTATTTTATGAATTGCGACTAAAAGCGAACAAAACTCAAAACATAATCATAACCAATAACAATAATTTTAGATAGATCTAACTACAGATCAAATAATATCATTCTTCACAAGGTGAAATAAGGCGGTGTCGTAAACAGTTCAATTATCAACACAGTTATAAAGAGCCGTAACTAACAGCTCACGTCTCGAAACCGGTAATCCTTGAGCTTTAGTTCTTACAAAAGTGTTATGTGCGACGCATAGCTAATACTCGTGACCATGCATGGATGTATGGGAACATGGTTATGCTACTTGTCATGCTGATGTTTTAAAAGACGGCCTACGTTCACCCGCTTCTCCAAACATCTTCACATAACTTGATGAAACCTTTCGAAAGTATTATTAACAAGCTTTTCCCGCTTCTCCAAACATCTTCACATAACTTGATGAAACCTTTCGAAAGTATTATTAACAAGCTTTTCCCGCTTCTCCAAACATCTTCACATAACTTGATGAAACCTTTCGAAAGTATTATTAACAAGCTTTTCCCGCTTCTCCAAACATCTTCACATAACTTGATGAAACCTTTCGAAAGTATTATTAACTAGCTTTTCCCGCTTCTCCAAACATCTTCACATAACTTGATGAAACCTTTCGAAAGTATTATTAACTAGCTTTTCCCGCTTCTCCAAACATCTTCACATAACTTGATGAAACCTTTCAGAAGTATTATTAGCTAGCTTTTCCCGCTTCTCCAAACATCTTCACATAACTTGATGAAACCTTTCAGAAGTATTATTAACTAGCTTTTCCCGCTTCTCCAAACATCTTCACATAACTTGATGAAACCTTTCGAAAGTATTATTAACTAGCTTTTCCCGCTTCTCCAAACATCTTCACATAACTTGATGAAACCTTTCAGAAGTATTATTAGCTAGCTTTTCCCGCTTCTCCAAACATCTTCACATAACTTGATGAAACCTTTCAGAAGTATTATTAACTAGCTTTTCCCGCTTCTCCAAACATCTTCACATAACTTGATGAAACCTTTCGAAAGTATTATTAACTAACTTTTCCCGCTTCTCCAAACATCTTCACATAACTTGATGGAACCTTTCGAAAGTATTATTAACTAACTTTTCCCGCTTCTCCAAACATCTTCACATAACTTCATGAAACCTTTCGAAAGTATTATCAACTAGCTTTTCCCGCTTCTCCAAACATCTTCACATAACTTGATGAAACCTTTCAGAAGTATTATTAGCTAGCTTTTCCCGCTTCTCCAAACATCTTCACATAACTTGATGAAACCTTTCGAAAGTATTATTAACTAGCTTTTCCCGCTTCTCCAAACATCTTCACATAACTTGATGAAACCTTTCGAAAGTATTATTAACTAGCTTTTCCCGCTTCTCCAAACATCTTCACATAACTTGATGAAACCTTTCAGAAGTATTATTAGCTAGCTTTTCCCGCTTCTCCAAACATCTTCACATAACTTGATGAAACCTTTCGAAAGTATTATTAACTAGCTTTTCCCGCTTCTCCAAACATCTTCACATAACTTGATGAAACCTTTCGAAAGTATTATTAACTAGCTTTTCCCGCTTCTCCAAACATCTTCACATAACTTGATGAAACCTTTCAGAAGTATTATTAGTTAGCTTTTCCCGCTTCTCCAAACATCTTCACATAACTTGATGAAACCTTTCAGAAGTATTATTAACTAGCTTTTCCCGCTTCTCCAAACATCTTCACATAACTTGATGAAACCTTTCGAAAGTATTATTAACTAGCTTTTCCCGCTTCTCCAAACATCTTCACATAACTTGATGAAACCTTTCAGAAGTATTATTAGCTAGCTTTTCCCGCTTCTCCAAACATCTTCACATAACTTGATGAAACCTTTCAGAAGTATTATTAACTAGCTTTTCCCGCTTCTCCAAACATCTTCACATAACTTGATGAAACCTTTCGAAAGTATTATTAACTAACTTTTCCCGCTTCTCCAAACATCTTCACATAACTTGATGGAACCTTTCGAAAGTATTATTAACTAACTTTTCCCGCTTCTCCAAACATCTTCACATAACTTGATGAAACCTTTCGAAAGTATTATTAACTAACTTTTCCCGCTTCTCCAAACATCTTCACATAACTTGATGAAACCTTTCAGAAGTATTATTAGCTAGCTTTTCCCGCTTCTCCAAACATCTTCACATAACTTGATGAAACCTTTCAGAAGTATTATTAACTAGCTTTTCCCGCTTCTCCAAACATCTTCACATAACTTGATGAAACCTTTCGAAAGTATTATTAACTAACTTTTCCCGCTTCTCCAAACATCTTCACATAACTTGATGGAAACTTTCGAAAGTATTATTAACAAGCTGGTGCCCGCGACGTCGTCTGCCAAGGATTAGTACTACGAGTAGCTATTATCTTCTCCAAAGCCATGTCAATCTTTATACCACAATGTCATAAAATATTAACATGGATATATGAGTAAATTAATGTACTTAGTAAATCAATCAGTAAACACTAATAATACAATACAGTACCTAAGTACATACCAATATAAAATTAATCACATTGAAAAAAATGTCATTAGGTACATTACATCACCCTTGACGGTAGCCGAGCACGTCTAGTGTTTCGAGCTAACATAATGATAGCGTGCTTTTGACAAAGCTATCAGAAACTGACACAAACTTTGACAGAACTATCATCATTACGATCTTAACGTAGGCCGAGATCTTGTTGTTTTGTCTATGCTGTGCCCTAGAATATAACGCATTTTCACCCGCGTGATGATGTATGATGATGAAAATGATGATGAAAGTATCTTATGTGTAAATCCAGCGTCTCATCTACTTCCATACCAAATCCCACCAAAATTAGCCTCGCCGTTTGACCGTGAAAGAGCAACAAACAACCACACATCCATACATCCATACTCACAAACTTTCGCGTTTATAATATTAGTAAGATATTATTTTATACTCGATACTGGATCGGTAGTATACGGTAGGTATCTCATAATCAGTCCATTATGTTCCCATTGCTGGGACACGAGCCTTCCTCTCAGAGAGAAGAGTTCTCCAGTGCAGTATGCGACATCGACATAGCTTTTTAACGACTTTTGCCCTAAGATAAACAACCGGGACCGACGGCTTAACGTGCCTTCCGAAGCACGGAAGCGCTCAGTTGAACAACGCCACTAGCGGTCACCCATCCAACTTCCGACCGCAGCAAGCGTTGCTTAACTTGTTGATCGGTTAAGATCGCCAAGTCAAGCTCCGCTGTGAGCTGTGAGTGCTTCAGTGAAACCTTAAAAATAATACTTATTAAAAATATTCACATATGCCCTAAGTAAGCAAACTTTTTGAACAAAGTTATAATTTCAAGAAATGAGGAGATCTGTTTACGAAAGAAAGTCATAGACATACTCCAGAATCCAGTTGAAGCAATCAGAGTTTGTGAACCCTCGGGCTGACAAGCGCAGTGTATGTTCCACCGGTGGACAGAAGACATAAAATTCGCAGGACGACGTTGAATGCTGTCAGCTTCCAACATGGGGGAGGCATATGTTTAGCAGTGGACCTCTTCCGGCTGGTATGATGATAATGATTAATAAGTTATCTGCCTTTTCTACCGACTTCCAAAAAGGAGGAGGTACTCAAGGTACAAGCTATCCGTACAAGCTATCCGTACATGTAACGCGTCTCCACAGAATAAGTCATTCTTTTATGGGACAATGTATACGATTCTATAATAAAGTTCCCAATGTTATCCGAGATTTGTCTATTAATAAGTTTAAAATTACTATTAAAACTAAACTCTGTCAAAAAGGTTATTACAAAATTTCGGATTACTTGGAGGATAAAACAGCTTGGGATTGATCACTCCAGGATCTATCTACTCGTGTACTAAGATGTCAAAGTGTAGCGTGTCTTGCCCTACTGATACCATTATTATGTTCTCTTTTGTAAGGCAACACACTGGAGCAATTATTTGTAGTACCTAAGTAAAAACATTGTAAAAACATCTATATAAAAAGAATGGCCCCGAGTTTCTTGCCGCTTCTTATCGGTAGGCTCTATATATTTTGGAACACGGCGGTAGTCTTTAAAGTACATTATAATGAAAAATTGACGTTCATAAGTGCGTCTTTGATGCCTAAATTGAATAAATGATTTTGACTTTGACTCAATTTGACAGTATATTTTTTTTATTCTTGTTACCTCATAACTTTCGACTTGGGTGAACCGATTCCCACAATTCTTTTTTTGTTTGAAAGTTGGTGCTTCCCGTGTAATACACACTGCCACTTTAACTGGCTAATCTTCTGGGCTATGTCGGTGACTTTCTTCTTTTACGGAACTCCTCATTTCTGATTCGATCACGTAGAGAAACCCCGAGCATAGCCCTCTCCATAGCTCGTTGTGCGACTTGGAGCTTGCTTATGAGGCCCATAGTATTAGTATTGTCTATTTGTAGCAAAATGACAAAGGCTGTAGAACGTAATCGATCACATTCACTTGACCAAGGCAACTAAACTATCGACTAAAGTATTTTTAATACGGATTTCCTCATTATACACGAAAAATTTTTTTCAAGTTAGCACCTTTTTGGGCTCGCCAAAATTAGGCTTTAGTGGATGAAACTCGCCGCACAACCACGCCTAACTTCAACCTACCTATATACTCGTATATAAACTTTACTTAAACCGTGGTTTAACTAAACTAACGAACTAAAACTAAACTTTATCCTCGGGACGATCTTTAGACGAGTCCACGTTTTATAATAAAGCGGACAGCGTTTGCTCGTTTACTAATTTTAGTTTAATAAATACTTCTGATAAAACTGCCTCGACTAATGACGTAGACATAGTATTTTTACACGCTTGTAGGTATTCCTGCTTGATGATAGAGCAACTGTCATATATCAAACTTAAGCGTGTTCATTTCTTCTTCTTCTTGATCAACTGTGAGCCGTGAACACCATGAATGACCTTCTGGACTATATTTCTCCAAGAATTGCGACAATTGCCTTGTCATTTTCATTTATATAATAGGAATGCAATCAAATATTTTAGAACACAAGTGCAATTTGAAAACTTTAACACCGATTTCCATTATATTACTTTGGTAAATATCAGTTATTGGAGTGTAACTCAAAAACTACTGAAGCATATTTGATAAAATTTACATGGGACCACACGAGAAGCACCAGCATTCAAACAAAAAAAAGATTTGAGTACCTCCTCCTTTTTTGAAGTCGGTAGAAAAGTACTGACAAATCGGCATGACCAAAAAATCCGGTCTGCAATGAAATCCGGGCGGAGTTCGGTCCTTATTCTTAAAATCCGGTCTAGAACGATTTTATCCGGTCAGATGTAACCCTATTCGCGATAGAATATCTGACACTGCGGTGGTACCGACCAAGACGGGCTCTTGTACAAGAGGCCTATCACCTAGTAGGGAGGGTTCCTCGGAACAAATACACGGTTTCACACATGGTATTTAATTATAAAATTTTTATGAACAACACTGTTTTACAAAATTAAATCATAATTAACTTCATACAAAAGCGAGCTACGGGAAATTGCGCAACATTTAATTGTGTATTTATGCATAAGTATTTTAATTACTTATTTATCTTCTACAGCAGCTTAGAGGGTATAATGAGTTGGTAATTCGTAATTAAATAAAATTTACTGCATAGTAATTTATGCAAAATTAAACTAAGCATAATAGTTTTCCTCCTGATTCACACAGACGAGTGACACTCACACAGATCATTGATGGGCCTGAAATCCGGTCAGCCAATCAATGAATATTTTATTGCAATCATATGTAGGTATACATGCAGGTCTTAAATACATATTCTTATTTGTCTAACATAATGACCCTGGTAGGGTTTACCTAGCAAGAAAGGTAATAGAGCGCCCGACCCATTCAATAATCATCAAATTTGTCATTAAGAAAGTCATTTAAATTATAATAGCACTTAGTAATAAGCAGGTTTTTGAGATATTTCCCAAATTTTATCACATTTTCTTCAGCTTTTATTTCGCTAGGTAGGGGATTAATTTTTTTTGTAGCCGTAACGTGAGGACCAGAACTGTAATTACAGTCAGCCCATAATTTTTATCACAAATAGAACTTAGAACTTGTGGGACAAGCGCTAATATTTTGGAAGCTCTTTTGTGCGCAGGAAACTGCCAACAAACCAAAATAGCAAGTATATTGAAATCATAACTCGGAGAGAAATAATCACAAACCAATTATGACAGCTCATTAACGGCCGGTCCCAATAACTTATCTATCGCCGGTTTACCTTACTAAAAGATAGATATTTGACACTTTTTGTATGGACGTTATGTCAAATTTCTATCGGTAGTAAGTTAAACCGTGAATAGGCAGATTATTGGGATCCTACATTAGTAATGTTTACTAGGATCAACACACGAAATGAGCAGCATCTCTTAGTGTTTTGGCAATGTTCACTAGAGTAAACAAACATGTTTGAATTGAAATTTATTGGCTTGTGAACCCAATAAACGTTCAAAATCAATAAAAATGTATCAACATAACACTATATAATACGCAACAACAACTATAACAGCAGATGAACAGAAATCGTTAAATACATAAATACCTACGAAGAAATAATAGTCTTCTTCGTAGATAAATACTAAATACGCAGACATTTTGAATTCGCTACTTTTTTGCTATATTTTAATTTTAAATTTAATGTTCAACCTAGTAAACATTAAAGGTTAGTAATGTAAGTAAATTAAATTAAGGGTTACCAACGTTCAAGTTTTTGCCCTTTCTTTTGTTCGTTTCATATATATTTTATCTATCTTTTCCTTCATCAATTACCGGCCGCAAACGAAATATATTCTGTTAAAATTATACTCTAAACTTATTTTCTAATATTCTCTAAAAATGTTCTCTATAACTCTTTACATTAAGGTATTTTTTTTGAGGGGGGAAATGCTGTCCACTTCCCTTCCGCTACGGGGGTAGACGGAAGGGGGTATGTGGGGCTCGGACCCACTAAAACCCCCCCGTGAGCAGTCCTCCGCCAGATGGTGCGAGATTGGGTTGCGCTGGCATTCACAATCTCGCCCCAGCGGTAGGCCGAGAGTGATCTTAACCGAGCCTCAGCACCTGTGAAGGGGTGCCCTTGCTAACCAAGGGCGCTCCTCAGACGTGTGGGGTCGTGCAAGCCGACGAAGAGTCCCCCGACTCTTCACCAGTGACCCCACTACGGAGGAGGGAGGAGGCGAGCAAACTGCCTCCTCCGTACCCCCGTTCGTCTGCCCCGGAGTGGGTCAGCTCGAACGTCATTCTCCCTAACCCGCTCCGCTGCCTCCTTCTGCGCTATCACTGCTTCGCAGAAGGTGGCCACCGCCTGCCACGATGCCGAGCATCGAGTTAACCACGCTCGGCAGCGAGAGATCTCCGCCGATTATCGCTGAGATTGTGTGCCGCTGTGGGCCCCATGCAGCACACACTTCCAGCGTAAACATTTACGTGTCGTAACGATAACCAACTCGGGGTATTCCCGCATAATTAGGATTCCCCGAGTCGCGAAAGGCGACATACATCACAATTAAACAAGATCTGAGAAAAAACATTTCTACTTATCACACAAGACAAGTATTTGACCCCACCAGGGTTAATTTTTGACCCGGGAACACCGCGTGTCGAAGGCAGTGTTACTTCCGACTGAGCTAACCAAGATCGTTGAACGAAGTTGGACAGGTTAATAGTAGTTTTTAACCGACTTAACTACAAAAAAGTCCTTTTAACGTCCTATTAACGACTGTATGTATACCGATTTCTCCCACATTTGTGGACAGATTCTTAAAATTCTATTTTTATTTGAAATTTTGATTACTTCCGAGGTGGTCCCATTCTCCCATTTAAATTTCATCAAATTTGGTCATGCTATTTTTGAGTTACACTCCAATAACTGAAAAATGTTTCGCCTATCTTGATATCCTTATTGAGGGTGAATGACAAACGAACCTTTAATTAGCAAGGGTCACTAAAAAAGGAGATTTTTTTACCTTAAAATGGAACCGACTTCAACTCTAGAAAGTGTGACTTGCCGATGTCGGTACCGTGCGCACAATATTGTGGTACCTATATACTGTTGAACTATCATGGTACCGAGTAGTATCGACCTCAACAAGTTATTTCACACTTTTTAGTGTTGAAGTCGGTTGTATATTTTGGTAATTTTTGTTTGTTTGAATTAAGTAAATATCTATTTTATATGTAATCAAAATCAGGTCAAGTCAAAACAACAGAGATTGCAAATGTAAATTATTATATTATTTACGAATCAGAGTTTTCACCGACAAACCACAGTTAGGTACTTATTTACAATCTAGCACAGAGCACCGGATGACGATTATAGTGAAAGTCCAATCGCAAATTGTGCTCGTGTGCGAAGTGTGATATAATAAATATCAAGTAATATATACCTAACTTCTTACACATACACTCCCGGACTGGGGTTTATGGATAAGCACATGGCAAACATCCAACAGCCTAGAAAAAGACAAACATTTCTCTTTATCACAGATATGCCCGTCAGGTATCGAAGCTCTACAAAGGCAGGATTCACTGGAAGCTCTGTAACGAAATGAAGTATTGTTTGCACACTACTGCTTCACGGTCGAATAACTGTCCCAGATGGACTCTGCAATAGTCCTACCACTACATGCCCCTTCAGCCGTTTATAGAACCGGAATTTCGGAACTGGTTCCGTACGAGACTTTTATTTGACCGAGCGAGCGAAGCGTGTCTGCTTTGGCCAAATTGACTTTCGTCTCTCCGTATGTTTGTTAGGTTGTATGTTTGTTTTCTTGTACAGGTCGCATTTTTTCAACCAATATTTAAGAAACTTGGTATGAGTGTTCTACTATTTATATATTTTTTTCTCGTCGGCGGTTTTGAGTGGGCGGAGGGCACTTTTTCTAAATCGCGTTTCTAAATTTTGCTAGGGTGCTATTTACCGACCGAATTTGATAAAATTTGATAAAAATTAGGTTCTTGACTTTAAAGATGAATTGCAAATATGAGCATAATAATTCGTCAAGTGGTTTCCGAGATAATAAGTTGTGAAGTACTGTGAAAAATCGCCACTGTTAAGATTGTGCTCGCGAGGTCTACTGTTCGCAGAACTACTAGTTTACCTTGATCGGAACCAGTTCCGGACAATTAAAATTATAAGTCTCGTACGGAACCAATTTCGAAACTCCAGTTCTATAAACGGCTGAAAGGCTAGTTTTAGTTATCCGTTTTATATTGCAATAAATAATCATACTAAACAGTCATTTAGTATGATTTAGTCATTCAGCTCACGCTTAGATTTTTTGTAGACGCAACTAAGTATAATAGTCTTATGGATGACATTGACAGCATGAAGCTATGGCCCCAGATTAGGTAACTACTACTTCCTAACCTCGGTTTCGATGATTCAGGCAACGTGGGAGTTTCTGGTGATTACATGTATTATTATTACTATTTACTCTTAATAGCCGAAACAATTATGAATTATGACTTCCCAAGGTTGTTTTTTCCCAGTACGCATATTATTGCCGAGGTATGTTACTATACTTATATACTACATGTTACTCTTATGTCTACTTATGTAGGATCTAGAACTGCCGTGCGATTCTCTAATGATTCATCGATGCGCTCGTCGTCAAATACATCATGAGACATCTCCCTGTACATAAGGTTGTTTCTCCAACGTTGTTTGTCATTTGTTTCACGGATGTTGTCAAAGATGCAACGATGTTAGCTCTTAGAGAATCGCACGGCTGGTAGTGTAGTAGTTCTGTCTGAAAGGTTCTTTTTCTTAAGTAGAGTTAGGTTTAGGTTTATAATAGTCTAATCTATTCACAAACAGTTATTGCTCGCGCGATTGCATTTCATTAATAAATATTATTACAACGGAAACTGAAAATTCAGATAGTATATTGTTGATCACTAGCTGCGCCCTACGGTTTTACCCGCGTGGTGATAGATGATGATGATGATGATGATGATGATGATGAAAAGTATACTATGTCCTTAACCCGGAATATAATCTATCTCCTTGTCAAATTTCATTAAGATATGTTCAGCCTTTTAGGCGTGAAAGCGTTACAAACAGAGTTGTCCCAGTCTAAAAACGGGCCTGGACCATCGTGATTTTTGCCTAGGGAACGAACAACTATTTCTAAGGCGAAAGTGTTTCTTTGAATCCAGGGCCGATACGAACAAAGGCAGAATGTATTTCAACATAGGCCAGTTGGCGCAGATGGTAGCACCCGTGCCTTCTGAGCCGCTGGTCCCGGGGTTCGATCCCCCGGATTCCAGATTCCCCAGATTCCCCCGTCAAGCATTGTGTGCATGAACATGTCTGTTTGAACTGTGTGTGTGTTTATATATATAAGTATGTATATCAGTCATCAGGTTACCATAGTACAGGCTATGCCTAGTTTGGAACCTGAAGACCTTTGTGTGGATGATAAAAAAAATTGCGCGTATATTCACTTCTTTGGAAAAAAAAAATTATCGGTGCGTTAATGCCATGTTTGTAATTGATTTCTTTAACTATTGGATCAATTACTTACAATATCCACTACAGACCATAATGGTCTGTGATATCCACATTCCGAATTCAAATCACCTTTACTCCCGAGGGATTTAAGAGCTATTTTGTACCCTGTGTACGAGGAGCAAACTAACCTTTTTGGAATAGATGTAACAAAAAGATATTTTGAAGCCGATACGGAGTTCGCGGGGACAGCTACTCGTAGTATAGTTATATTAATAAGTAATTTGGTTGCGGAATGATGCTGTAAGGAAAACAACACAGACACTACCGCACCTGCCGGTTAGTACCGGTATCTACAGACGAAAATGTAGTGGGGAAAACCCACATCCAGTTTCGGACAAGAACTTGTTCGAGTGGGCCACTATGACGCACCTTGTACGTATAGGATGCGTGAACTGCATACCAAGTTTCCGTAAATATTTTAGCTTATGAATTGTCTCTAATAACTTTATGTTCTACTACTAACAATTTGTAACTAACTGGTTTAGCGCGGTTATTCTAATGTACTAGCGACTGCCCGCGAGTTCGTTCGCGTAGTTAGCTTTGCCTCCGGCCTCGCTATAACTTCCCATCTTTTCTTGGATGATCTTTCATAAGAAACGGCGGCACCGATTGGAGGTATATGAGGCGCTGGATTAACACATAGTAATATGGTATGTGTTATTTAAAGTAAATTTTATGACATTTTGGTATAATGATAGACATGCCTTTGGAGAAGATAAGAACCTACTCCAAGTACTAATCGTGCGCAGACAACGTAGTTTGCACCAGCTAGTCATTTATAAAATGTTGAAGCATTAATTACCAGTAAAGGACATTTCAGGCAATCGTATGCATGTCAAGGTATACTCGCGTATGCAATAAAAGTGCATCGAACTGTAATCGATTATTAGTAGGTACCTACCAGCCGTGCGATTATCTAATGATTCGTCGTCGCGCTCGTCACGAGTTCACCGATGTCAAATACTTTATGCGATATCGACCTTGTACATAAGGTTGTTTTTCCAACGTTTCTTGTCATCTCGTCATTTGTTTCACGGACGTTGTCAAAGATGCAACGATGTTTGCTCTTAGAGAATCGCACGGCTGTTGACAGACATGAAAATCAACTTGGGTTTGAAGGTAAACTTTTGAAGTAGTAGAACTCTTTGTGGAGGTTTCCAGCTCACTGACTTGGCAGCCCAGTAAATTTTGCTGTTTGCATTTCTTTTTCTCCTTTGTTCTTGTCAAGCAAGAATTAACTAAAAAAAATAAAAATAAAATTTATTTAATTCAGACTAATATCTGTCCATATTATTAGTTTAAATATTCATAGTCTTACATCTAAGTTAGTTAAAATAATCAGTTTAATTTAGTTCAGATTGACATTGGTCTCTTACTATGGGCCTCATAGATAAGCTCAAAGTCGCACAACGAGCTATGGAGAGGGCTATGCTCGGGGTTTCTCTACGTGATCGAATCAGAAATGCGGAGATCCGTAGAAGAACGAGTCATCGACATAGCCCAGAAGATTAGCCAGTTGAAGTGGCAGTGGGCAGGGCACATAGCACGCAGAACAGATGGCCGATGCGGCCGAAAGGTTCTGGAGTGGAGACCACGGACCGGCAAGCGCAGCGTAGGTCGTCCACCGACACGGTGGACTGACGACCTGAGGAAGGTCGCAGGATGATGTTGGATGCAGGCCGCTTCCAACTGGTCCTTTTGGAAAATCATGGGGGAGGCATATGTTCAGCAGTGGACGTCCTACGGCTGAGATGATGATGATGAGATTGACATTATTAAATTATTGACATAAATATAGCATTCAAACAATAACTGTAAATTCATTGTATTACTTTTTAAAGCACTAACGCCTGCTTAGCGATCTCAAACATTGATCAATCAGATATAGAGTTAAAATTCAATGCTCGGATCTCGAGCCTCGGTGGCCTAGATGGTCATGGCGTCTGACACGGAGAGTCAGAAGACGCAGGTTCGAATCCCGTCCGAGGATGTGAATTCATCTCTCTATAAATTACAATTGTAAACTCAATTAATATAGGAGTTTATATTAACTAATAACAATAATATAAAATAAATGTAAAAGTTTGGATGGATGTTTGTTACTTATTATTTTTTAATCAACAAAACAGGTGCACGAATTTGAATGAAATTAAATGCTGCATTCTCTTTCTCAATTTAATAATGTGGCTCTACCATGAGTTGGCAACATAAATGTCATCTATAGTCGATACTCGATCTCACCTACCTAATAAAACCTAAGCTAACTCGCTGTCAATTTTAGTTCTACAATTGACCGCAAGGTGGCACTGTTAATTTTTTCATACATTTTTTCGCGGCAGGCGATACCGACAATCGATTGGTGTCAATGTTTGTGTCAAAACTCATGGTAGACCTACAGCAACAATGAATGGCCCGTTAGCGCAGTAGGCGGCACCCCTGCCTACTGCAGGTGAAAAGTGTGCATAACATTACACTAAGTTGTAATTTGAATTTTGGTGGTAGTTTACTGTGTTGATTAGTTAAACCACAGCCAATTTATACAACCCATTTGGAAACCACTTCCTGTACGGCTATTATGTCACTTATATCTACTTATATATATATATATCATGTCACTTTTCAGCTCCAGTAATCAACTTACTAACATTTTTGTTTACTGGAGTTGTCCAAACTGACATAGCGCCGCCTTTTTGCAAGATTTCAATCAACATTTGTTAGCAACCGAGATACATAATAGCCCTGCTGGTCAATAACGTCTTATACTGCACTAAGAAATCCAAACATTATATACATTCCGGTAGTAAGTACATATTATAGGCAAAATTCATTTTTAGTTAGAGCTAGTATATCATTCACGTCGTTGGCTAGGTCTAATAAAGAGGTTGACCTGTTTTACACAAAAATAAGTAAGCTGAAGTGCTTACTCAGTGAAACATTTTTTAATATTTAAACGTTATGACTTAACAATATAATATACTTATAACTTATATTGTGTAAGTATTTTGGTGTGTATTGCGATTTATGTTTCTTTCTATTTTATTTTTCTCTAAGTGTCGTCTATTTTAACTTTTTAATTATTTCTATTTAAATCTTTTATTGTATGTGGAAACTTTTAAACGTTTTAAAAGGCGTTCTCACACGCCTTCTCATATTATGTAACATTTATGGTTGTATAATATATATCGAATTGTATTTATCTGTAATCTAGCTGTAGGTAAGTTTTCCAAAGATTATAAAAATAAAATAAAATAAAAATAAAATAAAATTATACTTGCGTGTTAAAGTCTGAACACCTAGGAGCTGTCACCTACTTTTCATTTATTCAGCAACATACAGCGCCCTACTTTCGGGTCATTCAATTAATTATTTCTACTCCTTATAGGTGTATTGTGTACCTCAACCCCTGCCCTAGATCGTTATCAACCTTACTCAAGTTACAGTCCAAGTTATTGAAGCAATTGACACGGTTAAAGCATTCTTGAGCAAGTTGCGTGTTTAGGTATGGCTTGTTTGAAAAAGTAGCCATTTAACTGGTCTGTTGTAAATCGGTCAGTGTAATTATACATGTAGCTACTATGTTAGTGACCTTTCGATACTTCGATTGTCATGATTAGTACTATAGAAAAACGCAAAAACTTTAAGTTAGAGAATACTGTCTGAGCCAGCGACTTCACTCGCTTCAGCCTTGTCCGGTCAGTCAGTCTGGTGTACCTCTGAATTTCGACGAAACATAGTACGACAAGTCATTGCTTGCACAGAACTTACTTTATTCGACAAGAATTATGTAAGGTAAAGTCACGACTTGAACCGGTTTCACGCGAATGTAATTTAGAAAAAGAGAGGTGAAAAATTAGCAGTTTGTTTTTGTCTACTTACCTACATAAAAACTTCGTTTCCTTCTGTGAAAAAATATATAGTATATAATAATATAACTAACGATAAAAACCACATCAAAACCCGTTGCATATTTTAGGAGGAGATAGTGGATTTACATTACAGACTCGGAAAACGACTTTTATACTACGAGTATATAGGGAAAGGATGCTGGTTTTCACCATAACAGCTAATAGACACGTATGAGGCAAATTTCTTGACATTAGAATAGATAAAAAAATTAAAAAAATGGAACCGACTTCACCTCTAAAACGTGTGAAATAACTTGTCATAAATTTAGTGTTGAAGTCAGTTTCATTTTTGGTAAAAAAATCTTTTCGCTCTTTTTGTTACCCTTGCTACTTACGGGATCGATTGTCATTCACCGTCAATCAGTTAATGTAGTGTAACTCAAAAATCGCTAAATCGAATTTGATGAAATTTTAATGGGTGGTCACATTTGGTGGCCCCTACGTAAGTATACTCTACAAAACCAAAAATGATCAAAATCGAACTCCTTACTCTGTAAAAAGCTATGGGTGATCACACAAAAAATATACGCGTCTACTTGAGAACGTTCTCCTTTTAAAAGTCCGTTGAACCGACCGAACCACCTTTGAAATAGGTATGCTCTACCAAACAAAAAATAATTATCAGAATCGGACTATTCTGTAAAAAAGTCATGCGTGGTCATACATTAAAAAAAATACGTGGCGACTTAAAAGCCTCCTCCTTCTGAAAGTCGGTTGAAAATAATGCATTCTTAGTTGTCATATCGTAAAAGAAACGGGGGAAGTACTTAGCCATATCTAGAGTAATAAAAATACCGGAATTCCCAATACCGGAACCTATAAAAACTCGACTAACCGACCGTGTTACAGCCAAAATGCTTTACGCAAAACATTAGAGGTCAGCCGGTAGGTAGCCTTGCGACCAGCTGCCAATGTCAGAACAGAGTGTCGTAAACTAGAACATATCATAGCCGAGACATACGTTGTATGAATATTTTACTTTGGAAGGTATTTAAGGGAAACCCGTAAGTAATAGTAATCTAAACTTATTAACCATTTATAACGGAAAACTAAATAGCAGAACACAACGTCATCATCATCATCATCATCATCAGCCTGTAGCAGTCCACTGCTGGACATAGGCCTCTCCAATTGCACGCCACTTAGGTCTATCTTGGGCTTCTCGCATCCAGTTTTTGCCAGCCGTCTTGCGCAGATCGTCACTCCACCGTGCCTCAGGACGTCCTACACTACGTTTGCCGAGACGCGGTCTCCACTCTAGAACTCGTTTACCCCAACGGTTGTCGGTTCTACGGCTAATATGGCCAGCCCACTGCCACTTCAGCTTGCTGATCCGGTGGGCTATGTCGATGACCTTGGTTCTCTGACAGGTACACACAGCGTACACACACACAACACACACACAAACATGCAAGGCCTCTCGGTAATTTTTACTTTTTAGAATGTAGGTAGATTTGTTTACTTTTCAATAATTTTTTATTTGCAACCTTTGATTCCTAATTTCAAACTGAATGTACGTTTCTTTAGTATTGCAAAATAATTTAAATCGCATAATCTGTAATTATATAACATTTTAAGTATGTATTCTGTCTAGGAGGAAGACGTTGGCATGCCATAACACAGAGTAATTCTAGTTTGGGTGCCAATGACTTTCAAGGATTTATAACTTATACAACAAAATATCATAAGTTATGTGTTTGTTAATTTAAGTTAGTTAAGTTTGTAATGAATAAAGCTTATTATTATTATTATTCCTTTTATTCAAAATAAATCACGGATTTCATCCGGTCCTTTACAAAGGCATAAGTGGGGCTGTAGCCAACACTTAGAGGCCTGTTTGGTATAAAAATACAAAGTAGTATAAAAAAACAGAAACTTTTGGATGGATGGTGACATGGTATATCTATTATAAAAATGGGTAAAATGACAAGGCTATTGAAATGATTTTATTAGTGATAAAAAGATAGTGGGCTATGGAAGAGACTACGGCACCTGCCAAATTCAGTCTCATTTTAAAATTTTTGGGCAGGTGGTGACTTGCCACCCACTAAACGGGCCCCCCATAAAGGCCACCATGAATGGTGACAGAAGGGGCAACGTTGGTGTGGCTGGCTAAAGGGTGTCAACACAACGTCAAGATGGACATAAAAGATAGGAACGAAGAGGTCGTGGAGGCCGTGCTTAGTACAACAGGGCAAAGGCAGGAGTCTGCGGCCGGATGCTCTATCAGTAAAATATCATAGATGCTAATATCAGTATAATAAGGAAAATAGTAAAACTACATTAAGCAATATAAAGTATTATTTTTGTAATGTAAAATTGTGATGTTTGGAGAACGAAGTCTCCATTTATATGTATGTTATTTTATTTAATCCATAAGTTTAAAAATGGTACGGACCGTAGTGTCTGTAGTGTATAATTAATTAAAAAAACTTACTTATTTGCAATAACTGAACTTGATTTATCCCCCCGCACCACTAAACTTGACTTTTGTCCGAATTAGTCATAAAATGAACGCGTTAGAATCCCTGACGCTTGAGATCAAAAGTCAAGACGATGACAATAGTAGGTTATCCACCGAGGGAGTAAAGCAGTGTCTTACGTCACGGGCGACACATTGGAGCCTGAGCGTAACGTAAGAGAAGTGAGGAAGTTATTAGAGTCCAGAGTGAAGCGAGGGGTTCAAGCCGCCCAAGATGAAGACAGGCTGAGGTGAATACTCCACTTTACATACCTCCAGACAATAAAAACTCAGGGATTCATATAAAAACATTTATTTAAAGTAAAATAAATTCACCATAATAATATTGAAATTGTTTGAAATTGAAATTGAACAATCAAGAAATATAATTAAAAAACTAAATTAGGTCGCAAACCGGCCTCAACTTCGCGTTATCGTGCTGGTCGTTCTACAAGAGCTGGTCTTCCGTTGAAGCCGCTTGGGTGACTTCACAGATGAACTTAATCTTCATCAACATAATTATCATAATTGTCTTTGCTAAAAGTTAGATACAAAAACATTATAACCAAAAAAAAGCATTGAATTTTCACCCTTTTTTGTGACCCTTGCTCCTAACGGGATTAACGGCCCGTCCTAATAATCTATCTATCGCCGGTTTACCTTACTAGAGTCAGATATTTGACACTATTTGTATGGACGTTATGTCAAATTTTTATCGGTAGTAAGGTAAACTGTGGATAGATAGATTATTGGGATCCCCCATAATAGGAATTCACCGTCAATTACAATATCATCAAGATAAGCGAAACACTTTTCAGTTATTGGAATGTAACTCAAAAACCGCTTGACCGAATTTGATGAAGTTTAAAAGGGACTACCTCAGAAGTATACTTTGCCAAAAAAATATCTAAATCGGACTGCTCTGTAAAAAGTTATTCGTGTTCATACATAAAAAAATACTCTTCGAATTAAGTCCTTCTTTTTTTGGAAGTCGGTTGAAAATACAATAAAATGCTAATACTCGTATATATAAAATAAAATTTGGGTATCTATTCAATATATGTATAGACCCAGCGGTAAGAATATAATGTATACACATGTAAGTTTTTAAACTCTCATGGTCACAAACATAAGAGATATTCAAATTATCAACGGGATAATTACCATGTACATTTTCTATGAGTTTCCGATATTTCGGCACTGTTGCAAGCGCCATGATCACGGATGAACTGAGGAATTGCGGGTGGGTGAATGTTTTACGAGCAGACGAAACGGTCTACCCTTTTCCGTACTCGTTTGCTATGCGAGGGACCACTACTATTGTAGTGTCCCCTCCAATAATGTAATGTCCCTGTCCAATAGTAGTGATAATTTGAATACCTCTAATGTACACATGCCTAACACATTAATTCAGCTATACATTAGAGATTTTTCTGCTCACGTCAAAGATTGTCAGCATTCAATTGTCAATTGTCAATGTAATTATGTATCTGTTGCCTAATCTGAAACATTTATAAACACTTTCATTGATATGTCAACACCCTAAAGCTGGCAAAGAAAGCTTAATTCGTGGAGTGAGGCCCTGGTGACTTGTAATACAGGTTTTCGCAAACCTACTTCAGGCACTAGTCTCTCACAAAGCAGGTTTACCTAAGTTTAAATATTAGGGTTTACTTTATCAATAAGAACCTTAGAGAGAAAATTAACAGATTTTATTATTATTATTATATTCATGCTACGTTTTACGTGGCACTTGTATCAAGCCGAGTTTCATGCGATTTTGATGTGAAGTAAGAAAATGTTTGATTTATATTCTTAAGCCTTGAGTAAGTACTAAAATTTGTACCGTTGTAAAGAATTCGGGTGTTTGTCTTGACACCTGAATACTAATAATGTACTTACTACAGTTGTAAACTATCAAAATAAAAGAATTCTCTACTTCCTCACCAACTGCTAAATATTTATGACCACAGGAAACACCTTGCTTGTACTAACTATGATTGAGAACAATGACATCAGTTTAACCAAGGTTCATAAGTTCGAAAGAGAGGGCTACGTTTATAAGATTTGTTAGAGAGAGACAAAGTAGATCAAGTCATGCATGGAAGGTCAGACCAAGTGAAGGGAACTCTTATATCATGGTGTAAAGCGGTGACTGAGTTTCGAATTCCGTAACTTAGCATGTCCAGTAACAATTTACAAATAGACAATGGCTTAACTACTGATGTCCATGTTAGACTATTTGCATTAAACATATCTGAAGCTCTACGGTTTAAAACTTTTTTACCAAAAAACGGAACCGACTTCAAAACTGAAATAACTTGTTGAAGTCGATACCATAATAGTTTCAAAGTAACCATTAGGTATCACTATTTTGAGCGCATCGGTTCCATTTTCCGTAAAAAAAAAAATTCACCCTTGTTACTTACAGGATCGATTGTTATTCACCATTATTAAAGATATCGTCAAGATAGGCGAAACGCTTTTCAGTTATTAGAGTTGAACTCAAAAACCGCTTGACCTAATTTGATAAAACTTGAATGGGACCTAGGAAGTATATTCTACCAAACAAAAAAAATATCAAAATCGGACTTCTCTGTAAAAAGTTATGCGTGGTCAGACATAAAAAAACACGCGTCGACTTGAGAACCTTCTCCTTTTCAAAGTCAGTTGAAAATGCATAGATGGCGCACGGGTGTGACATTACATTAGAGGTATTCAAATTATCAACGGGATAATTACCATGTACATTTTCTATGAGTTTCCGATATTACATTAGAGTCTAAAGTAAATTTTAATTCAAACTACCTACTTTAGTTTCAAAGGCTCAGCCCCCACTCGGCCCGAAGAAAGTACAGTCTGATAATAAAAAAAATTATTTCTTATTGTTACTTATTATTATACATACATGCCTATTAATAGCTGTAGGTAATTTATATTGACGGTGAATAAGTCGTAATTTCTTTTATCCCATATATGTAAGATTTAGAAGTCAACAAATTAAATGTACCTATTCCTTAAAGTAAATCATAGACAGCTCGAGAATAGTAAATAAGTAATTCTTCTAAACAATCAGTAATTACGTAGTAAAATCATTAAAACGTCTTAAAGCCATCGTAGGTAGGTTTTATTTCTTAGTGTTGGTTTTGCACGTCAATACTAAAATTTACTAGCCATTTAAACATAATGTATATACCTACCTAATTATTTTTGTGTATGATCTTATATATAGACTTATTTGTACCTTTTTAGTAAAAAATAAATAAAAATTATATATCAAATATAAATGACAGCATTGCCAAAAAACAACGGACAAATTAGCCAAGAGAATGGTCAAATGTTACGAATCGGCCCCAACCCAACTGGATAAATTAGGTACCTATTTACAACTGCGATTGAGAACTAGATCTAATAAGAGACTACTGAATTTGACAGTTCAATCATAGAAGCGTCGCAGTAGTTAGTGTGTCAGTTACCTACTCAATAGCTAAGAGACTTGGGGCCCAGGACATGATGCTGGAGCCGAAAACTGGTAGCAGGAACTATGTGATGGCTAACAGTCATTTTATTTCCAATTCTCTTGTCTTATAGGTAGGTCCATCATTGAGATAAATGTAGTACTTACGTAGTACATTTATCTCAATTAGATCCATGAGTAAAATAAAATCTCGCTATTTCCTAGTCTACGCCAATGAGATTATATTAACATCATTGGTATACGCTCTGGTAGATAACAAACATTCATACTATTATCATGTGTTACGAGTATTACCTAAATATTGTTGATAATAAAAATAAAAGTTGTTCTGCGTGACATTTTATTTCACCTTTTTGACCTGCGTCTACTTGTGACAAAAAACCAAAGTTCACACAAAAAAGCAATATATTAACATCATTGCAAAAAAGATCAAAATAATAATGCGCGCCATTTTGCTCGAGCGGACTACCGCAGGGCGCGCTATTGAGTAGCTCGCTACGTAAATTCCTAAACTCGCGCAGCGCTGCGTGGTATAAACGCTCTTAGTAAAAAAAACATGTAAAATACCAAAAGATAATATATTGCTATATCCTGTGGCTATATTATTATGCTGTATCATTTAAACCTTGAAGAAAGAAAGAGAAAGAGTTTCCCTTCGTTTTATATAGTACCTACTACCTACTCTTTTCAGAGCTACGTATAAGGTCACGGAGATACAGAGGTCCACTGGTGTATAAGGCAACTTATATATATTTATATTTATCAAGCGGTTAAAAATGATATTTAGGTACATTGTAAGCATTTTTTAAGCCAGGTGGATAATAAATTTCGTATTTTTATTTTGCAGATCAATCAAGATGTTGCCAAGGAAAAGAACCCCGTGCTTGCTTCTCGTGTTGCTGCTGCTGATCAAGTCTTCAGAACAGTATGGATCTGGAGCACCTTCCGGAGTAAGTTTCTGTCATGATTAGTCAATGGCTTCTTTATTATTTTAGGAACAGTGCACGCGGTTTTTATTGGTAACCTCTGCATAGAACAGCTGATGCATTGCGCCCGTAATCCTGAGACATTATAAGTTGTTAAGTCTCATGTGCCCCTCGTGTTAATTGGTAACTTCGGCATAGAACAGCTGATGCATTGCGCCCGTAATCCTGAGACATTATAAGTTGTTAAGTCTCATGTGCCCCTCGTGTTAATTGGTAACTTCGGCATAGAACAGCTGATGCATTGCGCCCGTAATCCTGAGACATTATAAGTTGTTAAGTCTCATGTGCCCCTCGTGTTAATTGGTAACTTCGGCATAGAACAGCTGATGCATTGCGCCCGTGATCCTGAGACATTGTAAGTTGTCAAGTTTCATGTGCCCCTCGTGTTAATTGGTAACTTCGGCATAGAACAGCTGATGCATTGCGCCCGTGATCCTGAGACATTGTAAGTTGTCAAGTTTCATGTGCCCCTCGTGTTAATTGGTAACTTCGGCATAGAACAGCTGATGCATTGCGCCCGTGATCCTGAGACATTGTAAGTTGTTAAGTCTCATGTGCCCCTCGTGTTAATTGGTAACTTCGGCATAGAACAGCTGATGCATTGCGCCCGTGATCCTGAGACATTGTAAGTTGTCAAGTTTCATGTGCCCCTCGTGTTAATTGGTAACTTCTGCATAGAACAGCTGATGCATTGCGCCCGTGATCCTGAGACATTATAAGTTGTTAAGTCTCATGTGCCCCTGGTGTTAATTGGTAACTTCTGCATAGAACAGCTGATGCATTGCGCCCGTAATCCTGAGACATTATAAGTTGTTAAGTCTCATGTGCCCCTCGTGTTAATTGGTAACTTCGGCATAGAACAGCTGATGCATTGCGCCCGTGATCCTGAGACATTGTAAGTTGTCAAGTTTCATGTGCCCCTCGTGTTAATTGGTAACTTCTGCATAGAACAGCTGATGCATTGCGCCCGTGATCCTGAGACATTGTAAGTTGTTAAGTTTCATGTGCCCCTCGTGTTAATTGGTAACTTCTGCATAGAACAGCTGATGCATTGCGCCCGTGATCCTGAGACATTAGAAGTTGTTAAGTCTCATGTGCCCCTCGTGTTTATTGGTAACTTCTGCATAGAACAGCTGATGCATTGCGCCCGTGATCCTGAGACATTAGAAGTTGTTAAGTCTCATGTGCCCCTCGTGTTAATTGGTAACATCTGCATAGAACAGCTGATGCATTGCGCCCGTGATCCTGAGACATTATAAGTTGTTAAGTCTCATGTGTGCCCCTCGTGTTAATTGGTAACTTCGGCATAGAACAGCTGATGCATTGCGCCCGTGATCCTGAGACATTATAAGTTGTTAAGTCTCATGTGCCCCTCGTGTTAATTGGTAAATTCTGCATAGAACAGCTGATGCATTGCGCCCGTGATCTTGAGACATTAGAAGTTGTTAAGTCTCATGTGCCCCTCGTGTTAATTGGTAACTTCTGCATAGAACAGCTGATGCATTGCGCCCGTGATCCTGAGACATTGTAAGTTGTTAAGTTTCATGTGCCCCTCGTGTTAATTGGTAACTTCTGCATAGAACAGCTGATGCATTGCGCCCGTGATCCTGAGACATTAGAAGTTGTTAAGTCTCATGTGCCCCTCGTGTTTATTGGTAACTTCTGCATAGAACAGCTGATGCATTGCGCCCGTGATCCTGAGACATTAGAAGTTGTTAAGTCTCATGTGCCCCTCGTGTTAATTGGTAACATCTGCATAGAACAGCTGATGCATTGCGCCCGTGATCCTGAGACATTATAAGTTGTTAAGTCTCATGTGTGCCCCTCGTGTTAATTGGTAACTTCGGCATAGAACAGCTGATGCATTGCGCCCGTAATCCTGAGACATTATAAGTTGTTAAGTCTCATGTGTGCCCCTCGTGTTAATTGGTAACTTCGGCATAGAACAGCTGATGCATTGCGCCCGTAATCCTGAGACATTAGAAGTTGTTAAGTCTCATGTGCCCCTCGTGTTAATTGGTAACTTCGGCATAGAACAGCTGATGCATTGCGCCCGTAATCCTGAGACATTATAAGTTGTTAAGTCTCATGTGCCCCTCGTGTTAATTGGTAACTTCGGCATAGAACAGCTGATGCATTGCGCCCGTGATCCTGAGACATTGTAAGTTGTCAAGTTTCATGTGCCCCTCGTGTTAATTGGTAACTTCTGCATAGAACAGCTGATGCATTGCGCCCGTGATCTTGAGACATTAGAAGTTGTTAAGTCTCATGTGCCCCTCGTGTTAATTGGTAACTTCTGCATAGAACAGCTGATGCATTGCGCCCGTGATCCTGAGACATTATAAGTTGTTAAGTCTCATGTGCCCCTCGTGTTAATTGGTAACTTCTGCATAGAACAGCTGATGCATTGCGCCCGTAATCCTGAGACATTATAAGTTGTTAAGTCTCATGTCCCCCTCGTGTTAATTGGTAACTTCGGCATAGAACAGCTGATGCATTGCGCCCGTGATCCTGAGACATTGTAAGTTGTTAAGTTTCATGTGCCCCTCGTGTTAATTGGTAACTTCTGCATAGAACAGCTGATGCATTGCGCCCGTGATCCTGAGACATTAGAAGTTGTTAAGTCTCATGTGCCCCTCGTGTTTATTGGTAACTTCTGCATAGAACAGCTGATGCATTGCGCCCGTGATCCTGAGACATTAGAAGTTGTTAAGTCTCATGTGCCCCTCGTGTTAATTGGTAACATCTGCATAGAACAGCTGATGCATTGCGCCCGTGATCCTGAGACATTATAAGTTGTTAAGTCTCATGTGTGCCCCTCGTGTTAATTGGTAACTTCGGCATAGAACAGCTGATGCATTGCGCCCGTGATCCTGAGACATTATAAGTTGTTAAGTCTCATGTGCCCCTCGTGTTAATTGGTAACTTCTGCATAGAACAGCTGATGCATTGCGCCCGTGATCTTGAGACATTAGAAGTTGTTAAGTCTCATGTGCCCCTCGTGTTAATTGGTAACTTCTGCATAGAACAGCTGATGCATTGCGCCCGTGATCCTGAGACATTGTAAGTTGTTAAGTCTCATGTGTGCCCCTCGTGTTAATTGGTAACTTCGGCATAGAACAGCTGATGCATTGCGCCCGTGATCCTGAGACATTATAAGTTGTTAAGTCTCATGTGTGCCCCTCGTGTTAATTGGTAACTTCGGCATAGAACAGCTGATGCATTGCGCCCGTGATCCTGAGACATTATAAGTTGTTAAGTCTCATGTGTGCCCCTCGTGTTAATTAGTAACTTCGGCATAGAACAGCTGATGCATTGCGCCCGTGATCCTGAGACATTATAAGTTGTTAAGTCTCATGTGTGCCCCTCGTGTTAATTGGTAACTTCGGCATAGAACAGCTGATGCATTGCGCCCGTGATCCTGAGACATTATAAGTTGTTAAGTCTCATGTGCCCCTCGTGTTAATTGGTAACATCTGCATAGAACAGCTGATGCATTGCGCCCGTGATCCTGAGACATTATAAGTTGTTAAGTCTCATGTGTGCCCCTCGTGTTAATTGGTAACTTCGGCATAGAACAGCTGATGCATTGCGCCCGTGATCCTGAGACATTATAAGTTGTTAAGTCTCATATGTGCCCCTCGTGTTAATTGGTAACTTCGGCATAGAACAGCTGATGCATTGCGCCCGTAATCCTGAGACATTATAAGTTGTTAAGTCTCATATGTGCCCCTCGTGTTAATTGGTAACTTCGGCATAGAACAGCTGATGCATTGCGCCCGTGATCCTGAGACATTATAAGTTGTTAAGTCCAAAGTGCCTCACTTGTTGATCAGAATGGATCCCAACTAGACTGGGATTATTTATATATTAATTATATATTCTGTAGTGGCGGACTTTTTACCTGATCAGGTCCAGAGAGAGGAGTTGGGGCATAATCCACCACGTGGGTCTAGTGTGGCTTGGTGGATAGGCTAGTGGCCAACCCACGTCGTGTTTATAGCCCAACGACTGTTGTCAATCAACCGGGACCGACGAAGCAGGAATGCGCTCAGTGGAACAATGCTACTAGCGGTCACCCATCCAACTCCTGACCGCAGTAAGCGTTGCTTAACAATGTCGGTCAGTTAAGATCGCCAAGTGAAGCTCCACTGCGAGCGCTTCAGAGAAGTTATGTAACTTTAGCAAATTTTAGTTTAATCAGCCGTGCGATTCTCTAAGAGTAAACATCGTTGCATCTTTGACAACATCCGTGATACAAATGACGAGATGACTATATATAATATAATATACAAGGGCGATATCTCATAAAGTATTTGACATCGGTGAGCTCGTCGATGAGCTCGTCGACGAATCATTAGAGAATTGCACGGCTGATTACAGCTTGAAAAATGGATTACATATTTTGAACCGGAAAGACTGAAACGAAGGTACTAAATACCTAAGTTAAATAAAAGCTGTTAAAATGTTTGTCAAAGTTTGTTACACACATTAGGATACAAGCATAATTGGTCAAGTGGTTTCTATGTTTCATCTCGCTAAGCAGACGTTAGTGCTTCAAACACCATCATATAATAAAAAAAGCTTAATTGACCGAGCGAGTGAAGAGTCCTCTTTACTGGCCAAACTGACTTACATCTGTCGGTATGTTTGTTAGATTGGATGTTGGGTTTACTGTACAGGTACCATCTTTCAACCAATCTTGATAAAACTAGGTATGCATGTTCTACTTTTACTTCAATAAAAAACATGTAGTCAGCTATTTTTGAGTACATTGAGGGGGGATACTTTCGAAAAAAGGAGGAAAGTTTGCTGCAGCACTATTTACCGACCAACTTTCATAAAATTTGGTACACACCTTAGGTCCTTGACATTAAAGAGGCATTTTTAATATGAGCATAATTGGTCAACTGGTTGCCGAGATAATAGGTTGTGAAGTTTAAAAACAGAACGATTTGAGAGCTTAGACTGCGAAAAATTGTCGCTGGTAAGACTGATGTGCTCGCTAGGTCTACTGTTCACAGAACTACTAGCTAATTATATGTTCAAGAACTTACTTCTACAACAATTCGTTTCCAGGCTTGCCAAGACCAGCTGCCCCGACACGAGTCCATCCAACCACAAACATCAGTTCCTCCGTACTTCATCCTAACGTCATCAGCTCAAGTGCGGCAAGGAGACCTCCTCAACGTCACCGTGGGCAGCCCCGCGGGCGCGCCTGTACCAATCGGTGGATTTATACTGCAAGCTAGACAGATACAGGTAAGATATCGTTCTAGCATGAAAAAGTGTTCTTTTCCATCCAGGTTAATCGATATGTATACCGTTATCTCCTGGCATCATTAGCTCAAGCATTCTGCAAGGAGACGTTCTCAACTCTCTCTCTGAAGAAGCTCTCTGTGGGGTGTTCTGAGAACGCGCTCGGCTTTATTGTTGGGTCATATACTGCAATGTAACAGACATGGCTAGGATAAGCTGTCTTCCAATTCTTCAAACTCACACTGTTGACTAAGGAGCTTCAAAGCCATGACGTACTCGTCTAAGTTCTCCCCAATTTCTTGAACCCGAGTTAAAACTTGAACCACGCCATTTTATATTCGTTTTAGTTCCGAAGTATGCGTCAAAAACTTCTAAAATAAATCAATAAATAATAAATATGTATAATCAATAAATCTGTTCGAGATCTGTTGGATTCGAAACTTCAGTGTCGAACATCGTATCCCTCCGGGTCGATAAGCCATGCGATTCTCTAAGAGCAAACATCGTTGCGTCTTTGACAACATTCTTGAAACAAATGAAGAGATGACAAGGAACGTTGGAAAAACTACTTTTCAACACACTTGCTCATAAAGTGACTCTATGGTCACCGCAATTAGGCACGGAATGACACCCATAATCAAATTGTGACTTTTTCATTGCTGTAATTCACTAGTGAGTTATAAATTTTTTTTGTTTAATTTTATTGGTTGAGGTGCTTGGTTCAAAAGTTTTTATTCAATAAAAAGTTCGTGGTCAATAGAACAAATAAATTAATGTTCCTATTGCTTGCTCATTTCATGCAACTTCTTATTTAAATAGATAATTTTAACTCGTACGTGTTTAATAAATAAAACTTTCACTCAAATATAACTTTTGTTTTCTCTGTAATAAAAGAAAACTTTAAATTCCCCATTTTGTTCGTGGCAGAATAGGCGCAAACCCTCAAGGCGCGGAAAATAAAAAAAAACCTCATCACTTTAGTCTGCGGCTGATCGCAATGCGCGCGCATAGGAAAACTGATTATTTTTTCCTGCCATTGCGAAAATAATTTCACAATTCGTTTTCACTGTTAAATTACAGTTATCTATTAATTAAAATGTCTACAAGTAGTCATTATGAAGAAAATGTTTTTTTAGTATTATTTTCGTCACAAGTGTGTTGAAAAACGTCGTATGATACACGTGCGTACTATTGATTACCGTGCTCGGCTCTCTTAAGACTCTCACCTGACGGCTCGGCTCTCAATGGCGCCTCAGCGGTAATCACCAACATTACACACTTGTACCATAATGTACTCGTACTATTATTTACAAGGGTGATATATAATAAAGTATTTGACATCGTTGAGCTCGTCGACGAGCGCATCGACAAATCATTAGAGAATCGCACGGCAGATTTATCAGCAGACTGGCTTGTATGTCACTATTTTACTTGCATAATCCCGAAGGGTTAAAAACACTTTGAATTATCACAACCATCTTCACCACACGCCAGCATAAGTCGCGGTCGCGCATGAAGCCTAACGTGCTCCATTATTTCACGATGTTTACTATTTTATCCACCCGCCGCCACCATGAAGTAATCACCGAGATGGTTAGTTCAAGACTGCTTTATTCATTTACCGTCCCCACCCACATTCCATTATCTCCGTTCTTAGTTCAGTACAAAAAAGTTATCACTTTTATATTGTTCACTTTTGTTGTCGTTTGTGTCTCCATATAAGGTTTTCCAAACCTTATATGGAGACCCTTTTCCATCTATACCAAGTCACCCACGTCCGGTAAAACCACGAAGCAGTTCCCAGCTTTATTGTTATAAAAACTTCCGTGAGAACACTCACGTGTGTCATGCACTTGTTATTATGTCCGATATATATTATGCCCGAACACCGGTCGGAGTAATAACGACTACATGATAAGCGTGAGTAAGTATTTGTCGGTTACTGTAGTTTAATAGTTCCCAGCTTCCTAGCGCTCTCCTGATGCTGACAGCCAGATGATACAGAGGACAGTTCTGTCAGAATATATCTTTGTATCCACCAACGCTGTACCAGATATTTCGCCTCCAAGCAGTAAGACGTATGCTTGCTTACATGCTACTTGTTAAGGCTTGGGGCAGCTGCTATGGTGATGTCCTGAGATGAAGACCTTAGCTTAATGATCTAGCAATGCAACTGGCGTAGATCGATATACTCTTAATTGAACACTTTAAAATAGCTAATTTCATAAATATAGTATAGTAACACAAAATAATATAGGTAGGATTTTAAAAAGACACTCAAAAATTTAGTTCACCATTTCTTGAAGGAAAAGTGTCCAGAACACTAGCTGCATTTCCACGTTGAATAGCTATGCTAGTTTTATATATAGTAATAGTATTTTTTACAAATTTCGTTTAATATCTCAATTTTACCTAACTAATAAGTTGCTCAGAATGGTTTCCATTGACTCCAATGCAAGTTTATACGTCTCTCTAAAGACTTTACTGCATTTGATACCATGATAGGATTTATCCTCGAGAAAATATCAAGCAATGAGCTTTGTAAGCTGTAAGTAAGTAAGCTGTAAGTTAGCTTTGTAAGTATCACCACAGATTTTTCCTTTCACGATTTTTCTCTATCTCTCGTGGTTCCGGACTTGGCCATGACCGCCCTTCTCAAAAACCACCCTGTATACATAGATACAGTTCATCACAATATCCGGTATTCACCTCGGCAGTTACGGTTACAGGAAATATAGGAACCAATTTTTTCCTTTTCAGAACCCTGGAATAATAGTGGGCAAGTTCGTGAATGCTCCTTTCACGATGACCCGTATAACGACATGTAACAATGAAAACGACACAGTGACGCATTCCTCACCTGACGAGAAGCCGGCGCTGACGTTCCAATGGCAAGCGCCCACTGACTTCTTGGGAGGAATCGAATTCAGGTAATATACACCTGCCGCCTTATTCTAGTCTATAATAATAATAATAATTATTATTATTATAACTCTCATTGCAAAGCTAATCTGCTTCAGCAGGGGCAACAATCGCCCTCGAATCATGCGCTTCGTGAACCAAGCTTTTGCTGGGACTAGCATTAGACCCCAGGAATATATGTCTTGTGTCACGGAGCGCATAGATTTTTTGAAACAGAAAATCTATGCGTGGGCAAACCGCATTCGCCGCTACAGAGAACGTGTGGATAGATACCTACAAAATCGCCTTTTCCAAAGCGACCAAAGAAAGGTATACAGAAAATGGGAAGGAAAAGACCAATGTGTGAGTGATGGACGGCTGCCGGATGCTGACACCATGACAAGCTTCTGGCGTGGCATCTGGTCACTACCCATTGAACACACGGAGGACAATTGGATGACGGTTGTCGAACGCTCATGTGAATCCATCGAACCCATGGAGGCTGTGAACATCAGCCCCATAGACGTAAGTTGTGCTATTCGTAAGGCCCCGAACTGGAAAAGCCCTGGACCAGACGGATTGCACAACTTTTGGATAAAATGGATTCGATGCTCACATGAGTGCTTGGCAATACAGTACCAAGAAGCCCTTCAACATGGTTCCCTCCCCAGTTTCTTGACAACTGGTGTCACCTTTTTGCTCTATAAGTCCGGTAGTACCGCGGAAGCGAAGAACTACAGACCCATCACGTGCTTGCCAACGCTATACAAGCTCCTTACATCTATTCTGCGAACAAAAATTAATTCGCACATTGTTGCGAACAACATTTTGGCTCCTGCTCAGAATGGATGTCGGGTTGGGTCCCGTGGTACTAAAGAGCTCCTCCTCACAGACATGACCATATGTCAACAAGTCCGGCGAAAAAGGGGGGTTCTATCGACTGCCTGGATTGACTATAAGAAGGCCTATGATTCAGTGCCTCATTCATGGCTAGAGAGGGTATTAGAGTTGTATAAAATCAATGCAAAACTCTGAGATCATTCTTAAGCACATGCATGAGACATTGGACCACAGTCCTTTGTCAACCGGTAGGTCGAGGGAGCGTCCCTAGTTCACAGGACTACATAAGGATTGAACGAGGCATATTCCAGGGCGACAGTCTCAGTCCTTTGTGGTTTTGCCTAGCATTGAATCCTCTCAGCACTTTGTTGATGGATTCAAGACTGGGCTACCGACTTCGTAAAGATGGTGAGATAATTTCTCATCTGCTGTATATGGATGATCTCAAGCTGTTTGCACCGAAGCACCAAGACCTGATGAACCTTCTGAAAATTACTGAAACTTTCAGTAGTGCCATCAGGATGGAGTTCGGGGTAGATAAGTGTGCGGTCATGCATGTGCAACGGGGGAAGGTTGTAAATTCTTCAAATTTACAACTTTCGGAGACAATTACTCTCAGATGTCTATCTGAAGTTGAAACCTATAAGTATCTTGGTATGTCACAGTCATTGGGTATCATGGATAGAGACATTAAGCAGACAGTGAAGGAGCGTTTCTTCTACCGCTTAACAAAAGTTCTTAATAGTCTTTTGTCGGGCGGAAACAAGACGCGCGCCTTTAATGGTTGGGTGATACTCATATACTCCTTTGGCATACTAAGATGGACTCAGACCGAACTTGACGCCCTGGATAGGAGGGTCCGTCAAATGCTTACAAAACATCGCATGCTACATCCACGCTCGTCTGTTATGAGGCTGTACATCCCACGGAAAGGGGGAGGTCGTGGCTTCCTCAATGCCAAGAACCTCCATAACTGTGAGGTGTCCAGTCTCAGAGAGTATTTCCGTAACACCGAGTGTGGGATACATCGCGATGTCATAGCAGTTGATAGGAGCCTCACGCCTCTCTCCTTGGCAAACGAGAACTGGCGTAAACCAGTTGTGCTAAGCATCGAAGACCGAAGAGACGTATGGAAGGGCAAAGAGCTGCACGGACGATTCTACAAGGCCCTAACAGGACCTGATGTAGACCAGCTCGCGTCAGTGAACTGGCTACGTTTCGGTGATCTGTTTGGTGAAACCGAGGGTTTTGTCTGTGCAATTGCTGACGAAGTTATCAAGACGAATAACTACCGGAAATATATTCTGAAAGACGGTACGGTCGACATTTGTCGGGCATGCCGCCGTCCTGGAGAGTCACTCAGACATATTATTTCCGGTTGTTCTCATCTTGCTAATGGAGAGTACTTGCACAGACATAACCAAGTAGCCAGGATTATTCACCAGCAACTTGCACTTCAATACGGCCTTATTGAGTCTGAGGTGCCGTACTATAAGTACGCACTTACGCCTGTTCTTGAAAACGGTCTTGCTACGCTCTATTGGGATCGATCTATAATCACGGACAGGACTGTTGTTGCTAATAAGCCTGACATCGTGGTGATCGATCGATCTCAGCGCCGGGTAATGCTTGTTGACGTCACCATTCCTCATGATGAGAATCTCGTGAAGGCCGAGAAGGACAAGCTCAGGAAGTACCTTGACTTAGCTCACGAGGTGACCGCCATGTGGGATGTTGACGAGACGATCATTGTTCCGATAGTGGTTTCAGCAAACGGCCTTATAGCAAAAAGCCTCGACCAACATCTTAAGAGGCTCTCGCTAGACGGTTGGATCAAGAGCCAGATACAGAAGGCAGTACTCCTTGACACGGCACGTATTGTCAGGAGGTTCCTCAGTCTGCAGCGCTAACCACCGGTAGTTTGGGTCATGCTCCACTGCCGATGGCAAGGATTAGGTTTTTTATAATGTTTTTATTTTATATAGAAATATTGTAAAATATGTAATTTTAAGAAAAAGAAATAAATAATGTGAATAATAATAATATTCATTTATTTCAGACAATGTCCATATGTTAAAATTACAAATTAAAATTTAAAATTACAAAATTATATATCATTCATTATTCAATTAAAATTTTCAAATTATAATACAATAAATAAACAAAAATGTAATTATCTTAACCTAAACTTCGGTTTGGACCCGGAGTGCTCGATGTGCACACCTGTCCAGTGCTGCATTATCGGGCAGTCCAGATCCATCCGCCAGGCGAACAGCTGCAGGTAGCTGTTGGAGCTGCCCCGCGCCCGGCGCATCAGGGACGCGATTCGCTTGCGCATGATCGCTACAAATCCATCTATGTGCGCGTCCGCAAACATCCCCGATGCGCTGCAGTGGCGCGGCAGCCACATCAGCGCCCTGAAGGCGTTGTTATATTGGACTCGCAGGGCGTTGTAGGACTTTTTCGTGTACTTGACCCATAGGCTGCACGTGTAGAAAGACTGACAGTAAGCTCTAAAAAGAGTAGCTTTCACTTGTGCAGTGCATCTATCTTTACGGGCTTCATTTTGACATTTGTATTCCATTCTGGGCTAAATCCTGCATGCCTATTGGCTGGAACCAACAATGGGAATGAGAAGTTTCAAGTTCAAGTTTCTATAAGGGGGCTGGTTTTTCAATTTTCACTAATCTCTTCTCTTGTGCTTGACGTTTTATTTTTACTATTACATTTTTAGACGGGATTCGGACCCAAGGCTTCCAACAATCCGTTGACGACATGACCACTTGGCTCTCGAGACAATCCTTCGAACGTCGAAATAGTCTTTAAATGATTTTAACCGTTGCATGGGGACGAAGCGACATCTATTGAACAGCTATACAAGCAATTGTCCAAACGAAAGAAGAGTTTTTTCAAATACTTACTTGACTTTCGTATTCAATTCAATTCAAATACTTTATTTGCATGAATAAATGAATAAGATCTATAACAATAATTTAAGTCCGCCATAACAACCTCGTATGAGGTATGCAAATGTCAATTTAGAATAACTAAAGTCGTCAATGAAGTTATATAATGTAATGTCAATAAGGTTTACTATTTGTCATGGTAAATGTAATACCGACATGATGTTTCTTTCAAAAAGTCTTTGACCGAATAAAAGCACTCGCTCACCAACTACTTTTCTAACTCCGCGTAAAATCTGCGACCGGGTAATTCTTGCAAATACTAATATTGGTATCGCCACCCTTCTTAATTTTATTGTGTGATTTATAAAGCACTAACAAGAGGTGTATATTTTTTTTGTTTTTGTACCTAGTAATATTTCCTTGCTTTGCACGTCATTATAAAAAGAAAAGTATAACTTTAATGACACATCTATGACTATAAATAATTTTCTATTCAATATTCTATTCTTCTTCTTAGTCGTTCACTCTTGACAGAGTGGTCGTGGTTGAAGACGATGCCCTTTCTTTAAATAATGCAGCCCTCGCGATGCGCCTCCACCCATGGCGGTCTTCTGCGTTTCGGGTACTTTGCACTATATTCTATATACAATATTCTATATACAATATATACAATATTATATATAATATAATATCCTACTCTATATTTATAAAAATAGTAAAATTTGATAGCTTTATGATGAAATATGTTTTGGGGATGAGGTGCTGGAATAGCATATAGGAGACTTTTATGCGTTATGTATCACCACGCGGGTGAAACCGCCCGCGTAGCTAGTTTGAGAAACTTTCGGTCGAGCTCTTATTGCAATTGATTGTTTGGGACTACTTAGATTACTACTAAGAACTAATAAAACACTAAAATCAACGTCAAGTGCACTGCAGTGCCAAAAAACTTCAGCGCATCTAACATCTGGATGGCACTGAAACTGCCTTACGCAGATCTATATTGGTATAGCTTCCACCAGGTGCATGACGTGCGCATCTCGTCACTTCAAGTGAAGTAACAAATGAAGCTACACGTGTTTCGCCTCTACACGAGACATCTTCAGGAGATGTTGACTCGTCGAGCGCTAGACCGACAGTGAATAAATAGACCAAAAGTATTGACCTCGTTTAGAGGTGAAACACGAGTCGACTCGTTTTTGGTTGATTAAGTTGTTTTGTGTTGTTTATTCTACCAAATGAATGTTGTTGATATTGTAAAAGGATTGTACTTACCGAACCATACTTGAACTTGAAATATGTACTGGAAGAAAAATCTAAAAATATATACATATATATATTTTTAGATTAATACATCACTCACCTTCGATTTGCCGACGATATTGTAGTCATGGCAGAATCCATGGAAGACCTCAGTACAATGCTCGAAGGCCTCCATCGAGTTTCCCAACGGGTAGGTCTTAAGATGAACATGGATAAGACGAAAATTATGTCTAATGCCCATGTTGTACCTACCCCAATATCAGTTGGGAACTCAGTTCTCGAAGTTGTTGACGAGTACAGACAGTCAAACTAGGCAGGTCCAATTTAGAGAAAGAGGTCAATCGTCGAATCCAACTCGGCTAGGCAGCGTTCCGGAAACTTCGCGAAGTCTTCTCGTCCAAATTACCTCAGTGCCTCAAGACATGAGTCTTCGACCAATGTGTGTTACCAGTGATGAGTTATGGCACTGAAACGTGGTCTTTTACTATGGGCCTCATAGATAAGCTCAGAGTCGCACAACGAGCTATGGAGAGGGCTATGCTCGGGGTTTCTCTACGTGATCGAATCAGAAATGAGGAGATCCGTAGAAGAACGAAAGTCACCGACATAGCTCAGAAGATAAGCCAGTTGAAGTGGCAGGGCATATAGCACGCAGAACAGATGGCCGATGGAGCCGAAAGGTTCTGGAGTGGAAACCACGGACCGGCAAGCGCAGCGTAGATCGTCCACCGTCACGGTGGACAGACGGCCTGAGAAAGGTCGCAGGACGACGTTGGATGCAGGCCGCTTCCAACCGGTCCTTTTGGAAAATCATGGGGGAGGCTTATGTTCAGCAGTGGACGTCCTACGGCTGAGATGATGATGATGATGATGATATATTTTTAGATTTTTCTTCCGACTTCCAAAAGGCGGAGGTTCTCAAGTCGACGCGTATATATTTTGTATGTAGGACCACGTATACCTTTATAAAAAGTAGTTCGATTTTGATATTTCTTTTGTGTTTGGCAGAGTATACTTCCGAGGTGGTCTCATTTAAATTTCATCAAATTCGCTCAAGCGGTTTTTGAGTTACACTTCAAAAATTTAAAAGTGTTTCGTCTATCTTGATGATATCCTTGACGGTGAATGACAATCGATCCCGTAAGTAGCAAGAAAGGGTGAAAAATATTTAACCAAATAAATGTAACCGACTCCAACACCAAAAAGTGTGAAATAACTTGTCGAAGTCGGTACCACACGCACAATACAGTGATAATAGGTACTTTTGAACTATCATGGTACCGACTTCAACAAGTTATTGGAACGAAGTTCCTTATCGCGCGTTGTGAAAGGGGGCTAGACGGAAAAAAATCTTACGAAAAGTTGTCACGACACTTTTTGCTATAGTAAGCTGTCTGTCTGTCTCTCTCTCTCTCTCTTATAGAAAGCAAGTGCGGCGTCGCATGTTTCTCTGTCTCTCTCTCTCTCTCTCTTATAGAAAGCAAGCCAGATGTTGTAATCGTAGCAAGTGGCGCCATTTAGTTCCGTAAATTTATACTAGATGGCGACTCAGGTAAAGTTAGCTCGCGGAGGCATTTCATTCACTGGATGTAATATGTAATTTTGAGAAATAAGTATATATTAACACTTCCCATACGCAGAAAGGAGTTTTATTGAAGTAACCCTATACGCGCGATTATCGGAACCTATTATTGGAATATTTACCATGGTTTTGTATTTATAGCATTATTTTTTCTGATGAGGAACTTCGTTCCATCCGGGAGTCCCTTGACACCTCTCAAGTTTTGTCTTTGTTTTTAGTTTAAACCCAATAGCTTAAGGATATGTTAAATAGTAACATACTGATGTGTATTTTTTTCTAGAGCGACAGTTGCGCAAGGCTACGCCACGTTCTGGGCGGGAGTGGAGTCGCCTCTAGTGGAAGTAGTAACTCCCGACTCTGCAATCGTAACCTCCCCCCCACTCGGGCCCTCCACTGTCACTACTCCAGCTCCTCCAGTTATTATGGAGACCAAGGTGGGTAAAGTTGAAAATTTCGAGCTATACATATATAAATTAGAATTATTCAGTCTATGTCTGAAAAATTAAAGTCAAATACTTCTACAAGTACCTACTATCTTAAATATACAACGTGTAACTAAAAAGTGTCTACACACGATGCAATTTCGAATGCAACTGTAGCTGTAGCAATCTGCTGTGATCCAGCAAATTGTATCGTATGTAGGCGTGTTGTGAATCCCTTCCAACATGTTGGACGTCGTATCGTACGTCCTAGCATCCAGCAGATTGTTACAGCAAATTGTAAGCCGCGTTGTAACGTGAGTAGTGCGGTTGTATGCAATCTGGGCTCAGTCGCGATCGTGCCGTCGCCCGTGGCTGGCGAAATTTATTTAATTATATATGTAAATGGGTGCAAAAGTTTATACTATAGAAAAAATACTATATTGAGATATATACCTATGATAATTTCAGAAATCTTTCGACGGTACGCGCTGACGGTCGGACGAGCACTAAAACCAGCCTAAGTCATATGACACTTTTTACGATAAACATTTTGGTGGTAAATTCTTCTTATTTACTACCTACCTAAGTAACTTCATGCTAAGTCAAAGCCCTGTATCCCAAGACGAATTTTTGCCGATTAGTCAAAAGGTAATAAGCGATTGTCATTCATCGAATTATATAATTTCCTACAGTGCCCATTAAAGTTAAACACAGTGAAATGTTTTGAAGAAGAATATCTAGAACTTTTTTAACTGAGAAATACGGGATTAGGTACTTTCTCACGTTATATTTTTCGGCTAAACATGTTGCGACTACGGGAAAAATGACCAAAAGTCACAACTAGTTGAGCCTTCGATATATTTTTTTCTAGTACACACAACAGGTGGCGACTACGGGAAAAAAGTCCAAACGGCTCAACTGTTTGAGTGTAGCAGTTGAGTCTGGGGTCCTAAACGCTTTTCGGATAGATCCGACTATAGTTTCGACCACATCTAATGCTAACATCGACGCGGGTGTCCTGAACACTCCTTGGAAATTACCAACGAAACCACCACCTTCGACCACCTGTGGTCGAGATTATAGTCGGATCTATTCGACAAGTATTAAGTACGTTAGATTTTATAAAAAATATCTAGCACTACAGTGCTACAGTACAGATATTTTGTTATAAAATCCACACCAAATAGAATCTTGGCAATTACTATGGACTCATTTTCAGATAGTTCAATTTCACATCCTCAAACTTTCTCCGTTTCAGGCCAAAACGACTCCCGCACCATTAGATGTGATCTACCAGGGCTGTGCCGAAAACAAGCTTTGTTTTGGAGTGCCGCAGAACTGTGTACAGAAAGGAGACTGCAAGACGGTTGTCGCCGTGTTCGTCGCTGGCGATGTCTACACTTTCGAGATACAAGGCAGTGGCAACCCTAAATATGTTGCTGCTGGATTGAGGTTGGTCTCAACATGACGAAAAACTAGACTAAATAATACTAACTGATTTTTTTTTAATGTAATTCGTTATGGAAGAATCACGAGAACCACCTGGTGGTAACTTTGACCTAGAACAGATGCAGTTCGTAACAAGTGACGATAACGTTACCTGTAATTTCGCCGGCAACCATACCTTCAAACCGGAACACAATATTGCGAACATTAATTCTTGGCGGTAGAAATAGGTATGGTGGCAGTACTTCCCTGAACGAACAAACTCATAAAGGCTACGTTCCGGGAAGGACTGAAATCACTCGCGGCGCGCTCACAACGCTCGCAGATCTTAGGTGGGTCTACGTGATCGTTGCGAGCTGTCACTGTCAACCAAAGGGAACGGTAAACCGGGGCGCGACAGTTGTGAGTGTTGACGGCGTTTCCCGGAACGTACCCATAGAGTTCTGCTGCTACCATAGCATAAAATTACGCTTGTATGTACACTTACTAATAAAAATGCTACTTTAACTTGGATGAATTCATGAACGATTCATGCATGTAATGTATTTTTTATGAATAATAATTTGTTTTTGTCTTGAACTTGAACCAATCGTCCCACTCATAGTATTGTGCTTAACATTGCTAAACCTAAATAGGGTCAGATGTTTCCTTCCATAATTTGTAACATCTATACAATGTACATATGCTTCCAATAAATAATTGTGTATTGAGTATTCTCCCTGATAACTGACATATACATATTAGTGTACAAATATTGCGACATTTAAGAGACACACAAGATCAATAAGCTCAAATACAGCTAAGAATTAAATTCCAATTCGTTCTCAGCATGGACAACAAAATGGGTGACGATAGCGCGATGGAATGCGTAAGAAACGACAATGGAAGAATCAGTCTCTTCACCTCTTGGACTTACCCTAAAGTTGAGCCCTACGTGAGTCGGTCGGACTCGCCCCAGGAGATAGTCCAGATGCTGGAGTCTTCCACCATCGACGGGAAGGTGTACTGCAAGTTCAGACGGGACGTGGTGTCCACAGTGAAAGGAGTTACGTTCGATTTGGCAAACAATATGTACAACTTGATGGTGATTTCCGGTGATAGTATGAAAGGTAAGGTTCACTTGTGAAAAATAAAAGTTTAACCAATAAAGAAACCTACTTTAACACTAAAAAATGTGAAACAACTTGTTGAAGTCGGAACCATGATAGTTCAAAAGTGCCTTTTATCGTAATATTGTGCGCATGGTACCGACTTTCACACCGACAAGTTATTTCACACTTTTTACTGTTAAAGTCGGTTCCATTTTTGTAAAAAAAAGTTTACAATTTTTCGTGACCCTTTCTACTTACGGGATCGATTGTCATTCACCGTCAATTACAATATCAAGATAGGCGAAACACTTTTTAGTTCAAAAACCGCTTGAACGAATTTGATGAAATTTAAATGGAACCACCTTAGAAGTATACTCTATCAAAAAAACAAGAATTTTGAAAATCGGTCCACAAATAGGGGAGAAATCGGTAACATACATAAAAAATACATACAGTCGAACATGTTATAACCTCCTCCTTTTTTAAAGTTGGCTAAAAAATACACATCCTCGGAACTTCAAACCCGCGTCTTACGTCTTAAAATTCGTCAAATCCGGTCAAGTAGTTTTAGAGTTACATTCCAATAACTGAAGAGTGTTTTGCCTATCTTGATAATATCATCATTGACGGTCGACCCTGTAAGTAGCAAGGAACACTAAAAAGGGTGATTTTTTTATTAATTAATTGAACCGATTTCAACACCAAAAAGTGTGAAATAACTTGTCGAAGTCGGTACCATGTGCACAATATTGTGATAAACTTTTGAACGATCATGGTATCAACTTTAGCAAGTTATATCACACTTTATGGAGCTAAAGCCGGTTCCCTTTTTCAGTAAAATTTTATATATCCAGATGCAAACCGCGTCGGGTTCCACAACCTAGTATACGAGTCTACGGGGGCTCCCCTCGCGTTGTCCAGCGTGGGTGCGGCCGCGGGGGCGTCCAAACTACTGCTGAAGCTACATGGGTCCTTCATGATAGCTGCTTGGCTCGGATCTGCCTCTTTGGGGATATTACTGGCAAGGTATGTTTTTTATAACATCGATATAAGATCTTCAGGTACTAAACTAGGTAGAGTCTGTACTATGGTAGTCTGATGTCTGTTATACATCTAATACCTTCCTAATTAAAACTGACGTGTATTTACGTCTCTGGGACGCAAAGGGTTAAACGAGCAATTCTTGTAATATGTATAGGTATATATATAATCTGAATCTCGGAAACGGCTCCAACGATTTTCATGAAATGTAGTATGCAGGAGGTTTCGGGGGCGATAAATCGATCTAGCTAGGTCTAATTTTTTTTAAATGTCGTTTTACCCGTGTTTTTAGGCAATGAAAAACTGCTATAATATCATTCATTCATTATGGCAACTAGGGCCATCAGCACAACAACTAAACTGTTTTACCGACACAGCAACACTAAAGCTACTTGGCAATAGACGGCGTTGATATACAATGTATCTAAATATAATATCCAAAAAACTCGATTTAACAAAAAAAACATCATCCAGGTACAGTCCTGGATTTGTCAATATGCCGTATAGGCCGCGGCCTAGGGGATTTCAGAGGGTAAAAGTCAAACAAGTTGAATGGTTCTCTCATGGTTTCTCATACTAATACGATGAAATGAACCCCTATAGAAAATCATATTAGCTCAAATAATACTGCAGAGCAGAGTGTGCAGCCTGGATCAAACTCACTAATCAGTCTGTCAACGTTTTTGAGGAATCAATTTCTGTCTAATGTTTGCCCAAATTTGCATATAGCTCTCCGCATCGCACTTACCACTCCGACTACAAATTTTCTGGGGAAAGCAGATTTTCCTGTTTAAAACGCGTCAAAATCGTCTCAAGGAAAAATGATTTTTTTAGCTCTTCTCTACACAGATGCAGAGATAATAAACACCATGAACTATGATGATATTATATTGCTATTAAGAAGTCCCGTAAAAATGTAATTCATTCATTCATTCCTTCTAAACGACTAATTCATTCGTTTGTTTAACTTAAGTTAAATGAAGGGAAAAGCTAAGCAGCATGCCAAGTGTTCTGGCGTGCTGCAAGAGAGAAGGGTCCGGCAACGGACAGCCGCGGCGGGTTCGCGGTCGTGTGCGAAATCTTTTCTTTTTTTTTAAAGAATATTACTAGCAATGTGGGTAGCACATTACTTACTAGTAGTCTTATTAACCCCTCCAACTAAGCTAAGTATGCTAGTGTCTGGAGTGGGTTCGCGTCAAGACCTCTCGATCGCAGCGGAAAATTATTATTTTAGAAAGGTACATGGGGCGGCGGAAATAAAGTGGCCTACATTCATAAATAATATAAATCCGGCACTGTCCAGGTACTATTTAATTTACGGAGGAAGCAGGATATCATTATCCCTATTATCTGTCATTGAACTTTGTTTTCGTAGTGGACGTATCGTGAGATATGTTGTTATTTTAATGTTATTTTGACGGTTTAACTTACGCGGTAGTTAGTCGAATATCTCTACCGGTTTCGTGACCGTCCGGGCCACTTCTTCATGGAGTACTTGCGCACCCGGCTGCGTTCGCACTAGTACAGACGACTATACCTACCGCGTAAGTTAAACCGTCAAAATAACATTAAAATGTGTAGTACTTGCGAAAGTTTCAATCAAGTTATATGTTGTTATGTTGCTATCGCCAAATACAAGATGTAAGTAATTCCAAAATTCCAAATATCGACTACAATATAAATTAACACATGAGAACTATAAATTGTTCTCCTAGCCAACTGCCGCACAACATAACTGAGCAACCAGCATAGATAAGTATATCAGACAACAGAGGCCGTAGCACAAACAATTTGCGAAAAATTATTCGTATCGTAACCGTCAACGCGTCAAGTTTCGCGTACAAACTATGAGTTATCTGTGTCACAGTTGCCCTAGATACATGACAGTTTGTACCGTTTCACGTGAACGACGTGTATGTGTAAATATACGCTTATGTGTAACGTAACGTACACATAAGCATTTATTCGTGCTAAGCCACCTTAGCAGTACCTAGATGACCGAGCTTTGCACGAAAGTAAATAATTGTTTTTCTCTCTTTTTTTTGTCTTTTTGTTTTTTTTGTTGTCTAACCTCAAACCAAACACTAACTTAGACTAGCTACGCCGCACGGTTTCACACGCATAGTGACGTATGATAATGATGATGATGAATCAACTATAGCGTATATTATTCAGGTATAATTTACTTAGCTTCTGGTGAAATATTTTGTATAATCCGTGAAGTTGTTTGTATTCATTACACACAAACAAGCTTCCTCTTAAGAGGATTGCATAGCTAGTACTTTCCATACTAAAAGAGAAAACTCTTTTCTACCTCTTAACATTGTCCGATTTCAGTGATTATTTTTTTTATGGAATCATCACATTGTTTACTATGCCCGTACGTTTTGAATTTTTCAGTATTTCAAAGTAGGTAGGTACTATAAATTTCAACAACTGAAAAAATCAAAACGTACGGGCATAGTAAACAATGTGATGATTCCATGAAAAATATAATCACTGAAATCGGACAATGTTAAGAGGTAGAAAAGAGTTTTCTCTTTTAGTATGGAAAGTACTAGCTATGCAATCCTCTTAATATTAGTGTAGATGTAAATATAGTTTGTGAACATGTCCGATCAATAGTTTAACTATATGATTATATTAATATTAATTTACAGATACTTCAGACAGACATGGGTCGGCAAACAGCTCGGAGGGAAAGACATTTGGTTCGCTGTAAGTCTTTCTGTTATAATAATAATAATAATAATAATTCTTTATTTCAGAATCGAGTTATATAATTATGATTTTTTGCTCAAAAAAATGTTGAACCGACTTTGTGCCCTCGTCGAATCACTGAAGTAATAAGTTGAAAACAATGTAAAATGTTTTGAACTGATTTATTAACCCGCGACACGGTTAAAACGACGGGGTTTTATAAGTTTGACGTGTATGTATGTGTGTGTGTGTGTGTGTGTGTGTGTGTGTGTATGTGTGTGTGTATGTGTGTGTGTGTGTATGTGTGTGTGTGAGAGAGACAGAGAGAGCGATGCTAGGACCAGAACCTCGGTGGCCTAGTTGGTCAATGGCGTCTGACACGGAGAGTCAGAAGACGCGGGTTCAAATCCCGTCCGAGGATGGAATGTTTCTCTCTATACATTTCAATGTTTGAGATCGCTAAAGCAGGCGTTAGTGCTTTAAAAAGTAGTACTATAAAAACTACAAAGGATATCAAGTTTTTAAATTAAATTCTATTACAACCTTTTTAATTAAATTACAAATGTAGGCTTATGTTTCTTTTTCGCGAAAACGTTACCTAATAATTCCATCGATCGGGTTTGTATATTTTATTAAGGCATTGGATATACTCGTAAAGGTCATAATTTTATTATCATCAGCCTGTCGAACGTGAAAGTGTGACGTCTTATGTCACAAGTCTTTTAGGGTTGCGGGCATGCCCATCGTATACCCACAACCGTGGATCCGCGCTAGGCCGAACGCTTAGGCCGATCGTGCCTCTATCGCTTGTTCTGCGATCTCGCTGGCAGCTGGCGTTCATCGATTTATTTCGTCATGTTAGAACTGACACGAAGTCAATGTTGTCCCAACTTTCGCGCATACAAGAACGTATTTTGCTGAGGTTCTCAGACGTCATTCTATGACGGATAGCATATATCGTTCATGGCGTATTACGGCAACAACAAATGTGGCTGTACCACATTTATTGTTGCCGTAATACGCGAGTATAAGGCTGACATTCACAGTTATGGAGGATCCCAATAATCTATCTATCCACGGTTTTCCTTACTACCGATAGAAATTTGACATAACGTTCATACAAAAAGTGTCAAATATCTATCTCTAGTAAGCTAAACCGGCGATAGATAGATTATTGGGACCGGCCGTTAGTGTGTAGAGTTTACTCTGAGCTGTCTCGCATGAGTTCGAACTCGATGTTCTCTGTGAATGTCAGCCTAAGTATCTACCGCTTTTTAACCGGCTTCAAAAAAGGAGGAGATAATATGTTCGTGTGTTTATATTTTTTGTGTACGTTAGCCGATTTCTCTCCCATTTTTGGACCGATTCTCATAATTATATATTTATAACAACTAATACTATTAACTAACAATTAATATAATTCTCAATATTTTTTGCTTGGTAGAGTATACTTATACTTCCAAGGTTATTTGAGTTACACTCCAAAAACTGAAAAGTGTTTCGTCTATCTTGATAATTATCATCATTGACGGTGAATGACAATCGATTCCGTAAGTAGCAAAGGTCACGAAAAACTGTGAAAAGGTTTTGTTTTTTAAAAAAATAGAACCGACTTCAACACCAAAAAGTGTGAAATAACTTGACGAAGTCGGTACCATGTACACAATATTGTGATGATAGTACCTATTATTATTTTGAACTATCATGGTACCGACTTCAACAACTTATTTCACACTTTTTGGTGTTGAAGTCGGTTCTATTTTTTTGTGAAAAAATTCTATCTTTCTAAAATTGCTTAAGATTTCGCTAAGTAGGCTGCTTGAAAAATCTAAAATATTTTATATATTAATTATTGTTTCCAGTGGCACAGAATCCTGATGGTATCCACGTGGGTTCTGACCGTGGTGGGATTCATCGTGATCCTGGTAGAGGTGGGCGGGTACGCCACCACGGGGGACAACCCGCACGCTATCACCGGGCTCGTCACCGTCATACTCTGCTTTATACAACCTATTGGTAAGTCATATTTTTGGTACTCGTATATAGTTTACTCTGAACTAATGTTCCTATATTAATTTTGTAGTTGACCCGCCCGCGGCTTCGCTCGCGTATCCTCGCTGAATACAGCGGCTTTAAAATAAAAGTAATCTTTTTCGTTAAATAATGTTTTTATTTATGAACCGATTGACATGAAACATACACTAATTGAAGTGAAGCTTACCACAATACATTAGCAATCACATCTAAATCGGAATGCCTTTTCTGAGATTAGCGTGCACAAACGACAGACAGACAGATAACCAATTGTAACAATCTTTTTTTTTTATTTTTATTTTTTCGTTTAGAAAAGGCCTAACAACAGTTTTTTCATATATCTTTCATGTACAGACCGCAATCCGCTACATTTTTATTAAGTATACTAGTAGTTCTGCGAACAGTAGACCTCATGAGCAGTCTTGTTAGCGGATTTTTTTAGAGTCTGAGCTACGAGTATCTGCAGTGGGCGGTGGTATGTTAGTCCAACATGTTGTTGGTACCAAATGTTCATGCCGAATATTATCAAACTAGGTACACCAGTTTTCAAAACCTATTATCGCGTCAACCACTTCTCCTCCAAGAATTATAATATAAAGAAGATATACATAGATTATAATCTTTGTGGGATTGTTAGGATTACGACATAGATACGCTGTAAGACTTAGTTCAATACTTACTAAGCTTAATTAAATCTTAACTTTTAATAACATTTCCGTCCCGCGGACGTTGGTGAAGTCCTCCAAGTTGAAGCACGTCATGGCTCCGGCCGTCTACAACCACCTGTCAGACGACATTACAGCAGGCACCAGTATGAAGTCTTTTCAAATCAAACTAAGAAAATGGGTGATCGAGCAATCTTTTAACAGATATGATGAATTTTATAATTTCATCATTATTGCTGTAATATTTTTTGATTGTTATTTTTTATTTTTGAATGGAGATTATTATTATAATTATGTTATTTTTACTGACAGTAAATTTATATTTAACATTAATTATTATATTATATTTTGACATTGATTTACATTCCATTGACATCATTGTGTTCTATTTTTAATGTAATTTTATTATTTTATTATTGTAAGAGTATGTTCATACTTTTTACTTGAAATAATATTAAATTTAACCTTAATTATTATATTATTTAGGTACTATTTTGAGTAAGGTAACAAGTGATTTATTTATATATATATATATATATTGACATATAAAATAGTATTTTATGAATGAATATGAAGATTAATATGAATATGAATATAAATATTCTTAATTTCGTATTTCCAGGTGCATACTTCAGGCCCCACCCCGGCACTAAGAAGAGGCCCATCTTCAACTGGGTGCATTGGCTGTTCGGCAATGGAGCACACATTCTTGGAAGTGAGTACCTACTTCTATAGAACACGCTCTGTAGGGCAGATAATCAAATGTCTTGACACTTTCCTTTAGAAATAACAAATCGTATTAACTGAAGCGCTCGCAGCGGAACTTGACTTGGCGATCTTAACCGATCAACAAGTTAAGCAACACTTGCTGCGGTCAGGTGTTGGATGGGTGTGTGCTAGTGGCATTATTCAACTGAGCGTTTCCATGCTTCGGAGGGCAAGTTAAGCCGTCGGTCCCGGTTGTTTGTCTTAGTACAACAGTCGTTAGGCTATGTCGAAGTGCTTCGGTTGGCCTGAAAACTTCGAAATGGGTTGGCCACCAGCCTATCCATCGCACTGGGCCCGCGAATTGTATTATGGCCTAACACTTCTCTCTCAGAAGAGGACTGGAGTCCCAGCAGTGGGAACATAATGGGCCGATTATGTTATGTTATAGTTAACTATTAAGACGCGGTGCAACCCCAATTTTAAAATAACTTACGATGCTTTACGTAAGGTTGAAAATCGCTTGTTAGATGGGACGATGTAATGCGAAAATGCGTTAATTTTGTACGTTTTCTTTATATTTTTTGATATTTTTGACTTTAGTACTAAACGTTGGCTAAGTATTACCTAAAAAAAATATAGTGTTATCTCTGAAAATTCTGATGGTTTGGACGTGAAAGTTTATTTTTGTGGACCTATTCAGGATTTCTTTTTGCTGAAAGAGAGTTATATTTATGAATTTTATTCGGTTATTACTTTTTTTCTAGCCTTTGATTTTTTTCATAATATACGAGTATTATCGATCTGTTTCGTTACACTAGACTAATGACACTGACTAGTGTTTAAAAATTCTGATTTTTCTTTAATCAGGGTACGAGCGCGCCTTAAGTAGAAATATAGTTTTCGGTGCGGCATTTATAACTGTGGTTTAGCTTTGCGAACGCTTTTTTATTTACTAGACGGTACATGAACAAGACCCACCTGGTGTTAAGCGGTAACCTCTACCTAGAACAGATGCATTTCGTCTCAAGTGACGCTTCACTGCGCCCGTAACTCTGAGTTATTAAGTTGTTAAGTCTCATGGGCCTGTAATTTTGCCGGCAACCAAACCTTCAAACCAGAAAACGGTATTGCGAACATTACTGCTTCGGAAGAAGATATGGTGGTGTACCTCCCCGGACGAACTCATTCATAAAGAGTTGTACAGCTCAAAAACACTGTAAGAGCGAAACACGACAGTTAAGCCCACCGAATCCCAAATCGAACGTCCATGTTGATGTTTTATGTTTAAGTATTATTACTTGTACCTAATTTTCGTCAACTTGGGGTTATTCGAACGCACTTATAATGCATTTTCTACCGACTTCCAAAAAAGAGGAGGTACTTAATTCGACTGCATTTTTTTATGTTTATCACCTCATAACTTTCGATAGGGTGAACCGACTCTCAAAATTATTTTTTTGTTTGAAAGGTGCTTCCCGTGTAATCCCATTCAAATCGTATCAAATTCGGTCCAGCAGTTTTTGAGTTACATTCCAATAACTGAATACAACGGAAGTCGGTATAAAAATTTTCAAGTTGTACTTGTAATTAAACAGCTCCAACTCCTCGATGTTTCACTTTTAGTTAGGTATTTTATTTTCAACCGACTTTCAAAAAAGGAGGAGGTTCGAGTTCAAGTCGAGGAGTGATTTTTGTTAATGTTTGTTACCTCAGAACGTTCAACTAGGTGAACCAATTTTGATGATTCTTTTGTTATTTAAAAGCTAGTGCTTCTCGTGTGGTCCCATTGATTCTATCCGAATTCTTTTCTTTTGAATTCATTAAATCAAGCGGTTTTTGAGTTACAATACAATTACTGAAAAGTGTTGCGTCTATCTTGAGATATCGTTATTGACGGTGAATGACAATCGATCCCGTAAGTAGCAAGGGCCACTAAAAAGGGTGAAAAATCTTTTTACCAAAAAAAAGGAACCGACTTCAACACTAAAAAGTATAAGTTTTTTCACCCTTTTTAGTGACGCTTGCTACTTATCGCTTGTCATTCACCGTCAATTACGATATCCTCCAGATATGCGAAACACTTTTCAGTAATTTTGATAGGTATTTTATTTTTATTGATTGTTGATTAGGTAATGACGCATTTTCCGAGCAAGAGAAAACAATGTTTGTTTGAATTCCAGTCGTGACCATATTCCTGGCGGTGTACCTGCAGAAGGCCGAGCTGCCGACGTGGAGCGTCTACATCCTGGCGGCTTACGTCGCCTTCCATGTCATCATGCATATCGTTCTCTCGGTAAGTAACACATCCACAAATACAATACAATACTGCAAACGAGTGTAGCAATATAGCCCCACTCAAAGTCAAAATCATTTATTCAATTTAGGCATCAAAGACGCACTTATAAACGTATTATTATTCATTATAAAGTACCTTCTTTATAGACTCTGCTGCTGCGTTTCAAAATATATAGAGTCTACCGAGAAGAAGCACCAAGAAACTCGGGGCCATTCTTTTCATACAGACAATTTTTCCACTTACAAAATTACAATGTTTCCACTTAGGTAACACTATTATTACATTATAAAGGTGGCAGCTGACATCATGCCAGAAGTAGAGTATTCCTAGCATTTTTCTAACGACTAACCTTGAAAGCCTGTAAGAAGGTCGTAACTGGCTGGCTAAAAAAATTTTAATAGGGCCTATTATGTATTTCAGTTGCTAACAAATGTTGATGGAAATCGATAAAAAATGGCGGCTCTATGTCAGTTTTGTCAGCTCCAGTCATCAACTTACTAACATTTTGGCTTACTGGACTTGTCAAAACTGACATATAACCGCCATTTTTCAAGATTTCATTTGTTACCGACTGAGATACATAATAGCCCTGTATCATTTTATTTTATTTTAACAATTTTCGGGAAATTAACGGCTAGCTATAATAAAAACACAGAACAGGTTGTACCTACAACTGAAGGCCAGTTAAAAATTTCTACATATAGGAACTGAATACGAATGAACGAGTAGTTTAATACTCGTGAACAACACAAGTTGATGGACAACTGCTACTTAAGTAATAGGTAAATATCATGCATTAGTCTAAATGACAAAATGTATACATTTGAAATAATTTAACATTCGAAAAATTTATCACTAAGTGAGCGTTTCAACATTGTGGAAGTAGTAGAAAAAATATCTAAGTCATATTCACTAGACAATTTGTTGAAACATCTGCACGACCGAATCAAGAACGTATTCTGCCTATAATTCGTTTTCGCCAATGGTAAATCTAGAAGTTTAGGATGTCTGTTGGTTCTCAAGTTAGCATTCATATAAGTGCGTAGTCCCAACTTTCCAAGCAATTCTGAGCAGTCAACTAAGCCATTTGCAATGCCAAATAGATAAGAGAGATCGGCTATGTTCCTCTGTACCTGTAGTGGTAAAAAATGAAACTTGCGACATCGAGCATGGTAATCGGATAGGTAGATCTTTGCACGGAATTGTAAATAACGTAAGAATCTTTTCTGAATGCTTTCTAAGCGAGATAATATAGGTATCGTAGCAGGGATTCCATACTTGAGAAGCGTATTCAAGATGACTTCGCACATAGGCACAGTATAGGATTTTAAATGTTTTTACACAGGAAAATTCTGAGGACATTCTAAAAACAAAGCCCAGCTCCCTGGACGCTTTCTTTACTATGGTATCGATGTGAACGTCAAAAAGGAGTTTGTTGTCAAAGGTCACGCCTAGATCTTTTATATTATTAACCCTAGATAAGAGAGTATTCTGCAATGAGTAATTAAACGTTATGGTATTAAGTTTACGAGTAAAAGAACAGACATAGCACTTAGCAACGTTTAAATCTAGTTTGTTGAGAGTGCAATAGTCTTGAAACCGTTCAAGGTCATTCTGAAGGCGGGCAGTATCCTCAGCACTGTTTTATAGTGTTAAAGATTTTCATGTCATCCGCATATAATAATATCTTTGAATGTTTGAAGCATGTCGAAATGTCATTTAATTAAAAATAAAAAAGAAGATTGTAAAGAGTAAAGGACCCAGCAAGGATCCTTGAGGAACACCAGAAGGAATACTCATTGGCGAGGAGGAATAGCCACTTAATACAACAGTCTGACACCGATTACTAACGTACGATGAGAACCACCTAAATAAGTTGCCTCTAATACCTATTAAACAAAGTTTCTTTAAAAGGATTAAGTGATCTATACGATCAAAACATTTCGTGTAGTCGGTATAAATAACATCCACTTGAGAAGGCTCAGCCATGAATTTTGATATGAACTCACTACGTAATTCATTTAATCATTAACCTGAAAACCTCTTTAAAGTCATTATAAGTATAATGGTTGGTCGAATAAGTAAATCTAAATACGAATACACACACACAGCCACAGACCTCACTCAGACACACCTTATAATAATTGATGCATTAATTTGACTTGTTGTAAATGTTAAGTAGGTACTGATAATTGTAATGATTCTAATGATGTAGGTATAATGTAAATATAATGATGTAATATTCAATCCAGTTCCAAGCTAATGTAGGTATAATACGTGCAGATTTATATTATTTATAATAACGTAGGGAAGGAGCTACCAATTAAGATACGGGTGTATTTATACCCAGTTTGATAGGTAGAGTCTCTAATTGTAATTTTTTTGTTATATTTTTGGTCTGTTTGTATGTCTGCCTGTCTCTTGTACGCGCATCATTTTGAAACTACGAGACAGAATTTGATGAAGTTTTACACAAAAATAATTAATATTATGGTGTAACATAATGCTTACATGTACATATAGAATATCTTTAATTGCATAAAAAGGAAGGATTCTTCTGAAAGTTGAAAAAACCAAGTACTTGACGGATTATTATGCAATTGTCTCTGTTCAGTAAATGCTGAGCCACGTTTCATCTCTCTATGATATCGCAAAGCTATTAAAGACCGTGTTGAAGACTGGTTTCATGAAAATAACAACGTCGACTGTCCCACCCGGGATCGAACCCAGGACTTTGAGATTCCAAAACGGCGGTGTGAGAGAGTCACGGAGCTGATACAAAGATAAGGTGTGGTAATTAAATTTCCATATGAAACATCATCATCATCTCAGCCGTAGGACGTCCACTGCTGAACATAGGCCTCCCCCATGATTTTCCAAAAGGACCGGTTGGAAGCGGCCTGCATCCAACGTCGTCCTGCGACCTTCCTCAGGTCGTCTGTCCACCGTGTCGGTGGACGACCTACGCTGCGCTTGCCGGTCCGTGGTCTCCACTCCAGAACCTTTCGGCCCCATCGGCCATCTGTTCTGCGTGCTATGTGCCCTGCCCACTGCCACTTCAACTGGCTAATCTTCTGGGCTATGTCGGTGACTTTCGTTCTTCTACGGATCTCCTCATTTCTGATTCGATCACGTAGAGAAACCCCGAGCATAGCCCTCTCCATAGCTCGTTGTGCGACTTTGAGCTTTTCTATGAGGCCCATCGTAAGAGACCACGTTTCAGTGCCATAAGTCATCACTGGTAACACACATTGGTCGAAGACTCTTGTCTTGAGGCACTGAGGTATTTTTGACGAGAAGACTTCGCGAAGTTTCCGGAACGCTGCCCAGCCGAGTTGGATTCGACGATTGACCTCTTTCTCGAAGTTGGACCTGCCTAGTTTGACTGTCTGTCCCAGGTAGATGTACTCGTCAACAACTTCAAGAACTGAGTTCCCAACTGATATTGGGGTAGGTACAACATGGGCATTAGACATAATTTTCGTCTTGTCCATGTTCATCTTAAGACCTACCCGTTGGGAAACTCGATGGAGGCCTTCGAGCATTGTACTGAGGTCTTCCATGGATTCTGCCATGACTACAATATCGTCGGCAAATCGAAGGTGAGTGATGTATTCGCCGTTAATATTGATGCCAAGTCCTTGCCATTCCAGAAGCTTGAAGGCGTCTTCCAATGTAGCGGTGAACAGTTTCGGAGATATAACGTCTCCCTGTCTCACGCCTCTTTGCAATGGAATTGCCTTCGAACTCTGCTCCTGTACTCGGACTGACATGTAGGCGTTTTTGTACAAACACTTCAGCACTTCAATATACCGATAGTCAATACGGCACCGCTGGAGAGACTCAAGCACTGCCCACGTCTCGATCGAATCAAAGGCTTTCTCATAGTCCACAAACGCTAGACAAAGAGGCAAGTTATACTCTTCGGTCTTCTGTATAACTTGCCGTAGCGTGTGGATGTGGTCTATGGTACTATAGCCTTTTCGGAAACCGGCTTGTTCCGGAGGCTGGAATTCATCAAACCTGCGACTGAGACGGTTCGTTATGACCTTCGAAAACAGCTTATAAACATGGCTCAAAAGCGAGATGGGTCTGTAATTTTTAAGTAAAGTGTTGTCACCTTTCTTAAAGAACAGCACCACCACGCTTTTGTTCCATGCTTCTGGCGTTGAGCCTTCGAGTAAGACGGTATTAAAGAGCTTCTGAAGGACTTTAAGTACCGGTGTTCCACCCGCTCTCAGAAGCTCAGATGTGATACCGTCGTCACCAGGCGCCTTGTTGTTCTTAAGCTGTTTCAAGGCCATTCTAATCTCGTACAGGCTGATGTCCGGGATATCTTCGGTATAATGTCGGGTCAGCTTGGCTCTTGGGTCTTTGACCGAGCTGCTAACAGGTTTAGCGACCGAGGTGTATAACTGTCCGTAGAAACTCTCGACCTCTCCTAACACTTCCGCTTTGGTCGACGCTACACTGCCGTCTCCTCTCTTCAGCTTCGTCAACTGGCTTTGCCCAATAGACATGTCTCTTGCAAACACTTTGGAGCCTTTTTTCCGCTCTATCGTCTCTTTAATACGGTTTGTATTAAAGATCCGGATGTCGTGTCGCAAGGACTTCCATATTCGTCTATTGAGCAGCCTATATGCTTCAGCATCATTCGAAGACTGCAATTTCAATGAGCGTCGTTCAGCCATGAGGTTGAGGGTATCGTTGGAGAGTTTCTGTGGCCTATCTGTACGGTGGGGTTTAAAGTACTTGGAACCCACTGTATGGACAGTTTCTACTAACCTGTTATTGATCTCGTCCACTGAAGCGATGTTCTCAAGGCAATCGAAGCGATTGGATAGCTCAAGTTGAAAGCTCTCGGGGTCTTGAATACGGGCACGAGTGGGTCGGAGCGTAGACTTCATCAGACGAGACCTCTCCAGTTTGACATTAATATTCACCGTGCCTCTTACCATTCGGTGATCACTACCGGTTTTAACCCTGTTGATCACGGAGACATCAGTGAATATTTGCCTTTTGGTTGTCATAATGAAGTCAATCTCATTTCTCGTGGAACCATCGGGACTCAGCCAGGTCCATTTCCTGTGAGGTGGCTTCTGAAAGAAAGAGTTCATCATAAAGAGTCCCTCTTTCTCCAGGAAGTCGGCCAACCTCTGTCCCCTACGGTTCCGTTGTCCATAGCCAAATTGCCCCATTTTCGACTCATCCTCGCTTCTCTTACCCAACTTCGCGTTGAAGTCCCCCATAACAACTAGAAAGTGCGTTTCAGAGGTATGTATGGCCCGACTAATGTCCTCATACATATCCTCCACCTCATCATCCGGGTGCGACTTCGTCGGTGCGTATACCTGAATGACCTTCAGCGAATATCGTTTGGATACTCTGAGTATTAGGTATACGACCCTATTGGAAACGCTATCGATCTTAACTATGTTGTTAGTAAGGGACTTGTGGACGAGAAACCCGACACCACCTTGGGACTGTTGGTCGCCCTCCCGGTGATAGAGTAGGTTACCTGATTTTAGGGTTATCGTGTCCTCACCCGCTCTACGGACTTCAGATAACCCCACAATGTCCCAGTGTAGCTTACTCATTTCTTCTTCCAGCTCATATATCTTCTCGTCTGTCCTCATCGTGCGTATGTTGTGTGTTACCAGGGCCAGTCGTCGTCGTTGGGGGTGGTAGCCGGGCGTCTGCCGGGGATTCTTAGCACCCCCTGCCCCACCGTTACCGTGGCCGCTACCGTAGCCAGGAATAGCGGGGCTGCCGGGGACTGGGGGCCTGGTTCTTTTTGTCCAATCCATAAGGGGTTTTTGCCAATACTCGCCACGCTTGGCAGGCGGGTTGGCGAGCGCAGTTTGTGTGTGTTTGACTGGGAAGGTGCTGCTGCCCACCTTCTGATTTGTTATCCCTTAGCCGCTTTCTACGGCACCCACGGGTAGAGTTGGGGGGGTGCTATTCTAAGCCGGCACCGCCACGGCATAGCATATGAAACGACGCGTGATAATTTGCGGGATGAGGGGGCACTGAGGGTGTGTTAAGCTCCGCCCACTTCTCAATATTCCATCTATCGGCCAATAGCAAAACTACTTGCTTAGGTTGATGTTGATGTTACTACATAGTTCAGCTACCTTACACTAGATGTCAAAAGTTTTAATGAGATGGGACGTACTGAGAACTTATATCTTTAAATTTTTTTATAGGTAAATAAATAAAATTAAAAGACATTTAAAAAAACATGCTTTTATTACTTGTTAATAAAATGAACTAAAAATTTTAAATAATTTAAACATGATAATAAATGTATAGGCACTTACATTGCAACCTTTAACGATAAATTAAGCTTCTTCGTCTACGTCACAATAATCATATATCGTAGATACCTAATTATATTTATTATCAAACCCCAAATCTTTTACACCTTGTATTAAATCTTTGCGTTTTTATCACAGATACATTTTTTTATAAATAAAAGCGTGTTACATTTTTTTTTGCAATCGCGATCGCGAATATAAATAATCAAAAAAATATACACCGACATTTTGTTACGGCGGCCATTTTGTATGAATAACATACCGCCTACATGTAATTGCATTGTCATCAGAAGCACATCGTTTCAAATTTCAGCTCAATCGGTAACCGGGAAGTGGATCAAATTTAACTTGAAAGATTTGACGGAGATTTTGCCGGATGCGCGTTTGCCGGAGACATTCTTTGTGTGGTTTAATATTTTAAAAGCTTCAGCTGTAAATCCAGCTTCACCGTCGACAGTCTCATACCATTTAGCAATTGTTCTCGGATGCGGTAAGCAGGTGTCAAATGTTTTTCTCACATACGAGTACGAATTTGGCGAATAATAATGAAGTGATAAGGCGAATGATCGGAGGGCTGGAGAATATTTCTTCTTTAAGGGAAGTTTTTTGATTTTTGAAACTTGTCGCCCAACCAAGTCTCTCATCTTAACGTTTATCGTTGATAAAATTTCTGCGTCCTCTCCCTGCAGAAGGTGTTTGCTTTCTTTCTTTTTGCAATTCTTTAATTATTGCAGTTAAATTTAGAACCTGAAACAAAAGCGAAAACGAAGTTAGGTCATGATTTGGAAAACAATCTTTGGTGGTATGTAAAGTAAAAGTAGTGGGATTAGCTAAGTAATTACCTTCTTTTTCAAGCGCTTAACTTTCATTTGTAGTCTTCTGATTTTTAATCCGGATTTTTTTTCTTTATATCGAAGTTGTTCTATTTCTTGCTTAAGCTTCTTTTTTCTAGGCGAAACATTTAGTATCAGAAATTCATTTAAATCACTTGTGGTAGGGTCTACAGATGATTTTACAGGCTCTGGTAATTTTCTTTTAAGCTGTAATATAAAAATAATATCAAACAAGTCATTTCCAAAATAACTAAAACTCGGTTACGCAAATAACATCCAAACAAACCGATAAATCCAGTTTTAAACTAGGTAAAGTGCCCTTCTTTAATTTTTTAAGGCCTTTTTTTGTCACTGTGAAGTCCGCATCATTGAAATGGCAAGAACAAATCTTTGTGTATTTTGTTGGTGTCCAATCTGGTCTATTAAGTTCGTCCCATGTAACAAGCTATTTTCAACCTTACGTAAAGCATCGTAAGTTATTTTAAAATTGGGGTTGGACCGCGTCTTAATAGTTAACTATAACATAACATAATCGGCCCATTATGTTCCCACTGCTGGGACTCCAGTCCTCCTCTCAGAGAGAAGTGTAGCCGTTTCCGAGATCTATATTATATGTACTTACCTAATTCCTAAGTATAAGAATTGCTCGTGATTCTAAGCCTCCTAATATAATTAATTTATAAATTACTCCATAGTTTTGCCCGTCTCGTGATTACATAATGTAATAACCTACTTAATGTTACTTTCAAAAAGTTGGTTATTTTGCTTGAACAAGAAATGTTGTTTCCAGTTGACAGTGTGCGTATCGGACGGCCGGATCAGTAACGGGCGCGTCAACACGTTCCCTATGAAGGACATGATGGGCCATACGAGAAACGTCACGCAGGTCGACAGGAGCACCGACGCACCGGTGAGAACTATACTTACACTATCATTATTTTTACAATAAACTCATTGATTTATAATTTTAAACCGTCTTCAAATTAGGTTATATAACCTATATTCGACTGAAGAAGTAAGTAGGCTATATGTAAGTACTACTGTACTAAGTATTTTGAAGTGATAACTTCTTATGGGAGGGTAAACCGATTCGTTACGTAACGCGTTACGGAGGCAGCCTCTCTGGCTTCCCTTTCTCTCACGCATCCTCTCTCACTCTATCCCACAGTGCTAGATTAGTTTATCACTTCTGACGGGCGTTCCGAGACGCACACCTTTTTTATTGTGTATGTTCACCGATTTCTCTCCCATTTGTGGACCGATTTTAATAATTATTTTTTTTGTTGGGTAGAGTATACCTACTTTCTAGGTGATTTCATTTAGATTACAACAAATTAGAGTTACATTCCAATAACTGAAAAGTGTTTCGCCTATTATGATGATATCATTGACGGTGAATGACAATCAATCCCGTAATTAGCAGTCACTAAAACGGGTGAAAAAAGTGGTTTACCGACTCCAACTTGTCAAGTCTCTATCTCCAGTTGGGTAACCCGTCTAGTGATAGAACAATAAGCTATTTTGTTATTATAGGTTAACCCTAAAAGCAAGATGCCAATAAAAGCATTACACCTATACAAAAGTTTGACTAAAATCGGTAATTTATGAGCTAGTAAATATCTCGAACCTACATGAAATACCCCACAAATAATTTTGGGAATCGGTCCACAAATGGGGGAGAAATCGGTGAACATAATTACACAAAAATACATACAATAGTAGATATTTTATAACTCAATTTTGCTATTGATATAAAATATGTAAGAACCAAAAAGTTTGGCTGTTCCTTTACCTCTGTCGTGTAAGTAAACTGTGGAATGCTCTGCCGACATACGTATTTCCTTGCAGCTATGACCCTGGGTCTTTCAATCGGGCGTGAAAAGGCATCTCTCAGGTCATCATAAGGGAGACGACAGCTTAATGGTCATCGCTTTTTGATTCCATCTTCAATTTCCATCAGGCGTGAGGGAGTCACTTTGATGAACCTTATAAAAAGTACTTACCTTAAACTTATTTTTCTATTACAGTTTTCGGGCTTCAGAAAACTCCTCTTGGGAATCTACACTCCTGTCATCCTGCTGGTGACTGTGGCTATGATCAGCCTTGTTGCTCTGGCTCCAATTGGCCAAGCTTACAATAGCATCATGGGGTCTTGAATGTCCACTTACTTTTAAAATATATGTATCATCTCTGATGTAATAATTTACAGATAACAATGGATAATTTTCAGTTAAAAATGGGATAATTCTCAGACAATTGTGGTACTTATATGTTTCAGAGGATTATGGGAGATTTTATTTAAATAATTATGGGATACATTTCAGATACAAATATGGATCTTCAGAATATTCTTTGCAGTTACATTGGAGATATAATATTGTTAAATATCTATTAATAATTTTTTTTGCGAATAAGAGGTATATATCCCTCTTAAGAGTCCAGTCCCTTTTATTGCTTGTATAAACAAAACTGACTTTTGACTGTCCTCTAAAGCTTCGTAGGTATCGACCATGTTTTAATTTAAATTTTAGGATTAGATACAAGCAAAAGTTTGGGTTTGTTTGTTAGAAGCTTCAGTCTGTTGACTATTGATTTTTGTTCAATGTTAAGTTGCACAGTGGCAAGTAGCACATTATAAAATAAACATTAAGTATTTTAAATCTAATTTTAATGTTTCTAACTAACAGTCACTCGAATTTAGCAGAATCTTGGTTAATATCCTTGTAATCTTGGTTAAATAACTGTATTCATCGATCGTTTTGGAAAAAACAAACTCAATTAGGTTAACACAACAAACATAACTACTTAGTGGTTATTAATTGTATAGTTTAGGTATCTACTTATCAAGAATCTAAATGCACAAACATTTTATATGTAATAATCATATTAGCTAAGAGCTAATAATTTAATAGATAAAATTGTACATACATAGGCAAAAGTACTTAAACTAAATTCTTGTCCATATTTAAGTAAAGACTAACAAGGTAAAAACATAACCGACTCACCTCTTTTAATGGTCACCAATGATGCAGGCTATTTAGGATATCTCAGCGATCTTTGAAAGAATCGGCATTGAAAGCCCTACTACTGGATTTCCTCACAACATAAAAATGTGTTCTTAGCAAACCTCAATAAAATCTCAGGAAAAAAGCCTGTTTTCCATTGAAAAAATCAATGGAAAACAGGTTTTTTTCCGGACTTTAGAAGGTAAATATGCCAATACTAAAAGAAACCTATGTACCTACTGTACCTATTTCATTCAAAATATTAAGAAAATAAATAAGTAAATCAAATATATCCAAGATTTTAGAGTAAGCATTATTCAATATCATGTGCGCAATAATTGTTTTGCTAGATATGTTCATTAAACATTATCAGGAATTGTAGGTATATTTTAGATCATTGTACTATGTGTTTATGCCAACAACAGAGTTAATAATAAAAGTTGGTTTACTCGTAGTAGGCCGAAAAGCATTAAAGCAGTTTCTTGGTTATGGTGCCCAATGTTTATTACTAAATAACCATATATAGTTGGATATTATGGAAACTGTCTAATAGTAAATTATTTTCCGACTCTAATCGTAGTTTGCCTTGTTGAGTTTATTCTTAAGATAGTAATTAGAAAGTAATCTTGTCTATATTATGTTTTAAGAGCTTGATTGTACATATAGGTAGCAATTATTTATAAAAATAAACACATAACTTCGGCCATTGTTTTATTTACAATTACATGAATAATTAACAGTAAATTAGGTTGCAACATTACATAGGAATAAACCGGCCAAGTGCAAGTCGGACTCGCGCACGAAGGGTTCCGTACCATTATCTATACTTGATAAACATTTCAAGTTTCTACATGTTATCATTATTGATGGGATGTAAGGGGCGAGCCAACATCTTTTGACTCAAGTCAACCTCACCTGCACGCGGTACATCCTGCTGATCGACGAACGAGGCTCTGACAACCGACCGATGGCGGTATACCCATCCCAACAGGCGTCGCTAAATGCAACAGGCCGGTGACGGGCAGCAGCGTCACCGCTGCGAGAAGCTACGCCCTGCGATCGCCAACACGCCTGCCCAGCGTGGCGATTACGGGCAAATTCCTCCAATGCAGGACAACAAAAAGCCACAGCCCTTAGTTCCCGGCGGCCCTGCTATTCCTGGTCATGGTGTAGACCATGGTAACGGCGGGGCGAGGGGTGCTAAGAATCTCCGGGCTACGGGAGGCCACCACAAACAACTGACCTTGGCGACGTATAACGGACGCACGCTACGGCTTGACTCGCATCTGGCGCAACTCGAGGTGGAACTTGGGAAAATTAGGTGGCACATACTGGGGTTGAAGGTGAAGTCCGAAGAGAGGGGGAGGACACCTTAACCCTAGAATCGGGCCACCTTATGTACTTCCGAGAGGGAGACCAACAATCCCAAGGTGGCGTTGGGTTTCTGGTAAACAAGTCCCTTTCTGACAACGTTGTGGAAGTGTCCAGTGTGTCGAACAGGGTAGCGTACCTTATTGTAAAGCTCACCGAGAGGTATAGCCTCAAGGTGGTGCAAGTGTACGCACCGACCTCGACACACTCGGACGATGAAGTGGAGGATATGTTCGATGACATATCGAGGGCCCTCCACTTCACTACAAAGACCCAGTACACCGTTGTCATGGGGGACTTTAACGCTAAAGTGGGAGTACAGAATTTCAGCGAATCGGTAGTAGGATGCCATGGCTTTGGACGCAGAAATCATAGGGGGCAAATGCTCGTCAACTTCCTCGAACGGGAGGGGCTCTTCTTGATGAACTCCTACTTTAAGAAACAGCCCCAAAGGAAGTGGACGTGGCTAAGCCCCGACACTAGGACTAAAAATGAGATTGACTTCATCATGACGAATAAAAGGCACATATTTAAAGATGTCTTCGTGATCAACAGGTTCAATACTGGTAGCAATCACCGACTTGTCCGAGGCTCTCTGAATATCAAATTCAAGGCGCAACGTGTCCGACTGATGAAGTCCAGGCTCCGACCAACACTGCTCCAAACCATGGAAGGATCTGAAACATTCCAGTTAAACCTGCAGAACCAATTCGCTGCCGTGGAAACCACCACAGACGTAAACCAGAACCTCGAAAATGTGACTCGGGTCCTCAGGGAAGAAGGTACGAGATTTTGTTACATGCAGCGTAAGGGCAAGAAGTCCAAGCTTTCAGAAGAGACTTTGGGGCTAATGAAGGAACGACGTGAAAACCCACCCATCACTTCGTCAGAAAAGCGGACTCTAAACCGAGAGATCAACAAGAACGTACGACACGACCTCCGGTGCTTCAATACTCTTTCGATCGAAAGAGCGATCGAGCAGAATCGGGGGTCAAAGGTGTTCGTGCAATCTCTTGGGAGAAGCCACCTGACGAAGTTGACCACAGCTAGTAGAGAAGTCGTTGCTTCGAAGCCGGCAGTCCTTTCGGAAGTGGAGGACTTTTATGGCCGATTATACGCATCGCATGCATCTCGACCTGATCCCGAAAATGATCCTAGAGCCACGTTAACACGCCATTTCACCGAAGACTTGCCAGAAGTCAGTATTGGCAAAATCGAGATCGCTCTTGGACAGCTTAAAAATGGAAAAGAGGGAGCTCCAGAAGCTTTTTAACGCTGTCCTGTTCGAAGGGAGAACTCCAGAGGCGTGGAGTAGGAGTGTGGTCGTCCTGTTCTTCAAAAAGGGAGATAAGACCTTGCTGAAGAACTATCGACCCATATCCCTTCTAAGCCACGTCTATAAGCTGTTTTCAAGAGTGATCACGAACCGTCTTGCGCGTAGACTCGATGAATTCCAACCACCGGAACAGGCTGGGTTTCGGAGCGGATACGGCACCATAGACCACATTACCACAGTGCGGCAGATTATACAGAAGACTGAAGATTATAATCAGCCCCTGTGTCTAGCATTCGTGGACTATGAGAAGGCCTTTGACTCGGTTGAAATCTGGTCTGTTCTGGAGTCCCTGCAGCGTTGCCAGATAGATTGGCGATACATCCAAGTGATGAGATGTCTTTACGAAACCGCCACCATGTCCGTCCAAGTACAGAATCAGCAAACAAGTCCCATACCGTTGCATCGAGGAGTGAGACAAGGGGACGTTATTTCCCCGAAATTGTTTTCAAATGCTATGGAGGATATGTTCAAGACGCTGAACTGGAAAGAATGTGGCATTAATATCAACGGCGAATACATCTCTCACTTGCGATTTGCTGACGATATCGTCATCGTGGTAGAGACGCTGCAGGACCTGCAACAGATGCTGAATGACCTGGCTGACTCTTCTATACGCATCGGCCTACGGATGAACTTGGACAAAACCAAGGTCATGTTCAACGAACATGTTCTACCGGAACCGATTGCGATACACGGCGCCGTTCTCGAAGTTGTTCAAAAATATGTGTACCTCGGGCAGACATTGCAGTTGGGAAAAACAACTTTGAGAACGAGGTGAATAGAAGAATTCGGCTGGGCTGGGCAGCGTTTGGGAAGCTACGTCGAGTCCTTACTTCGCCGATTCCACAGTGCCTGAAGACGAAAGTCTTCAATCAGTGCGTCCTACCCGTCATGACATACGGAGCCGAAACGTGGACACTGACGGCTCGAATGGTCCACAAGCTCAAGGTCGCTCAGCGGGCTATGGAAAGGGCTATGCTCGGTTTCTCTGAGGGATCGCATCAGAAATGAAGTGATCCGTCAGAGAACCAAGGTCATCGACATAGCCCACCGGATCAGCAAGCTGAAGTGGCAGTGGGCTGGCCATATTAGCCGTAGAACCGACAACCGTTGGGGTAAACGAGTTCTAGAGTGGAGACCGCGTCTCGGCAAACGTAGTGTAGGACGTCCTGAGGCACGGTGGAGTGACGATCTGCGCAAGACGGCTGGCAAAAACTGGATGCCAAGCTGAAGCCCAAGATAGACCTAAGTGGCGTGCAATTGGAGAGGCCTATGTCCAGCAGTGGACTGCTACAGGCTGATGATGATGATGATGATCATTATTAAGACTGAGGAAAATATTGGAATAAAAATGGGAATATTTATTAATCTGTCCACATCAGGTTTACGCTATAACAAAAGATTTATGACTGAAATATTTGTGAATGAAATACTTATGAATGAGGCTTGCTGATTAATCCATTGAAAATTTTTTTATTTTATTTAATTATTATATATTTATTTAATAATAAATAGATAGACGTCCAAAAATGGAGATGGGCTGGACATATGCTATGTCACCCCATTTACAAATGGAGCAAGGAAGTCACCCTTTGGCAACCAAGAGACGGCAAAAGAGGTAGGAGTCGTCAAGTCAGGAGATGGGAAGATGAATTGAAACAGACAGTGGGACCATTCTGGTTGAGAGTAGCAAGGGACAGGATCCATTGGAAGGAATTGGAGGAGGCCTATGCCAAAAGGCACACTGAACTTAGGTACCTCTTGTAACCCTATGTTTAGGTATAAAAGGCTATTATTATTATTATAAATAATAAATACTCTGTGAATATTTCAAGTCCCTACCCTGTTGCTCTTATCAATACCAAGCAAAAAAATCACGTTTGTTGTCCCTTTAAGTATTTATTTTATTCCGTTTTTTAGTATTTATTGTTATAGCGGCAACAGAAATATATCATCCTTGAAAATTTCAACTATAACGGTTTATGATATACAGCCTGGTGACAGACAGACAGCAGTCTTAGTAATAGGGGCCCGTTTTACCCTTTGGGTATGGAACCTTAAAAAACCATGGCTGAGACTGACTACATAAAGGAACTGAGGTCCTATTTCATAACTGTTTAACTGTTAACCACAGAAAATATAAAAACTAATATTTAGTCTGAAATTTAGACAGAGTTTATTTGATAATAAGCCCTTCTTTTTGCACTACTACAAAAAAGCCATAATTTTTTATTATTAATCCTTCATGGCTTTTGTGGATGTGCCACCACAATTTCACCAGTGGCATGTAAAATGATAGACAATCAAATGAAGGAGGATTTTATGGTGTATATATGTCCATGCAAAAAGAAAGTTTGGGGAGTAGTACTAGGGGAACATAGGGAGTAATACAGGCATTGTTTAATTTCCTCATGAGTAACATGTATATAGTGGAACTGGATGGGGATTCCATCAGTTAAGAAATGCTGGCAACTCTCTACAAACTATGAAAATAATTGTTTATTGATGAGTGCCAAACCATTTCTAGCAGAATTCTTGGGATCTTCCATTTTAAATATCATAATATTTATCATTAGTACAATGTAGTGACTAAGAAACTGTAGGCTATAAATCTTTTTATACTCAACTACACCTAAAATCAGCTGGCAGTTTTCTGTTCAAAAATTGCATAAACCATTTATTTTGCTGTTAGAGTTTAACAGGCAAGTTTCATACTTAGTATCACAATGGGTTCAGCCAATCAAATCAGTCCTCTTTAGGTATTTGTGAATCTTCTACAGTTTTTGTGCCAGGAACATACACTTTGAAGGAGAATTCTGTTCTTGGGAAAGATCCAGGGTTTATCATCTGGCAGTCTTGATGTAGCCTTGTATATGGTTGAAAATGGTCAGCAACAACTATCAAGTCGGGTATAGGATATAAGCTTAGAGCATCCACATGTTTCCAATAGACAGGCTGTACTCCCAAAGCCAGTGGTGATAATGTGCACTGACTCAGTAATGTCTTCATTAGATGATCTGGTATATCTCCAGACTCGGGGAAGTGAATTGAGTTTCTACACATTTTCATTACCAAATCTTGCCTTATGACTACTATTTCTTGAGTGCAGTACTGTATTCGACATGGATTTGTTGTGAAGATAGCTGCATCACCTAACTTTTCTCTTATTTCTTTGGTTAAAGAGTTTGGAATTGCTGGTCTTGGTAGTATATTTGCTGCAGCAGGATCCCCTCGTCCAGGTACGAAAATAAATTTAGTTGTATCTTTTAACTTTTTGTACTGATGGATGACTTCTCCAAGATTCGTCAAAGCGAGTTTCAACTGTAAACTATGCTCATGACCATATGGATTTGAGAGAAATTCACCAATGAACACAATTGCTAGAGGAGGAAATTCATTATACCCGGAGAACAATATCTTAAGTTTATTCATAACTTTTAAATTGTCAAACCAGCAGTCAGATAGAAAAATCATAATGCCATCTCTGTCTTCTGTCTCAATTTTTAACAGACTTTTAGAATTTTTCAGTAGAGTTTTAGATTTGCCGCCAAAAGTGTTCAAATTGCCAAAATAAGGGAGTGATTCACTTCTATTCTCAGAAGGTGGTAAGACAAAACCAGTGACATGCAATATTTTGTCATCATAATAACCTTCAGCCAACACGTAACTGTTCTCTGTAAACAAACCTGAATGAAATCTTGCCGATGAGATATCAAGCAACACACTTCCTGTAGGATCTTCTAGATAATATTTGCCTTCTGTTAACTGAGTCAGCAGACCTAGTACAATAACATCTTCAATTCTACTTGAAGAGCTTAGTAAAACCTCAATAGTGCGTAACTGAAATCTTTGCTCAACTTCTGCTGAAGGTAACGCTTCCTGTGCAAATAGTTTGTTCCTGAGAGTTCTTTGCCAAATAATCATATATCGATCTATCAAAAACTGTGCTTTGCATTTAGGATCGGGATATAATGTGCTATTAGTGCTCACGTCTTTAACAAACCTCTTACGCTCGCTATCATAACAAAGTTTAGGAACCGCAAATGTGTCTATTACACTAAGTACAGTTTCGGAGTCTTCAAGTCCATGAGACAAACACTCTCTGTAGGCAGTTTCTAAGTGTTCTTTCTCCAACACTGGTTGGGATAGGCACTGGTGAAGCAAATGTGCCGTCAATTTATCTATCATGGCTTGTCGTTGTTCAAATGATAAAGATGATATTTGTTCGGCAACAAAGGTGCTTGCTTCTCTTCGAATAGTAAACCCGCTGAGCTTGAACGCATTGTTGACTTCGACGCGTATTCTCTGCAGGTCGCCCATAGGTAGTTGTTAATTAATACAGCTGTTAAATTACTGTTGATGAAAAGAAGAAAACCTGTTGTTGAAACAGGTGTACCGGCGGAATCCGCGGAAATTAATACCATGCCGGGGGGCTCTCTTAGAATATTTGGACTTGCTCAGACTTTTTGTATGGAAACTACTGCTATCTACATTTGGTGCGGAAAACTATTTGCTCGTCAATGTAGCCACAGGAAAAACAATTATAAAAAATGTGTTTCCACATAGGGTAACACCGATGAACTTGAGGAATGGCAAATAGAGAAACGTACGAGTGCAATGCAATTGTAAAGAAAAATTATATTTACCAAAGAGAATAAAAACACTTCGTTTTACCATTTATGCTGGTCTCAGACAGCCGGAATAGCTCTCCGGATACATAATCTAGAATTCATAATCTTAATTCCGGCGTCTTGCCTCACATATCTTAAAAAAATCAGATTGATCAGTAGTCTCGTGCTCGTGGTTCCCGGCACTTGCACCCGTCTTTATGGAAGAGGAATGAACACTAATCGCATTACTTTTGGCTCTAGGTACTTAATAAAAAAAAAGAAATGCAAAGGCAAATTGGATTCATTCTTATATGTGAACAGAGTAAAGGAGAGTCAGTAACACATTACGGCGAGAAAATTACAACAGTACCCTGACAGATTCTTCGTCAGTGCAGTGGCATCATACGATGAACTGGCTGACCCGCCAGCGGCTTCGCTCGCTTGGTCTTGGTGTAGTAGGTAGAAATGCCGTTTCGGAACCTCGAGGTCAAAGGTTCGATCCCCGGGTTGGATTTGTTATTGTGTTTTTCTGAGAAAGAAAGATATTCTCAATAACAGTCCGGTGACTAGAACAGTGCCCCGTAGATGGCAATAGGCTCGCCCCCTGTTTCATGGTCACGTGACCAAAACATATAATGGCGAAACGTAGGCGATGTAAATACCGCTGATTAACCCTTCGAGGTTATACCCAAGGGCAAAAGTATCAATTCACTCAAGACCGCTAGACTGATATTACCGCGCCGCTGCATATCCCTTGGAGGATATTTATAGGTGAAACTATTGGTTATGTTGTGTTTAAAAATAACATGTAAGTATTGCGGGTGATTCACTCTAGACCGAGACTCTAGACTTGACTACAGTCGGCTAAACAACAAGGATGGATGATATGCCACCTCTATCGCCGAGCTCGTCCAGTGTTTCGAGCTTTCAAAAAGCGTGGTTTTGACTAAGCTATCAGAAACTCTTTGACAGAACTCTATTGACAGAAAATAAGTCGTAAATAAAATTACGATCTTGTTATTTTATCTATGCTGTGCACAATGCCTGGTGATAGATGATGATAATGATGATTATGATGATGAAAAGTAGCCTATGTGCTACTCCAGACTATAATCTATCACTGTGCCAAATTTCAGCCAGATCCGCTCAGCCGTTCTACTGTGATTGAGTAACAAACATCCCTGCATGCATCCATCCATCTAAACTTTCACATTTATAATATTAGTTAGATTACTATGTTTTCTGCGGAACAAAATCCAAAAGAAGACACACACATGAGAAGAGCCATTTCCACTGAAGAAAGACTTACAAAAAAAGCATAAACACTAAAGTAGGTGGGATAATTTTAATCAATATGTACGGTTTTATTTTTGTTTGAATCAATACCTTCATACAGTGTCATATTCATTTAAAAGTCAGTCAAATAGTTATTCAGCAGCGTTTTACATTACTACTGCGGGATAGCCCGGTTTTACCCTATTCATAATCTGATTTCAGTATTTGTGTGCCACTCTATTAAAATGTTTAATACGCGAAGAGAATACGCGCGTTATGAATTCATAATCTTAAATATTCCAACCCGAAATCTCAGTATCATTCTTACAGATCGATCTGAAAATATAATAATCTGAAAAAATCAGAATGTGTGTGGAGTATACTGATTTTGTTTGTATGATATTCTGGGCTTTCTGAATTATTAATGTGAATTAAGATTATGAATCCAGAGAGGCATTCCGGCTGTCTGAGGACAACCTTACTTTACCAGAGAGATTTCAGAAAATTTTTGACATTTATATTTGAATTATCTAAAATAAATAAAATCACAAATTTTATATACGTCCAATTAATCCATGTGTTAATAATTGTTATAGTTGTATTGTACGGTACGGCTGCTCGGAGTATATTATTCCTTTTAAGAACCGAGGTTGGCTTCATGTGGTAACTGTTGCAAAGAACTTGTGGTGATTTGTTTTGCTGGAGACCAGATTCAGTGATTGTTCTCATAGCAAATCGTGTACCAGAATGCAAGGACATAAAGATGGTAAAAAGTTAACGTATTTTATATGTATTCCTTGACATGTACCAGCATATTATTTATAGCTACCTATATATAAATTCTATGTGGGCGAAAACTGCATGCGTGTGTGTACACACATCTAATTTGTGTAAATCACGCTATTACTTAGGTACTCGTACTTAATTAACTTATAAGATTTAAATAAAAAGATTTCATCAAAATTGGGTTTGATCTCTTATATTAAGTCCTTCAAATTTGAGTAAACTGGAAATTTGGGGTAGTCAAGGGGGTTCGTACCAAGGGCCTTGCAGCAATATTCGCTGCCGGAGATGCGTTGAAATATGTGAAATAATTTCTCGAAAATACGTGAATTCTTAAGAAAAAACAACTTTCCATCGACGTCCGTAGAATTGAGTGGGGAAGGGTGATGGGGAGTGGAAGGGGTAAGTGTACAATACCCCCCCCCCCCTAAGTTGCGGACCCCCTCCTTTTCAGATTATTTCATTTTTAATTCTGAAGAAATAGGGGACTGATTCAGAAAGATTTCTGTATTTATTATTAGATTGCAACGTCTCCGGCGCTGCGGGAAGAGCAGCCACTACGCCCTTGCATTACAAACCACAGGCATCGGATGAGCCGGAGCAGCTGTGGCTGGTCCCACAAGCTGAAGCTGCGGAGAAGATGATTACAGCGGGCGCAAGTTGCTCTCCCAACGCACCACTCAACACTCTAGGGGTACGACATACTAGTACCAGGTAGAGTCGGGGTCAATCAATTGGGTTCTGTGATATACGAGTAAGTTGAACCTAACCCATTTTATTTTATACACAAATATGTGTATAAAATTTATTAAATTGATGTTTTCAAAGAATAAATCAAATCAATACAATAGTATTGTTTTATTATTTGAAAACATATTTATGCACTATTTTTATTTTTCTCCTCCAAGAATATTCGGTGTGCCAGTCTGTGAAGTTTCCTTTATTACTATCCCTACAGAACATCACGACACAAACTATGACTGACAATAGTGTGGTATGGCAATACAAAACGGCGTCAGTTTTTAGTTTCGTTCCACAAACCGGGGAAATACTGTAAACACTACACATTTTAATTTTAAATCTCGTACTGATAATGCTGTAATTTAATATATACAAACTGTCAAATATATGTGTGCTTGATAACTATTGAAATGAGTACAAAATATAATTCAGTCCATAAATTTACTTATATAAAATAAAATGTTACCGAACGTATGACAACTTAACAATAGGTAAAACGAAACGTTGCATGACAAGAATTATATATAATGTGTGGTAGGAATTGACATATACATATATTGTAAAAATAATTGATCATCAATATTTTTTTTCTCATAAACTACGCGTTGAAACTTTGTGTGTGCTTCTATTAATGTATCCATTCTGTTAAAAAAAAATATAACTCCCAACTCGACAGAAGTCCACGGAAAGCTAAGCCGTAAACATTTACGAATTCATGAAATGAAACGTAATTATCTTTGATTTCTTGTAGACTTTGACAAATGCAGTGTCAAAGTGCGTGGATAGAAACATTAAGCCTTCATTTTGTTCATTGCTTCGACAGAACATAATATATTCGACAAAAGTTACTCCTACAGAACGTAGTAGAGTATCTAGTCAGATCAAAGTCACGATAAGTGCGACGACCGACGTGCGAAGCGAGGAGGAGCGTTAGGTTAAAGGGTTACACAAGGGTTAAACAACGCAACACAATAATTAGGGTAACCTACACCTTGATAAGGAAATATAACGCAGCAGTGTTGGGATACAATTCTTGTCGAAGCAGTGAAAAATTAAAACTCTATCAAATACATGAAACTATGCGAGCTATCGGGGAAATAAGTAAAAGGAGAATCCCCCCTTCCCCCTTTTCTGTACTACTTACAATATGTAGAATATATATAATTCTCTGGTAGGGATGATGATGATGGGTGACATAAATATTCCAAAAATAATTGACTTTCAATATTTTTCTCCAAAAATATGTGACTCCGCAATATGTTAAAAGTTTGCATGTGTGCTTATAATAATGTATTATTTTTGTATAAAAAATTGTCAACCCCTAACTTGATGGACGACAATGTAAAGCTATGCCAAACTCAAACTCATTGCAAATCAACACAATTTAATATAGGACTGCTGATAACAAAAAGCGAATTGACCATTACAAAGTTATTATTTGGTGTTGATGCAATAACTAATTCTAGGATGGACTAGGAAAGTTATGTTAGGCCTTCCACAGAGTAAGAGTAATAATCTTTAACGTTTTCTTAATGTAAGGATTATCCCCATCACTGCGTGACTCCAACTCGCACTCGACCGGTGTTTTCATATATCAATAAATACAAACAATTTGCGAAAAAGTATTCGTATCGTAAGCGTCAATGCGTTACGCTTCGGCGTACAAACTATGAGTTATCTGTGTCACAGTTGCCCTAGATAAATGACAGTTGTGATGATAAGATGATAAATGTTTCACGTGAATGTGTTACACTAACGCAGTTATTTGTGTTAGGCCCACCGCAATGTCATCATTATATGTGATACTGCACTGCACTAATTACGTTAACGGCAGTTAGAAGATCGAAAAAAAACCGAAATGAATTAATATATTTAATTAATTAAAAAGAATAAAACTAATTTACAATTGTTTCCTAATGAATAACCATTCCGCTTCGAGGTAAGAATATGGAATGCTTATTCTTACAAATAGATTTAACACGCAGTGTCCTATTGACGTCATTGCTGCGTCGGCGAATTAAATGTGTTCAATAATTATCGGTGCATCTGCAACGTCGGCGATCTTCATATAGTAGACCTACGTAATTCACTCATTACTCTGAGACATGAGGTCTTATGCCAGCTCCGTTAGCTCAGTTGGTAGATACCCTGCCATCGAAGCGCGGGGCCCCCGGGTCCATCTCTGACCAGTATATATGTCTTATATAATGTTATGACATTGAAATTCAAGCTTCATGTTTAGTGCTAATGCTTTTATACTTTTTTATAGACGTACCCAGACGCATCTCAAACAGTACAATGTACATGAACATAAATATTTGATCTGTTTAGGGATTGAACCTGGGACCAGCGGCTCAGGAGGCTGGGTCACTACCAACTGCGCCAAGCGGCCAATTAAACATTTTGTTACGATATAACCATCATAGTTATTTGATTAATAGTGAGTGACAATCTCTTATATTATTATAGATCCCTTCTATTATTATTATAATGATTATGAATGTGGCTTATAAAAAAACAAAGCCCGTCGTCCATCCAATCCTAACCTAACTAAGCCAGGTATTCTATAAAATGTTCTTAAATCACGCACGATGTGCCGCATTAAGGCGGCATGGATGAGAGATGAAACTAGCATCAGTTAGCATTATAACGTAACACATTGGTAACTTTTCTCGTTACCTACTAGTCATGTGCACTAAAACAATCAAAATCTAGAGAACGATAAATACGTAATTATCCAGTTTTAGTATAAATGGACAATCCAGGACCCTGAAATTCCAAAAAGGTGCTTCCATCACTACACCAAGACCAAGCGAGCGAAGCTGCTGTTGAGTCAACTGGTTCGTTATCAAATTCTGTGTAGAACGGCACCAATATTGTCAATGTAATCAAATTTAAGCGAAAACAGATTGTTCCGTAGAAAAAAACAAATCGTTGATTGTGTATCGGTTTGAAACTAGTTCAACTGAGCATAGTATATAAACAATGCTCAAGCAAAGATTATAATCTCCAAGTGCGAGTCGGACTCGTGCACGAAGGGTTCAATAGCATAACATTATATATAATTATTGTAGGTAATGTTCTACTAATTATAAATTTAATGGATATTTTATACTGCCCTTCATAAACAGTTACCTTTTTTTTTCAGGTAGAAATGAGATTACTAAACATGAAATGAAATTGAAGTACCTACATCAATCATAAAGCTAAAAGCCTAACTGTGTTACATTCCAATTTTGGTAACATTACGTAAACAAGTTTGTAAGATAATATTGTTATATCTATGCAGTATAGCATTGATGCTCAATAATGTTCTAATGTATGATACATACGTACATATATATATATATGAACAAAAGTGTATGAATACTATCATTCCATTGCCTGATATTAAGTGACGGACCCATAACAATTGCTGTATGTCTCAAATCTCTAAAGCTCTGCACGATATTACACTACATTTGTCACCTAATTTTATTTTAGTCACCGCAGTGATTTTTAGTGATTTTGTCTGCTACGATATCCTATAAATCTAAATACTCACTGTGTTTGCATGCTAAATAGAGGCAGAATACCTGGTATCGCAACGGTGCTCCCCACATAGTATGTGAGAGATGGAATCATGTTATTACATGGGATCATGTGTAGAGATATACTGTAAACGCCGTTGAATATGTTCTTATTATATGATATTACAAATGTGTCTGAAAATCTTGATGTTAATGTTATATTCTGATTTCATAGTTGTTTCAAAAGCTTTAATTTTTATTCTAGAAGGAACTAAAATTTTGTTTTATGGCCTTAAGCGTTTTAAATGTATAATATATTACAATAAATTTGTAATAAATAATTGTTGTCCAATTTATTGTCCTTTTCTTTAATGGTCGTTATTATAATGCAGTAAAATAGAAAATATCTTTTATTAACTGTGTTTTGACAGAACTCTCTTTTCACGCTTAAAGCAATTTTTCGTGTACATGTCAATGTAAAGTAGGTACAATAATATCTTGACCACTAATTCCAGGTAATCGGTTGTTCCATGGGCAGTCCATTTCCTGGAATATCGATTTGACTGGTTAATAAATTCCAGCAAATGTACCAAATTTATTGTTACCATGTCAAAACACAGCCTAGTGTATAATTCTATAGTAGCGATAGTAAACTGAGCCCACGTATGCAACGTACGTAACGCATTATAACATCTAGACTCTTAATTTTGTATGAAAACAGTAAAACAACGTTGCATATGATTAGTATGTTTCTGATCAAACTGTTTTCATTCAAATTCCAGAGTCTAGATGTAATAATGCGTTGCATACGTTACATACGTGGGCTCAGTATTTCTTTTATGACTATATATATATATATATATAGTCATCGCCAGCGCCATCTATCCTTGGTATGGAAAAGCTTTAAATGTATATATACCACAAAAAAGGTAGAAGATACCAGTCTATTTCCTAGTATATATTTTAGTCTATGATTAATACAGTATAAAAAGTTAGGTACTCTATGATTAATACGAAACGCAGTGTGCAAAGCAAAGAGAATATAACAACGCGAAACATAGATTAATCAGAATATATCTAATGATAGATGCAATCACTAAAGCAAACAACAGAACGTTAGCGGGAAGTTTAATTTTTTCAGTGCCATCCACTTTGACGGATAATAATAATAGTCGCGCGCTCGTCTTCCATGTGTGACATTAGTGACGTGGAAGACGAGCGCGTGGGTATCGATATCGATAAAAAGGGATGTGATGTTTGATATCGAGGTAGCAATAAGCGTTCCTATCTAATCTATTAAAATATTGTTAAGTAACCCAGGGTTTATGATATTAAAAATCAGGTTTAAGATAATTTAATCCATTTATATAAAGAACACATTCTAAAATAACAAAGATTATAATTTATTAAAAGTAATACATATTGAAAGCACTTATGTTTTGTGAGATGACGATTCAAAACATGCATGATTACTTTTTCTAATAAGACATTTTCGTTTTGTTATTTAGGTAAGTCATCACCATCATCATCATCTCAGCCGTAGGACGTCCACTGCTGAACATAGATATGATTTTCCAAAAGGACCGTTTGGAAGCGGCTTGCATCCAACGTCGTCCTGCGACCTTCCTCAGGTCGTCTGTCCACCGTGTCGGTGGACGTCCTACGCTGCGCTTGCCGGTCCGTGGTCTCCACTCTAGAACCTTTTGGCCCCATCGGCAATCTGTTCTGCGTGCTATGTGCCCTGCCCACTGCCACTTCAACTGGCTAATCTTCTGAGCTATGTCGGTGACTTTCGTTCTTCTACGGATCTCCTCATTTCTGATTCGATCACGTAGAGAAACCCCGAGCATAGACCTCTCCATAGCTCGTTGTGCGACTTTGAGCTTATCTATAAGGACCATAGTAAGGGACCACGTTTCAGTGCCATAAGTCATCAATGGTAACACACATTGGTCGAAGACTCTTGTCTTGAGGCACTGAGGTATTTTTCACGAGAAGACTTCGCGAAGTTTCCGGAACGCTGCCCAGCCGAGTTGGATTTGACGATTGACCTCTTTCTCAAAGTTGGACCTGCCTAGTTTGACCGTCTGTCCCAGGTAGATGTACTCGTCAACAACTTCGAGAACTGAGTTTCCAACTGATATTGGGGTAGGTACAACATGGGCATTAGACATAATTTTCGTCATATCCAGGTTCATCTTAAGACCTACCAGTTGGGAAACTCGATGGAGGCCTTCGAGCATTGTACTGAGGTCTTCCATGGATTCTGCCATGACTACAATATCGTCGGCAAATCGAAGGTGAGTAATGTATTCGCCGTTAATATTGATGCCAAGTCCTTGCCATTCCAGAAGCTTGAAGGCGTCTTCCAATGTAGCGGTGAACAGTTTCGGAGATATAACGTCTCCCTGTCTCACGCCTCTTTGCAATGGAATTGCCTTCGAACTCTGCTCCTGTACTTGGACTGACATGTAGGCGTTTTGGTACAAACACTTCAGCACTTCAATATACCGATAGTCAATACGGCACCGCTGGAGAGACTCAAGCACTGCCAACGTCTCGATCGAATCAAAGGCTTTCTCATAGTCCACAAACGCTAAACAAAGAGGCAAGTTATACTCTTCGGTCTTCTGTATAACTTGCCTTAGCGTGTGGATGTGGTCTATGGTACTATAGCCTTTTCGGAAACCGGCTTGTTCCGGAGGCTGGAATTCATCAAACCTGCGACTGAGACGGTTCGTTATAACCTTCAAAAACAGCTTATAAACATGGCTCAAAAGCGAGATGGGTCTGTAATTTTTTAAGTAAAGTGTTGTCACCTTTCTTGAAGAACAGCACCACCACGCTTTTGTTCCATGCTTCTGGCGTTGAACCTTCAAGTAAGACGGTATTAAAGAGCTTCTGTAGGACTTTAAGTATCGGTGTTCCACCCGCTTTCAGAAGCTCAGATGTGATACCGTCGTCAGCAGGCACCTTGTTGTTCTTAAGCTGTTTCAAGGCCATTCTAATCTCGTACAGGCTGATGTCCGGGATATCTTCGGTATAATGTCGGGTCAGCTTGGCTCTTGGGTCTTTGACCGAGCTGCTGAGAACAGGTTTAGCGACCGAGGAGTATAGCTGTCCGTAGAAACTCTCTACCTCTCCTAATATTTCTGCTTTGGTCGACGCTACACTGCCGTCTTCTCTCTTCAGCTTCGTCAACTGGCTTTGCCCAATAGACATGTCTCTCGCAAACACTTTGGAGCCTTTTTTCCGCTCTATCGTCTCTTTAATATGGTTTGTATTAAAGATCCGGATGTCGTGTCGCAAGGACTTCCATATTCGTCTATTGAACAGCCTATATGCTTCAGCATCATCCAAAGACTGCAGTTTTAGTGAGCGTCGTTTAGCCATGAGGTTGAGGGTATCGTTGAAGAGTTTCTGTGGCCTATCTGTACGGTGGGGTTTAAAGTATTTGGAACCCACTGTATGGACAGTTTCTACTAACCTGTTGTTTATCTCGTCCACTGAAGCGATGTTCTCAAGGCAATCGAAGCGATTGGATAGCTCAAGTTGAAAGCTCTCGGGGTCTTGAATATGGGCACGAGTGGGTCGGAGCTTCGACTTCATCAGACGAGACCTCTCCAGTTTGACATTAATATTCACCATGCCTCTTACCATTCGGTGATCACTACCGGTTTAAACCCTGTTGATCACGGAAACATCAGTGAATATTTGCCTTTGGTGGTCATAATGAAGTCAATCTCATTTCTCGTGGAACCATCGGGACACAGCCAGGTCCATTTCCTGTGAGGTGGCTTCTGAAAGAAAGAGTTCATCATAAAGAGTCCCTCTTTCTCCAGGAAGTCGGCCAACCTCTGTCCCCTACGGTTCCGTTGTCCATAGCCAAATTGCCCCACTTTCAACTCATCCTCGCTTCTCTTACCCAACTTCGCGTTGAAGTCCCCCATAACAACTAGAAAGTGCGTTTCAGAGGTATGTATGGCCCGACTAATGTCCTCATACATATCCTCCACCTCATCATCCGGGTGCGACTTCGTCGGTGCGTATACCTGAATTACCTTCAGCGAATATCGTTTGGATTCTCTGAGTATTAGGTATACGACCCTATTGGAAACGCTATCGATCTTAACTATGTTGTTAGTAAGGGACTTGTGGACGAGAAAACCGACACCACCTTGTTGACTTGTTGTTGACTGTTGGTTGCCCTCCCGGTAATAGAGTAGGTTACCTGATTTTAGGGTTATCGTGTCCTCACCCGCTCTACGGACTTCAGATAACCCCACAATGTCCCAGTGTAACTTACTCATTTCTTCTTCCAGCTCATAAATCTTCTCGTCTGTCCTCATCGTGCGTATGTTGTGTTCAGTTCTTGTCAATAGTAACCTGAGGTGGACCTAAATGTAACCTTCTAGTGTCAAAAGTAAACTTTTATAATTTTTCCCCATTATGTAGGTATTTTGTACTAAATGTTGATAGGCAGATATTGCTAAAGTAACAGATAGGTTTGCAATTTATCAGTCTTTTCAATATTATGTTAAATAACACGATGATTTTGTTTTTTAAGATTACACAATAAAATTTGATATTATACAACAATAATAGAAATAAATGATGAAAAATCTTCAAAAAAAATGTAAAAAATTACAAAAAAAATCGTCAGGTAAAGTTCTTAACCAAAATAACGAGTAAATATTTTCGTAAATAGGTACCTTCGCTTTCAACATCCTTGTTGTACTCGTATTTTAGTTTAATGTTCAACATCGCTTTTGATGGCTCAAATGTTTTTATGGTCCCTTTTGTAGCCATCAACGCTGATATTGTTTCAGTGCCAAGACTTTTTGAATATTGCAGCGGCACTGCACATACTTCCATACAGACAGGTGGCGCAGTGGTTTAAGTGGAATGGACTAGCTCTGAATCTTAAAAAAACACACTACATTCATTTCTCTATCTCCTGTCGCCAGTGCCGAGATCTCGCAGTATCGATCGATACAACGTCCATAGATCAGGTACACTCTATCGCATTCTTAGGGTTCCAAATAGATCGAACCATGACCTGGAGTGCACATATTGACAGCCTTTGCACAAAACTGGGCAGTGCATGTTACGCTCTAAAACGGCTATCTCGCGTGGTGTCCCCTGAAGTAGTATGCACCTGTTACTTTGCGACCGTACACTCGCTTCTCCAGTACGGAGCGGAGCTGTGGGGCCGTGCCGCTGATACAGAGCGCGTCTTCCGCATGCAGAAACGTGCTGTGAGAGCAATCGTTAAAGTATCGCAGGTGACGTCGGTAAAATCCTATTTTACTTCGTTGCGAATACTAACGTTGCCTTCAATAGTAATATTGCAGGTGGCAATGTATGTGAGACAAAACCTCTCGATGTACAAAACTCGCAAAGATCTGCACGCTCAGTACATCAACACCCGTGATGCAAACAAGCTCGCGACAGTGGCACGCAGGCTTGTCAAATCAGAAAAGTTGACACATGTGTTAGGACAAACGTGTATAATCGCTTACCAGAGCATATTACCAAAGCGGCTAGTATAGGATCCTTTAAAGTTATGTTAAAATCATGGCTCATCGAGAAGGCGTTCTATGATGTTAATGAATACATCAGCAAAACCTTTTAAATTTGTGATGATGATATACATTTTAATGAGTTGATTATTTTAAATGAATCATAATGACTATGATTTTGCTTAATTATTTTGTTATTATTTTATACTATATTATTTAATTTTGTTATTATTTTAAAATTGGATTAATATTTTGATCTAATTTAATTGTAATTTTTGACTTGTAAATTGTATTTTCTAATAAATTGATTATACTGATTATTATACAAAAACGTAACATTTTGAGCAAAAATACAAGTGGAATGAGTATTATTACTAAGAATTCTGAACCGTAGGATGTGACAATCCACAATTAAGTGAGAGTACATTCAAAGCAACGTATAGTTTAAATATTTACTACTACTTATCCCGTATATGCGACCTAAAGAACCAACAAACAGCAAGTTAGTTCTGCTCAATCAAATATCGATATTATCTCTGGTTAGACGGCTGTTTCTTTCGAGCAGTGATTATTTTTAGCGGCGCGTATCGCCGTTTAGTATATTGCTGACTGAAGGTACTAAATAGTTCAAATAAAATGGAACTACTTTTATTAAAGTAATCGGCTAATATTAAGTTGTGTTAACACTGCCAGAAAGGAACACGACACACCGTTTTAGTAGTTAAACATATTTAGCTAAGCCTTGTAGCTTTGACAATAGTCTGCAGCGGTTGTTTAGACCTTTTTCTTCAACAGCTGACCTTAAAACTTCCCATGACTTCTTTGCCATTTTTGCTTATCTCACGTGAACCAGGCTACGTGATTATATCATCAAACATATCCTCGCTCTTGCTTTTTGGTTTATCTTTATGCCTTATCAGAATTCACCAGTGTCGTATGAGTGTACTCCACAGGTCACCATTACAACTCGATCATGAATTACGGTGTATTGTAAAATGAGTTTCCATCTAATTTCTCTATGTATGTTAAACTCATACCCGTATCGTGGGCCGGCTGCTAACTATCCAGTCGTTCGCCGCTCGAAGTTGTGCTTGCAAATTTACCTTCTGTAGCCATAATACTGTTTACACCCGTTCTTCAACCTGAGCGGGATTGATTATCTTTGCTCACCGAAAACGTTCAATGAAGCACAATGAAGTTACACAACATTTGTGTATAAACATATACAAGTATTATGGGAATAGAAACACGATAATGCAATATAATTTAGCTCATAGTAATTTTCACCATTGACATACGTCCGTCAATCAATGATAACTCTCCAACAAATGATTATTAGACTACGATGAGATTACGCAAACTCTTTGCTCTAATAGAAATGAAGATACAACTATATATAGTATTTATATACTATACATGTGTGACATTAGTGACGTTATCGCATTAGTGACGTGGAAGACGAGCGCGCGGGTATCGATATCGATATCGATAAATAGGGATGTAGTGTTTGATATCGAGGTAGCAATAAGCGTTCCTATCTAATCTATTAAAATATTGTTAAGTAAACCAGGGTTTATGAAATTAAAAATGTATTTTATTCCATTTATTGAAGAACACATTCTAAAATAACAAAGATTATAATTTATTAAGAGTAATACTTAATTAAAAAATGATATTAAAAAATATTTAGTTACACTTTCGCTGAAAAAAAAACAATGATTTTGGCCTATTGGGGGGTGTGCCACCCTCCCTACCGCACAAACTGCTTAATGGGAAGAATACAATAAAATACAATTACAATAAAAAACAGATAAGAAAACCCAAATAAACCATAAACTATTCGACACGTGTTTCGCCTCTACACGAGGCATCCTCAGGAGATTTTGACTCGTCGAGCGCTAGACCGACAGTGAGAGAACATAGTTTTTTTTTTTTTTTTGGAACGGACTTATGCTGTTTGCCTCTACCGGCATTTACAGCGTCACCAGACGGTCGGCGAGCGCAGATGGCACTCAGCTAGATGCGGGCGCAGAGGGCGCACCGTCTAAGGCGAGCGTTGAAGACGCTTCGCCGCGCAAGGAGAGGAGTAGGCGACTTGCTCAAGGGCACCACTAAGGTACGGACCTCGGCTTGGGCCGTCGCCAGGAGAGAGGGGAGTAGATCGCCCCGGTACATAAGTGTACCGTTGAAAGTGGGCCCTATGAACTTTTACTCTACGACTATTTGGAGAGAATCTAACCAAGACATAATTTTTGCCTCGAGCTCGCCGGCGAGCTCGGTGTTTGACTGTGTTTAACTCTAAATCATAACCTTGTGTACCTCGCCCACAGTCATTACCTCGGCCGGAGCCTACACCGTGATCGGAATCACTACCTTGACTGGGGCTACAAACGGAATTACCTCGCCTCCCCCCATTTCCGCGACATGGGTCCACACCACGACCAGGATCGTCGCGTTGTGCACTCATGACTGTACTTTGAGTGGGGCTACAATAAGAAACTTGAGTACCTCGCCCACAGCCGTTACCTGGGCCGGAGTCTACATCGGGGCCGGGGCCGCGGTGTATAAAATACACTTACCATATGACGGCATTATAGGCTCTGACATGCTCCCCCCCGAGTGTTCCCGCCTTGCCGTGGCGGGGGGGCTCAGTAGCCGTGGCTTGGGTCACCACGGTGAAGCTAAGAGGAACCAATGGGCCTGCCAGTGATAGCCGATAGCTGGCGGGCCCGAGGTGGAACCGCTCCTATGGGCTTTGCCCTCCAAGTCCACACGGGAGCGGTCACTGTAGGTGGCGGTGGTGTATGGGCGCCACTGCAACTGAGGCGGGCTGCGGTGTCGTATGGGCGGCACCGCGACTGAGAGTTAGGGGCCGCGGCGGGAGAGGAGTGCCGGTGTTACGGTGAGCCGCTCTCCCTGCCTTCCGCGGCCTTGACGGGGCCGCCACTGTTAGATGGCGGACGCGGTGGGGTCGCAGGGGAAGAGGACTGTCGGTATTGAGAGGCGCCGCTGTCCCTATCCTCTGCGGCCGAAGTAGCAGGCGGTGGGGCTACTCACCTGACCCATCGTAGGGGGACTTAGGGCACCCAGACTCGGGGGAGTCTGGGGTCCATTTGCGGGCTAGGTCCCCCGTGGCGGTTGCGGCACGCCAAGTGTTCTGGCGTGCTGCAAGAGACAAGGGTCCGGCAACGGACGGCCGCGACGGGTTCGCGGTCATGTGCGAAATCTGTCCCGCGTTCCCGCCAAAACCGGCAGTGACGGAACACCGCAGAGGTTTGGTGGGTATGCTGCCCTTCTGGCAGAGACTCCCACATAACCACCGTGCTCCCCCCGGGGCCGGTGGTATCCATAAAGGATTACTCTGCGTCGAAAAAAAAAAAAAAGGGCTTTGACATGCTCAACTCGCATAGCTGAACTACGCCGTAGGTGCTGTTCTCTCCCAAGGCCCAATTGGTAAAGTACCCAATTGGTAAGTAAAAATCACGTACCCTCAATAAGAGCTATCTTTCCTGAAAATAAAAATAACTTAACCGGCTTAATCACCGGCTAATGAAACTCCAATTCCGACTAACGAAACTCACCTGAGCTCTCTTGTCGATATTTCACCAGAATTACAAATTCCTGAAATTCACCAAGAAACTCTTGATGATCTAATTACAACAGACTTTAGCCCAGTTGTTGTGAGGGACTATGATTTCAGTCCCCTGTATCCTCCTATTTCCGCAGAACCTCTTGTGTCCGAAGATCCGCCCGTTGTCGTAGCTTCTCCTAATCCCGCAGACCCTCTTGTAACCGCAGATCCTTCTCTTCCCGTAGCTCCTCATAGTATTGCAAATACTCCTCCTGAAACCGAATCAGCTCCTCAACCCTCTACCAGTTGGCAAAACCCTGAAACCTTACCTGCATCAATATCAGCATACCGCGACCCTGGAACTCCTTCTTCAGCATCTGAAAACGTACCTTTATCTGACGAAACCTATAACAAATTTTTAAAATCATCAACAAAGTTGTATAATACTCACATAACAGAACATAAAGAAGATCTTCTGAAAGGCATACAAAAGCTAGTAATTATACCTACCTACCTCAATAGACATGGACGAATCCGTGCCTTATGTAGAAGATATCCTCAGCAACTGTCCGAGCCTCCAACGTGATGAATTCCTGAAAACAGAAAGATCTTTAGATACCTTTTTACCGCTTACAGTAGAAAACAAAACCTACCTGTTCACGAAAGTGCACCATTTTGACGACTGCTCGTATCCCAATATATTTAAAAGTCTTAAATATGCTCGCGACGAAATAATCATGTCTTATCCTACAGTAAATGAAATAAGCATATCAGATTTTAGAAATCCTTTTGACAGACACTCCTATGCAAAAATCTATAACATGTTGACATATTTATTTGACGGCACCAATATAAAAATCCACATCTACCATAATAATATTATTTATCCAGCACTTAGCGAAATTCCCACAATCTTAAAGCATAATCATGACATCCCAATCGCAGGACATCTTGGATCCGCGAGAATGTTAAGCGACATAAAAGAAAGATTCTCATGGAAAAATATGCGCAGTGATATTGAGAACTATGTTAAGAAATGTCAGTCATGCCAAACTAACAAAGCGTTGCGTAAAATAAATAGAGCTCCAATGGTAATAACATCCACTTCTACATCCCCATTCGAGAGGCTAGCCCTTGATATTGTAGGCCCGAATCTGGCTCAGCTAAACTCAAATATATCCTGACTATGCAAGACGACTTAACAAAATTTTCATTAGCATATCCTCTTCATAGTAACACAGCGGCAGAAGCAAGCGACTGCCTCCTACATTTCATATCACTATTCGGAATTCCCAAATACATACTCACTGATCAGGGTACTAACTTTACAGCAGACCTTTTTAAGAAAGCATGCGATTTCATAAAAATTAAACAGTTGTGGTCATCACCCTACCATCCACAGACGCAAGGTGCTTTGGAAAGATCGCATTCCACTCTCAAAGAGTATCTTAAATCCTATGTGAATGAAAACCAAGATAACTGGCCCCAGTATGTATATTTACGTCTATGTTGGCATACAATACCGCGGTTCATTCAACTACACACTATTCACCATACGAACTGTTGTTTGGGCATAAGCCCCACATCCGTGACTCAGTATACAGTGAAAATTCTAATACTACCTATCCTGAATACGTAAAGCTCTTGCAACATCGCATGAAGCACGCGCGTGATAAAGCGTTAGAATATATTCAAAAGAAAATTCAAAAAAATACTATGACACGCGGACTCGACCTGTCGAGTATAAAATTGGCGAATACGTTCTGCTAAAGAATCACCTTAGGATGCGGAAAGCCCTATCGCTTAAATGGAAAGGTCCATATAAAATTGTAAAGATTCATGGCAACCATACTTTATCACTTTTAATAAATAGACGTCATGTGAAACATCACTATGATGAAGTCAAACACGTGGAAGGCCATGATGGATCCACGTAATACTTAATACTTATAATCTATTCATAAGCGTTACAATTAACGCATTAAATAATTATATTATATTATATACTATAATTATACTAGTGTAAGCTTAATTCAGCATTTAATAATGCATATTAGTAAATAGGTAAAATAGTTATAGTTAGGTAATAAAGCTAAAATTAGTTAAGTTTAATTATTAGTAACGTTTCTTAGTAACTTACGTTACACATCTCTTTTCATTACAGCGTACTTTTTTTTTTTTTTTTTTTTGTCCCGGGGAAATCCTTTATGGATACCACCTACCACGGGGAGGTAGGTGGTTATGTGGGAGTCCGTATACCCACCAAAACCCCGGGGTGTTCCGTCACTGCCGCCCTCGGCGGGAACGCGGGACAGATTTTCCACACGACCGCGAACCCGCCGTGGCTGTCCGTTGCCGGACCCTTCTCTTCGCGGCACGCCAGAACACATGGCGCGCCGCAACTACCTCGGAGACCAAACCCGCCAACAATTAGCGCCAGACTTCCCCGTGTCTGGACGCCCGTGGTCTCCCTGCGGTGGGTCGGATACGTAGCCCCACCGCCTGCTACGTCAGCCACTGGGGATAATCCCCAGCGACCCCACCTCCTCGAGTCTGCGCCGAGCGCCCGGACCCCACCTCCTCGAGCCTGCACCAAAGTGCCCGGGCCCCCCTCCTCGAGCCTGCGCCAAAGCGCCCGGGCCCCACCTCCTCGAGCCTGCACCAAAGTGCCCGGGCCCCCCTCCTCGAGCCTGCGCCAAAGCGCCCGGGCCCCACCTCCTCGAGTCTGCGCCAAAGCGCCCGGACCGCGCCACTCCTATGTGGACTTGGCGGCCAAAGCCCATAGGAGCGGCCCCGCCTGAGCCGGCCAGCGCACCCCAACGCCGGCGCGGCCCCTGGGTTCCTCTTGGCTTCACCGTGGTGCTCCAAGCCACGGCTACTGAGCCCCCCCGCCACGTCAATGCGGGAACCCTTCGGGGGGGTTCATTACAGCGTACTGGCCCAAGGTCACCAGAGTATGTCCAATCAATCAACTAGAGCTCCGGCATTTATTTCGATCAAATTGGTGAACTCAAAACAAATGTTGGTCACTTAGACATAGTTACTCCGTTTGATATATCTTACATTTATTTATTTATTTATTTATTAAATCATGTACACTATCTTTACAGGGAAAACCTAATGCAATAGAGTACCTACTTTGTCACTTATAATAAAAACGTATATAAACAATTGTATTAGAAAATAAATTAAAAATTAAAAAAGTCAACTTCCTTAAATACTACATTGATTACCTAAATACAAAACCAAATATATATAAAAAATAGAATAACACAAGTCAATATTTTTAGGTATAGCTTAATATAAATAGCACCGTCCTTGCGAACTCATTCAGAGAGCAGTGAAACAAGTCTATAGTTTGGGCTACCTGATTCAGTGTGCGGATGCTGCGAGTCAGAGGAGCCTTGTTTATGAGGTTGGTTCTCCCTCTCGGAACATCGAACAGGGCGGGCCGCCGTCGTTTGTGTACAAATCCGTCAGGAACACTTAGCCGAATCTGCTCCAAAATGCCTGGATTTCCAATTTTCCCGCGGAGGACCTTGACCAAATATAGAGCTAGCGCTGCATCCCGTCTTACCTCCAGCTTGTTGTATCCAACCATGCCTATAACAAACAAGGTTGGATACATCAATGGGTAGAACGGGTAGACGCTGTAGAGCTTCCAGTATAGAAATCTCGTGAATTTATTTTGGATGCGCTCTACCATTTGGCTATACTTGGCCTCGTGCGGGGCCCATATTTCCGAGTTAAATTCCAAGTGGCTTCTAACTAAGGCGCTGTATAGAGTCTTCACTGCTGTTATATTCGTGAAACTATTGGCCTGTCGTTGCACGAAACCCAAAGTTTGGAAGGCTCTTTTGCAGATGTTCCTCACATGGACATGGAAGTGCAGCGTATCGTCCAGATGTACCCCTAAATCACTTACCGAGTCGACCCTCTTCAGCTGTGACCCCCTCAACTGGTACTGGTGGTGAAGTGGGGACTTTGCTCTACCAAAAGTGATCATACAGCATTTATTTACGTTGAACAGTAGTCCGTTGTTTTGACTCCACTCCGCCACTCTATCCATGTCCCGTTGAAGCCGGTCACAGTCCTCGTTGTTTCTCACCGGCAAGAGTAATTTAAGGTCGTCGGCAAAAAGCAAACACTTCGCGTCCTTGACCACGGTCGGCAGGTCGTTGATCATGATGATGAACTCCAGCGGCCCCAGATTACTTCCCTGACTCACACCAGTTTTGGTAGAGTACGCCTCCGATCTGCATCCCGCGTAGTCTACGTACTGCTGCCGGTCCCCCATGTAGCTGGCGAAAAACATGAGCAACTTGGTGGTGCAGCCGATCGACGCCAACTTCTTAAGCAATATGTCGTTGTCGACTAGGTCGAACGCTTTTTTGAAGTCGAAGTAGGCGGCGTCGACTTGCACCCCCGCGTCGATGTGCGGCAACACGAAGGACATGGAGTCAAGGAGGTTACTGGCGGTGCTTCGAGCCGGCCGGAACCCGTGCTGCGCATCAGACAGCCGTGTTGAAACCTGCTCCTGGATGCTGCGCTGCATGGCCGACTCGAACACTTTCGCCGCCGTCGACAGAATCGCGACCGGTCTATGCTCGGTTACATCTGTTCCTGAACCTTTCGGTATAGGAATAACTCTCGTAATTTTCCACCGTTTTGGAAAATATGATTGTTCCAAGCATGTGTTGTAAATATGCGCCAGCGGTTCCGCGAGTGGCATACGGCAGTCTCGCATTATGTAGACCGGGATCCCATCCGGGCCCGCGGAGCGTTTCGGCTTGAGTCGCGTCAGCGCGGCGCGCACCTCGTGCAGCGTGAGCCGCGGCACGTGCACGCGAGCCGCGCCGGCGCAGCTCGCTGCCTCCGCCGCGGGCACGTCCAGGGCCGCTGTCGAGGTGCCGTACACTGAGTGAAAGAACTTCGCGAATTCCGCCGCGCATTCTGTCTCCGATAGTGCTTTCCCGTTGAGTGAGATCCCCTTGCGGTTCACCCCCCCTCTCTTGGCATACTCAAAAGTCCGCATATTCAAAATATTAACTCTATTTTAGATACAGTACGTTTCTTATGCAATCAATTTCAGATTGAAACCATAGGCAACTTAGAATGTCATAACATATTAGAACCACTCACTATAAGATACAATGATATTATTTCCGAGTATTCCTCCATCGCTCACCTTACCAGCAATAATAGATTGAGGTGTAGCGCGTGGATAGGTGCTATAGGTACATTATCCAAAACTATTTTTGGGACTCTAAACGAGGACGATGCTGTTAAATATGACAACGCCATACAGAGTTTACAGGACAATGAGAAAAGAATGGTTTCATTAATCAAAGAAAATATATTGGTCACATCTTCTGCTTTGTCTAAATTTAATGATACTTTGCATACAATAAAAATTAATGAAGCCAGGCTTAATGAAGGTATCGACTACCTCTCGTTAAAATTAAAAAACATATCGCAAATTACCGACGATCTAAATATAAAGTCAAATATTAATTCAATATTAAACAGTTTGGAAGCCGCTGTCCTCACCTTATCGTTTCAACTGGAGAACATAATCACCGCTATTATGTTTAGCAGTCAAAACATACTGCACCCGGCTGTGTTACCTCCCACACAATTATACAAAGAGCTTGTCGATAACTATAGGTACTTACCTGCAGAATTGAAATTACCCGTTGCTTTAGAACTAAGTCATATGTATATTTTAATGAACATATCTAGTGTACTATGTAACAATAAGATTGTTTTTATTTTAAGAATACCTTTGGTATCTTCTAAGACCTATAGTTTATACCATAATATAACACTACCGACCCCACATGACAGTGTAAAACCACACTCATTTAGTTTTATAATACCTAGCAGTAAACATCGCAATAACCAAGGATACATTAGAATATTGTTACCTTGAATCACTTAATGAATGCAGAGTGATAAGCTCTCGCGAGTTTATCTGTGACGTCATGACTGTATACCCGACCAGTGCGAATCCCAGTTGCGAAAGTGAACTTCTCTCAACCGTTGTAAGTGCTCTACCAGTGCAGTGCCAAACCGACTTCTTATATGGAAACCACTTTGCAATAATAACTGGATTTATGTACAGTCCCAGAACAATAAATTATATATAGAATGTCCTATGCAGAAAAGTATTGAAATAATTATAATCGGGACGGGAATTATAAACATTCCGTATAATTGTTACGCGTACTGCAAAAGTACCAAATTAATACCTAAATTTAGTAACTTAAAAATAAATGTAACTATCACTCGACCTGATTTCAATATAATTAACGATTCTTGCTGTACCTTAGATAAGTTTAAAATGGAGATTAGTAGTGACCCTCGTATAAAATTGCAAAACATAGATTGGACATTTTTACTCCGGAAACAAAATCTAAATTAAAGTCAATTTCAGCTGAAGCGGATAATTAATCAACATCAAATAATTAAATACGAGACTATATATATCATTTTATTATATTGTATAATCAAATTGTGTTTGTATATTAAATCGCACAACCGTCTTCCTTATCGCTTCCTTAAGTTTTCCCGATCAGTCCCTGTCAACCCACCTGTAGAGCAGCCGCTAAATCTCGATCCTGTCATTCCTGTCAAAATCAATAAACGTCAACAGACTCCAGATGATATGCCATCTCCCAGTACTAGAAGAAACATATAACCCAAGGATTCCGCCGTCGCATACGATAGCTATCACACGTGTAAGAGAGTTTTGAGCAAATTATACTCTAATTAGCCGTTTTTCGGCTGAACTGGCTGTGCCTACAAGCAGAATAGCTAGGAGGGATTATTATTTGGTGTTGGTTTGTTTTAAATCTGGTAAGTAAGGTGTTTTAACATAGTTGTTTGTCTTACTAACCCTTGGAGGAATCCAATATGGATCCTCTAAGCCCCGAACCTCCGGATCCTCCGGACATAAACATCCCCATCCCTGCTCCCGCCGTGTCTAATGATACCGTTGCCTCCACCGCTACCAAACGTAGATCAGACGACGATCAAAACGTTAGCTCTGCTAAGAAAACTATAGTTGATACGGAAATGGCAGTAGCGTCCATACAACATACATATTTACATCCAATGCTTGTTCTAGGAATTAAAGCATACACTGCTAATGATAAAGGTCCATTTGTGGTCCATGTTTCTAGGACAGAACCAGACCCTTCTGCAGGGACAGCCATCCGTCCAATTAAGTTTGGCCAGTTTCTCTCAAGAAATAAAGTAACTAATATCTGCTATGATGGAGTGAAGAGAGTGGGCAGGAATAAAATCTCTGTTGAATTCCAAACTGCTGCTGATGCCAATAAATTCTTAGATAACCAGGTACTTGAAATCTGTAAATACAAAGCTACCAATCCAACTTACAACATAACTAAAATGGGTATAGTATGCCAAGTTCCAGTTGATATGTCTATGGACGAGTTTGTAGATTCACTGTTCCTACCCAGCGGGTGCAGTACAGTACTTAAGGCCAGAAGACTTAACCGTAAGACTACAGATGAAGGCAAAGTGGTATGATTACCAACTCAGACTGTGGTAATGACCTTCCAAGGTCAAACACTCCCATCGAGAATATTCTCATATCATACTTCCCTCCCTGTAGAGACTTATCAATACCCTACAATCCAGTGCCTAAACTGCTGTAGATTTGGACATGTGAAAGTACAATGTCGATCGAAGCCTCGCTGCTACAAATGTGCTCAACCACATACAGGTGAGTCATGTGACATTGAAGAGAGTAAGGCTTCCTGCCTTCACTGTTCTGGTCAACACTCAGCGAACAGCAGGAGTTGCCCTGAGCTAGGGAGACAGAGGGCTATAAAACTCCTTATGTCACAGAAAAACATCTCATATGATGAAGCGGCCACTCAGTACCCAAAAGTAACGAAACCTTATGCCGAAGTAGCACAAACCCCAACTTTAGTCCCATCCCAGGCTTCCTTCTCGACCGCCCAGTCCAATCAACTTATCCACACCTCTCCTAGTACATCCTACAGAAAAACAGTATTCTCTGCCCCCCGCACCAGGGCCCCCTTAGGAAAATCATATGACAGGACTGCCCATCAGGCTATTATTGCTGATGAGCCATCTACCCTTCCCAATGGATTTTCCTTGCTGTCCCAAAATCCACAAACCTCACCATCGTCCCAGGAGGAGAGCCTCCTGGAAGTCCTTCTAACCATGATCCTTAGTATCATCTCCAGAAATAACTCCAACTTACCGTCCAACGCTGCCCAGAAACTTACCCAAATCCTCTCCCTAATCAACAGTCATGGATCAAGTGTTCATTCTTCAATGGAACACCAAGAGCATCATTCACAAGAAGCATGAGCTTCTTTACTTAATCAACAAATTTTACCCGTCAGTCATTGCTATCTCGGAGACATGGTTAGTGCCTGGTTCCCCATTTCGGGTCCCAGGGTACTCCTGTCTCCGGGATGACAGGGCTGACGGGTATGCAGGATGCGCCTTACTTGTAAGGCGCAATTTACCCTTTGCCCAAATCCCTCTCCATTCTGTCTCCCCAGAAATTAATATCATAGCGGTAAAAGCATTTAACATTTCATTCCTATCAGCTTATATCCCACATCCCCGCTCTAGCTTAATCCCAGATATTTTATATGTCATATCCTCAGTCCCACCACCTATAATCTTAATGGGAGATTTTAATGCACATCACACCTCATGGGGATCTAGTGCTAATGACCTCTTTGCTCTTGCCCTTCTGGAAATCTTTGATGAAGCAAATCTATGTGTCATCAACAATGGCTCTCCCACACGAAGAGTACTGCCCACCCAAAACCCTAAAAGTGCTGTTGATCTTACCATATGCTCCGTATCCCTTGCTTCTGTCCTGTCATGGAATGTGTTGCCTCATTCCTATGGCAGCGACCATTTCCCGATAACAATTACTATCTGTAATAGAGTAAGGCCAGCACAAAATTTTTCTCCGTCCCTTAACATAGTCACGTCCCCATACAGACTGCGCGATGTCAATTGGTCTGATTATTCTTCATCTCTGGAGAATAAATTAGAACACCTTCCTATTTCAAACAATAGTAACATCGTAGAGTGCTATGATCAATTTGTAAAGGCCATTATTTCCAGTGCAGATGAACATTTCCCAATTAAAAAACCATATGACTTTAAGGTTTCCACCCCTTGGTGGGATGCAGACTGTACAACAGCCGTTAGAGAAAGGAAAATATCTGAAGAAACCTGCAACGCTAACATGACAAGAGAAAACTTTCTAAACTATCAAAAGAATGCTGCCAGAGCAAGAAGATTATTATTTAAAAAAAGAGACATGGATGGGTTCAATACTGCAAATGCTTATCCCCTAGAAGTCCTTCTTCTTTAGTGTGGAAGCAAATTAAACGCTACAGGGGATCATGTAGTGTTCACAATATCACAATAAATGACCCTTCGTCATGGGTTGAGGCCTTTACAGATAAAATATCTCCTCCTTTCGTACCATATATGGACTCTTTCCCTACTTTTAATAATCCTATCTTGACTTCTGACCATTTTGACTCACCATTCACATTCTCTGAAATTCAACTGGCACTAGATTGACTTGTGGACTCTTCACCTGGCATAGATGGGATCCCATACTCTTTCTTAAAAAATGCTACATATAATAGTAAGATGTATTACTTGAAGCTAATAAATACATTCTTTGAACATGGAAATGTCCCCCATCAGTGGAAAACCCAAGTAATACTTCCAATTCTTAAACCTAGCAAGAACCCATCTGACCCGAACAGTTATAGACCAATTGCTTTATCATCAGTTTTATTAAAAGTTACTGAACACATGATTAAACAACGACTTGAGTGGTTCGTAGAAAGTAAGAATTTACTGGCGAAAACACAGTTTGGATTTCGAAAAGGTATGAGTACGATGGATAGTTTGGGTATTTTGACAACTGACATACGAATCTCATTATTGAAAAAGGGGCTTCTGATAGGTGTCTTCTTAGATATAGCGTCTGCATAGGACAATGTCTTACTTCCAGTACTCAGATATAAACTTAGACAGCTGAGTATTCCTGAGAAGCTAGTCCAATTTGTATGCAACCTGTTTATGGAGGGAACTATTTTAGTTAAAAATCAAAACACCTACCTTTCCCCTAGAACCATCTGGAAAGGCTTACCGCAGGGATCAGTTCTCAGCCCATTATTGTACAGTTTATACACATATGACTTAGAATCTACAGTACTCCCATTTTGCCAAATTTTACAATATGCAGATGACCTGGTACTTTACATATCTGGTCAAAGTATATAAACTGACATGCCCTTTGAATAAACTGACATCTGCGCTTCAATACCTTTCAGACTGGCTTGAACAACATGGACTATCCATTTCGCCTTCTAAGAGTAGTGTAGTGGTTTTTACTAGGAAAAAAATTGTCCCTCATGTCATCCTCAGAGTCAATAATGAAATTATCCCACAAAATCAGAATGTGAAATTCTTAGGAATTTGGCTAGACAGCAGGTTATCTGGTACTATTCACTTTGATTATATTTCCCAAAAATGTGAAAGAAATATTAATATACTCCGTTCTTTATCTGGAGTGTGGTGGGGTGCACACCCATTCACACAAAAATTGCTGTATAATGCCATAATCCGTAGTCATATGGATTATGGCTCATTTCTATTGTATCCTTCAAATAAATCAGGACTTCAAAAACTGGACAAGATACAATCTAAATGTCTGCGCATCATCCTTGGGGCTATGAAATCTTCCCCAATAAACGCTATGCAAATAGAATGTGTTGAACCCCCTCTTTCATTTCGCAGACAATTCCTTGCGGATAGATTTTTTTCAAACTAGTACAAAACCCTGATCATCCTCTTCTGTGCAAGTTAAACCAACTGTCTGCTTTATATGATTCTCATGGTTATAACTCATTTAATGAAATCCCTTGTGTGCTCCGTACTTATTTACAGTATACCCGTCTCCCCAGCCCACTCTTTCAGAGCTCCATTATGCCATTATTCTCTACGCCATATGAGGCTTTGATCTTCCAGCCCAATGTCTTTCTGGACTTTGGCATTGATAAAAGCACACTAGAAGCAAACAAAGTTTTTAACAGTATTATTTCAACAAAATATAAAGATTGGATCACAATATAAACAGATGCTTCTAAATCCTCCGATAGCCCAGTTGGTGTTGCGGTGTGGATTCCCTTCACTAAAATCATTCTTAACTTCAAATGTCCTCCTGTCACTTCCATTTTTACTGGTGAATCCATTGCCATCCTAGAGGCTATTCTTTTCGTAAAATCCCATAATTTAAATAACTGTAGTATATTTTCGGACTCTAAAAGTTGCCTTCAAGCTATCGTAAGTAACCCGTTCAAATCAAAAACCAGGTTCCCTATAATTTTAAAAATAAAATATGCCCTATATCAATGCCATATACTAGGCATCAACATTATACTGGGTTGGATACCAGGGCACTCAGGTATCCAGGGAAATGAATCAGTTGATTCTTTTGCCAAATACGCTGTTCACACAGGTTCTAATCAGCACTCTCAAATTTACTCCCATGACATTTCTACCACCTTAAAACCATTACTGATAAATACATGGAACAAAGAATGGCAAATTTCTAAAACCATTAAAGGCAAATTTTATGGCGATATACAGCCCGACATCCCTAAGAAACCTTGGTTTTCGAAATTTCAAAATGCAGACAAACTTACCACCTCAACTATTTGCCGGTTGCGTTTAAACCATTCCTGCACCCCTGTTTTCCTGGCTAAACTTAGTATTAGGGATCATTCGCGTTGTGAATGTGGTCTGGATGAAGGAAATATGGACCATATTTTTTTTTTGCTGTTTTTTTGTTTTGTTGCTGTATGTATTTATCGATTTTGTTTTCCCAAACTTTGAAATTTCAACCCCGAAGTTTTGTCCACCCCAGGGAGGTGTTATATATATACTATATGCATCCCTTTCTGCCTACTCCCTCCTTTTTCTTCATCCAACTTCCAAATCCGATGGTTGTCTTAAAATCTAAATTGTATTTTATTTCCTTTTTTAAAAAGGCTCAACCCCGAAGTCTCATACACATTACGTACCTATGTAACTTGTATCCTTCATTTTGCAAAATTTTATAAATCAACTGTCACATCATTTTGCTGTAGCCAATCAGAGCGCAGAACTCGTGTCTAGCAAATAATGTACTTCAGATGTCCGTCTGATACGTACCTAGTATCTTATAGTCTGTGCCCGTGATGTAGTCAGTCTGAGACTGTGCTGTTGCAAACTGTTGGTTGACAATTTATTTTCTCGAGATATAATATATTTCGCATTGATTTTCAATGGCGTTTGCTAACAGCACCACCTCTACTTCTCCGAATCCTGTTGAATTAACTAGTTAAAACCCCAATCCACACAATATCTCTATATAACTAAACCAATGGGTGTTCGTGAGTCTCACTCACAACCACATCTCTGAGAAACGGTGCATGTATTGTGTTAACTGTGCCTACCCATCCTGTGAATATTGCAGTGTTTCTAAAACACAAGAAAATCCCACTACATACCTAGGTAGGTCCATATCATCAAAAACTTATGTATTATAACTGGAGTGGAAGTTTGTTTGGTTCCTCTCATATAACAACAACCATATTCTAAAAGTTTACTATAAATGCAGTGTATGAAAATATCATGTAACATATACTGGTAAAGTTGCGACATTCAAGTTGCAGAGGTCATTAGCAAAGAATCTAATGTAACATAAGTACTCATGTGTGATGCAGCTATGGAGAACAATACAGTGAAAAACAGTGAAATATCACACTTTGAGACTGTTGTTATTGTTGTTAAATCTGAACCACCAAGTCCTTATAGTGAATCAATCAGTGAACCTGCAAGTCCTGGTAATAGTGATGATATCAATGTACCAGCAAACAGAGTCAAGAGTGAAGCAATAAATGGAACTGAAAATCCTATTAATAGCAAACCAATCAATGAACCGGCAAGTCGTCTCAAAAGTGAACCAATAAATAAACCAACAAGACCTTTAAGAAGTAAAGCAAGGAAACAATATAGAGTACCCACAAGTTCTGTAAAGAGTTGGGAATCAGCAAGTCCCGGTAATAGTAATGATATCAATGTACCAGCAAATAGATTCAAGAGCGAAGCAATAAATGGAACTGTAAATCCTGTTAATAGCGAACCAATCAATGAACTGGCAAGTCCTATTAAAAGTGAACCAATAAATAAACCAACAAGACTTGTAAGACATACAGCAATTAAAGCAAGTAAAGCAATTAAGGAAGCAGCGCCTAGTGACAATAAAAGATTTGCATGTGATATATGTCCTTATAAAGCTAAGAAATCAGATATGTTGAAAAGACATATGAGAACACACACAGGTGAAAAACCATATTCATGCTCTATGTGTGATTTTAAATCTCGACAACTAGGTCATTTGAAACAGCACATTAGAAGTCATACTGGAGAGAAGCCGTATGTATGCAATATGTGTGATTACAAATCTGTGCGGCCCGGTAATCTAAAACTTCATTTAAAAACACATACTGGAGAGAAGCCGTATAAATGCAATGTCTGTGAATACAAATCTACACAACTTGGTCATGTGAAATTACACATGAAGACACATGAAGGTGACCACATGTATGAATGCAAACGATGTGACTTTAAATGCCTACAATATGGTCCGTATAGAGAACACTTAAAAATACACACTGGGGAGAAATTTCTAAAATGCGAATATTGTAGTTATTGCACTAATGTAACTGGTAGGTTAAGAATGCATGTCATGACACACACTGGGGAGAAACCGTTTAATTGTACTTATTGTGACTTCAAATCCATTCAGGCAGGAGATTTAAGACGACATATGCGATCACACACAGGGGAGAAACCATTCAAATGTAATATGTGTGATTATAAATCTATACGAATGGCTCATCTAAAGCAGCATATGAAAACACACCCAGAAGTGAAGTTAGAGTGTATTTGGACTATTGGAAATGATCCACTGCCTGTCAATGACTAATCTGATTATTTGGCATGGCTGGGACAATCTGTAATACATAATCTTATATTAAGGTTTTAAATCATAATGAAATAGTAAATAAGTGTTTTTATTGTTATTAGATTAATATTACTGTTTCACCAATATCTCTCTTGATGGTCAGTGATCGTAGAAAATGTAGAATATTTGACCCATTGTTTTGTATAAAAAATATCAAAGGCTAGTTTTATAGGTACATTATTGGTACCTACTTAACCAAAAAATCTATTTTATAAAGTTCAATATATAATGATGTCTATGTTGTATGTATTGTTATAAGTTGTTATTCCTGGATTTATATCAGCCTTAATTTATTTGAAGCATACACAATTACTGGGATAATGCACATAGGTAGCTATTTTACTTGAATAAATACACTAAACGTATTAATCTATACATATAATATTATAAAGAGGAAAAATTAGTTTGTGTTTGTGGGAGTTGAATAACCTCCGTAGTAATCGTATACTACTAATATTATAAACGCAAAAGTTAGTGAGCATGGATGTGTGGATCTTTGTTACTCTTTACGCTCAAACGCAGGGGGCAATTTGGTATGGAGGTAGATGAGGCGCTGGATTAACACATAGGATAGGTACTTTTCATCATCATCATCCATCACCACATGGGTGAAATAGCGTAATATGCTTGGGCACAGCATAGACAAAATAATAAGATCCCCGTCTACGTCATGATCGTAATGATGACAGTTCTTTCAAAATTTGTGTCAATTTCTGAGGGAAACATCAATTGCTGACCATGATAACGCCCGACCTGTGAAATGCCGCCTCGCAATCGGCGTCCATGTACCTACATGAATTATCAGGCCGGTTGCGGACGGGCTGGCTATTCCATAGGTGAACCAAATGATACCGGGCAGCAATCACCGACCCATCAATTAGCGGCCCTGCAACTGGTGTCCATGGATGTACATGCATTGCCTGGCTGCGAATTATTGTACCGGTTTGATATAACCGACCCTGGATCGACCGGCCTAACAATTGGAAGCCATAACGTCTAGTGCACAATAGTCAATAATTCAGTCAAGTATCGGAATTGTCTTGAACGCTCATTGGTCAGAAGCTTATACAACGCGGTCACATTAACTCGACTCGACGACGCATCGCTGGAATGCGGGTCCCCGCCCGCTTCCCCCCGCATTCCCTTTTCTCGCCCGGCAAGTGTCAATACGGTCAGCATCTTTGTTACCGATACACGCGTCGATAATCTGGCTAATATAAATATCGTCACTTATATTATGTTCCAAATAAAACTTCACAAATCACTGATAGGTTTCGTATATTCGACCGGTAGCGTAACGACGTCACAGAGAGGTCCGTACTGTGCGGCGCGGCGGCTCGAAATGCTCGAATAAGAAAAGAATCCCGTCGCCAGTGCGACCGCTTTTTAGGATACAGCGCAATTGCACGTGGTGGTTTAAACGTTAAGATTGCAATACAAAGTGATGGCATGCGATTCATAATTAATTGTACATCGTAATAAACTTAAATCATTTTGAGAATAATTAAATTATTAATTTTAATTGGAATAAATTACTGTATACTATTTCAAAAGTATAAATCTATGTTTTACAAATTAATTCAAATAATCAATTTAACAAATCTAATTATTATTCGATAATTATTGTATCCGCGCCGATATACAACTGTCCCAAAATTCAACGATAAGCCAACACCGGAGGATAGACCTGCCCCGGACTAATCGGGGAAAAAAAGAAATAAATATATATCCCAATTATATTTTAAGTTATAATAAATAAATTAAATTCTTCAGAAATTGAGACCGTTTATGATATTTTTTCACCATGACCACCATTTTTTTATAGGCAACTCTTAGATTAATCATTGGTCTCGCTCTCGCTTCGACTAGATACCGCGCTATTTAAAAACAACGGCTCCGTGAATGCGGCAACTCAATATTGTAGTGTGTGTAATGAAAATAGGGAAGAAGCTAGTGTGCGTGAAGAATTGTGTTGCTAACCACTAACTGTCACCAAATTAATGGGAAAAAATATTGTATGTTATGATTAAGTATGTATGTTACTGGTTATAAATATAGTTCAGAAAAATACATTAGCCTTGTGTGTAATGAGAAACTTAGCTCACTTATATCATAGTATACTATTAATTAACAATGCATTTATATATTTATATGAGAAGACAAATAACAAGTATTTAGTAATACTCGTACCTACAGTGCTTTCTATTTCCATTCTACCAGTCAGTAATTTGGTTCTACCTTTTGTACGTAACGTCTTAGGTTAATTTACAAATAATAACTGCGTAGAAAAAAAAAACAATTATCTTATAAGCATGGTTAAACCTACTATTATGTACAATGAATAGTCTAAAAATCATTATTATTAACTAAATATCACATTCAATTAACTTGTACTAGTTTACGATACATTTGCCTATTAGAATTTACACTATATTTCTATCTCTATTATAATAGTATATACGAGAAGAATATCGAAAAGAGAATTTGATTCAGCTAGTGGTTGAGAAGTGAATACTTGGTTACATTTAATTTTATAGGTATATAGCACCGTTATTTACCCCTCACGTAATTATATACAGATAGAGAGTAAAAATTTAGAATATAATTTCTTGAGTTCGTCAGTATAATATTTCGGTTTCGTATATTTAGTAGTAAAATATAATAACAATAAATTCACATTATTAAAATCTCAACCATAGGTACTTGATTCTAATATTATACGGCAACACTGAATGGCGTATAAGGTTGATGTTATTTTATATTGAAATTTTGAAATTATAATGTATTTACTAATGGTATATGATCCTAGTCTATTTATTATTTCTTGTAGTATTATTTTTACACATTTTCACTTTGCAAGCAGGCATTTTACTTTGGATTACGACCAAAATTACGAAAAAACACTTGGTACGTTGACACCACGCTGCTTGGGACGTGACTGGCTCAAGCGGGCTTCCGAATTCGGCGTAGTATTAGTTGCCGCATTTTGCAAGTACGTCGGTGGTATCTAGTCGAAGCGCGCGCGCGGAGACTAATCATTAACTAAGAGGCAACCTGAATAGCACTGCTATCTACCACAGTTCTTAAAAAATCCAGAATAACTCTTGTTTTATCACGAAAATTAATGAAACTTATTTTATTCCCTAAATTTTTTGAAGACTTTTACTTTTAACCAACTTTAACTTATCGTGGTGTAAAAAAAAAGTATAAACACTAGTATGGCAAGTTTTTTTTTAAATTGACGCAACTAACCAACATTCCAAAATAGTACTCGTATAATACGAGTAATCTAGGAACACGTAATAAAAAAATATGGGCCTATTATTTCTAAACAGGGGCCAAATGACGGTCGGGTGTAATAAAAGTATTAGTTCTTGAAAAATGTTTATTATTTCAAAACAAATGGTACAAACAGTTTCACGTGTAATTTATTAAGTTATTAACATTATAGCAAATGTTCGAACTGTTTGCCACCAGCATTAATACATGCACGACATCGCCTTAAAAATTATCGTTTTATTTGTCTTGCATATCTTCTGCTATTAATGTAATCATCAGCCTGAGTGATATTTCGACGAAGCTCGTCCAATGTCGCAATGGGTTTTGAGTAGACCCTGTCTTTAAGACAACCCCAATAGAAGAAGTCTAGGGGGTTCAAATCGGGTGAACGGGGTGGCCATAAGATAGGACCAAGTCGCCCAATCCAACAGCTTGGATACTCTTGATTTAAATATTCTCACACAGGACGGGCATAATGTGCTGGGCAACATCATTTTGGAACCACATGTTTTGGAGATCACTTAAGGGCACGTCGTCTAACAATTCTTGCAAGTCATTTTGTAAAAAGTTTAAATAACTATTGCCATCTAAGTTTCCTTGTAACTCAAAGGGCCCAATTACTTTTCCTTTAATATGCCGGTCCATAGGTTAACCTTGAATTGATATTGGGATATGTCTTGTCTCATCAAGTGCGGATTTTCATTACTCCAACTATGTAGGTTGTGAAGATTTAAATACCCATCTTTCTTGCATGTTGTTTCATCCGACCATAGAATTTTGTCTAGGAATTGGGGATCTTCACTGTGCCTTTGCAGCATCACACGGCAAAATGTGACTCGTAGCGGATAGTCCCGCGGTAATAACGTCTGCACACGCCTGTAGTGATATGGGTGAAGCTTGTGACGTTTTAATATTCGATGTGCAGAACTTTTCGGGATTCCTGTAGCTTCTTCTATGGCACGTACCGAAGTAGTCGAATCATTTTCTATCTCATTGAGAACTTCTTCATCACGATCCAATCTAGGTCTTCCAGCGCTTCTCCTATTGGATGGCATACGGCCCTCCGAAAACGCTTGATGCACATTAATAAACACTCGATAATCAGGATATCTTTGAGCATTTGGGTATCTTTCTCGATACAGTCTGCTAGCAGCGTTAGCATTACATCGGCATTCTCCATAGAATAAATGCATATTAGCGTATTCCTGTGGTGTGTACGGTTGCGGCATGTTAAACGCCAAACAGTCCAAAATGCGCCAGAACTCTAAATCACAAAACACACAATCGTAGTCGATAATGCCAGGTCAGTTCAGTTTGCAGATCACTTCCAGTCCAAATAATGCCAGGTCAGTTAAGTTTGCAGGTCGATTCCAGTCCAAAAAGCCAAGCCAAAAGTCGATAGTATGTACGAGAGTCACGTAAGTTGAATTGGTAACGGTGCGCAGTAAACAAAGGAGCAGAGCGTTCTGAACTGACTTGCTGAGAATAATAACAGCTTCTCTACCTGCCCTGTTGTTGTCTCTTTTTAACGTAAATATCTCTATCTATCTATCTATCTCTCTCTAACATCTAAGGTATGTATGCCCCATTCAAATTCCTAGAAATTGCAACAAGAACCCATTTTGGGCATGTAGTAAAAGTGATTACTGACAATTACATTTTAAGGAATTTGCCCCTGTTTAGAAATAAGAGGCCCATATTTTTATAACTTGTTTTCCTAGAGTATTATACCATTTTGGAATGTTAGTTAGTAGCGTCAATTTTTTTAAAAACTTGCCATACTAGTGTTCATACTTTTTTTTTACACCATGATAAGTTAAAGTTGGTTAAAAGTAAAAGTCTTCAAAAAATTTAGGGAATAAAATAAGTTTCATTAAATTTCGTGATAAAACAAGAGTTATTCTGGATTTTTTAAGAATTGTGGTAGATAGCAGTGCTATTCAGGTTGCCTATAAAAAAAAGAAACAAATATTAAAAAAATTGTGGTCATGGTAGTGAAAAATATCATAAACTCAATTTCTGAAGAATTTCATTTTTTTATTATGAGTTAAAATATAATTGGGATATTTTTTTTTCTTTTTTTCCCCGATTAGTCCGGGGCAGGTCTATCCTCCGGTGTTGGCTTATCGTTGAAATTTGGGACACATTGTATATTATATGAGTAGTGATCAATTGCGGGTGGGAAAAACCTCAAAATGGCTGTCGTTGGCGTTGGTTTTGTTTAACTTGCCTTTATTTTAGTTTTTAAGTGCTGTAGTGGTGGAATAATGACCCTTGAGACTTTATCGATAATTAAGCGACCCAGTATTCGCTAAAACCCCGAGAAAGTCAGCCATTTAATGCGCGCGGTCGCGGTAATTTAGCAAATAGCTACCTACGTATTTCAACATCAAATACTTTATTGATCCTTTGTATCAAATTTTTTGTCTATTAGAAAATACCAAAAGGTAACCAGGATATTTTCCTTTACTTGTGAAATCAATGGATACCGCCACCCGCGTGTACAGCTAAATTATAAATTCAAATGGTTACCTTGATTACTCCAATATATTGGATGTAACACCACGCAATACAAAGGTTATTAAGCATGGTTTCCCACTTATATAAATAAAACTAGTTTTATGTATAAAAAAAGGTACTAAGACAGTGTCAATTATTACATTTCCGAAATTTCCTAGCCGTAAGTTAGTCGACGTGCCAGGTAGGTATTTGTATTCATTCATCTATGAGTCGATGTTTGGAAATACACAACAGAAACAAAACAAATCTGAACTAAACCCTTCCCAATCAATTCGTAAGTATTTCGACTTTTCTGGTTGTCTACCATGCTTTGCCTATCTGATTCACAGATTAGGAAATTTAGTGCCCAGCCCATCCAGGACAGTGCGGGCACAGCCTTAAATTTTCATCACATTTGTTAAATAAATTTCACTAATATCGATTTGAAAAAAGTAGACCCGTAGGAATACAGGAAATCAGCCAATATGATGATGGTCACGAGTTGACGGGCTGGTATTTCACGGACACAGCCAGGAATGCGCGACCCTGGAGTGGAAATACCGACCTGACAATTGACATTTACATTGATATGTACACGAGTACCTGGCCGGGTATTGCGTGGTCGGGATATACGTGCCGTATCTTATGGTGCTCGGGGCGGAATGCCCGGCCTGACAATGCGCTGTGTAGCCCGTGAAAGACCACCACAGAGAACTTTTTATATACGGAAAAAGACCACCCGACAACTGGAAGTACATGTACACGAGTGACGAGTTGCGGGTCGGGCCAATGAGAATACAATAGGGTCGGGCGCACAGAAGACTGTCGTCGGGCGTTCCATGGCTGCCAGTTGACGGGGCGGCAATTCCATGGCCGGCAATTATACACATGCCGGGCTCTCTTAGAATATTTGAACTAGTTTAGACTTTTTATATGGAAACTACTGCCATCTCTTTTTGGTGAGCTAAACTATTTGCTCGTCAGTATAGCCAAAGGAAAAAATAAATAATGATAAATGTATTTCCACATAGGGTAGCACCGGTGAACTTGATGAATGGCAAATTTCTAGCTAATTAGCTAAACGTTCGAGTGAAATGCAATTGTAAAGAAAAATTCTATTTACCAAAGAGATATAAACACTTCGTTTTACTATTTACTTTACCAGAGAGATGTCAGAGAAAAATTTTGACTTTTGATATTTGATTTATCTAAAATAAATTAAAATTAAATCACAAATTTTATGTACGTCCAATTAATCCATATGTTAATTAATATAGTTTTATTGTAGAAAACGGTACGGCTCCTCGGAGTATATTATTCCTTTAAAGAACCGAGATTGGCTCCATGGCTAATTTATTTAACAGCATAAGGCTTATGCTGTTAAAAAATTTGCCTTTTAAAATTAAAATATATTATTTTACCGCTTCATCCATAACTAATTTTAATTCATTAATAACTAATTTTGCTTCATCGCAAGTGCTTGTCTATGCAGAATACAAGGGCTGGAACTACAATTAGGCGCTTTATTTATTATTCGTGACACTGCTCCTGCTGTTTTACCTGTCATCGCCTTGGCCCCATCTGTAGAAATGTCACTGCAATTGTTCCAACTGAGATTATTTTTTTCAAAAAATATATTTATTTTATTAAAAAATTCTTCCCCGGTAGTGTTTGTGAGCAGCGGTGAACACATAAGCATGTTTTCTTCAAAAGAACCTTCATATGGATATCTCACGATAACCAGCAAGATAGCCAAACCAGCGACATCAGTTGACTCGTCCGTTTGCAAGGCGAATCGTGTTTTTTGTAGACGTGTAGCTAGTTGTTGTTTGACGTAGCATGCCAGATCATGGATTCGCCCTGAAACAGTATCGTTTGATAGCGGCACAGTAGAAAGATGCTTTGCAGATTTTTCATCGAGCATACATTTTGTCATGTCTAATACACATGGCTTTATTAAATTCTCAGCGATAGTGTGCGCTTCACCTGCTTGTGCAATGCGATAGCTAACTAAATATGATGCCTCCGTGGCCTTTTCGTTGATAGTTTGTGTTACATGCATCATATTTTTTTGACTTTCCAATAACTGATTTCCAATAAAAATTCTTTATTCTTGTCTTTAGACTCGGGGTGTACAGTTTCTAAATGTCGGCGCAATTTGGCAGGTGCCATGGAACTATTAGGAAGCAGTTTACTACATAGCATGCAGAGAGGTGAGCCGTTGGAATCAACAAATCCGAAACTAATATATGATTCATCATACTTTCTTTTTTTCGTCTTTGAAACCGTCGAGCTTGACGTCGTGGCAGCATCGTCTGGATCGGTGATTGCTATATTCTCCGCGCGTACTGCTTTTGAACATTCAGCATCATTAAAAGATGTTGTTGCAACACGTTTAACACCTTTAAGCCAACGTTCCATTCTTCTTTATTTATAATGTTACACGTCAGGATGGTGGGGTCTAAATAATGCACAATCGTTACTGCGCATAAGAGACTAAGTTTAATACAATGAAGAAATGTATAAAACTGAGACAACAGAATACAGCAGGCAATAGAACAATGAAAACACGAGTTTCACTAGCTAGCGAGCTTGTAAGTAGGTAGGTAGGAACTTATCGCTCCGAACGCTAATCGTCAACTGACTGACGAGGCGCGACGCGCTATTGCCGCTTTTATACTTAGTCCTAGACTCGATCTCGAATATTCTCGAAAATACTCGAGTCGGCACTTTTGATAAACAAAAAGCAAAAATAAAAAGAGAAATACAAAAATTGCGTTGTAAACAATCTCGACTTTATATTTTGAAGTTAGAGTCGACAGTCGCTTGTTGACAACTATAGCGTCTAATTCAGAGGCGGCTTTTATCAAAGGGACTGCACGCTCACAAGTTAGCGTCTAATTCAGAGGCGGCTTTTATCAAAGGAACTGCGCGCTCACAAGTATAATATACAATGTATACATGTTGATACCAAACTTATGAGATATTGTACCAGCTATTGTAACACATATTTATACAAATACAAATAAATATACCTACGCGCGGTCACGGAGTCAAAACGTTCGACCAGAGAGGTGTTTTGATTTTTTTTTCTAAATTCTTGAGGAACCCCTACAGAGATATCGTGGAACCCTAGGGTTCCACGGAACACACTTAGAGTATAGCTGGCATAAGCCGCTGAACTGAGCCTACTAGACAATGTTTTAAGGTGGGGACCCCATTGCAATTTATAGTCTATAGTAATTCCTAAAAAGACCGTTGACTCCACAAGGTCCAACCCTGTTCCATTCAATTGTATATTGGATTCTACTTGTCTCACATTTGTTGTCGAGAATTTTATACAATTAGTTTTCTTCTGAAAGTTGTGAATTGGTTCAATACAAATAATCTTCTCCCAAATCAGAAGAAAAATGCATTGTTAACATCGTCATATTTGAATAACTGCCTTAATAATTTTAAATAACAGTGAAGTGCCATCTGCAAACAATACAATCTCATGATTCTTCTCTACATAATAAGGTAAGTCATTAATATGGATTAAAAACAAGAACGGCCCTAGTATTGAACCTTGTGGAACGCCCATTGAGATTATAGAACCGGGTGATTTTATACTATTTATGTCAACACTTTGAATTCTATTGTTCAAATATGAAGTCAAAAGTTTGAGAGCCATGTTCCTAATAGTAGTGTTGTAATTTCCTGACAAGTATATCATGTCGAACGCAGTCAAATGCCTTAGATAAGTCACAAAAACACCTTTTTTTTTTCGCAGATTAAGATTTTAAACCCTGATCACCAGCTCCAGGGAGAGCTGGTGCGCGTGTGGGAGTCAACGCCAGACGGGCGGCATACCCACCAAAACTCTGCGGTGTTCCATCCTCATCGACTATTGGCGGGGGGCGTAGGACCCACTTGCGTTATTCAGCCACAGCCCCCACCGACGTCGCTGCCCACTTAGGCAAGCCCAGCCTCTGGGGAGGGTGTAAAGAGCCCTCCCCATTACCACCTCGTGGGATGCCCTGGAACACGTGGGCCATCCACACCTCGTAAGGACCTAATCCTGATTGGGGGCGCCAGCCGTCCCCACAGCCGACGTCCCAGGTCCTCTAAGCGGATTCGGAGTGCGAGCCCGATCCGCTCGCCTCCGTGTCGCGCTCTCCGGAGCGGGAGAGAGAGGGAATCTATCTCTCTTTCTCGCTCCTCAGTCTCTCTCTACAACATCACGACCTCGCAGAAAGAGACCATCGCCTCCCACGACCTCTCTTCGTCAACCATCTTTGTTAAGATGGTAGACAGAGAGAGGTCCGTCCCCACTACTGCAATTAGTGATTGCCGTGCCTCGGCAGCTCCTTGCCAAGCTTCCAGCACGTGCTGTGCAGTTTCTTCAGCGCAGCCGCACTGGTGGCATACAGGAGTCGCTTCCCTCCGGGTAACGTTGCACAGGTACCTCCCGAAGAATCCGTGCCCCGAGAGGACCTGTGTCATCCTGAAGGTAAGCGACCCATGCCCTCGATGGACCCACACTTTAAGTATTGGCCGCACTGCTTCGAGGAACTGGGTTGCTCCAGCTCCCGTCCGCGGACCAACGCCCAAGCGCCTGCTCCAGGACGCCAAGGCGGCCTCCTTGGCTTCCATTCGCCACTGCCCATATTCTCGAGGGGCAGGATGGAGACCCTCCTGTCGCGCCCACGTTCTGCGCCAAAAGACCGAGGACAGAACCTCGGCCTCCAGATCCCATGGAAGGGACCCGGCGAGAACGCACGCCACCTCGTGTGAGAGTGTGCGATAGCCCCTGCACACTCTCACTACCATGGCCCTCTGGGCCTAACAGAGCAGGGCGGTCTCTTGTGAGTTCAGGGACCCTGCCCATAAGGGGGCGCCATAGAGGGCCATAGAGCGCACCACTGCCATGTAAAGGTGGCGGCAGCTACCTCCTCCTCCCCCGAGATTCGGGAGCAAGCGGCCCAGTGCAGCAGCCGTACCCACGAGTCTGGGGGTCAGCTGCTGAAGATGGGCCCTGAATCTCCATCTGCTGTCAAGTACAACGCCAAGATGCCTCAGTGTCGACTTGACAGCGATGGAGTTCCCCACATAATCATACCCAACGTCCACAGGAGTGGCCCAAGGACAGACCCCTGTGGAACTCCGCGAGTGACTGTGCTTCGGCCTCCACCATCTCGCGTCGGGTAGACAACCTCTCTTTCTGAGAGGTAGTTCCCGACGATACGTTGGAGGTACTGGGGCACCTCATGATGCCCCAGAGCCCCCAAAACTGTGCTCCACGGCAGACTATTGAAGACGTTGGCGATGTCCAGCGACACCGCCAACATGACTTCACCATTGGAGCACGCCACCTCGGAGAGATCGTGGACGCGGGATATTGCATCTAGCGTCGAGCGACCTCTCCGGAACCCAAACTGATTGTCGGCCAGATCTGGGCCAACGTTCATGAGGTGTCTGACGAGGCGGGCAGCGACAACACGCTCCAGGAGCTTGCCAGCCTCGTCAAGCAATACAATTGGGCGGTATCCGGCAGGTTCATCTGCAGAACGCCCCTCCTTCCGCAGGAGTACGAGTCTACCTCCCTTCCACCGCCTGGGGAACTTTCCCTCCCGCATGGAGCGTCGAAGAGGGCTCGCATGCGAGGTGCCAGGGCGTCCTGGGCGAGGGCCCACGCGCGGCCGGGAATACCATCTGGTCCCGGCGCCGTGTTTTTAGCCCTCATCCTGAGGATGGCCGCACCTAGCTCCCCTCAGAGGTGACAGGTACGTTCTCCTCCTCTGCTCCCACTGTTGGAGCCACCGACATCGTGGGAGGGGAAAACACCTAAGGCATCCTGAGAGTTATCCCAGGCATCAAACACACATAAGGCGCTCGGGGAGCGCCTCACCTTGGAGGAGCGGGTGGCTGTCTGGCGTGAGGCTAGGGACGCAGTCGTCCATCATTGGACGGAGGACCTCGCCACCGCCGCTTTTGGTCGGCGCACGTTGGACGCTCTCGGGCCGGTCCTACGGTTTCCTCTCATTCCGTCTGGTGCAGGTGTTATCCGGGCACGGATGCTTCGGATCATACCTGCACCGGATCGGAAGGGAGGAAACACCGACATGCCATGATTGTGGCGCGGCGGAGGACACGGCGCAGCACACCCTCGAGGTGTGTCCGTCGTGGTCCGAGCTGCGCCGCAGCTTGGTTGCCGTAGTCGGGCCGGACCTCTCGCTCCCCAGCGTTGTCAGCGCCATGCTGGAGAGTGAGGGGAACTGGGTAGCGGTCGCCTCCTTTTGCGAAGACGTGATGTCCCAAAAGGAGGCGGCAGAGCGCGCAAGAGAAGAAGACCCCCTTGCGTCGCCACTGCGTAGACGAAGAAGGGGCGGAAGAAGGCGATTGCGCCTTCTGCCTCCCAGTGGTGAATAGCGAGAGTTAGGCGCGGGGGCGCCTTCTCTCGCATTGCACCTATTCACCACCTCCGTCGGGCGGGAATGGCCGAGCACTCCTGGTCATTCCCTGGCCCCTCCTGGGGGGGGGGGGGGCGTGCAGGCCCCGCTGTAAAAGCGGGCGGTCGTCGGTGGGGGACTGGACGTAGAGGCTCCGCCAACTTCCCAGTCCTCCTCCACACAGACGAAGCCGGAGTGCCGCTGGATTAGTTTAGTGGGTATACCGGTTAAACCGGGGAGTCCCACATACCCCCCTATCCCCAATGGTAATGCGTAATGCATTTATCCCAGCGTCAAAAAAAAAAAAAAAAGGCATCAAACACATCTTCTATATGTTCTATACCTGCGTCTATAGTAGAGCGATTCCTTGTAAACCCAAATTGATTTTTATGGAAAATTTTGTTAGCACTTAAATGAGTTTCTAATTGATGTAAAATATTTTTTTCGAAAATCTTTCTTAGCGTAGGTAGTACAGAAATAGGCCGAAAAACTGTTGGATCAGTAGTACTACCAGATTTGAATAAAGTAACCACTTTACTATGCTTCATTAGGTCAGGGAAATACACCACTTGCAACACAACTAATAAACACAGCTGCTAGATTGGGTGCAATGATATCTATAATTGAAGAAACGGTCTTCACAGAAAGACCCCATAGGTCTGCCGTCTTTTTTGCATCAAGACTTTTTAAACTGCTTACTAATCTTTGCAATTAACTACTGAAAATTTAAAAGTTGTGTCACATTCAGTTACACTTTGTTTCAGTAAGATCTCAGCAGAAATGGAGGAAGATTTTAGAGTTTTGGTTGTTAAAGAAAGAATATTAGTGAAGAAATTCTCAAACTCTGCCGCTACCTCCAAATCCACTCTTACATCTTTATTATTAATTTTTAAATGCAAGTCTCGATTACGCACTGTATTTCTACCAGTTACACTGTTTATAATGTTCCACGTCATTTTTATTTTATTAACAGAATTTTTGATCTTATTTCTTAAATAAATAGATTTAGCTGAGGAACAGGCTCGTTTAAATAACTTAGAATAACGTTTGACATATTCCAAAAATACAGGATTATGATTATGCGATTTTTCATAGTACAATTCATATAACTTTTGCCTACTTTTATAAATTCCTGGAGTTGCCCATTCACTAAACCTAGCACGATTACCAACAGATTACTTTGCACCAGTCAACGCATGACCAAAAGACTTTTGTAGTACGGAAAAGTGATGTGTCAATGATTAAAACATGCATGTTTCTTTCTGTAATAACTGCGAATAACTATTGTTGTGGTAAAATTAGTTAATTTTGTCGTAGAGTCTGGCCAACGAAAGCTGTCCAAGAAAAAAGGCGGGAATTTTAAAAAATCAAGAGCTGTTAACCCTGGCTATACACTGCATAAACGGAGTTGAAACTATTTATTTTTCAGCAAGTACATTTTTTTCGAGTTGTAAAATTTTTGTTTTATTAGCAACTGTTGTTGAAATTTTCGAATGTATTATGAAGAATATCAAGTAAAAGATTACATTTAATTCTGTCTTTTTATTCTTTTCAAATAATCCATTATTTATGTACAGTCGAGGACCCCGAAGAGCCGTACAAATATAGGAGCTATGAGTCATAGTTAAAATCAGATATCAAAAACTCTACACCTGATATTGAATCAGCTTCATTGCTTTCTTCGCTGCTACTGCTACTGTCCCCAACATGTATTATGAATGGTTCAAGTTCGTTTTCAGTAATACGGTCCCTTAATTTGTATTGATTTTCCACATTTAGTACATGATCAGTGTACTTCTTCCAGTCATCAGCAGTTATGGATAGAAAACATTATTTTATTAAATTTTGCATTTCAGACCCTGGTATTCCTATATTTTTGCTTGCTACTTTTCTCTTCGCTTGACCCCATACAAGTTCAATAGCATTGAGGTCGCAATGATACGGTGGCAGCAACAAAATTTCGTGATTGTGGATATGACTGTGTTTTTTTAGAAGCACTTCTGCCTTGTAAACAACGGCAGGTTTATTATCTTTCACCAAACACATTTTGGTGTGATATTCTTCAAAATGAATATTATTTTCTTGAAGCCATATTCGGAGATTAGCTTTAGAATCAGAGATAGTAGGGGGTAACTAATTGTATAAAGTTCTCGACACCAAATGTGAGACAAGTAGAATCCAATATACAATTGAATGGAACAGGGGTGGACCTTGTGGAGTCAACAGTCTTTTTAGGAATTACTATAGACGCTAAATTGCAATGGGGTCCCCACATTAAAAAATTGTCTAGTAGGCTCAGTTCAGCAGCTTATGCTGTTAAAAAAATTTGACTATTAACTGATGTAGACACAGCTAGAATAGTTTATTTTAGTTATTTCCATAGCGTTATGACTTATGGCATACTGCTCTGGGGATGTTCTGCAGATATTAATTCTATTTTTATACTGCAAAAAAGGGCTATACGAGCAATCTACAGTTTGGCTCCCAGAGTTTCCCTTAGACAGAAATTTAAAGACATAAACATTCTAACTGTTGTCTTTCAGTTTATCTATGAAAATCTAATGTATGTAAAGAAAAACATTAGCAGTTTTGATAAAAGGAGTGATGCTCATTCCATCAACACGCGAAATAAGCACAAGCTATCCGTACATGTAACGCGTCTCCACAGAATAAGTCATTCTTTTATGGGACAATGTATACGATTTTATAATAAAGTTTCCAATGTTATCCGAGATTTGCCTATTAATAAGTTTAAAATTACTATTAAAACTAAACTCTGTCAAAAAGGTTATTACAAAATTTCGGATTACTTGGAGGATAAAACAGCTTGGGACTGATCACTCCAGGATCTATCTACTCGTGTACTAAGATGTCAAAGTGTAGCGTGTCTTGCCCTACTGATACCATTATTATGTTCTCTTTTGTAAGGCAACACACTGGAGCTAATATTTGTAGTACCTAAGTAAAAACATCTATATAAAAAGAATGGCCCCGAGTTTCTTGCCGCTTCTTCTCGGTTGGCTCTATGTATTTTGGAACGCGGCGGTAGGCTTTAAAGTACATTATAATGAAAAATTGACGTTCATAAGTGCGTCTTTGATGCCTAAATTGAATAAATGATTTTGACTTTGACTTTGACTTTGGGTTTGTTTACTTGTTTCACATGGTAACTTGCATTGTCCATCACGATTACACTAGGTTTAGTGAGATTAGGTATCAAAATTTACTCAAACCATTTCATAAAGTTAAAAAAATTATAAACATTTCATAAAGTTAAAGGTAGCATTCATATCATCATGGTAGTCAGCTGATTTGGATTTTGTGCTGAATACCAATAATGCCCTGGCACAAACCCTTCCTCCGATCCGGCATGCACAATAATATGTCTTTTTCCTGATGATATATTAGTAGTGACACCGCTTGTTGAAGGGACTTGCCATGATTTTTTAACTTTATAGTTCTGATGTACATATGTCTCATCAAGGTAAATAATCTGTTTACCTTCTAGCCTCTTTTTATGTATTGTCCTCAAGAATCTATGTCTCCATGCCGCAATTACATATTTTTCTGTAAGTAAAGCCCGTTCATTTTGATTGATTTGAAACTCAAACCCGTTCTTGTGTAAAAATTTTCTAAGGGATTCACGGCATCCCTTAAATTCAATTGCTTCCCTCAGCTCATTGTGCAGGCTTCTCAGAGTTGGGACTTGTTTTCTAACTCCATTAAATTCGTTTATTTTGTTTCTTAAAGCTGAAATATAAAAATTGGAAACTGTTGCTGAATGTGGACGATTTTTCCCCGAAGTATTCCACTGTCCTTGATTTTTAGACCCTTCAATTTTAATTCTTCTTAGAGTCTTCACACTGACATCTGAAGATAACAAATACAATAAATTATGTATGTAACAGTATATTACTATTACACATATCCGTATTTTTCGTATTTTTTTTCGTCTGGCGTAATTTTGTGGAATCTGCCGTATTTTTAGGCTAGAAACACCAAAGAGAATATGAGAAACACCGTGATTTTGACAGATGGAGTTGGAGTTTGGAGACACTGCGCTACGCTCATAGAGAAAATTGTATATACGGAAATATGGCTATCAGTTTATTTTAATATCTCCATGTAGTGAGTCTTCATGCTGTTTAAGAAAATATCATGTAACATCTTTAGATATAGTCTGATTAATCTATGACTCAAGTCGCAGAGGTCATTAACAATAAAGAATCTAATGTAACTTAAGCACTCATGTGTGATGCAGCTATGGAGAACAATACACAAAACAGTGAAATATCACACTTTGAGACTATTGTTATTGTTGTTAAATCTGAACCACTAAGTCCTTGTAGTGAATCAATCAGTGAACCGGCAAGTCCTGGTAATAGTGATGATATCAATGTACCAGCAAACAGAGTCAAGAGCGAAGCAATAAATGGAACTGAAAATCCTATTAACAGTGAACCAATCAATGAACTGGCAAGTCCTATTAAAAGTGAACCAATTAATAAACCAACAAGACCTGTAAGAAGTAAAGCAGGCAAACAATATAGTGTACCAACAAGTTCTGTAAAGATTTGGGAGTCAGCAAGTCCTAGTAATAGTGATCATAACAATCTATTGGCAAATGCAATCAAGAGCAAAGCAATAAATGGACCTGAAAATCACACTAAAATTGAACGAATCAATGAACTGACAAGTCCTATTAACAGTGAACTAATAAATAAATCAAAAAGGCCTGTAAGAAGTAAAGGAAGTAAAGCAATCAAGGAAGCAGCGCCTAGTGACAGTAAACGATATGCGTGTGATATATGTCCCTATAAAGCTAAGAATTTAGATATATTGAAAAGACATTTGAGAACACACACAGGTGAGAAACCATATTCATGCTCTATGTGTGATTTTAAATCTAAACAACAAGGCCATTTGAAACAACACATTAGAAGTCATACTGGAGAGAAGCCGTATGTATGCAATATGTGTGATTACAAATCTGTACGGCCCGGTAATCTAAAACTTCATTTGAAAAGGCACACTGGAGAGAAGCCACATAAATGCAATGTCTGCGAATACAAAACTGTACAAATTAGTCACTTGAAATTACATATGAAGACACATGAAGGCAACCACATGTATGAATGCAAACGATGTGACTTTAAATGCCTACAATATGGTCTGTATAGAGAACACTTAAAAATACACACTGGGGAGAAATTTCTAAAATGTGAATATTGTAGTTATTGCAGTAATGATACTAGTAGGTTAAGAATGCATGTCATGACACACACTGGGGAGAAACCGTTTAATTGTACTTATTGTGACTTCAAATGCATTCAGGCAGGAGTTTTAAAACGACATATGCGAATACACACAGGGGAGAAACCATTCAAATGTAATATGTGTGATTATAAATCTATACAAAAGGCTCACCTAAAGCAGCATATGAAAACACACCCAGAAGTGAAGTTAGAGTGTATTTGGACTATTGGAAATGATCCATTGCCTGTGGACCCTAATGACTAATCAGATTATTTGACATGGCTGGGAGAATATTAGTAGTAATAATGATTAGAAAATACATGATTTTATTGTTATAATTAAAGTAATATCGTATCCTTTTAATTTTATCATTGTAATCGTAACATCTTTTCAATTCTACACTGTCAAGAAATGTGTACATTATGTAGAAAGTGTAGAATATTTGTACCATTCTTTTGTTTATAAAATATCAAAGGCTATATAGGTAAGTGCGCCATACAGCATTAGAATCCTTCTTTATCCCTGATAAACATAGGCTATATATTTTGATTCATCATCATTATCCATCACCATTACGAATACTCATACTCAAAATTATTGGACACAAAAAGTACTGGTACAATTTCAAAAATTAGTTTAACATTAGAATGCTACATTAACCCTGCCATAGGCATACAAAGGTATACATTGGAATAGGGATATATATATATTTTGATTCAGCATTAGGTAAAAATTTTCCGTATATACAATTTTCTCTATGGTAAATATTATCCTTCATCATGCTTTTGTACATATTATTGTTAGTTCCAGGCCGCGGGCGGCGGTATAATAATAATTTATTATTACTCGGCAACAAATAAGCACAAAGTTCAAATACAAAAATACTTATCTAGAGTATTACAATTTGATTGCTGCTATATTGGCTTGTTATTTACAATACAATTTATCACAGAACCTACACTAAGTTACAAAATAACTCGTGTTGTATCTGTGAAAATCCTTCGAGGTACTCTTATTTTTGCTATATATGCTTTTATTACTGTATATTTATTTAAATGTATGTGCGTGTGTGCGTGTGGTTGTATGTGTGTGTTTTTGAGGATTTGAATGAATTATAATCATAGAATAACGTAACCTTTATGATAAAACCGTTAGTAATAGTTCTGTCTGATAGTAATCCAAGTTATTTAACCATTTCAATACTGCCAACCTAGCGTCCTCAGACAAAATAAAAAAGTCAAGACAGAATGTTGTCAACAGAGAAGTGAGGCCGGGTAAAACTACGCCTCGGTGGCCTCGGCGTGTCCATACATATTTACATACAAAACCTACAACGAAACTACGCCTTGGCGCGTCAGTCAAACTATCGCGGCGCGTGGAAGCAACACGTAAAGTTTTAATTAGCATTTAATTAAAATTTATTAATTATTGATATTTTTTTAATAACTTTAATATAATTTGAATTACCATGACAGTACCTAGTCACGCACATGTAGTTTAGAAAACCGGCCTCACTTCTCTGTTCACAACATTCTGTCTTGACTTTTTATTTTGTCTGAGCTAGCGTCATAGTTTGTTAAATGAACAAACTTCTTTACTGCCATATTGGTTTTATTATATTATGTATGGGCCATCGAGCTATTTTTTTTTTTTTTTTTTTTTTTTTGTGGCAATTGTCAACATGACATTTGTGCCAGTTTCACGTCAAAAAAAAACAAAAAACATCCTAAAACGAATTTGAGCAAACTTTGAACCAGAATAGGCTTATTTTGTATGAAAAAATGAAAATATACACATATAACAATAAAAAAGAATAATAACTTAAAGAAAACTTATTCGAACATAAACAAACAACATTAAAAACACATAAATATGTACAAAGTTATAAACGAATGTTATTGATAGTGAGAAAGTGAACGAAAACTTTATATATATCAATATTAGTAGATGATAAAAGTTCAGGAATATGAGTCGGAAATGAGACTTTTAATGATATGAGAGAATTGTAGAAAAAAACATTATCATACAATGGACAGGAGAAGAATATATGATTGAGATCCCCCTCATCCAGGCCACATTCACATATAGAGGAATCTTTCACATGAATCTTTTTTAAATGTGAAGGTGAGCAACAATGACCAAGCCTCATGCGAATTAAGGTCGACGTATAAATCTTACCGAAGTACCACCGCGAAAACCAAGGTTTACTTGGTATTTCTGGTTGGATCTTAGCAAAACCAGAACCTTTGGATAAGCTAGTTGTTCTCCAGTATGTAGACCATGACTTATAAAGAAAACTTTTAGGGAGGCAGATAAGGTCAACGCTATAATTAATAAACGGGACCTTATCACCACAAGAAACCGCTTCTTTGGCCGCTTTATCAGCACGTTCATTACCAGAAAGACCAAGGTGTCCTGGTATCCAAGCAAGAACCACTTCTAGTCCTTTATCAATACAATCAGATAAAGATTTTTTAATTTCGAGAACAATGGGGTGAAATTTAGAGTGAAAAGGGTTAGACAGAAGGGATTGAAGCGAGCTACGAGAATCTGAAAAAATTATGGTCTGACGAAGTTTGAAGAGAAGGATATATTTTACCGCCTCAAGAATTGCTAGACATTCACCTGTAAAAACAGAGGACTCAGGAGGGCATTTTATCTTTTGAACAATATCAAACTGGGAGTGAAATACACCACAACCAACACATCCAACCTGAGACAATTTTGAGGCATCCGTAAAAATGGTATGCCATCCACGCCAATTCCTGAGCAAGAGCTCTTGAAAATACTTATCAGCGTAGAGGTCCCCCTTACAGATACCAAAGTCCAAAATTATTTCCGGCTGCGATATTATAACAAAGTAATTAATATTATAAATCGATAGTTTAGTAGACCGATACGTGGGATCCTTAAGCAATTTAAAGTTTGAATAACTTTTCAAAAGAAGCGGATGTTTTTTAAAAGTCCAAAAACGGGAAGTGTAAACATATTGTTTCAGAAGTTGGAGTTTTGGAATGAGAGGGTGATTAGAGAAATGAATAGAACTGAAGAAGAATCTATTAGCTAGGAATTGACGACGAAGATGAAGAGGAGGGTCCACACACTCCACCTGAAGAGCGTTAATTGGAGATGATTTCATAGCACCAGTAATAATCCGGAGTGATTTGGATTGAATTAGATCAAGTTTGGTAAGATCTTGCTTACGTGCAGGTTCCAGCAAGAAGGAACCATAATCCAAGACACTACGTATAATGGCATTATATAGTAATTTAAGATTAAAAGGGTGGGCACCCCACCACACCCCAGACAAACACCGTAATATGTTAATATTCCTCTCACACTTATTTGAAATGTATTCACAATGCTGACGACCACATAGTTTACTGTCCAACCAGAGACCTAAAAATGTAACCGACTCCTTTACTGGAATTCTGCACTCACTAATAGAGATATTTAAATCAGGAGGATTTCTTTTACGAGAAAACAGAACGATATTACTCTTTGTAGGAGATAAATCTAGACCATTTTTTTGAAGCCAGTCATTTAAACATTCAAGGGAATGGGAAATACACTTACTAGCCACATCAATTTTGTGATGAGAGCTGTAGACAAGTATGTCATCAGCATATTGAAGGATACGACTTAGACCAACAGAGGATTCCAGATCATACGTGTATACATTATATAGAAGTGGACTTAGGACAGAGCCCTGCGGTAAGCCCCGCCAAATGACCCTATTAGAAGTAATAGAAGAATCACTGCAACGGAGATATACATATCTCTCTGAAAGAAGATTCATAATAAAATTGCCTAATTTAGCTGGAATTCTCAATCGATTTAGTTTATTTTTAAGAAGGGGAAGTTGGACACTATCATAGGCTGCGGAAATATCTAGGAAAGCTGCTATAATAGATTCATTGCGCGTAAATGAAAGTCGTATGTCAGTCGTAAAAATGGCAAGGCTGTCCATAGTGCTCTTGCCTTTTCTAAAACCGTATTGAGACTTAGCGAGTAATTCATTGCTCTCAAGAAACCACTCAAGGCGGTTCTTAATCAAATGCTCCGCAATTTTAGTCAAGACTGAAGAGAGAGCGATAGGACGGTAAGAGTTAGGGTCCAACGGATCTTTATTAGGTTTCGGAATAGGAATAATATATTGAGACTTCCAAGAAACTGGAACAAATCCGGTTGCAAAAATTGTGTTAACCAAAGTTAAATAATAGTTCTGAAGGCGAACATTAGCTTTAGAAACAAAGGAATATGGTATGCCGTCAATACCCGGAGCAGAATCTTTAACGGATTTCAAAATGTTTTTCAACTCATTAAGTGTAAACGGTTGATCGAGGGGATCATTAGAAAAGGGATTAGAAAGAGATGGTAATTCTGAATGATGGGGACAATAATGAGGGGCCAATTTGTCCATAAATTCATCAGCCCAAACTTGGGAAGGGCAACAACTACGGTAAGGAACACATTGAGACCGACGATACCTATGTATTTTCTTCCAGATAAGAGATGAAGGAGTATTGGGGCCTATGCTGGAGCAAAATGACTTCCAACCATTACGTTTTTTATCATGAAAGAGACGCTTGGATTTTGCGATCATTTTATTCAATTCAATAAAATTATCACGGGTCATAGACAGACAAAAGATAGCTTCTGCATCATTACGAGATCTAACGGCTTCAGAGCAATCCTTATCCCACCATGGAGGAGAAGGAACTTTGTCTGGATGAGATTTCTTAACCGGGAAAGTCAAATCAGCACATTCTACTAGAGATCGTACTAACATCTCAGAACAGGTAATAATGTTAGAGGAATTTATAAGAGGTAAAGTTAAGGCTTTGGAATCAGTACGATCATTGAACACATCCCAGCTCGAACTGTTATTGTCAATTATATATTTAAGAAGCGGAGAATTAATTGAAGCAGGACGGGAATGTTTTTGCAAGATTCGTAAAAGAATTGGGAAATGGTCACTACCATGAGTAGACGGGAGAACACACCAAGACATTAGTGACGCGAGCTCAGGAGAGCATAAAGAAAGATCCACTGCACTAGTAAACTCATTAGGACGAGTTCTTCTCGTAGCGGAGCCATCGTTAAGGATGCAGAGATTAAGACTATCTAATGAATCTAATAAAAAAACACCATTAGCATCCGACAAACCGCACCCCCATACCGTATGATGACAATTCAGATCACCTAGAATAAGAAGGGGCTTAGGGAGAGACATAATTACTGAACTTAAATTTCGAATAATGGATTTAGAAGGATGAGGAATGTATATGGAGACAATTGTAAAATCGTTGATGCGTGCAGCAACAGCATCAAAGCCATCATTATAAAAAGGGAAAGAAATACTTGAAAAGTTAATATTATTTTTAATAAATAGTGCAACACCACCAAAGCCATCCTGGCGGTCACTTCGAACGTCAACATAGCCTTGCAACCTAAAAAAGGAATCAGGTCTAAGCCAAGTCTCCGAGACGGCCAAGACGCTTGGTTCATGTTTATTTATTAGAAATATCAAATCAGACTTTTTGTTGCAAATACTATGACAATTCCATTGAAGAATCCTGTCAAAGGGACCCATTTTGAAGTAGGGAAATAAGTGAATTTAAGTTGAAGGCAGCGTTGGACGGTGAATTACTTGAAGAGGAGGAATTAGACATGAGAGAGGATAATAGATTCAAGAGCTGCAGGAGTTCAGCTATTATAGCTTGAACAGAAGGAGTCTCATTTTTTTGGGCCAGAGGATTTAATAAAGCACAACCGTTTTGCGATGTTCCAGAGGATTCTTCTCGAATGATGCTCATGTGCGCTTCACGATCATAACCAACACTAGATGAAGGCAATATATGGGATTTCATAGATTTTCTTCCTCCCCTGTAATGAACTTTGGACGGTTCAGTAGTTAAATTCCTGGATGGACTAGGTAAAGGAGCTGCAACAGAGGTGGAAGTAACTTCAGCAAAGGACTTTTTATATGCAGGGAAAAACTGAGATGCTTCAGCATATGAAATTGATAATTCTGACATACGGGATTTAATGTTATTTTGCCTTTGCATTTCAGGGCAGTACTTGCTATTAGCAAAGTGATTGCCACCACACCACAAACATTTCGCATCAACTTCATCCACGTTGCATGACTTTCCTAAGTGGTTAGAACCGCATTTAAAACAAGCAGGTTTTGACTGACACTGCGTCATGGTGTGTCCGTATCTACAGCAATAGAAGCACTGAATAGTCGGGAAGGCATAAGCCGCAACAGGGAAAGAGTTGTAACATAGATAAACTCTAGAGGGCAAAATTTGACCATCAAAAGTCAAAACCACTGTTTGCGACGGTTTCCACGTCACAACTCCGTCAATGGAAACTTTAAAATTGAGCCGGCGAACTTTTAAAATTGGACCACACTCTTCAGGAACTTTCATCTCGTTCATAACATCCTCTGGAGTCATATCCACTGGGATTCCGCGAATTATACCCATCCGAGTAATATTAAATGACGGAATGAAAGCTCTGAGTTTGTTGTTTGGCAATGAAGGGGACTGGATGAAATTATTGGCTGAAATGGCGGAATGAAAGTTTAGAGCTATACGATTGCGACCAACATTCTTTATTGAGCCATCGATGATTCCTTGAAATTCCCGGGCGCGGCTAAAGAGGAATCTCCCAAATGTCACCGGGTGAAGGGATGTCCCAGCGGTAGGTGAAGTCTCTTCCCTCTGAACATGGACCGTAAAAGGGCCACGATCTGTTGAGTCGTATAATTGCCGACCGATAGGTGTAAATGAAGTTTTCTGTGAAGCTGCAGGGGGTCCGCTAGGAAGGGGGCTAGATGAACTAGGGGAGAAGGAGTTGGGAGGGGTACATTGTCCACCCTGGAGAACAACGTCAGACGCATCTGTAAATTTACACGTTGTTTCATCGTGAACCATTGATTTTGTACGTGATCGTGAACGGTCACTACGGGGATCTTTAGTCACGTTACGGTTTTCCGATCGTCGTTTTCTGTTGACTATTTCAAAAGCCTTTTCGTCAACATATGATGAAATTGATGTAAACGCCGCAGGGGAAGGCGGCTGGACAAAGTCCATGCCTCCACCAGGATCAGGGGGATCATTCATCACGCAACAATATACTAAAAACGCTAATGAAATGAACCTACTAACAAGTGATGTCTATAAACTAATGAAATGGAACACAAAAACCTATTCTGGTGAGATTAATTAACTAAAATAAAAATTTTACCAAAATACCATAAAATTCGCGTGTTTACGATTTGACGTTCCACCTCGCACCAAAGAGCTATTATTACTACGTAGTAATAATTTCTCAAAGGTAATGGGCCAAGAAACATTTTGTATCTCTGTGCTAGTTTTGTATTATATTTGGGTATACTGAAAACTTTGTCTTTACGCCTTTTGTTAAATTTGTCATTTCCAATGATAGCTTCTTTTCTTTTGTGTTATTTTTTTTTCCTTCGGCCTTTTTGGCCAGGCTATAGTCTTGACGACCTTACCATAGAGCACATTATATATGGACCTTACTGCCTTTTCTTCAGTGAAACTTCTATGTGTTTTTTTATTTATTTCTCGTCCCCAGAGGGAATTATGGCTCGCACTTCTTATGCATCCGCCAGTGTCTAGTTTTATTTTCAGTTCCTATTTATTATTTTTCTTCCATTTTTATTATATTGGTGTAATCTTCTTTCTTGACTTCGTGTTAGTTTTGGTTTTATTTTCTTGATTTGTGTTTTTTACATGTTGTCTCAATGGACTTTTATTTTAAAAGTGGGGAAACGTTTCGCGATATTAACAATTGTATTATAATTTTAATCAGACTTCGTTTGTAATAAGAATAGGATCAGGGAGAAGTAGATTATTGGAAGGTTCATATATATTGTTAGGAAGATCTATTTTATTGTCGTAAAATATCTATGACTACTTACATAACTTAACAAGAACATATGAAATATAATACAGTATATACACATTTACAATTTTATGTTATTAACACAAATATAATCAGCTATAATAATATATATAGAAGGATTGATAGTACAGAGCAGAGATTTGATGTTTGTGGGGAGAGGGACACGAAGGGATATAAGATTATTATAAAAGGATGCACGGTCGTGATTAGGACAGGAGAAGAATATATGGTCCAGATCCCCAAAATCATGACCACATTCGCACTGTGGACTATTGATAATGTTATACTTTGCTAGATGTGCTGGACATGTTGTATGTCCCAAACGCATTCTAATTAAAACTGACGTGACGATTTTGCTTAGATTTATTACTGAAAAACCATGGCTTAGAGGGAATTAGTGACTGTATGCTATAGTAGTGAGTACCGGTCATCTGACCACTTTCTCTCCAGATTCTACCCCAAGTATCCCGGAGATACAAACCGGCTAGCGCAGCCAAGTCATGCGGATAATTTTTAAATGGATACAGATCACCACATGCGATAGCTTCATTAGCAAGTCGATCGGCTCTTTCGTTGCCCTTAATGACTCGGTATCCATACAAATGTTACTGAAAATCCATTCAGAACGCATGAGTACAGTTTTTTTCTAGCTTCAATTATAAGAGGGAAATAAGACTTAAAGGATATCGTAATAGAGTCTTCAATGCGCTCATTAAATCACTCATAATCAGTACTTTGCTAAGCTTGAAACTTAAAACATATTCTAGAGCTTTAAGGATGCCAAGACATTCAGCTGTGAAGACGGACATTTCAACAGGGCACTTTATTTTTTGTACTATCTTATATTGAGAATGATATATTCCAACTCCTACAAACATATCTGGAGAGTGTTTAGATGCGTCCGTATAAATATGATGCCAGTTTGGCCAATTTTCCTGCACTACAGCCTTAAAATAGAAATTGGCATTATGTTTGTCTATATCTAAATTGAAACAAACTGTTGGGACATTGATCAGAGCTTCGTATGCACAATCGAATATATCAATGAATGGAGATCGATGAGTTGGTGCGTGTATTGCCTTATATCTAATGAGACTCTTTATCAGGCAAGGTAAAGATTTATGATTCCAGTAATTCGTTGATTCGACAAGATCAGAGAGGAGATGCAATTTAGAAATTAGAGGACTATTGGAAAATTTTAAAACTCTGTAAAACATGCGGTCTGCAAGAAACTGACGTCTCAACTGCAAAGGGGGCTCTCCACATTCAACGCGTAGTGCATTTAAAGGGCTAGATTTCATTGCTCCGGCTATTATTCTCAATGCTTTTGACTGGATGGCATCCAACTTTCTAAGTCCAGCTATACTACAAGGCTCCAGTAAAAAGGTTCCGTAATCTAAAACGCTTCGTAGTAGAGCATTATAGAGAAGCTTTAAAGAAAATGGATGCGCACCCCACCAAACGCCACAGAGACACCTTAACAAATTGAGAATTTTCTCACATTTAGCCACCACATATTCACAATGTGGGATTCCTGATAGTTTAGAGTCTAAACATACGCCTAAAAACTTTACATAACTTTTTGTTGGAATAAGAGTATTGTCAAAATATATACTAATCGGGGGATGCATCCGTTGGCGAGTAAATAGTACAGCTGAGCTTTTAAGTGCTGAAATGCTTAATCCATTTTCTTCCATCCAGTTTTTTAAATTATTGAGAGAGTGGGATATTTGAGTACATAATGTGTTAATGGAATTACCTGTGCAGTATAAGACAATATCATCGGCATACTGTAAGATACTGGCTGACTCTTGAAGAGATGAATCTAAATCGTAAGTATATATATTGTACAATAAAGGGCTGAGTACTGACCCTTGTGGAAGCCCTTTCCATACGAGTCTACATTGATCTCGAGCATGATCTAACTTTATAGTACGTCCTGATAAAAGGTTAAATATAAAACAGGATAAAAATTCTGGAATTTGAAGTTTTTGAAGCTTGTATTTAAGAATATGAAGGAAGACGTTGTCATATGCAGATTCCAAATCTAAAAATACTGCTAGAACTGACTCATTGTGTGTAAATGCTACTCTAATATCTGTCAAAAACGTGCCCACACCATCCAATGTGCTTCTACCTTTCCGGAAACCAAATTGTGTGTTTGATAATATTCTCCGGTTTTCAACAATCCATTCAAGTCTGTTTTTAACTAAATTTTCAGCTACTTTTACAAGAACAGATGACAACGCTATGGGGCGATATGACGATGCTTCACTTTGTGTTTTACCTGGTTTTAAGACAGGAAGAACTATCTGTGATTTCCAAGAAAGGGGGATGTTCCCTGATAACATCACTGAATTTATAATATTTAAATAAAACTGAAGTGTAGACTGAGTAAGGTTTACTAAAAATGAATACGGTATACCATCTTCACCCGGAGCAGAATCTTTCACGGAAGATAGAACACCTTGTAGTTCTTGTAAAGTAAATGGAGAGCTCAGAGTGGATTGATTTGAAAGTAATAAAGGAGGAGAATAATTAATAAAATATTCAAGCTGTGGGACTGTAGGCGGTGCCAGACGATCGAGAAATTGGTTATTTAAATTGGGAGGAAACGGTTTAAAAGGAGTTTCACTAACACCGCGTCTAAATCTTTTAATATTGCGCCACACAATAGACGGGTTAATATTCGGAGAAATAGTCAGACAATAACTTCTCCAACCTTGAAATCTTTTTTCTTTAAATAACTTGCGAGTTTCTGTGATTAAATCAGATACTAATTTGAAATTTTCGTCAGTCATCTCACTATTGTATACTTTTTCAGCTTGTTTTCTTTTACGAATACTATCAGTGCATTCCGCATCCCACCAAGGCGGGGAAGGAATTAAGCCAGTTGATGAGTTTTTGATAGGAAATGTTTCGTTTGCAGCTTGTATCAATACACTAGTAAACACATCAGTACAATCAGTTATATCATGAATATTTTGTAAATCAGAAAATTTTTGTTCTATCGCCATCTTATATTTCTCCCATAACTTATCATCCTTAATCTTGTATTTCATACGAGGTTTGGGTAGCGAACCATGAGTGATTTTTCCTGGTAAAGAAATGACAATCGGGTAATGGTCACTTCCGAAGGTGGAAGATAACGTATACCATGTTAAAGATGAAGCTAAACTTGGTGTACAAATTGACAGATCTACGACACTAAAGTTTTCAGTTGGAGCTGTACGTCGCGTAGGAGAACCAGAATTTAATACACAAAGGTTGTATTAATCTAATAAATCTAATAACATTTGACCGCAATAAGTTGATATGGAACTGCCCCAAGAAATGTGATGGGAGTTGAAATCTCCTAGCAGTAAGAAAGGTTTAGGTAGAAGAGATATAAGATTATCTAAATTGTGATAAGTCAACGAAGAAGGAGAAGGAATATATATAGAAACAACACAAATGTTATCAACTTGTGCTGCCACCACGGAAAACTCATTGTAATTTGGAAGATAAAGAGGAGAGAAAGAGATGGTATTTCTGATGAGCAAGGCGACGCCACCATACCCATCTGACCTATCATCTCTCAGACATGAGAATCCGTGGATTTTGAAGGTGGAGCCTGGCTTTAGCCAGGTCTCCGAAAGTGCGAATAAACAAGCGTTGTGCTTGTTTATAATATGTATAATTTCACTTCTTTTAGGAACTGCACTTCTGCAGTTCCATTGTAGAACCTTTGTGACGGTCGCTGCCATTTTTAATGGCTTTGGGAATATTAAACATATCAACTATAGAGGCGACGTTGGACGGTAAAGAGATGTTTGAGTGAGTTAATGTTTCGATAAGGATTTTAATAATTTCTGATGGTGACAACAATAGTGGGTTATTATTTGATTTCGCATTAAGAGCGCAACCATTTTGGGTAGGCGGAATAGTAAACTCATTGAAATTTTTTTTATGTGCTGCTACATCATAGCCTTTCACTGCTGCAGGAGCAGGTCTGCGTGGGGTGTATATTGTTTTTTTGTATGAACTATTTGGTTGACGTTGATTAAACGAAGTCTGGTGGCTTGGATGAGTCGGAACCGGATTATGACTAGCATAAGTGACATTAGAGCTAGTAGTAACAACATCAGCATAAGTTTTATATATAGGTATATATAGGTAACAACTTAGCTGCTTCGCCATACGATATACTATTTTCTGCCATGGTAACTTTTATTTGCTTTTGTCTTGAAAATTCAGGACATGATTTGCTAATAGCGAAATGTGCTCCTGAACACAGACAGCAGGAAATTTGTTCCTCTTCAATTTCGCAAGTGTCGCCAGTATGGTCATTTCCACATTTATAACACCTTGGTTTGGCTCGGCATTGAAGTTTTGTATGTCCGAAACGGCAGCAGTTGTAACACTGGATAGTGGGGTACGTGTACACTTCGACGGTTAGCGCATTGTAACACATGAAAATTCTTTTCGGAAGAACCTGTCCATCAAACGTAATAATAATACTTTGCGTTGGTTTCCAAACTGGGGAACCATCTACAATAGTTTTATAATTAATTCTTCTTACCTTTAAAATTCCACCACACCCATCAGGCACCGTTATATTTTCCATTACCTCCTCTGGAGACCATTCTGGTGGTACTGCATGTACGAGACCCATTCGCGTTATATTGAACGATGGAATGAACGCTTTTAATTTACTATTTGTTATACTATTGCTGTTAATAAATGAGTTGGCATCATTAAAGTCTGAAAATGCTAGACATATTCTATTTCTACCTATTCTCTTAACAGAGCCATCAACTATATTTTGAAACGCATTTCTTTTAAGAAACTTACCAAAAGTTACAGGATGGAGAATAGAACCGTCGTCATTTGAAGTCGTTTCACGTTGTACGTGCACAATAAACGGAGCTTTATCAGAAGGTTCATATTTGGTTCTTGCTAAAGAGGTGAAATTTTGGGGAACTGGACCATTACTAGGCAATGAAGGCACAACAGGAGTTTTTATTGGTTGGAGAATAATGTCATCTTTATTATTTGAATTTTCATTACCTTCACTATCTGTGCAGCGACAACCTGCCTTACCATCTACTGCCTGTGCGTGCTTCCTTTTTTTCATATTGCAGTTTTTACAAATTTTATTTAAGCGACTTCGTTTGCGTCCTGTACGTTGTGAAATAGACCCATCCGTGTCCATTCCCGATTCATTTGAGATTATATTTTGGGAAGAAACTGTTACAAAATTGATTGCCGGGGGATCGACCCCCCCCGGGTCCTGCAAGTCGGGCGGCTCGTTCATATTAGAATTTTAAAAAAACTTACCGAAACCGGTGAAACTATACACGTAAATATAAATTATACAATAAATATTAATATTATTTACACAATAGTACTTCACTGATCCTTAAAATAATAAAGAAATAAAATAATTTATCGAAGCGAAAAAATATCGACCGCCGTGTTCGACGTTTCCCGCGCTTTCCCTTCTATGTGTTGTAACATCACTATTTTTAGAGATGTACAACTCAGGGTTGCCAGATGAGATTTCTCGGATTTCCCCAGATTCAAAACTATTTTTCCCTAAAATGATACTTTTTTTAGAAAAAATCCCCAAACTTAATTTGACGTAATTTCCAAAAAAATACACCATAAATTCTAAGTATCATTTATTTATTTCTTCAAAGGGACTAAACAAATCCAATAATTCGTTATCTTCTCGAGCAAAGGAAACATTTTCGGAATTAAACGTTGTAGCATTTAGCAGTAGGCTCAAATTGTGGACATCCACCACGGGCTGCTACTCAGTATCTCATCCTCATTATGTTTCTGCCGTTTGGTCAGCAGTCTATAACAATACAACATTAATGATTGAGAAAGCTCTTTGAGGAAACGCTATTACTCCAGCAGCATTTTTATACAAGGAAAAAACTTCACCCCAAAATTCATCGGTGGATTCACTGTCAGCCTTTCGGCTTGGTCGCCTTGTTCTCGACCACAGTACGTACAGCCTCCACAGACGAAATAACGAATTAGTGATATTGGGCTTATGCTCTAGGTATAGTCGACCGATATTTATTTTTGCGCTAGAAAATTTACAGGAGTGCGTTCAATTTGATCACCCGGCAATCGTGATAATAATATATCTAGTGCAAACTAGTTGAATTTGTATAATCTATCCTACTGTCGGTGATCGTCAAGCGTCGTTGGGCGATCAAACTGAACGTACCCCAGATTTATAGACAAGACTGCGTTCGGAAATAGTCAACCCCGAATTTCCCCAATGTCGGAATTCCTTCTCCAAACATTTCCCCAATACTTCTACAAATGTCATATTTTCCTCCAAAATGGGGAAAAAAACCCCAATCTGACAACGCTGGTACAACTGTCTCACCGTCAGCACTTTACACAGACTATATAGCTGGCTTGTAGGGAAACGATAAGGCTTATTTAGCGCAGTTTTTAAAACTGCACGCTGTGCACGTTCTAGTTTCAGCATATAAGTTTTGTACGATCCTCCCCAAGTGATGTTGCAGTATACATTAAAATTGATTTGCATAAAGAATCGTAAATGTTAAATAATAATCAAGTAATAATGTGCGATTTCACGTTTATTCTTAAAAATATAGATCAGTTTCCAAACACGAGTACCAAGGAAATCAATGTGAGGTCTCCAAGTAATTTTGTCATCAATGGTGAGACCTAAATATTTAATAGTCTGTGCGCGTTGCAGCATAGCGCAGTTGCAGCTATTATTTAAAGTACATGCTGCATCGTGTATTTTTATGTCGATGTCAATTCTCCTGCCCCGTGGGAATTCGAAAATGTCATGTATTTGGTTTTATCAACGTTAAGGGTTAAGAAATTATCGAGTAGCCATTGAGTAACCTCTTTGAGACTAGCTTCAGCAAAATCACGAGTTTCTTTCCAACTATTTCCAAAAAAATATCAAAGCAGTTTCATCAGCATAGGAAAATATTTTTCCATGATTTAACCTCATTTTGCAAAGATCATATACATACGTCAAAAATAGTGTAGGGTCTAATACACTTCCCTGCGGCACTCCATAACTGACTGACGCGTATTGACTAATAGTGTTACCTACTTTAGTCCTTTGGGTTCTTGCGTTCATGTAGCCTTCTAGAAGTTTGAACACCGTATTTCGAACTCGTATTCCCATGAGTTCTAATTTTTCCAGTAGAATGGGAACAAAGACAGTGTCAAAGGATTTTGCCAGATCCAGAAATATCCCCATTACTTTCTTTTTACTATCAAGTTGTTCTACTATAAAGTAAGTTACTGCTCCTTCTGTCGATTTCCCTTTTCTAAAGCCAAACTGGCAAGGAGAGAGAATCGCATATTTTTCTAAATATGATATCAATCTAACATTAATAATCTTTTCTTATATTTTTGAGAGTGCAGGTAAAATGGATATAGGTCTATAATTAGTGACACAGTCTCTGTTTCCACCCTTATGTATCGCAATTGTTATTGACGTTTTAAATACTTTTGGAAATTCTCCAGTTGACAAGCACAGGTTACAATGAGTGATTATTGGCGTGAATGTTGTAGCAGATTGTTTTATAATTTTGTTTGTAATACCATCATGTCCAACGGCTGACTCGTTTTTCAACGCATTAATTAAATTCATACCATCTCTATCGTCCGTGCTCAGTATGCCGATTGAGTTTACTTGAGAGGGAATAACTGCTCTGCTTTTATCCGCCATTTTTGAACGTTTCTAATATTGTTCGCAAGATTATTACCGAAATATGTATTTACGAAGTTAATTGAATCTTCTGGGTCAGATTTAATTTTGAGTAGACAGTCATTGTTTGTTTTTTATGATTTGTCAAGTCTTTTTAATGTTAGTTTTATTTTTATCAAGTTCTGTTTTATGATAATTTATTTTCAGTTTTTTAAAAGGTTAGTGCAGTAATTCCTATACCTTGTATAAGTTAATCTTGGGTTTTATTGTTAGGTGTTTCTTTTAATCTAATGTGCATTTTATCACGTGTACGAATGCAGCGAAGAATACCTTGTGTGATCCATGGCTGTAGTGGTAGTAAGTGTGTATTATACGTTGATCCAGTGGTATTCTTGTATTAGCTTTAACGATATCCATAAGTCTGTTTACTAACAATTCGGTAGCTTTATTAGCATCTAACGTAACCAAGATGTCTGAAAAGTCTGATCTCTTAATTTCATTTATAATATTTTGTAAATCTGTTTTATACACTATTTTACTGGTCAGATAAGGTTTCTATTTCGTTTTTTTAATATTTAGGAGAACTGGAGAATGATCAGTAACAAAAGTTTTTGGGACAATTGTAGTACATTTACTTTTACATTTTAACATTACATGATCTAGACATTTATTGCCTCTAGTTATCATTAAGTGACTTGGAAGTAGACCGTGACTAGCCAATAATTCCAAGTAAGTCTCAGAGGTTTTGTCCGCGTTACTAGCTCGGATATCAATATTTATGTCACCTAAAACTGTTATGGTTTGATGCTTCTTTAAAGATATTATTATATATTGATATTAGTATAGAGTCTAATGAGCTCATAAAAGAGTCAATTACAGTAAATGAAGGACACCTGTACAAAGCTATTATTACTATGTCCTCATTGATCTTAAATATTAAACAATTTGCCTGTTCTACATCCGGTTCTTCTGTTGTCAAATCTATGTGTTTTCTAGAGTACACTACTATGCCTCGATTTATACAATTCTTAGTGATAGCCGAGTCATAATTATCAAGTTGTGGGAATGGTTAATTATTTTCTATCCAACACTCAGTTAGAATCAGTAGATCGCAGTGAAAACTAAGTCTACTTAGTAAGAGTTCGAATGCAATGAAATTTCTGTTGTACTTCTTATATTCAATGAGAGTATAATAAGTCCCGAGTTAACAGTGGTATCAATATGCATGCTACATGAATCAGGTGTACAAGTAATTGTTTTAGCAATAGTGAATTGATCTATGAGGTCACTTAAGACAGTTTCTTGGGTTTCACTAACCATCTTCATCGGTAAGGCGGGGGATATACGGAAATTTGTCATTACCATGTTCTAGTTTTAAAATCTCACAAAGGTTATTAAAAATGATTAATTTTTCATTCAAGTCAGAATTTGTTAGAATGGAATTTACCCTCAACTTGTTTTGTTTTATGTATACGTACATGTGTGGGTGTAAAAAATGTTACATGACGTTTAATTACGTGTAAGTGTGTAGTGGTATGAGTAAAAGCTATACCAACATACGCAAGCGAAATAGAGTAGTTGACACAGTCAAAAATAAATAATAATATAACGTTACTGTAACATAATAGTGGTAGGAGTACGTAAATAACTCAAATAATGTAACCAATTATTTATTATGTATTAGATTAACTTTATTTTGAAGAAACGAAATGTGTATAAAAGTTGCTAGAAGTCACGTGACCTCAAACGGAACTAGAGGCGGAAATGTTGTCATAAGGGTAAAAATAAACGTGTGGTATGATAGTGTCGTGCCTTATCAACAGATTGAGAATCAAGCAAGTGAAGAGAGCATCTAACATCTAATATTGCTTTAAAACTAAATACATACTAGGTCAAAAGACAAACTGTCGATCCATAAACACGGTTATTGCCGCAACCGCAAATAATAAGTTTTTTATAATATTTTTATATTACTTAAATACCTAAGTTTATAATAATATTCAATAGTAAATTCGTTTTTCTTGTTATCATTGTTGTTGCACATTTATGGAATTCGGAAATTTTCTTTTTTATGAATGAATAAGGGTCTTGACAGACCGATAGACGAACAGACGGACAACAAAGTGATCTAAGTCTGGTCTAAGAAATAAGTCAGTCATTTAATTACTGTCACCTATTAATGGTATCAAAAGCACCCATGCGGAAACATTACAACCAAATAGATATTATTACTGCTTTCATACGAGTTACGAAAAGACTATTTCGCTGACCTATACCGCGAGATTAAATATTTATTACCTACTAAAATTATATCTGTACTTTCATACAATTCAATTTCCGACCCCGTTGTGGGTAAGCGTTGGACTGACATAATAAGACGGACACGAAGTGAAGCTTGGTGGAAACCAGTGCCAAAAACAGCCATATAGCCCACTTCCATGTCACAGACTTACGTAACGAATAGTGGCCGTCGAAGAATTAGATCAGGAGCTGTTCCTTAAAAGGTATTACATTCTTGACTCTATTATTATTCTATTCTCTACGTGACTGTTGGCATCGTACCTATACAATATTACCAATAAAAAATACATATCTACTTATAAGATCAGCCAGGATCATTTTGAATTGTTCTTCGGGGCTATTCGCATGCATGGATGACTCAATGACAATTGTAATGCACGACAGTTGAGAGGACAAATACAAAAGCTCCTATGCCTTATATGAAACTGAAAATGATGATGGATATGAAAATGACTGAAACTGGAAAATGTGTGCTACTGGAGGATATTGCAGTACTTAATTGTTCCTAAGCGATAATTGCAATAAGCTCTACGCAAAATAACGAAGATTTGACGAGGAAGAGATCAATGCTCTTCAAGGTTCAATGACGAAAATGATGAAGATTTATGTAACTTATTTGATCAATCAGCCTCTGAAGAGTATTATAGACAAATCTTAGGTTACATAGCGACGTACGACAATTAAATCGTAAGATCAAATGCACACCTTGCAAAAAATGCCTATGTAGTGGAGAAAAATTAGACTTCGACAAACGAGTTGGACTACGAAACAAAGGGGGTTGAATGTATTGTTCAGAAAATGTGTATTTTACTTACAGTGTGCTGGTAGTCAGAAGAAGTTTCATCTCCAGTTGAATTTTTCAATTTCGGACAACCTGAACATGCATACCGCTGCTATCACGAAAATAATATTGGCAAACTGATAGTGGAGCTATATTTAGAAATTAGTCTTTCGTGGGGCGCAAACTGATAATATTTAAAAAAATTACCATCTAGATAGATATGTATATATTACTAGTACTTTCTATCTAGCATATATATATATATATGCTAGATACTACATATATATATGTGTAATACATACAATGTAATATATACTCGTAATACACACATCAACATGGTCTAGGGATATTTCAATTAAACCTCCTCCTTGCTTCGTATTCCTCAGTGATGAGGGTCGTGACCTCCCTTCGGAATCACCTTCTGTCTTATGATTGTTCTCCATTTGTTTCTGTTTCTGGCGGCGTGGAGGGCGTTGTGAAACGTAGAGTCGAGCGCGGTGCGGATCTGGTCGGACCAACGTATTGGGCTGCGACCACGAGGCCTTTTCCCGTCTACTTTTCCGGTCACAATGAGTTTCTCAAGGTTGCCACTGTCTTTCCTAGCAATGTGACCGAAATATTCCAGGACCTGCGTAGACATTCGGATGACAGCCGCGAAGAGATCTTGAGTTCTCGCAATATGGAGACGTTGGTCCGGAATGCTGTCCAAGGGATACTGAGCATCTTTCTCCAGCACCACATCTCAAAGGCGTCGATGCGTTTTCGGTCTGCAGCTTTCAGTGTCCAGGCCTTAGCGCCATAAGAGAAGATCGAGAAAACCAGAGTCCGTACCAGTTTGGTTTTAGTTTTTACGGAAATGTTGCGATCTCTCCAGATTTTTCCAAGCTGAGACATGGCGCTTTTAGCCATGCCAATTCTCCTGCGCACTTCCTTCTCACACGAACCATCGTTGCTGATGTTGGAACCCAGGTATATAAAGTTGTCCACTGTTTCTAGTCCTAATGCGCCAGTGAGTTCCAACCTCCCAGTTCTTTCCACCACCATGACCTTGGTTTTAGACCTGTTTATGGAAAGTCCCAGCTCTTCGCTAATCCGATCCATTCGGTCCAGGAATGCAACCATTTCCGATTCAGTTGCTACAAGAAGAGTAGTGTCATCGGCGTAGCGCAAATTGGTGATTTTCACACCTCCAACTGTTATGCCTCCTTCCCAGTTCTCGCAGGTACGTCTCATAATGTGCTCTCCATAGGCGTTGAATAGAATGGGTGACAAAATGCAACCCTGCCGTACTCCTTGGTGGAATTTAAAGGGTTTAGAGGTTGTTTTATCGACTCTTACGACCCCCTGGCTTGAGTCATACAAAGCTCAGAGAAGGGCGATGAGATGGTTTGGTACTCCAAGGTCTTGCAGGACATTCCACAAGCAACTCCAATTGACACAGTCAAAAGCTTTACTGTAATCGATGAAACACATAATAACTGGTGTATCAAACTCGTATGACTTCTCAACGAGCTGCCTGACATTAAGAATTTGCTCTCGAGTGCCCTTGCCCTTCACGAAACCTGCTTGCTCCTGAGGAATTTGCCAGTTCAGGTAGTAGCGGATGCGGTTTTGTAGAATATGGAGCAGGATTTTGCTGGCATGTGCGATGAGGGACAAGGTTCGGTAGTTGCCGCAGCTCTTGGTTGATCCTTTCTTGTGCAGCGGAAGGATTACCGATTCCGACCAGTCTTGCGGCCAAACACCGTTTTGCCATATTATGTGTGAGCAGATTCGGAACAGTGCCTCTACACCCAAGTCTCCCATAGCTTTGAGTACCTCTGCTGTTATTAATTATCCTGGCGCTTTCTGATTTTTAAGAGACTGTAGAGCGGCATATATTTCGGAGCGAAGAATCATGGGTTTCAGTTCTAGATCCCTCCAATCTTGGGTAGCTTCAGGCGTTGAATAGGGACCTGTGTACAGCTGCTCACAGTAAGCACGCCATCTCTCAGCAATGTGTGCGAGCTCATGTAGAACAGTACCATCGCTATCTTCTATGACCCAAGACTTAGCTTTGAACTGCTTGGAAAGGACTCTCTTAAAAAGGTCTGCAGTTTGTAGCTTATTAGAATGCTTCTCAATATCGCTGCAGATGCCTTCAATGAAGTTATTCCTGTCGTGGCGACAACTGGCTTGGATAGCTGTGCTAAGCTCGGAGTATTCAGCCATTATTGCACGATCCTGCAGACTCTTAGTTTTCAAAACTTTCCTGCGCTGAATGAGCTCCCACGAGTGATTGGAGAGCCAGCATTGTTTATTTTGCTCTGGCTGTTTATTGTCGCGGACTTAGTCCAAAGAGTCGTTGATATGACCTTTCAAGTGTCTCCACAGTGTATCAGCGTTTGCGTGTTCATGCATCGGATAATCGTTCAGTTTTGCTTCTAACGCCTCACGAAAAATTGGTTGTTCGGAGGGATCCAAGGTTCTGGGCTTAAGGACTTGGCGTTTAGGCGCCTCAAGACGCAGCGAGAAGTGGCTACGAGAAGGTTATGATCAGAGCCGCATTCTGCACCAGGAAAGGTCTTTACATTAGAAACTGAGGATCTCCAGCGGGTATATATAATGATGTAGTCAATTTGATTCCTGTGCCTATCGCCTGGAGATCTCGTCGAACGTCTAGGATGATGTTGGAAGTACGTGTTCATAATGCTGAGATTTCTATCTATGTAGAACTCGATCAGTTTTTCACCTCGTTCATTCCTAGTGCCAAGTCCAAATTCTTCTGATATGATCATCAGCAGTCACCAAGGATCATTTTGATTTCCCGGCCAGGGATTGAGTTTAACGTTTCCTCTAGTTTCCCATAAAAGTCATCAATTACCTGATCTTGAGCTTGTGCTGTCGGTGCGTATATTTGTACAATGTTTAGTACACACGGTTTGGTGTTCAGCTTCATTGTCAGGATTCTGTCAGACACCGGGTTGTAACCAAGGACGTATTTGTTCATATGTGGTGGTAAAATGATTCCGACCCCATTCCTACTCGAATCATCGCATCCTGAGAAGTACATGGTGTTTCCAGTCGCAGTGGTAAAGTGACCATTACCACGCATGTGTGTTTCACTGACGCCTAGTATGGAGATAGTGTGTGATTCCATTTCCCTCTCTACGATGGTTAGTTTACCCGCCATTAGCAGACCTCGGACGTTCCAAGCGCCAATACGACGATGGGTTCGTATTGAGGTCTTCTCGAACTTGGATGTTACGTCATCGACAGTAGCATCTCTTCCTTCTGGGGCCTGTCGATTATTGAGGATTAGATCCCCGAGGAAGCATCGGTCACCAATTTCACACCATCCAGCCCGGGTACTGAGTGGCGCCGATGGTTAGTCGGGTCGCCCAACATACTCATTCTCATTGTTTCTGAATCCATTAGGGGGGTTTTCATGGGAAGATATGCACGGTGGGTTCCCATGTCCTTCCGCGACAGCCTTTTTAGAGGGTATTTAGTTCCTCACGGTCACTGATTACCGCCCTGTGGACGCTAGGTCCTTCCAGGGTTGTCGGGCTAGTTGCCGCCACCCGATGCTTGGCGTTGACTATTTTACGGCATGGGTAGGTCTCCTCCACACCAACCCTCCTCCTTTCTCATTCGGGCTTGGGACCGACAATGGCGAAGTTTACAATTAAACCTAAATAACTAAAATTCTATTAACTTTTTGTTAAGACACCTACACATTAAAATAAACCTTGTTTAATATCTTATCTAATCTTCATAATTTTCTTCATAATAAACTTTTAGATAACGATAAATTTAAAAAAAAATTAGAAGAGGAAAAACTCAGACAAAATTTCAATCTTAACTTTCATCATCAAAACCTAAACAAAACAACTATTTTTTTTATAAAAACTGTTGAAAACTTAAAATTAATAATCCGTGGATCCACCTAAAACTCTCCTGACACATCTGCAGCGGTTCTGCATACTCAAAACAAAATGTAAAAAATTAAGATTTCATCATTATTAAAAAAAAAAACCTTTAAAAGGCCGGTTTTTTAATAGGCATAAGTGGGACTGTAGCCAACACTTAGAGGTATGTTTGGTATAAAAAATACAAAGTAGTAGGTATACAAAATAGGAACATTTTGTATGACAATTATCATTATTATGGTGTAACGGACCGATACATACCTACCTATCGACCGCCCGATCTGCGCACGCGCTCCCACCCGCATCGCACGCACACAAGCATGCGTCCCGATAACACATACGTTATAAAAGGCAGCGCGGCGTTTGAAGGGGAGGCATTTGCTCGAAGCTCTCGCGGTGAACGGACGTGTGACCGGCACACCAGCCGTACCGCTCGTAGGAGTTTCTATCAAATCGCCCTGTCCCGTGTTCCCTACTAACACGCAGAGGATAGCCAGTGCGCGTGGTCCGCCCATGCTGCAAGGTCCCTCATTCCTGAAACCTGCTTCCTTTCCTGGAGGATAACCAGTGCGCGTGGTACGCCCATGCTGCAAGGTCCCTCGTTCCTGAAACCTGATTCCAGTCCTGGAGGTTAACCGGTGCGCGTGGTACGCCCATGCTGCAAGGTCCCTCGTTCCTGAAACCTGATTCCTGTCCTGGAGGTAAACCGGTGCGCGTGGTACGCCCATGCTGCAAGGTCCCTCGTTCCTGAAACCTGATTCCTGTCCTGGAGGATAACTGGTGCGCGTGGTACGCCCATGCTGCAAGGCCCTCGTTCCTGAAACCTGATTCCTGTCCTGGAGGATAACCGGTGCGCGTGGTACGCCCATGCTGCAAGGCCCTCGTTCCCGAAACCCGTTCCCGGAGGATAACCGGTGCGCGTGGTCCGCCCATGCTGCAAGGCCCTCATCTTTGGATCCCGAATCATCCCGTTACCACAGTACTCACTAACCGAACCGCCGCCTATCGTAATCCGCGTACCCGTCGACCCGATACTCCTCGCAGGCCGTCGCGCTCCTGCTAGAGGTCCCGCCGCGACCGCGACGTCCCGGAACCCGTGGCCCTCCTCAGGGCCAAACCAGTTAATCCTGTCACCGTGTAGAACCTAGGATAAGCTAGTTACTATCTAGACGCCCTAAGCAATCAATGTGGGCACCCGAAATATATGTTGAAGTACCGTTGACCCAACACCGTGTGTTTCTCTCGACAACGACCCTCCACAGACTTCCCCTATCAAACGTTCCATCTCTTACCGCGAGGACCGCGACAAGGAGTAAGAACATCTTCTGGACGAAGTGCCCAGGCCAGCTAGCCGCACGGGGCACTGCTACGTCACAGTGGCGCCCAACTTAAAAACCCACCCAGGGAAGTCTGAGAGACCTGTGTCGCATGTGAAAAATCCCTCCCGAGGGAGCCCGAAGACGAAGACGAATACTAAAACCCGTAGAGTACCTAAATAAGTAAAATCCAATGTCTGATAAAACATCGTGGATTTACAACCTGAAAAAACCCGAACTAGAACAAGAGTGTAACAAAAGAAACCTCACAACAGAAAACCAAACCGTCAAAGAATTACGCCATATCCTTGCCGAGGCAATAAGGGCAGATCCAGACCAGAACCGTCATACCGCCCCGATGTCTATACGCAGTGGCAACAATAGCGAATCAGAACCTGAATACAAGGATACCATGTCGCTAACGGATGGAGGCATGTATATTCCCGAAAAAGACGACAAACCAAACATGTCGAACTACCCAGAAGAATATGAACGAAATATAGAAAAATGGAACCTACATTTTAATACATATGATGACCCGATCGAGTTCCTAGAGAGAATAGACGATCTAACAGAAGCAAGTGGAGTGGATAAAGAAAAAGTGCTAAAAGTGATACCCAGATTCCTGAGAGGCAAGGCCGTGTTATGGCACCGGAACAACAAGGAATCGTTTAAAACATGGGGCGAGTTTATTACATTCTTTAAACTCACATTCCTCCTTGATCAGGAAAACGAACTTCTTAGAAGAATAATTTTACAAAAACAACATTACAGCCAAAAATTCACTGATTATTTAATAGAAATACAAACATTAATGCGTAGATACGGCAAAATGTCGAAAGATGAAGAATTGAAAATAATTTACGAAAATATGTGCTCTAAATATAAATATTACATAAAACAGAATGAATTCACCAGCATTAACCAATTAATAAAATTAGCAAATGACTACGAAAGTATATCAGCAGAACGCCATACAGATTTCGATAGTGGATACAATCAAAAACCACAATACTCACAAATAACACAAAATCATAATCTCGAAAATAACCAATCGAAATGGAGATCCAGAGACCTAACCCGACCCGATGAGATAGCGAAATATGTCTATAATTACAACGCAAGAGAATGCTGTTGGAATTGCGGTAAGTCAGGACACTCAATGAGAGATTGTCGAGGGAAAAAGGTCATATTACGCATCATATTACGGTCATACACGGCGTACAGAGTACGAAGTGCTGCAAGCAAGCAAACCATAAGGTTGGATCATTAAATGGAAATAGTAACTACCAAAAACAAAAGAAAGATACCCGACCATTCATTAAAATTACAGTGCTAGAGAAAGAATACGACGCAGTACTAGATACGGGCTCGACGAGCTCCTACGTAAACAAGGACATATACAAAGAGTTCATAAACAGAAACCTGAAACCAAAGAAAATCTCAGAAACAGCAACCCTCGCAAATGGGGCGAGAATAGAGTTAAAAGAAGCCTTACCTTTACAAATAAGCATAGGAGAGAAAACATTCTTCCATCGAATGCTGCATCACCCAGAGATATCGAACGTTATAATAGGCATGGATATAATGAAAAGAATGGGAATAAAAATACAATGGACACCAAACATAAATAATGAGAAACAAAAGAAAACAGTGTTAAATACACATACCAAATCTATTCAGCCAGAACATTCCGACAGAAACCAGATTTCATCAGTGCGACAATATGACCACGAAATAAGATATAGACCCGGAAACCAGAACAAAATAGCCAACCAGCTTTCGAGAAACCCAATTTTCTCGATAGTAGAAAACAAAAAAGACTGGCATCACAAGAAAATGGTAGAAATGCAAAAACAACCAAATAACCCAGATTACAAAGTTGAAAACAACACTTTATACACCCAGATTACAAAGTTGAAAACATCTCTTACCGCGAGGACCGCGACAAGGAGTAAGAACATCTTCTGGACGAAGTGCCCAGGCCAGCTAGCCGCACGGGGCACTGCTACGTCACAGTGGCGCCCAACTTAAAAACCCACCCAGGGAAGTCTGAGAGACCTGTGTCGCATGTGAAAAATCCCTCCCGAGGGAGCCCGAAGACGAAGACGAATACTAAAACCCGTAGAGTACCTAAATAAGTAAAATCCAATGTCTGATAAAACATCGTGGATTTACAACCTGAAAAAACCCGAACTAGAACAAGAGTGTAACAAAAGAAACCTCACAACAGAAAACCAAACCGTCAAAGAATTACGCCATATCCTTGCCGAGGCAATAAGGGCAGATCCAGACCAGAACCGTCATACCGCCCCGATGTCTATACGCAGTGGCAACAATAGCGAATCAGAACCTGAATACAAGGATACCATGTCGCTAACGGATGGAGGCATGTATATTCCCGAAAAAGACGACAAACCAAACATGTCGAACTACCCAGAAGAATATGAACGAAATATAGAAAAATGGAACCTACATTTTAATACATATGATGACCCGATCGAGTTCCTAGAGAGAATAGACGATCTAACAGAAGCAAGTGGAGTGGATAAAGAAAAAGTGCTAAAAGTGATACCCAGATTCCTGAGAGGCAAGGCCGTGTTATGGCACCGGAACAACAAGGAATCGTTTAAAACATGGGGCGAGTTTATTACATTCTTTAAACTCACATTCCTCCTTGATCAGGAAAACGAACTTCTTAGAAGAATAATTTTACAAAAACAACATTACAGCCAAAAATTCACTGATTATTTAATAGAAATACAAACATTAATGCGTAGATACGGCAAAATGTCGAAAGATGAAGAATTGAAAATAATTTACGAAAATATGTGCTCTAAATATAAATATTACATAAAACAGAATGAATTCACCAGCATTAACCAATTAATAAAATTAGCAAATGACTACGAAAGTATATCAGCAGAACGCCATACAGATTTCGATAGTGGATACAATCAAAAACCACAATACTCACAAATAACACAAAATCATAATCTCGAAAATAACCAATCGAAATGGAGATCCAGAGACCTAACCCGACCCGATGAGATAGCGAAATATGTCTATAATTACAACGCAAGAGAATGCTGTTGGAATTGCGGTAAGTCAGGACACTCAATGAGAGATTGTCGAGGGAAAAAGGTCATATTACGCATCATATTACGGTCATACACGGCGTACAGAGTACGAAGTGCTGCAAGCAAGCAAACCATAAGGTTGGATCATTAAATGGAAATAGTAACTACCAAAAACAAAAGAAAGATACCCGACCATTCATTAAAATTACAGTGCTAGAGAAAGAATACGACGCAGTACTAGATACTGGCTCGACGAGCTCCTACGTAAACAAGGACATATACAAAGAGTTCATAAACAGAAACCTGAAACCAAAGAAAATCTCAGAAACAGCAACCCTCGCAAATGGGGCGAGAATAGAGTTAAAAGAAGCCTTACCTTTACAAATAAGCATAGGAGAGAAAACATTCTTCCATCGAATGCTGCATCACCCAGAGATATCGAACGTTATAATAGGCATGGATATAATGAAAAGAATGGGAATAAAAATACAATGGACACCAAACATAAATAATGAGAAACAAAAGAAAACAGTGTTAAATACACATACCAAAACTATTCAGCCAGAACATTCCGACAGAAACCAGATTTCATCAGTGCGACAATATGACCACGAAATAAGATATAGACCCGGAAACCAGAACAAAATAGCCAACCAGCTTTCGAGAAACCCAATTTTCTCGATAGTAGAAAACAAAAAAGACTGGCATCACAAGAAAATGGTAGAAATGCAAAAACAACCAAATAACCCAGATTACAAAGTTGAAAACAACACTTTATACCGGAAAATAAAACAACGGCCTTACGGACCAAGACTAGAAACGTCATCAGAATGGAAACTATGTGTACCACAAAACGAAATGGAAGATATACTTAAAATCAACCACAACGCGCCAACGGCTGGCCATTTGGGTACATCTATAACACTTAACAGAATATCACAAAGATACTACTGGCCCGGTATGTTCAGACACATACGCGCATATGTCAGAAGATGCACAACTTGCAAAGCTCAAAAAGCAGCCGCAACAAAGGCAAGCGTACCCCAGAGAAACCCTAGCCCAGCTACCAGAACCAGTCGCCGTACCGATCCCAGAGCACCCGGACAATTACACCCTGGCAAACTGGACCGACCTGCTGATGCCAGGTACATTGACCGACTGCGACGAGCACCTGCTGGAATTGATAGAGTCCAGCTACCTAGCCTAAGCAGCAAGTCTCGAGGAAAAGATAGTAAAGGAGGAGAGATTACCAGACCGGCAAAGAAAACTCCCGGAAGAGGACGAAGAGCTGGACACCGTACCCATAAGAAAAGAAAAAGAAAAGGCCAGTACCTAATTATTTAGTTGTTTATAGTTACGTTTACTTAGAAGTAATTTTCGTTTTATTACACAAAGAAAGCTCATTTAGTTAAATAATTTTATTATTGTATACCGCATGTAGCAAGTTTTTTTATTTGTAAAATAAGTAAAATAAGTACCTGTGTTATGTTGTTCAATTCGACTTAATTTAACTGTGTTAATATTGTTACGTTTGTATAAAAAAAATGTTATCGAAACCGAACCGGGATGCGCCCGAGTTCTTTTATAGTTCATATAAAAGTACAAGCAGTACTTGTTTATGTTATAAGACTCGATTTATATTTGCTACCTGCACCAGAATAACGCTTATATTAATGTCCTAGAACTAGAAGTATCTACACCAGACATTATTACCTGTACCTGTATTAAATTACTTATATTATGTTATAGATGGTAAGAATACCAGAGTTTTGTATATCGTTAGAACTACCAAAGAGAGAACCATGCTTGGTATAATTATAGATATGTGTGATAGCACGATGTTTTTAAAAATTGTATATAGAAATAAGTTAAAGCGGTATATTGTAACTTGTTTGTATTGCATTTATTATTGTAATCTCTTATGTACATACAAAATACGGTGATTTTTCCCCGAGGTAAAAATCTCCAAAAAAGAGAGGAGGGTGTAACGGACCGATACATACCTACCTATCGACCGCCCGATCTGCGCACGCGCTCCCACCCGCATCGCACGCACACAAGCATGCGTCCCGATAACACATACGTTATAAAAGGCAGCGCGGCGTTTGAAGGGGAGGCATTTGCTCGAAGCTCTCGCGGTGAACGGACGTGTGACCGGCACACCAGCCGTACCGCTCGTAGGAGTTTCTATCAAATCGCCCTGTCCCGTGTTCCCTACTAACACGCAGAGGATAGCCAGTGCGCGTGGTCCGCCCATGCTGCAAGGTCCCTCATTCCTGAAACCTGCTTCCTTTCCTGGAGGATAACCAGTGCGCGTGGTACGCCCAAGCTGCAAGGTCCCTCGTTCCTGAAACCTGATTCCAGTCCTGGAGGTTAACCGGTGCGCGTGGTACGCCCATGCTGCAAGGTCCCTCGTTCCTGAAACCTGATTCCTGTCCTGGAGGTTAACCGGTGCGCGTGGTACGCCCATGCTGCAAGGTCCCTCATTCCTGAAACCTGCTTCCTTTCCTGGAGGATAACCAGTGCGCGTGGTACGCCAATGCTGCAAGGTCCCTCGTTCCTGAAACCTGATTCCAGTCCTGGAGGTTAACCGGTGCGCGTGGTACGCCCATGCTGCAAGGTCCCTCGTTCCTGAAACCTGATTCCTGTCCTGGAGGTAAACCGGTGCGCGTGGTACGCCCATGCTGCAAGGTCCCTCGTTCCTGAAACCTGATTCCTGTCCTGGAGGATAACTGGTGCGCGTGGTACGCCCATGCTGCAAGGCCCTCGTTCCTGAAACCTGATTCCTGTCCTGGAGGATAACCGGTGCGCGTGGTACGCCCATGCTGCAAGGCCCTCGTTCCCGAAACCCGTTCCCGGAGGATAACCGGTGCGCGTGGTCCGCCCATGCTGCAAGGCCCTCATCTTTGGATCCCGAATCATCCCGTTACCACAGTACTCACTAACCGAACCGCCGCCTATCGTAATCCGCGTACCCGTCGACCCGATACTCCTCGCAGGCCGTCGCGCTCCTGCTAGAGGTCCCGCCGCGACCGCGACGTCCCGGAACCCGTGGCCCTCCTCAGGGCCAAACCAGTTAATCCTGTCACCGTGTAGAACCTAGGATAAGCTAGTTACTATCTAGACGCCCTAAGCAATCAATGTGGGCACCCGAAATATATGTTGAAGTACCGTTGACCCAACACCGTGTGTTTCTCTCGACAACGACCCTCCACAGACTTCCCCTATCAAACGTTCCATCTCTTACCGCGAGGACCGCGACAAGGAGTAAGAACATCTTCTGGACGAAGTGCCCAGGCCAGCTAGCCGCACGGGGCACTGCTACGTCACAGTGGCGCCCAACTTAAAAACCCACCCAGGGAAGTCTGAGAGACCTGTGTCGCATGTGAAAAATCCCTCCCGAGGGAGCCCGAAGACGAAGACGAATACTAAAACCCGTAGAGTACCTAAATAAGTAAAATCCAATGTCTGATAAAACATCGTGGATTTACAACCTGAAAAAACCCGAACTAGAACAAGAGTGTAACAAAAGAAACCTCACAACAGAAAACCAAACCGTCAAAGAATTACGCCATATCCTTGCCGAGGCAATAAGGGCAGATCCAGACCAGAACCGTCATACCGCCCCGATGTCTATACGCAGTGGCAACAATAGCGAATCAGAACCTGAATACAAGGATACCATGTCGCTAACGGATGGAGGCATGTATATTCCCGAAAAAGACGACAAACCAAACATGTCGAACTACCCAGAAGAATATGAACGAAATATAGAAAAATGGAACCTACATTTTAATACATATGATGACCCGATCGAGTTCCTAGAGAGAATAGACGATCTAACAGAAGCAAGTGGAGTGGATAAAGAAAAAGTGCTAAAAGTGATACCCAGATTCCTGAGAGGCAAGGCCGTGTTATGGCACCGGAACAACAAGGAATCGTTTAAAACATGGGGCGAGTTTATTACATTCTTTAAACTCACATTCCTCCTTGATCAGGAAAACGAACTTCTTAGAAGAATAATTTTACAAAAACAACATTACAGCCAAAAATTCACTGATTATTTAATAGAAATACAAACATTAATGCGTAGATACGGCAAAATGTCGAAAGATGAAGAATTGAAAATAATTTACGAAAATATGTGCTCTAAATATAAATATTACATAAAACAGAATGAATTCACCAGCATTAACCAATTAATAAAATTAGCAAATGACTACGAAAGTATATCAGCAGAACGCCATACAGATTTCGATAGTGGATACAATCAAAAACCACAATACTCACAAATAACACAAAATCATAATCTCGAAAATAACCAATCGAAATGGAGATCCAGAGACCTAACCCGACCCGATGAGATAGCGAAATATGTCTATAATTACAACGCAAGAGAATGCTGTTGGAATTGCGGTAAGTCAGGACACTCAATGAGAGATTGTCGAGGGAAAAAGGTCATATTACGCATCATATTACGGTCATACACGGCGTACAGAGTACGAAGTGCTGCAAGCAAGCAAACCATAAGGTTGGATCATTAAATGGAAATAGTAACTACCAAAAACAAAAGAAAGATACCCGACCATTCATTAAAATTACAGTGCTAGAGAAAGAATACGACGCAGTACTAGATACGGGCTCGACGAGCTCCTACGTAAACAAGGACATATACAAAGAGTTCATAAACAGAAACCTGAAACCAAAGAAAATCTCAGAAACAGCAACCCTCGCAAATGGGGCGAGAATAGAGTTAAAAGAAGCCTTACCTTTACAAATAAGCATAGGAGAGAAAACATTCTTCCATCGAATGCTGCATCACCCAGAGATATCGAACGTTATAATAGGCATGGATATAATGAAAAGAATGGGAATAAAAATACAATGGACACCAAACATAAACAATGAGAAACAAAAGAAAACAGTGTTAAATACACATACCAAAACTATTCAGCCAGAACATTCCGACAGAAACCAGATTTCATCAGTGCGACAATATGACCACGAAATAAGATATAGACCCGGAAACCAGAACAAAATAGCCAACCAGCTTTCGAGAAACCCAATTTTCTCGATAGTAGAAAACAAAAAAGACTGGCATCACAAGAAAATGGTAGAAATGCAAAAACAACCAAATAACCCAGATTACAAAGTTGAAAACAACACTTTATACCGGAAAATAAAACAACGGCCTTACGGACCAAGACTAGAAACGTCATCAGAATGGAAACTATGTGTACCACAAAACGAAATGGAAGATATACTTAAAATCAACCACAACGCGCCAACGGCTGGCCATTTGGGTACATCTATAACACTTAACAGAATATCACAAAGATACTACTGGCCCGGTATGTTCAGACACATACGCGCATATGTCAGAAGATGCACAACTTGCAAAGCTCAAAAAGCAGCCGCAACAAAGGCAAGCGTACCCCAGAGAAACCCTAGCCCAGCTACCAGAACCAGTCGCCGTACCGATCCCAGAGCACCCGGACAATTACACCCTGGCAAACTGGACCGACCTGCTGATGCCAGGTACATTGACCGACTGCGACGAGCACCTGCTGGAATTGATAGAGTCCAGCTACCTAGCCTAAGCAGCAAGTCTCGAGGAAAAGATAGTAAAGGAGGAGAGATTACCAGACCGGCAAAGAAAACTCCCGGAAGAGGACGAAGAGCTGGACACCGTACCCATAAGAAAAGAAAAAGAAAAGGCCAGTACCTAATTATTTAGTTGTTTATAGTTACGTTTACTTAGAAGTAATTTTCGTTTTATTACACAAAGAAAGCTCATTTAGTTAAATAATTTTATTATTGTATACCGCATGTAGCAAGTTTTTTTATATGTAAAATAAGTAAAATAAGTACCTGTGTTATGTTGTTCAATTCGACTTAATTTAACTGTGTTAATATTGTTACGTTTGTATAAAAAAAATGTTATCGAAACCGAACCGGGATGCGCCCGAGTTCTTTTATAGTTCATATAAAAGTACAAGCAGTACTTGTTTATGTTATAAGACTCGATTTATATTTGCTACCTGCACCAGAATAACGCTTATATTAATGTCCTAGAACTAGAAGTATCTACACCAGACATTATTACCTGTACCTGTATTAAATTACTTATATTATGTTATAGATGGTAAGAATACCAGAGTTTTGTATATCGTTAGAACTACCAAAGAGAGAACCATGCTTGGTATAATTATAGATATGTGTGATAGCACGATGTTTTTTAAAATTGTATATAGAAATAAGTTAAAGCGGTATATTGTAACTTGTTTGTATTGCATTTATTATTGTAATCTCTTATGTACATACAAAATACGGTGATTTTTCCCCGAGGTAAAAATCTCCAAAAAAGAGAGGAGGGTGTAACGGACCGATACATACCTACCTATCGACCGCCCGATCTGCGCACGCGCTCCCACCCGCATCGCACGCACACAAGCATGCGTCCCGATAACACATACGTTATAAAAGGCAGCGCGGCGTTTGAAGGGGAGGCATTTGCTCGAAGCTCTCGCGGTGAACGGACGTGTGACCGGCACACCAGCCGTACCGCTCGTAGGAGTTTCTATCAAATCGCCCTGTCCCGTGTTCCCTACTAACACGCAGAGGATAGCCAGTGCGCGTGGTCCGCCCATGCTGCAAGGTCCCTCATTCCTGAAACCTGCTTCCTTTCCTGGAGGATAACCAGTGCGCGTGGTACGCCCATGCTGCAAGGTCCCTCGTTCCTGAAACCTGATTCCAGTCCTGGAGGTTAACCGGTGCGCGTGGTACGCCCATGCTGCAAGGTCCCTCGTTCCTGAAACCTGATTCCTGTCCTGGAGGTTAACCGGTGCGCGTGGTACACCCATGCTGCAAGGTCCCTCATTCCTGAAACCTGCTTCCTTTCCTGGAGGATAACCAGTGCGCGTGGTACGCCCATGCTGCAAGGTCCCTCGTTCCTGAAACCTGATTCCAGTCCTGGAGGTTAACCGGTGCGCGTGGTACGCCCATGCTGCAAGGTCCCTCGTTCCTGAAACCTGATTCCTGTCCTGGAGGTAAACCGGTGCGCGTGGTACGCCCATGCTGCAAGGTCCCTCGTTCCTGAAACCTGATTCCTGTCCTGGAGGATAACTGGTGCGCGTGGTACGCCCATGCTGCAAGGCCCTCGTTCCTGAAACCTGATTCCTGTCCTGGAGGATAACCGGTGCGCGTGGTACGCCCATGCTGCAAGGCCCTCGTTCCCGAAACCCGTTCCCGGAGGATAACCGGTGCGCGTGGTCCGCCCATGCTGCAAGGCCCTCATCTTTGGATCCCGAATCATCCCGTTACCACAGTACTCACTAACCGAACCGCCGCCTATCGTAATCCGCGTACCCGTCGACCCGATACTCCTCGCAGGCCGTCGCGCTCCTGCTAGAGGTCCCGCCGCGACCGCGACGTCCCGGAACCCGTGGCCCTCCTCAGGGCCAAACCAGTTAATCCTGTCACCGTGTAGAACCTAGGATAAGCTAGTTACTATCTAGACGCCCTAAGCAATCAATGTGGGCACCCGAAATATATGTTGAAGTACCGTTGACCCAACACCGTGTGTTTCTCTCGACAACGACCCTCCACAGACTTCCCCTATCAAACGTTCCATCTCTTACCGCGAGGACCGCGACAAGGAGTAAGAACATCTTCTGGACGAAGTGCCCAGGCCAGCTAGCCGCACGGGGCACTGCTACGTCACAATTATGACATACTTATTTCACCTATACCCTTTTTTACAAGTTGCCGTAAATTAAGGTATGTACATGGTTAACGTGGTATGAGATAGGATTTTGCAAAAATATAACCCTGCATATTTTAAAGTTTTGTTCATAACTACTACTATATTATGAACACATGGTTTAATAACCATTTTTTTTTCTTAATAATATAAGAAAACAAATAGATTAATAATCAAGCCCACCGGTACAACATCCGATTTAACAAAGCCGAGCTAACAAAGTTTGTATAATTTTATATCAATCAACTAACGTTTATGACTCGCTCTACAATATCAGCTTGGCCAGCTAGTGCAGTCAATCCCATAATCGCAAGTCTGCTGCTGGGACCACCACCAGTGCCACCTGCATGCCTTCTTATTTGTAGAGCATTCCTACGAACGGTCTTATTTTAATGGCCAATAATCCACCACTTTTACATGTCAAAACGTGAAGAAAGGTAATGTAAGTAAGTGTAAGTTTGGGTTTTTCCTTTTATCAACATGAATAACACTTTTTCCTACGTAAAAAATATCAAAGATCTTCATTGCCTCAAGAAAAAAAAAAACTTTAGTTCTTCTCTACATAGAAGCAGAGATAATGAACACCACAAAGTATGAGATTTTTATAGTAGTTTTGCTACATAAAAAGTCCCGTAAAACATTTGTAATTCACATTTGTTTTACCCTCCATCTTAATGACTAATTTATTCTTTTATTTATCTTAGTGCCTTCCAAAGCATAGAGAAATACTATAATAATAATAATAAACCCGCAGGGGCGGCCTTGTAAACCCGCAGGGGCGGCCTTGTAAACCCGCAGGGGCGACCTTGTGGCGAGCCGTCGGTGAGTGGCGACACCGTGGACCCTGATTCTCCCTGGGGCTAAATGAGACCCCTGACCCCCGGCTTGTCTTAATTGGCCGTCCGGGGGTGGAGACGCAAGAGCAAGTAACAAAAAGCTCCAAGGATGGAAGTGTTAAAGGGCATAACGCCGGTAGTAGCGCTCTAGTGAAACCGCAGCACACCTCTCGACACTCTTTAGCCATCCACACCAACGTTGCCCCTTTTGTCACCACTCATGGTGGCCTTTATGGGGGGCCCGTTTAGTGGATGGCAAGTCACCACCTGCCTAAATATTTTAACATGAGACTAAAATTGGCAGGTGCCGTAGTCTCTTCCATAGCCCACTATCTTCCTTATCACTAATAAGTTCATCTCAATAGCCTGGCCATTTTACCCATATTTGTAATAGTTATAAGTACCATGTTACCCTTCATCCAACATTTTTTCTGTTTTTTATACTCCTTTGTATTTTTATACCAAACAGGCCTCTAAGTGTTGGCCGTGTTACAGTACAGCCTCACTTATGCCTTTGTAAAGGACCGCATGAAATCCGAGATTTTGTTTTGAATAAAAGAAATAATAATATGGGACAACATCCACACAAAGGCCTTCAGGTCCCAAACTAGGCATAGCCTGTACTATGTTAACCTGATGACTGATATACATATAGGTACACACCCAGACACAGATCAAACAGACATGTTCATGCACACAAATGTTTGACCTGTCCGGGGATCGAACCCGGGACCAGCGGCTCAAAAGGCAGGGGTGCTACCAACTGCGCCAACCGGCATGTCAGGGACTATATTATATAGGTAAGGGCGAAGTGTGCCATAAATTTTTCATAGTTGACTTTGATGAAATATATCTTCTGTTGTTCACTAATGAAACATAACGTGCCAAATTGAGAATCTGTGATATTTTGGAACTACAACCTATGTTTTTTTGTGGTGTATGATTGTTTTACACATGGAGGGTACATTGTAAAAACTATCATGTATTGTTCGTAGGGTACCTTGCCTTTCTAATACATACATCAGTTGTGTCGCCGACTCCGTGTTTCATTGCTCGCTCCGCCTCAAATATTCCCGATATCCTACTGGCGACGAGGAAAACGGATCAAATGTGCTTTTTATTGTGTTAATGTTAGTGACTATCACCCGGTAATAAAATGCCTATCGGCAAAATCGAACAGTTCGATTTATCGAGCAAAAAGTGGTTGGCGTATGTTAGACGCGTCGAACAATTCATAGCCCTGAACGAGATCAAACCGGATTTACATGTGGCTACCTTAGTGACGTTAGTGGGTGAGGCTACTTACGATCTAATGTGTGATCTGTGTGCCCCCGATAATCCAGAGAAAAAAAATTTCAAGGAGTTGGTGAAAATCGTCGGCGACCACCTCGAACCGAAGCGTTCTGAGATAGCAGAACGCCATGTTTTTCGACTTCGCCGTCAGAACGAGTCGGAAAGTCTCAGTGATTATCTGCAAGTTTTGAAACATTTAGCAAGCACTTGCAATTTCAAGACCAGCCTGGAAGAAAATCTGCGAGACCAGTTTGTGTCGGGTCTCGCCAGTGACGATATGAGATCGCGGCTATTCGCGGAACCTACATTGACGTACAAAAAAGCAGTTGAAATAGCATTCGCACTCGAGGCGGCTGAACGGCATTCGCAGGCTAGCGGCTCGGGAACCTCGAGTGTTGGAAGAGCAGCGGCAACATCAGAGCCGCTCCACCGGGTGACAGCTATCGCGCACGGAAGAACTCGCAGCGGTGACGAACCGGGCCGCGGCCGCGCTGCAGGCGCGGGCGCTGGTGGCGGCGCAACCGCCGGTGCCGGTGGGAGTTTGCGCGGCACCCAGTCATGCTGGCGCTGCGGCAGGAATCATAACCCTAACGGTCGTTTTAAAGAATACGCGTGTGATGTGTGCGGTCAGAAAGGTCATCTTAAAGTGATGTGTAAACGGGTCCCTATTAGGGATGATAAAGCGGGGCGTTTTAACCAAAGACGTGGTCAAAACTTTATTGAAAGTGATACCGATTCAGAGTGCGACATGTATAATTTGAACGTGTGCAACAGTGACGACAGACCGTATGCAGTGCAAGCGAGTGTAAACAGCAAATTTATAACCTTCGAATTAGACACGGGCAGTAAGTTATCTGCGATTAATATGATCTTTTACAAGAAACACTTCGCGCATCTACCAATTATAGACTTTAATCTATGTCTACATTCTTATACGGGTACTATAATTGAAGCTGTTGGTTATATATATGTTAACGTAGTAATGGGGACGCATACAGCGGGAAATTTAAAATTACTTATTATTAAAAACGGTGGCCCACCTCTTATGGGACGGTCTTGGTTAAGGCAATTGAAAATAGATCGCATTGAAATCAATCAAATGATAATGAATATGGAAGATAGTAAATTGGTCGAGGATTTGAAACGCGAATTTCCCACTGTATTCGCTCCAGGTCTAGGGACGTGTAGTAAACAAATAACATTAAGGCTGAGCGATACCACCCCAATTTACGTTAAAGCGAGACCACTGCCATTGGCACTGCGTAAACCCGTGGAGTTAGAGCTAGAACGGCTCGAGGCAGAGGGTACGATCCGTAAAGTCGAGTATTCAGATTATGGTACGCCAATAGTGCCAGTCATTAAAAAGTCAGGGGATTTACGGATATGTGGGGACTATAAAGTCACCGTAAACCCTAAGTTGATTCGGGAACCGTACCCCATGCCGCGAATCGATGAACTATTTGCTGCACTAAGTGGGGGTGATAAATACTCAAAAATCGACCTTACGCACTCTTATCAACAGCTTTTGCTAGAAAAAAATTCGCAGGCGTGCACCGCGATCACGACGCACGTGGGTACCTTTGTTTATCAAAGGACTCCATATGGTCTTTCGTGTATTCCTGAAAAATTTCAAAAATTCATGGAAGAAACCCTAAAGGGGCTTAAAGGGGTAGCGTGTTTCATGGATGATGTCGCCGTTACGGGATGCAATACCCAGGAGCATATAACAAACTTAAAAGCGGTGCTAAGTCGTTTGCGTGACGTCGGTTCAAGAATCAAGCTTGAAAAATGTGCATTTATGCAAGACAGTATAAATTATGTTGGTTTTATTATAGATAAAAAAGGTTTGCATCCAGACCCAAGTAAAATTAAAGCCATAGCAGACGCCCCTTCGCCTAAAGACGTGACACAACTACGGTCCTTTCTTGGTCTGGTGAATTATTACGCTAAATTCATTCCGCGACTTAGTACGACCTTGCACCCGTTACATCAATTGTTACGCAAGAATTGTACTTGGGCCTGGACAAAGGAATGTCAAAAAGTATTTAATAGTGTTAAGGAGGCCATCTCAGGCAATAGAGTATTGGTTCATTATAATCCTGAGTTACCTCTTGTTCTGGCCGTAGACAGCAGTTCGTACGGCATCCTGTCGCATCGCTTCCCAAACGGCGAGGAGCGCCCAATTTGTTTCGCGTCGCGTACGCTAAACTCAGCAGAAAGGTCATATAGTCAACTTGATAAAGAAGCGTTGGCTATAATTAATGGTGTTATTAAACACCATCAATTTCTGTACGGTCGTCATTTTATCATCAAGACTGACCATAAGCCATTGACTTTCATTTTCGGCCCGAAATTCGGGCTTCCACAAACAGCAGCTAGTAGGCTACAGAGGTACGCGACCAGGTTAGCATCTTATGATTTCGAGATCGAATTTGTAAAATCGCAAGACAATGGAAATGTAGATGCATTATCTAGGTTGCCGTTGCAACACGAACGAAAACTTAATACAGAAACAGATTCGAGGTCGTACATGAATTATGTCGAAGAGGCGTTTCCCATCAGTGCGAGAGAAGTGGCCGCAGCCACTCTAAAGGATAGTGTTTTAAAACAGATCTATAATTATATTATTAATGGCTGGCCGTCGGTGGTTACATGTGAAAACGAAAAACCATATTTCTTTAGAAAGGATAATTTATCTATTGATAGGGGTTGTTTATTATACAACCATCGGGTAATTATACCTAACGCACTTAGGCGGCAGATACTCAGTGAACTGCACGAAGGACATTTAGGGGTAGTGAAGATGAAGAATACTGCAAGAAACTATGTTTATTGGCCTAACTTAGATACGGAAATTGAATCATTATGTAAGGCGTGTAATGCGTGCCGACAACAACGAGACGCTCCCGCGCAGTCCTTATTGCATCCCTGGGCGTTTCCGACACGTCCTTGGCAACGAGTGCATATTGATTTTGCAGAGTTTCAGGGTAAACATTATTTAGTGAGCGTGGACGCCCACAGTAAGTGGATCGAGGTACAAAAGATGGCCGCTACGAATGCTTGTGCTACTATTTTGAAACTTAGAGAATGATTCGCTCGCTTTGGATTACCCTCGCAGGTGGTGAGTGACGGAGGCCCACCGTTCACCTCGAATGAATTCTCAAATTTCATGGCAAAGAACCTTATTACGCACACGATTACTAGCCCCTACAGGCCAGCGGGAAACGGCGCCGCGGAAAACGCGGTAAAGCTTGTGAAACGTGCCATGAAAAAAGCAGCTCATGAGGGTGTGGACCTAGACACTGCTGTAACGATATTTTTATTTAATTATCGTAACTGTGAACATGCCACTACCGGTGTGGCGCCAGCAGTGGCCATGCTCGGTAGGCACATACGTGGCCGGTTAGATGTGCTGAGGCCGAGCGCCGAGCTCGCCAGCGAGAAAGTAGCGGCGCGAGCGGCGCGTTCCCGCTCCGGCGCCGAGCGTCACGTCGCGCCCGGAGATCACGTGCTCGCGCGAGAGTATCGCGCATGCGCTGACAAGTGGGCCTCGGCGGTGGTCACCGAGCGCGAAGCACCGCTCACCTATCGTGTACGCTGTGCAGATGGACGGGAACTAAAAAGGCACATCGACCAATTGTTGCCAGATAGAAAACTGCATACGTCTCTGCGGAACTCTTTGGTTCCGCTAGACAAGAGTCAAGTAGGCTCCGATGATGATTGCGAGGATGCTACGAATGGAGACTGCTTAGACGAGAAAGCAAAAGTACCTTCTCCGAACACTAGACGCGTATTATGTCCATTTAAAAACACTGTCAAACCTAATTATAAAAACGAACCTGGACCGAATCCAGTACTACAAAGTTCCTCGGACAAGGATAACCTCGATGGTGATAGGGTATATGGGCGACCTAAGCGATCTTGCCGAAAGTAGTTCATATTTAACGTACCCAAGCTTATTATTAGTTTAAGACCTTAAAGTATTTCAATAGGTATGTAACTAATCGTTAGGCAGGTATATAGTTGTAGGCAACATAATAAGTGCTTAATGTTGGATACCTACTCGTAACATTGCTATGTATTTAAACTAAACAATAGTTAATGTGTTCTTATCTAAACCATACGAAAATGTTATTCATCGTAGGTACTTACTTGTCTTCTTTATTTTTTTTATGCATATTTATCTGATATGCCAGTGAGTACCTAGTTAGGCAATTGGGTATCTTAAAATAATAAACACATATAATTACAAGTTTAAATCTATATGGTGTTAATAATAATTTTCGACTGCATAACCAATGACGACTAGGTAGATGATCTTAGATGCACCTGTATACAGTCTTGTTAATTACCTACCTACCTATGTAAAGGAATAGGATATCCTATATAAACAGTCTGTATACCTACCTACTGAGCATAGGGCTGTTACCTACTATATGTTCCACCTTTTTTTTGTTTGGTACCTATTTATTTTATTAGCTTATGTGCCTAATTACATGATTTTTGTTGTTTTAAAGGGGGACATGTGGTGTATGATTGTTTTACACATGGAGGGCACATTGTAATAACTATCATGTATTGTTCGTAGGGTACCTTGCCTTTCTAATACATACATCAGTTGTGTCGCCGACTCCGTGTTTCATTGCTCGCTCCGCCTCAAATATTCCCGATATCCTACTTGTCAATTAAATCTAACAGCAAAATAATTATTTTTAAAACGAAATTAGAAAACATGTACGCTAGGCGCACTATCCCCACAAATCGGTGAAGTGCGCCTGGTAGAAATAAAACGCAATAGTGAAGGATTCGAATAAAAACAACCATAGATTTTAATACAGCAGTAGTTTGTCTACGTGGTGCGCAAACAAACAGACAGATTTAAAATAATTGAAACTTAATCTATAGTTTACTTTAAAATTAGAAACAAATAGTGGTGCCAGAGTTTTATATAGTAATAACTAATAGTGATGTATTTTTATAATTTTTGGTTCACACACATATATATCGTTCCGTTTTTTTTATTGTTTGGCTATCTTCATTGTTTGTTTCTTTCGCCGCATGTGTATTAAAAAAAAATGAACCACATTATGTATTGTGTATACACTACAGCTGTGACCGTCATTAGATTGAAAAAATAATTATCCCAGTTTTTTCATTTTTATCCAAACGTATATTATTATAGGTAGGTGTGCCTGCGCAACTGCCGCGCACTCGATACTCTCTGTGAACGATACGGCTTTCAGCGCTTGTGCGTCCAATAACGCATTTAGTTTATTGCCTACTTTTGATCATATTATTATGGCGTAATGTTTTGTTTTTTTTTGCATTTAAATATTCAATGTAAATAACTAACCCGCCTCATCAGATAGGTACGTGTAGTCACAGCCTCGCGGTTCAGCTCATCGCCCTCCTCTCTCTACGGATACTGTACTGCATTGTAGTGTAGTGCACAAGCCAGCCAGCCAGCCAGCCAAGCAAGCAACCAACCAACCAACCAACCAGCAGCTACATGCACCTGAAACGCGCAATGCAGGTTAGTAAAAAGAAAACACCCACCCGCACACAACACACACACACACACATGGTATGACATATTTAACTTCTACAATTAGGTATAACTTGATTGTAAACTTTCGTAAGTGTTACACATTTTAATGGTTTTTTGAAGATACTCTACTAAGTATACCTACCTGTAGTAAGTTAAACCGTCAAATTAATTAAATCAAATTAATCAATTACCCAAGTATGTTGCGGCGGCGGAAAAAAAACCATCTACCTATTCTTCTATTAAAAAGGTAACGATGTAAATATTTCAAATAAACGGAACGTGTGTTATATTCGTTATGACGTTCATATGTTCAATATTATGTATTCCTGTAATGCTGATAGAAAATAAGATAAATAATTCTATAGTAAATTGCTGCAGCCAGTCTCAACATTTTCATCCGACGCCATCTAGCGTCGAGTAGTGGTACTGCATGGGCATGTAGTTTCACCCATCGCAGTTTACTCATACAGGCGCCATCTATAATCATTACGCCGACAACTCTCGGTCGGTGGACGTGTTTGTTTGTATTAACTAAATAACTTCTTTTGAGCTTTAAATATAATACAAACATTGTTAATTTTAAATGTTATGAAAAACAAAGGACATCTCTCTGATCATGTATATTCAAGTATCATCCTGAAAAAAAAGTGCGGGAAACGTCGAAATAAGCGGACGTAATTTTTAAAAGAAAATATTTTTCTGACGCACCGGGGGGCTCAGTCCACCCCGGCAGCTAATTTTGTGAAGATTTCTACCAACAAATTATTATCTAATGAGTCTGGCATAGACACGGATGGATCAGTAACTGCCCGTAAAAGGAGCCGTTTGAGTAAAATTTGCAAAAATTGTAACATGAAAAAGAGGAAGCATGCGCAGGCTATTGATGGTAAAACTGGCTGCCGCTGTTCAGATAGCGAAGCTAGTGATTACATAAGTAATAATAATAACAACATCCCTACACAATGTATTGAAAACCCTACTGTTCTTATTCCTTCTTCATCCAACACTGGCCCTAGTCCCCAAAGCTAATACTTCAGTTGCAAGAACAAAGTACGAGTCAACTGATATTGCACCAATCATTGTTCATGTACAACGTGAAATGAAAACACCAAATGACGGTTCCATTCTGCATCCAGTTACATTTGGTAAGTTCTTAAAAAAGAATGCCTTTCAAAGTATAGTAAATGGTTCAGTGAAAAGAATAGGTAGAAACCGAATTTCACTTGAATTTTCTGACTTTAGCGATGCCAATTCATTCTTATGTAGTAAAAGCCTGGAAACTAATAACTTAAGAGCGTTTATACCTACTCGTACTTTCAAAATAACTCGAATGGGTCGGGTTCGCGGGGTACCATCAGAGTGGTCACCAGAATAGTTCTGTTCCTGATGGATTTGGCGGAATTCTAAAAGTTAGAAGAATAAATTATAAAGCAATCATAGACGGATCCCCTCTGTGGAAACCTACACAGAGTATAGTAATAACTTTTGATGGACAGGTATTACCTAAAAGAATATTTATGTGCTACAATGCACTGCCCGTTGAGCTTTATACATACCCTATACTATGAACTATCCAATGTTACAACTGTTACCGTATCGGACATACAAAGGTTCAATGCCGTGCTAAGCCTAGATGTTTTAGGTGTGGAAAGTGTGGAAATGACCATTCAGGTGATACCTGATACGTAGAGGAAGAAATAGTATCGTGTTGTCTATGCTTGGGAGCTCATTTTGCTACTAGTAAGTCATGCCCTGAATTCTCGCGACAAAAACGAATAAAGATATCAATGGCTACAAGTAACATTTCTTATGGCGAAGCAGCTAAATTGATTCCTCCTGTAAACAAATCGTATGCGGCTGTTGTCAGCTCCATCCCTAGTGTAGTTTCAGCTCATCCCAATTCTACTACATATAATAACCATCATCTCATACGTTCTGGCATGCGCACTCAACGCACACAACCAAAGAGTAGGGTAATATATAGGGAAAAGAGAGCCCTCTGGCATTGATTTCATTCCAATTAAATTTGAAGCGCCATCTGTTAATTGTCTCCAAAACTTTTCAATACGTATATATATATATATATATTTTACCTAGCTGCTTTCCTGCTAATATTGCGACAAGCAAACCGTTATAAATCGTGTATTATAAATAAAACTATTGCCACAATATTAGCAAACTAGAACAAAACTGTAGAGCAAGGATAGATTAAGTTAGGTACCTAATTAATAAAACGCTTAATACATATGTAAGTATTATTTTTTATTATTTTTATAATGTTTGCGCTTATTATAATATACTGCAGCGTTATTTTTAATTCTTCGTCACCTTCATAAATTATTTTTCCAGACAAAATCCGATTAATCGTTCTACACCAACTGTACAATATTAAATTAATTGTAAGATTTACAAAAGTTGTTTTTAATCGGTCCATATGCGTCTCGCATTTAAATGGATAATCTATTAGTAAGTCACAATACAGAGTAATTGTTTTTTTAATATTTGCTTTTAATACATTTTTCATTAAAAATGATTTGGTTATTCTTTGAATTTCATGAAAGCAGTTTTCAGCTTCTTTGCTCGGATAACACAGCCAAGTTTTATTACAATATTCTTTTGCTTTTATGTAGTTATTGCTTTGTCTGTCTGTGTTTAGTAATGTTGTTCGGCAATGTGGGCAAGATTTACAAACTGATTTCAAGCATTTTGTCAAGATCCACCCACAAACGTAATTTCTCTGTCCTGCATCTTCTTGGGGTTGAACTTGGACACATAAATCTTCACTAAATTGGAAATTTTCATGGGAAATATCAGAAGTTTCTCTTGGGATTAGAGAGCTACCGCAATTTTCTCTTAAAAAAATCTTAAGTTTTGTAGACATTCATTACTGTCTTCTTCACAATTTGCCCTCCTTGAATGAGGTGAGCTATAGTTGTTTAGTAGCAGCGCTTTGAATGCCCCCTCAAAAGCAATTGTGTTGGGGGCATTGTTTCTCGCCCCATAGCTTCTGATATTTCCAAAAAAATTTTCAACAGGGTCTTGGTTGAAATTTCTTGTCAACATTGCATCTAAACCATACTTTTTAGACAAGACTTGCCAAATGGCCTCCATACCCTCAATGGTTCTAGTTAGATTTTTAGTTGATGGCACGCTTGTTTCAATTAATTGGATTTTGTTACCGATCATTTTTTTTTGTACAAACGTCACGTTTTTTAAATTTTTTTTACTCTCTGTCCACAGTCCGTGGTGTGGAGAATTTTTTTTAACAGCGCCTTTGAAAATTTTACCATCTGGAACATTAAAGTTGCTCACATTCAGGGAGTCAAACAAATTATTCAACAGCACAGTTATGTCGATGAGTTGCCGACATTCCTCTGGAAGATCTCCCCTTGCAGTCAGGTGCTCTGTGACGACTGCAACACTGTGACTAAAAATCTGTGTTGCAGTCTTCACTCGCATTTTGTTTATTTTTTCGGGGTTGATGTGTTCCTCCGTAATTTTATGGAGTAATTTGAGCTCCCCATAAGATTTGTCTGCAGCATAATTTTTTTGAAAGTACTCCCATTTAACAGTTTTTTCTATGTTGTTTGTTGTATAATGCAAATCTTTAGTTAGCAAATTATTCCTGATGCCTTTTATCAAATGAGGAGTATCAAATAGAGGAATAATTTTGCGACCATTGACAGAAAAACAGTCATACCGCCATTCAACTCCTCGCCGCAAATGTGCAGCTTTTGTATCTTCCACAAGTTCATTTATGGCACTCACATTTACAGTGCTCTGGTCGCACACTGTATTTAATATAATTAAACCAGAGTCTTGTGCGTGGTGGATGACTGTTTTTATTAATTTTTTTAACTCACCTTTCTTTAAACAATTTGTAAAATAGTATGCTATTGGTTGTTTAAAATTTTGTTTGACTCCCTTGACCATAAAAACAAGAGCATGGTCAGCAAACTGGCTTTCATTATTTGATGCAAATCCTTCAATTGTATCTCTATGGTCATTGTAGTTTATTTGTGCCGTTATCGACATTTCGTCAAATACCAAGCTACATATTTTGTCCGTGGTGTCTTTTTCGGCGACAAAATTAAAAAGACTGCTTTTTAATTTTTTCAAAAATAATGGGGTTAATACCCGGGCGCAAAGTTATTTTGTTCAATAACCGTTTCATTGCCTTTGCCGAAGGAAGTGTGAAGTATTTGTGTAGAAGTGCATAACACTTTGGACTTTTCTTATACAATGAGAGTGACAAAACTTTTTCTTCGATTGAGAAGCGTCTCCCTTTTGGTTTTTTTGATGCTTGCATTTGCATATTAATAAATAATTGTGATGGTTTTGACATCCTCTGCACAAAATGCTGAAATGCCGCATTTTCCGACAGCTTCGCTGCATTGGCCAGTCTTGATTGAAACTTCCCATTCTTCCTTAAACGGCAGACTTCACTCCGCAACCGCTTTATTTGTGTGCGCATACGGTTCACTTGAGCACAATTGTACCCTGGCATCTTCTTATGTCCTATAAAAAGAAGTTTTGCATTAGTATTGATAATTAAGTGAAAAATTATAAGAAAAAAACGGTAGCCTAGAAATAATACGCCGGGTATATTGACATAAGATACATACGTTTTATAGCAGCTACTGGTCTTTCTCTGCTAGCAGCACTGTAGTTGTGCTCGCCGAGTACATGAGCGGAAGTATTTTCGGTGTCGGAATATTTGCCTGAAATGGAAATATTTTCATAAGTATATCAGACTAGCTGTTAACTATGGCTTCGCCCGTATTGCAAAGTGTATAATAAATACAATTTCATGGGTTTTATTTTTTGTATCAATGTAGCCTACGTGTTGCCTAAAACATAAACTATCTATGAGTTAAAGTCCCATCAAAATCGATTGGTTTCAGAGAATAGCTGGAACAAACAGACAAGACAGACAAAAAATCAAAAAGTTGTTGTTTTAGTATGAATACTATAGACCATTCGTATCCATAAGTACAAAACTGTTATTTTGATTGCAAATAGACACTTAAATTTTATATATTTTTAGATTAATTAATATAATTATTATTAATATAATTCTAATAAATAAATATTAATATAATTCTTAGATTAATATAATTCCAAATAAAAATTTAATGACCATCTAAGTAATAATAAATTAAAATAATACGATAACAACACATTTCTAATTTGTACACCTCTGCAGGCATAACATGAAGCTCAAGTATTATACTATGTCATCAAATGCATGTTTCTGTTCGTGTTTAATGCAAATAAATGTGTCTTTATCTTTAAAAAACAATTTTGAATAAACAAAAAGTTGGCTATCAATATTGTTTTGCATAATGCTGGTGGAGGTTCAATTGGGAAAAAAACTGCCACAATACAAAGATAACAAAATTATGGAATAGTACTTATACATAAGTTTTACCTATATTTGCTGATTTGAGAGTTGAATGGTTTACAATATTAGGCATTACAGGCTTCAGTTCCTTTTCAACGTCTAATTCCGCCAACGGAAACCCTGTAAACAGAGAAAAAAGGCTATACAATTATGTGTTAAAAAAAATCAATAACGTGACGAAACGAGCGAGAAGTTTGCCTGGTGGTAAGCATCACACCTGCCCATGAGAGCAGCAGTGTCCAAATTGTGAACTTCCGAACAGAATCCAGCTCCGCACTGCACTGCGCTTGTCATCCTGGCATATTTGATGTAATATCTTTTCGTGACCAGTTATTTCTCTGGTAACAATGCCCTTCAAACCGGATTACAGTGATGTTTGCACACTACTGTACACACACAGGCAGACTCAATGTGTGCGTTTTTGTTCTGTCACCGATGAAATGAAACAGAATGTGAAACAGATGGCGCTACCGTCACGAACTTATTAGCTCCATGTTAATATATTGATTAAAAATATTATATTGTAATGTTTTGGAAATCTTAGTGGTGTAATATGTTCACCTGTATTTGATTTTTTATATATATATTAAAAAGCAAAACAATTACAGTAGGAAGACAATGACTCTCTAATGACTGAATAAATATTTGACCAACACTCTAACATGGTAACAATTATTAAAATGCTCATGAAAGAATATGTTACGCCACCCATGCTGCTCGTGCGTTCAAAGCCTTATAAAAGTCGGCCTTGTGAAATATTATTATAGTGACTCAATTGTATGAATAATATTATATATATGTACCTGTGGTTGCCAGTACTGAATTTGAAGTTTGACTGAAGCTACCAGCTGCACCTGGTACTATCTCTTTGTCTGGTATACCTGGAAAATATTGACAGTAAATACTTTAAACCAAGTTACAAAACTTATTGTGCAATAAGTGTTCATATCGGAATTGATAATCACATATATACTCGTATTTATACTATAGACAAATTTAAACCTCTCTTATTTTTTATAACTAGCAGCCCGCCCTGGCTTCGCACGGTTGGATAGCCTATGTTACTCAGGGATATTGTAGCATTCTAATGGTAAGAGTTTTTGAAATTGGTCCTGTAGCTTTTAAGTTTTTCATTGCAATTAAACAAAATTCAAATCATTCTTCTTTCTTCATAATATAATGATAAAGTAATTGATTTGTAAAACATATATTGTGCTTATTATATATTTTGGTTTACCTTGTTGTTTAGGCTAACTAAAAATAATTAATTTTAGAGATGTAACATAAGTTGATGAACACTCTAAGGTCACAACGCTACACAAGTTTTCGATAACCGACGATTTCAGTCTCTAAGGGACTATTGTAATACAAATTCATAGAGGTTTCTACACATGCATTTTTCTTATATCAAATAATACCAAAATTACCTATTAATTTTTAATTATTAGTATTATGTACGAAATGATTGAGCAAACTTTATCAAAATATACCGTTTAATTGCACTACAGCAACTTCTCTCCTCTCTTCCTTTTAAGGGGAAATACCTTACCAATTAAAACTCCCACGATGAAAACATTTAATAAGCCTGTAGAACCTTTGTACCAAGTTTCGTCAAGATTCTTCGAAAAGTACGACCTGTACGCGAGTACGAGTAAATACAAACAGATGATAGCAAATTTTCACCAGTCATTGCAAATGCTTTATTCGCTTCGCTCACTTGGTCAAATAACATTATTGTTACTAAATTGTATTAAAAATACTATGTACCTGTGGTTGCCAGAACCGAATTTGAAGTTTGACTGAAGCTGCCAGCTGAGTTTGGTGCTAAGTTCTCTTTGTCCATTACACCTGAATTTTTTTTGATAATAAGACACTTTAAAACTAAATTACAAAACTTATTAAACTTATTGTGCAATGAGTGTTTCTCTACCTGTACCTACTCATAATATGGATTATCAGCAAAAATAGTTTATTACAACTTTTGGTTACCATTACTTATGTTTAAGACTTCGATCGTTCAGAGTAGCTATCATTTACATTGATAATTTTGTGTATCAATGGGGTAGACATCTTTAACCTTATTAAATTTGATTACTGCTGAAAAACATGAAAATTCTATCTGATGAAACCATAATTATTTTTGTTCTTTAGGTTATATTTCCGAGAAGGTGCAGGTCACGTCATGTAAAAAGAACGCTGGCGATTAGGGTGCGCGATAGGTAGGAGTAGGCGATTTATCGGTCTATCTGGTGCGGCGCGGGGCGGGCGGGTCACGCGCCGCATGCTTGATGGGGTGCTATTGGTGCGTTAGTTAACTGTTGAGTGTACCCATGCGCAAACCCACCCCCTCTACTTTCTGCCAGCGTTCTTTTTAGATGACGCGACCTGTACCTTCTCGGAAATATAACCTACAGAACAAAAATAATTACCAAAATCTTATATAAAATTCGCGGACAAATTGCGTAACAAATATACAAAACACGTACTGTAAAATTGAGCACCTACTTTTTTATATCGGTTAACAGTTAAGCTGACGAACAAAAAAAAATTAGTTTAACATAAATTATCTCAGCGTGTTTGTCCATATTAAAAATATTTTTATATTTAAAGTCAATACTTTGTGGTTACGACAAAATAAGTAAGCAATACGTATCTTTCCACGCCCGAGTAATCGGGATGGAAGACTTAGTAACACACGCAAGTGAGTGAAATAAGAGTATGTCAGAACTAGTATTATATTCTCTTTGATGTCAGTATGCAATACATCAATTTCTGTTGGTCACTAAATCAAGTGCACCAACACGACGTACGAACACTTTCTTGGAATGTGTTATATTTAGGTTACCTACTCGAAATATTACATATATTCGGGTAACACGCAGTGGTTGTGTTTGTAAATAAAACATTACAGTAATTTATATAGTAACATAAATTCGTTTTATTTGCATAGACATTTTATACAAGACAGCTACTACGTAATAATAACAAACCGTTGCTAGGAAACACATTATCCATGATAGGTACATCTAAATAGGTTACAAGCTTTTAATACATTAAAAGGTCCTATTCTAGAACAGAATGCTTTTCGCTTAATGATTGTCAGCAATTAAATAATTTGTATGATGGACAATATTTAAATAATTTGTATGTCCTTAAAGTTACATTTTGAGTCGTGTGTCGTGTAACATGAGAGGGTCAAAAGTAACGTAAAATGTTAAAAAAAGTAACATTCTGGCAACGCTGCTTTACTCTTTGGGGACCACTGAAGTTGTTGTATAATGTGCTGCCATCTTTTGAGTCCTTGTTGAGTAAAAATGGATCTACAGTTTAGGGGACCAAAAATAGATTTCACTACCAACTTTACAAACTGACAGGGCCAAGGAAAGTGACACGCCCCTGCACACAACTGTCGCGCCCAGGTTTTCCGTTCCCTATGGTTGACAGTGACAGCTCGCAATGATCACGTAGATCCACCTTCGAACCGCGAGCGTTGTGATCGCGGCGTGAGCGTTTTCGGTGACGTTATCGATGACGTATCGAACGCCGTGAGTGATTTCGGCGCTTTCCAGAACGTAGCCTATGGGTGAAGATGTTATTTTGAACTCTGCGTTCAGCTTTCGCTAAGCTAAAAAATAATTATTTAGAATTATTTTTGCCACCAAATGGTGCAATTTTTGACCCACGTCTGGAGTATAGTTGTTTGTGATCGTTTTTAACTATGTATTTGACAGCATAATCATGCGATTTTTGGTCTTATGCTTGGCTTAGCGTCCGAGTAGGGTGTGGGCAAAAGTAGCAAAAATAACGTTTTTGAGCTTTACGAACGCTTTGACAAAAGGGCCAACAAAGGCAACGCCACCAATGCCCATATTGCTAATCGAACCGAACGCACCTCAAATGTAATGTATTAATTTATGTGTTTCTTTTATTGGGTCCATAGATAGATACTAAAATACTATGCTTGGGCCTAGGATCAAGTAGACTTGGGCCTTGGGTCGTCGTCACAGACCAAGCATCTATACTTAGTTTGTGTCACATCTTACGCAGTATAGTCATCGATGACGTCACCGAAAACGCTCACAACGCTCGCAGATCGTAGGTGGGTTTTCGTGGTCGTTTGCGAGCTGTCACTGTCAAAGTTCAAATGTATAGGATTCTATCGATTTTTGACAGAAAAGTTGGCGCGCTTTTCGCGACCGCGTAACTGTTCCACTTGGGTTGAACATTGCTAGCATACATTCCAACCGGAACGCTAAACCGGGGCGCGACAGTTGTGAGCGTTGACGGTGCTTCCCGGAACGTAGCCAGACTATAAGATACTACGTATCAGACGGACATCTGAAGTACATTCTTTGCTAGACACGAGTTCTGCGCTCTGATTGGCTACAGCAAATGATGTATGACAGTTGTATTTAAAATTTTGCAAAATGAAGAATATAAGCTACATAGGTACGTACGTAAGTAGAAATACTTACGTACGTACCTATGTAGGTTGATAGGTTCATTACAGTAACTTGACTTTTGTATACATACGTACTTTTAATTATTATTGAAGACTCCTTACGGGTGTATCTATGTTACAAATGAAACATATTATTTTATAGATCTATCATTTTATTTACATTTTATTCTTTTTAGTTTTACTCTGTAGGTATTGATAAGTTTTCTACATTTTGGATTCTTCTCTTCTTTTCCTGTATTTATTGTAATAATAATTAATTTAAGCTAATAATGTGAAATTTAATGTAGTTAATAATTGTACTTAAGTACCTTACCTATCTAATGTTATTCATCTTTCTGGCTATGTTTAATTTACCTGTTAAAACTGTGAATTCGAAGAGCAAGCAAAAACCTACAACACAAGTTTATTCTTAGTGTAGGTTCTGCGGTCTTATTAATGTATACCAAACTTGTATTTTACTTAAGACAGCAAACAAAGCATTGTATAAGTCTTCATTATAGGTTATTGTTATGTTTTTGGAAAATAAATTTTCCAAAAAATATTATTATTATACTTTTTATTCAAAATAAATCACGGATTTCATCCGGTCTTATACAAAGGCTTAAGTGGGGCTGTAGCCAACACTTAGAGGCCTGTTTGGTATAAAAAATACAAAATAGTATAAAAAAACCAGAAACTTTTGGATGGATGGTGACATGGTATATCTATTATAAAAATGGGTAAAATGACAAGGCTATTGAAATGATTTTATTAGTGATAAAAAGATAGTGGGCTATGGAAGAGACTACGGCACCTGCCAAATTCAGTCTCATTTTAAAATTTTTGGGCAGGTGGTGACTTGCCACCCACTAAACGGGCCCCCCATAAAGGCCACCATGAATGGTGACAACGTTGGTGTGGCTGGCTAAAGGGTGTCGAGAGGTGTGCTGCGGTTTCACTGAAGCGCTACTACCGGCGTTATGCCCTTTAACACTTCCACCCTTGGAGCTTTTTGTTACTAGCTCTTGCGTCTCCACCCCCAGACGGCCAATTAAGGCAAGCCGGGGGTCAGGGGTCTCATTTAGCACCAGGGAGAATCAGAGTCCACGGTATCGCCACACACCGACGGCTCGCCACAAAGCCGCCCCTGCGGTTTTATTATTATTATTATTATTCCTTTTATTCAAAATAAATCACGGATTTCATCCGGTCCTTTACAAAGGCATAAGTGGGGCTGTAGCCAACACTTAGAGGCCTGTTTGGTATAAAAAATATAAAGTAGTATAAAAAAAACCAGAAAATTTTGGATGGATGGTGACATGGTATATCTATTATAAAAATGGGTAAAATGACAAGGCTATTGAAATGATTTTATTAGTGATAAAAAGGTAGTGGGCTATGGAAGAGACTACGGCACCTGCCAAATTCAGTCTCATTTTAAAAATTTTGGGTAGGTGGTGACTTGCCACCCACTAAACGGGCCCCCCATAAAGGCCACTATGAATGGTGACAGAAAGGGCAACATTGGTGTGGCTGGCTAAAGGGTGTCGAGAGGTGTGCTGCGGTTTCACTGAAGCGCTACTACCGGCGTTATGCCCTTAAACACTTCCACCCTTGGAGCTTTTATTATTATTATTGTTTGTATCCGAGCGTATAAATGGCGCCTGCTGATGTCTAGGATGTTACCATAATCATGTCAGCATATAGACACTTATTAATAATATTTATCTTCATGCATTTTCATGGCAATTAAATGGCTAACAAGAGGGATCACTTTCTCTGCAAATCAATAAATGTATAATTATTACCTAATCACAAAGATGCTAACACACAACAAAGCTAAAATGACAAATACAATACCTATTGAACTTATCAGAGGTTCCAGGAGAAGTAAGTAGAATTCCACTGACAATTTCCGATAGAAAGAATAAAGCAATCTTGAAAATGTCGTAATTTTTAGGTGACGAAATATACCTACCTCAAAATGTTTGTGACACACTTGCACTGCGGTCCTAATTGGCTATAATCGATATTAGCGCGATAAAAGTCGGTCCCTTTCACCGTGAGCGTGATTACGATGGCCCACGCTACGTCATCGATGACGTCTTAACTGCCGCCATATTGACGATTACATGAACCATGCTCTACACCATAATCGTCGTGAGCGTTCTGTCAAAAGTGACAGGTGTTTGTTTATTTCTACAATGTATTTACTGGTGTCCCTTCTTTTTGATGTAAAAGTTGTAAAAGTCGGTCCATCCATTTCATTATTTCTTTTTAATCCACACACTACATAGTTAACCTTCACACTATGCACGATATTTTTATGATATTTGTTTTTCGCGCGCAAATGGTTCGTTATTGCTACAATTTTGGTCCGAATTAACAACACGCTTACAGTGCCACGAGCTGTCAAAATCGCGATATTTATCTCGGACCAGCTTTGGTAGACGATAGCACTGTGAGCAAAATTATCGCAAAACGGACCACGGCATTGAATTGAAGGGTACACGGCTTATTCGCACTTATATATTGTAATGCTTCACAATGTACCTATGTCGAGCCATTTCTGGACTCTTATTTTTGGGAAACGTGTGTAGAAAGAATGGCGTACTGTCGCGAACTTGTACAACCCAGCACACAGCACTTGTAATACATATCTCTTTCATATGCATTAGTTACGTTTAAAATATAATTGAAACAAATACGCAGTGCAGATAATTAGCAAATATTAAACATTTATTGAACATTACGGCTGGCCTGACAGTCTTTGCTGACAGTGACTGACTTATCAAATCCTAGTACATATGTAATATTAGTCTATGGAAAAATGCAAATTGCAATTGCAAACAAAGAGGATTTAACAACATTTCAAGGACGGCAAAACAGAGGAGTGGGAAAGGGGTGAGAGGGGGAAGGAAAATGTCACATATCATTTTGCTATGACGTTTCTCGTGTCTAGTTTTTTTACTAGATAGATTACTACCTGTGGTAACTATTGTATAACCACAAGCTTTTCACTTAGAAGAAATGACAGAACTGTAGGTTTACCGGTAATTGTAATAGTTTGTTCACTTTCAGTTAGATGACACTAAATACAAGTTCATTCATTTTAATATTTTTTACAATGAAAATATGTTACCAATTATGTTACATTTGTTTAATTATTATATCTATTATTTATTTAATGTATTTAGGAAAAATAATATTGTTAGATGCAATGCACTAATAATTAGTACACAATAATTATTTAGTGCACAATAATTATTATTGTGTGGTACCAAAAAAACTTATGCGAGAATCAGGAACGTAACCACATGTCAAACATTATTAGTGATGTTTCTATGAAGCGTTGTAAGAAAGAATCGATTAACATTGGTCAAAAAATTTGAAGATGTCGGATTTAGTGCACTGAGCAAGGCTAAGTTCATATAAAGTTGCATATGAACTGCAAGTCTGCAACGTCTATGCAACAACGAAAACAAGTCCCAGCGAGCTTGAAAGTATCTGAAATTTAAGGATTTACTGAAACGTTATTTTTGGAAGTTGTTATAAGTTATTGTAACTTTTAAGTATACCATTCATTACCCTACAATATAACGTTTAAGATATGGTGTTTATGCAACGTTGTAGAAATATCCAAGCAAGCTTTCAATTGCTCGCACATTAAGATTTGTTTTAAACGTTGCTAAAAACGTTGAAACATAACGTAGATTTTTCAGTTGCACAAACATGTGCAGAAGTGACAGGCTCAAGTAACGCATTTAATCTAAATTCAAATTGCAGCAATGAGTCTATAAAGTTCATGTTTAGTGGGAGGTTTATCAGTACTAAATACCTTTCTGTGACTGGGTATCACCAAAAAGGGTAAACCAAAGACACAGGGTTTACCCAAGAGCCCTAAATGTTGTACCTATCCCTGACGAGTCTGTTACGATTTTTAACGGCTGGCCTGTCTTGCTGCGTGGCAAACGGTGAATTTATTACTACACATTATGGTTTTCCTACGAAATATGTTAAAATAATAATACATGCGATATTAGATTTTAATCTGAGTTCGCGATAATGTATTGGTTGTTTCAATTGAAATAATACCGGATATATCACTCCTTTCTAGTTAGTACAAAGTTACTACAGGCATAACCTTGCTGGCGGACACCGGTGCCTGCATTCTTGAAATTCCAGGTGCAGCTAGTAGGGAAAAGGCGGATGCATTGGCCCAAAAGCTGAAGGACACGCTAGGCGAGGAGGTCGTGACCGTGTCCAGGCCAATGAAAAGCGCAGAACTGAGAGTCTCAGGGCTCGATGACTCTGTCTCCGCCGAGGAGGTAGTAGCTGCTGTCGTTCAGCGCGGAGGGTGCTTAGGAGAGTCGGTGACCCACGGAGAGTTGCGGAGAGACTCCCAGGGTACCTGTTCCTTATTTGTGCGCTGTCCGGTGGCTGCTGCCAAGCGACTGGGGAATGGTGGACGGCTTTTGGTTGGGTGGATTTCAGCGCAGGTAAAGCTGCTGGAACCACGACCAAGGCGGTGCTTCCGGTGCCTGCAAACTGGACACGTCCGTGTTCAGTGCACCGCAGAAGTAGACCGTAGCGATGAGTGCTATCGTTGCGGTCAACTCGGACACAAGGCGGCCAAGTGTTGCGCGTCTGCGGCTCATTGCTCCCTATGCAAAGCTGCGAACAGACCTGCGCAACACAGGTTGGGTAGCAAATCCTGCCACTTACCCAAACCAAAACGGAGGCCGAAAGCAGCTGCCTCAGCTGCCAAGGCCCCAGAAGCATCTAGCTGCTCCCTCCTCAGGTGAGGAGGCGATGATCATTCTCTGATTTGATTATGGCTCATCGTTTCCTCAAGGCGAATCTCTATCACTGTGCCGGAGCGCAAGATCTCATCTTGCAATCCATGCCACAGTGGTTGATTGAAGTGGCAGTGGTCGCCGAGCCCTACTACGTTCCGCCCCAAAATAACTGGGTAGGTGATAGGGACGGCTTGGTAACCATCATTACTTCGCCGGGTGCTGGACCCCTCCCAGTAATTGCGCGGGGCCGGGGGTACGCCGCGGTTAAGTGGAAGGGAACGGTCCTCATCGGGGTGTACTTCTCACCCAACAGGAGTCTCGCCGAGATCGAGCAGTTCCTAGACACGTTAGGGGCCCTTATGGGGCAGACTCTACCGTGCCCGGAGCTAGTCGCCGGGGACCTCAATGCCAAGTCTCAGGCTTGGGGATCACCGGCGACTGATGTGCGAGGCGAGACTCTTGAGGAGTGGGTTTCGATGGCCGGTCTCTCCGTTCTTAACCGAGGGGCCACAAACACGTGCGTGCGACATAACGGGGGCTCTATTGTAGATGTCACGTTTGCATCCCCCGCTGTCGCACGCCGTGTCCAGGGTTGGAGAGTTTTGGAGGGCGTGGAGACGTTGTCTGACCATCTCTATATTCGCTTCGATGTTTCCGCGTCTTCCCACTGCCCTGAAACTCGTCGTCATCCAAGAAGGAACACCCCGAACCCCCCTAGATGGGTTCTTAGGAGCTTGGACAAAGAAGCGCTGGTGGAAGCTTCTATTGTCCATGCCTGGCAGTCCCTCCCGGACGAACCGGTTGAGGTAGAAGTTGAGGCAGAGCGGTTCCGGGACGCCCTGTCGCAAATTTGCGACGCTGGCATGTCCCGAGCGAAACCTCGACCTCCAAAGCGACAGGTATACTGGTGGTCTGACGCGATTGCCGAACTCCGTTGTGATTGTGTCACGGCCAGACGGCAGTATACCAGACATCGTCGACTGCCGACTCGACGCCGGAACGTGGAAACTGAGAGGCAGCTGTACGAGGCCTACCGCGGTAAGGTAATCGCCCTGCAGCTGGCTATCAGGAACTCCAAGTCGCAGGCTAGGGCTGAGCTCCTCGAGACTCTCAGTCACGACCCGTGGGGGCGCCCGTACAAGACGGTCATGGGGAAAATGCGTGCGTGGGCGCCCCCACTTACTGAGACTCTCGAACCCCCGTTGCTGGAAGAGGTGGTATCAGCTCTGTTTCCGAACAGGTCGGAGTACCAACCCCCAGTAATGACCTCTCTGCTGGAGGAAGGTGGTGAGCAGAGGGAACAGGATGTCGAGATACCCCCTGTATCGCAGGGTGAGCTAGGCGCGGCCATACTGAGGCTGAGGGTCAATAAAGCCCCTGGCCTAGATGGCATTCCCGGGCGCGCTTTAGTCATCGCTCTCGGAACCCTTGAGGCCCGATTCCGGCGCTTACTCGACGCCTGTTTGGAGACGGGACGATTTCCGTCTCAGTGGAAGACGGGCAGGCTCGTCCTTCTGAGGAAGGACGGGCGCCCCGCGGAGTCCGCCTCCGCTTAACTCCCGATCGTGATGCTTGAGGCTGGCAAGCTTTTTGAGCGGGTCATCGCTCGTCGGCTCACGAAGCACTTCGGAGAGGTTGGACCTAACTTGTCCGACCAACAGTTTGGTTTCCGAGGGGGTCGCTCGACTATTGACGCAGTCGAACGTGTCAGGACCCTCTCGAATGAGGCGACAGCCCACGGTGGGGTGATGCTGGCGGTGTCACTTGACGTCGCTAACGCATTCAACTCTATGCCGTGGACGTGTGTCGGGGAGGCGCTGAAGTACCATGATGTGCCTCCTTACCTCTGTTGGATCGTTGGTTCCTACCTCTCCGAGAGGTACGTTTCGTACTTAGGGCGCGGAGGTCGTGAGCAGCGGCGGGAAATGTCGTGCGGCGTCCCTCAGGGATCGGTCCTCGGGCCGCTCTTGTGGAACATCGGGTACGACTGGGTGTTGCGGGGCAATCTCAATCCGGGCGCCCACGTAATCTGCTACGCAGATGACACGTTGGTGACTGCCCGGGGCGAGACTGTTGAAACGGCTGCCCGTCTTGCTACGGAAACGGTGGCACTAGTTGTCGGCAGGATAGAGTTATTGGGACTCCGGGTCGCGCTCGATAAGTCGGAGGCTGTGTGTTTTCACGGCCCTCGCAGGGTGCCACCTCGGGGTTCATTCATCTCTATCGGTGAGACCCGGATCGAGGTCGGGTCCTCGATTAAATATCTTGGGCTCTTCCTTGATAGCAGGTGGAATTTCCGCGAGCACTTCACTCGCATGTCACCCCGATTGATAAGGGCGGCCGCTGCATTAAAGCGGCTGATGCCTAATATCGGGGGACCGAGATCGAGCAGCCGCCGCCTGTATTTGCGGGTGGTGCGGTCCATGGCAGTCGGAGTCATACGTGGGTATCGCACCATCTCCTACGAGGCGGCGTACGTATTGGCGGGGTCTCCCCCCTGGGATTTGGAGGCTGAGGTTTACGCGTGTATGTACGAGTGGCGCTTGCAGCACCGAATCCGAGGGGAGATTCCCCCGCCAAGAGAAGTGCAAGCGTGGAATAACCGCGCTCGACAGTCCCTTATTGGGAGGTGGAGGGAGCGGCTGGCCGAACCTAGGGCTGGCCACTGGACTGTTGAGGCTGTCCGACCCGTCCTTCAGGACTCAGGTTGGACAGGGAACACGGGTCACTTACCTTCCGGTTGGTGCAAGTCCTTACGGGCCACGGGTGCTTTGGGAAGTACCTGTGTCGCATCGCTGGAAGAGAACCGACAACGGAGTGTCATCACTGTAGCTGTGATGAAGATACGGCGCAGCATACGCTTGAGGAGTGCCCAGCTTGGGAGAGTGAGCGCCGTGAACTCATCGCAGTAGTGGGGGACGACATCTCGCTTCCGTCATTGGTCAAGGCCATGGTGGAAAGTGAAAGGTCGTGGAATGCGGGGCTAGACTTTTGCGAACGGGTCGTGTCGCAGAAGGAGACTGCGGAGAGGGAGAGGGAGATTACCTCTACTCTCCCGATCCGCGCCCGTAGAGCCGGGCGTAGAAGGAGGGCATATCAAGCCCTTCTCCATCCCCCATAACAGAGGTCGCGGTGATGGACACGGGGGTGTCCGTTGCCGCCAAAAGACCTCGAGGTGGCGCGTGCGGTGTTTCCGTGCGCCCCTCAGGAGTGCTGGGATAGAGTGACTCCTACTCCATCCCACCGGGACGGGGTCCTCATGGGAAGGCCAACGCCGCCGGGACCTCGGACGATTACAATAGCGTGCCCGTTGTCCCGATATTAAGGCGCCCGGAGAAACACCGTGTGGTGGTTTAGTCGGTATGGTCTGCTTGCTGCTATGGGTGCAGTTGGTACGTAAAGGACGAGTCCGACATACCCCGTCGAATCCCCCCGGGCTAGCGGGGATGTGTAAGTACATTCCCCACACGTTAATAAAAAAAAAAAAAAAGGCATAACCTTGCTGTTAGTTAATCCTTATCTAGACTTATAATAAAGATGAAGGATTTGATAGTTTGTTTGTAACGGATAAGCGCGATAACTACATCGGGTTCAAAAATATATTTTACCAGTAGAGATCTATATTATTATATGATTTATGCCTGAGTAACATACACTATATTTGATTAATCATCCATCACCGCGCGGGTGAAACCGCGGCGCACAGCTAGTCATTATAAAAGGTGGATACAAAACCAGGAGGGATATTCAAATAGAATGAAGAAATAAATGACTACAACTAAAAGCCTAGGCTCATCTTCAATCAATCTGAAACGTATCTCATTATTAGTATTTCCACTTTTAGATAATCAATCCCATGAAATAGTAGAGTCCTGTGTGTGTATTGCCAGCCCACTCACATAAACATGAGAAATGCATGCTTGATTTCTGGCTAGGTGTCAAGGTACAACATAAATTAACAAGTCAAGGTACAACATTATAAATCAATTTATTTATTTCAGGGACACATGTCGACAACAAAACAATGTTTGTGCAGATGTTAAACAAGATTAAGAAGAAAAAGGATACTTATGCAACAAGACTGAAAAAAGCTTTATAGCTTTCAAAAAATTTAACTTCAAAATACACTAAGAAAATTTACAAGCCTTGCAGCCCTTATCATAATGATGCTATTTAGAGAAGTAACAAAAAACAAAATGGGTAGGAGATTCACACAAAAAGAAAAAAATATGGCTCTCAGTCTTTACAAGCAGGGACCATAGATGTAGACCATGTTATAGAATGAAGGAAAAATTCTAAATGAGCGTCATGGTTCTCATTCAAAATTATTTAAGCCAGGTTTAAGAACTGTACGGAACTTGCATGGATTTTACAAAGCTGATGTAAGCAAAACTTTAATATTAGATATTATCAAAGTTTTGAGTAGAAATAATAATCCTTTCATCATGGATGGGGATATGTTTAGGTTCAATAAAATTGCCTTGTCTATATGTTAATTTTTATGAAAAATAAATATTTACGTTAAACTAATCCTGTAGTTTTATTAAGCCTGTCAATCCCTAATTAACCATAGGCTGGTAAAAACTTGGTATTGAAATATTTCATTATTTTGAACAGTATACCTAATGCTGTTCAAAATAAAGAAATATATCACTATATAAATAATTTTATGATATTGATATCAGGTCACGTGATGTGACGTCACTTAAAGCAGTTGATTCACTTTGCGTTAGATGATGCTTTGAGCGTTTCTTAAGCTGATGTCTCTATCTCCATATAGCTAGTTTAGTCTATGGTATAACTTATCTATGTCACAGACCATCGTAAAATAATTATTCTGAAAGTGTAGGAAGTAGTAATTTTTTTGTCGAAATATATATTTTACATTGATTTTCAATGGCGTTTGCCAACAGCAACACTGCGAATCCTGTTGATTACCTCTTGAAACCTAAACCCACACTTTAACTTTCAATACACTGTTTTTATTTAGCTATCATTACAGAATACACAGTGAACAAAAACAGTTTGGGTATTGTACAAATTTCTGTGAAAAGGTGCATTTATTGTGTTTGTAACCACTTGTCAGTGTCTTTATCTTTACGTGCCCTGTGAATAAAGCAAACAAATCATTACATGGTTCAAAAGAAATCAGTAAAACAAGAAAATATTTACACTAAACATTAGATAAAAACTTCAACTACATCATGTGTGATACTGCTACTGATGACAATACTCAAATTAGTGCAATATCTCATTTTGAAACTATTATTGTTAAATTTGAACCACCAAGTCCTTGTAATAGTGAAGCAGTCAGTGAACCGGCAAGTCCTGGTAACAGTGAACAGACAAGTTCTGTAAAGTGTGAACCAAAGGAATCAGCAAGTTCTAGTAATAGTGAACATATCAAAGTATCAGTAAGTACTGTTAAGATTGAACCAATAAATGAACCTGAAAATCCTATTAAGAGCGAACTAATCAGTGAACCAGCAAGTCCTATTGAAAGTGAAGCAATAAATAAACCAACAAGACCTGTAAGAAGTAAAGCAAGGAAACAATATAGTGTACAGACAAGTTCTGTAAAGAGTTGGGAATCAGCAAGTCCAATCAAGGAAACAGCACCAAGTGACAATAAAAGATTTGCATGTGATATATGTCCCTATAAAGCAAAGAAAGCAGATACCTTGAAAAGACATTTGAGAACACACACAGGTGAGAAACCATATTCATGCTCTATGTGTGATTTTAAATCTAGACAACCAGGTCATTTGAAACAACACATTAGACGACATACTGGAGAGAAGCCGTATGTGTGCAATATGTGTGATTACAAATCTGTACGGCCCGGTAATCTAAAACTTCATTTGAAAACACACACTGGAGAGAAGCCGTATAAATGCAATGTCTGTGAATACAAGTCTATACAACTTGGTCACTTGAAATTACACATGAAGACACATGAAGGCGATCACATATATGAATGCAACCGATGTGATTTTAAATGCCTACAATATGGTCCGTTTAGAGAACACCTAAAAATACATATTGGGGAGAAATTTCTAAAGTGTGAATATTGTAGTTATTGTACTGATAATACTGGTAGATTAAGAAGGCACATCATGACTCACACTGGGGAGAAACCTTTTAATTGTACTTATTGTGACTACAAATCTATACAGGCAGGTGACTTAAGACGGCATATGCGAACACACACAGGGGAGAAACCATATGAATGCAGCATGTGCGATTATAAGTCTATACAACTGGCTCACCTGAAGCAGCATATGAAATCACACCCCGAAGGGAAGTTTGAGTGTATTTGGACTATTGGAAATGATACACTGCCTGTCGACTCTAAATAATAGCAATCTGATAATATGATGTGGCTGGGACAGTTTGTACTACATCATGTCATAAGATTTTAACCACACACATTGCAGTTCCTGGAAAAGAAGGTTGGTGTCTGCGAAATGTATTGTTTTATTGGCCAAATATGGCGAATCAATGAGTTAAATCATAACCAATAACAAAATATTTGTTTTTATTGTTATTAGGTTAGTGTTAGACCACTATCTCACTTGATTTTACACTGATTGTAGCTGTGAAATTGTTGTTTATTGGTAAACAAAACTGGAAACAACTTAGAAGTAAGCAGTACTATTTAATATTACTGTATTTTTTAGATATGTTTTATTTTTATCATTATATATTAATACTCACATATTAACTTATGCAATTTCACTATCGATTCTAAAGACTTATGTGTATTCTCAGACATGATATTCAAATAAGAATGTAACGGATGTTTTCGTAAACTTAACATAACATAGTGTTACAAATTCAATATAGATATTATTTTACAAAACATACAAATAGAGCAGAATAGTAATGTAAAAAATAGTTTGTTTGGTTTATTACTTTTAATTTCACATAAACATAATAAGTAGCTTTGAAATAATTGCATTTTTGAAGTGAATGCGAAACTACTGCATTTCTGCCATTTTGAGCCTCGATCAGCTCATGTATCTAATGTTTTCGTAAACTTTGTGCTTGAAATTCAATAACAATTTACAAAACTTACAAATAGTGCAGGTATGTAAAACATACTTTATTATATTTATTATTTTTTTATTTAACATCATCACACAAATTAATATATGAGTATCACAATACATTGAATCTATTACTATTTAGGAACAGGATTTAAATATATTTTCTTAGGCACAAAAGAAGTATCAGAAGATAGAATACCAGCATACGAGAGGTGCATTCGTTTAGCTTATGAGGGCATTGGTAGCATTGTAATTTATGGCTCTTTTGTTAAAGCGTTCGTAAAGCTCAAAAACGTTATTTTTGCCACTTTTGCCCACACCCTATTTGAACGCTCAACTGAGCATAAGACCTAAAACATAGGTCTAAAATTGCAAAAATTCCTCATTTTTAGCTTTCACCACTTTAAATAAATTCTATGTGTAAATTACATTTCAACGAAAACTGGGATTTTTAGACGCAATAACCCCAGGTGGGGCGAAAGCATCTTTCACTAGGATTATGCAATTGGAAGAGCTAATAACAATTATAATCAAGATAATTTATAAAACTACTAATGATATAGCTTGTTATTATCTTTTACCTCAAATTCTAGGCTTAGTTTGGGGTAATTAGTTGAATAAAAATATTCGGGGCTATGTCGTCTAATTTTACTTGTTTCTTGTAGACGCATTCGCCCCATCTTAAATTTCAGAGGCACTAATAGGTAATATAGGTATTTCATTATTAAGACTGGAATCAAATCACATCTTATTATTACGTATAATTTATTAGAAGAAAAGAGTGTGACGGCCTTTTGCCCTTAAGTCACCCAAGCATTACAAAATATGACGCATTACAAAAAAAACGCGCGACATTTTTTAATTAACCCTTAATTTGGATTTACGATTATTTTTGAACTTTGTGCGATTACTATCGATTATACGACTAAAAAACAATACTCAAATGCGGGAAAAATAGAAATAAAATTCTTATCGCTGTATTTTTGAAAATATAGTACGTCAAGTATGCTCGACATTTTCAAATATGTAGTAACGTATAATGATGTTTCGAATGTGCAGTATAATGGACATTTCTATAATTGGCTGTTATGAGGGTGACTAAAAAAACACATTGTATATTAATAATTTTTATATACTTTTAATTTATATGTAATAAATTGAATGCAATGATATTGCTGGAGAGGCCCATACAATAATCAGTCTTATAGTAAAGAACATTGACGCTTTCACCTAATACTAATACAATTAAAAATCACAATAATACATATCTATCTAAGACACTTGAACTGTCGCTTGACAGTACTTTTCATGAAATTTGGCGAAAAAGTCTTTGATTGCACTTCGTACAATAGACTTCTGTTTTATTTTTGGAGCAATATCTGCATCGGCCATAGGATGTGAAATCCTGCCAGTGGCCGACACCATCAAATCGTAATGTCTCCGGTGGACGAGGTTTTGTAGGGGCATTTATAACCTCCGAAGGCTTGTCATCTCTTGTGTCCGGAAACTTCTGTTGCCTAGTGCATTGGCTCAACTCTTTGGCTAGTTGGCTTCGGAACTTCTTGAGATTCACATGATAAAGCAGCCAAGCGTTGTTTACGCAAATATCCAGCAATTGTGCAAAGATGGCAGTATACCAACGACGACTTTTGTACTTTGTTCTGTACAAAGCCACCATCATATCGCACAGATCCACTCCGCCCATGTGTCGGTTATAATGTTTCACCAGTTAGGGGCAGGTCACATCAATTTTGCGTTTTTGTTCCTTGCAGTACCTCTTGATTTGCTCAACTGGATATGCATCCTCATATGAGCTTATTAGAGTCACGATTTTGTTATCGTACCACTTTACTAAAACCAGTTTGTTTCCATTATCAACCATTTGGCTGAAAGTACCTCTTCCCTTCTTTTTCAGGGCCTTGTCAGACATCAACAGTTTTTCACAACCTCTCAATCTGTTCTGTCGTATGGTACCCAAGCTAAATATCCCGTAGTTTTCACTTAAATGTTTCACCAGATCCAATGTTGAAAAATAGTTGTCAAAGTATACAACACAGGCAGGCGTTTGAATAGTTTTGCAAAGGGCTATCACCACTTTTGCACCTAAGGTCATGTTTTCTTCTTTTTCAGTGAAGTTAACATAGCGGAGCGTGTCATCACCGGCATATACCGGCACAGCATTACGAAGTCGTAAACTATGCCTGACATTCCTGCACGTACAAAGTTTTTAAATCCCCATTTGTCTGGTTTCTGGGGGTTGTATTGTCTGCGACTTCCCGCTTTAGTTCCTTTGTATGGAACTGTCATTTCATCCACGCTATAACGCATCTCTTCTTCAGTAGCCAAACAATTCTGTCTGATTTTTTCTATAAACGGGCGTACTTTATAAAATCGGTCAGAGTCTTGACATAAATTATCAACAAAATGCAAGTACCTGCGAATTTGTTGAAATTTTTTAATGGGCATTGTGTCGGCGATTCTAGGACACCGGTACTCTGGCGCCCAATAGTCTAAATACGAAGGCATCTTCACTATACCCATGATCAGAAGAATAGATATGAAATCTTTTAGATTTTCTTCAGTTATATTAATGGACTTTCCAGTGTTTTGAACTGAGTACAGATTTGTATTTAGAACTATGTCAGACATGATATCATCAGAAAAATATTTTCTGAAATAGTCTAACGGCGACTCTGCTCCGGTTTGGCATACAAACTCATCATCTTCTATCTCCGCTTTATGCCTGAATTTTCCTTTCTTCCAAATGTATTTTGTAGGTACAATCTTCTTACGTTTATGCTTTAAATTTTTCACTTTCGTGTTTAATTTTGTTTTAGCTCTAATTACACCAGATGGACTTGCGACAGGTATAGCTGGTGATGATGCAGCGATTGGTGTGATAGGAGAGTATTGCCAAGCAGGTGATGGCAATGATGGTATCGATGAGAGACTGGGAATATTCTCGTAATTAACTTGGTTTGAAGTGAGCAAAACTTTTGTAATTATGGGTGTCAATGGAGTTTCATTATCACTATTTTCTATAAAATCAAGGCTATCTCTTAGCTCATCGGGTAATACAAACCCATCCAGCGACGAATTTAAAGATGGAGCTTCAGAATATGAATGATATTGCACCATTTCCTGTTCGTCTGTCTCGGAAATACCATCTTCCGATAGAGCATCTTCTATGGGTACTAATCCGACAAGTTTTCTTCCTCTAGAAAACTTATAGATGTTCTGAAAATAATGAATATCGTCGGCTAAATGACCTAATTTGTTAACTCCATGCCATACAACTGTTCAAAAAACGGAAAAAACATTTAAAAATAAAGTAGCCGCAACAACCAGATATCTTGTATCCCACTGGTAGCTACATTATAAATGTATGTTTTTTTGTAAAAATATTCAATTTTAATATTATCAATTTATTTTCATGGCCAAAAAACGAAGTTAGCATGGTTTATTATTTAGGAATATAAAAAAACAGTGTGTTTTTAGGAGTTAGCAGTTTTTAATATTAAAATAAGGATTAAAACAAAAGAGATTTGGTTTATAAAAATTACAAGGACATAAATATACACACATCAAAAAATCTAATAATCAGCATCATTTTTAGTATTGAAAAAATCAGACATATCACTTATCAATAGTGTGGTAAGTTGTCATAAAACTCTCTAAAGTCCATAGGAAGAACTTCTTTTATTTGCTGCAGATCATTGTACTTCCTAGCTTTAATTTTTATCCTTTCCTTATGCAACATTGCCATTTCTTCAAATCGCTGTGGCTGTACAGTGCTTTTTCTTTGCGGCAGCAGCGTCCAAGAGTCGCCAAATCTTAATTTGTAAAAAATATCACCTGATGGTGAATACATGAGAGCACGTATATCCGTGACTTTCGGGTCTCCTGTTGATCGCCCAGGTCGAATGCTTTTGAAGCATGAAAGATTAGTAAAATCTTTAAAAAAAAATGTGTTTTTCGCGCAATCTTTTATTTTTTTCTGCAAACCATTCACTTTTATCCACTTGCGATCGCCTTTTTCTTTTTCTACTTTTATTTGGCAAAGAATTGTCGACATCATCTTCAGAACTTGACGAATAAGGAACTAAAGTAGGATGAGTGATTTCTTCACTAAAGTTAGATATATTGTCATAGTTCTCTATATCAGAATTATCATTAAGCATATTTACGTCGTCAACTCTGTTAGTAGCTTGTTCAGTACGTGCAAGATCAGATGTGGGAATATTTAAGTCACTTAAAACGGGAACATCGAAAGTTTCTATAACGTGTACATTCATCAAATCGGTATTGTCATTATCTGGTATTTCTGAATTGGGATTGAAAGGTTGAATGTTGGTTGCCGAAATATTGACATCAGAAATAGTGGTAGTCTGCTGAGTTGGTTCATTATTAGAGACAAATGGATGAGCATCTGTTGCAGTAAAATTTGAAAGGTCAAATATTTCAACTTGTCCATTTTCTACTATAGAATAATTTTCAATATCTTCTAAAGGTACAATGAAGGTAGCTTCTGACGGCAAATCTAATACATAGGAAACATCATGAGTCTGGTTAGTACATGTCCTATCTTCTTCGAAAAATGGTGAATTGCGTACGTCAAAAGCATTGTTAGGAACACTTGATAAGTCTCTATTATTTACTAGAGCTAAATTGAGAAGTCTTTTAGCTCTATCTGAAGCCATCTGTAGACAATACAAAAGCACATTGAAGCAAAGTAAGCAACCCAGAACAAAAAAAAATCAGACAAAAAATAAACACAAAACATCCCCATGCCAAGTCATTTAAATGGTATGAAAACAGAGAATGGAAGCGTTTTTCAGGTACTTAATCTAATTATTAATCAGTTTACTAGTTTTTTAAAAAAAATTATTTAAGAATGTATCACTCCAATTTTCAAATCAATTAAGATTAATTAGGTAACACAATTGTTCAAATTTTTGCCAAAAAAAGTTATTTTATTTAATAGGGCCTCAATCTTTTTTTTTAGTTGGTAAAATATCAATGGTAAAATAAAATATCAACCAATGAAATTTCCTTAGATTATGCACCATTATAAATACCAAAATCTGTCGAACAAAGTAGGTACTATAATAGAATAAAAATATCCAACTCCCAATTTTGGCATGCAAAGTAAGAAATAAATTCGTCTAACTCCCACTACGTGTGTTCCCACATCTTAGAAATGTTTTGCACACCCATACTTCTAGAAAAATTGTTAAAATTATGAAATAATTGAATAATACTTACATTTTACTTAAAACACTGAATTTACATGAAAAGGTATCAAAAATACGTAATTACGATTAAAATTTATAAGAGCGTCGTCTTAGCAGCCGACATGCTAACAAAATGGCGTCGAATGCCGGGAGTTGTCCAGTTTGCGCGCGAAACGTAAAACTAGTGGAGTTAGCATGAATTATTGCCGCGCAATTTCAGTTATTTGAGTTTGTTTTACTTACTTAACCTGTTTTCACATTATGTATAATTTTTTTCTCTTTCTTTTGATACCAAAATGTCGTACAAGGCACAAAGTGGAGTTAGCAAGTTAGATTATTTAGCCGACGATATGTAAAATATATATAACATTGTATGACGAAGGCACAAATGTTTAAAAACAACGTAAATTTAAAGTTCTTGTTATGTCCAATAATATTTTTAGTATTATATTTTATATATATTTTTATTTGAACGTTATTGGAAATGTCCAGCATACTGAACGTTGAATAACTACGTTACTTTACTACGTCTTTACAAATGGGAAGTATACTGGACAAAACAATTTTCTAACGTATGATCAAAAAACAAAGTCTTGGAGCGTTGTGTCACTTGCGTGAAATCATTCGTATATCCAAAAGGAATTACTTACATGAAATATCTAACACAAACGTCATAGAAAAACAGTGAAATAAAAATCACTCATCGAGAGCCCGCGTGACACGTCCTCACTTCTCGGCATGTTGATGGTCACTGGCGAACGCGGCGCATTCGCATGAGCTCCGTGAATTTAGACTAAATTACGTAATATTTGCCCTATAATATACATTTACAATAAATAACAAAAAATAATTACTTTTCGTTCCAATTTTTTTTAAACATTATGTTCAGCATTCTTCACAAATCTAAATTAAGGGTTAAGTAACGTTGTTTCAACCTAAAGCTTATCATCTATCTAGCATAATAGGTATATGTTAACAATTAAAATAAAAGTGTTATTGACCAAACAAATCAACGTTTTCTTTATAATATTAATCACTAGCTGCGCCCCGCGGTTTCACCCGCGTGGTGATGGATGATGATGATGATGATGATGAAAAGTATCCTATGTGTTAATCCAGCGCCTCATCTACCCCCATACCAAATTTCATCAACATTAGCCCCCCCGTTTGTGCGTGAAAGAGTAACAAACATCCATACATCCATACATACAAACTTTCACGTTTATAATATTAATAGGATTTAGTCTTATATTATTGCTTTACCAGGTAACACTTGCGTTGGTAACAAACTGTACTTAGCAAAATACTGTCATTACTTAAAATAGTTTATCAGTACTGTTTTCTTAATAACAACTAATTAAACATGAATATACGAATAAATCTTTAGATATGTAGGTAACAATTTCACTTTCAAACATCACTGAATATTATAATTTTTAAAATTTTCTTTAAACGTAACGTGGCCCCTGCGGGATATATCAGGCTTCTTAAGGAACATAACAATATCATCGTAATGTTTTACTTCCAATATATCTTCCACGTCTGGATAGTGAAAAGACATAAACCGACAGTTCTTTATTTTTCTCAAAAATTTCACTTTGGGTATATTATTTTCATCAATAGATATGATGTTCCCTACGAAATACTTAACAAACTTTTTTGTTGTAAATCGCACTAGTATCCAGTCCTGAATTTCCGGATTCTTTCTCCCGACATCCGGTTCGAATTCGTCACTTATTACGACTTTTGCATCATGATTTGAAAAACAATCATCAATTTTATCTTCTGTGTTCGGCAACAAATCATCAAAAAGGCAACAATCTTCCATTTCTGCGAAACATTGTTCACGATAATGATCAAAATCTTCACAGCTTTTATCAGTATCTGCAAAACTAATATCTGTTTCATCTTCAGATTCTTCGTCGTAATCAAAACACTTTTTTTGTTTTTTGACCCTCTTTTTAGATTTTATTACAGTCGTTTAATTGTTTTTTCTTTTTCTTCCTTTCTTTTTTTTCTAAAAACTCTTCTCTTGTTATTACTTCACAGCCTTTTGAAACCTTTGTTTTTTTTCAGTTTAACAGTAGAGTCACTTCGTTTTATCCTCTGTAATAGTAAAGTTTCGAAAGAAACTTTTTCTAAGGGAGTCAAAATTCGGTCCTCAATAATTTTGATCTTGTTTGTGTTATTCGAGTTATCAAATTGCATTATTTGAGTTTGCTAAGGCAATGTAGAAGACGCTGGTATTGAAATTAGTTGAGGCCTTGGCGTTTTATTGCTTTCAATGTGAACGGTTTTGTTTTCTTTCAATGTGATCTGTTGTGTATGCTCTTTAGGTTCCTGGCTAATGTTTATCCTATGGAGTACCACTAGAAAACTTAGATTTTTCAAAGAAGGAATTTTCTTCCTTAATGTTTTAAATTCTTTGAATCTTTTTAATGATTCAGAGTCAAATCTTTCTTCTGGAATAGCATTTCTGTTGAATGGGTATATACCCCCTTTTTTAAAACCATTCCTTATAATTTTTGGATTCAGTTCACGCCACACTTCTCCGAGAATGCTGCTAAATTCATCTTTCGGCAACTTCTTACCTACATTTAATCGTTGCCATTGCACAAGTTTTTCGTCCCAAGTGTTTTTCATTGATTTGAAAACTGACAAGTCTAACGGCTGCAACAAATGGCTTGCATGTGATGGTAACTTTATAATACACTCGAGAGCAATGAATCCGGGTCACTTAAAGAATGTTAAAAATCTCGGAAACTAAAAATGATAGGTTAATGCAATAAATTGTATTTAATAGACAATGTAATACTCCTTAAATGAAAGTAAAAAAAATATGAGTCACCATACATTTTATTAACACAAAATTACATAAAGAAAAAAACTGCTGATCTCTCCTTAAAACAAAAATAGGAAACATGAAATTTTTGAACTTTATTACGATTTTCTTGAATTTTAATACTTCGTATTTTCTCCTCGTGCTTCCATTACTGCGTTAACGCGGTTTGGCATGCTGTACACAAAGTTCCTTATACGATTTTGGGGAATATTCTCCCATTCCTCTGTGAGAGCAATTTTGAGCTCACGAAGCGTGATTGGGGGAGGGTTTCGTTGTTTTACGCATCTGCCTAGCTCGTCCCAAGCATGCTCGATCGGGTTGATATCCGGGCTGCGCGCTGGCCACTCCATACGAGTAATGTTCATCTCTTGAAGGTAGTCATTCACAATCCTACCTGTATGAGGTCGGGCATTGTCATGCATAAATATAGCATCCTCACCTAAATTGACCATAAATGGACCAACGTGATCATTGAGGATTTCTTCCACATATCTTTCGCTAGTTAAAGAGCCGTTTTCTATGATCACCAGCTCTGTGCGACTTTCAGAAGAAATTCCGGCCCACACAAGTACAGACCCACCACCGTAGGCTACTTTTTCTTCGATGCATGCTTGCTTGAATCTTTCCCCTGGTCTTCGATACACTCTGTGTCTTCCATCGTGCTTGTAGAGCATAAATTTTGATTCGTCGGAGAACATAACTTTTGACCAATCTTCAATACTCCAATTTACGTGGCTCTGGGCATATCTTAGTCTTGAAATACGATGCCCACGCTTCAGTTTAGGGCCGTTCGCAGGTCTAAGGGGTTTTAAGTTAGATTCAGCAAGCCGACGTCTTACTGTCCATGCACTTGGGTTACTTCCTCCGAGGCGTCGAAACTGATTTGTGAGTTCAGTTCCTGTGAGAAAGCGATTTCGAAGCATGGTGTTCACCAAGTATCGGTCTTCTCGTGCTGTGGTACACCTGGTTCTGCCCGTTCCTGGTCTGCGTAGGTTAGAACCAGTTTCTTCGTAACGTCGGAGAACTCTTTGTACTGTTGACAGCGACACACCGACAGTCCTGGCTGTATCGCGCTGACTCCGGCCGGTTTCCAGCATTGTAAGTATTCTGGTGCATTCTTCAGGCGTAAGCGACATAATTTCAGCTTGAATAATGAATATAGAGCACTATCAACATGGTTTATGTACCCACATAAATGACAGATTACAAACAAAAGCAAAACCAAATGCTGTAATTTCGTAGTTCCATCTTCGAAAGTGGCCCTTTTTCAAATTTGATTTTTTTATGATATAACTTTACAATAACTAAGAAGTTTTAATACCTTCATTTAAGGAGTATTACACTGTCTATTAAATACAATTTATTGCATTAACCTAGCATATTTAGTTTCCGAGATTTTTAGGATTCTTTAAGTGACCCGGATTCATTGCTCTCGAGTGTAGTTACTCCGCGTTTTTGTGCTTCTTCCAAAACTTTCAATTGGATGTGGGTAGAATGGCCGTCAAATATTAACAAAGCTGGTGGATCTTCGCTTAAATGCGGCAGCACAGTATTGAACATGTACTTTTCAAACACTTTCGAATCAATCCATCCGTTCTTAGTGGCAGCATACGACGTGTTTTCGTAACCTTTGTCCGACATCCATTGGTCCCATGTATTTTTCCTCGGTTTATAATTAATGGAGGCAATTTGTCACCAGCGGCGCTAGCTGTGAACAAGATAGTGACATTTTCTTTGCCAGATGACGCAATCGTTCGTGTACTGGCAAATCCACGGGCGCCAACTACTTTGTTTTGTCAGGGTCAGAGCCAAAACTTGATTCGTCAAGATTCCAGATCTTTTCTGGTCTTCCTTTTAAACCAAGTTCATTTAAAGCCTCGTCAAGGATATCAAAGTACTCAGTAACTATAAAGGGATCACATGCCACTTTTCGTGACATCTCCACCGCTTGTGGCTTTTTAAGGACAAATTGTGTCTTTTTTTGAACGCAGCAAACCAATCATACCCACGTCTGTTGTTTTTAAATGGGGTTGAGTAATTATTTTGACTCACGTGTATGCTAACTAAATCCAGTGTTTCCTTGGAAGTGAGCCGAATCCGTATTTTTCCAAAACCCGTATACCATTTGCAAGTTTCAGCTCATTTTCTCTATCAATCACCGTAGGTGGTCCACGACTCTCCTTTACTACACCTCTTTTGTTATTTACTCTATCAGATATTGTCATACGAGGAATATTGATTTTTTTGCAGCTTGGTACGAGTTTATTTTACCAGTTCTAACTTCTTCTACAGCTTGTTTTAAAGTTTCTAGACTGTATGAAGTTGTAGTTTTTCTTTTGTAGTGCCGCACCATATTGGAAAACCTAAAATAAAATTTTCAAAGTTAACGCAAAATACTATCATATAGATTTTATCACCTTAAAAAGTTGGGATACAGATAATAAGTTAACATAATACTAAGTTTCGTCGAAATCCATTTACTGGTTAACATTAACAAACCGAGGAACAGACACGAATTCTAAACAATGTAGTTTTGGGGTTTGTAGTATAATATATATAATATAATATATATAATATATATAATATAATATATATAATATATATAATATAATATATATAATATAATATATAATATAACAATCAAACTTATTTATTTATTCCTATTTTTTAACAATATAAAATGTAGTACAGATATTTCATTTTTCCTTTATAATATGTATAGGTAGATTTATCAGTATTATCCTAAAATCAAAAGGTTTAGGACCTCCGACAACGGGGCTATTGCGTTACAATAGACGCAATCACCCCAACATGATGGACGCAATAACCCCAAAGCAAAAATATAACCTACTAATTTTAAATTGCATGTTGACTGCAAATCTTAAGCTAATTACATAAAATAATCAAAGCAACACGTTCAGTATTATACTATAAAAGTACTTACGGTTCAAAAACATCGATACTCTCAAAGGAACTGAGATTTCAGTAGATTCAAATTCACGTGTTGTCACAAAACGAAAGTCCAAACGAAATGACAGATTCAGATGGCGGATTATTTAAAAAAAGACTTCTGTCACGTCATCTATTGATAATTTTTTGTACTTTTAGTGCCAAAAACATAGAAAAGGTGGCGTGAGTAGTTCTAAATTACGCGTTTCGTATAATAATTCAAGTAGACGCCTTAGCCCCGTAGACGACATAGCCCGGTTGACCTTACATGTAATGTTTTGAAACTTAACATTAAACATTATTAATATCCCAACTTGATTTGTTGAGGTTTGCATTCCTACTGCATTAAACTGTAGAGGTTTTTGAAAAGATTTCCGAATATGTAGCTTCTCAATGGTCACACTGAAGAATAACATGACATTAAACACGTTTGTCTATAGATTAGTCACAATTAGCATTTGCATTGTCGTCGTTTTTGAGTCTCGAAACATGTTTAGATGATCAACTTGTGTGACAGTGCATGAAGAAGTGGCCCGGACGGTCACGAAACCGGTCAAGATATTCGACTATACCTACCGCGTAAGTTAAACCGTCAAATAACATTAAAATGTGTAATACTTACGAAAGTTTCAATCAAGTTACTCTATACATTGACATAAAACAGTTTTTACAACATGTTTTCATATGAATGTACAGGATATTGTATACAATACATTTTGGATAAGTCTTGATTTTTGAATAAGCTTCATTCATCACATAAATACTTACTAATAATTATTAAAATACAGTGTGGCTATATCATTTTGATATCTCTATGATAATAAAATAAATAAATATGAACCCATTGCACATTAAACTTGCATCTAGTTCAATATTTTTGTAACTTTTAGCTCTGCATTTGTACATAAGGCTCAATTTACATTGCCAAGCGATGGAATAGACGCGATTTTTTGACGAGGATGCGCTAGAAAAAGCGCGACTTGGGATTTTTTCCATTTGCGTGTTACCCTACTATCACAAAAGTTTATTGTACTCGTTACACAAATCCGCTTCCATTCCGTGTCAATATAAATTGTCCCTTATCTATATGGAAGAGTTTGATACAGTGCAAGTATGTTAAGCATTAGAACCCTTTCTTAAAGATGTACAATATAATTATTCTAAGTCCTTATTGTTTGTATGATCGTTAACATATTAGGCTGACTTCTAAAGTAATCTTGTAGACCATAAGAAGTAGGTATTTAGGATGTATATGGCTTGAACGGCTGAATAAGCAAGTAAACTAAAATTGTAGATTTGAAAGTTTGTGAGTATTTATATATTATGCAGGAAATCATTTTATTTTATTTATTATTTTAGATCAAGATTTTAATATGTTATTTAAGAAGTAGGTACCTCAGTATTAGTTATGATACTTGCTTAGTTTATTTATTGTAAAATGTCATAATAAAATATTTACATATTTTCAATTCTAATGTAATATTTACTTACCTACATAATTATTATTATTTTTGTATACAGTATCAGGCTATTATGTTCCCACTGCTGGGACTCAAGCCTTCCTCGAGGAGTTAGGCCATAATCCACCACGCGGACCTAGTGCGGCTTGGTGGATAGGCTAGTGGCCAAGCCATGTCGAAGTTGTCAGGCCGCACGAAGGCTTTCGACATAACCTAACCATTGTTGTACTAAGACGAACAACCGGGTCCGAAGGCTGAACGTGCCCTCCGAAGCACGGAAGCGCTCAGAGGTCGTAGCACAAACAATTTGCGAAAAAGTATTCGTATCGAAAGCGTCAACGCGTCTCGCTTCGGCGTACAAACTATGGGTTATCTGTGTCAAAGTTACCCTGGATAAATAACAGTTTGTACTGTTTCACTTGAACGACACGTTACGTTACACTTACGCTATTCGTGCTAGGCCCACAGTTGAACAATGCCTCTAGCACACACCCATCCAACTCGTGACCGCAGCAAGCGTTGCTAACTTGTTGATTGGTTAAGATCGCCAAGTCAAGCTCCGCTACGAGCGCTTTAACTGTGTTTGTGTGTATCTAATACCAATATTGTTTATAGGAACTATATAATTAGTGACTTGACTCGCATTTCGATTGTCTAATGGTAAGGGTCACGCCTGCACATGATTGTCTCAATGCCAAACCTTAAAATTCCAGTTTCTGGGCAGTACTGTAGGTCTATCATGAGTTAACAACATTGACATCAATCGATGCTCGCTATCGACTGCCGCTAAAAATGTATGAAAAAAAGAACAGTGGCACCTCGCGGTCAAATGTAGAACTAAAATTGACAGCGAGTACGCCAATCACAAGCTTAATAGGTAGGCGAGATCGAGTATCGACTATAGATGACATTTATGTTGCGAACTCATGGTAGAGCTACTGCACTCTTCTCCCTACATACACGAGATAGAAGCTCAGTCCCATTCGCCCGATAATTTCACTCGCGTACAGTTTTGATGAAGAATACAAATTGTCATTGCGGTACCTCAAGAGTACAGTTCAGTACTTAGGGTGCTATCAGAGAGCGTTCACGCGGTCAGCTTTGTGTTCGTTGTGTTGAATTACGTTACATAACCCAACCAGGAGGCGTTCTGACCGTGTCGGTCAACTATGGGTAGACTGTGGTGTATATATCTATGTAAAGTAATACAACAACGAACGCAAAACTGACCCGACTTTTTAGATTTTTGTGTAAGTAGGGTAAAGGAGGCAACAGTGACTTGGATTTATTCAGATCAAAAAAAAATGCTATTGTCATAGGAGTTGCCTAGAATTTGCACGCATTGTAGTTATTACACTGGCTCACTACAGTGGTACACAGTGACTCAGCGGTAGATAAAGTAAGAGAAATATAAATTTATAACATTATTTTTTATTTTAAATATAAAAGACAAGTTAGAAATTACTTCTTATAAAAAGGCTTATTTAGGTCTTCTTTCGTTATCATAATTTCATTTTTCATCTTCGTCCTCCTATGGTTCCAGCCAGTTATCGTCTTCATCAGATTCCGTGAATTGAACTTTATAGATGTTTATTTCTTTGTCGCTATCGAGTATTGTCCAGGTAATTTTAATTTTCCTTACCTCAGAAGCCTAAGGTAAAAAAAATCTAAAATAAAAATCTTATTTTTTTTATTTCATTATTTTCTTGTTCCATTAGATTCTTCTCTGGAGTATCGGTGGCTATCACGTTAAGCCCGTGTTTTCTGTGTTTTATATTCGGTTTTCTGGGTCCAGACTTTGTGGGATCTCTAAATTCAAAAGGCGATTAGAAAGACGGTTCTGCGGCTTACTTTGATGGGGTGTTAATATTGACAGTGGTGTTTTCTACGGGAAGTTGTGATTCGTTTGCAGCATTAGAAAGATCTTTTGTATGTATCTGTTCACTTGATTATTTAACATAAAAAATGCTGTAATAAACAAAAAACATGATTTTAATCTCGAGTCACTGTGTACCTTTCAAAAATGAGTCACTGTGCACCACCTACGCCATTTAGAGAATATTTCATCACTGCAACCAAAATCAAATATGTCAAAACATGAAATAATAGTACATTGTTCACCGAGAGGAGAAAGTGACCGATTACCGTCGAGGGTGTCGTTTGAAGCCCGAGCCGTAGGCGAGGGCTTTAAAACACCCGAGATCGGGAATCGCACTTTCTCTCGAGTGATACATAGTGCTTTATACTACACCTACGAGGAAAATAAAAAACTAAATCTTTACTAATTGAAATTTATATTGAAATTGTTGCAGTTAGTGAAGCTTAATGTAACACTTTTTCCATTAATGTTTGTTTGAGATGTTTGCGATAATGTAGGAGGAATAACTGGCTGTGCTGTTGGCACTGCGCTCGTAGAAGGCTGTGGTGCCAAAGGGGCAACTGGCTGTTGAGGGGCATCTGGCATCGCCGCGCTCGTAGATGGTTGAGGAGATGAGTCTTGATGCACATTAATCGATCCCGATATTTGGTTATTTATTCGTGTTTTGTTTTCTACGGAATTCTCTATGTAGCTTTCTGCAACAGCGGACGATTTCCAACCACCGTGACGTTTTATTGTGGTTAAATCAGCACCAGTATTGGCAAGAATAGTCGCTGAAGTTCTGCGAAAGCAGTGGCCAGTGTATTCTAGTGGATTGAGTAAATTAAGGTACGAAGCTATTTCTCTTGGCACAGTACTTATTTTGTTTTTCCCAATTACTTGTTTCGTACATTTTTTGTTTTTATATTGTAGTAAAAACCGATTGGTTTTGGGGTCACTGGGGCGAATTTCGTTATATTTCTTCACTATCTCATAAAATAAGCCCGATATAACAAATGATCGCTGAATTTTGGTTTTTGTGTTAGGAATATTGACGATTATTCCATTTTCGAGGATTTCGATATCGTCTGTTGTCATATCCACAAGTTCTTGCGAACGACAGGCCCCATTTACTCCTAAAATCAAAATAACCTGTAAACAAAAATATCAAACATGAAAACCTAGTAGATTTCTACTCATAAATAGGTACGTAATAAATTTTAAACCAGTGCATTTTGTTCATAAACTTACCTTCATCAACAAATATTTGTCATCTGGAGCATTCTGCAAAAAGGAATAAACATCCTTTGTAGTAAGCACTTTTGATTTCTTACTACGGAATCCCTCCGACTTTCTTTTCAGAAATGCTGTAAGTTTTTTGTATTCTTGAATATTTATGTCGTTTCTTGTCAATATAGTACTTTTCAACATTGAGTACATAGACCATAACGTACTTGGTTTGTATTTTTGCGCTTTTTCACTGAAATAAGCTAGCAAAACAGTTTCAGAAAAAGATGCCGCATTTTTTTCACTTTTCCATTGCAAAAAATCGTCATAAGTTTTATTATATTTTTTAATTGATTTCTGTGGTAAAAGGTTATCAATCAGTATTTTTGCTGTTTCCTTCAACTGCGGCGGAGTTAAAAAATCTTCATCATCACTATCACTACTTATCATTTTGATAGTTTTATTTTACTTTTCTACGAAAACTGAATCCTCAAACAACACACAAATTGAAAATGGCGCCAATGGCGTCTGCAAATTTCACATGTTCTTTTTTCAAATTGTTTGACACCATCCAACACACAGCTAGTGGCCAGTGTCATTTTGCGAACTTGGAGATAAAAACTCACTGTAAAAACTTTTTGGCTTTTGATATTTAGGTTACCAGCGCATAGTCTTACCCAAAATTAAAAAAAGAAAAACCACGTAAGAAATGGATTTTCATACACTTTTCTCTCCCGCTCATATGCGTTTTCTCGCCGCATATTTGTTCGATATGCAATGACGTACTTTCTACCGTAAATTTGATAAAGTATCAAGGTACTTTCCGAGCAGGTGTAGTATAAAAACAATTAACATAAGTCCTTATATACAATAAATATATTGGTTATCACCGAATAGAACAAACAAAAATATGAAAACAATTGAAACTCACCTCTGAAATGTAATTTTGTGGGCGCGAAAACAAAAATGACGTAGTCACTCTTACACACCGCACTCGATCTGCGAACCGTTTGAACGTGTTCGCGTACGAAGGGCTATTAATTAATAAGAAAGACAACTGAGTATTGCCGTTCCTTCATTTCGAAACACGACTGAGTCACTGTGGTCGATTGAGCCACTGTTTTTTTTCCCGGCCTTAAAGTGTTCATTTGTTTTTTTAACAGCAAGCCAGTTCGGTATTTAAATAAAACCTTTGATAAGTCACCTCCTTGGTTGGCATGTTTCGGAGTAAAAGTTCAATTTTTCAATTAAACGACAGTTATTGGTTTACTATGGATACGTTCCGGAAAGCGCCGATATCACTCGCGGCGTTCGATACGTCACCAAAACGCTCACGCCGCGACCACAATGCTCGCGGATCGAAGGTGGGTGATCATTGCGAGCTGTCACTATCAACCAAAGGGAACGGCAAACCGGGACGCGACAGTTGTGAGCGTTGACGACGCTTGCCAGAACGTACCCTATGTAATTTAGTTGGCCGCTAAACCACGACAGATATGGACATGGATTTTCATACAACTGTTGCCGGCCGCAGCTCGCATGTATTTGACCAGAGTTGGAGTTCTCTCGTATTATGTATGGCTGTTAGCAACTGAGGTACATAATAAGCGAAGGCTTATTATGTATCTCAGTTGCTAATAAATCTTGATTGAAAACTTTAAAAATGGTGGCTCTATGCCACTCTTGAGAACTCCGGTAAGCAAAAATGTATAGTAAGTTGATGACTGGAGCTGACAAAAGTGACATAGAGGCGCCATCTTTTTCAATTTCAATCAACATTTGTTAGCAACTGAGATACATGATAGCCTTGCGGTACAGCAATTTCAATTCATCTTGAAGAAGGTTGAAACAAAATGCTCAAATTTCCAAGCATGTTTGAGAAACAGTAGTATCTTTAATATGTAGCAAAATAAAATATTTTGGTTAAATTTGATTATGATTTAATTATTATAATACATTTCCTGTTTTAACTTCATTGATACTTTCGTATTACATTTTAATTAAATTACAAAAATACATTTTATTGTTATTTTGACGGTTTAACTTACGCGGTAGTTAGTTGAATATCTCGACCGGTTTCGACCACGTCTTCATTGAGTACGAAGAAGCGGCCCGGACGGTCACGAAACCGGTCGAGATATTCGACTATACCTACCGCGTAAGTTAAATTGTACAAAATAACATTAAAAATTTCCTGCTTTAGTCGTTGTACTATAGTAGATAAGTACTTTATTATAAAAATAAACAATAAAAATACTTATAACTTCAAGTAAATATTTTAATTTCATACATATCAAAATAAAAGAGGCACAACAATTCCAGTCTAATATTGTCTTAAATTATATACATTTTAGATTAAACATCTAATATTCTAGATATCTACACATTATACAGATCATAATAGTTATCGCAGCATACTTGAATAATTAAATATGTTTCTATTGGAGATAAAATTATATATTTGTTCCGTTTGGGGTTGACACTGGGTTCTTGGGGTCCAAATGCACGGCGTTTAGTGAATGAGCTGTCCAGACGCCTGATAGATACTACAGGTGACCAAAGAGCTGGTGCTTACCTTGGGCAACATAATAATATCTATTGACTATTGAACGAGATAGTGTTGCCAGCGTTTTGGGTACTCTATATATGGTATACTGCGGAATTAAATGCTGTTTTTTTTACCTATAATATATCTATAATTTTGAGATAATTTACTTAATTAGTTTGATTATAATTAGTATCCATTAATCTTTATGAACATATAAATTATTTAAGTATGCGTCAGATATTCATACGAAGTATATACAAAGAATTACATTTACATAGATCACCTAAGTATAACATATTTTGATCCATTTTCTCCTACGACCATTCAAGTATGAAGCCTTCATTTCATAGTTGAAATAAGTAAACAAAAGCAACGTAAAAAATATTTTATTTTTTGTTTAGTAAAATTTTAGTAATTTGTAAAACCTTACCGCAAGCTACACCATGGATCAAATTCGAGCCTATTATTATTAAGCCATAAGCGGTATTATTCTGCTCATAGTTGTAGACTTACATAGAACTTAAGCAATGAACTCGCAAAACGGGTCACAGCACATTTCACACAGAAATCATTGTACCATTCGTCCGAAAGAATAATTTAAACATATTTTTTAAAAAACAAAACAACCGACTTCTAGACTAAACAAAATTATACTAAAAAATGATTTCCAAAAAATTGAACCGACTTGCAATACTAAAAAAGTGTGAAATAACTTGTCGAAGTCGGTACTATGCGCACAATATTGTGGTAATAGGTACTTTTGAACTATCACGGTACGTTAAGTTATTTCACACTTTTTAGTGTTGAAGTTGATTCCAGTTTTTGGTTAAAAAAATGTATAGTCAAATGAATGTGTCATATTATCTAACTGGCACCTACTAGGAGTTCTTCCTAATAACATTATTAAAAGCAACTAGTTCATTTAACAATAATAAATAATTTTCGTAATACATAATTTAAGTAGTAACTTACTTTGTTAGTCATTATTACATCTGGTTGACTGACATCTCTAACTATTAATTGTTATATTTGAGACCTATTTAACTTGTCTTGTCTAGTTTTGATTATTACATAACATAATCAGCATTATGTTTCCACTGCTGGGACTCGAGCCTTCCTCTCAGAGAGAGGAGTTAGGCCATAATCCACCACGCGCAGCGCGGCAATACTTCGACATAGCCTAACGACTGTTGTTCTAAGACAAACAACCGGGACCGATGGCATAACGTGCCCTCCGAAGCACGGAAGCGCTCAGTTGAACAATGCCACTAGCACACACCCATCCAACTCCTGACCGCAGCAAGTGTTGCTTAACTTGTTGATCGGTTAAGATCGCCAAGTCAAGCTCCGCTGCGAGCGCTTCGTTCAATTTTACATATTTAACAATATCATACATTAGATACGTCTAATTAAACTATGAGTATATAATACAATGGAATATTCGATATATACACGCCGGCAATGGCCGGTGTAATTTTGCAAATTTAGAGCGAAAAATGGAACATTTTGGAACGGGATTCGAACGCGGTTCCGAAAATCATGTCAGACGCCACGACCACCGAGTTATTCCCTCCGAGCCTACGAAGAAATAATATCAGAAAGAGTAACTGCCTTAAAAAAATGACCCAATAAAAATCGTGCTAAATCAATAACATCGTTCACGCCGCTATGACTCAGCTGTCATAGTAGACGTTGCAGCACGCGCGTGGAACAATCCCTGCTTTCCTTCTGAAATTTAAACCAATCACCGAACATGTCTATTGGTAACCTCGGAAGTAATTCGTATTTGGAATCATACGTCGTTTTGGTTTGAAGGACCACTTTTTGTGTGAAATTTGTTATGAGTTATGCTTCCTGACATTATTTCTTCGTAGTTCCGAGTATAGATTTTAATTCTGTAGTTGATTTTAAGAACTAACTGCCTTACTTTTATAAACGCTGCTTAAATTTAAATATTTAACTCTAGCTGACTCCGTTTTGTCTTGAAAATATCTTTGTCTCATGTAGTTTATCCCGCGGGGTAAAATCTATATATCGTCCCTTTATTGGTAAAACCGATTATCTGCACTTTTTTAAAAAAATGAGTTATTTACACCAAGCTACTCAACTTTTTGAGCTCTATCTACAGGTAAAACCGATTATTCGATACGATCCATAGTTTCCGATATAGATACGCAAAAAAACAATTATAATATAAGCTTTTAAGTAACATCTGCATTCAATAACTGCTAAAGTCATAAACCTGTAAGATTTTTTGTAAGCCTTGCAATCAAAAACACATTCCGTTTCATATCTTATTTTAGTTGCAATTTACTTACACTCTGAACATACTGTAGCATTGTACTAATACAAATTAAAATACTTTAAATGGTTCTGGTACTGCTGAATTATTGGAAAGTACTTAGAATCTTACACATTAAAATGAAAGTAAGTAGTTCTACTTGCTTTTAACAGAACATAATCCTTCGCGGTTGTGCAGATTTTAATTCAATTAAAAGAGATTATGCAGCTTTATTTGTTTTTTTACAACATCAGAGATCGTATCGTTAAGATTTAAATACAAGTAAAAGCAACTATGCTTAAATAGTTTTTTTTCATCGAAGCGTATGGTGATATTTCTACATAAATATTTTCAGCTAAAACCAATTATCGACGCTTGATCTTTTGTTTCACACGCACTCCGCGCGCACATCTCTGACTTAGTCGCCATCTTTGATGGACAAATCGTGCGCCGGCCGGTTGTAGTGTTTTGTTTTTCAAGTTTATTTCTTTTTATCGTAGTTTACTTAAGCGTTTGTGGTGTTAAAGTTTGAATATGAGTGCTAAGGAAGATGGAGAGTCATTGGATCCAGGAGGAAATGCTTTTCAAGAAGGTAATTGTTTGTGTTAAACAGTTTAGAGGTTATATTTACCGGTATTTTGCAAAATAATCATTCATTATGCATAAAAATATAGGTACGAGTAACTATTTAAGGATTTGTTTCATAATTATGAATAAGCATTGGCCTATTTAGTGATATTTTAATGTGATTGTCGTTTATTGTAGAAATAGAAGACGCTTGGATGAATGATGCGCCAGAAGAAGATTTGTTCATATCTCAGGCATACGATTTATATATGACCCAGTCTGAGCAAAAAGTTGTGGATGACAATACTTCAGCGTCGAAAAAAGGTAAAAGAATTTAATAACAAAAGTGCTTAGAATTTGACTATCTCTAAACAATCAGGTATACCTACTTTGTGATACACCTACCTAATCGCTGTGTTTGCGATTTCGGCCGCATGGACTTATTGTAGGTAATTAGTTAGGTATTAGTTATACCTGTTATGACTATACATTCTAAAAATTATTAGGGTACACTATGTAACTGAAGGTAAACCAACTGGTACTTACCTAACATGTTATAATGTCTTACTATCTAAATTTAGTTATTTGTTTACAGGAAATAATTCACCTTCACAAGTTTCAAATAACAAAGAAAGGAGCGTAGAATCTGACATAAAATCACTATTCGGTGGCGATTTTCTGATGACGATCCTACATACCAGCCTCCTGATATTATTCAATTGCCCGCTGAAGCGGATTCGGATGATTCGGAATTAATAACACTAGAATAACTCTTAAATCCAGATTCTGTTCATGCTGCTGAAGAAATTAAAAAAATTTGCCGTCGCAAAGCTATAGCTCAGCTGTTTGGTAATAAGCAAAAACCTCCCAAAGATAACAATAATAATGAGTCTTTATTAGTAGCACAATCAATAACTGTCGAGCTTTTTCAACGTTGTTGGAAGGTCTTAAAACCACGAGCTTGTTGGCACCAAAGAAATCCTGAAACCTATTCTGTAAAAAGACAGCGTGCTGAAGGCTTGCCATATGTTACAAAAAAGAAATTTAGAAGCTCAAAAAATCCTAAGCCTGTTGATTGTTCCAAATGCAAATTTCAGTGCAATGATAAAGTTACAGATGAAGAGCGCCAAATATTATGCAGAAAATATTGGAGTCTAGACTATGCCTCAAAAAAATCATTTATTTTGGCTCACGTAAGGGTTACTTCTTGTAAGTAGGAAAATAACGACACGACGCTTTTATGCTAAGCAATGCTTTTTCACAATAGAAGGGAACGAAATATATGTTTGCCTAAAATTTTTCTGCCAAACATTATGCATTGCTCCGTGTGTCGTAGCTGATGCTGTAAAGCACCGTGATAACTTAGGACTTTTTGCCAAGCAAGAAGACCCTCGTGGACGTCATGAGCCTCCGAATAAAACTGCACCTGAAAAAATTTAGTACATAAAAAAACATATTGCATCTTTCCCTACTATGGAAAGCCATTACATTCGAAAGAAATCAAAACGCAAGTATTTAGACAGAAACCTTACATTATGCAAATTGTATTCTTTGTACGTCGAAAAATGCGCAGACGAAAATATGGAACCTGTGTCGGAGATGACATATCGTAGAATTTTTTCTACAGAATATTATTTGGGATTTTTCATGCCGAAATAAGACCAATGTCTTTTTTTCACTAGGTACAATCGCGCTAATCCAGAAGAACAAAATAAAATACAAGGAGAATATCAGAAACACATTGATAGGATGCAAATTTTTAACCAGGAAAAAGATAAAGATAAAAGGAGAGCTGAAGAAGAAACAAATTTTCTGTCTGCTACTTTCGATTTGCAGGCAATTTTACAATTGCCATGCACTGATGTTGGTCTCCTTTACTATACAAGAAAATTAACTTTATACAATTTAACGCTCTACGAAAGTGCGCCTCTTAACGAAGCTTATTGTTTTGTATGGTCCGAGACAAATGGTAAAAAGGGAAGTTCAGAAATCGGAACTATTTTGTGTCACTATTTCATGAAATGTGTACCAGAGGAAGTCACGGAAGTCAGTTTGTTCTCTGACACATGTGGAGGACAAAATAGAAATCAATTCGTGGCTGCTATCCTATTGTAGGTAATTCAAAACAGCAACCATTTGAAAATCATAGAACACAAGTTCTTAGAGTCAGGTCACAGTTATATGGAAGCTGACTCAATGCACAGTGCGATTGAATCGGCCAAGAAAAATGTTGATCTTTTTTGTATGACTGACTGGATTAACATTTTCAAACGTGCTAGATCAAAAAAAATACAGGAAAGACACAAAGACTATAAAAAAAAATTGTTATCAAGTCAAGGAATTTAAATTCAATGAATTTAAAGAAATTAAAAAAAATTGGCGAATATAATAATTTTGAATAGAACCAAAAACACAGATGGACAGCAAGTGAAATGGTTAAAAATAAAACGGATGAAGTACATAAAAGGAGACAAAAAAATATACTATAACTATGACATGACAAATTCATTTATGACAATGGATGTAACTGTTTCAGACACACAAAATAAGATTAATACAAATTCAGCATCGACATCTTCACCACATGGAGACCACAGCTATGCAACAAGAAACAAAGCAAAGCGATTGGCAGCAGAACAGGTAATTGAAATACCAACTACCTCGGAACTCCAGTTCCCACCGCTAGAACAATTGTATGATTGACCTCTTCCAATAACGGAAGCTAAGAAAAAAGATCTCATTAATCTATGTGAGAAGGGGGTTATACCAGAAGAGTACCATGGATGGTACAGAAGTTTGCTTGTAGATAGGGATCGCGTTGAACGCGTTCCTGATGTGGCCGCCTCTGAAGAGTCTCAATCTGAGTCATCTGTGGACTCGTCAGCTGATGAATGAAAGATACATTATTTTAGTTTTTAGATTTTCTATCTAAGTATACTAAAAACATGAATTAATTTCATGGTTTCACAAATTGTTTTGTATACTTAGATAAAAATAAAAAGTTACGAATAAAGTTGATTATTTCCTAATATATAATTCTTATTATTTTTCTACTTTATTCAGTTTTTACTTTCATGTAAATAATGATTTTTTGGTATTTTTGTAATTATAAAAATAACAATGACCAGGCCTGCTGTAGTTCCTTGTATGAACATTTTGCAGATAAAAAAAATATAAATGTTTATTTCACAACTTAGTTAATTACTATTAACCTATGTTTGAAGGCACCTTTTAAGCAGATAGTCTACCACAATTCTTAATTTTACTCAAGTAAAACCAATTATAATTTTTTAAATTTAAATTTGTAGAATGTTTCAGAGTGTAATATTTACAGTTGTTTTTGGTACCTTATTACTTTCTTCGAAAGGTTACGGTAAACCTATAAGATAAGCTGTTCGCGCTAAAGCGCGACGTCACTTCAGGAATGCCCCCCGCCCGCGCGTCCCACCACCGCTATCCTGCAGCTGTCAAACTACAAGCAGGCGGCTGAAGGGCAGCGGAAACAGTCACCATTTTAGAGTCGAAGCTAGCGGACGTATACCGCTCCGCCTCAGCGTCGCGACCGCATGGGAACCGCCATTATCAGCCCCGCGTTTACGCGTCAGCCCAAAAGTGACCTTTAGGGTGTGTCGGCACGGCCACACACCACCTCACAAATCAGCCCGAGTCACCGCGACTAACTTCGCCGCGAGTGACCGCTAATCAGCCCGTGTTTACGCGTAAACCAGTGCACAAACCATAAGACAATACAAACATTATAACCACAAGTGAACAGTTCTTCAGCACGACGTCCACAGCAGGACGCCCAACCCGAGGACTCTTAAGGTCATCAGCCCGCACTACCAAGTCGCCCCGACCTACGTAAGTACCTACTCGACTTCCCTAACTATCGTATGGTTGCAGACAATCTGCTTAACCATAAGCTCCAAGTGATTTAATTAATGATATACATGCTTATGTCGTTATTCAGGAAAACTAAACTAAATTATCTCCCTGAAGATAGTGTTTGGCATTTTTTCAAGCATTATCAATGAAGTACTTCTATTTTTATGATTTACAAACATACTTTATTATTTTTTTCATTATAATTACATGATTGCAGGTAAGATATATGTAATTTAGTTACATAATTTTTCTGTCAAACTTTTAAATCATCATTGCCACAAGTTTACTTTTCGGTAGATAATCGGTTTTACCAATAAAGGGACGATATGTATATAAAATGAACCCCTATTTCTCTGGTCACGCTATAGCTTGAGAACGGATGAAACAATCTCGCTAGTTCTTTTATTGTGTTTTCTCGCGAGTTTGACACATATTAAACTACTACTACCTGCAAAACACTCATGTTGGGGATCGAATACGTCGACCCGGGTTTCAAGCATGTCCAATGCTCATCTTCAGGGCAAGTGCCGTCTGCGATCCCTAACGCGAGTGTTTTGCCGGTTGACAGTAATAGTTTAACCCGTCCGAATCAGCAAGCCTCCAGTCCATTCATAAATCTTTTGTTATAGCATAAACCTAATGCGGACAGTTTAATGTGTTGATTAAAGTCAGGAGAAGGTTCTTTTGAAAGAAAAACCAAGAAAAGATGGGATGTTATGGCGAGGTCGAAGGCCGAGCCTACAACGCGAACGAAGTCGCGGGCAGTCGCTAGTTTTCAATAATAATAAAAAACAGCTCAAGTTGCTCCGGAACAATGTAGCTTTTTAATAGTGAAATGAGAAACGTGTTATTAGAGCTATATACGAAATGGGTCCCCGTGAATCTTTGAGAGATTTATTTAAATAAATCAATATATTAACGTTGCCTTCCTTATATGTATTTGAAAATATAATGTATGTTCGTAAAAAAATACATAAATATAAGTAAAACAGTGATCACCACACTTAATACCAGAAATACAAATAGGATAGCTGTACCTAGTTTTAGACTTGCGAAGACTAATAAGTCATTCCTAGGAAAGTGTGTGCGTTTTTACAATAAAATCCCAAAGCACATAACTGAGCTCACAGAGGGCAAATTCAAGTTGACTGTAAAAAACGTTTTAATAAAAAAAGCTTACTATAAAGTTCGACATTATATAGAAGATAAAGATGCTTGGAATACTCCACTTCTGGCAAGCTGTCTCTCTCTCGCCCATAAAATGTAAAATTTGTAGTACCTAAGTAGAAACATTGTAAACATCCATATAAAAGAATGGCCCCGAGTTTCTTGCCGCTTCTTCTCGGTGGGTTCTATATATTTTGGAACGCGGCGGTAGAGTCTTTAAAGTACATTATAATGAAAAGTTGACTTTCATAAGTGCGTCTTTGATGCCTAAATTGAATGAATGATTTTGACTTTGACTTTGAGCTGGTTTGTTCTTCGTAAACAGGGAACCGAATTTAATCCCTAGGGACTAAAAGTGATTTGAATTAGGAATTGTAATTAAGTGTTCCAATCACCAAAGAAAATTGTATGAACACAAATAGGTCACAGGTAGTAAAAAAACCGCACCGCGAATAAAAAGAAATTGTGAAGAAATAAAAATACGCGCGAAATAAATTTCGGCTTCGTATAGCAATGCTTACTAAAATTCGAATTTTAGTTAGGTATGGCTCTGCCTAGTTTGGGACCTGAAGACCTTTGTGTGGATGTTGTCCCTATGTAGTTATAAGAAAAAGAGTGAAATAAAATTGTTAAAATGCGTTTTCCGTAATTGTTCCAATATTTAGAGACATTAGTCTCTCCTTAAATTTATGTATGTAAATAAATTAACGTGTTATTCATATTAATAAGTTGCACTTACTTATTTTCTCATAGAGGGTGATGAAAAGTAGAGCTCTCACCAGAATCCTGAGCGTAGCGTGTTACTCGAGCTTAAAACGGTGTTGCTCTCTCGAGGCGAAAACTCTACTTTTTAGTAGTTTTATTAGTTCATCAATTACAAACAATTTTACAAACTACCAATTCTTTCCTCTTTATAATATTATTGTAGATAACGCAAAGCCACATTGTTGCGTGAAATAAATGACATTATTTTAATTTAAGCAGCGTTTAATAGTTCAACAACAAATATTATACCGACTCACTGTGGGGAAGGCGGTAGGATCTAACTGACGTATTTACAAACAAGTAAAAGTAATTACTTAAGCAACGATTTTATTCTATAGTATTTGGTTGAAGTTAGAACTATCAAAGGCTAGAATTCTTTGCCGAGTAATAGTCACCATTTCCCTTACTCAAGCATTGAGAGCACGTCAATTTTTCGTTTTTATTTCGCACACAAGTCTGAGCTGTGTGTAGGCAACGCACAACAAAATTATTAAGTGCTATAAATTATTTAAATTTAAGCAGCGTTTATAAGTAATAGTTCAACAATATATATTACACAGACTCACTGTGGGGAAGGCGGTAGGATCGAAGATGCTATTAGAGAGAATAGCATCCTAGACAGCGGCCGCCGCACAATAATCCTGTATAGTGCTTACTCCCGGCACGGCGGTGGCGGTGGTAGCGGCCAAGACGCGCGTGTTGGCGGCACACACACGGCGGGAGATGTGCGCGTTATGCAACTCGCTCACTTGAGTCGAACACGCGGCGGCCGGGTCGCCGGAACCTCTTACACTACCGAACCTGGAGAGGAAAAAAAACTTTTCACAAGTGAATGAGGGCATTTTCGTTTTGACACAGCCAGTTTGATCTGTAGACCAAAACTAACAGCCTGAAGTCACGGCTTACAACTAGTCGTATTACCATGAGTTATATTTATATCGTAGACAGCAATCCCACAAATATATAATATAGATGTTTGTTACTCTTTCACGTTAAAACTACTGAATGGAATTTTAATATGAAAAACGGGAATCACTCACGTAAATAAGTCAGATCTTTCCAACTATAGTTTCAACCACATCCGATGGTCTTTCTTAAGGAGAGTGCAGAACGCTTGCGGGCGCGCATTACGGGCCGCAACACGCAGCGCGCGCGATGACATAATGTGGGGGGGGGGGGGGGGGGATGTCTGATGCGTCGGCACATCGAAGCGAGAGTGATTCCCGTTTTTCATATTAAAATGTGTACATACCACGTTAGTTTTCATAATGAACAGAATTTAATGAAATTTCGGAGCTTGACTTGGCGATCTTAACCGATCAAGCTACGCAACACTTGCTGCGGTCAGGAGTTGGATGGGTGTGTGCTAGTGGCATTGTTCTACTGAGCGCTTCTATGCTTCGGAAGGCACGTTAAGCCGTCGGTGTCGGTTATTCTTCTTAGGACACCAGTCGATGTAGAAAGCGTTCGGGCGGCCTCAACACTTCAACATGGGTTGGCCACTAACCTATCCACCACCCAAGTCGCACTGGTCCCGAGTGGTTAGTTTTGGCCCAACTTCTCTCTCTGAGACGAAGGCTTGCGTCCCAGCAGTGGGAACAGAATGGGCTGGTTATGTTATTCTGGGTACTGACTGATTCTAACAACTGCTAAAAACTTTAACTAACTAAACTAAATATAATAACTAACTAAATATTTGGCACTTTTTGAAGCGGTAGGACTTTTGCAGAGTCCGTCTGGGGAGGTACCAAAACCACACCTTATCAGTTATTCAACCGTGAAGCAGTAGTGCGCAAATTGTGTTTCGGATCGACGGGCAATGTTTCCAGCGAAACCTCATCGCAAGAGATTTAACCTCTTATATGTCAGGGTGACAAACGCAGTGCTTTGTTGTACAGGGTTTATACTCTTGTTGCCTTATTATGAAATGTGGACTAAAAGTAGTATGAGTACCGTGTTATAAGGCAATTTAATGTAGGAAATTTGTCCACGTTTTATATTAAGGCGGTGTTGTTTTAAAATTCAGAATGACAACTGCTAAGGGCCAGCGTGACGGCATCGCGTCAGACAAGCGATTCTCTTCACCAATGATTATATACAGGGGTACTGGTAATCAATTAGCATCCTTTTAAGAGCATATTCTGTACATAAAAACAAACATCGACTAATCGTTGTGCTTTAATTTTCATCACACGAACCAGTCAAAATAGTCCCTGACTGAATCTCTACCTCCAGAAAGGTATAACTTGGAAGTCTTCGAATCAAGAGTGAATGAGTATTAAGTTAGGTAACTTACCATTTAGGGGCATTATTCTGTATGACCATTCATGCACGTAACGCAGAGAGCTACGATATCTACAAGGTAAGATAATAAAATTGCATTTATTATATATGCACCAATTTTCGCGAAATAACTCAGAAAAAAAACCACTGGCTATATAGGATAGCTTTGCAACAACTCACTTGTTTGTCCGGACTAATGCCTTCTAGTTATCACTTAATGTAACAATAGCACTAATATATATTATATATCTATATTGTTTTTATTTTGTTATTTTAACTATTACTATGGGTATGTATACTGTTCTTTAATCTAATTTTCATCCAAATCAGACACACAAAAGTTCTTCTTCAGGTTCAGTGCTATACTGCCTGTCCGATCTTAGTTTCTTGTTCGAGGATGATGGTGGTGAGGTTAATAATGCTCGCTTATTTCTTGACATTTCCCCTGATCCATTCGGTATGACCATGTCTTGCGGTCCTGCCACTCCTACTATATCAGCCCATTTTTGCAGTGAGGGTATTACACTTTCTCCCTCTTGAAGTTTTGATTGTTCCTTTACTGTGGTACCTACACTGTGCACTTGGTTGATATGTCGAGTCAGCAATCTTCCATTCCACCGCCCTACACGCTTCTCTACAACTCCTTCTAACCAACGAGGCCCTCTTCTGTAATATCCTAATGAACACCCTTTGACCAACACTAAATGAGCGTTCTTTGACTTCACGTTCATTCCTTGAAGATATCGTAGCGCGCCGTGTTACGAGTCGGAATGGTCATGGTGAATAAAGCAATAACTCATTAAAAGACATTAGATAGTTACACAACTCACAATTGTAAACTTTTTGCTTTTTATTGTTCTTTGTACCTTTAAACAGGCGTGAGTGATTTAAAATAATATTTACCAGAACTCATTCCCGGGATGTGCGTTTCCGTCCCACGGATACGTCATGACTAGTAGCTTGCCCGCGTGTTCGCCCGTCAGTTTAGAAGAAGGCTCGCGGTTTTCCAACTGCACGTTTATGCCACCTGAAAAATGTATACAAGGATGTGTTTTGGTAATACGTATCAAATTACGCGACAAGTAATTCATACAGTTAATGTTAAGCGCCACTCTTGTCCATGACAGTTGCGGTGACACCCAGAGACTTTTCTGTGATTGTGTTGACATTTTTTTAACCCGTTGACTCGCGTTTCGCCATATTTGGCCAATAATACAATAGATTTCGCAGAAATCAACCTACTTTTCCAGGAACTGCATCGTGTGTGGTTAAGCGCAAGTATTGTCTTATTCAATGGTTGTCTGGAAGCGATCGCTCTGAGCGATAACAACGCCCATTGTGAGACTTAATTATAAGTTTTACATTGTTGAGTAATGATTTGCTATTATATTATCCTATTTCTTTGTTTGTTATACTTTATAATGTGCTGCAATAAAGAGATTATCTATCTATCTATTACGTGTTGGAACGCCGGAGATAAAAATACATAAATATATACATAATCAGACCATTAAGTTCTCACTGCTGGGACTCGAGCTTTTCTCTCAGAGAGAGTCGCATAATGCCACTAGCACACACCCATCCAACTTCTAACCGCAGCAAGCGTTGCTTAACTTGTTGATCGGTCCAAGTCAAGCTCTGCTGTGAGCGCTTCGAAAGTATATAAGTAGGTACAAACGATTTATTCCGTTTATTGTTGTTAAATATTAATGTTAAATAGTCGGGCAACCCCATTTATAATCATTGATAAAAATAAGTTTGGTTTTCCCTAAGCAAATCTACTTGTCCAAAAACTAAACTAGCGAACTAAAATTGAGTTTTATGGTACTCCTTATTCTGTTACCACTAAAATCCAAATTGATGTAACACCTAAAATTACATTTCAAACAAGTACAATTTGAAAAATTTAATACCGACTTTCATTCTATTCAGTTATTGGGGTGTATCTCAAAAACTACTGGACCTAGTTTGATTAAATTTAAATGGGACCACACGGGAAGCACCAGCTTACAGCAAAAGAATTTTGAGAATCGGTTCACCCAGTCGAAAGTTATAAGGTGACAAACAAAAAAAACAGTCGAATTGATAAGTAGGATTATTCTACCAAATTTTTGGGTATTTTTAAATTAGTTTAGCGAGCACCAAGTTACGTGACGACTTATATGTCTAAAATATACCCAACACATGAAGAGAAATATTATATTATAGTGCTGACTATCGGAAGTGTTTAAACTAATTTAGATTTTACGCCAACCAGAATAAGAACTGTTATAATTTAGAGATTTTTAGTTTAGAGAATGGGTAGTAATTCGCTTGTGCAGTACACTAAACTAAAATTCACTGAACTATGGTACTTCTTATACTGTTTAAACTAAAATCCAAATTCTTGTAACACTTAGAACAATATTTCTAAATATATGATTTTTTTTCTGTTCAATTGTGGGTAGTTTTATATCAGTTTAGAAAGCACGAAATTACATGACGGCTAAATTTGCACTGAACATAACTTCAGAAGCTAAGCTAGAGAATAAGAACTTAAGTGTGAGAGAAGTAGAACAAAACAATGTTGGACTGTTTGCAAACACGAAAACACAGCGCATCGGACCCGGCTTTATTGTTCGCAATACTGCGTTTTGGTTTGAAGGTATGGGTGCCGGCGAAATTACAGGCTGAGACTTAAAAATGTCTCAGGGTAACGGGAGCAGTGCAAATAATCTGTTCTAGGTAGAGGTTCTTCACATAAGGTGCGTCTCGTGCTTGTACCGGTTCCTAATAACATACAAAACCACTATATTTTACTAAAAATATATTTCAGTTCGCCAGTTTAGTTTGGTGTTCAGTGGGCCTAGCAAGAATAACTGCGTAAGTGTAACGTGTCGTTCACGTGAAACTGTACAAACTGTCACGTATCTAGGGCAGCTGTGACACAGATAACTCATAGTTTGTACGGCGAAGCGTGACGCGTTGACGTTTGCGATTCGAATACCTTTTCGCAAATTATTTGTGCTATGGCCTCTGAAAATGCTAATTGCTACCGGTAGTGGATTAAAAATATTCATATCATACCATTTGGATGTCTTTTGCTTTCAACGAATATCCTCATTTCGGCGTTTTCACTGTTGCCTTCTGCTGTACTCTTGAATAAAGCTGAAGAGAAAAAAGAACAACGATTTTAGCTACAGATGCATTGTTTTCCACGAGGTACCTGTTTTTAGTAAGTGTGTTTCAGTGGTTACCACAACGAAACCAGGGCTGTTATTCGCTATGACCACTCAAACAAGTAGATATCTTCAAGAAATGGCCGTTACCTCAGATTTGTGATAATTCCTTGAAGATATCGTAACGCGCCGCGTTACTTGTTATACAGTCATAGCGAATAAGGCCCCAGATACTCTGCCTTTCAATAGAAATGAAGTTCATAATCTAACACCTTTAAGTGAGCAATTCTTGTAATATGTATATATATATATATATATATAATCTGAATCTCGGAAACGGCTTCAACTATTTTCATGAAATTTAGTATGCAGGGGATCTCGGGGCGATAAATCGGTCTAGCTAGGTTTTATTTTTAGAAAACATCGTTTTATCCGCATTTTCAGGCAATCAAAAATTGCTACAATATCATTATGACTGCAACATTAAAGCTACTTGAAAATAGATGGCATTGTTAATCAACACTAAGCCAATGTATTTGATTTGAGATTAGACCGAGAAAATCCATTGTTTACTACAAGCAAAGTTTATCCAGGTACTTAATAATAATATCGGACAAAATCCACAAATATGATATTCACGTCCCAAATTAGACAGAGCCTGTACTATGGTAACCTGATGACTGATGAAATATTAGTAACAAAAACAACTAAATCAATAGTATCAATGAAACTAATGTTATTATAATAATAGTGTATACACACTCACACCCTCTGCATCAGAATTCTCTGTGTTGCGGGAGGCATGGACACACACACACAAATATTTGCCCCCGCCAGAAATTGAACATCCTGGCAGCGTCACTACCAGCTCTTCCCCTGTATCTTCACTAGAAACATTGCCTTTCGATCCCAAGCACAGTATGTTTGCATACTGCTTCATGCTTGAATAACTGGCTGAGGAGTTATACTCCCCCATACAGACTCTGCAAAAGTCCTACCACTACGGAAACTTGTAACTAATGGCCCCGAGTTTCTTGCTGCTTCTTCTCGGTAGGCTCTATATATTTTGGAACGCGGCGGTAGTCTTTAAAGTACATTATATACAAAAATTTACGTTCATAAGTGCGTCTTTGATGCCTAAATTGAATAAATGCTTTTGACTTTGACTATAAATGTAAGGTCTTTGTAGTTAGTGCACAATATAGAATGGAGTCATCAAAGTGAGAGAAAAAAAATATAATTTTAATGATTCAGTGTATATGGGTATATTCACCTCTCCGCTGCTAAGACCTGCAGGGCTATTATGGATCTCAATTGCTAACAAATGTTGATTGAAATCTTGAAAAATGGCTGCTCGGGTTGCTCGCTCAAAAAACATTCTGTATACAGGATGGTTTTTTGAGAAGGTCTCATGGCCAAGTCCGTAACTTTTTCCGTCAAAAATAAAAGATTTAAAAAATACTAAGTATGCAGTTATTGTTTTCTTATAAATCGAGGGTCTCAAGTCTCCTTTCACGATTTTTCTCTAACTCTCGTGGTTCCGGACTTGGCCATGACCACCCTTCTCAAAAACCATCCTATATAACTAGCTGCGCTCCGCGGTTTCACCCGCGCGGTGATGGATGATGAACCGGTCGTTTATCCGTTACTAACAAACGATCAAATCTTTCCTCTTTATTATTAGAGTAGCATTAACACCAAGGTAACGAATAATGTGGCCTAGTTTCATAGGCGTAAATTTTGCATATTTTAACACGGAAAAGTATTTATTGTGACATAACTGTAATAGTTAGACATATGGCATCGAATACTTTTTAGTAGACATTGATGTCCTCAATAAAACTGTAGTACATCACTTTGCTCTATTGTCAATAGTTTCCGCAGTGTACGGTATGGTGTAAGGATATTTTTTGTATTTTTTCTCACCTTGGGTTACATTGTTGAAGTTTTCATACTTTTTTGAAAATGTTATATAGCCTATATTACTCGGTGATAATGTAGCCTTCTAAATCGGTCCAGTAGTTTTTCAGTTTACTCTTTACTTACAAAAATACAAATCTTTCCTCTTTATAATATTAGTATAGATGAAAACATTAAACATTACCGGTGACAGTTTCGCTGGCGGAGATGTACGCGAAGTTGACATCTGACACGTGTGACAGCGCGTCTCTGCGCAACAACGCTCGTATTCTCTCCACAAACGTCAAAATGTACACGTCGTTTTGGTGGCCCGAGATCTTCCATACGCCGAGACCTAGAAAAAAAAACGGGTAAAATTAACTTCAATAACCATTAACTTAATGTATTTTTTGAGGTGAATACGTGAACGTCTTTAAATTTGCTACCATACGGGGGCAATCCAGGAAACCTAATGATGACCAAATCGGGGGATACAGTTTGGGGTTGTAGTTTCAAATCTATCTTATAAATCCAAAATTAAATTATAATAACCGAGAACAGTGATGCATCGCGCGCGGTGGAGGGCGTGGAGGGAGAAGCGCCGCCATTTTGAGGTTACTTATTTATTTATTTATTAGCTACCACCATGTTATACATCAAGACAATTATAATAAATACAATTCACAACAGACTCTTACTAAATGCTAACACAATTATAGGCACCGACTACAACAGAAATATAAACGAGCGGTTCACAAATTAAAGTAGATAATATGTACAATTACGAATGAAAATAGATAACATTTTTAACTAGTTTTAAGACATCATAAATAACTTCAATTTATTGCAATGAACATAAACAACAACAAACGTACTTACGTTATTTTGCTGCGTATCGACATTTGGAATTATTTATTTCTGTAGTCATTAAAGGTGCTTTTAGCCGCATTGTTCGCAGCCAAGCCAGCTCCGTAGATACTATTTAATGTTATAAATGCGCATGGTAGTTTGTTTGTTACCCTTATCTTATAAATTCTTATATTATTCTAACCGGCTGAACGGGTCGTCATGAAATTTGGGAAGGAGATAGATTGTATCCCGGGAAAGTACATAGGATAATTTTCCATCAGCATCCCTCACACCGCGGGCCGTAAAACAGAATGGTATTATAACTGACTTCAAACATAACTCAAGTTTGAAACCGAATTCTGTTCGATTATACCAGATGTTGATGCTATAATACTTATTTTTTTAAATTTGACCACGTGAGTAGCTCCAGCTATCAAACAAAACAAGAACCATCAAAATGCGTATACTGAAAATAAAAAAAACCTCAACCTTGCCTTATACCCGAGTTCGGCGAAGCGTATGGGAGTGTTATGGTTTTCACTAGTATGTATGTTCATCTGTTCCCTCATAAACTATAACCTACTACTACTTATTTATATAGTATATTTTTATATATAATAGTATATTTTTAAAAGTGACAGCTATTAAGCTTTCTATTTGTTATATACATCAACTTAAATAATTTTGTTTGCAGCTGTTTGTTTTCCATGTACAATAAATTAAAATAAATAATTTGTCAATTTAGGCAAAGTACTTAGAGAGCGCGGCTCCGAGTAAGTAGAACATCATCGCGATAAATAGGCGATAAAAGTGGTTGGGGGCGGAGGACCCTTGCCGCCAATTATTACACGCGAGTGCCGGCAGACCGGTCGGAGTTGACAGTTGTAAATGTCATTGTTTTCTGTTGCGTAGGCATGCTACCAATAAAACGTAAACGCAATGTGCACTTGTTTTGTGGCAATGTTGACATCCCTACACGCGTCTCGCGGCAAACCTGCGTGAATCAACGCTAGTAGGGAACACTTTCTACTCATAGATATTTACTTTCTTTGAGGTGTCGGTGGAAGCGTCTTGTTTGTCCGCTGGTTATAGGTTATGAGACGTCTCATTAAACTTAATATGGTGTACCAACAGGAGGCACAAAGTCAAACACAAAATAAGTTTCATCACATCATGAGGGTTGTCTGGAAGAGATCGCTCTGAGCGATAAGACCGCCCATTGTTGCACCTAGTTTTAAGCATTGTTTTTTATTTTATTGTCTAATATTAAGACATAAATGTGGTGTCTCAATAAAGTGTTATCTATCTATCTATCATGAGTGTTATCATTGAACAGGGGTTTTTAATTGAAAGTTGAGTTTGGAACAATCAGTTTGAATTCATTGCATATTTTTTATAATACACAATATTATACGTAAGAAGAGTATTTACTACTTTTTACTTTGTTACTATGTTTTGCTTTTCTAAAAATGTACAGTAGTAATAGGATTATGTATCTTATTTTACTATATGTATCTTTGTTGCTAACAAAAGTTGATTGAAATCTTGAAATATGGCTGCTCTAGTCAGTTTGGACAACTCCAGTAAGCAAAAATGTTTTGATGACTGGAGCTGACAAAAGTGACATACAGCCGCCATTTTTTTCGATTTCAGCCAACATTTTGTTATAGTCACCGCGTTACCAACTGAGTCGTAGGGCCATAAACGTCAATAGGGATAGGAATGTGCAACGGGTCCTAACATGTTATCGATAATCCGCTACCTGCATTCGACCCTCTTTAGCGCTCGATTATCGCTAGCTTCTGATTGGTCGTAATCACGCCGCCGCGCTGTGGTCGTCGCAAAGTTGTTGTTTTGCTATAAGTATTTGTGACTTGTGATTACATTCATGTGAAACTCTCGTCAAGTCTCTTCGCTCATAATTAATAGTTTATTTTCTAACGTAGACCTTAAGAAGTTACAAGGTGATGTTAGCCCTCAAACTCGGACAGTGATTTATAACGTATTTCTGTTTTTAACGACCAGACGCCGCGATTCTATCTCCATGAGACATGGGTTAATCAGAACCACTCAAGAAAACGCATGTCGCTTAGAAGGCGATGAAGGCGGCTTTAAGAATCAACCAGTAGGAAAAGACTGGTTTTGTACCGGATGCGAAATTGGTATTTAAACTGTTAAGTTTAATAACGCTGACTAGCACACCGAAATGGACGGTGAAACATATATGGCTTGGTTGTCTGATAAACGTTCTCGAAGAGCCTTCAGTTATCATCATCGATAATGCAAGCTATCACTCCATGCAATTTGAAAAGATACCGATATCAAATACCAAGAAAGGTGATATCCAAGAATTGAAGAAGAAAAATATGAATTTAGACAAATGTGAAATAAAATAAGAGCTATTAAGAAAAGTGAAGGCTAGCAACCCTCAGAAGATCTATGTCATAGATAACCTAGCAAATGAACGAGGTCACGAAGTGATAAGGCTACCACCATATCACTGCCAATACAATCCTATAGAACTCATCTGGGCTCAGGTCAAAAGAGAAGTCGCTGCGAATACATTCAAGATGGCAGATGTTGAAAGCACATCACAAAGCTATTGATAATGTTACACAAGAAGACTGGGTCAAGTGTGTGAGGCATGCCGAGGAACTTCAAAACACTGACTAACAGAAAGCCATTATAAGAAATCAAACACCATTCATAATCAATCTACAGGACGATACAGAGGACGAAGATTTCGATGAGGAAGCATAAACGTTATTTATTTAACATTCATTACAAACGGCCCCTTTAAGGGCCACAATACTATCTACTTTGTTTCTATCTGATTTTATTCTTATCGATATGCGCCTATAACCATCTTACGCACATCACTATGCGGCTCCATTAGACCCACAAGTGCGAGCGAGATAAACATAGCGAAATGATTTATGGCTCAGTTGGCAATGCCGGTGACTATAGCAACTGAGATACATGATAGCCGTACTGTATAAAATGAAGTTTCAAACTTGAAAAATAGAGTGTACCCAATACGATTTTTAGTATGTTTAAGAAGCAATTGTTCTATACCTTCAAAATATCTTAGTGTTATAATTCTCTGCTTTAACTGGCCTTATTAGTTTCCATCTGTCCGTATGTTTGTTAGGTTGTATGTACGTCTTCCTGTACAGGTCGCATTATTCATCTAATCTTGATTTGCGGCGGCGCTATTTACCGACCGATTTTGATAAAATTTGGTACACATATTACGTACCTGACTTTAAAGAGGGACTTCGAAAATGAGCATTAGTCAGATCAAGATAATAGGTTGTAAAGTCCTGCGAAAACTTGCCGCTGATAAGACTATGTACTTGCGAGGTCTACTGTTCGCTGAACTACTAGTATGTAGGTATGTCCTTACCAGCTCCAATAATATTGACAAATGCTTTCTTATTGGCCGCGTTGGCTCTGTGTTCCGCCTCCAACAAAACCGACTCTGCAATGATGCATAGTCTCTTGTAGTACGCCTCGTTGTCGAATATTGCCGTTTTAGTGTCCACATATACGAATCTGTAGAAAAATAAAAGAACAATAATTTTACTGATAACGTCAAGCCGAACGCTTAGGCCGATCGTGCCTCTCTATCGCTTGTATCCGCGCTCTCGCTTGCACGCTCGGCTCAGGCAGAACGTGACAATGAGCCATACTTTTTCGTGCGTGCAGCCGGCGTACATCGATTTATAAGACGTTATCACGTCAAAAAGTTATGATTTAAGAAAAACGGGACAAGCGAGAGCATGACTCGAGCGCTGAGGGTTCCGCACAAACAACAAATTGTTAAGTAGGATTAAAGGGGGTATGAGGGAATAATCGTTACTTGAAAATACTAACGTAATACCGCTATTTTCATTGCAAAAACATTTCATATAAGAATCTACTAATATTATAACCGCGAAAGTTTGTTTATATGGATATTTGTTACTCTTACACGTTAAAGCTACTAAATGGATTTTAATGAAATTTTGATATGTAGATAGATGAGGCGGTGGAATAACATAATATAGAATACTTTTTCATCATCAACATCATTCATCACCAAACGGGTGTAACCACACTCAATTTCAATTTGTCATATCTCAGGGAAGGACATAGGATACTTTTCATCACCATCATCATCCATCACCACGCGGGTGTAACCGCGGTGCGCAGCTAGCCGTTCAATTTGTCATATTTCAGAGGACATAGGATACCTTTTCATCATCATAATCAACATCATCCATCACCACGCGGGTGAAACCGCGAGGCACAGCTAGTATAATATAATTTACCTGTCCGTATATCTTCGTTCGCGATCTTTCATCTCTGTGTTCACGTAGGACGCTAGCTCATGATACGTATAGCTCGGTACCTGAGGTATACATACAATATGTATAAATATAAAACAAATTTTCATATTGTTTTTATACAATCCTATGCATGGAAGGCTTCATGACAGACTTATTTATATGACTGTGACTGGACTGACTACTTGAACAATAATGTCACTTGATGCTACTATAAATATTTACCTACACAACCTAGAAATGGCAAATGTACAAACTTACGCGTCCACTAATGAAAGAAAATAAAATTGGTTTCATCTTCTGTCAAATCATCATAACAACCATAGTACTTTCACTGCTGAACATATGCCTCCCTTGCGGCCTGCATCTATCGTCGTCCTGCGACCTTTATCAGGTCACAACCTAAGCTGCGTCCGTGGTCTCCCCTCCAGAACCTTCCCAACCCATCGGTCATCTGTTCTGCGTGCTATGTGCCCTGCCCACTGCCCCTTCAACTGGCTTATGTTCTGGGATATGTCGGTGACTTTAGTTCGTCTACGGATCTCCTTCTGTCAAATCGGTTATTTGGTTGTAGGTTCGGATCTCGGCTTGCACGGTTACGAGTCAGCAGTGGCCAGCGGAATATGAACGCTCGTGTCTCACGATAAGTATCAATTTAGCGTGCAATCTGGTAACGGCAGTAAGAGTAGGCTAATTTGTCTTCCTAAACTTGACTTTTCGAGAGTGACGCTTTTCAACTATAATGGCCGCCATACACTATCCTTCCTATCGTCCAATCGGTATGGTGCTGCCGATTGGATCAGTTAGAACTGACCGTGTGTGGGCGTGGATTGGCATGACAGTTACTGTGAGTTACTTTTAACGTTAGTGTTACTTGTCATGCCAATCCACGCCCACACACGGTCAGTTCTAACTGATCCAATCGGCAGCACCATACCGATTGGACGATAGGAAGGATGGGGTATAGGAATGATGGTGTATGGCGGCCATTAGTTATTTTGTGGTACATACCTGATAAAACTCTGCCCACATTTGTCTCCACATATGTTTGGCCGATTGATTATTTCTTACGTACGTAGTCTTTAGAACGTTCAGACACGTAGTGGGTGTCACTTCTTCCCCGTAACCGTTCTCTGGGCAATTCTGTTGCTCTGTGATTAGTATGTCTTCGTAATCCATTCTTTCTATTCTCTCGAAGCGGGGACCTATTATACCTAAAAAGACATATATAAGTATGTATAAGAAAGGATCTTTCGCCGTTCATGCATTTTCTGGACCTTTTAGAATTTGGAGCAGTAAAACTCTTTGTGAATGAGTTCGGTACAGGGAATCGCTCCCACCATATCTACTTATTTCTCCCGCAAAGCAGTAATGCTCGCAATACTGAAGTGCAGTTTGTCACTTGTGAGGAAGTGCATCTGTTCTAGGCGGAGGTAAGCGTTTAACACCAGGCGGAACTCGTGCTTGCACCGTCTCTTAATAACATTGGAAAATCTTTATATCTGCTTCCTGAAACCTTGCCATATATCAGGAACGTATCTTAGTTTTCTACAATATAATAATGTATTTTACGTCTTTTCTCGGTCCCAGATTCGGATCCCCGGACTGGTCAAACATTTGTGTGCAGAAATATGCCGGTTTGACCTGTGTCTGCATGTGTATGTACATAATTGTAACACAGGGACGTAAAAACGTAAACCTAGTACGCTTCTGAAATGATTTTGCATTTTTGTGTTTCTTACAATATATAGCTATAGAAATATTTGGATATAATAACGTACCTGTAGGAATATGATAATTGTCATAAAAATTGTAAAAATATTAAGTCTAAGAAAGTATCTTTGTACTTCATAAATAAATAAATAAATAATTCATCAGGTTACCATAGTAGACTCTGCTAGATTGAAACCTGATTTAGTAGCTAGTTAGTTTGGGACCTGAAGACTTGCATGTTGTCCCATATTATTTTGTGTCCGTATTGTTCGAAATAAATTAATTAATTCGTTGAAATACAGATCGTGTTCCTATGAGCCGAAATCCATGGCGTCGTTCGCATACCCTTACAAGTACGTCATCGATTACGTCACCGATAACGCTCATGTCGCGACCACAATTCTCGCGGATGGAAGGTGAGTTTTGAAAGTATTTTGCGGTTCTTGCAAGCGGTCACTGTCAAAATATCAAATAAGTTTCTTTTGATTTTTGACAGACATCTTGGCGTGCACCGCTTGAGGGTTGAATGGAAGTAAAGAGAACAGCGAATCGGGGCGTGACAGTTGTGAGCGTTGACAGCGCTTACCGGAACGCACCCACAAATTGGAATAGGAAAGAATGAATAACATACCTATAATAACAGCGTGCTCTTCAATATTCTTCTCACACACTTCCCCGCCGTTATTCCTCTCGCCGTTGTTGATACATTCCGTATGAGAGCTGACGAACAACATGGCGGATATCTTCATCTCGTCGTAGCTGAGACAGTTGGCCAGAACGAGCGGTGCCCGCTGTTGCATCGTGCCCACATTCTCCCATTCATCTTTCTGCCTATAAAAGAAACTAATTGTAAATTATCTGACTACCAACCTACTCTGGTGGCATTGTATGGTTTTATTTTTAATTTTGTTTGTAAACTCCCATTGTCTGGTTTTACTTTTAATTTTGTTTGTAAACTCGCATTGTCTGGTTTTATTTTTAATTTTGTTTGTGAACTCGCATCGTCTGATTTAATTTTTAATTTTGTATGTAAACTCGCATCTTCTGGTTTTATTTTTAATTTTGTTTGTAAACTCGCATTGTCTGGTTTTATTTTTAATTTTGTATGTAAATTCTTTATTGGAAACTCGCATCATTTCATTTCGTTTATTCATGCGTGCATATATTATTTATTACAGACAGGTGTTATAGATCTTATAGCTAAATATATGTACCCTGTTAGGACGTAACACTGGCTGAGAGGTGCTCAAGTTGCATTCATTAATACTCGTATAAGTAATTATACATGTCCAAATCGTAACACACATTTCAATTAAGGTTTATCTAAATAAAAAAAAGCCTTAAATATAATCATTGTACATGTCAAATTCAGTAAAATAGTCAATGGTTATTAAAACAAGTACAATTTGAATAATTTAATACCGACTTACATTATATTCAGTTATTGGAGTGTATCTCAAAAACTACTGGACCGAATTTGATGAAATTCTTCTATTTTAATGTCAGAGGGAACTTGATTTTAGATTTTAATACATTTGAAATATGGACTATTTCCTAGCAGTTTCAAACTAGTTACTGGAAGAGTTAAATTGTCTTTGTTTCGCCGACTGTAACTTTCATCTAACTCAATATATGATTTAAACAAATGGCGATTCTTCCTTTTAAACATGGACATTTGCAGTAAGTATATGGAAGACAAAGTTAAGATTTTACGTTTTATAAAATGTGGGTTGCAACTCTGACGCTGGGACACTACAATCAAGAGTGACCAGTATTTACTTTGTATGCTGACGGAGTTTGAGAATATTCCCTAAGCTCTCTTATAGGGGCTGTCTCGGTTGGTAACATTTAACCCATCGGTGTCTAGTATTTTTCTGTTTATTTCAGACCTACGCATAAAAGTCCAAATAAAAGATACTACTCTTGAATAGTTTGACCAACTAAAAGTAAGTTTATACCGGTGGAGTGTATTGGATCTGATAAAATTAGTTACAAACTGGAGGTCTAAAAATGTGTATACATTTTGTGTATGCGCGACATGGTGTAACGGAACAGGCTCTGGATGAGGATTCCGCCACGATTCACAAATATAGATACATTTAAAAAGCATCTTGGTATGAACAAATATTGATGAAATTTAGACAATCAAAAGTAGAAGAAAGCGATAATGTGTAATATTGAGATTTAGATGTTAGGTATTTCTTATAGCAAGACTATAGGTACTTACTGAAAATGATAAGCAGCTTAGAATATTTAAGCTATCAAGATATTCTATGTATTAACCATTTAAATCGATTGTTCAGATAGAACTGATAAGTTACTTCAAGTAAAAGGAAATGTTGAGTAATCCTTTAAATACATAAAAGTTACAAGCAAAATTAATAAAATTACCATGAAAATAAGCAGCATTGATATTTCTAACCATACAAAGTTATGTGAGGAACACATTTTCGTTGTGTGTCCGTGTATTTGAGTTTGCTTCATCAAAATGAACCCTAAAACAAATGAGTATTGACGCCGATCTGAAGCCGATAGAAAGGGCTTTGATTGGATCTACGTACCTCTGATCGGCGTCATACGAAATTCAAAATATGTGTTGTCATGAGCGGATTTTGATGAGATTTTGAAATTAGAATAGGAATGCGCTGGAGGGCAGAGATTGGCTGAGGTGGATCTGAAGCCGTTTTGACGCCGATAGAAAGGACATTGATTGGATACCTATCGGCCTCAAATCGGCGTCACTGTCAAGTTTGAGAAAGTATATAAGCAGCAGAAAGACCAAGAAAATGCTTATTAAATTCCCGAACTTCTGTGAGGTAATATATTCTGCTACGGACATGGTTCCGGACGTGGGTTGGATGCCTCACGGTGACAACTAAGATCCACCTCGATAGGGAACGCCCAATCCTTAGAGTTGGACACTTTTGGGAGCGAGCCAACAATCGCTTTAACCTATTGCAATGGGTACGATTAACTGCTCCTCACTTCGATTGGAAAGAATATTCCAGTGGAAGTGTCTTCTATTTATTATATGTATTTATTTCCTCTCATACTAGAACGTCGCTCTGCAGCCTTCCATAGCTTCGGCTATAGCGGTATAGTCGCGCGACTATTTCCGTGCGTGGAGTTGGACACCCTAGGGGCCATAGGTTCGATTCTCGGCTTGGCACCGAACTTTAGAGGCTATTTAGGGATCAAACTTGAGCCATCCTATCAGGGGGATGAAAGCTCATGCGCAATTAACTTTGGGGGGTTTGTTGGGGACTTACACACACTTTAGCAGACTAGGAATTTATTTAGGACCGAAGTAGGTCAAGGAAATAGTATTTTTGTTTACCGGGATATACATTAACTTCGTGATGGTTCAATCGGGAGTAAATAAGTAAATTCACGCGCTAGTGGTGTCTACCACTAGAGACGTAGGATTCAATAATGAATTCGTCATATCAATACAATCTATTAGTATGCTAGACTTAGAAACTAAAGACTAACTACGAAGTAAAAATGACAAAATAAATGTATTTTTAATCAGTATAAAGTAAGTAATACAGAAATATTTGCCTGCAAAGGAACATAGACATATTAGTTCAAACGAAATGTAATGTATTTGTTGCAATAATATGTTATATATTTGGTAATGAGTTCAGGTGATCGAGTTTGGGTTAGATTGTCTACTCTGATTCTAGCATGAGAATGCGGAAATAAATTATAGGAATTGAATTATTTGCTGAAAATATCAAATGTACTTAATATTTAGAATCAAGTGATAATTCGTAATGATAAATTATACTATTAAGAAGAGCTAAATAAGATTATAATCGCTTATGGACGCAAACTCTACATTTGGAAAACTACCAAACGGACTTAGTAAGGCCTTACTAATTTTGGGGTAAATAGAAGAGGTTCTTGGCATGATGGAGAACATTTGTGTCACAGTAAAGAGCAGCTCTTAATCCAGCATTCGAGTTGTAAGCCTTGAACATGCCAAGAATCCTACTTTCTAAATCATAATAAAACTAGAATTCTACGGCAAATCTAAAGAAATCAAACTAATTACTTACAATGTGAAAATTAATGAAATATATTATATCTTTAAATTGTAGAGATATCTATCAATAATTTACTCGGCAAAATAAAGCTAATTATTATAATAGTCTTCATAATAACTATATGCCTGCTAGTATTGAGCTAACCAATACAACAAAGATTCTGCTGATACTTAAGTATTTGAAATAATTGCTTTTCCAGCAATGGTTCAATAGATGTCATGTAAAACACTAGTAATCTAAGTATAGCAATCTCGTATAAAAAGGAGATTTATGTATGTGGTAAGTCTTATCAAACTTGGTCAAGCAATGCAGCACCTTGAGAATTCTTGTAAACCACAAACAAGGGTCTAGAGATTTCTTTAAGTCACTGATATTATTTCCCATATATTGCTTTCAGTAAACAAGTAAAAGATTAAACTTGAACAATTGAACTATTCAGGGAATAGTGGCTGATAATATTTATCTAAAGGAATTGGATAATCAGCGTAGTAGTTACTGATCACAAGAGATTTCTAAAGCGCATATAAACTGTATTTTTACTTTAATTTCACATTTATTTCCTAGCAGTTTTCATAAACGAAACAAATAGTACATATTATAGAGACACTTAGTCTGCAAGAGATTATATCAATCTTATGAACAGCTAAATGCTCATAGCAACAAACATAAATCTATAAAGAAGCTAGTTATATAATTAACAGGTTTATAACTGTTATAATAACGAAAATCATGCGTATATCTGATATTATTTAATGGAGTTGTTTATATATTATTTCACTAATCAAAACTGATTTATCATATTAAACAGATAGTTTTGCAAGCTAATAATTATATAGTAAAACTTGCAAATATCCTACTGTTTCTATGTTCTATGGTCAAATAACATAGACCTTAAATTCAGAAACTTATATTGATGATTAATATCTTCCACGATTAGAAGTCAAATCAAGTACAAAAGCTAGAAATCTAGGATCAGCTCAGTCAGTCAGTCTGTAAGAACTAAGTATTTGCAATCTAGTATGTTCATCGCAATTTTTCGTTATCAGCTAGCAGTTCAGTAATGTAGTAGTAGGTTATCAATCGTAATATCAGAATACCTAGGCGTTGCTTTTGGTTTCTCTAGGCATCTATAGTTCTGAATAGTTTTCTCTGTTTCAATTCTTTCCGAAAAGAGCAAGGTTACAGCAGCGGTACACAGTGTTAGGGTCCTCCTAGACTAGACGATCATGGCCAAAACGAATTAAAATTAAAAAAATTGGGGGGGGGGGTTGTTACAATGGCTTAGCACTTTTTTAAACGTACACATGGTGTACGCGTGACACGTGACGGGTTAATAACAAGCATTGCTTTGTGTCGGTGAAGGACACTGTAGGTAGTGAAATTATTAGGCAATAAGGACTCGCAAACCAATGTCTCTGGTTGACGAGAACAGTGCAGCACCACGCAAAACTGCAGTTCTTAGCTCTGAGTGGCTTATATCACTTTATATAAACAACATCTACATACCGTGATCCTTCATGACAGATTTTATATATTGAAAGAAAGTAACACCATCACCATCATCAGCCGAGGACGTCCACTGCTGAACATACGCTTCCCCATAATATTTCCAAAATGTCCTGCTACCTTTATCAGGTAGTCTGTCCACCATGTCGGTGGACGACCTATCCTGCGCTTGCCGGTCCGTTGTCTCCACTTCAGAACCTTCCGGCCCCATCGGCCATTTGTTCTGCGTGCTATATTTTGTAACTGTAATAAAAAGTAACCTAACCCTAAAAATACCAGCCCTCTATACATTCACCTCTCCACAAAGCTATCATCGTTTCAAAATGTCGTTGACTGGTTAAAGTTCAGTTCTTTTTCGAAACATTATAATTAAATCAATCAAGTAATATTATACTTGTGTTACTCAATCACGCAAAAACAGCTAACGGATTTGGACGACTTTGGTAGGTGAGACTGGATTAACACGTAGGATACTTTTCATCGTCATCATCCACTGAAACTGAGGAGTGCATAAAAGTAAAATTATATTTATAATGATATTTACCCTCTCTCTCCGCTCAGGAGTGTGTACAAGTCATGTGGTCCGACAAAGGAAACGGCGCGTTTTGTTAACAGGCGATCTATAAACTCTGCTACGGTCATGTCTTTGTAGAACGCCTTCTCTATACTGCTTCCGAACTCTCTGAAAAATTAAAATCCAACTAATTATTATAAATGCGAAAGTTTGTGAGTGATTGTGTAGTTAAAACCTACGGGGAAATAATGTCAGGAAGCATAATTCAGAACAAATTCCACACAAAATGCGGCCCTTCACCCCAAAACGACGTATGATTCCAAATACTAATTCTGAGGTTCAAATAGACATGTTCGGTGATTGATTTAAATTTCAGAAGGAAAGCAGGGATTGGTCCACGCACGTGCTGCAACGTCTACTATGACAGCTGAGTCATAGCGGCGTGGACGATGTTATGCAATAAGTGGAACAGACCAACTCAATAAATAAATCAACGTTTTGAAACTCTGAATCTCCCGCGAAATATGATTAATTTACTAAGTTTTTGTCTGGAAAACATTCGAAGAGACTCTTTCTTCGCAATGTAGTGAAGAAAGATTATTAAAGTTTTTTACGCTTATACATTTTACCAAAAAAAAATAGTCTAGTAGTAGTTATTTGCCTGGTGGATGTTTTTCAGTGGTCGCGTAATGAAGGTATTCTACCTTCATTATTAACTATTTTAGAAAAGCACTGTGTTGATATTACTGACAGATTAATCTGTCCGCATCAGGACAAAAAATAACAATAGATTTATGAATGAAACTTGCCTCTAATGAGGCTTGCTGATCGGACAGATTAATTAGCTACTCAGCTAGACCACTTCAAAATTTGCAGAGGGTGAATTTTCATTAGCTTAAACATGCTTTAATTTAACCAAACAATGAACTGTTTTAATGCTATAGTTGCCTACATTACATACCAACAAAGAAAGGAGTTGAGTGATATATGGAAAGGAGTTGAGTGACATATTGAATAAAGTTGAGTGATGTATAGAATAGGATCGAGTAACATATAAAATGAAGATTTCTGATATCCCCAATTAGCACAGGATACCTTATGTGCCAGAAATTCCTGTGTGTGGATCCCCTGGCACAGATGTGTTATTCATACACATTTTAGGTAAACTTTCAAATTCTACAAAGTTCAAATCAAAAAAGTTATCAATGCAATTTTAGAGAGGAAAATTCACACCATAGGACGAGATTCGAACTTGCGTCTTCCGACAACCCATGTCAGACTCCATGACCAACTAGACCACCGAACTTGAATGCGTGAAGGGGCAAGTCTCGTATTTCCAACAATATAATATTATATATTTTGACAGCCATACAGTATATTATTTTATATAGATTTAAGAATCCCTGTCAATTTCGACGCTCTCCTAGATTAGGTAACTATCGGAGCGCGTTGTGTCTGTGAGCGTTCGAACTATCGCTGACAACCGTAGTGTGCGTGGCCGTACGATGCAGCGGAACGGAATAAATAATCTTGGTCCGTTACCGCTATTATAAGCACATTATAGTTTTTACTTACAAGGTTCCGTAATATTTGAGGGATTTTATTGTGATTATGAAATGCAAGCCTATCCAAGGTAATAAAATAAAAATATATTTGTAAAAATATATAATTAATTATCATAACGTTAACCTCGTTTAAAAGGTCAGAACGAAGTGTTACGAATGTTCATAGAGCGTGCTTTTCTGGAGTCTACAATTTCTGGCAGTATACATGTCATATAAAATTTTTTTAGCTTTTGCTCCATTTTATTTGCCCAGAAATCGTCATTTTTTATTATTTTTTCAACTTTCAGAGGCTGATCTGGTCCAGTCCACACTGCAAACAAACATAATTGTTTTTTTGTAATATGCAACTGGCCTTGTATTTGAAAGTACCAGTCGTGTTTTGTATTTACAATGGTTTTATTTTTCTGGACACTCCAAAACTTAATTTTTTTAGCTCTTATGGCGTCATCAGGGTTCATGCCAAACGCTGATAAAGGACATTTTATTTCTATTATACCTTCATCATATAAGGCATCTGGCGTAGCACCCAAGAAGAAATATTTCTCATCAATGTGCAGCCCACATTTTTGAAACACGATATTTTCCTGCTTCGCTAACTGTTCCAAAGCTATAACCTCATTAGTTTTGCCATGCTGGATGGCTGGAACGTGGGTTATTGAATAGCTATAAAGCATGTTCTTCACAAGAGGCGCTGAACTGATATTTTCACGTCTCTTACAAACTTTTGAGAAATTCGATGCTGTCAAAAGACACCTTCTTAATTCCAGCCATAGAGCGCTTTCAGCTTGTAATATTGTATCTCTTTCAATTTCGTGTCGATCTTGTATTTGCTCCTTCAGATTTCCCAAAAACAGTTCCTTGGCGGTTTCATATTCATCCGGTGGCATGTCAGGCTTTTGGCAGGCTTGCCCGTAGTCAGCAGTGTCAGCGTTGAATAAAAGTTGTTTTTTTGCGGTTGTTTTCTTCGTCCTAGTGTTTTGTAAATGTTTTTGCTGTTCGAATTTTTTTACAGTAGCAGATGGGCTTTTATTGAAAATGGTTTTATTTAGTGTATAAATTGGTGTTCCTGTATTATAAGCGACAACCGCTGCATAACATCTTAGCTCATAAGAATCTTTCAATGCATAGTTTATGCGTTTTCCACCTATATATTTTGCAACGATAGCATTAAACTGTTCAGCTCTGTTGTTATTAAAGTTGTACAGGAGGCTTCGAGCATGATATACCAAACTGGATGCGTTTGCCTTCAATTTGTGCATCAAAGTTGCAACTTTAGGTACATGGTTAGGTTCCTGTTTTTTTTCAGCCGTGCAGAAATAGTCTTCGCAATTAGTGTGATCTCCAAATATGTGCTTTGGACTATTCAAAATATCATCCTGTATTCTTTTTATTTTGGCTGACAAGGGCAGATTTTGAGCTGTTCTAAATCTAACTGCGGATTTAACGGCTATCCGTAAACGTTTAAGGCGATCACAGTTGAGTAGTTTTCGTTCACCTATTGGAATCGATGTATCTTTCGTCAAGTTCAAGTTCTTTCCATTATAATTGCGTAATAAATGATTACAACACTCAATTTTTTCTACGCTAACATTGGGATAGGGTCGGCTTTCCAAAATATTTTTATATGTACTCGCGTCGCCGTCTGCAATCAGTTTAGAATACACTAAGTTATGAACATCTACAGACTGTTTGAAGCCATCTACTATCGCCGCTTGTTCCATGCTTGTTGAAGAACCTTTATGATTGGCATTGCATTGATGTGCACGAGGAACTTGTTTTTTATTGATTGCACGCACACATACTATACAGTACTTATTTTTAACACCAATATGCAGCACTTTTCCCGATTTAATGCCGATTATGGCACCTACACCTGCCAACGATGAATAATTTGTGCGGTAGGATCGTTTACACCAACTCGCGTCTGCTGTCACTGTTATCTTCGGTATTCCAGTGGGAGTTGTTTCACTTGCTAGATCACGTTCTTCAGAAGCTGCTTCGCTCATAGTATGCTCAGCAGTTGATTTCCACCAGTCATGCAACTTCTTATGACATTTGGAATAAATATTATTGTTCATTGTAGGCAAATTTATCGAGGAAGCTAATTCATTAAGATTTGCCCTGCCACACCCTATCATAATTGTACCAGCAACAACAGAACTATTAATATCCATTCCATTTTCTTCTTCGTCACAGGCATTGAGGCGAAAAATACTCCCACACATGGAACAACGCAACACAAATTTAGATGCAAAACCATGTCGCTTTTCTTTAATTGTTTCGAGATAGCTCATTTGACATCCAAATTTTACAGAGTGTTGGGAAATCTCTATGAGTTGGTCAAAAAAGAACTGGAAGTCTATTATTCTTCTTCCTTCAACTCTTATTGGCGTAGCTGGAGCAGACTGAAAAATATTTTTTTTTGTAATTTTATGATTAAACAAGTGAAACAGTAGGTAGATAATTAAATCTTTCGAAATTTTAGTTCTAATTTGGTACACGTAAGTACGTACTTTATCCAACTCCATAACTAAATCTTCTTCTGGAGAAGCATCCAGACAATCAACTTTCATTGGGAGAGGCATTTCTTGAATAAAATCCATGTTCTGAAATTATATTAAGAAGGCATTAATATTATAAACGCAAAATATTGGATGTGTGGTATTTAATTACTTGGTACCGAGAGACATGGATTATAATATGAGTCTGGGCACTTAGTACATAACAAAAATATCATGTCCTTTTGCTAGCAATTGAATATTATGAAATAGACATACTTCCGTGACTTTGTTTTTATTTGTGACTGCCAAATTTCCAAAACTCCCTGGTGCCTTGTTCTCTTTTTCATTCCTGTAGAATAAAAACATACTATTTATATAGTTACACATAATATATATAGAATGTTTGCACAATAATTAATAGTTGAAAAATACCTTGTTTCCCATTTCTCATCATCTGATAATGAATCTGGTGAATCCTGTTTGTTAGGATAACTGAAAACATAACAATGATAAATTTTTCATAAAATCGACAGGTGTCTACTTAAATGACTATTCCATGTCTTACAGGCAGTAATTATTTTGAATGATGATAATAACACTTTCGTGATTTACCTATGTATATACTATTAGTTGTGAAACGATTACGATCAACAATCGTCGATTATCCGCATCAGAAATTTAATTAATATAACATACAATGTTAATGCACATAATGTAAATATTTTGTTCATATTGTATTGAGGTACATCTTTCATTAAAACCATCGTCCGTAATATCCGAGAAGTTATTTTCCGTTTATTGACGCCGGAAAAGCTAGAAATGTTACTTAAAAATAGTTAAACATAGTTTTTTATTCTACATTATAATTATATGGTAATAAATATAATGTTTTTTTTTATTGACGTATGTTTTACAAAAAACAGTTATTTTTCAATTAAGTTGTTGATTATTAAGCGAAATGATCATTAACGTAATCGTAATCGCTAAATAATAATCGTTTCATCAAAAATAAAATTATTCCTAATGTAAAAGAATTAGGTACCTTGTGTCATCCTTTTCGCTCATCAATGATGTTCCAGGTAATATTAGATTTTTGGTACATTTCTGCCTATTCAATTCTCTAAAAATACAATCAAAAATTTTTTGATAATGGTAAAATACACAAACAATATAACTAAAAAAAATGAAGATAATAAAATAATATGATATACCTAAGAACTGCTCGCGCTTTTCGTGTTTTTTCATTTTTTTTATTTTTCCCCTTAATTTTTCCGTGATAGTAGACTTCACTTTTTCGACCCATTATCTAAAAATTAAACAGGTTTTTACTAATAATACAATACATAACATTAATACACATATGATCACTATATGCATAAATAAATATACTTACAGTATCAAAACCGGTTAGACAATTTGACGCACTACACGCGACTCACGGCGGCGAGAGCGGAGAAAGTCACGAGCGACACAGGTCCGTCGTCGACAAGTCCTTGGGCGCGACTGACTGCAGTAAGCGAGCGCATCGGTTTATAAGGCATTATTTAGATATTTTATTACAATTGAATAAGTTGTTAAAAACCAAAACTAAAAACTGATCTTGGTAGTTAAACATCTCAAATTTTAAAATATTTATTACTTATCGTTATATTCATTATATTTTTATGCGTAGACGTCAGTTTTGCACATGGTTTTATTGGGTTTTTTCTGCGTGAATAATTTTTTTTTAAAGTACTTAATCATTAAACTTTAAAAAAATAATTTGTACACTTACTTAAATACTATATACCCAGTATTTATAATTTTTCTCAGTTTGTTATTTGGTACCTGTAAGCTAAAAGAGCAAATAAAAAATATGGTGTTTCGAGCTTATGTAAAAACGTGTGTTAGAGTATTCTTTTTTGTAAATTATATTGAGCAGCTATACAATTTTTAATTTGTCCACTTACTAGAAAAATAAGTGATGTCTTACTGTGCATAAAAAACAAAACCATATATCTTAAAGTTATTTAGAAATTCGCGCTGAAAAACCTAGAATTTTCTAGTTTTACGCCGCGAAATTGATAAGGACTCTTAAGTTATCAATTGACTTGGCCAAGTTTTTACAAAACGAATAGTCCTTTGCACATCCCCTTTAAATTTAATCTCAATTTTTTGTTATATTGTTTTACAAATATGCACATTTCCTCAATATACAAAACTATAATTATTTTACTATATTATCACTTACCTTTTGTATATAAGAAAATGTGTCATCAGCAAAAGCACCCGCTCGTGAACAAGGGGATACGCTGAATCTATGTTCCTCTGCAGCTTCTCTATTGATCTCCTTTCTTTGAGTGTTTCTAATCTGAAAGTATATACTGTGCAATTTGAATGAGAAAAATACGCATTCTCGGACGGGGTTTGCACCCGCATCTTCCGACAATTCAGTCAGACGCCATGACCAACTAGGCCACCGAGGCATACAGTCGAATTTGAACTCCCTATCTGATTTAACCGCCGTATGGGGACGGCGCGAAATCTATTGAACAGCTTAACAGCATTATCGAAAGACCGAAAGAAGTATTTTTTTAACACTTAACTTTCGTATTGATGTAAACCCTTCACATTTTTTATTGTATAATTTTTAAAGCACTAATGGCTGCTTAGTGAGACCAAACTTTGCAATTTTAGGGAGCCACGAGTGGCGGACTGATTCCGACCAGCGTCTTCCAAAAATCCTAAAAAACCATGCAATGAAAGTATAATTTGTATTTGATTCACCATACATAAAAAGTACACTTGAAGTTAAGTCTAAACAGATGGATGAATATACTTATTACATTTCGCCTCTAGGAAACATTTTTCTCTGTTGCCAAATAATTAAATATTACTTTTCGTTGAAATATTATTTATTTTTTATAGATTCGATCGTGCTAAACATTTGCCACTTTCAATGATAAAGTACTGGCACTGGTAAATAGTCACAGAAAAAAAATAAGAAGGCAGGAAAGTGTCAATTCAATCTTCAATTGTTTTGTCGAGTGCTAATTATTTACGTACATAAACTGTTGTTTGACTAATCAGGTTTTTATTTACTTTCATTATAGTCGAAATAAAAATCAGAGTGTTAACCTCGGGGGAAAGACCTTCCATTCGACCGTTATGTAACAACCTGTTACTAACAAGCAGCGCCCCGCGGTATCACTCACGTGGTGATGGATGATGATATTGATGAAAAGTATCATATATGTCCTTCCCCGAGATATGACAAATCAAAAAACATCATAAACATTTAACGGCTAACTGCGCCGCGCCGTTTCACCCGTGTGGTGATGGATGATGATAATGATGAAAGTATCCTTCCCGAGTTATGAACAATTGAAAAACACAAAAATCTTGAAAATTGTCCCGCTACTTTAGAGTTAAAAATGGTGTAACTAACACGACTTTATTTTGTACTTATATAGATATAGATTAATTCTATGTGCTACATCAATTTAATGTCTATCACTAGATACTTAGTTTGAGTCATGACGCGACATTTTATAGCCTATGTTCATCAGGGAAAATATAGGATTCTAATGGTGAAAGAACTTTTCTAAACGGTCCTGTAGTTTCGGAGCCTATTCAATTCAAACAAACAAACAAATCTTTCCTCTTTATAATATATATATACAATGTGTCCCAAAATTCAACGATAAGCCAACACCGGAGGATAGACCTGCCCCGGACTAATCAGGGAAAAAAAGAAAAAAAAAATATCCCAATTATATTTTAAGTTATAATAAAAAAATGAAATTCTTCAGAAATTGAGACCGTTTATGATATTTTTCACTACCATGACCACAATTTTTTTCATATTTGTTTTTATAGGCAACCTGAATAGCACTGCTATCTACCACAATTCTTAAAAATCTAGAATAACTCTTGTTTTATCACGAAAATTAAGGAAACTTATTTTATTCCCTAAATTTTTTTGAAGACTTTTACATTCAACCAACTTTTGACGCAACTAACCAACATTCCAAAATGGTATAATACTCTAGGAAAACAAGTTATAAAAAAATATGGGCCTATTATTTCTAAACAGGGGCCTATTTCCTTAAATTGTAATTGTCAGTAATCACTTTTACTACATGCCCAAAATGGGTTCTTGTTGCAATTTCTAGGAATTTGAATGGGGCATACATACCTTAGACGTTAGAGAGAGATAGATCGATAGATAGAGATATTTACGTTAAAAAGAGACAACAACAGGGCAGGTAGAGAAGCTGTTATTATTCACAGCAAGTCAGTTCAGTACGCTCTGCTCCTTTGTTTACTGCGCACCGTTCCCAATTCAACTTACGTGGCTCTCGTACATACTATCGACTTTTGGCATGGCTTTTTGGACTGGAATCGACCTGCAAACTTAACTGACCTGGCATTATTTGGACTGGAAGTGATCTGCAAACTGAACTGACCTGGCATTATCTTGGACTACGTTTTTGTGTTTTGTGATTTAGAGTTCTGGCGCATTTTGGACTGTTTGGCGTTTAACATGCCGCAACCGTACACACCACAGGAATACGCTAATATGCATTTTATCTATGGAGAATGCCGATGTAATGCTAACGCTGCTAGCAGACTGTATCGAGAAAGATACCCAAATGCTCAAAGATATCCTGATTATCGAGTGTTTATTAATGTGCATCAAGCGTTTTCGGAGGGTCGTATGCCATCCAATAGGAGAAGCGCTGGAAGACCTAGATTAGATTGGATCGTGATGAAGAAGTTCTCAATGAGATAGAAAATGATTCGACTACTTCGGTACGTGCCATAGAAGAAGCTACAGGAATCCCGAAAAGTTCTGAACATCGAATATTAAAACGTCACAAGCTTCACCCATATCACTACAGGCGTGTGCAGACGTTATTACCGCGGGACTATCCGCTACGAGTCACAATTTGCCGTGTGATGCTGCAAAGGCACAGTGAAGATCTCCAATTCCTAGACAAAATTCTATGGTCGGATGAAACAACATGCAAGAAAGATGGGTATTTAAATCTTCACAACCTACATAGTTGGTGGTGCGGCAGTATGCCACCATACGCTCGATGATAGGGAAGAATTGTTGGTAAATACCTGGTTTACGTGGGGGGTGTCGAGAGGCTCTGGGTCTGATGAGGGCTGGTGACCGTGAGTCCTCGTTGGAGGCGTCCTGCTTTGGACGACGTGCTGAAGGGGCTGAAGAACTGTTGTTCACTTGGTTATAATGTTTGTATTGTCCTTGTGGTTTGTGCACTGGTTTACGCGGCGGGCTGAACGCGTCTCGATCAGTGATTTACGTGTAAACACGGGCTGATTTGGGAGTTGGTGTGTGGCCGTGCCGAACACACCCTGAAGATCACTCGCGGCGGAGTCAATCGCGGTGACTCGTGCTGATACTGGCGGTTGCCACGCGGTCGCTACGCGGTACGCAGCGGTACACGTCCGCCAGTTAAGACTATAAAAGGGTGACTATTTGCGCTGCTCTTCAGCCGCTTGTTTCTAGTTATGACAGCTGCAGGCGAAGCGGCGGTGGGGCACGCGGGCGCGGGTGCGCGCCTTGAGGTGACGTCACGCTTTGGCGTGAACATATTCCCCACGCGGCAAAGGTGTGGTGTGGTGGTCAATCGACAGTCAGGTGGTCGATCTTGATTTCCACCACTCGGGTGACGCCATCCCTTCATGGGTTCGTCTTGTGGCTCATGCGCCAGTGTAGAGGCGGCACCTGGTCGTCCACTATCAGTACCAGTTCCCCGACTTGAGGTGGGCTGGATCGGGGAGTCCGTTTGGAGCGGGTTTGGATGGTGTGCAGGTAGGGTATGGACCAGGATCGCCAAAGGTGTTGGGATAAGGGTAGGACGAGCTTGAACCTTTTTGTGTGCAGAAATGGCTCGTCCTTCTACCTAATACTCAGGTAGGGCATTGAGCTGACGGTTTAAAAGAACATGACCCGCGGTGAGTAATTCAAATTCCGCGGGGTCAAAAGAGTGTAGGCTGAGAGGGCGTGCATTGAGCATGGCTGCAATGCGCGTTAAAAGAGCTGAAAGTGTAGGTGCGATATTGTTATTGTTGGTTGCAAGAAAGTCTTGTAATTCCCTAAGTTCATTTCTAGCGCCTACATAAATTGTACCGCAATTATATCTAATTAACGCCGGTACACCGCGCCTAGAAACAAAACGCTGTAATGCCGCAGGGAACGCTTCCGTGGATAACTCAGATACCGGTTCGAGATGGACCGCCTTCGTGGCCAGGCATGTTATAACACAGAAGTAGCATTTTAATAGCTTGGCGTTTCTAAGTGTACTGGATTTTATCAAAAATGGTCCAGTAAAGTCCGTCGTGACTTTGCTAAATACGGGCTGAACGTTTACGCGGTCGGCGGGTGAGTCGGCCATGTACGGGGCCTTAGTTTGGGCGCGGAAACGTAAACATTGTATACATTTATATACTCGATGTCGCATTACGCGACGAGCTGATAACGTCCAGAATTGCTGGCGTAAGGGTGAGTGCAGAATGTCAGCACCTAACTGACTTAAGGTGTTTGCGACGACAGTTTGTCGTCGTATTGTGTGTGTGTGCTGAAGAATTGTGGGCAGGTAAAATGTGTGCGGATTATCTGCGTGCTGAGGTTTGTGCTGATTAGCTATGAGCTGAGCTGATATGTGCTGATTCTCTGTGGGCTGAGTCGGTATGTGCTGAATGTGCCGTCCTAGTCATTGCCTAGGCGGCGGTGAAGGACGCGAGGTAGTGCGCGGTGGAGTACACCATCTGGCCCGTATCAGGTGAGGGATGTCGCCGTGGTACCTCGCGCTGTTGTACCGGCAATAAGCGCACTGGTAATGCGTAGTATCGGGTACATACCCGAGGCCTGTGACCCTTTACATTACTCCATGGGTAGCAATGGTTGTCACCATAGTGAGGTTGCGCGTTCGATCCCTGTTTGGGTCTTGGCGCGGAGCTGAAAGGTCTTGGGTTCGAACCCTGCGCATAGCGCGGAGGTTGCGGGTTCGAAACCTGCTGAAGTGAAGGCGAGAAGCGCACGGGTATAGGCGCGGAGCTGAGAGGTAGTAGGTTCGAAACCTGCGCATAGTGCGGAGGCTGCAGGTTCGATACCTGCTGAGCTGACGGTGAGAAGCGCGCGGGTATAGTCGCTGAGCTGATAGGTTGCAGGTTCGAAACCTGCATATAGCACGGAGGCTGCAGTTTCGATACCTGCTGAGCAGATGACGAGAAGCGCGCGGGTATAGGCGCGGAGCTGAGAGGGTGCAGGTTCGAAACCTGCGTATAGCACATAGGGTGCAGGCTCGATACCTGCTGAGCTGATGTTGAGAAGCGCGCGGGTACAGGCGCGGAGCTGAGAGGGTGCAGGTTCGAATCCTGCGCATAGCACTGAGGCTGCAGGTTCGATACCTGCGGAGCTGATGATGAGAAGCGCGCGGGTATAGGCGCGGAGCTGAGAGGGTGCAGGTTCGAAACCTGCGCATAGCACTGCGGCTGCAGGTTCGATACCTGCTGGGTTGACTGCGAGGGGCGCGCGGGTATAGGCGCGGAGCTGAGAGGGTGCAGGTTCGAAACCTGCGTATAGTGCGGAGGCTGCAGGTTCGATACCTGCTGAGCTGATGGCGAAAAGCGCGCTGGTATAGGCGCGGAGCTGAGAGGGTGCAGGTTCGAATCCTGCGCATAGCACTGAGGCTGCAGGTTCGATACCTGCTGAGCTGATGGCGAAAAGCGCGCGGGCATAGGCGCGGAGGGCGCAGTTATTACATCGTCATTGGTAGCTAATGACCATGTTTTTTGTTCTAATACTACAACGAGAATCACGTAATAGGCGTCTATTGTCCTTCCATACTGCTCGTTGTAGAATTCCTCCTCGTCGTCTGATAAACCTACGGAGTCTAATAGTATTATATAATACGCCGCGTCAAATTTATCGCGGGTCAATCTTACACCGGCTGCTCTGGCAGCGAATTCTGGGCTATAGCGCCTTGGTTTGCTAGACTTCAATGATAACGCTTCCAAATAAAGCTTAACAATAGCGATCTGTTCCTCCCTAAATCTGGCTACCTGTGATTCAGAAGGCATCGTTAACGTCGAAGGCGAAGTCAGGCACAAGGACGCAAGCAAAATTGAAAGGAAATAAATATATTAAAGTATTTAATCGTAGGTGAAATTTCGCACCTCCTTTTTCGGAAGTCGGTTAAAATAACGCCTAAATTAATAACGCGTGTACGAAACCTTATGTGAGCTGATGGTTTAATTACTTAATTAATTAATTATATTCCGTAAATTTCGTTATGTTATTTACGTAAATTCTGTACGGAACCCTAAGACGTTTGTGCTAGTCTATTAGGTAAGAATATAGTTCTTGAAATAAAAATAAATTGGGCTGAATTCCAAACGTTCGACTATGGACGAATTATGATTATTTAATCTCAAGAACACAAGCAAACCCGTTTAACAGTACTTAGTATACTTTTATAATTAAAATCAACAAAGTACCTGGCGTAGGTAGTTATATTAGTACCTAGCCTAAGAATCTTAATTACAAATCTTCCTTGCAAGCAACACTAATAACAATCGTAAATAAAAACACAACTAAAACACCACAGCTATCAATCGCCGTTAATGACTCAGTAATGTCAAACTCGCAACTCTCATGTATTCCGTGGCGCGCTTGTGTCGAACGAACAATGATAGCGTACTTCGTGAAATGTGGCTGGACGGGTCAGTTTCGCTTGGCAAATCGCCCTGCCGGTTCACTCTTCTAGAAGCTTCGGAGTGGTTTTTATGACGTAATTTCAGAGTGAATTTAAATTAAATCAATAGAATGAAAATTGGAAATTAAATTGGGCTTATAGGGATTGATATGTATGACGTAATTTGGGTAATATTAAGTCAATAAAATGTAGTTTATATTAAGGGGAGATTTAATGGACTGTATTAAAGGAAATTTTAATTAAGAGCTGATAAGAGCTGATAGGAACTGGTTCAGTTATCCGCGCTCGGAGGAAATATAGTTAATCCGGGTACCCGGTTATCCGGATATCCGAATATCCGGCTCGAAGGAAATATGGTTAAGCAGATTGTCTGCAACCATACGCTAGTTAGGGAAGGTTTGTTGGTAAATACCTGGTTTACGTGGGGGGTGTCGAGAGGCTCTGGGTCTGATGAGGGCTGGTGACCGTGAGTCCTCGTTGGAGGCGTCCTGCTTTGGACGACGTGCTGAAAGGGCTGAAGAACTGTTGTTCACTTTGTTATAATGTTTGTATTGTCCTTGTGGTTTGTGCACTGGTTTACGCGGCGGGCTGAACGCGTCTCGATCAGTGATTTACGTGTAAACACGGGCTGATTTGGGAGTTGGTGTGTGGCCGTGCCGAACACACCCTGAAGATCACTCGCGGCGGAGTCAATCGCGGTGACTCGTGCTGATACTGGCGGTTGCCACGCGGTCGCTACGCGGTGCGCAGCGGTACACGTCCGCCAGTTACGACTATAAAAGGGTGACTATTTGCGCTGCTCTTCAGCCGCTTGTTTCTAGTTATGACAGCTGCAGGCGAAGCGGCGGTGGGGCACGCGGGCGCGGTGCGCGCCTTGAGGTGACGTCACGCTTTTGCGTGAACAGTGGGAGTAATGAAAATCCGCACTTGATGAGACAAGACAAATCCCAATATCAATTCAAGGTTAACCTATGGACCGGCATATTAAATGGAAAAGTAATTGGGCCCTTTGAGTTACAAGGAAACTTAGATTTCAATAGTTATTTAAACTTTTTACAAAATGACTTGCAAGAATTGTTAGACGACGTGCCCTTAAGTGATCTCCAAAACATGTGGTTCCAAAATGATGGTTACCCAGCACATTATGCCCGTCCTGTGCGAGAATTTAAATCAAGAGTATCCAGGCCGTTGGATCGGGCGACTTGGTCCTATCTTATGGCCACCCTGTTCACCCGATTTGAACTCCCTGGACTTCTTCTATTGGGGTTGTCTTAAAGACAGGGTCTACTCAAAACCCATTGCGACATTGGACGAGCTTCGTCGAAATATCACTCAGGCTGCTGATTACATTAATAGCAGAAGATATGCAAGACAAATAAAACGATCATTTTTAAGGCGATGTCGTGCATGTATTAATGCTGGTGGCAAACAGTTCGAACATTTGCTATAATGTTAATAACTTATTAAATTACACGTGAAACTGTTTGTACCATTTGTTTTGAAATAATAAAAAATTTTCAAGAACTAATACTTTTATTACACCCGACCGTCATTTGGTTGTTTAGAAATAATAGGCCCATATTTTTTTATAACTTGTTTTCCTAGAGTATTATACCATTTTGGAATGTTGGATAGTTGCGTCAATTTTAAAAAAAATTGCCATACTAGTGTTCATACTTTTTTTTTACACCACGATAAGTTAAAGTTGGTTAAAAGTAAAAGTCTTCAATAAATTTAGGGAATAAAATAAGTTTCATTAATTTTCGTGATAAAACAAGAGTTATTCTGGATTTTTTAAGAATTGTGGTAGATAGCAGTGCTATTCAGGTTGCCTATAAAAAAAAAGAAACAAATATTTAAAAAAATGTGGTCATGTTAGTGAAAAATATCATAAACGGTCTCAATTTTTGAAGAATTTCTTTTTTTTTATTATAACTTAAAATATAATTGGGATATATATTTTTTCTTTTTTTCCCCGATTAGTCCGGGGCAGGTCTATCCTCCGGTGTTGGCTTATCGTTGAATTTTGGGACACTTTATATATATTATTATAGTGTACATTTATAGAATTAATACGGTTTACACCAATTACATTAATTAAAGTCCTACACATTGGAACATCAGATAACACACACATAAAATTATAAGTGTTCTTACCGGACAGTCTCTATAGGAAATGGCACGGGGAAAGCTTTGCTCCTCTTGATGAGGACTTCGATAGTCTCTGAAGTCTCCAGCGGTGGTATATCGGCGCACTGGCGAAGCAGCTCGTCGGTTTCCTTACTCGTGCTCGGCAGGCACCAGTCAGGTTTACACCTGAAAATATATTTTTCTCAAAAATGAAAGAAAGTTTTTGCGAATTTGGCCTCGGCTTTTAAATCAGCAGGAGTGCCAGCTATTTTTCTGAATATAGATTCGCTTGACCAAATTTTTTTGCATAATCTATGTTCACGCGGTATATTAAAACACAATTGTCGCAATCCATCAATCAATGAATGTGAAATCCTGCCAGTCTTTGTTTTTTTTTACTAAAAGTTTGCATTTCTTTTTGAACATTGTTCTATTTTCACAATAGGTACATGATGTTTTAGTAAAAAATGTTAATTATTGTTCTTGAATCTCCATGTATTAGAAAGGAAAGAAACATGATTTATAAACTGAAATTATTAAATACAAACATAAAATCCCACACAAAACGCTAGTGCATTCTTTTTTTGCGTCGCGTTAAGTGTCACAGACTATAAAATGGCTGTTTAAGATTCCTAAAATATTGTTATCTCATAAATTATGAGATAGATATATATTTGGAGCCTCCATCCTATAACCATGTTATAATGAGTAAACTCAAATCTGTTTTTATGTTTTTTTATTTACTATATTTTTCTAAGCAGATCTAAAGAAGATGACCTACTGTCCAGTAAGTAAATTACATACTTAGGTACTAACTGGACAGTAGGTGTTTCCAAATTTAAAATCTCGCTTCTTACTGGACAGTTGTGAATAAGTCTCCAGTAGAGTTCACTTCCTGGATACTTTTTAGAGATGTTATGGCAACATTACATACCATTTTTGAGGAAAGCATTATACAAGCCTCAACCAGTAAGAAAGCCATCCTGGCCTCGTATATAACCGGACCGAACCGCACTAGATTCTAAAGTAATGTACTATTTTTCAAACATGCTAAGAAAGAACACCGGCGAAAGCGTATTTTTTTCTGTATTCAATGGTGTAAAAATTTATCTGACTTACAACCATGTTAACCTTTAAACTTTACAAAAAAATTAGCAAATAAACTTTACGTTTATTTGCTAATTTGCGGCTCAACATACTCAAAAATGCGAGCGATAAAATAAAACACCGCGCGCATGTCTGAAAATTAAATCCTTCAAAAATACTACTGAATCGATGTTTAATCTGTAAAAAGTATATGAATAGCAGCCTTATATAGTTTCAGAATTGTCTACTACTATATAAGAAACTATGATGATGTTTGTCATTGTTTAATACTGACTCACTATTTATTCAATTGAATATATTAAGACCTTTCATAGAAACACATTGATAATATATTTGACGCCACATGTGTGACAATGTGTTATCATAAGTGTTTTTCGAAAATTCCCATATGATAATAAGACTCAAACGTCAACCGGAGAGAGTTCAAAATTGAAGATAATTAAGATAAGATTAAAGATATCCTATACATTTGTTTCTTTGAAGTTGTATTAGTTTAAGAGATTTCAAACGCAGCCAAGGCTTTTACGTTTCATGGATAAAGTGAGGGGAATTTAAATGCAAATTCAATTCAGCTGCAGTGTGAGATAAGAATATCTGACGGTAGTACCCACCAATACGGGCTCTTGCTTAAAAACATACTGCTGTACAGTGGGTGAATGACTATTTGATAGATCAGAGAGACACCAGTGTTATTTGTGACTAACTAAGTGAGATAGGTTACTACATAACCTAAAATCAAAAATAGCATTTAATTATTAAATGTGGCCTGTTCAAAATAAAATATTAATGTACGTTTTATCTAAGATGTATCAAATCCTTTCTTAGACAGTAAATTGGTAAACCAACTTCCATTCTATTCACTTATTAGAGTGTAACTCAAAAACTACTGGACCGAATTTGATAAAAATTTAATGTGACCACACAGGAAGCACCAGCTATCAAACAGAATTTTGAGTATTGGTTCACCTAGTCAAAAGTTATAAGGTACAAACATATAAAAAATAGTCGAAGTCATTGAAAATGAAGTCAAGGCACCTAGTAGTGAGTGTGCCAAATCATTTTCCACAAAACAACAAACCAATTACATACGTAACTCTTTTGCTGGCATAAAATTCCCACGCAATAAAATTAACAGTAGGCAGGTAAACAATAATGCCAAGTTTTCCTCCTTCCATTTCCTTAATATGCTAACCATATAAAATACAAAATGTAACATTAGTCATCAATTGAATATACTTGTATTAATTTGTTAATTTTTAACCAAGATTAAGCATAAGCAGCTTTACTCGCTTGGTCTTGGTGTAGAGGTTGAAGTGCATTATGGCTGCATATTCATAGGTTGGGAATTCTTGCCATGGTAACACTTTGGCAGGGGATATACACTCATAAGAACTACATCTTTTTGATAAAAACATATTCAATAAGCAACACTTACCAAGAGAAATTTTGAAAGTGTCTCAGTTTATCCATTGTAGAAAAATTAACCTGCAACAATTACATTTTGTCTTATGTACACAAAAAATTAATTACAGTAGACTAGCTGCTGGCTTTTCTTAAAAGATTTTTCTCTTTTTCTCCAGCGCCTTTTCTCTGTTGCTTTCTGATCGACACTTTCTGGGACACGCTATAACAGCTGTCTAGAACTAAATGAATTCACAAAATTTATTATTTCAGTACAGAAAAAACAAAATTTTTGTGTTTAGATTCGTGTAATCCATGTAATATAAATAAGAATTTAATCCTTACACTACACAGCAGGCAGGAGTAATCACAGTAATCCACAAAAACAGATATCTGTCCTAGATAATCATTATCTTCCTACACAAAACAGAAACCGGCTCCTGGAAAAAAATTTCGGTTACTAAGTACGATACAAATTGTTCACGGGCTAAGATATTACTTACGAATTTATTGTGTTTGGATGAGGCCAAAATCAAAATATGTATGCGATTTAGAGCCCTAAACATATGAAAAACATTAAACCAAAGATAGGTGCATTCGATTAGCTTATGAGCATAGACTAAAATATATACGAGGAAACTTATGAGGGCATTGGTGGCGTTGTTTTTTTTTTCTTTTTTCCTCAACTCAACTCCGTTGAGGAATATGGCGTCGCACGTCATGTGCATTTGCCAGCGTCATGTTTTTAGGTGGCGTTGTTAGTGCGTTCGAATAGATCACTTCTGATTGTTTTTGGCGAAAATAACGCTAAAAACGCTCACAAGGGGCGTTCGAATTGGGAATCTGTGGGTGAAAATGTCGTTTTTGCCTCTTTTTGTTCAGCGTTCGGAAAGCTAAAAAAGATGAATTTTTGCCACAAAAAAGTGCAATATTTGACAATTTTACAACCCTCCCGGGAGGGTGGTGCACGCCCCCAAATAGGCCAAAATCATTGTTTTCTTTTCAGCGGAAGTGTCACTAAATATTTTTTAATATCGTTTTTTGGCAATATTTGACGGTTGACCCACGTCCGGAGCATGGCTGTTTGTAATCGCTATTTGACAGCTATGTATTTGACAGCATAATCATGCGATTTTAGGTCTTATGCTCAGTTGAGCGTTCGAATAGGGTATGGGCAAAAGTGGCAAATATAACGTTTTTGAGCTTTCCGAACGCTTTAACAAAAGAGGCATCAACGACAACGTCACCAATGCCCTCATGAGCTAAACGAACGCACCAGATGGCTCTTTTGGGTTTTCCTAGATGTTGAGGCAGCATATGATAATGTCTTGCTTCCGGTACTCAGGAGTAAACTCATTCAGCTGAATATCTCTGTGAAGCTTGTCCGTATCATTTGTAATATATTAATGGAACGTACTATTGTTATAAAATGTAATCATCAGTTTCTGCCCCCTAAAACTGTCTGGAAAGGCTTGCCCCAAGGTTCCGTTTTGAGTCCACTGCTCTACAGCTTGTATACGTATGACCTAGAGAGTTCAGTGGACTCATTTTGTAATATCCTTTAATATGCAGATGATCTTGCTCTTTATGTTAGCGTTCAATCAATAGATGAGGCTACTAACCGTTTAAACTCAGCTCTAGCTTATCTTAATGATTGGCTCTTTAAGCATGGCTTGTCACTATCCGCATCCAAAAGCTCAGTTGTTATTTTTACTAAAAAAAGATTTATCCCCACCATTCAACTACTAATAGGCCAAGAAATCATCCCTCAAGATAACAGCGCCAAATTTTTAGGCATCCACCTTGATTCCAGGATGACAGGAGCTAGCCATTTTGATGACATTTCTCAGAAGTGTGAAAAGAATATCAATGTTCTCCGATCTCTCTCAGGGGTGTGGTGGGGTTCCCATCCATACTCACAAAAACTGTTGTATAACGCCATAGTTCGAAGCCATTTTGATTACGGCTCATTCTTACTAAATTTATGTAACAAGGCTGGCCAAAACAAAATATTAAAAATTCAGTCCAAATGTCTGCGCATTATTCTTGGAGCGATGAAATCTTCACCCATCAATGCCATGCAAGTAGAATGTGGTGAACCTCCTTTGAATATACGTAGACAGTTTCTTTCTGATCGGTTCATCTTTAAATTAATACAAAATTAAGAACACCCTCTTCTTCAAAAATTAAACCTTCTTTTTGACCTATTTGACAGTAGTAATATGGATTCAATACCTTGCCTACTTCATAGCTTCATCAAATTTACTAAAGTCCGTAATCCTGTAGCTCAATACCAATCAAATCCTTTGTATAGCACACCATATGAAGCCCTAATTTTTTAACCAAATATAATTCTATACTTTGGTATAGATAAAGATTCACCTAACTCTGTTCTGTTATTTAATAAAAAAATTAGTTCCCAATTCCAGAACTGGAAGGTTATTTTTACGGATGCATCTAAGTTATCGCCTACTAGTGTTCTAGGTGCAGCAGTATTGATCCCTTTTAAAAGGATATGCCTCAGTTTTAAATGCCCACCTTATACCTCCATTTTCACTGGGGAAGCACTGGCTATTTTTGAAGCCATCCTCTTTGTTAAATCACACAATCTCAATCGCTCAATCATCTTTTCAGACTCAAAGAGCTGCCTACAAGCCATTCTTTCCAATCCTTTCCACAAAATTTCTCGATTCCCTTTGATTCTTAAAATTAAACACCTACTGTTTGAATGTCACAAATAAGGAATTAATATTGTCCTTGCCTGGATTCCAGGGCACTCTGGAATTCCTGGCAATGAAATAGCTGACTCCTGTGCAAAAGCAGCATCTCAAATTGGCTCCCTAGAACATTTCCAAATTTACCCTCATGATCTATGCCTGCTCACCAAATCCCAACTTCGAGATTCTTGGGCAAAGTATTGGGAATCTTCTATGAAACTTAAAAGCAAATACTACGGTGAAATTCAACCAGATCTGCCAAGGACCCCGTGGTTTTTTAAGTTCCGAGCGGCAAATAAACAGATCACCTCTACAATGTGCCGCCTCCGCTTTGGTCACTCTTGCACTCCAGTTCATTTAGCTAAAATGAGAATAAGAGATCACTCAATATGCGAGTGCGGGCTGGACGAAGGAGACGTAGACCATATACTCTTTAGTTGTCCCAAACATCGTTCCCTCTATGATTTCCTACCACCAAAAATCCCCAGACCTGTTTCCTCTAAATACCTTCTGTCCCAAATATTCTCTCCCCTAGTTAATTAATTAATGTGTAAATTTATAAGTGTAAATAATATTAAACTGTAAATACATATATGTTCCTAACATTTTTATTACTATTTATTTTGTCTATATTATATATTAATATATAATCTAACTCCTTGTGATGTCAATCTGTGTTGTCCTTCTTTGTTTTAGGTAAATCAACTGGATACTAATTCTCAGCGTGACTCTCTCTATGTACCACCGGTCATATTATTAAAAAAATTGTTAATTCTCCTGATGGTTTATGAAACTAGCACAACGGACACTGGCAGAATTCGGTATGTTAAAAAAAATTAACCTATGCCAATTCCGAAACCATTTCGAGATTTTATGTTACAAACCCTTATTTTTCTACTCTGACCTTTTAAAACGATAAGATGCCATTTATTTTAACAAAAAACGATGAAATAATTCGACTTTCATTGACCTCTAAATGACGTCACTTTTTTGCATTTTATTATCTGTGTGACTATTGAAGTAAAACTTTATCTAACAACACGAGCGGACTTTTGTTTTGATTGAATAGAGACTTACGAATTAGTAGGTGTCACTGTCAAGTGTCAAAGTAAATTCTAGTTTCTTTTTTTTTACTCGCGTGCTTTTCTTGGCTCCTCAACGCAACTACATATTTGTGCAAAAAAGTGACGTCATAGGATTCAAATTTTCAAAAAAATATTATAAAATAACTACTGAATATAAAACAAAAATATTGAAATTAGTTTCTTATAATGACCTAATCTACGAAATAAAAATATAAAAAAAATACCAAAAAAAACTTTACATACCGAATTGTGACAATAGTCGCAGAAGCCATAATTTAAGAACTGAACTGAACTGAACCATGCTCCGGACGTGGGTCAAAATTGACTCTTTTTGGTGGCAAAAGTTTCTCTTTTTTAGCTTTCCGAACGCTTAGCAAAAAGAGACATGAACGACATTTTCACCCACAGATTCCCAATTCGAACGCCCCTATTGTGCGTTTTTGCCGTTATTTTCGCTAAAAACGCTCACGTAGGACCTATTCGAACGCACTATATATATATAGGTCTTAGGGCCTTACTTATAAACGCTGCTTAACTTTAAATGACGTTATTTAGTAATGCGCAAAGGAAAAATGTTCTGCGCCGTATAAGTGACGTTATTTAAATTTAAGCAACGTTTATAAGTAAGGCCGTAAGGTATTAATCTTAGATTAATCAGACTATATCACAGATAATAAAGACAGATAAAAACCACGAAAGCAAAGAACGGGTCGTTAGCAGGAAGTTTATTTTTTTAAGTGCCATCCACTTTGACGGATCATAGTCGCACGCTCGTCCATAGATTGAACTATATATATGGAGATAGATGTTAGAGCACGCGTATTGGTGGAAGCTTGTGATGGAAACTATATTAACTACGTTATAAATTATATTTGGAGAAATATACATAAGGAAAACGAGACCGAGAATTGATCGAGTGACACATTTTTAATAACTTACTTCAGAATCTGACAACATCAACTCAAATTATTTGAAACCTATTTGCTTATAATAATTTCAGTGGCCAGTTCTAACACTCTCCCTCATTGAATATTCTTTAAGTAATAGGCGGAGCAATCAATTCCAAGCGCTTCCCTCAGGCCAGTAAATCTCGGCCTAGGTAATTCTTTCGTCATAATATCTGCGAGCTGGATTACAGTACTGACTCTCTTTACTTGAATCTCATTTTCAAGTACAAGCTCTCTTACGAAGAAGTGCCTGATTCGAATGTGTTTTGAGCGCTTATGAAGCTGCGGGTTGTGAGCCAAACGAACTGCTGCTTCATTGTCAACACTAAGTGTAGGGATACATTTTAGCGAAGTCATTTCCTTCAATAACCTCGTAAGCCACACAAGTTCTCGAGCAGCTTCGCTTGCAGCAACCAACTCCGCTTCAGTTGTCGAAATAGCTACGGAAGCTTGTCTTTGGCTCAGCCAAGATATGGTCCCACCTGCGTAGCGGCAAACAGCACCAGTTGTTGAACGACCTGTCGCTACATCACCCCCGTGGTCTGCATCACTGAAAGTTTCCAGAACGCCTGGTAGATAATTTGGCTTAAAATGAATACCATGCGAACTCGTGCCTCTAAGATATCGCAAAATTCGTTTCACTCTGAGCCAATCAGCTTTTGTAGGGTTCTCTAGTTTACGCGACGCCACTCCTACTGCGTATGCAATGTCAGGGCGCGAGCCAACCATCAAATAGGCCAAGGCACCTACAGCTTCTCTGTATGGAAAGTTTTCAGACTCTACAGAAACATCTAAATCTCTCCCTGATTCTTTATCAATTGGCGTCGTTATAGGATTACGATTGTTCATATTGAATCGTTCCAATATTTTCTTTGTATATGTCTCTTGTTTGAGAACAATTTTTCCACTACTGTACTGTTGAATTTCCATTCCTAGGTAGAATGTGGCAGGATTCTTCGTAATCTTTAACCTTTTACCCAGATCGTGTAGAAACTCATTCGCTAATCTTGAACTCGACGCAGCTACGAGACCATCATCAACATACTGTGTCAGCAGGATCTTTTCATTACCAGTCCCTTTCATATATAGGCAGGGATCCGCAATGCTTTGTTTGAAACCAAGCTCAAGTAAAATTCCATGAACACAATAGTTCCAGCAACGTGGAGCTTGTTTCAAGCCATATTAGCTTCGTTTAAGGCGACATACTTTGTTTGAACCATCTTCGAAACCTTCGGGTTGAGTCATGTACATCTCTTCCGTAAGTTTGCCGTAGAGGAATGCTGTAGTCACGTCGAATTGGGTCAAGTACATTTTCTCACTAGCAGCCACACTAATTAGAGAGCGTATAGTTGACATTCTTGCCACAGGACTGTATGTTTCCTAGTAGTCAATTCATTTTCTTTGTCGAAAATCTTTGGCTACTAATCGTGCTTTGTATCTCCCAATTGACCCGTCACAGTTCCTCTTGACTTTAAAGACCCATTTACAAGGTATCGCTTTCCTTCCTGTCGGTAGGTCATGTAAAGTCCATGTACCGTGTTCTTGTAACGATTTGAGTTCGTTTTTCATAGCATTTACCCACTCTTACTTTTACTGTTTATGGCTTCCTTATAAGACTGTGGTTCAGCCATAGTACTCATGAGTACTGAATTTACATAGCCGTCGAGCTTTGCTGGACGTTGAAGAGTAGATCTGTCACGTAAATCATAATACCTCGAAGGTGCGGGTTCTTCTTCGGTTTCCAGAAACTCGCCCTCAGGTTCATTGACTTGATTTTCGTATTCGGATTCAAATGCATCAACGACATCTTCATCTTCAACTATATTCTCTCCCTCAAACGGTCGTATGTAACTTTCATCTCTCAATCGATAGTCTTGTCTTTCATCCGTTCTGTTATGATGACTGTCAAACTCAACTTCAATAGTTGGTTCTACAGGTATACAATCTGATGACACTTTAATATCATACTCATTTATGATTTTGTCATTTTCAGTGCTGTCCTTGTCATTATCCTTCATATTTAATTTTGATAATGGTTTCTCGTCAAATTTTACGTCTCGTGATCTAACAAGGCGATCATTGTTACCTTCTGCAACCCATATACGATATCCGTCTTCATCATACCCAACTAAAATGCCTTTTACAGCCTTCTTGTTTAATTTCATTCTCTTTTGTTTCGGAATATTGGAATATGAACATAACACGTGCTACCAATGATGCGCAATTGTTTTATGTTCACCTTCTTTCCAAACCAGAGTTCATAGGGTGTTTTCCCATCAACACGCGTTGGACCAGTTCTATTTAATATATATGCTGCTGCGTTCACAAGTTCTGCCCATAGGTATTGTGGCAGCGTCTCATTAGCATACATAAGCGATCTAGCAGTCTCGACGAGTGTTCGATTTTCTTTCTCACTGGAACCGTTCTGTTCTGGTGTGTATGGCATTGTTAGTCTCTGTTTTATACCATGTCTAGCCAGAATATCTTTTACCTTTTGGTTATCAAACTCTCCGCCGTTATCGCTGAGGATAGTTATGATAACGTGGCCATTTGTTTTTGCTTCAGCGATCATCTGTTCTAAATATTTACTTACCTCTGACTTCTCTTTCAGAAAGTAGACGTATCTAAAGCTCGTATAATCGTCTTTGAATAGCAAAAAATACCGATATTTCGAAATCGAATTCGGAAATGGTCCGCATCATCGCTGTGTATTATTTCGCCTGCTTCTAAGGCTCTTTCTCTCGTTCCAAATTTCAATCTATGAGATTTTCCATATACGCAGCCTTCACAGAGTTCACGTTCAACTGGTAGGTCAATTCCTAGTTCACGTTTGACAAGAGCTCTTACGTGTCTATTATTTTGATGGCCGAGTCTCTCATGATATAACTGAGTTTGTGATGTCATAAACACTTCTAGTTTTCTAAATGGTTGTACATTCGTGACGTTAAGTTTGTACAGTCCACCTCTGTGACATCGTTCGCCAATCAGTTTTAGTTCTCCATTAATAGACATGCTGCATTTATTTGGACTTGAAGAGAATTCACTTTGTGGGTTTTTGTCGTGAGTAGCAAGGACAGAGAATAAGTTCTTTTGAATTGATGGAACATACCACACATCTTGAAGAGTAATCGGTACGATTTTACCTTTAACGTTTGCTTCAATTATAATTGATCCATTTCCTTTCGCTTGAGTCGTATTTCCATTCGCTGTTGTGACAGTAGAATATTCATGGAAATTCTCGAAACTTTGAAATAGATCGCCTCGGTTGGTGATGTGACTCGTAGCTCCATTATCGACATACCAATTATTTCTGTCGCATTCTGCCGAAAAAACCGCCGTCATTTCCTGTACTGTGTTTACAGACATCAAAGTCATGTTGGCACCTTCCCTGGTACGATTAGGTTTATCACTCTTCGGTGGTCAACCGTCGCTGATCCACTTTTAGCAATTTCTAACACGATGACCAATCTCGGAACAATAATTGCATTTAAGCTTCTTACTTAGCCTTCGCGTTGTTCTTGATGTGCTTCTGCGTTTTCGTATTAGCTGACATAGCTTCTTGTTCGGGTACGTGCTTACTTGACAAAGCTCTTTCATACGCGCATAAGTGGCTAGTAAGATTTTCTACATTTCTCTCTGTTTTAGGTATTAAGAGCCAGCTGCTTCGAAATGAGAAATATTCTTCACCGAGCGTATCCAGAATTTTACCAACCAACAAAAGCTGCGGTAACTCTCATTGTATAACTCTTGATTCAGTTCAGTCCAAATATTTTTCAACTTACACATATGTGTTGCTATATCATCATCTGGGTTTCTTTTCAATCCGAAAAATCATACACAGATTATATAACTTATCTTCCGACGTACCTCCAAACAGTCTATGTAGTTCTAGCCATACCTCGTAGGCGCTCGTAAATCGCATGACTTTTCGTAGTGTGTCTTCACTTATGTTTGTTGTAAAAAGGAGTAGAGCGCTGCTGTCCGCTTTTACAAATCTGACGAGTTCACATTTGTACTTATTGACATCTTCGTCACCTGCTACAACTTGCACTTGTTCAGGTCTCCTAAATTTTCTTTTTTTCCTTTTTTTCCTTCGACTACATCCATAGCATCGTTTATGCTTTTTAGAAGAATGCATATTTTATACCTCCAAGTTGACCAATTGACTTTTCCTTCAAGTAGTCCGATTTGAAACTTTGTCGTAAAATGTTCCATTCTTTAATATTGCTGCGCACATAACCTGTTAGAGCACGCGTATTGGTGGAAGCTTGTGATGGAAACTATATTAACTACGTTATAAATTATATTTGGAGAAATGTACATAAGAAAAACGAGACTTGATCGAGTGACACATTTTTAATAACTTACTTCAGAATTTGCTTATAATAATTTCAGTGGCCAGTTCTAACAATAGAGACATCAGCTTAAGAAACGCTCAAAGCGTCATCCAACGCAAACTGAATCAACTAATTTACGTGACGTCACATCACGTGATCTAATATCAATATCATAAAATTATTTATATAATGAAATATTTCTTTATTTTTAACAGTATTAGGTATACTGTTCAAAATAAAGAAATATTTCAATACCAAGTTTTAAACAGCCTATTGTTAATAAGGGATTGACAGGCTTATTAAAACTACAGAATTAGTTTAATGTCAAACCTTTTTCTTACATCAAACACAATCAAAGTTTTTCTTACATCAGCTTTGTAAAATCCATGCAAGTTCCGTGCAGTTCTTAAACCTGACTTAAATAGTTTTTAATGAAAACTAGATAACGCTCATTTAGAATTTTTCATTCATTCTATAACATTTTGGTCCCTGCTTGTAAAGACTGAGAGCCATAATTTTTTCTTTTTGTGTGAATCTCCTACCTATTTTGTTTTTTGTTACTTCTCTAAATTGCATCAATATGAAAAGGGCTGCAAGGCTTGTAAATTTTCTTAGTGTATTTTGAAAAGTTACATTTTCTGAAAGCTTTAGAGCTTTTTTCAGTCTTGTTGCATAAGTATCGTTTTTCTTCTTAATCTTGTTTAATAATGTACATCTGCACAAACATTGTTTTGTTGACGACATGTGTCCCTGAAATAAACAAAATTATTTATGGTGTAGATAAGTTTGCGGGAGCTTAAAATATGTTTTTAAAAACTAACTTTTTATTTTAAAGGACGTGAAAGAAACACGTCCTCGCAGAAAGACATGCGTTTATTAATTAATTCAAAATAAAACTTAGAGCTACAGAGTCACGGGCTTATCAGTAACGACATTCGGAGAAATCATGCACCAGACTGCAGCGTTGCACATTGCTGCTTACATAGTTATAACTCGTCCTACAGACGGGCACATAACTCCTCCCTCACCAAGTGCGAAATTATCGGGTTCCGCGGAATTGGACGCAGGGTTCCGATTATTTCGCAAAAATCTTAATTTATAACGGTACAATATAAAACATAGAGCACTTAAAGCTAAAATAATATACAGTAAGACAGTTGCAACACTGACACTTTTCACACTTATTCCACTAATGTCCACTTCTTCACTTTCGTTATATAGTACGCTCTCTTTCATTTTCAGGATCTGTGAAAGTTGTCGAAGTTCTTCTAAATTTATACCTTTGATGTCAATGGTTTTCAGGTTTATGGAAACGTTTGGAGAAAATTCAGGTAAGGAGGTCATCGGGGCTATATGAAACTGCAGTTCGTTGAGCATACTTTTCTTATAGCTCAACAATACTGAACCAATGTATATTTGACATTCTTCTTTCGCTGTTAGCATATATGTACCATATAGTGACTCACGGGTATAATCAGTGCCACATTTTTCTGTCAAAACGGTAGGTTTTCTACAAAATATAATCCAGCTGCCAAGACCTATCCTCTGAACCTTGACATCTTCTATATCGACAGCAAACGGTACACAGTAAGTTAAATCCGTTTGGAATTTCATAAGCTGTTCTATACATGTTGGTGCTGCGAAGTTAACGTTAACGTTATCGTCGGTGCAAAGAAATTCATCCTCGGAGGCAGCTCTCTGGCATGGCTTTGTGACTGGTAGGTATATCAAGTCTTTCACCATAAGGTACGGAAATTCAGGAAACACTACTAAAGTATTATTCAGGGAATCGTGAAAAACTGGGATAGGATAAAGTTTGTAATAGTTATATATAGCTTTGTCAATTAACGGGATTTCCATTATAAATGTTATCTGGCTTTGCTTTGTATAAGATTTGACACTAATAATATTCTCTAATTTCAACAAGTTGGTTTCGGTGACTTCATACATTACACAATCAACCTGTTCTATAGATCTAAGTACAGCTAACAATTCAGTTGAATTAATGATAGTCGGATGTAGTACAGATACCTTACTAAAGCTCAATGCTGTTTCTATCTCATTTAGTGTTATATAAATCGTTCTAAAAACGCTCATGAACATATGGAACATATTTAAAGCATAAGTGGTGTAAAGACAATTGTTTTCTTTGTCAGCTATCGATGTAGCAATTCTCTCGATTCTTTTCAATCGTTCATCTAAAATTAATGAGTTCTCATATAAGGTCTCTGTGCTATTTATAAGGTGATTAATTATTTCAGTATACATAGTTATTTTCTTGTCAAAAGCTATTTGTTTCGTTTTAATTTTTGCAATCAAAGTGTCATAACGAATAGCGTCTTCATGGTCCAAATTACCGGAAATAACTTTAATTAAAGATCCAAGTGGGTTAATCAACCCTCTCTTACGTCTATGAGATGGAACCAACTGACTTAACTTAAAAATAGTAATATCACGTAAATATTCACATTGTGTCCTAATCCCCAGAAATTCCTTAACAAAATTCTTATTAGAGTCAACTAATTTGCTAAATTCATCATATTTCATTACGTGGAAATCTATGTCGACAGCTACACCGCTTATATCTAATACCTTAATTACTGTCCATTGATCATTTTGTTTATAAGCCTGTCCTATTTTAACCGGTAGTATTCCAGGGTTGTGCTCAATTCTTTGATGATGAAGAGCCTGGTTTGGGGTCATGAGAGTCATTATGATCCAGCAGCACCTGTGGAGGACGTTTGACATTTTTAATAGGAACCTTTGTTAATCTTTTTCCTATTTCTATGGGTACGATGTTACGTTCTGTAGGTCCCTTCACTATCGCTTTTTGATATCGCGGTTTATCTTTACTTTTCCTTTTATTAACATCTTTCGCAAATATTACCTTTCCATGTTCTAACTCTATATCGGTTTCACCTCCTTTCTTATCTCTAACCTTCTCCTTTCTCTCCAACATTTTATCTGCTATGTATTGATACAAATATTTGGTTCGCTTGGCGTGATCCTTAAGTAACTGCTGTGTATAAGCTTTCTCAAAGTTTACGTCGAACATTTTACTGGAATCGGTATGGCCAAAGACTATTTCAAACGGTGTTAATTCTGTGCTCGAATGTATAGAATTGTTATATGCCATGATACAGTACGTCATAACCGAAGCCGCATCTGTACATTTTTGCTCATACCTGGCTAAACGATAAATCTCTATGATGGTCGAATGAAATCGTTCGACAATGCCTGTTGAGTTAGGGTTATTCGGTGTGCATATGTGTAGATCAATTTTGTACATTGCTGCCATCTCTCGCATTAACTCATTATTAAATTCACTACCGGGATCACAACTAATTTTACGAGGTATGCCGTAGAAGGAGAAATATTTAATTAAAGCTCTTACAACCTCTCCAGTAGACCTATTACTGATCTCTATAGCTTGCGCGAGCTTGCTAAATGCGTCAACTATCGTTAAATAATATATGTTTTCTATGGTAAAAAGGTCTATGAATAATTGTTGAAAAGGGGCGTCTTGCGTTTGAGTTAATTGAATGGTAGGTTTAATTGGTTTTCGATCATATTTCATCTTACGACATGCTTCGCATGAATTGATAACTGCTGCTATTACTTCCTGCATGTTGTTCCAGTAATAGTTTCGTTTTATTCTTGCCATGGTTTCTTTTATACCTCTATGGCAAGTCTTTCCATCATGATGCTTTAAAACAACTGCTTTTTGCTCATTTTCATCTTCTACATATATCACTCGCTCAGTACATTCATACAGCTCTATCGTTCCTTGTTTAAACAAATTTATTACTAATTTTGAAAATAGCTTTCTGTGTTCGGGGTTTTCGTAATAAATGAAGTATTTAACTTTGGGTTTGACGTATTCTTTTAGAAATTGTTTAATTAGATATTCGTTATTAATAGGTAAGAAAACTTCTAAAACCTTCTGCTTATCTCGCGACAGGTTACTCACCTGTATATCGTTCTTGTACCATTCAAAAATTAAAATTTGGTTAGGCTTGGTGTCAATGGCTTCCTGAAGGATTGGGATACCTTTACATTCTAAGTCAAGGGCCGAGTGAACTGTTTCTATTGTAGAGTCTCCATCAGATCTCAAGGGGTAGCTTTTTGGGTCAGGTATATCTAAAAATTCTACTGATACTGTTGCTGAGGAATCAGAAACTGAGATGGTGTCAGAATTGTCTTGTATGGGTCTTTCAGTGGAAAGTCTTACAATTTGCTTCGTTATGTCATCTAAATGGTTTTGTAGTCGTTTTTCCTTTTTGTCAATGTTAACTGCCATAGAACTAGTTTCATCGTCAGAACCTAATGCATTAATTTTAATTCTGGAGAGAGCATCAGCGTTAGTATTCTGCTTTCCGTTTTTATAGATAATTTGGAAGTCATATTCTTGGAGGCGTAATCGCCATCGTGTCAGTTTGCTATTGGGCTCCTTCAGTGAATATAACCAGGCTAAGGGTCGGTGGTCAGTGTAAATTATAAATTTACGTCCGTACAGGTAAGGTCTGAAATGCTTTACGGCCCATATAATGGCTAAGAGTTCGCGCTCTATGGTACTATATTTTGATTCTGTGTCACTCAAGGTTCGGCTCGCATATGCTACTGGTTTGTCAGAACCAACCTGACCTTGCGAAAGTACAGCTCCTAAAGCCACGGTCGAGGCATCAGTGGTCAGCACAAAGGGTTTGTCATGATCAGGATATTGTAGTAAGGGGGCCGTTGTAAGAAGTTCCTTACATTTTTCAAAAGCGTCTTCATATTTCTCATCTATGATGATTTTATTCCGTTTCTTTAAACAGTTAGTCAGTGGTTGTGTCACCTTGGCAAAGTCCTTTATGAATCGCCTATAGTAACCTATTAGTCCTAGAAAGCTTTTAATTTGGGTTGTCGTTTCTGGAAGGGGATAATTTAATACGGCCTCAATTTTGTCATTGTTTGGTTTGAGTCCGTCCTTGGTTATTGTATGTCCTAGGTACATAACTTCCTTTCGCAGAAATTCTGATTTGTCTAGTTGGACTTTGAGGTTAGTCTGTCTAAGTCGGTCAAAAACTGTGCGTAATTTTTGTATGTGGTCCTGTAAGCTTGCTGAGAAGACGATGATGTCATCAAGGTAAACAAGGCAGTGAATACCCTGTAGACCTCTTAAGATATTGTCCATCGCTCTTTGGAATGTCGCTGGGGCCGTTTTGAGCCCAAACGGCATCCTTGAGAATTCAAAATGGCCAAATTCGGTGCTGAAAGCGGTCTTTTGTCTGTCGGCGTCATTTATCTCAATTTGGTGGTAACCGGAAGCTAAATCAAGCGTTGAAAAGTATGTACTTTTTCCTAATTTGTCAAAAAGATCAACTATGTTTGGTAAAGGGTATTTATCGTCAACTGTCAAGTCATTAAGGCGTCGATAGTCAATCACCATGCGGAATTTAACTGTACCAGAAGCGTCCATTTTTTTGGGCACAAGATGAGCAGGTGCACTCCATGGAGAGAAAGATTCCTGTATTACATTATCTTTTAGAAGTTTCTCAACCTGATTTCTTATTTCTGCGGCTTGTGCAGGAGATTGCCTATAGGGCTTTACTTCTTTACTTCTTCTTTAGGTCTTCGTTTTTCGTCCTAATAAAATGCTTTACTTGATTCGTGAATGTTAATGGTAAACGTTCGCAGTAGAATATGTCTTTGAACTCATTACAAAGTTCAGAAATAGCCTTTCGTTCTTCTTCATTCATATGATCTATTCTTAACTTATTTTTCAGATTTTCTTCTAATAAAATGTCCATTTCTACATCCTTCATCTCTACGTCATTCATACAATGAACGACACATTCATTGCATTCATGCTCTATAATTTTAAAAGGTCTTGTTACAGTTAGTTGCATAGTTGTTTCTAATGTGTTTTGTATTATAGTAGTCGCATATCCATTGTCACATGTCACAATCGCACTAGGCATTCTTACACCCTTACAAAATTCCTTATATTCTAATATCCCTGCTCCCTTATACATGTTAGTGGGAAGTTTCACACGTTGTTCTGATCTTGGGGCTAAATTTACTACATAATCGGTTTTATTATGAATGATTGGTATAGATATTGTATTCATTTTTAGGATATTATGCTTAAGGTCAATTACAGCACCCATATTTCGCAAGAGGTCATCACCTAATACACCGTCGTACCGCGCATCTACCTTGTATAAATAAAACTTTTGATTTTCAGCGCTATTAAATGATGGCAATGAGGGAATTTCTATAACTTCATCGTGTGCGCTAGATGCGTGCGTACTTATGACGTTGAATGGTTCGTGTCGTACTGCATGTGAGAAATATTCATAAGCTTTCTCTGGGTTCATAAAAGATCGCATGCTACCTGTGTCGATCATAAATTTAGCATCGATCTCAGGTATATATATGTATGGTAGCTTTAGGTTAGGGTCACAATAATTGACTTCTATCACTTCGTTTGTGGATTGAGGCTTTGTATGTAAAAATTTTCGACATTTTCATTTACTGTATCATTAGGTTCGTTAATCGTTTCTAAAACGTTTGGGGTGGTGATGTCGTCGGTTGGGAACTGCACTTCTGAATAATCGTAAGTACCTTCGTTATAGTCATACTCATGAGCATAAGGCTCATAGCATTCTGATTGATATTGATCTAACTCGATCTCGTTAAGTTTGAAGCCTTGCTGCGTTTTCATGGGCGGTGCTGTTCTCATCGAAACATCAGTGTTTTGATTATTATGGGGTTTTGCGAGATGTGGCCTATAACCGAATTGAGGGGGTGCGTTACCAAAATTGTGAGGGCGCATTCCAAACTGTTGAGGGTGCATAGCGTATTGAGGGGTAAAACCAAACTGTGGGGGTCTGTAACCCATTGGTTGTGGGGGCCTATAGCCTGTTGGTTGTGGGGGCCTATAGCCTGTTGGTTGTGGGGGCCTATAGCCTGTTGGTTGTGGTGCTCGGAAACCGAAATTCTGACCGTTAGAAGTGTATGTTGGCATTACATTTCTTTGTGGGTACTGTGGAATACCAAAATTAAATTTTTGTGGGGCTAGATTTGGTTTAAACCCTGTGGGTTGTATGGGTGCATTATTTGGAGTACCGAATCTAAAACCACTGCCTGTATTAGGGGCATGTGTTATGAAAGGTTTATTGTTTAATTTATTGCGTAGCGAATATTGCTCGTGAAAGTTTACTTCCTCCATTACTGTGCTTAGTGCCTCCTCAAGAGTTTCAGGCGTTTTCAATCTGACTATCCTAACCATGTGTTCAGGTAGGTTATATAGAAAAACGTTAAGTGACGTATTACTATAAATGGTTATTTTGCTTTGTTTTAATGCCGCATCTGTTATTTGGTTTACTTTTGATATTAAAACGGACCTAACAGATTGTATTCGGTTACAAAAATCGAGATAACTTTCATTATTTGCGATTTTCATTGATTCCAGCTCAATGGCGATACATTCCTCACTTCGAGGATCGCCAAAGTGTTGTATTAACAATTCCTTTAATTCGGACCATGTTTCTACATCTCCGCGCTCGCTAATGAGTGAAGCAGCATTTCCTATGAGTCTACTCGTTAACGCATGCATGAGATACACATTTTGTGCTTGACAGCCTTGGTACTTATTTATAATATATTCACATTTTCTTAAATACAGATTTAATTGTCTTTTATCACCATCAAATAACGGAATTAGTTTCAATAGTTCATTCGGTATAAGCACAATTGCTGCCTGGGGCTGAGCCATTTTACACACTTAAATATAACACACAAAACAAGTAAAATATAACAAGAGAAACGCTAAAGCAAAACTTAATAATAATAATTGCAATAATTCATACAATTTGATAACATTTATTACTGATTATACTTCAACGCTATGATTTCATCCAGGTAGATAAAACAAAATTCATATATATTTAATATCTCTATCTCTATAATTAAGTCTCACGTTTTCAAAGATTTAAAATGAAAACCAGATAACAGTTATAAAGGAAGAAGTTCGATTCCATAAATAACAAAAGGTGCAGGAAAGGATGGTGAAAAATCTTACTCACCCACCAATCAGCATGCTCGCCTCACTTAACATATTTATTTGGTTCGCAGGATCACCTTCTTGCACGAAAACTCGCAGTAACGGTGGAAATTGACACACGTAACGTTCGCGAATCTTAACTCGTAACTGGTGATCCTACCGGCTGCGCCAGATAAGTTTGCGGGAGCTTAAATTATGTTTTTATAAACTAACTTTTTATTTTAAAGGACGTGAAAGAAACACGTCCTCGCAGAAAGACATGCGTTTATTAATTAATTCAAAATAAAACTTAGAGCTACAGAGTCACGGGCTTATCAGTAACGACATTCGGAGAAATCATGCACCAGACTGCAGCGTTGCACATTGCTGCTTACATAGTTATAACTCGGCCTACAGACGGGCACATAACTATGTTGTACCTTGGCTTGTTAATTATTTATGTTGTACCTCGACATCTAGCCAGAAATCAAGCATGCATTTCTCATGTTTATGTGAATGGAATGGCAATACACACACAAGACTCTACTATTTCATGGGATTAATCATCTAAAAGTGGAAATACTAATAATGAGATATGTTTCAGATTGATTGAAGATGAGCCTACAATTTCACCTGATGATATGTGATAAAAGATGGTAAATAGGCTCAACCTAGAATTGGAGCATTACTGATTAGGCCATTTTTACATTATTACTTTTGCATTGATCGCAAAAACAATTCAAGATGTTGTGTCTTTGTATTGACAACTACCAAAGACATTAGTTATGGTATCTAATCTAACTCACATTGGTAGGTACCTACATTTACGGAACCTGATGGCCTATTTTAATGTAATCACATAGCATTAATCACGCAGCACCCTTTTTATGCTTAGAATAAAAGATTTCAACCTCAATGTACATCGATGGATGTGGAGAGTTAAGGTAGTTTCCGTACTGTTCTCTATATTTCTACTGTGACGTAGGTAAACCCACCATAGATCCGCGAACGTTGTGAGCGTTTTCGGTGACGTCATCGATAACGTATCGAGTTCGCTCAGTCGCTCACGATGATGGTGGGCTTGTAAGGGAATGGGTGTGCGAACGTCCCGAGTGATTTCGGCGCTTTCCAGAACGCAGCCATATTCACGCACACGGGGAACGGGACCAACTGTTATCACGCTAATTTAATATCGATAGATTTGGCTTGATTCGCACTTAGTTTCATCCCATATTCCAAAAATGTTTGTTTCTTTTTGCATTTTCCTCTTTGGACGTGACCCTGGCAATCACAATCCCATCTATCTCGGTACTTTTTGTTTTTCTGTATACACATATTTTGAGTTACAATCCAGTAAAGAATTGTATTAGCATCTATATTTATAAGTGAAAAATTGATTGTAATTTGTTTTGTGTATCATAAATAAATAAATAAATAATGTTTTAAACGTTTGTTATTACTGAAAGTTATTAGTTAAATTAGTTTTTACAAAAAAAAGGTAATCCCTCCAGTTCAATTGTTAATAGGTTCTCACTTTATCCCTCAAGTTAATTATCATTTACGTTTAGTATCAAACTTGACTCTAGAATGTCTGGGACTCCTCACTTTGATTATATCTCCCAAAAGTGCGAAAAAAGTGTCAACGTATTAAGATCCCCTTCTGGAGTATGGTGGGGTTCCCACCCTTATTCTCAAAAGTTGTTATACAACGCTATAGTCCGGAGCCATTGGGAGTATGGCTGTTTCTTATTAAATCCATGTAACAAATCTGGACAGGATAAAATATTTAAAATCCAATCTAAATGTTTGCGTATAATCCTTGGTGCAATGAAATCTTCTCCTGTAAATGTCATGCAGGTTGAATGTGGTGAACCCCCTCTAAATATACGTAGGCAGTTTCTTTCGGATAGGTTTTTCTTTAAACTGGTTCAAAATTCTAATCACCCTCTTCTCCCTAATTTAAGCATTCTGGTAAACCTTTACGGTTCATAGCTTTATTAAATTTACTAATAATAAAAAATAAAATATAAAATAAAATAAACTAATATACTCCCATGCCCTGTTTATCAGTTTCCATCAATTCCTTTACTTAACTTCTTACCACGCTCTCATATTTCATCATGATATTCGTCTGAACTCTGGTACTATTGATAAAGATTCGGTCAACCCTCGTGGGTTATTCAGTGAACTTATATATTTGCAGTTTTTAGGATGGCACATTTTTTTCACTGATGCTTCCAAATTATCCGATGAAAGTGTTGTTGGGGCAGCAGTTTGGTTTCCTTCTTCCAAAATTATTTTGGGTTTTAAATGTCCTTCTCATGCTTCAGTCTTTTCAGGCGAAGCTCTTGCTGTCTCGGAAGCGATTCGTTACATAACATCTCACAACCTAAACAATTCCATAGTTTTCTCTGAATCTAAAAGGTGTCTTCAATCCATTTTATCCAACCCCTTCCGCTGTTCTTCTTGCTTCCCCCTTATTCTTCAGATAAAACAATGTCTATTTGAGTGCCAAAGTATGGGTTTAAAGGTTGTTCTTGCCTGGATTCCTGGTCATTCTGGAATTCCAGGTAATGACACTGCGGATTCATTTGCCAAGGCTGCTTTTAATATTGGTTCTCTGAAACATTTCAAGCTATATTCTCACGATCTCTCCCTTCTCCCTAAATCTCATCTACATGATTCTTGGTTCAAATACTGGGAATCATCAAAAGTTCTAAAAGGAAAGTATTATGGCGACATTCAACCGTTTCTTCCCAAAATTCCTTGGTTTTTCAAATTTCGCAAATTCAGCAAAGTCACTACATCGACGGTCTGCCGCCTCCGGCTGGGTCATGCTTGTACCCCCGTTCACTTGGCCAAACTGAGGATTCGGGATAGTTCGTTATGCGAATGTGGCTTAGATGAAGGAGACTATGATCATGTTTTCTTTAGCAGTCCAAAATTAAAATATTCACTGTATGATATTCTTCCACAAAAAATATCCCGTCCTATTTCATTTAAATCTCTTCTGCCCCTTACTTTTTCTTCTTTGATTAACTGTATATTACGTAATTACATTACTAGAAATAAAATTGAATTATTATATATTCCTTAATATTTACTTTATAAATGTATGAAGTTTTATTAGTATTATTTTTATTATAAATGATATGATATTTTTGTTTTGAATTTTGTTCTTATTTATGTTGTGTTTGTGTGTTTTAGAGTAATCACTGGAGTGGAACAGTTTGTTTGATTCTTTCTTCTAATCACCGACCATATTCTAAAACTTTACCTTAATTTCTCCTCCAGTTTATGAAACTATCAAAGATATGGCATAAAGACAAGTATCCAAAGCCATGTTATTTAAAAAAAAAAACATACAAGTCGCAGGGGCCAAACACAAAGAATTAATCTAATCTATTACTGAAAAAAAAGTCGTGAACGGTCTGTCAAAATTGACAGGTGTTTGTTTATTTATTTTATAATGTTATTTTCGAATCGAGGAAATCAATCTGTCTTTCTGTTTCCCTTGATGTAAAAGTTGTATAATGTCGGTTCCTATAATATTATTTTCAATCGATACACACAGTTCACCTTCACTCTGTGCTATATTAGACATTACACTCCGCCCAGCGGAAAAAAAATCATTTCGTAGATTGTGAAATCCTATGAATCAGATTTTGTTTTGCGAATCAATTTTCTGCTTGTGTGTTATTGGCTGGTACGGTGCGGGGCCATATATCATTGAAGTTTAATAACAACACAAAGTACTTTTCTGGTACTATCTATTGTAGGTACATGCTATCTACTTGCCAGGAACGACCGAGCGCGATCAGTTTTCATGAGTAAACTTGTCGCAACACGCATGATGAAATAACTTAGATTAGCCTATCATAGATATCGTTGTTTCTTGTGTTATCGAAGGCATAATAGTAGGCTAGCGAGGCAGTGGAGTGGTAGTCGCTTCTGGCTGGATGTGAAGTGTAGTAGTGTCAAATTTTTCTAGTCTAGAATTCTTTACAGTGCTGGCAGAAAACAGGAATAGAGTACAACTATACTTGTTGTTGTGCCTACTGCAGCTACTTTATTAGGTTGATTTACTTATTATATTAACAATGGATAAACTGAAGCATCTCCAAAATCCTACATGGTGAGCAAAACCCTATCATAAAACAAAAATGAAATAGTATGTACCTACTTGTACATAGATACACATACTACTGCATAAATAACTATGAAAGTATCTCTAACCCTTTGCATACTATTGACATAAATTTATGATTTTGACTATTTATTGAGTTTCATTCATAAATCTTTTGTTTTAATTATCACAGTATAGTATCTCAATATCAAAAGTAATTCATGGTTTTAATTCATTCTTTACTTTCTGAATATATAACATTAGGTAGCTGAACTGCACTAAAGTTAAGTGGCCCAAACTACTTTTATAAAGAGGAAAATTTGTGTACTGGCAAGTACAATTTTATAGCCCAAAAATTTACCTATAAGCTTACTGACTTCATTAACAATATACCATCAATTTTATTCTCTAACTCTGTCTCTCCTGATCTCTGTTCAGTATGTATCAATTGTGTATAACACAATTGATACATTTATACCTTAAGACCGGCTAGGGCTCCTAGAAATTGTATTTAACCACTTTCAAACTTCAAATAAATATAAAACTGTTATACAACTCGAATTCTAGCTGGTATTCAAATAATTAAATTAGCTGGTATTAAGATGATTAAATTGTTTTCCAGCAGGTTGACCTTATGGATTGGAATTATACTTAGTGGTGTAAGAACTAGGTATAATTTACAATTATCAAGCTGCTTAAGTTACTATATTTTGAATACATCTCCAATTTTATTAAACATAACTCTTGAAGGTCTCATTCCCATAACTTGTCCTTGCCCTTAATTAATTAAAAAACTAAAGATTTATGAATGAAACTAACATTGAGGGGTGGAAAATAAAAATTAATAATATGGGACAACATCCACACAAAGGTCTTCAGGTCCCCAGATGGAAACCTGATGACTGATATACATACTTAAATACATAAATACACACCCAGACACAGAGCAAACAGACATATTCATGCACACATATCTTTGACCTGTCTGGAATCGAACCCGGGACCAGCGGCTCAGAAGGCAGGGGTACTACCAACTGCGCCAACCGGCTGACTTAAAGACAGGCGTCAAAAGAAAAAGGTTAAACCAATAAGTTGGGTGTGTTAGAGCTTCTCTAAAGTATAATATAAACTAGACCTAGCCTATACATTAACACTATCACTGAATAGAGCTCAGGAAACTGTTAGTACTTATAGAATATAATTTCTAGTTTCTAATGTGTTAATTTTAGGTCTAAACCAGATTGGAGTCTGCCATTGCTGAAGGGTGAAGCCGAAAACTTGCTCCGGCAATGTGCAGTGTTAGAAAAACCTGTCATATCTGATGATATTGGTGAAATTATACAAAGAAGTGATGAGTTTCCTATAGAATTCCCTATAGACACTATGAGGTAAGCGCCCGGTTTTTATTCAAGGCGGTGGTGGTTGACACACACACACACGTTGCAGTTCTTGGAAAAGTAGGTTGAATTCTGGAAAATCGATTTGTCAAATATGGCGAATCGCGAGTCAATGGGTTAAAGTGCCAGATAGTACCCGTATCATATTGAATGTATGTTCATTACAAGTTACAAGTGTAGTAAAAACTATTATCTAAAATAAAAATTAAGCAAAAATATTTAACAAGGATACCTACCTAAATTTTTTTCGCTTAACGATCTCAATGTGTCACTGAAGATTCTTAGAGCCTTCACAGTTATGGTATTTCTAGGCGCGCCAAGGTTTCACTCGCATTGTGATGGATGAGAATGGTGATGAAGAAAAGTATCCAAATAAGGCGGCATCGGCGGTTAAAATTAAAATTGCTTAAGATTGATGTGCCGTGTTTCATACATATCTTTGTAATATAACACGCGCCGGCCCGTCGACAGAACGCACTGCACACGTCCCGCGTTTGGTGTTCTAATTGAAGCCTTAATAGCAGAAAACCTTATTCTCTTTTATTTAATTTTCATGTGAAATAATAAATAAATAAATGAGCCTCATAAGTATGTTCAAAGTCGCACAACGAGCTATGGAGAGGGCTATGCTATTTCTCTACGTGATCGTATCAGAAATGAGGAGATCCGCAGAAGAACGAAAGTCACCGACATAGCCCAGAAGAAAAAATCGATGCTCGGACCAGAACCTCGGTGGCCTAGTTGGTCAATGGCGTCTGACACGGAGAGTCAGAAGACGCGGGTTCCAATCCCGTCCGAGGATGGAATTTTTCTCTCTATAAATTTCAATGTTTGAGATCGCTAAAGCAGGCGTTAGTGCTTTACAAAGTAATACTATAAAAAGTACAAGTGCTGCGATGTCAATACGAAAGTTTAAGTATTTCTAAATAATGCTACTTTCGGTTGGATAGTACTGTCGAAACTGTTCAGTAGATGTCGCTCCGTCCCCGCAAGACGGGTAGTCAAATAGAGAGTTAAAATTCGATGCTCGGACCAGAACCTCGGTGGCCTAGTTGGTCAATGGCGTCTGTCACGAAGAGTCAGAAGACGCGGGTTCGAATCCCGTCCGAGCATGGAATTTTTCTCTATAAATGTCAATGTTTGAGATCGCTAAAGCAGGCGTTAGTGCTTTAAAAAGAAATACTATAAAAATAGCCCAGAAGATTAACAAGTTGAAGTGGCAGTGGGCAGGGCACATAGCACGCAGAACAGATGGCCGATGGGGCCGGAAGGTTCTGGAGTGGAGACCACGGACCGGCAAGCGCAACGTCCCGACTGATGACTTGATAAAGGTCGCAAGACGACGTTGGATGCAGGCCGCTTCCAACCGGCCCTTTTGGAAAACTATGGCGGAGGCATATGTTCAGCAATGGACATCCTACGGCTTAGATGATGATGATGATGATGAATAAATAATTTGCTTCACATAGTGTGCATGTGCATTGAAATAAATTTCTCCTGCAATCATGAGTACCTCTAGATCCAGATCTTAGTGTTATGTTTTGTTTGCAACATAGATGATAACACTATGGCGGGTAATGCGGGTATATATCCTGTAAATTAATTTTCAGGCTGAAAACACTAAAAAAGAAGATATCTACAGAAAGTCTGAAGAAAAACATTGCATCTACTTACCCTGTGGTACATGAAAGGGTGTTACGGCTAATGTCACAGTTTCTTGTCTACAAAAGGTAAAGATATGTTACTTTACACGCATTTACTGTAAATATTAATATGGATTTGTATTTATAACTATCGCCTCGTAATTCTTACAATTTATTATATTAGATAATAGTAAAAGGATGGGATAGGATCAGGTAATATAGTATAAGAACTAAAAAAATATTTTCTATCATCAAGATGTGAAATATATGTATACCTATGTGAGGTAAGGAAACCTGCCTTACTATTATGGTAGGCGTCATGCATGAGGCACGCCAGCAGTGTAAGTACCGTAATATTCGTTAAATTTGTCGAGTCGCTAAGGTCGATAAATTTAGTTCGCCCCTAGCAAGTATGGAAGTGATATCTACTACTTATACGATCGTCAAATTGTCGACAGTATGTCGATTGTTACGAATTATTTTTATTCCACAATGCGTCCTATCGTTTGAAGATTTCTACGAGCATTTCGCTCTTCTACCATCATCCGAAGTCTATTTCTTTATTGAATTTTAGCTGCGCCCCGCAGTTACACCCGCATGGTGATGGATGATGACGATGTTGATGGAAAATATCCTATGTGTTAATTCAGCGCCCCATCTACCTCCATGCCTAATTTCATCGAAATTGGCCCAACCGTTTGAGCGTCAGAGAATAACAAACATCCATAATGGATGTTCATGGAAAATGGATGATCCATTCATCCATAAATACAAACTTTCGAGTTAATAATATTAGTAATATCAAACGCAAATAAACGATATCCCATTCCTATATCGAGGTAATTTTCAAAGCTGACAAAACAATCGTTAAAACCGATTAAATAGACGATCCCAAACGTATTTTAACAGTTCAAGTAAAAGCTTACCTAATTTGTCTACCGATCGCTTAATTTTGTTACTTACTTGCAATGATCGACAAAAGATCGATATAGCTAGTTTCTTCGAAGTATGACGAATTCAAGACTCACATTTATCGATCTGTAAGTTCGGTACTTGCACTGCTGCTTAGCGATACCAAACATTGCAATTTTAGAAAGAAAATTTCACATCCTCGGAGGACGTGATACAAACCCGCGTCTTTTGAAAATCCGTGTCAGAGGTCATCGAATTTTTACTCTATCGGCGTTATTAATAAACTTGGCTTACACCCGGAGTAGTTAAAACATCTATCTGTCAATTTTTCGCTTGCAGTAAATGTCACGCGTGAAAGCAAGACAAAGCATGTTACGCCTAATATAGGTTTACGCAACGTTTATTAATAAAGGCCTATATGATTTTAACCGTAGTAACGTTCGGCTAATAATAATACATATTAATTATGCTGTCAAGCTGTTCAATAGATGTTGCTCTGTCTCCATAAGACGGCGACGGTTAAAATAATATAGAGAGACTAGCTGACCCGCCAGCGCCTTCACTCGCGTGGCCTCGCGGGATATGGTTGTTTAACAACCCGATGAGAACTCATTAATTTACCGGGATCAAAAGTACCCGATATGTTGACCAGGGATATAAGCTACCACCATACATATTTTCGTTTAAATTAGTCCAGTCGTTTCGGAGATTAGCCCGTACAAACTGAGTGACGAACAGACAAACAGAGAAAACCTTCAGATGCAAAATTGTTAAATGGGCCAAAAACTACCGATCATCCCGCTGCTTACCGCCGATCATTCTCCATCGTTCGTTGTCCACTCTATCCGCGCGAACTGTTATTGGCAAAATTGTGGTTACGTCGCAACATCAGTCATACAAACAAGTCTAAGTCAAGCAAAGAAAGATAAAAATTAATAAAATCTAAATTAGCTCGATTTCGCTCCTTACATCCCCCTGAATCGGTTTTTAGCATAGTTTATCACTGTACAGAAATTCGACCTCTACAGTTTTATTAATGTAGTGATGAAATTGGATTTGTTTCGATAATTCGCTCGAATCCCGTCTGAGGATGAGAATTTTCTTCTCTAAAATTGCTACTTTATAATATATCTGATTGGTTCTTCCTTCAGGCAACATGGGAGCAGTATCGAGAAGGATTTGTACAAGGATATGAATGTGGCACAGCTGATTGACAGAATATTGCAGAAGCGTGCTATGACATTCATGAGTCGTCATGACAAATACATGTTGATCACCGGACAGAGAGGGTATGTTTAATTTAAATTTTATACATTTATAGCACATAGAAGTCTTCCAATTCTTCCAAAAGTTCTCTGGTGTGTGTGTGTATTACGGGTAACATAAAAACGATATCAGAAGAAATATTTAGTGACGCTTCCGCTGAAAACAATGCTTATTGCCGAGTTGCGGTGTGCACCACCCTCCTGCATAAACTGCTAATAGGAAGTATACAGAATAAACAACACACAAAACAACCCAATCAACCAAAAATGATTCGACACGTGTTTCGCCTTTACACGAGGCACCTTCAGGAGATGTTGACTCGTCGAGCGCTAGACCGACAGTGAGAGAACAACGTGCTTTTTGCCACTACGGGCAGTAATAGCGACACCGGACTGTTGGTGAGTGCACGCAGCACTCAACCGAGGGACAACAAGGGCGCATAAAGCACTAGACAACGACAAGGGCGAACCCTTGCCTAGTAGGGAATAGAGGTGCCGTTAGCCGTCAGCACTGTCTGAAAGAAAATAAAACAGGTTAATAGAATAAAACACAGGTCAATAATAATGATATCTTTAAACTTTTAATCGAAACGGGTAACATGTTTAAACAGCAATTTGACCAAAAACTGTTGGCCTTGTACAGGATTCCAATTCTGCTTTATGTTCTTGCCAACTAAGTTTGAGAGATACTGATCTAAACATTTTAACTCCTCTACGCGTTTATTGATCGAGCGAGCGAAGCGTGTGCTTTAACTGGCCTAATTGACTTTCATCTGTTCGTATGTTTGTTAGGTTGTATGTTGGTGTTTCTGTACAGGTCGCATTTTTCAACCAATCTTGACGAAACTTGGTATTCGTGTTCTAGTTGCTGTTTTATAACTATTTTGTTGTCGGTGATTTTGAGTGGGAGGGCACTTTTCCTAACAAGTACAATTTGAAATTTTTTTTTTTTTGTGTTTTGTGTTCGGAGAAAAAGGGAAAAATCCCAAAAAAAAGGTGTCGGGTATTTTTTTTGGCCAACTTGTATTCTCCAAGTGGTCCCCCGAACACGCTCATATGTTTTGTCGGTCCCTCTACCAAACACCCTATATAAAAGTAGCCTAAGTTACTCCTTACAACATCAGCTATCTGCCAGTGAAAGTCCCGTTTAAATCGGTCGAGCCGTTTCAGAGATTAGTCGGAACAAACGAACAGACAAATATTTTAAAAATTGTTTGCTTTTTATGTCAGTACCGTATATGTTTTCATATGCATTTAGTGAAAAGTTGTTAATTTGGCACTACAAACAGACGCATCAATTTTATTTATCCGTATAGATGTGTAAATTGTAAATTTTTTCCTTCCAGTAACAACGGATGGGAAGAGATAGGCACTTCTAAGCAAAAGAAACCGCTAACCCTTGACTCCTGCCTAAGCTATGACGAGCTGAAACTATCAGCCATGGTATACGTGAGCTCTCACACTGCGTGCATCAACAATGGCACCAGGAAGAACTTGGGAGTGGAACAAACTGAAGGCGTGCAAAATACTGCCGTTATCATTGGTAAGTTGCTTCGTAACTAGATGGCGTTGATAACAATGTCAGGGTTAGTTCAGGTAGCGTTGATGACTCCTGCCTAAGCTATGACGAATTGAAACTATCAGCCATGGTATACGTGAGCTGTCACACTGCGTGCATCATCAATGGCACCAGGAAGAACTTGGGAGTGGAACAAACTGAAGGCGTGCAAAATACTGCCGTTATCATTGGTAAGTTGCTTCGTAACTAGATGGCGTTGATAACAATGTCAGGGTTAGTTCAGGTAGCGTTGATGACTCCTGCCTAAGCTATGACGAATTGAAACTATCAGCCATGGTATACGTGAGCTCTCACACTGTGTGCATCAACAATGGCACAAGGAAGAACTTGGGAGTGGAACAAACTGAAGGCGTGCAAAATACTGCCGTTATCATTGGTAAGTTGCTTCGTAACTAGATGGCGTTGATAACAATGTCAGGGTTAGTTCAGGTAGCGTTGATGACTCCTGCCTAAGCTATGACGAATTGAAACTATCAGCCATGGTATACGTGAGCTCTCACACTGTGTGCATCAACAATGGCACAAGGAAGAACTTGGGAGTGGAACAAACTGAAGGCGTGCAAAATACTGCCGTTATCATTGGTAAGTTGCTTCGTAACTAGATGGCGTTGATAACAATGTCAGGGTTAGTTCAGGTAGCGTTGATGACTCCTGCCTAAGCTATGACGAATTGAAACTATCAGCCATGGTATACGTGAGCTGTCACACTGCGTGCATCAACAATGGCACTAGGAAGAACTTGGGAGTGGAACAAACTGAAGGCGTGCAAAATACTGCCGTTATCATTGGTAAGTTGCTTCGTAACTAGATGGCGTTGATAACAATGTCAGGGTTAGTTCAGGTAGCGTTGATGACTCCTGCCTAAGCTATGACGAATTGAAACTATCAGCCATGGTATACGTGAGCTGTCACACTGCGTGCATCAACAATGGCACCAGGAAGAACTGAATGGAAAGAATGGAGTGGAAATCAGTATTAAATTTTTTCAAATTGTGCTTGTTTAAACTAGATATTGTTTCAGTTTAGCTACTCGTATAAGTAATTTATTAATTTACTCTAAGGGTACTCGTAGTTATTCTAACTAGCTGCGGCTCGCGGTTTTATCATTGATGAATGATCATTAAAAGTATTATATTAAGTGTTACTCCCATCTATCTATCTACCAAATTTCATTCAAATCCGTTAAGCTGTTATGCTGATTAAAAAATAACAAACACCCGACCAAACTTTTACATTTATATGTTATTGTTATTAGTTAATCTTTTATTAATTGAATTTATAATTATTGTTTGTAATGGTATTTATGTGAATAATTTAATAATTTCTATCTGAACTAAATTAAAAATACTGATTATTTTAACTAACTTAGATGTAAGACTATGTGTATGTACCTTTACTAATAATATGGACAGATATTAGTCTGAAATAAATAAATTCTATTCTATTCTATTCTATTAATTTGTATATCTTTCATGGTATATGTTTGTGTATTTTTATGGAAATAGTGCATTTTCTACCGACTTCCAAAAAGGAGGAGGTATTCAATTTGACTTTTTTTTTGTTTGATACCTCATTACTTTCGATAGGGTGAACCGATTCTCAAAATTTTCATTTTTGCTTGCGTTTTAAATTTCATCAAATTCGGTCCAGTACTTGTTGAGTTACACTCCAATAACTGAATATATACAGCGATTTATACAGCGACACTAAAGAATTAAGAGTTAGACAAATATTTGTATTAGCGTGTGCACTGAGGTTCCATAAAACAGCTCTTACGAACAGTGATCAAACAAAAATAAAATCCAGGCGCAAACTATCATGGTTGGGACCAAGTACTAAAACTAGAATAGGACAAAAATGCTATAACTTTTTGGGACCTTATATCTACAAGCAATTAAACAAAATACTCGACATAGTAGGTGACACGAGACAAACTTGCAAAATCAAAATCCAAAACCACTTACTAGCATTGGGCTTCAAGGGTACTGAAGATTTACTTAGAATCAATATATAGACACACTAAAGTCATAAAAGAGAAGAAGGAATATATGTTAATTAATTTTATTTGTATTATTATTATTATTTTTATTATTTTTCGTGGTTATTTCCATAAACGTTTAAAATAAAAACATCATTTGCTCTTTAAATATAAGTATTAATTTTCTTAATTAAGATAACCTAAGGGAGTAAACTAGCTCTCACAAACACAGGGAATCCTACTGTGAGAGCTAGGGCTGCATGTACATCTTACGTTATTTTTATTTTATGTTGTTTAATTTATATTTGTATAAGATGATATAAGAATGAATTTTGGTCACGAAAATAAATATGATTATTATTATTATTATTATTATTATTATAATAGGATGGAAGTCGGTATAACATTTTTCAAACGGTACTTGTTAAAGTATCATCACCAGACAAGAAATGTTGGGCCTTGTTTCCAGGAGTGATCGGTCCCCGATTCCAACGGGAAGGTCGCATGGATAACGAAGACATTCTCATCACTAAGAAGCAGAACTGCACTGAAAATGGTTTCGGAAAAATCAAAGAAAGCAATGTCAGCAGTAAGAGCATTTATAGAAAGCTGTGGGCGGACTTCTATGAGGTGAGATACAAGCTCTTTTAAATTACCTACTATTAATAGTCTTAATAGTCTATCGTAGGTCGTCCACTGACGAGGTGGACTGACGACCTGATAAAGGTAGCAGGACGACGTTGGATGCAGGCCGCTTCCAACCGGTGCTTTTGGAAATTTGTGGAGATCTATGTTCAGTAGTGGACGTCCTACGTCTTAACCAGATTCAATATGAACGAGGCTGAGTTCTAAATTTTATCGAAATACGTTCAGCAATTTCGGCGTGAAGATTTTTTTATGCAAGTTAATGACGAGTTGGACAAGTCGTAAACCTGACGGTACCCATTATGCACACTAGTGACTGCCCGCGACTTCGTTCGCGTAGTAGGCTCGGCCTTCTGCCTCTCCATAACCTCCCATATTTTCTTTATAACCGTCTTGCGGGGACGGAGCGACATCTATTGGACAGTTAACAGTACCATCCAACCGAAAGTAGCATTATTTAGTAATACTTATACTTTCGTATTGACATCGCGGCCCTTGTAATTTTTATAGTATTACTTTGTAAAGAACTAACGCCTGCTTTAGCGATCTCAAACATTGAAATTTATAGAGAGAAAAATTCCATCCTCGGACGGTATTCGAACCCGCGTCTTCTGACTACAAATAGACATGTTCGATGATTGGTTTAAATTTCAGAAGGAAAGCAGGGATGGTCCACGCACGTGCTGCAACGTCTACTATGACAGCTGAGTCATAGCGGCGTGAACGATGTTATTGATTTAGCACGACTTTTATTGGGTCATTTTTTTAAGGCAGTTACTCTTCCAGATATTATTTCTTCGTAGATTGTGTCAAACTCAAACTAAACTTGTGTCACGAGAATTCCAATACAACATATTAATGTATTGTTTACAGAATCAAAGTTACACCTACGAAGACGCAACATACAAGCTGACTCAACAACCGAGCAATAAGCAAAAGATGAAAAAGGACGAAAAGCTATACACAGATAGTTTTGTCTCTGTCGGCAAGGAAGGCGCCATATTTGACAATGGGGCTTATCACAAACGACTGAATATTATCAACGATTGCAGCCTTTTGGAAGCCGAAGATAGAGGAAGGGTAGAGGGGAAGAGTGTGTTTCTAAATGTTATTGGATGCGGTAAGTGTTAATTAAGTATCATATCTCAGCCGTAGGACGTCCACTGCTGAATATATGCCTCTCCATTTCCAAAGGGACCGCTGGGAAGCGGCCTGGGAGCCAACGTTGTCCTGCTACCTTTATCAGCTCGTCTGTCCACCTTGTCGGTGGCCGAACTACGCTGCGCTGCCGGTCCGTGGTCTTCGTTCCAGAACCTTCCGGCCCCATCGGTCATCTGTTCTGCGTGCTATGTGCCCTGCCCACTGCCACTTTAACTGGCTAATCTTCTGGACTATGTCGGTGAAGTCTACGGATCGCCTCATTTCCGATTCGAACACGTAGAGAAACCTCGAGCATATCCCTCTCCATAGCTTGTTGTGCGACTTTAAGCTTGCTTATGGGGCCCATATAATCAGTGCCATAAATATGTAATCACTAAGTATATAATCCTAACTGATATTATAAATGTGACAGTGAGTTTGCTTGTTTCGCTTTCACGCATAAACAGTTGAACAGATCGTAATGAAATTAAGGCAAGGAGATAGATTGCATCCCGCAGAAGGCCATAAAATACTTTTCATCACCATCATCTATCACCACGCGGTTGAAACCGCGTGGCGCAGCTAGTAGTATTTTACACATTCCCACTCTAAAAAGCTTATTTTATTCACTGAAAACAGTGAATAAAAAGGCCTTTTAATCACTGTTTTGGTGTTTGAATTTAGAACACACCAATATATTCGATCTCCATCTCAATGCTTATAGGTACATCTTCCTTACGCAAAGAATAGTCGACATACAAACTCTTTGGTCGATATTTGAGACAAGGAGTTAAGCATTAGAATAAAAACTGTATTGTGTTCTTTGCTGCGATTATAGTAATAATAATATGTTTATCTCTTATTATCTCTTATATGGTTATCTCTTATGTTTAGTAATTGTTCTAATTTTAATGTGCATTTTGATTAATTTAACCTTCCTTTTTCTTCATTAAATGTCTATTTTCGCTTAAATTATTTCTTTTTCTCGTAGTCAAGGTATAAAGTATAGTATGCAACTTTTGAATAAAACGGATTTATATCGAGGGCCATGAATCACTCGCATCGCTCAGGATTCTAACACTTGTATAACTCGCTACGCTCGTGATTCAATCGTCACGAATACTTAGAATCCTTTCATCTATGGCCCTCGCATTAAATCCGTCCTTTATTCAATAGTTGCATAATATACTATTGTTACTCATCACGGAAAAATGACTGAATGGTTTTAGATGAAATTTGTAGTGCGTTTGAATAGGCCCTTCGTGAGCGTTTTTAGCGAAAATAATGCTAAAAACGCTGACTAGGGGCGTTCGAATTGGGAATCGGTGGGTGAAAATGTCGCTCATGTCTCTTTTTGTTCAGCGTTCGGAAAGCAAAAAATAGAGGAATTTTTGACCCACGTCCGGAGCATGGTTGTTTGTGATCGTTTTAGACAGCTTTGTATTTGACAGCATAATCATGCGGTTTTAGGTCTTATGCTCAGTTGAGCGTTCGAATAGGGTGTGGGCAAAAGTGGCAAAAAAACGGAGCTTTCCGAACGTTTTAACAAAAGAGGCATCAATGACAACGCTACCAATGCCCTCATAAGCTAAACGAACCCACCTTATGAGTGGAGATTGTTTGTACCCCGGGAGCAATACATAATACAACTTATCCACGTAAATAATATTATTGAAGCTAATATTTTACTAATTTATTATTATTTCTAGGTTTGGGTGTTTGGAAGATATCCCCCCACCAGAACGACGTATACGTTCTATCGTTCATTGAACGGATTCGAACGTTGCTGACGTGTGACGTCATACCGCATGTCACTGACGTCAACTTCGCTTACATCAAGGCCTCCATGAGTTTGAAATGTGAGTATACCTGTGTACCTAGCACGAATAACTGCGTAAGTGTAACGTAACGTGCCGTTCACGTGAAACAGTACAAACTGTCATGTAACTACGGCAACTGTGACACAGATAACTCATAGTTTGTGCGTGAAGCGTGACGCGTTGACGCTTACGATACATTTTTTTTGAAAGTTGTTCGTGCTACGGCCTTTTGTTTGTTTAATCTGTCCGCATCCGGTTCACGCTATAACAAAAGATTTATGAATGAAGCGGAGGTTAACTGATTCAGACCGATTAATTATCAGATTAAAGTAATTTTTAACAATTTAATTTATTGCAGACAGTTTTAACAATAACATATGTAATCGGCTGCATTAGTGTAAGGATGTTCAGAGGTGGGAAATAGTTTGTAAGATCAGTAGAAGTTAGTTTTTTGACTAAAGTTAGTAAAAGTCAGTTTTGCCAAAAATTGTTCTGCAAAATTAGCATTTTAATGCCATTCTTACTTAGAAGTGGCGGTTTTTGTAGATTGAAGATGTGTTGTATTTGAAGAATATAATTAGTTTATAGAAGTTGAGGTAATGAATATTTTTGGAACAACTATTTATGTCGTCCAACATTTCTGTCCATCTTCAAATAGTAGTTTATGCAACTGTCATATAATACCTAATTATATGCAGTTGCATACACTACTTTATTTAATCTCATGACATTTTTGCTACTAAAGTTTTATACAACAAAATATTACTCAAATTCGTACGAAATAGCGCCAAAATGGAAAAAAGTCTTCTTCTTCTTCTTGTTTGTATGGCTTGTGCGGCGTAACCACAATTTTGCCAATATCAGTGGAAAAAGTCTGTTGTTGGTCTATTGGCTCGGAACAAGAGCATTGCGCGCGCAGCGTGCTCACCACAGATAATGTGTACTTAAATTGAATTGAAACCTCCTTGGTCGGAAAACATTGTACTTTAATCATTAAAAATTGTTTTAAAGCATTGTTTTGTTAGGAGAATAATGCTTTAATTAATTTTTTTAATTTTCTTAAATAGGTATGTAAATAAAATATGCCAATAAAAGTCGGTATTTCATTTCATAATTAGAATATTACACAAGAAGATTATATAAAAGAGATTATAATATTTTTCTCACTTAAAACCATCGTGAATGCGGAATAGAATGATTAGCAAAAACACTTCACTAATAACACCTGACACATGCATATTTCAATGGTAAATTGGTTGATGAAGGGTCAGTACTTCTCGAGGTTTGGTCATTAAATGGTTAGTATTGTAGATGCTTATAGTAGTAGTATAATCAGTATATTTAACCATTGAATCAGTTTCCACCTCTAAATATCACGATAAGACATTATAAAGAATATAAGAAATTATCCCCGAATGAAAGCATTTATTTTAAATTGTTTGTAATGATTACTCTCTACTCTGATTACTCGCGGTTGGGATAGGTACATTGGACGGAAGACCTGGCTCCACCAGTCCCTGGGCAGTGGACGGTGGAGGCCATCCGCCCGGTCCTTCGGGGGTGGGTGAAGCGACGTTTCGGGTCGCTCACTTTCCGATTGGTGCAGGTGCTTTCCGGGCATGGTTGTTTCGGAAAGTACGTGCACCAAATCGCAAGGCGGGAGGCGACCCCAGCCTGTCACGAATGTGGGGCGCCGGAGGATACGGCGCTCCATACGCTGGAAGTGTGTGCTGCATGGGGCCCGCAGCGGCACACACTCTCAGCGATAATCGGCGGAGATCTTTCGCTGCCGAGCGTGGTTAACTCGATGCTCGGCAGCGAGAGATCGTGGCAGGCGGTGGCCACCTTCTGCGAAGCAGTGATAGCGCAGAAGGAGGCCGCGGAGCGGGTTAGGGAGAATGACGTTCGAGCTGACCCACTCCGGCGCAGACGAACGGGGGTACGGAGGAGGCAGTTTGCTCGCCTCCTCCCTCCTCCGTAGTGGGGTCACTGGTGAAGAGTCGGGGGACTCTTCGTCGGCTTGCACGACCCCACACGTCTGAGGAGTGCCCTTGGTGAGCAAGGGCACCCCTTCACAGGCGCTGAGGCCCGGTTAAGATCAATCCGGGCCTACCGCTGGGGCGAGATTGTGAATGCCAGCGCAACCCAATCTCGCACCATCTGGCGGAGGACTGCTCACGGGGGGGTTTTAGTGGGTCTGAGCCCCACATACCCCCTTCCGTCTACCCCCGTAGCGGAAGGGAAGTGGACAGCATTTCCCCCACTCAAAAAAAAAAAAAAAAGGTACATTGGTAGGTCGAGGCCGCGGAGCGGGTTAGGGAGAATGACGTTCGAGCTGACCCACTCCGGCGCAGACGAACGGGGGTACGGAGGAGGCAGTTTGCTCGCCTCCTCCCTCCTCCGTAGTGGGGTCACTGGTGAAGAGTCGGGGGACTCTTCGTCGGCTTGCACGACCCCACACGTCTGAGGAGTGCCCTTGGTGAGCAAGGGCACCCTTTCACAGGCGCTGAGGCCCGGTTAAGATCAATCCGGGCCTACCGCTGGGGCGAGATTGTGAATGCCAGCGCAACCCAATCTCGCACCATCTGGCGGAGGACTGCTCACGGGGGGGTTTTAGTGGGTCTGGCCCCACATACCCCCTTCCGTCTACCCCCGTAGCGGAAGGGAAGGGAACAGCATTTCCCCCCCTCAAAAACAAAAAAAAAGGTACATTGGTAGGTAGGTAGGTAGTAGTAGTAGTAGTAGTAGTAGTAGTAGTAGTAGTAGTAGTAGTAGTAGTAGTAGTAGTAGTAGTAGTAGGTATCCACGTTGAAACGCCTCCATCCAGGTGTTGCTGGCCCAGGGACAGCTGTCTTCTAGTTCATCTTTGGAGGTTGTATATGGCTTGATGTGTCGTGTAAACTTCGTCATCGCGATTCAGGAGATATTTGTTGCGTGATTTAGTTGTTTTAGTTCCATCTGTTAACATTCTGACGCAGTACAGACAGTGATTGTTATCCAGTTATGCTTCTGCGCTTGGTTACGTGTGTAGCGACGAGCTGTGAGTAGGATGCGGCAGAGGTCGCTACAACTTTTTGACATATGTTTGCTCCTCTTCCTTGACTCGTAATCCTCATGTCTGAGGGTCGTGACTCCCTCCACCCATTGTCCTTTCTTTTAAGATATTACGCCAGTGTGTTCGGTCACCAGCTATGTGTAGAGCATCGTAAACGGATGTATCAAGAGTGGTGCGGATCTGGTCGGACCAACGCATTGGACTGCGGCCACGAGATCTTTTGCCATCGACTTTTCCAGTCACCACAAGTTTCTCGAGGTTATCTCTTTCCTTTCTAGCGATGTGACCAAAATATTGCAGAATTCTCTTCAAGCAACTGGAAGACAGTCTTGTAGTTATTTTAAGTTGCTTCAGAATAGACACGTTGGACCGATGTGCTGTCCAATGTATATGTTTGTTATTGTTTATTAAATTGGAGTTAATGTACACAATAAGTATCAACAATAAGGGAAAACTGTAGTATATGGAGATAAGTGAAACTACCGCTTCAGACGAGCACTGGTTTATTACTGGCTGTCGCGACTCACACGCCAGGTAAGTATGGTATTGACATAAGTAGGTAGGTACGTATGGCAACGCGTGTAGGTACACTTCAGCAAACCCTACGGGAAACACATGTGCCAATATAACGAATACTGATTAATATTGTTACGAGGTGATTCACGATAAATAATCTGCACAATTTCACCCAATTGACACTTTTATTTACAGTATCGCAGTTCACAATCACTGATACACAATGTTTACAGTTCACATCACTAATCACTTCACTAAACACTTATTATAACTGCACTATTACATAACACTTCACTTGTACTGTTCGCGTCGGAGAACTTGTTCCGCACTGTATCGCAATTCAAACTTAACTGACTCGATTGGCGGATTCCCCAGTATTACTACCCAGTCATTAGAGGTCCAGAATGTTCGAAATTAGCCACGAAACAATAGAGGTCTCTAACCTTTAATTTCGGTGTAAACAACTTTTTCTACTACTTCTTGTCAAGCAACAATCTACTTAATGTCTTTAATAAGGTTTTATTGCTAGAGTTTGTCTTTAATTCAAACAAGGCTATTGTTTGTGAAGCTATTTAGACACTCTCGGAAGTACCGACCGTTGTAAACAACGACAAATGTTTGTCGTAAATCTCGAGAACGTTTCTTCTGACCACAATATTATATTGTTACTAATTTAAATTTATTATTTACTAGCGACCCGCCCCGGCTTCGCACGGGTGCAATACTGATACTAAATAATATACCTACCTACTTGAAAGGAAGTGTTGTCCCTAATGTCCTATATAAAAAATGTCCTTATAAACAACGTTTACAGCTTTTTGTCATTAGACAATACAAACATATTTTGTTTAGAAGTTACTCTTGAAAGACCGATATATAATTAAACTATGAGAAAAACACTCAACCCTCAAATCTAACCGCCGCGCCGCACCGCTATGCTAAATAAAATGCAGGGATTTAAATCTGTAATATCTTCGGAAATATTCATTTAAATTACATGCTGTAAAGGGCCATATTGATCTATATTGAATGGACAATATTGGATAAGGATTAATGCTGTATTGCTTAAAATAACTTCCTAAATAAGCCATTTTTTGCCGTAAAATCTCTCTTCTTAGTCGCTCACTCTTGACAGAGTGGTCGTGGTTGAAGACGATGCCCTTTCTTTAGATAAAGCAGCCCTCGCGATGCGCCTCCATCCATTGCGGTCTTCTGCGTTACGGGTCCGAAACGCTGTCCAAGGGATCAGCAGCAGTCGCCGCCAGCACCACATTTCAAGTGCATCGATTTTGCGCCGGTCTCTGAGGTGAACCGTCCACCGTCCCGTAAAATATAAAGGATAATAAATAGTTATTGTGGGTTATCCTTAAGAGATAGACATTTACCATCGAACATTTTTGTTGACCTTTTTAAGGTGTACAATACCGTAGTACATTATTTTGATCTATCTCGTGGGGTTCAGTCAGCGTTTGCAATGAAAATGCAAAAAAAGTGTTTATTTACGACATCACATTAGAAATCTGCAAATTCATCAGTGTTTCTCTACAATATTATGCATGTATCATACATATAAACCTTCCTCTTGAACCACTCTATCTATTAAAAAAAGCGTTTCAAAATCCTTTGCGTAGTTTTGAAGATTTAAGCATACATAGGGACTGACAGACAGCGACAGCGACTTTGTATTATACTATGTAGTGATAGAGATACATATATATATTTTATTGTAATTATAATATAGGTATTTTGTTTCAGCGTATTTCAGCACAAACAAGAGCGGGCTGCTGGCGGCATTTATTCAAAATAAAGGACATCCAAAAGGTATTTCTTAGCGACAGTATTTTCTATTTTGATAGTGACCGTTTTAACAGTTCTTTATTTATAAGTAATTTGTTTAAAAATATTATTTTGTTATGATACAGCAGTCTTTATTATATTTACATACTGAATGGTTTACCTGGTGGTATTTATTAATTTTCCTAGTTTTCTACCGACTTCCAAAAAGGAGGAGGTACTCAATTAGACTGTATTTATTTGTTTTTTTTTTAATGTTTGTTACCACATAACTTTTGACTGGGTGAATCGATTCTCAAAATTCTTTTTTGTTTGAAAGCTGGTGCTTCTCGTGTGGTCCCATTTAAATTTCATCAAATTCGGTTCAGTATTTTTTGAGCTACACTCCAATAACTGAATAGAATGGAAGTCGATATTAAAACTTTGGTTTTAGTGTCGCTGGGTACTCTTGTGGTCCTCGAAATAGTATCCTCAACACTATTTATTTCTGGGGTTACTTTAAATAATTATTAATATAATAATAATGTAAAATGTCCGTGATCGCTGGACACGACACGTATCTATAATGCACGCAAGGTGGGTGATATACAATATGTCTATGTTTTCGACCGAACGAAATATGTTTTTATATTTAACTAGCGACGCGCCCTGGTTCGTACTGGTGTAATTTAGAAAAAAATATGAAATATGATGCGTTTTTTCTACTTACTTAAAATAGGTTTAAATATGCCTTCCCAGAAAATCTAACTGATGGTAAAATACCCCATAAAACCCTTGCATGGTTTAGGATGATGTTAGGGATGTACAGACAAACAGACAGACGAGGACAGCGATTTTATTTTATAGTATGATTGGGCGGAATAAGCACAAGCTATCCGTACATGTAACGCGTCTCCACAGAATAAGTCATTATTTTATGGGACAATGTATACGATTCTATAACAAACTTCCCAATGTTATCCGAGATTCGCCTATTTATATCTAAAATTACTATTAAAACTAAACTCTGTCAAAAAGGTTATTATAAAATGTCGGATTACTTGGAGGATAAAACAGATTGGGACTGATCACTCCAGGATCTATCTACTCGTGTACTAAGATGTCAAAGTGTAGCGTGTCTTGCCCTACTGATACCATTATTATGTTCTCTTTTGTAAGGCAACACACTGGAGCTAAAACTAAACGAACATTTGTTATCTACATTAAGAAATCGGCGATACAAAAAAATGTAAAAAGACAAGCCCGCTGAGTTTCTTGCCGGATCTTCTCTGTCGATGTCGCGTTTCGGTCCGGTTGTCCATTTAAGAAATATTAAATGTAACATTAGGACGTAGGCCTATACAGAATAAACGATTTAATTTAATTTAATTTCATTTCATTCACACCCGAAAATACCATGACAAGTTGTTGGTGTGCTTTTTGCGGCTGTGTTTAATATTTTAAATTAATCCATTTTATTTTATACCAGCTTCACCCCACGGTTTCATGTGCGTGGTGATGGATGATGTTGATGATGACTTTTTTATTTGTAAACCATGCCTGTATCAGAGCGAAACAAACAAAGAAAGTATTATTAAAATCGGTAAAGTCAAGTTATGGCGGGAAATAGGGATTAATTTTAAAATACATAGGTTTTTATTCTGTTTTATATTTTTAATGTATTTATATTTATCCAGGCGGTATCCACATATACCTAGAAGACCGAGAGCCGTCGTCCAAACTGACGGGTGAACACGCGGACAAGTTACTAGTGATGCAATACCCGTGGGACGGAAACGCACATCCCGGGAACGAGTTCTGGTAATAAATAATATTGTTCTTTTGTAATATCTTCCACCAAACCGTACTGGGCCCGCGTGGATTATAGCCCATAACTCTTCTCTCTCTGAGGGGAAGGCTCGAGGCCCAGCAGTGGGAACATACTGGACTGAACATAAAATATTTACAATCAAATCTCCTAAAAATCTCAAAATCTCTTACCCCCTTATTACTTTACAAGTATAAGTTTGTTATAATTGTATTTATTTGACTTTCTATATAATACATTTATTTAAAAAACACACATTATTATTGCTTAATATACATTAAAAAAACATTTAAAAGAAAAAAAAAATTCCAACAAACCACTGCCAGTGTGCAACGTCCCCAAACTTCTAGTAGCATTGCCACGTTAAATACATACATAATCAGCCCATTATGTTGATTGGGGCTCTAGCTTTCCTCTCAGAGAGAGAGGAGTTAGGACATAATCCACCACGCGAGTCCAGTGCGACTTGGTGGATTGGATAGGCCAACCCATGTCGAAGTTTTCAGGTCGCCCGAAAGCCTTCGACATAGCCTAACGACTGCTATCTGAAGACAAACAACCGGAACAGACGGCTTAACGTGCCCTCCGAAGCACGGAAGTGCTCAGTTGAACAATGCCACTAGCACACATCCATCCAACTCCCGACCGCAGCAAGCGTTGCTTAACTTGTTGATTGGTTCAGATCGCCAAGTTAAGCTCCGCTGCGAGCGCTTCATATAAACTTAACGCTCTAATATTTATTTTTTATAACAGGGCGGTATTACTTTTGTATCAATAAAAAAAATCCTATGCTATGGTTAATTATTAAATTTGGTTCATAAATCAAGCGAATAATTGATTTCGTTAATCATATTGCATTTTTGATTTTTATTAACTTTGAATTGAAACATCTTTAAAAACGGATTGTTTCGCGGATTTTTTATATCATTTTTATCCCGATATTTCAAACACTTTTCAGTGAACATGGACACGGGTAGACTAGACTTTCATTTCTATTCTTCTATTTTTATTCCAACAGATTCAACGTCCCTTGAGTTCTAACGTTTAGAAAGATCTATAGTCAAAGTCAAAATCATTTATTTAATTTAGGCATCAAAGACTCTTCAAGTATTCAACCGTCAATTATTTATTATAATGTATATAAGACCTTTTAAGCCCTTTATGAGGCCGAGAAAATTGGAAGTTTTTTTAACTCGGTAATTCGCTGGAAATTGTGGAAAACTGGTGGCAATATATCTGCCACTGCCCATACCAAAGTAGTATAATTGCTGTAAATTCCAGTAATTTTCAATAAATTTCATGTTTATTATAGCTTTTTATTTGATTTATTAATTTTGAGACAACAAATAAAACAGTTCATATTACACAACACAAATATACATATTTTTGCAATCAAACAAAAAAAAAACAAGAAAATAAATATTACTTTTTTTTTTCATGTAGCCTAGAATATGATTATAAACAGGAAATCTTACCATTTTAGCCGAAATCTAACAAGATCCAACTGGATTATAATTTTCATCTGAAAACGCCACTTTCGCGCAATAATGGCTGACACAAGCTTGACAGCTTCCAACTATCTGTCAATGTCACACTTTCTTCTCTTTCGCGTCAAAATACTAGTGTAGCCATCACTGAAAATAAACAGTATCGCACACAAAAACAGATGTAACCGATCTAGATTACTAGATTATCGGTTCTCTTAAAAACTAGTTTAAATAAGCGACATCTGTAGGCAAACTCACAAACGACTACCTAAATTCCGTTTGAAGATTAAAGCAACCTTTAAATCGAGAAACCTAACTACCTTTGCTGCGCGCTGAGGTAGTTCGGCGATTCACCGATAGAGGTCGCATATAACAATCAAAAATGTTGACAGTGACAGTTAAACAAATGTCAATCGAGTTTAGAGAAAATAATGCCACGGGTTGTGAGTTCCGGTGAACGAACGTTGATATTTTGAAAAAGTTCAAAATGCAGTGTAGTGATTGGACTGACGACTACGACGGGTTTGAGGCCTTTTTCATTACCATATAAGGTAGCGAAATGCGCCTCCGACTTCCGCCCCAACTTGTTGTTTTTACTGCAAGCGCAACCAACCTCACTTTGTCACCGGCCGTCGACTGTGCAACTGCTAATAAATTACTACGACTAGTGCTACAGAGTCTTTATTAAATTCGAACATCAATCTTCAGAACCCCCATACATTGGGGTTCCAGTACGAGGCGGAATCGTTCCAGTACAAGGCAGAATCGTTCCAGTACGAGGCTGAATCCTTCCAGTACACGACGTCTGAACTCCGGCCGTCCTCTGATCTCCAGCACCGACCGCGGCCACCTTTCTCTACAGCGATTGCTGGGAATTTCTACCGGCGCGGCGGTGTGGAGCCGACCCTGCACGGCAGACCTGCTGCTGAGCATCGGCCAATACTAGCCGGAGCTAAGTCCTTAAACAAGGAAGCTTGCCAAATTGCCATACCTGTCTGAGATCCACGACCCTTTTTATTTATTATACCTTTATTCTCATCTCTCTTCTTTCTCTCATGCTCCCTTCTACCCTGAGTAGGTAGGAAGGTGACATTGGCGCCCCTACAAATTAGGATCAGACAGGTTGGTTTGGCAAACTTTCTTGGGTGTGGCTCTGCCATACTTATTCTGTATACTGTGTCTTATTGTGTTCCTTTCGTGTGTGTTAGTTATAAGTTGTGATTAGCCCTGTGCTGGCCCGGGGTCTGAGAATAGGCCGGCTGCAGCTCTGCATGTCGTAAGAAGCGACTGAAAGACAACGGGTAACACCCAGGGGGTCAGTAATCCACCCATTACCGTCTTCAACGAATTTTATTTTTACCTAAAATTAAATTTTAGTTTTTTTTTAAAGCTTGCATAATTAATAACTTTTCTTAATAAATATCTAATATTCCATATTCACCTCTGTTCAACTTATAAATAGCACACACCTTATTTGTATTTCTACCTACGTGTTATTTTCATCTGAAAAAATTATACCCTTTTAAATATATTTTTTTAATTGACCTTGTATGACACTGTTGTCATTGGTTTCATAGGTCAAGTATACTTTCACAACTATAAACATGAGTCTACAACTTAACTTTTTATCTCTGCAAAAGGCTGAATTAGCATATGAAGTGGCACTGCGTGGTGGCTCGCATACTGAATCTGTTCAGGATTTAAGGAAACAGATTGTGAAACTATCCAAAGACATGCTTTCTGAGTATATATTGGAGTCACACTTGGACCCTGAGGTCGATATAAGTGAACTCAAGGAGTCAATGGCAAAAGCAAAAAGCAACATTGCTCTCCTCAAAACTAAATTTGAAAAAAAAAATTTTTTTAAGAACAGAAGTTTTAATCAACCATATGAACCACAGGTTGATAAGGATAAGTGCATCCAATAGTGAAGATTTTAAGTCGGTGTCTTCTAAACTAAATTCTCTTAACAGGGACTTACAAATCTTAAGAACTATTTTACCAACTTCACAACCTGAGACTCCCTTAGAGCAACCTGTGCTATCTGTAACTTGTAAAAGAAATTCAATTTGCTCTGATATTAATAAACTTAAATTTAATGGCAAATTTTAATTTTAAAATATGTGAATACATATCCTAGTAACTAATTATTTCACTTTCTTGACATTTGCAAATCTTTGTACTGAATAACTTGATGACAACTTAAAATAAATAAATATTCTCAAATAAAACCAAATCCATGCTATGATTAAATTAATAAAGCTTTAAATATACAATCTTACAACTAAAACGCATATTCTATGTATCTTAAATAACTAAAATATATTTGATTAATGCAACCAAACTCATAGAGTGCAACTTTTTAATAATCTCTTACAATAATCTTATATATAAAGGAAAAATAAATCCTTATATACAATAAATCTTATAGGTAACAGTATCTTATATACTTCTTGAATTCTAATAACTTGTGATCCTTTCTTATATTGATCATTATTTATACCTTATATACAACGATGGCATAAGATATATTATAACTTAACTACAATACATATAATGTACTACAAACTATACATCTTAACTTATATACCTACTGAATTAATTTAATTTCCTTAAATACTCTTTGTCACTCTCCACTTTCAATGGAATAGTGTTATAACATAGCTAAAATCATTCTTTCACGTGCCAGCCATGGTAATTCTTCAAATAGAGAGCGGTGTCCAAACTCTTTAAAAACAAGCCTTATTGGTCTGAGCGGTAGATAACTCACTAAACAAGCCTTTATCTATGTAATTTCCTTTTGATTAAATTCTCTGTCTTAAAATTTAATTTAACTTAGGCAATTATGGAACTTATATTCAAAAAAATTAAATTTATCCATGAATGTCTGCAATAAGTACTTAACTTATCTATGTTCTAGTGTGTATTCATACCTATAATGTAGCTAGCTGTCTTAGAAGTTAACTTCTGCAGTCTACAATTTCCATTCCTCTCAATATTGCTGTCAATAATCGTTTCTTGGGATATCTAATCCAAACGATGGGGGGGAATTCTAGGAGATACTTGGGTATGTGTCTGCACATAGACATAGTTAATAACTTAAGATCATATACTGGAGTTTCTGTAGCTTATATAAGATACTCAAAGTTAGGTCTTAGGTTAAGTATTTTTTTTCTTTCTTAGAACTGCTCAAGGCTAGTGAATTTTTTTTTCCTAGTAAAAAAATTCTTTCTTGGGTGGGGAGATATGTAACCGATCTAGATTACTAGATTATCGGTTCTCTTAAAAACTAGTTTAAATAAGCGACATCTGTAGGCAAACTCACAAACGACTACCTAAATTCCGTTTGAAGATTAAAGCAACCTTTAAATCGAGAAACCTAACTACCTTTGCTGCGCGCTGAGGTAGTTCGGCGATTCACCGATAGAGGTCGCATATAACAATCAAAAATGTTGACAGTGACAGTTAAACAAATGTCAATCGAGTTTAGAGAAAATAATGCCACGGGTTGTGAGTTCCGGTGAACGAACGTTGATATTTTGAAAAAGTTCAAAATGCAGTGTAGTGATTGGACTGACGACTACGACGGGTTTGAGGCCTTTTTCATTACCATATAAGGTAGCGAAATGCGCCTCCGACTTCCGCCCCAACTTGTTGTTTTTACTGCAAGCGCAACCAACCTCACTTTGTCACCGGCCGTCGACTGTGCAACTGCTAATAAATTACTACGACTAGTGCTACAGAGTCTTTATTAAATTCGAACATCAATCTTCAGAACCCCCATACATTGGGGTTCCAGTACGAGGCGGAATCGTTCCAGTACAAGGCAGAATCGTTCCAGTACGAGGCTGAATCCTTCCAGTACACGACGTCTGAACTCCGGCCGTCCTCTGATCTCCAGCACCGACCGCGGCCACCTTTCTCTACAGCGATTGCTGGGAATTTCTACCGGCGCGGCGGTGTGGAGCCGACCCTGCACGGCAGACCTGCTGCTGAGCATCGGCCAATACTAGCCGGAGCTAAGTCCTTAAACAAGGAAGCTTGCCAAATTGCCATACCTGTCTGAGATCCACGACCCTTTTTATTTATTATACCTTTATTCTCATCTCTCTTCTTTCTCTCATGCTCCCTTCTACCCTGAGTAGGTAGGAAGGTGACACAGACATGAATAAAAAAATAATTTTTATGGTGGCATGTATATTGCCACTACCTTAAAAAAGGCCTAATGACTATACCACCGCGTTCCAAAATATATAGAGCATACAGAGAAGAAGCGGCAAGAAACTTTGGGCCATTCTTTTCATATAGATTTTTACAATGTTTCTACTATTTATTACATTTATATATAGGTTTGGCACAGTTTTGATTAAATGTATAAATAATGATTATATATAAAAATTCTATCAAATAATTGTCAACGTTTTATTCCACAGGATAGGAAAGCTCGGATCATCGGGCGATCCCGCTGCCGCTTGCTCCACTCAGATTTCCGAATTGCATAACGCTCACATCAATCCCGCCGTCTCGGGGCTCAATACTAGAGTCGTATGTCAAAGCGGAATCAAAACGCTGAGCGAGTATTGCAAGGAGCTTTAAGCGTCGTGTGAGCGAAGCGAGCGATAAATATCCGAACAGTTTGTATTAGTGCATTATTTGACTAGTTTAAACAATCCATTTACTTAATTTATATGCATTTATGTCAAATTACTTTATTGAAATGAAGATCAATGTAAGAAAAGGCTTGAAATGCTTGTATTTGTGACCTTAAATGATAATCAAACTATCGTTTACCCTATATAGGTAAAGGTATTAGGATTTAATGGCAAAATGAAGTAAATGTTAATGTTTCAATCCCAAATCAAAATATAAATAACTGACTTTGTTTTTCATTTTTGTTTGGCTTTGTTATTCATTCGATTGTTATTGATTTCGAGACTTTTAAGAGGATTGCATAGCTAGTACTTGTCCATATTAAAAGAAAAAACTCTTTTCTACCTCTTAACATTCCGTTACCGATTTTCCGATTTCAGTGATTTTTTTTCATGCAAAAAGAAAAATTTCATGAAAAAAATCACTGAAATCGGACAATATTAAGAAGTAGAAAAGAGTTTTTTCTTTTAGTATGGACTAGTACTAGCTATGCAATCCCCTTAAACAGTAAAATAACTGAATAGCTAACCCCCCGTTTCTAGAGCGTTAGTCAATGCCTTGATTAGTTGACCAACTAAATACTAAACGCTCATTGGCCAATAGTATTCTATGACGCGATTTGTGACCAATCAGCGGCCAGTATTCCGTCTGTTAGCCGATCAAACTTTGACAAATTTTCCCGAAACTTGACCTAATATTGGTAAATATTTATTAAACCTTTATACTACACGGTGTTAAACATTTGTGTGTGTCACTTTGACGTTACTAAGCATTTGATGCATATTTATGTAAGTTACATTGTTACCATTGATAAGAACATAAAATAATACAACACCTGATTTCGAACTACCCTCAAAACACAAATAGCTTAATTCTAATATTTAACTACTACGGCAAAACCGCATTTTTGACCGACTTCAAAAAAGGAGGATTTCCTTATTGCCACTTTATTTTTTTTGTATGTTTGTTACGCGATTACCACTGGTGATGATTATTTTCTAGTTTGGTAAGTCATATATCAGAGGTGTGGTGTGAGTGGTCTTAAGAGAAATGTATATAAATTTCTATGATGACTGATCTCCACGACACAAGGAATCCGTGTGTCCAGGATTTATATAAAATACATTTAAATTACCTTTTCTTGGATATATTCAAATGTAATCTGAATCTCGGAAACAGCTCCGACTTTCATGAAATTTAGTATGCAGGGGGCGATAAATCGATCTGGCTAGGTTTCATTTTTAAAGAACGTTGTTTTATCCGTGTTAGCAATGACAAACTGCTAAAATGCTATATCTAAAGGGCTATCAGCATAAACAACAACTAAACTGTTTTCCGATACAGCATCACTAAATCTACTTGACAATAGATGGCGTTGTTAAGCAACACTAAACCAATGAGTGTTTGAGGTTAGACCAAGAAAATCAATTGTTTATTTACTAGCAGAGCAGTCATTCAGGTAGTTTGGTAAATATAAGACCGACTTCCATTAAATTATTGACGATGATGATGATCAAAACATTAATATTCATATGTTTAAAAAAGCGCTGAATTAATTTCCATAAGATTTATATGCGACCCCCTCTGAAGTATGTTTACCAAATAATCATCAAAATCAATTCATAATTGGCCGTACGTGTCAAGTAACAAACATACAGAAAAACAGAGAGTTGAATAGAGACTCCTCCTTTTTTGAAGTCGGTTAAAAATAACTTATATAAAACTATAACTTTAATTGTTACACTGTGTGCATTAAATAATTTTCAGAATGTATAACATTAATGGTGTTTGAAATATAGTTTAATTATTAATATTATAGATATAGTTTAAAGAGTTGTATAAAGTCGTCAAGAGATGGCGTTGTAATGACAAGTCGGTACCTATTGCCAGGATCTGCCTTTCGTTCATTCAAACAAACTTTTGTGATTATCACATGAAAATGACAAAAGAAGCAAAGTACCCTCGAGTAGTTTACAATCCTGAAGGCCTACTCCCAAAAATGAACTACGAAGTATCGTTTGACGCATTTCATTTTTTCTAAAGTGAAATTGAAAAAGCACAAAAACTCAGCAAAGGTTATGAAATATAAAGACGTTTGAAATAAAGTTGTTACAGATATATCTCTTAATACCATAGTTTGCGTGATTCGTACAAGTTGGATTTCATGTAGGTAGGTGCGTAAAACGTTTAGAAATGAAACAGTACAAATGTTAAAAACTTAAAATGAACATATCCAACATAAATAACATTTCAAAAATCTGATATAATATTGACATGCTAAAACTATATAGTCTGTGGATACTGCTGCCTTATTGTCTAACTTGATTGAGATTGAAATTTCACTTCATTCTCATTCCCATTGATGGTTCCAGCCAATAAGACTGCAGGGTTTTGCCAAGAATGGGGTTCAAATGTCAAAATGAAGCCCATTCCCATTCTCCGTAAAGATAGACAATAGACAATAAGGTCGTTGGTCTGATTTGAATGCATATACCAACCCAGAAACCAAGTATCTATTGTTTAGTACATGTATAGTTCGCTTTTGGGGGTAGGCCGTCTGTACAGGGGGGGTGCAATTTATGTAGAACCCAATAATGTAAGGTTTTTAAAGATTTTGTATATGAAATCTTGTGTTGTTGTTGTTTTTGTAGTATTACTTTTTATTTATTAATGTTTTTTTATAGTATTATTTTTAAAGCACTAACGCCTGCTTTTGCGATCTCAAACATTGAAATTTATAGAGAGAAAAAATCACATCCTCGGACGAGATTCGAACCCGCGTCTTCTGACTATCCGTGTCAGACGCCATTGACCAACTAGGCCACCGAGGTTCGGGTCCGAGCATCGAATTTTAACTCTCTATCTGACTAACCGTCTTACGAGGACGGAGCGACATCTATTGAACAGTTTCGACAGTACTATCCAACCGAAAGAAGCATTATTTAGAAGTACTCAAACTTTCGTATTGACATCGCAGCCCTTGTAATTTCTATAGTATTACTTTTCAAAGCACTAACGCCTGCTAGCGATATCAAACATTGAAATTTATAGAGAGAAAAATTCACACCCTCGGACGGGATTCGAACCCGCGTCTTCTGACTGTCTTATTAAATGTTTTTTATATTATCTAAGAGAAGCAATTTTTACTAAATAAGAGAAGCTTGTACTAAACTTCTTGATTAAAAGTTATTATTATATTCTTGATGAAATTAAAATTAAAATTTGTTATATGACGGAGAAAGAACCTCCGGAGTGTTCTTAAAAAGTGTGACGTCAGCATTGCTGACGTCACAATTGTTGTTTTCATGATGATCACTCATTTTTGGGTCCACGAAGTAAAACTTCACAAGTACTTTTATAAGCTTCGTATATTCAACGAGCAGCGTAACAACGTCACAAAGAGGTCCGTACTGTACGGCGGCTCGAGAGCGACTGAGACGAGCGCCTACAGTGCGGCCGTATTTATAGGACTCGGCGCACGTGCACGAGTTTACAAGTTTGTTGGTAAAGTATTGAAATTACAATCATAACATTAATTTTACATCGTAATCAACTCAAAAATAGTCAACTGATGATTTATAAACTATTTTTAGGGCAATCAAATGATTAAACTTAATTATTCTCGACGAACTGTTGTAGTTGCGCCGATACGGCCATACTGACAGGCGGTGCGCGCTCTGCACCAGCCTCGTTGGTTCTCTTAGATTGTTATGGATTCTCGTAGATTATTTGGATTCTCGTAGACCATTTATTCTGATGGGTCATCTTGGTTCGAGTCGTGTTGGCTGCACTTGCAGCCCTTCTCGTGAGGTCGACGGAATGGGCTCATTTGATTCTGCAGTGGGATCTCGTTGAATAGATGATTCGTTTCCCGCCGATACGGTCAACTGATCCCCAGGTTGCGGAGCGCGGCGCAGCTGATCATGGGCAATCTTGCGAGGTCGTCCTCTACCGACAACTTTCTTTACCAGATATCAGTCATTATCCAGTATTTTACAAACTTCATATGGTTCGCTGTATTTAAGGTCAAGCGAGGTTTGGTTTCGAGGATTATTTTTCACCAATATGTAGTCTCCTCTTTGAAAATGATGGATTTTGGCTTTGTGTAGGTTGAAGCGTTGTCTGTCTTGTTCGCTACAACGAATCATTTTCTGTTGCACCTGTTGAGTGAGCGCTTTAATATCAACGGTTTCGTTGTCAATATCCACCAGGTTGAGAAGCTCAGGAGGTACACAGTGCTTTCGTTGCGTAATAAGTGTCAGTGGAGCAACACCGGTGACTCAGTGGGTTGTACAGCTCATTGCCAGCTGAAGTTCCTCGAGTACAGTGTGCCACTGTTCTGCTTCGTAATTTTTAATCATTACCAAAGCATTTTTGAGGGTTGCAAAGACTCTTTCAACTTAGCCATTCGCTCGGCTGACTCCTGGAGCGATAGCATGGATATTTATTCCGATGGCGTCACAGTAGTCCTTGAATTCGCCAAGGAACTCTCTTCCTCCATCCACTATTATTTGAAGCGGCGCACCAAATAGATGCACAGTGCGTTCTAGAGCGGCCAATGTGCTGTGTGGGTTTTTGTTGGTACTGAAGTACAGTAAAACGTACTTTGAGAAAGCGTCAATGGTGACTATGACGTATTGTTGATCATCTGGAGTGCCCAGCTTCCCTGTTATGTCCATATGAATAACTTGGAAGGCGGCCGTTGGTTTTTGTATGGGGTGTAACTGGGCTTGAATGGCCCCTGATCTTCCTTTAGATGTTCGGCATACAACACAGTTATCCACAAATCTTTCGGATAATGGAACTCATTTTGTTGAACCAATAGGTTTCACTGATCTTCTGCAGTGTCTTTTCCCAGCCAGGGTGTTTTAGTGCAATGTGAAATGAGTTTATAATGCTCCATTGAAATGATTTGGGAACGACGGTACTGAGCTGCTGACCGAAGACAGGATCATTGACGTTCCTTTTTTAAAACGTTGTCCTCTAACACATAGTCTTCCACTGGGTTATTGTCACTGAGACTGTCCATTATCGGACGCAGTTCTTCATCCCGTCGCTGTTCAATTTTGAGCCAGTTCAAGTCTTGTCATAACATTGACTGCAAGCTCAACTGGATTGCGACAGCGATGAATCCTTGGCAGAAGGTCCTTTTTGTGTTTTGACGCTTTTAATGCGTTGCAATCTGTTATCACGGTGAATTTTCGCCCATATAAAGTGTTTTATGGCTCGTACCACTGCCAGTGTCTCCAACTCGTAGGAGTGGTACCGGCTCTCGGCTTCCGTGGTTCTCATGCTCATAAAGGCAACAGCATGTTGTCGTTTTAAACGTTGACTAATTATTGTTGGCTAATTATTGTATCCGCGTCGATACGGCCATACTGACAGGCGGTGCGCGCTCTGCACCAGCCTTGTTGACTCGTTAACTCTCGCAGACTGCTGTTAATTATGGCTGGCCTGCAAAGAATGAGATATTCTCTGAGTAGTGAGTCTGTAAACAACTTACGTTGCTTTATCTTGTTTGTTACATTAACACAACTGTTATGTAACCTTAGGAGTCTTTTGATTAGTAAACAGTACACAAAGACACCGTGCACTGCCTTATTAATTTAGAATCTGTGGTGTATACGTGTCTACCCATAGTTCCACAAGGCGTCCCCACGGTATCTCAGGGTTCACTGTGGATGCATCAAGGATCCGTGGTTAGCTCAAAGGTAACACATGGTTAGCTCAGAGGTATCACTCTCCAGACATTTTTGTAGATTACAACAGTACACTAAGACATCTTAAGTGCACTGCCTTATTAATTTAGAATCTGTGGTGTATACGTGTCTACCCACAGTTCCACAAGGCGTCCCCACGGTATCTCATGGTTCACTGTGGATGCATCAAGGATCCGTGGCTAGCTCAAGGGTAACACATGGTTAGCTCAGAGGTATCACTCTCCAGACATTTTTGTAGATTACAACAGTACACTAAGACATCTTAAGTGCACTGCCTTACTAATTTAGAATCTGTGGTGTATACGTGTCTACCCATAGTTCCACAAGGCGTCCCCACGGTATCTCATGGTTCACTGTGGATGCATCAAGGATCCGTGGTTAGCTCAAAGGTAACACATGGTTAGCTCAGAGGTATCACTCTCCAGACATTTTTGTAGATTACAACAGTACACTAAGACATCTTAAGTGCACTGCCTTATTAATTTAGAATCTGTGGTGTATACGTGTCTACCCACAGTTCCACAAGGCGTCCCCACGGTATCTCATGGTTCACTGTGGATGCATCAAGGATCCGTGGTTAGCTCAGAGGTATCACTTTCCAGACATTTTATTCTTGTAGATTCTAGTTGAAAATATCGTGAAACATAATGAATTTTATACTCGCCGGTTTTAATCCGTTGATGCGTGTTCGTCGTTGTGAGTTATCCGGACTGACTGGCCAGCTTGAGATGTGGATGACACTGAATCAGGGGCGATTGCAGCGTTGTTTTGCAGTGTATCGAGATCATATCCCGCAGCGATTGGTGTGGACGTCATGTCTGTGGTAATTCCCGTTGTGATGGGCTGCATGGTATTAAAGTTGTTTGCTGGTACTCCTGAAGTGTTCAATGAGGCAGGGCCTATCAGCCTGGTACTGCCCTGCGCTGTTCCAGTCGTGACAGGTTGAACCGAAGTCGATGAGGATGTGGTTGGGACCAGAGCTTGTTCTGATCCCACTTCTGATGACGTAGAAAGAACCTCCGGAGTGTTCTTAAAAAGTGTGACGTCAGCATTGCTGACGTCACAATTGTTGTTTTCATGATGATCACTCATTTTTGGGTCCACGAAGTAAAACTTCACAAGTACTTTTATAAGCTTCGTATATTCAACGAGCAGCGTAACAACGTCACAAAGAGGTCCGTACTGTACGGCGGCTCGAGAGCGACTGAGACGAGCGCCTACAGTGCGGCCGTATTTATAGGACTCGGCGCACGTGCACGAGTTTACAAGTTTGTTGGTAAAGTATTGAAATTACAATCATAACATTAATTTTACATCGTAATCAACTCAAAAATAGTCAACTGATGATTTATAAACTATTTTTAGGGCAATCAAATGATTAAACTTAATTATTCTCGACGAACTGTTGTAGTTGCGCCGATATATATATTATTATTATAATATATAATAAATCTAGATATAATATAATTATATTTGGATACATGTATAAACCTTGTCGTTCATTATGACCATAATTTTTATTCATGGATTTCAATTATTGATTTTAAGTTAAATAAATATATATAATATATAGCTTATAATTAATAAATTATGATTATATCATGAAATTGTTTGGTGCTGTGAGAATTTTGTAATAAGTATTAGGTATTGGAAAATATTTATTTGAGTTATTTTTGAAATATATTTTACTAATCAAACATTTATTTTATTACTCTAGCCTCAGATCCTTTCCTTCCTTGATTTTTTAAACCTAACTAGTAGGTAGAAAGACACTTCCCAACAACTCTGTGAATGAGTTCAACCAGGGTAGTAGTACTGTCAACATGCCTTTTTCTACTGTGAAGCAGTAATGTTTGCAATACTGTGTTCCGGTTTAAAAGGTATAGTTGCCGGTGATACTACACGCACATGAGACATGTCGCAGGGTTACGGACGCAATGCAGTATCAGTAAAATTACAGTGTCATCCAGACGGCATTACATCGCTTTACGATATTGTGTAGAGCTGTTAAAATCATTAGCCGAGTATTTTCTCTTGTTTCAGTGTCGTTTAATCATTAGTGCCTTAACATATCACTTTGCATAAAAATATAAGCGACTTCCATTTTGATATTTTGCCATGTGAGTCCAGCAGCCTTATTGTCTATTTTTACGGAGAATGAGAATGGGCTACATTTTGACATTTGAATCCCATTCTGGGCGAAATCCTGCAAGCCTATTCAAAGTCAAAGTCAAAATCATTTATTCAATTTAGGCATCAATGACGCACTTATAAACGTCAATTTTTCATTATAATGTACTTTAAAGACTACCGCTTGGCTACTGATTGGCTGGAACCATCAATGGGAATGAGAATGAAGTAACATTTCATTCTCATGCAAGTTAGAAATAAGGCGGCTGACTTTGGTATTACTACACATTTTATTTACACGCTGTATATGATTACCTACTACTAGTATTATTGCTATTGCTGAAAGTCAGCTCAGCGTAGGTACTTATTTGAATGTTAGTTTGGGGTCGTTCATTAATCACATAAGGCTCGAAAGGGGGCAGGGTACGGCAAGAATCACGAAAACATCACAAGGGGAGGAGAGGGTGTAGTATCACGTGTATTTATTTTTTCGCTAAACGCGATACCTACTTAAAATATCTTCATGTCCAAGGTACAAATAATGTGGCCTAGTTTGTACCGGCGTTAATATTGCATATTTTAACACGGAAAAGTAATTATAACTGTAATAGTTAGACATAATGGTATTGTATACTTTTTTGTAGACATTGATCACCTCTTTAAAACTATAGTACATCACTTTGCACTATTGTCAACAGTTTTCGCAGCGTACGCGATATAAGGATGTTTTTTCGTATTTTTTCACACATTGGGTTATTATCGAAGTTTTCCTAGGGATCCCTCACTTTTTTTTTAAATGTTATATAGGTTATGTTACTCAGTGATAATGTAGCTTTCATGGCATAAGATTTTAAAAATCAGTCCATTAATTTAGTCATCGTTACATAAAAAATACAAACCTTTCCTGATTATAATATTAAGTATAGATTCATAAAATGTTAGTTACTATTGTCCTACATTGTGAATATTTGTGACAGATCGACGAGGGGTGGTGGCAGGGCCTGTGTAAGGGCGCGTACGGACTGTTCCCCGCCAACTACGTGCAACTGCAGGACAAGTGAGCCGGTGTGGACATAGCTTTATAGCTTATTTAGGATATATATTTTTCGCATGATTACACCATTCCTTTAATATTATTTGTAAGTATGCGAGTCAAAAATAACCTGCAACCGTTCTGTCTAGACTTTTTATCATGGTCCTTAATTTTCTAGAATGAAAGTAGATTATACTTTATACTTACCTGTATTTAAAGATAATATAAACCTTTTAAGATTCTTTGTAGGTACTTAAAGATACACGTGATTTTGGGTGGGGGAGGAGGGGTTAGTCTTAAACTTCACCACGTATCACCAAGGAGGAGAGGGGAGTTAACAAATGCTAAAAAAACATCACGTGATTAATAGACGGCCCCTTTATTAAACTGATTTCATATCGGAGGCAAACGTAGTAAGTAGGTACTTAGTATTACACACAGCGGTCAGGTGATTTGACCTGTAGATAGCTGTAACTGGATGTAGAGAGCTGCTCAGAGCTTGAAGAAGAGCTTTCTTGCGGCGTACCTTAAGATTGCTTATTCTGTGCCTTAGGCCAGGTGTTTGACCAGAAATGGACGAAAATAATATATGCGAGGTAAGACGATGATTGGTCTATACCAAAGTCATTTAACGGAAATGCCTCATAGGGAAATATGAATACTTTTCTATGAGGCATTTGAATTTAGGCAGATAGGTATATAATACATACAATATTTTTATAATATGTATGTATTTATTTATTTATATTAAGTTATGTTTGTGTTGTCAGTACTTTTGAAGTTGTTTTCAAATACACTGCCGTCTATTCGTGTATCATAATTTATATCCATCCAAAGGTTGTCTGGAAGAGATCGCTTATAAGCGATGAGACCGCCCATTGTACAACAGTATAAATAATTATATATTAAATGTATCCACGTTTTTTTATGAACAATAAAGAGTTACTATTCGCTCTGAGCTGTAGACCTTCGAGTAGGTATGTCTTTGCATAGCCTCTACGGAATAAATATTCACCGCGCACCATTAGTTGCCAACGCCATCTAGTTTCATAGTAGGGTACCAAAACCTATGATATAACATTATTTTGAAAAAAGGTCCAAAAACTGAATCGACAAAATAATTCTACATAGGTAATTGCAGAATCTACTTGACAGTGCGACCTGTAGAGGAGAACAGCCGGACATCCGGAAATACGAAAGCATTGCCCAAACTATTGCCAGAGACGTTTCGCTCGTGTTTCGCACTAAGTTATCGAAATATAGAGTAATAAATATTATTGGCGCATAAATATGACTTAATACCTAAGATAATAGGTATTCTATGTTATATGAAAGACCTACAACTCTGTAATTATCTTGAGTTCCCAAACCAACTATAGATCTTTTTGGAAGCGAATGTAATAGATACGTCTGATTTATTTGTTCTAAAAAGTTAATCCTCATAAAATAAAGTTTATTCTAGAATGTAATCCTCATTAAAGAAAGTTTATTTTAGAAAGTAATCCTCACAAAAGAAAGTTTGTTTCAGAAAGTCATCGTTATAAAAGAAAGTTTATTCTAGAAAGTAATCCTCACTAAAAGAAAGTTTATTCTAGAAAGTAATCCTCATAAAATAAAGTTTGTTTCAGAAAGTCATCGTTATAAAAGAAAGTTTATTCTAGAAAGTAATCCTCACAAAAGAAAGTTTATTCTAGAAAGTAATACTCATAAAATAAAGTTTATTCTAGAAAGTAATTCTTATAAAAGAAAGTTTATTCTAGAAAGCAATCCTCATAAAATAAAGTTTTATTTAAGAAAGTAATCCTCACAAAAGAAAGTTTATTCTAGAAAGTAATCCTCATAAAATAAAGTTTATTCTAGAAAGTAATTCTTATAAAAGAAAGTTTATTCTAGAAAGCAATCCTCATAAAATAAAGTTTTATTTTAGAAAGTAATCCAAATAAAATAAAGTTTTGTTCTAGAAACTAATCCTCATAGAAGCAGATTTATTCTAGAAAGTAATCCACATAAAGAAAGTTTGTTCTAGAAAGTAATACTCATAAAAGAAAGTTTAGTCAGAAAGTAATCCTCACAAAAGAAAGTTTGTTTCAGAAAGTCATCGTTATAAAAGAAAGTTTATTCTAGAAAGTAATCCTCACTAAAAGAAAGTTTATTCTAGAAAGTAATCCTCATAAAATAAATTTTGTTTCAGAAAGTCATCGTTATAAAAGAAAGTTTATTCTAGAAAGTAATCCTCACAAAAGAAAGTTTATTCTAGAAAGTAATACTCATAAAATAAAGTTTATTCTAGAAAGTAATTCTTATAAAAGAAAGTTTATTCTAGAAAGCAATCCTCATAAAATAAAGTTTTATTTTAGAAAGTAATCCTCACAAAAGAAAGTTTATTCTAGAAAGTAATCCTCATAAAATAAAGTTTATTCTAGAAAGTAATTCTTATAAAAGAAAGTTTATTCTAGAAAGCAATCCTCATAAAATAAAGTTTTGTTCTAGAAACTAATCCTCATAGAAGCAGATTTATTCTAGAAAGTAATCCACATAAAGAAAGTTTGTTCTAGAAAGTAATACTCATAAAAGAAAGTTTAGTCTAGAAAGTAATCCTCACAAAAGAAAGTTTGTTTCAGAAAGTCATCGTTATAAAAGAAAGTTTATTCTAGAAAGTAATCCTCACTAAAAGAAAGTTTATTCTAGAAAGTAATCCTCATAAAATAAAGTTTGTTTCAGAAAGTCATCGTTATAAAAGAAAGTTTATTCTAGAAAGTAATCCTCACAAAAGAAAGTTTATTCTAGAAAGTAATACTCATAAAATAAAGTTTATTCTAGAAAGTAATTCTTATAAAAGAAAGTTTATTCTAGAAAGCAATCCTCATAAAATAAAGTTTTATTTTAGAAAGTAATCCTCACAAAAGAAAGTTTATTCTAGAAAGTAATCCTCATAAAATAAAGTTTATTCTAGAAAGTAATTCTTATAAAAGAAAGTTTATTCTAGAAAGCAATCCTCATAAAATAAAGTTTTATTTTAGAAAGTAATCCAAATAAAATAAAGTTTTGTTCTAGAAACTAATCCTCATAGAAGCAGATTTATTCTAGAAAGTAATCCACATAAAGAAAGTTTGTTCTAGAAATTAATACTCATAAAAGAAAGTTTAGTCTAGAAAGTAATCCTCATAAAAGAAAGTTTATTCTAGAAAGCAATCCTCATAAAATAAACTTTTAGTTTAGAAAGTCATATACATAAAATAAAATTTTGTTCTAGAAACTAATCCTTATAGAAGCAGATTTATTCTAGAAAGTAATCCACATAAAGGAAAGTTTATTCTATAAAGTAAACCTAATAAAAGAAAGTTTAATTCTAGAAAGTAATCCACATAAACAAAGTTTGTTCTAGAAAGTAATCCTCATAAAATAAAGTTTATTCTAGAAAGTAATCCACATAAATAAAGTTTATTCTAGAAAGTAATCCACATAAAGAAAGTTTGTTCTAGAAAGTAATCCTCACAAAAGACAGTTTGTTTTAGAAAGTCATCGTTATAAAAGAAAGTTTATTCTAGAAAGTAATCCACACAAAAGAAAGTTTATTCTAGAAAGTAATCCTCATAAAAGAAAGTTTATTCTAGGAAGTAATCATCATAAAATAAAGTTTATTCTAGAAAGGAATCCTCATAGAAAAAAGTTATTCTATCGGTTAATCCCAAATTTGATCCCGTCGCTGTTCTGTAGTTTTTTGAGAATATAGCGAGTGATCAAGTCGGTATTGTATCAATGGTTCGCCCCATCGCGACATTAAATGAGTCGGAAGAACACAAAGTGGCGTGCTCCGAGCCTCGTCAATTTATTTCCGACGATTAGCGAGCTTCTTTGACACAGTATATTTCTGTGACAGTTACGCAACTTCGTTGAAATTATATGTGCGTGTAAACGAGCAATTCTTGTATGTTTATATTTAGATATTCTAAATCTGTGAAACGGCTCCAACGATTTTCATAAAATTAAGTATGCAGGGGGTTTTGCGGGCGAATCATCGATATAGATTTTAAGAAAACGTCGCTTTATCCGTGTTTTCAGGCAATGAAAAAACCGACACAGCAACACTAAAGCTACTTGACAATAGATGGCGTTGTAAAGCAACACTATAAGCCAATTAGTGTTTGGTTTGAAGATAAACCAAGAAAATCCATTTTTAACTTGCGAGCAAAGCTGTCATCCAGGTACTAAATTATCAAGGGGAGACTGAGGACTGATGGTGCTAGGTAAGTATCTAATATTCATCATGATTGATAGTGGATGTGTTACCCAGAGCTTTAAGTTTCAGTTTGCGACAACTCAACGTACTTTCCATACTGAGATATACGTGCTAGTGCTTTGTTCGTCCAATAATTTCACCAGCTACTGCGTAAGAACCTTTTCTACACAAAAACAAAATCAAAAAAGGAATTATAAGAATTATATCCTTTGCAGATGTATTGTTGTTGTCGTCGCTAGTATGTTGCCTCAACGTTTCCTCTGCAATTGGTACTGCAACTACTGATAATTTGGAGGAATTACTTAGTGCATTTATGCAGGCGTTACTAACGTTCTGCACTAGACGATTGCACAATGGGTCAAAGATAGGCCCAGTTAATATGGCTTGCAGTTCTTCTCTCACGATGGCCCGAATGCTGTCCAGGTTTTCTCATCATCTGCTGCCTTCTCGTTACATAACTTCCACGGTGAATATATTGTTAGCATCTTCATCATCGGACTTCGTCTTATTTGTATTTTGAGAAATATTGCGTTTGGCGGAGTAACAACAATAAAAAAAAAAGTCGATTGAGAGTCAGATCGCAATATAAGTAATTTATAATGCTAAAATCACATTCATCTCTTATTTTTACCCAAACCGCCAATTCATGCAACCGACGTCACAGCTTCCACAGTCTAATGTTTTTTTTTTATGGTATAGGTAGGCAAACGAGCAAGCGGCTCACCTGATGGTAAGTGATACCGTCGCCCACGGACATCCGCAATACCAGAGGTCTCGAGGATGCGTTGCCGACCTTTGAGGAAAGATAATACGAAGGGATGAGGGTGGAGAGGGAGGCGGAAGGAGAGGGAGAACGAGGTAGGCGGGAATCGGGCCTCCGGAACCTCTCACAAACCGACTGAAACGCAGTGGGAGTGTGTTACTTCTCCGGTCGTACCGGCCCATTCGGCTGTGGGGTTGCAGCGTGGCACCACCACCGAAAAAACCGGCTTCGGGTGTTTTGAAGCACAATTCTCTAGCCTATCATGGACTCGCATGGTGGTCGGTGGATATGTATCCATAATGCTAGTATAAAGTTGTGTTACTGTGTTCTGGTGTACGCCACTGCTTTGAGGACAGGGAGGGAGTGAGTTCGTTAATGGGGAGCTATTATTTTATTTTCCGGCGCGCGTTCGGAAAATTGCCTTAATTTAATCGCAGCCAGAAGAACCTCTTATCTCTCTTTTCGTGTTGGATGTAAGTAGATGCCTATTGTAGCCAGTAAAGCGTTTAATTTGTGCCTATATTTTTATCGTTATTTTGATCTAAGGGCAGAAGCCAACAAGCCAAAGCCGGCGCTAGCCAACATTTAGTCAAAACCCCGGACTTCGCTGGGCGCCCTATAATATGAACGCAATATAATATATAATTATATAATTTCAAATATAATCATTCGAGCTAATTTCGAAGTTGTCTCAGTTTATTAATTTTTTTTACAGATACGTCGAGATTTCTCTTTATATGAACAATTTCATATAGCCTATATCCTACTTCCTATTTATAATATTAGTACTTCCTACTTATATTATAAATGTGAAAGTTTAGATGGATGGATGGATGGTTGGATGCATTTGGATGCTTGTTGCACTTTCACGCTCAAACGGCTGGGCCAATTTTGATGAAAGTTGGTATGGAGGTAGATGAGGATTTGGATTGACACATAGGATGCTTTTCATCATTATCATAATCATCATCATCCAACACCACGCGGGTGAAACCGTGGATTGCAGCTAGTATGTAAATAAATATAAAACTTTGGAAGATATAAGCAGTGTAAATTAACTGTTTTTGGCACTTTTTGACTGACTGGCCTGACTGTGAATCATCACCAGGTTATGGTTTAAACTTAATAAACCTTATATAAAAAAATAAAATCACTTTATTAGTGTAACTTCTGTACTACTAAATTTTCAATGAGTTTATTAGAATGTGTCCGTTGCTGTAGCGGAAATTTTACGAATTTCAAGATTCGAGTTTAGAAGACACTTAGGGCACAGAATAAATAATAGGTATCGTATCATTTATTTTGATTGTAGCTATGCATTTCCGCCACCTCCGTGGCGGAAGGGGGTATATGTAGCTCTGACCCACTCAAACCCGGCCCTGTGGTACACAATCTCACCCCAGCGGTAGGCTCTTAATAGGGCTTCAGCGATAGCGAAGTGCCTTGGTGGTGGCCTTGGTGAGCAAGGACACCCCCCTAGACGTGCGCGGTCGTGCAAGCCGGCGAAGAGTCCCTCGACTCTCCACCAGTGACCCCACTACGGAGGAGGGAGGAGACGTGCAAACTGCCTCCTCCATTCCCCCGTCCGTCTGCGCCGGAGCGGGTCAGCTCCAAAATCATTCTCGCTGACCCGCAGCCTCCTTCTACGCCATCACCATAAGCATAGCGTTTATAAAAGTAAGAAAAGGCTTAAATATAAAAATGGCGGGTTTCATGCCGTTTGATGTGCGGGCTATATTCGTAGTTATGAACGTTTAGTATGTGCTTTATCACTTACTTGATAGCTTATAGGGAAGTATTTATTATTAGCTTTCACGTTATAATCGTGGAGCACAGATTCTTGAACCGTGCCAGTCAGGTCGATGTACTGGCAGTCGCTGGCCATGAAGTGGACTACCATGGACTTGCGATAGCTCTGAAAACATGAGTTTGGTCTCGCTAAGCAGGCGTTAGTGCTTTAAAATCTTATACTTAGGTATAAGATTTTTAACGAACATTTACATGGTAAATATCCCGTTTCTAACGTTAATTCTTGAATTAGTGACCATGTCAGTTTAAAAAATTGTTTCTGCTGTCAAATCTACTCGTACATCTTATGTCATTAATGTATTTTGTGTGTGTGTGTGTATGTTTGTAATGAACAAACACAAAAACTACTGTGCCGATTTAAAAAATTCTTCACCATTGTAAAGCTACTTTCACTCTGAGTAACATAGGCTATACAAGAAGTTGTTATATATGACTAATATGTACATACAATTTTCTTTTCGCTAAATCTTTACGTTATTTTTCATAGTTTTGAGCTAAAAATCTACCATTTTCAGTGAAACAAATACCGTCTGGTAAAATGCTACAGAATAAAAATCTAATACCATATTAATTTGTATAACACTATTAGCAGTTTTATTTCCCCGGGGCAATGCAGGTTTAACCTCAGGCTTGTGTTTATTTGTGTTGTATATTTAAGATTTGTATATTTAATAGTGTTGTATATTTAATACACACATAAACATGGTCTAGGGATATTTCAATTAAACCTAAATAACTAAAATTCTATTAACTTTTTGTTAAGACACCTACACATTAAAATAAACCTTGTTTAATAGCCTATCGTATCTGATAATAAACTTTTAGATAAAGTTAAATTTTAAAAAAAACTTTTGTGGAAGAGGAAAAACTCAGACAAAATTCTAACCAACGCCTAATGGCCTACGAGCACGTAGGTTGACTTCATGCAGTCGTCTCCTCAAAGTTTGACCGCTTACCAGCAAACCATACTCTCTCTGTAGTCTTTGAACCGATTGCATCGCCGTTACATTTGGTTACAACAGCATGATATCCAAGCTTTACGCTGGCCTGCACAATCCCCTGACTTAAATCCTATTGAGCATGCCTGCGGGATATGCTTCAGAGAAGAGCTCTTAGGAATTTCCATGAAGATATTGCGCATAAAAACCAGCTTTTCTTGCATCTTAGCAGGACTTGGGACAGTATTCCACAACAGGATATTGACACCCTTGTTTTGAGTATGCAGAATCGCTGCAGATGTGTCAGTAGAGTATTAGGTGGATCCACGGATTATTAATTTTAAGTTTTCAACAATTTTTATAAAAAAATAGCTGTTTTGTTTATGTTTTGATGTTTCACAAATAGAGAAAATATTGAAATTTTGTCTGAGTTTTTCCTTTTCTTCTAAGTTTTTTTTTTATTTAACTTTATCTATAAGTTTATTATCAGATTAGATAGACTATTAAACAAGGTGTATTTTAATGTGTAGGTGTCTTAACAAAATTTAATAGAATTTTAGTTATTTAGGTTTAATTGAAATATCCCTAGACCATGTTGATGTGTGTACATAGAAAATAAAAAAACATAAAAGTGGATATTCTTACGATTCGTACCAAACTTTTTTCCGTATAAACTACACGCTATGGTATCTACATATCCGCTTGGTGATCGACTGTTCACAAGATATGACAGAATTTACTTTTCAAGTAATATGGTAGATGAAGTACCAAAACAGTGGCTGCCCGTCGTCGTACCGTATTATATTTATCTGTGGTCGTACCTCTGGAAGGAAATCTCAAAAAATGACTAAAAACTAAAAAAAATTCGTGATGGTTAAAATAAACAAGTATTTTGATGACAGTTCTCTTGAACTAAAATGTTATTTAGTGATTTTGTACGTTATGAAGAGGTTTGTTGCAATACGAAACCTGAAAAGGACCATGCGACAGTAGATCCAGTTTTATGCGACCCTGGTACGCAGTAGGACAGACCTACCTACAGACACACATTCTTTTTGTTGCTGGGGTCTATGGCTGTCCACGCTGCTACTATCTTGGTGGGCTGGATCGGAAAATAGTAGGTACATATCCTGTAATTTGGACAAGGTGCTTATCATCATCATCATCATAATCATTATCATTATCATCATCATCGTACATCAGTTTACTGCTGACAAAAGCATCTCTTAAAGCATACTAGTTTACTAAAGTAAGTAAACTTTACATTTATGTTTAACATGAATGTTGAGTTGAGACAACTGCATGCATTTTGATGCAATCAGCAATCGCAATAAGAGTGGTAACAACATTATTATAGTAAAAGTGTGCTTGTTGTTAGGTCTGTCCTTTCACACGTATAGTTCTGAACCAATTGTGGTGAGACAAGACTCAGGGATAGGCTGTACCCCGGAAAAGGACATGGGGGTATTTTAACTAAACCTAGTTTGGTATTATATACGACCATGACTACGCATAAAAAGCAAAGAAAGGGGGTCGGTTAGGCGAGCTGTGCCAAGCCGTACAACAGCTGTATTACCAGCTCGGTAGCAATACTAAATATGTTAAAATGTATGTGCGAGTGCATATTCGAAATCTAGTGAAAAATTGTCATTTTGAAAATACATTAACTTTTTCTTCGTTCTATACCTATATGAAAAATTAACTTGTAGTTTTTATTTCAAAAGGATTGCTCCAATACCTTATTAAATTCGCACTGTTTATAACCTACCCGTAGTTTATCTTTTACCTTTGAGTTATGCTAAAATCGAAAAACTAGAACTTATCGCTAGATTATATTATTATTTTCATGTATGTAGCACCGAACATACATAGTAGCACCATTTTTTCTACATATCCGTATTGCAGGTCAGTTTTGTAGGTAATTTAAATAAATACTTTGTATAGCGACCTCTGTCTCAATCTGCTGGCAACTCATCGCTCCTTACCAAGCACAGAAACAACTAATGTCAATCATTGTCCGTACTACGTCACGAAGCTAATAGATGGCGCTGAAATCAAGCACAAGAAAATATTATTCGAATGCAAAAAAGTTCATGAATCGCGATAGGTATCTATGAAATTCATCAATCATCGGACTAACTTCGGTCTTCATTTTTAAGCAACTGCACATCAGAACAAAGAGTAGAATAACTGTCCTATACAGGAACATCAGAGTCAGACTTTCATCGACACGACAAGAGGATTCTCGAGTACTTCGGCCACATAGCCAGAATAGTTGGCGACAATCTAGAAAAGCTGATGGTGACTGTGTGATCTATCAAGCTAATTCTTTTTTGTTGTGTTTACTATTGTCCGGAGAAGGTTCTTATGAAAGATGAGAGGTTATGGTGATACCGAAGGCCGAGCTTACTACGCGAATGACGTCGTGGGCAGTCGCTAGTCTATATAAATATATATATATATATATAAAATGCACCCCTATTTCTCCTAGTAACGCTATAACTTGAGAACGGATCGAACAATCTCGCTTATTCTTGTTTTTTGTTTTTATTATAACTGTCAGGAGAAATCTGACAAGAAAGAAATATCAAGAAAAGATGGCAGGCAATGGTGAGGCCGAAGACCGAATCTAAGCTCAAGTGATACACAGTACAGTCATGGGCAAGCTTAGTGCTTATAACTCGCAGACGACTTGCCAGTCTTGTGTCTTGAAAATTGCACGAAAAACGTGCTAAGGTTAGGTCACAAGGTCACATTATAGTTCACATTAGGCCACATTGACATTACCTTGTTGATGTATTCTTCCGGGTTAGACTTGGTACTGACGAGATCCGGTTCCTTTATCACCCTCTTGCTTAGTTGCGTGGTTTCTACTATCCCATTGCAAATGTCTACGAAATGTTGCCCGAAATGTAACATTCACGGCCGTGTTCCAAAAGAATGCTTTTATGTTCCAAGGCTGCGTACCATAACGTACCATAACATACCATAACACAACACACCATACGTGAGCTTTGGACTAAACTTTGTTCGGTCAACCCTATCAAAAGATATGATCGTTTTGTCGCATATTTTCGTGTATTTTGCGATTTCACACGTGAATAAAATCCGATGGGTTACTTCACGTATTTTTCTAGTGCCAAGAAACAATGTTTTAAAGCACATGTAAACCGAAAATACGTTAAAATGCGAATTTACTTACTATATTATATATATTACAAACGTATTAGGTACTTGCGGTTGGTGCGAAACCGCGTCTAGAGATCAAACGGCAAAGTTAAGTTTGTATCTTGAACTAGTTTGTGTTTTAGTTAGATTATTAATGTTAGATGCTTTCTTCATGAACGGAACCCTCAATGCGCGATTCCAACTCAAATGGGACGTTATTTTACTGCAGCGGACCTTTAAACATTGTATTAGCACTAAAAGACTGGAGAGACTATAATAGAGACTGATCAGTAGTTTAATGCGTTATTTTTACGTCATGAAATACCTAAGTACATATAAATATACTATTTGCGCTCCGGGGTGTCATTCGCAAGGGATGATGATGATGATGATGAAACGTAGCCTATGTGCTATTACCGACCATAATCTATCTCTATGTCTAATTTGGAAATTGGCGGCTTGAACCCCTCGCTTCACTTAATACTCTACCCTTGCTCCGCTCGGGAATTAAATTTAAATAAACTCTTGCGTCTCCGCTACACTCGGGGTCCAATATGCCGCCCGTGACGTAAGACACTGCTTAACTCTTTCGGTGCGTAATCTACTATTAAGTTTGTGTATTATGCAAACTGTTTGCTTGCTAAATACTAACCGATTACTGTACGACAAAAATAAACAAAACACATTGAAATGTCAATGTTGTGCAATAATTATAAAAACGTCGTGTCGAATATCAGACTTTTATACTGGCTGTTGGAATGAAGAAGGATCCAAGTCGATAGTTATAGCACAAGAATAGAAAATGTGGTTATACATATATAGCTTCGATATGCACATACATAAATAGGTTCACTACTTACATAATATTTTGCACAATGACGTAAACAAGGGCGAGGCAAAGCTGACTCACTGTTGATGCCAGTTACAATAGAAAAAAATACACTACCCATAAACGAAGGTTAGACACTAAGGCGACTTTTGGAAGGTAATGAAGCACGAAACGGATTATTTATTTTGGGAGCGTGTGGGAATGTTTACGGTTAGATAGCTGAAGTAAAACAGATAGAGTTATAGTATGCACACATTTTTAAATAGATATTTGGACTACAAATTCATGATTTCTGAACATTTTAGCAAGTACTTACGGTTTTTTATTAATATATAAATAGGTATGAGGACTTTCATCATGAACAGATAATTTTCTCTGGATTTGTTTGGTATACATAGTATATTTTAGGTAGGTTTTTTTTATTAGAAGTCGAGTAGATAGGTCAATTATTCAAAAATGTTCTACGATAATATGACATGATGATACGAATGATATGAATCAAAACAAAGATAGTAGGTACTGCTAATCAGTGATAACGCGCTACTTGTCGCATACATGTTCCTACCGTATCATCGTAGGGTTTATAAATATAGTGCATAATTGTGTAATTATTGTACAAAATATACCTATGCAATAAGTAGTAGGTAATCAAAGAGAATGCAATACTATGGCAGTAATTAGGACAGATCTTTTGAACTTGTATGTCATTGATTATTTGGTTGACATTATTTTAAAGAGGCTGGTAGAGTTTAGCAATTTACGTATTTTGTTGCTGAAATCTGGAATGCATAATAATGTAGATATTTTTCAATTATCAATCGTGTGGATTTTGATGATCGGTGATTTTATTTTTATATAATATATTATATTTTGATTTATTATTAATTACAAAATGAACTTATTATGTTTAAACTTGTCTGTCTAGGCTGCTAACATCAAGGCAATCACTTGAATTTTTTTTTTTTCTCATAATTTTGGTACTGTTATAATTTCTTCGGCAATATTACAACATGAATCCAAACAGCCATCGTTTAGTATACACGGAGCGAGTCAACAGCTATGTGGGGGCTGTGTGACTCAGTACAGAGCGCTCGTATCGATTAGATACGTGATAGTAGTGCTATACACACAGTGTATCGGCGCGCCTGTACAAATGTACGAGCAATATGAAACTCGTGAATGAAACGGATTCTTGTTGACGTTCAAGAATTTGGCACTGAAATTCTTAAAACCAACGAGTGTCCTTACCGAAAACACGACACATTATATTTTATAGAATTGTATCATATAAAAACACTACCCTGAACGGCGGATCACTTGGCTCGCGGGTCGATGAAGAACGCAGCTAACTGCGCGTTACAATGTGAACTGCAACACATGAACATCGACATTTCGAACGCACATTGCGGTCCACGGAGGCCACTCCTGGACCACTCCTGTCTGAGGGCCGGCTGTATGCAAATGTACACCACATTGCTTTCTAGTCAACTCGGCAAGATTGCATTTGACAGTTCTACCGATATGTCGGTTAGTCTGCCTAAAAATAAAAATCGCGAAGAGTGTACACACGGCTTATTGTCTGTGCATAAACTCGACTCGTTGACGTTCAGTCTAAGGTTGGGAGATGCTAACGATAAATCGTAAACTTTTCGATCGGACTTTACGTCTGAACTAGATGTAGAGCCCCTTTCGCGTTGGCCTCAGATCAGGAGAGATCACCCGCTGAACTTAAGCATATCAGTAAGCGGAGGAAAAGAAACTAACTAGGATTTCCTTAGTAGCGGCGAGCGAACAGGAAATAGCCCAGCACTGAATCCTCCCGTGATAGCGGCAGGAGATGTGGTGTTTGGGAGGTCCCGCGTTCTCGTCGTTGCAAACTGTTTAAGTTCATCTTGAACGGGGCTCAGTATCCGCAGAGGGTGCCAGGCCCGTAAAACAGGCGACAGTGGTGAGAGGGACTCTCCTAAGAGTCGGGTTGCTTGAGAGTGCAGCCCTAAGTGGGTGGTAAACTCCATCTAAGGCTAAATATAACCGCGAGACCGATAGCGAACAAGTACCGTGAGGGAAAGTTGAAAAGAACTTTGAAGAGAGAGTTCAACAGTACGTGAAACCGTTCAGGGGTAAACCTGCGAAACTCGAATGAATGAACGAAGAGATTCAACGTGAATTTTTCTTTGCAAGTTACTTTGGCGTAACGTAACAAGTTAAGTTTGCGTGCACTTCTCTTTCAGTAATACATCGCGACCCGTTTGGTCATGGTCGATACCTCCGTTGGTGGACCAGTTTTTCCTTTGTTGGAGTAACTGGACCATGACGTTGGTTGACATGATCTTGACGGTATTCAATGAATCGTGTACGCGTTAACGCGCGTCTGACCGACACAAAGTGGTGTATGTGCCCGAAACCTGCCTGAGTGCGGTCGAGGGTGCTGCGTCGCATTGTGGCCGTTCAGTCTCAGACTGTGCACGTTTCAGTCAGCGATGGTTCAGTTTTGGGCACTCGCAGGACCCGTCTTGAAACACGGACCAAGGAGTCTAGCATGTGTGCAAGTCATTGAGACAGAAAACTGAAAGGCGCAACGAAAGTGAAGGCGGACTCGTCCGCTCAGGGAAGATGTCGCTCCGATCTTGATCGGCCGACCGCATTCCCGAGGCGTCTCACTCCTTACTGCGAAGTGAATGCACTCAGAGCATACACGCTGGGACCCGAAAGATGGTGAACTATGCCTGGTCAGGTCGAAGTCCGGGGAAACCGGGATGGAGGACCGCAGCGATTCTGATGTGCAAATCGATCGTCGGAACTGGGTATAGTGGCGAAAGACTAATCGAACCATCTAGTAGCTGGTTCCGTCCGAAGTTTCCCTCAGGATAGCTGGCGTCGACTGACAGTCTCATCCGGTAAAGCGAATGATTAGAGGTATCGGGGTCGAAACGACCTCGACCTGTTCTCAAACTCTAAATGGGTGAGAACTCTAGCTTTCTTGATTTGTGAAGCTAGAGGTCTGATGACGGTGCCAAGTGGGCCATTTTTGGTAAGCAGAACTGGCGCTGTGGGATGAACCAAACATAGTGTTAAGGCGCCCAAAAAACGCTCACCGAAATCAAAAAGACGTTAGGATTCTTAAGACAACAGGACGGTCGCCATGGAAGTCGGCATCCGCTAAGGAGTGTGTAACAGCTCACCTGCCGAATAGAATACCAGCTCTGAAAATGGATGGCGCTTAAGCGTTTTGCCGATACACTATCGTTACTGGCACGTGCGACGTACCTTTAGACGTCATTAAGCTGTAACGAGTAGGACGTGCGCGGCGGTGTGCGCAGAAGGGTCTGGGCGTGAGCCTGCCTGGAGCCTCCGTCGGTGCAGATCTTGGTGGTAGTAGCAAATACTCTAGGGAGGCCCTGGAGGACTGAAGTGGAGAAGGGTTTCGGGAAAACTGTTGTTGCTCGCGAGTCAGTCGATCCTAAACTCTAAGAGAAATCTAATGTCGATGTGGCTTGTTTATAGTAATAAATAATGCCCATAGAGTGAAAGGGAATCCGGTTCATATTCCGGAACCCGGCAGCGGAACCGTTTCGATAAAATCGTTCCTTCACGTCATTGTGAAAGTTCGACGGGGTAACCCAAAATGGCCTGAAGACGCCGCCGAGAGGTCTGGGAAGAGATTTCTTTTCTGCCTGAGTGTTCGACTTCCATGGAATCCTATAGAAGGGAGATATGGTTCGGAACGCGAAGAGCACTGCAATTTAGTGGTGTCCGGTCACTCTCTGCGGACCTTGAAAATTCAGGTGAGGGATGTACGTGGAGATGTCGCGCCGGCTCGTACCCATATCCGCAGCAGGTCTCCAAGGTGAAGAGCCTCTAGTCGATAGAATAATGTAGGTAAGGGAAGTCGGCAAATTGGATCCGTAACTTCGGAATAAGGATTGGCTCTGAGGACCGAGGCGAGTCGGGTTTAGATAGGAGACGTACTGGTCGGCCTCGGATCTGTGTCAGCGCTCGGACAACATCCAAGTGCCATGTAGAACTGTGGTTTACCTGGACGTCAACTTCTATACTTAAAGTACACAAATTTTCGTCTTGCACGAAAGCTTTGCAATGCTTTTACGACTCCCAACTAACGGTTAACTCAGAACTGGCACGGACAAGGGGAATCCGACTGTCTAATAAAAACAAAGCATTGCGATGGCCCTCGCGGGTGTTGACGCAATGTGATTTCTGCCCAGTGCTTTGAATGTCAATGTGAAGAAATTCAAGTAAGCGCGGGTAAACGGCGGGAGTAACTATGACTCTCCAAAGGTAGCCAAATGCCTCGTCATCTAATTAGTGACGCGCATGAATGGATTAACGAGATTCCCACTGTCCCTATCTACTATCTAGCGAAACCACAGCCAAGGGAACGGGCTTGGGAAAATCAGCGGGGAAAGAAGACCCTGTTGAGCTTGACTCTAGTCTGGTATTGTAAGGGAGCTTGAGAGGTGTAGCATAAGTGGGAGATCGTTCGCGATCGCCGTTGAAATACCACTGCTCTCAACGCTCAATTACTTACTCGATTGTGTGGAAACTGTGACATTGTGCAAGTCGATGATGCACGGAGTTTGGTTGATACAAACGCGGCAGGTGACGACTAGGCAGAGATGCCTTTTGTTACCTCTCGCGCGATCCAATTCGAGGACATTGCCAGGTGGGGAGTTTGACTGGGGCGGTACACCTGTCAAATAATAACGCAGGTGTCCTAAGGTCAGCTCAGCGAGGACAGAAACCTCGCGTAGAGTAAAAGGGCAAAAGCTGACTTGATCCGGATGTTCAGTACGCATAAGGACTGCGAAAGCACGGCCTATCGATCCTCTTGTATAAAGAGTTTTTAGCAAGAGGTGCCAGAAAAGTTACCACAGGGATAACTGGTTTGTGGCAGCTGAGAGTTCCTATCGACGTTGCCTCTTGATTCTTCGATGTCGGCTCTTCCTATCATTGTGAAGCGTAAATTACAAAGCGTTGGATTGTTCACCCACTAACAGGGAACGTGAGCTGGGTTTAGACCGTCGTGAGACAGGTCAGTTTTACCCTACTGATGGCAAGTCGTTGCGATAGTAATACTGTTTATTCCCATAGTAACAACTGTTTCGGATACATGGTGCTGCACTCGGCCGAACGGCCGGTGGTGCGAAGCTAACATCCGTAGGATAATCTCTGAACGCATTTAAGAGAGAAACCTGTCTAGGCAAATTCGGCAAGGATATGTAAGGGAGGCCCGAGAGTCGTAAGGCTCTAAGCAATGTGATGTTGATAATTGCGCTTTACTTTCGTAAGGTGCGATGTCGAAGCCCTTTGGACCTCGGAGATCGGTGCTTCGTGCAACTCGCGCATCATGGCTCCGAAGGTCCGAATGTACCTCAGTTCGATGTCGGGCCTCGGAATGGTCTGCAGACGACTTACGTTCCTGGCGGGGTGTTGTAAGCAGTAAATCAGCAATGTGCTGCGAACTGTTGAGACTTAGCCCTATGCTAGGTGATTTCGTATTTTTTTTTATTTCTAAATACGTGAACAGATCGGCTCATACTTGCACAGAACATAATACAAATGAAGTGTATTCATTTTCATATATTAATTTTAATTATGTTTCCACATGTTTAAATACAGATCTTATATATATTTATTATAATAGTTCAACATGGACCCTGTTGGGCGCTACAGAATAATATTATAATATAATTACATATTTGTTTCTTTATTTAAATTTCTTTACGAGATACCGAATGAGATTTGTTTATATGTTTGTCGTTAAAAAATCTTGTAGTGAATAGTAGCATTGTTTAGTAAGATATAACTTTAGGTCGTTAAAGAATGCGGATTCCTTCTCAATGTCTTTTATATATTGTGGTAAGTGGTTGAACATTTTTATACACATTACGTAGGTGCTCGTACTGTGCATCTTTAGCTTAGAGTCTGGAAGCGTCAACCAATTTTTATGTCTACAATTACGTTTGTTTGTGCCTTCTAATGTTGGAAAAATAAGACATTGTTTTCTTACAAATTTACGTATTTCTAGGATGTAGATGGAGTGTAGGGTCAAAATGTTATGCTTGATAAAGTGTGGTTTGCAGCTGTCTGTACTATCAATATGTGCGAGGATTCGTATGCACTTTTTTTTAACAAGAACAAGTCGTCTATTTCGTTGCTGTTTCCCCACAGTATGATACTGTAATCTGGCATGACAGTACGCGTAATATGCCGAGAGCGCAGTTGCAATATTTGTGGTATTTTAAGTTAGAAGAGCGCATATGTGAAACTACTTAATTTGAACTTTAAATCCTTATATTTGTTTTCCAATTAATGTTTTTATCAATATCTATTCCTAATAATTTAATTGAGTCAACACATTTCAATTTTGTGTTATTAAAAGAGTAATCTATATTCAACTGTAGCTTTTGATAAGGTCTGAATTGCATAATTTTAGTTTTGGAGAAATTAACTTGAAGGTTGTGATCATCAAGGCAGCTAACTTTTGTAAGAATATAATTTAACTTTTGCTTTAGATTATTGTTTTTGTATGGAAATAAAATTGAAATATCGTCGGCAAATAAGATGCATGTTTCGGTTAGTATTTTTAGGAGATCATTAATGTAGATTAAAAATAATAAACAGCCTATTACGCTCCCTTGAGGTTCAACCGTTCATTTTTAGAGAGTCCGATCGAATTTTTTTTAACAATACCGTACGCTGTTATTTAATGTAGCTAGTCTGCCAGAAATGCTGCCTGAAAGGCAGATATATAAGAAATGCTTAAAAAGAGCTAATTCATAGAAAAAAACAAAGACAAAATAATTAATTAAAGTATGCTGTAGCAAATTTATATTTTATAACATATATAGCAAAAGTTTTATTTGTTTTAAATATTTAAAAAAATAAATAAACACTGTTTTAAACTATCACGGTTGTTCTCTAAAGTTATATGATTATTAACGGGATATTTACCGAGGTATGGTTGTGGAATGAGCTCCCGATATTTCGGCGCAGTTACATGCACTGTTACTGTTGCAGTACATATAACTGCGCCGAAATATCGGGAGCTCATTCCACAACCTTACCACGGTAAATATCCCGTTAATAATCATATAACTTTAAATAAACACTAATTTAGTATATTATTTAGGCTGATTTCTTGCACCTAGCATTTTCCTCACTGTCGCTCGGCAGCGAAGTTAATTCGCTTCTCGTATACCTTTGAAAACCTCGCTACACTCAGGATCCCTCGCGTACAAGTACTCGCACCAAAAAAATTACTTTGCAGCTTCGCATGTTAAATAACTATTTTAGATATTATTTCCCCGTCCCGACATGATGAATGAATGGCAAATAAAAAACTTAAGCAACAACAAAGTACTTAGTGGCTCACCTCAAATTATTCAAAGTCTGCAAATCGAACAATCGCCTCACCACCAAATATCCATTTTCTAAGTAAAACTTCTTAATTATCTACACAATCTTCTTAATTATGTATCTTCATGGTACACACATTAATTACAGCCCCTCTATATTATGTAGATTGGGGTTTGTGTTATTATTCACAGTAGGGGGATTAACAGGAGTCATTTTAGCAAATTCTTCCATTGATACTTATTATGTCGTGGTTCACTTCCACTATGTTTTATCTATAGGAGCTGTATTTGCAATTATAGGAGGAATACCACAGGATCCATGGCATTACAGAAATTCCCTGCAATTCTAAAAGTGGTCATCATCACTTAGCATCAGGTGAGATAGTGGTCAAGTGCTACCCAGTTCGGTATAAAAAAAAAAAAAAGTGGTACTTATTTAAATGTTATCTGTACTTATTAACATCCGTGACTAATTTACATTACATTTCCTCTTTATAGGCGGCCTCGTACGTGTGCCATTCTACAACGTATCTACCTCTTAATATTATTCAATATTAAAATTTATTGCGTTATCACGTGATATATTTTTAGGCAGAGCCAAATCGGCATTATTGGCCCAGTGTTACTAACCCACCTATCCTCAGTATTTCTTACTACATATACATATATTAAGTAGATATATTTAAGTAACAAGCTGACCCGCCAGCGGCATCGCTCGCTTATAGGGGGGAAAGCGCCGCTTTGGGATCTCCAGGTCCTGGGTTCAACAACCATGTCACAGTTTTTTGGAAAAATAAAAAGTCCGGAGTCTAGCATAGGTTTTTAGTAGTACTAGTAGTAGCTCATCGAGACCCCAGTTTTATATGAGACCGTGTAGAATAGAAAGATCAAGCTGCCATCTTGGATTAATGTGACGGATGGAGATAAAAAGCTTATGGTTGGGAGTTCCGAGCTCTATTCTATTATTAACACAAATTTCACCGAAATCTGTGCTGGAGTTTTTATGTTACTATGTGTGAACGTACATGCAGATAGACTTTTTTTTTTCAAAATCGTCATATTCTTGTTCAGTAGGTAAGGATTTAAACAGAAGTATGAATAACATGGTCTAATTTTGGTCGGTAGTTCTATTAACTTTTGAAAAAGTGGTTATTGTGACATAACGATAATAGTTGGACATATGGAATTGGGAAGTTTTTTGTAGATATTGATATGTTATTTAATATTGTAGAACATTATTTTGTTCTATCATCAATACTTTCCGCAGCGCATGCGACGAAAGACGTTTTTGGGCACTTTTTACACCTTGGGTTACGTTACTTAAATTTTAGTAAGGATCTTTTCTAGCAATTAATAGAGCCGATATGTTACTCAGAGTGAATGTTGCTTTCCAATGGTGACAACATTTATGAACTCGGCACAGTAGTATTTGAGTTTAATTATTACAAACATACACACACTCAAATACAAATTTTGCCTCTTTATTATATTATTAGTGTATATAAGTGTACCTAGATAGTGTAGATAGCAATTTGACGTAACGTCGACACAAATAGTCTCAAATATAGTCTATCTCTAATTCGACTAACTAACTTTCTAGTATTCGAGCGCTAATTTAACCTCGACACTTTGCTTTTTGAGTCTTAGTGGCCTCTATAAGGCCTAGAATGAATAAAAAAGTTATTAACCTGATGTTAAGCATTCATTTTTTGGTAAAAAATGTTTTTAGTGACCGTTGCTATACGGGATCGATTGTCAATTATGATATCAAGATAAAAACTTTTCTGTTTTTGGAGTGCAACTCAAAAACAGCTTGACCGAATTTGATGAAATTTAAATGGGACCACCTAGGAAGTACCTACTCCTACCGGTACAAAAAAGGATTTTGAGAATCATCAAGGTTTCTTTTGAGGTCTAAGTTACTGCATTTGCGGTTCCTCAGTGCCTGGAGTCACGGGGTCAAGAAGCGAACGTCTCGTGGTTGTGTGCAACGTTTTCTCCCAGAACCTTGCCTTCTTTGAACGGAACCTGTCTCTTGGTCGAGTCCAGGGGCCTTACTATGAGCTCTTAAAGCAGGACTTTAAGAAAACTGCCCGGCTTATTCGTACCATGACAACGTCATAGCAGGCCTGCCCAGGCCTATTATTCAAGAACCGCCGAAAAACCGTTCACCTGTTTTTTTTGTAGGGACTCTCGTTAACATGTCGTTCTAAATCCACTTAGTTTATCAGCTTACAATTTCTTTCACTTGTCTAGGCGTCTGTAATGTTGGTTATAGTAAATTATTACAATAACATGGACAATATTATCCTTTCTCCTTTAAGAACACAATATCTAAATATTTTACCTAAATGAGCGTCATGGTATGATTTCATTCAAAACTGTTTAAGAACTGCACGGAACTTGAATTGTTTTTATGAAGCTGGATAGTAAGGCCCCAGGCTCTTCGGGCGGTTGAACGACTCACGTTAACCGCTGCGAGACGTTACATTGGCAACACCGCTCTTCCAGCAGCGCTATAATTATACTCTGATTGATTTTCTGCCATTACAATCGACACAAAGTTATCTGTTGTTAGGCACAATAAGGTAGGATTAAGCGACAGCCATAAATTATTCTAAAAGTAACAAGAAGCTAGTTTTAGTTGCCTGTAGTTGTAGAAACCAATATCATACGAGGCACCGAACGCTAATCGCATATGAAGTTTCCTTTAATGCGTTTTGCTGACGTAAAACTGTCAGGCCCTTGTTTCCCATGATTATGTTATACTAGCAACTGCACGCGACATCGTTCGGGTAGTAGGCTCGCCCTTCGGCCTCGCTAAAACTTCTAATATTTATTATCCTTTTTCCTTCATAAACGTTATCTGACAATAATTAACACAACAAAAAAAAAGAATAATCGAGATTGTGCCATTCGTTCTCAAGTTATATATATAGGATAGGTTGGCAAACGAGCAAGCGGCTCACCTGATGGTAAGTGATACCGTCGCCCACGGACATTCGCAATATCAGAAGTCTCGAGGATGCGTTGCCGACCTTTGAGGAAGGAATTGGTGGAAGGGGTGAGGGTGGAGGGGAGGGGAAGGGGCAAGGATAATATATCGTTACAAACCGACTGAAAGCAAGCTATGTTACTTCACGTCCGTGTTATGTGGGAGTGTGGTACTTCCCCGGTCGTGCCAGCCTATTCGGATGTGGGGTTACAGCGTGGCACTACCACTAAAAATCTGTATCTGTAATATAGAATTATCGTCAAATATACGGCTGGCCTTAACATATACATGTATAGTTATAATCCTTATAACCCCCCCTATATATAGAACAACCCTTTATTCGTTTACTGTATATATTACTTCCGAACAGTTGGTGGTCCATGGCTGCACAGACATTTTATAAAATGGTCCCTCATTAACCCGTCCGAATCAGCAACTCTCATTCCAGGCAAGTTTCATTCATAAATCTATTGTTATTTTTTGTCCTGACGCGGACGAGTTAATAAAAAGTTAAGAACCACTAATTTAAAGAAAAAATTTTCCTGAACAAGGTATGATGCAAAATTGGTATTTTTAAGTTTCAGCCTCTTCGATATCAAAATTTTCCTGGATTCCGTTGCATATCTATACATACTCATATAACATGTACATTACGAAAAGTTGTAAATTTTTTTATGCAGATCCTCCTTTATTATTTCAAGTAATTGAAAATATCGATCAGGCGTCATCCGAAAATATCCCCAAAACTTGTTTTTGTCTGCTATAAGATCGGGAAAAAGATGATAGTATTCGCCGAAAATCTTTCTCTTGGCACAAATGGGGTGTATCCATATTTTACGTTTTCTCTTTTGACGAATTTCTTGTCAATGCTGTTCTTCTTCTAACAGCAGGCAAAAAAACGAAAGTCCTTCGTCAGAGCTATCCATAACGTACAGTTGCACGCAAATTCCGGCAGTACACTGTACACAAAATCCGTCAATGCAATGAGACCCGGCCCGTCACAAATGTGCTAGGTACGCATTTTGCGCTGCGCTGCGGCCCGGCATAATGTGCTCGAACCTTTAAAGGGATTTCAGACGGAGGAATTTGACACCGGGAGCGAGAAACGGTTTTCATGTTGCACATTATATCTACCTTAAAGGTATTACTTTTGGATAATGGTTTAATCGTAATCTATGAACATTACTATACCATACTGCAAAGTTTCAGCGATAAAGGAATTATTGTCAGGGTGTACATACTTACAAATAATTACCTAATGCATCGGACTACTGGGATAATGCACGAGTAGGATTCTATTGGTGAAATAATTTTTATAATAGGTCCAGTAGTTTCGGAACAATTCAAACAAACAAACACATCTTTCCTCTTCATAATAATATTATAAGTGTGAGGTATAGATTAATTAATAAAGATTAAACAGGATAGAACAGAAGAATGGCAGAACAAGCGTTTTTTCTACCGACTTCCAAAAACTCAGGAGGAGGTACTCATTAGACTGTATTTTTTATGTTTGTTACCTCATAACTTTCAACTGGGTGAACCGATTCTCAATTTTTTTTGTTTGAAAGCTAGTGCTTCTCGTGTAGTCCCATTTTAATTTCATCAAATTCGGTCCAGTAGTTTTTGAGTTAGATACCAATAACTGAATAGAATGGAAGTAGGTATAAAATTTTTCTAATTGTACTTGTTTCTTTTATACTTAGATAGGTATACTATTCTTACTTACAAGACACACTTGTTATGAAAGTTATAGATCAATACGTTAAATCAATTTTGATGAAAATAGTGTGTTTTTGTGTTGCATAATTTTAAATTTAGTTTTTAATTTTTCACATTTCATTAATAGGTAGGTAATTGAAGTATACCTTTGCCTAAAAACATAAAAGTTATCGAATGAAATCATATCTATAACTATAAATAAATAAAATATCTGTTCTATTACTTGTTTTTTTGTTCTTAAACAGCTATTGCATAGCTAGTACTTTCCATACTAATAGAAATAACTCTTTTCTACCTCTTAACATTGTCCGATTTCAATGATTTTTTTTAATGCAATCATCACATTGTTTACCATGCTCGTACGTTGATTTTTTTTTCATTATTTCAAAGTACTATAAATTCCAATTCCATCACAACAATTACATTCCATTACATGTTATAAGTAGTTAGGTTGATTGCATTGAGCTTTTATTAAACACTCAATCGCATACTCGCAATCGGTTTCAACTCGACATTAATGCTTCAATTCGGTCCTAAATGGAACGTTTTAAACCTTATTCATTCAGAATCGATGTCTCAAAAGATTCATAACTTAGAGATGTGAAACTCCGGACAATATTTGGCCGACCACCGATAACGTGTAGGCACAGATTAAATAAAACGGTGTAGGGTCCTTGTGTGACAGTAGATAATGTTGTTTATTTATATACTCAACGTTTGATAGAGCTGTGAGCAACGTAAATTAGTTTCGCATTGCACGTATTAAGTTTCTATTTCATATTCTGTGTATATTTATTACATTATATTTATCTGAAGATCTATCATTGTCGTTATAAAGACGTATAGAATCCAGCTAGAAAAATTATTTAAACATATATTTGTAGATAGAAAACTCTTATTTGTACACTATACAGTTACAAGAATAGAAGTTATGTCACAGTAAATATTAAAGTTCGAATATATGAGATAACAACGTATATATACATACAACGTATATATATATATATGTTATCCTCTTTAGTTCTCTATGTTTTTATTCAGTTTAGCCGAATAAACATCCGGCCAAACTACCGGCAGCCAACTCTAACACCAATCGGTGCAGGTTTTCAGCTAAGTGGTTTCGCATTACACGACTGAGAGCGCCACTCGAGGGATCGGCTCGACACTCCGCGACAATGGTTGCTGGTGGTTCTTTAACTCCATCATTGGGGAGTTAGGAAGTGACCTCACTATACTTCATATGCGTAGCTAGTAAAAAAAATTAAGGTAAGGTGGGCGAAGTGCGCCTGACGGGTAAGTGCGCCTATATCAATAATTCATAAACTGCTGATGGGATCCTAGTAATGACATCTTACGCCGATGAAACAAACTAAAACATAGTTTCGGGTAATCGTCACAGGTGGCTTTAGTGACGCGAACTTGAGATACGCGCCATTTTGTTTTTAGTGTATTTCAAAGTGGTGTGCAGAGATGACATGACGAATTCAAAAACCTGAGTATTTTCTGACCAAACATGTAAGGTAAGTACATAATTTAAATGTTTTTATTTTAAGGCCGTGACTTTATCGCACTCCTAAGTATTGCGTTTTATTTCTGCCAGGCGCACTTCACCGATTTGTAGAGAAAGTGCGCCTAGTGTGCACATTTCCTAAATTTTTTCTAAAAATCATTATTTTTCTATTACATTTCCTTGACATAACATAGGTTGTATTTCCAAAAAGATTCTCAAACTGTCACATTCAGTTTCATTGGTCCCCCAAACAGAAAATATGTGTCATCAAAGTCAACTATGAAAAAAGTATGGCGCACTGCGCCCCCTTGATCTTACCAAAAACCGGAATTGAGTTTGACACCAAAAAGTGTGAAATAACTTGTCGAAGTCGGTAACATGCACACATTATTGTGATAATAGGTACTTTTGAACTACTCGTCTATCGTATAATTTTTTTTTTCACCCTTTATAATTACCCTTACTAATTACGGGATCAATTGTCATTCACCGTCAATGATATCATCAAATCATCAAAATAGACGAAACACTTTTCAGTTATTGGTGTGTAACTCAAAAACTATGAAACCAAATTTCGGTGAAATTCAAATAGGACCATCTCGGAAATGTACTCTACTAAAAAAAAAAAAAAAACATCAAAATCGTTTCATAAAAGACCAAATTATCCACGAGCAATCATAAAAAAATATACGGTCGAATTGAGAAACCTCCTCTTTTTTTGAATTGGTTTAACATTTACAGCCTTACTTCTAACGTTGCATATATTTAAATACCGTCAATTAGTACTGCACTCTAAGGTACTCGATATGTTCGGCACCGTACCACGGTAATATATAAGGTCATTGTTAATTAGTGCACAATATCGAATGGGGTGGTCTGGGATCGATAACTGGTCATTATAGTGAAGGAAAAAATCATGTTTTTTATTATTAAGATTCAAGATTCAAGATTCATTTATTTGTCAGCACATGATCGGTATACACACACAAAACAGTATGCAAGATCTTACACATTTAAACATAATGGAGCGCATGTCCTTGCCTGGTATGGCGTACAAATATAATATTAAAATTTAAATAATTGATAAAATCATATAATATAGTAGTATAACATAGTCTGAATTCATTTATATATGTCAGATATTAAGTACAATTCATGTCAAACCTATCATTTAGAAAGTCAGTAATCTCATAATAACACTTTTCAGAAAGCAGTCTCTTTAGTCTATTTTTAAAGGCTTCATATCTTAAGTCCCTAATGGCTTTTGGAATTTTATTGCATATGATCGGAGCCATGCAGATAACACTATTACGCATTAGAGCAGTCTTAGCCAGAGGTGTGTACTGTCTAGTTATATCTCGTGTGCTACGAGTATTAGTACTTACGTCAGACCAACGACAGAATAAATTAGGATTCGCTTTTATAAATGATGCAATTATGAACCCATATTCATTCCTCCGCAGCTACAAACCATTGCGCGACTGAACGCACGCCGCTACATCACAGTATTCACAACTCTGCGTGACATACCTACCTGCGAATATGTGTCCATAATAATAAAAAATATTTGTCATTTATTCTTTTACATTTATGACCAGCTATCGATTCCAAACTACCCCGTTCAATTTCCTAGTATATATTTTGGTCTATGCGTTCAATAGTATGCACTAATTTACAAATACCTTATATATTACGGTTGCCGTACCTACCATAGTCCGTATACCGTTTGACGTTTCATACTCTTCAAGACGAAATGACTTTGTACAGCCGTAACTCACACATTTTCAATAACCTTCACCTTAAAACCATGGAATTAAGACCCCTTTCAAAGTTACGTAGTCTGGTGCTTTTTTTGTTTTTTACGTAAGTGTTGCGACTTCATATTCACTTTTATACGAATAATCGGTAAAAATTTACGAATAATCGAACTTATTGATAACTATTGTGAAAGCCTAAAAAAACATTATTGATAACTAGCTGCGCTAGTGTTAATTATGTTTAGACCGGTCAAATTGTTTTTTTTTTTTAAGTTTTGTATAGAAGAAAAAAATACGAATTTTTGAAAGTCGTAGAACAAAAGATGTTTGTTTTGATCTACAGAATATGCTCTTAAAAGGATGCTAATTGATTACCAGTACCCCTTATACCACGATAAATTCTAAATATTGTATCGCTTAGCTTCCACTGGAGGACTTACTGAATATGTATCGAAAATGTCGAAATGTCGCGCCAATCGAAGCCATCATCCACTCAATGCTACGTTAATCGCTTGTGTTGTGCTCTACCACTCGGCTAATGGGAGTTTGAACCCGCGCATGCTACATTATAAATGCCCGGCTAAGTGCGAGTCAGTACACAGTTAAAAGTGTTCCTTACTGCAATGACTGAAACTGTAACTGAAACTTTTAAGAAGTTAAGAAATTACATGAGTTTACATATTAGTTACATGAGTTACCTTGATGACAGGGCTTTGCTCGTTAATAAACGAATGATTTTCGTGGTCTAACCTCAATCCAAACACTCATTGGCTTAGTGTTGCTTAACAACGCCATCTATTGCCAAGTAGCTTTAGTGTTGCTGTGTCGAAAAATAAAAGCGAATGTGACACGTGCGGAAAAGTGGTATTAATCCTGGCAGAATTGCCATTGGATGCTGATTTTTTGCCCAAAGTAGGCGCGAGAATTTCGATTACCCGTATCCTTAACTAAAAGTTTGGAATGGGGAAACAATTAATGTATTTATTAATGAAATTATAAAATATTCGAAATGCATTTTTTTAAATAAAAAGAATGTGTCAGTTAGTATTGTAGTATTAATATATATATATAGGCTATGTGCTAATTGCAACTAAAAGCTAAAAATAATTACATATAAGACGGACAGACGGACGACGTAGGTCTAGTAATAGGAACGCATAGTCTCGATTGAACGACATTTCGACATAAATCGTCTTTTATCTTAATACTCGCTGCGCCCCGGCGTTTACACCCACATGGCGATGGAAGACGATAATAATGACGATAAAAATTCAGTATCTTATCTAGCTCCACGTCAAATTTCATCAAAATTGGTCTAGCTGTTTGAGCGTGATGAAGTAACAAATATACAAACTCACAAACTTTCGTCTTTATGATATTAGTGTGATATATATAGGAATACTAGCTGCAATCCGCGGTTTCACCCGCGTTGGATGATGATGATGATGATGAAAAGTATCTTATGTGTCAATCCAAAGCCTCATCTACCTCCATACGTTGGTATGGAGGTAGATGAGGCTTTGGATTGACACATAAGATACTTTTTCTACTCATCAAAATTGGCCAAGCCGTTTGAGCGTGAAAGAGCAACAAACATCCATGTTTTCATCCATCCATCTAAACTTTTACATTTATAATATTAGTAGGATGAACTTATCATTATTATAGCCATCCATAGGTACCTACTAATATTATAAAAACGTTAGTAACTGCCACTCTCTCTGTCTTGTCACTTTATCACGCTTTTAAAACGTCTGCAGACCTAGACAAAAGATGTTTCTGTTAACGTTAACGCCTTACGACAACTCCAAAATGTATGGCGTTGACATTACCTGAGAAAAAGTCACGTGACGTCGCGCTAAGTTCGTAGACACATTTTTGTCTGTAGCGTGTGCGGAAACACGCCTGTTTGAATTTTGTCTGCTGAACGGGTCGTTGTGAAATTCGCCAAGGAGATTGATTATATTCTGGGGAAGTACATAAATTGAAATTGAAATTGAAATTGAAATTGAAATTGAAATTGAAATTGAAATTGAAATTGAAATTGAAATTGAAATTGAAATTGAAATTGAAATTGAAATTGAAATTGAAATTGAAATTGAAATTGAAATTTGTTTATTTGCACGAAACATGGTACAATAAAGTTGTTAAGCTATTAGATAGGTTCAGCATGCTTCACCAATAACTGGCATACAAAAATTAAATACATTACAATGGCATAAAAAATACAGTTTAAATGTTTATAAATTAATAGAATGCAATTGAAATTAAGTTAATTAAATAAAATAATATTAATGTCAAATAATTATAAAACTTAAAGATAAAAGATGTCAGGCCTATAATGTTACAATATCTTAGTCACTATTAGTCAAACAATTATTATTATAGTATATATACATAATAGAATAATTTTCATCATCATCATCGTGATCCATCACCGCGAGTGTGAAACCACGGAGCGCAGCTAGTAGGCATATATATCCATTATTCATACCATTCTTACCATTAAATTCAATTGCCTAGGCTAAAATATGTATAATATGAATCTATAGCTTGAAAAAAAATCTCTTGACACCAACATATTTTTCAAGGGTTTCTGCCTGCGGAGTAAGGAACCCTAATAAAGGATTTTGTCACATACCTGCAATGCGTAGAGGTAGTTAATGCGTTGTGTTGTTTTTCAAGTTGCATAATGTGGCTTTTTGTTCTTTATATTATTCTGCACTCTGGGTTTCTCCCGCGTGGAGCTGGATGATGATGATGGATCAAATATAGCATATGTTACTCAAGCATAATAATAGCTTTTTACTGGTGAAATAATTTTTTGAACCGGTTATGAAGTTTTTGCATTTATCCGTTACCAACTATCAAATTTTACCTCTTCAACACCAAGGTACGAATAATGTTTAACCTAGTTTGTACCGGCATTAATATTGTATATTTTAACACAGAAAAGTAGTTATCGTGACATAACTGTAATACTTAGACGTAAATGGTATCGCATACTTTTTTGTAGGTATTGATGTCTTCTATAAAATTATGATATATCACTTTGCTCTATTGTCAACAGTTTCCGCAGCGTACGCGATACAATACAAGGATGTTTTTTGGTGTTTTTTCACACCTTGGGTTACATTTGTTTTTCTTTCTTCGAAGGCTTTCTAACGGCAAAAGAGTTTTTGAAACCCGTAAGTTTTAAGTGTACTCGTTATATACAAAATATATAAATAGAAATATACAAATCTTTGTTCTTTATAATATTGTATAGATATATATAGTGTGCATGGAATGTGGATGTACTTAGTTGTCATTTCTCTAAAGCAACTTTATCAAAAGTCAGGAGAAAATGCACCTACTTAGGGCGCTGTCTAATCCATTAGAAAGATTTGTAAGTATGTATGTAACGAATTGGCTCAAAAAGTACCTACTGGACCGATTTCAAAAATTCTTTCACCATTGGAAAGCTACATTCGCCCTGAGTAACGTACAAGATTCATCATCATCATCATCCATCACCGCGCGGGTGAAACCGCGGAGAGCAACTAGTTTTTAAATAATTTACGATGCATTACGTAAGGTGGAAAATCAGGTTCGATAATATAATGCGAACATGTATTAATTTTGCACGTTTTTTTTTATATTTTTCGATATAGTACGAGTACCAATAGAATTTGCTGCTTTTTTTTAATACTGTGGCTTAGCTATGTATCTACCTCTTACCTAAAATAATATATATAGTGTTATCGCTGAAAATTCAGCGAGTTTGGACGTGAAAGCTTATTTTCTACCGACTTCCAAAAAGGAGGAGGTAGGCAATTCGACTATTTTATTTATTTATTTATGTTTGTTACCTAATTTTTGATAGGGTGAACCGATTCTCAAAAAAATCTCAAACAATTTGAAAGCTGGTGCTTCCCATGTGGTCCCATTTAAATTTCATCAAATTCGGTCCAGTAGTTTTTGAGTTCCACTCCAATAACTGAATAGAATGGAAGTCGGTATTAAATTTTTCATATTGTACTTGTTGTGGACTAAATTAGGATTTTTTATGCGGAAAAGGAGTAATATACTTAGATATCTAATTCTATTCGATTCACATTATTTTTCTGTTCCTTTTCTGCACAAAGTATTATTTTCATAGAATATTATCGATCTGTTTCGGTACACTAAATGTTTAAAAAAGCTTCTGCTTTTTTACTGTTGTCAGGATATCAGAGCGTGTTAATTAATAAATTTTATCATTTTCTTTATATGTACCTACATATAAAGAAGGTAAACCTTGTGGCTGCAAAGCTGCATTGAAAAGTCCTAATTAAGTAGTTGAAAAAGGTAAATAATCTTCAAAAATTACTTTATAATGTATTGCATTTATAATATGACTATAATAATTATATCGATTAGGTTAGTTAGTTAATTATTATCTATAATAATCCCAAATTTAGAATGTGCCCCTGTTACAACACCACAAGCGTTTTCATGTAGTCTCCCATCCTTGAAATTTAGTGTTCAAAGTGTATGTGTAAATAACTATGAACCAAAAGTACTACGGATATATTTTGTATAACCCTTAAAATTGTGTCTGTGAAATATGGAAAGGTTGTGTATGGTTAGAATTGGATTTCAGGTGTGAAGTGTTTCTATTTACTGTGTTTCTTTAAATTCTAATCGTAATATAATACCTGTGTTCTGTAACGGTACCTATTATAAATAAATAAACCTATATATATAAGCGAAAGGTCACTCACTCACTCATCACGAAATCTCGGAAACTACAACAAAATTTGAAGCTCCTAGAGCTTCAAATTTTGCATGCGGGTTCTTCTTAGGACGTAGGTGCTCTCTAAGACGGGATTTTATGAAATTATTTTATTATTTTATTTATGAATATTTTTTTTGGGATGATAGCTTGTAAAAAATAAAATAATTAACTAACTAACCTATTCGAAGATACACTATAATTCGAGTTTAGACGTGTAACTGTTCCCAAACTATATCAAATATCACTATGAAGTTAGTATCGATAATGCCCATTCAAATTAAATCCGTATCATCTTCATCTTCCGCAATTTACAAACAATTATATTAATCACAGCATATTTTGAAAACCATTCCAACAGATTACAGAGATCTCCTATCTATTATCAGCCCTATCACTGCGTCAGCCAATCACAGACGAGAGGCGGGGCTCGAGAGTGAGACAAACTTATTCGGCGCTTATGGTGCATGAAAGAGATAGCAATTACAGGTTGTAACAGCTAGGGTTGTACGGAAGTGAAAGGTTCCGTCAGTTAAAGTTTGCGATTTGTCACGATCGGGTCGCGATTTGTGAGCTTTGGACAGTTCGCGTAAACTCTTCGATCTAGTTTTATTGTTTATTTATTTAAATGGACCAAAATCATTTTAATTTTAGTTAAATATTTACTCTTGTTACTGTGATCACATTAATTAATAATACATGTGAACTTACATTTATTTTACATTTAATTTATTTATGCGTTTGGACTCGGTGAAGTGAGGTGTTGATATTTTTTTATAAAATGTCTGAAACGAGCCGGAGGGGTACGGCGTATACCATTGACAACATTTTAGGACATACGGATAGACAACATGGTAAATAGTTTTATATATTTGTATTATTATTTGTAATATTTACGGAGGCGAACAAATCTAAGTACTTAAATAAAAACTGAATTAATAAAGTATTAGTAATAAAATTGTAAATCTTGCCATACTAGTTTATAGTTATACCGTTTGGTAAGATACTTTTTGATTGGTTTTGGAGGCGGTAGAATGAATTTTAAGGTAAAACATTTATTGATGAACATGGTATAAGGCAAGCTGATAACTGAAACATTTATTGGTGAACATGGTATAAGGCAAGCTGATAACTGAAACATTTATTGGTGAACATGGTATAAGGCAAGCTGATATCTGAAACATTTATTGGTGAACATGGTATAAGGCAAGCTGATATCTGGGAGTTGCAGGTATCATTAAACTTGAAAACGTAGCCATTCCAAAGTTCTTTCTCGATGTAGGCAATTTTTAGAGTTCCGTATTTATTGTAGCTAGGTACTTTGTTTTGTAAATTTATGAGGTATATACAGGTTTTCATATATTTAAAAATTAATATCAACCCCTAAAATAAATAAATAGTATTTTTATTTTCGTGTTTCCTCATATTAACTTAACTATATTACCTATATTGTAACGAATATTAATTCGAATCAATACTAATATTATAAATCGTACTAATATTATAAACGCGAAAGTTTGTATGTATAGATGTTTGTTACTCAATCACGCACAAACTGCTGTATGCATTTTTTTAAAATTTGGTATGTAGATAATGGGCCCTGGAATAACATATAGGATACTTTCGTTTTCATCATCATCATCATCATCCATCAGCACGCGGGTGTAACCAAGGGGCGCAGCTAGTATAATAATATAAGTAATTGTTGTTGGATGATATGAAAAAAATATAAAAAAAAAAAATATTAATATATCAATTTATCGTATAATATTAAAATCTATTGAACATAGTTTGAATAAACATTTAGCTTGATTTATCTACCGACTTCCAAAAAAAAGGAGGAGTACTCAATTCGTATTTTTTTAATGTTTGTTACGTTATAACTCTCGATAGGGTGAACCGATTCTCAAAACTCTTTTTTTGTTTGAAAGCTGGTGCTTCCCGTGTGGTCCCATTTAAATTTCATTAAAATCGGTCCAGTAGTTTTTAAATTACACTCCAATAACTGAGTTTTACCAAAGTAATAGAATGGAAGTCGGTAAAATTATTTCAAATTGCACTTGCCCTTTCTCTTATCCAGAACGGTTTTAAATGTTAATATACAAAATGCACACATATGCATAAGGAGCCTGATTTTTTTGTGTTTACCTTCAAATAGTTATCAGTCATAGTACAGTCTTATTCTGAGGTGCATTACCTCTCTATGGCCTCTCTCTAGAGGAGTTGAGCCATAATCCAGCACGCGGGCTGAGTGCGGCTTGGTGGATAGGCTCGTGGCCAACCCATGTCGAAGTTCTCAGGCCACCCGAAGGCCTTTGACGTAGCCTAACGACTGCAGTGCTAAGACAAACAACCGGGACCGACCGCTTAACGCGCCCTCCGAAGCACGGAAGCGCTCAGTTGAACAATGCCACTAGCACACACCCATCCAACTTTAACACAAGTTAAGCAACGCTTGCTGCGGTGGGGACCGCAGCAAGCGTTGCTTAACTTGTTGATTGGTTCAGATCGCCAAGTCAAGCTCCGCTGCGAGCGCTTCCAATAAACAATTGCATGTAATAACAACAAATCGTAACTTTACTTTTTCGTTTTATTCGACAAGAGCGAATGTAAGGTTGCCTAATAACAGATTTTTTAAAATCACAATTTAAAACACTCTAATAATTATTAGTGACTCTGAAACTAAAATAGCTCTATAAAATTATCGTATCGAACCAATGGTGCGAGTGTGGATGGTCGATGTGATACAATGGTAAAAGACAGCCCGCGATATATTTATTGCAGCTAGAATACAAGTCAGTAAAGTCAGTTTATCGACTGGTCACAAAATTTTACCAAGGTTCGGTTGAAATATGAATCTGTAATCTGTAGAGGAGAACAGCTGGACATCCGTACATACTACGATAACATTTTTGCAACCTTTAAAACACTATTCAAATGCTCAGTGACAGTCACTTCAGTGACTCTGAAACTAAAATAGTTCTATAAAATTATCGTATCGAACCAATGGTGAGAGTGTGAATTGTTGATGTGTTACAATTATCGGTTAAATATGGCCCGTGATATATCTATCGCAACTAAATCCATACTACAGACAAAGTTAGATGCTTGATAAAAGTCAGTTTATCGACTGCTCACAAAACTTCACGAGAATCGGTTGAGAAATGCGACCTGTAGAGGAGAACAGCCGGACATACAGACCTACGGAAGTATTTTTGCCCAAGTTATTGCAGAGATGCTTCGCTCGTGTTTCGCACTCGCTCGGTCACTAATATTACCTAGGGAAAGGTCTGATAATCCCCGGATAATATTCCGATATCACCGGCTACAATCTTAAATTTTTACGTTAAATTTAAACCGTTTAAAAGAGTTTATCCTTCATGAGTGGAACACTCCGGTTAATCCTTCTTATCACAGATCATCTTGGTTTGTACTCAGCTTCTGTACTCAGAAGGACCAAAATGAGGACTCTCTTAAGATGCTTATATTTGAATAGGTGTTTAAAACTGTGATTAATAAAAATCAATTATTTTTGCATTCACTCTTGTCGTATGAACTAAGTTACGAGGTATAGTTTTTAAAATGCAATTAATTACGTGAAGCGTTCACAGCGGAGCTTGACTTGTCGATCTTAATCGATAAACAAGTTAAGCAACGCTTGCTGCGGTCAGGAGTTGGATGGGTGTGTGCTAGTGGCATTGTTCAACGGAGCGCTTCCGTGTTTCGGAGGGTATGTTAAGCCGTCGGTTCCGGTTGTTTGTCTTAGGACAACAGTCGTTAGGCTATGTCGAAGGCTTTCGGGCAGTCTGGAAACCTCTACAAATCACACTTTAATTCCATCTTCGACAAAACAATTTTCTATCATCACACGAAAATATATTTATATAATATTTTTTTATCTTCCTGCCAATAATACTCAGCTATACGTCAACAAAAAGAAGTTAACAATAACAATTTATCAAATCTAAAGAGGATTTGTTAGATTTCAAATGGAAATATAATTTTAGAATAACGACATTATTATTATGTCTATTTCCCCAGCGCTTGCAGAGCAGAGCCGGACTTAGTGAAAGTTTGGGGCGTAGCTTTAGCTTTATTGTTAAAAATTTCGTAGCAGTTACACTACTAAATAATGCTCATATACTTATTCTCTTCTAGAGCTTTTAAGTTACTAATCAGCCTTTTTTAGAGATAATTAACATATAAACTCACTTAACATTAATATGACATAATTGTAAATGTTTATAAAACTTATGACTCATTTGTTTTCTTTCAAGAATTTCGGGGTGTTTAAGAATATAAGGTCATCTAAACTATTGTCACTCTCCATTAAGTGATAAAAAATAGTTGTATGTAAAGTCGGTTTACAGACGATAATTTTACGTGTTAACGTCATAAGACAAGCCGAACGATTAGGATGATCATGCCTCTCTATCGCTTGTTACGCGCTCTCACTTGTACGTTCGACTCAGGCGGAACGTGACAATGAGTGATACATTTTTGTGCGTGCAGCTGGATTCATCGATTTACAAGACATTATCACGTCAAAAGTCTAGATTTATTATTTATATTTTAGGAGCAAACCTTAGTGCCTAAGGTACCTGTGATGTAGTGTGTGTATTAATATAATGCTCTTCTAATGCCCCTTTAACTCAGCACTTGAGACGCCCCTGTCCTGACTGCCGACTTTTCGTATAACGCAAACAAGTTTCAAAGAGAATCGATAGCCAATTTGACAGGATTACCTTTCGCAAATCCGCGTAGTTAGTAAGACGTTAGGTACATTATAAGAACGTATAGTACGATGTATATGTATTTTTAACTAAATTGATTTTAAGAACTAACAGTTTTCATGTTCGGAGACGGTTTAGCCCGTCCGAATCAGCAAGCCTCCAGTCCATTCATAATTTTTTTGTTATACTCGTAGCGTAAACCTGATGCGGACACAATAAGCACGAGGCTCACCTAGGTTACGTGGTAACCTCTGCCTAGAACAGATGCTGCACTGCGTTCGTGATCCTATGACATAAAGTTGTTAAGTCTCATATGCCTGTAATTTCGCCGGCACCCATACCCTTCAAACCGGAATACAGTATTGCGAACATTACCGCTTCACGGTTGAAAAAGGTATGGTGACAGTACTTTCCCGGACGAAACGCATTTAGAAAGAGTTCTACTGTTCTGAAAGGGTACAATAAATTTCTTCTGATAAGAACAGGGGGCCTACTCCCACCTTTTACGAAACTATCATAAATCAAGAGCGTTCTGTAATAAGCTTAGAATAATCATACTTACTATCGAACTCCCACAGACACAAAACGGTCAACTAAATTTAATGGTAAGGTTGCAATATGACTACTTTAAGAGATGAAAGTACGGATCTTCAAAAATTTAACACTGGAACAATGAAACTTAGTGTCAAAAGTCACGTCAAAGTACGCGAATTGAAATATTTACGAGTAATACTACGTCATCAAAACGTCTATCGTAATACATTATTATTTTAAGCTTGGTATATTGACGTGGTGGTACCAAATTTAATGGTAAGGTTGAAACATGACTACTTTAAGAGGTGGGAGTAGGGCCCCAGATTTAGACAGAGAATTTGATGTATATCCTAAGATTTTGGTAGCTTAAAACAATTTTTCCAGCAAACCCAAAGGCTGCAGGTTCTATAAACGATGTAGTGGCCCTTTTCTACCTTTTTTGGAAGAAATTTTATATATTTGAATTACCAAAATGTGAAAATCTACTATATATGAGCACTAATTACATCCCCTTATATTACAATTGCAGTAAAGGTTTGTATGTGAGTAAATGTGTAGGTGTGTATATTTGTTGCTTATTCACAAATATACATATACATACATATACTGCGCTCCGCGATTTCACCCGCGTGGTGATGAACGATGATGATGATGAAAAGTAACTTATGTCCTTCCCCAATCGAAATACAATACACAAAAAATTAAAAATTAGGCCAGCCGTTCTTTTATAAATGGTGTAACACGACTTTGTTTTTATTTTTTAATAGACCCTGTTAAAAATAAAAGAAAAAAACTACTTTCTTTATATAACACTAACGACTGCTCGCTACTTCATGTTGCGGTGCCGTCGTGCGTTCAGTCGCACTATGGTTCTTGCGCAGAGAGGTGCATATGGGTTAATTATATTTAAAAAATACGTTTTTTTTTCTTTCTCTAGCATGACCAGTTATCGATTCCAGTTATCGAACCACCCGTTCAATATTGTACACTAATCAAAAAATACCTTATATACATTTACTTATAGGTACCTGCTCTCTATGCTCACCTTAAAAGAAAACAAGGAATACATTTAAGTATTGTAGGTAATAAACTGATCTTTAAAAATTGATAGATGCATTTTATTGATAAATCCAATATTATAGGCCGAGATAGAAACGCCGGTTCATTAACGGCCGTTTTCAATATTCTATCTATCCACAGTTTTCCTTACTACCGATAGAAATTTGACATAACGTCCATACAAATAGTGTCAAATATCTATCTCTAGTAGGCTAAACCGACGATAGATAGGTTATTGAAAACGGCCATTAATGGGCCACAAATCGTAAATCGTAAGTTTTGCAAAAAGTTATAAGAAAATAAAAATATGAAATCTTATTCTCTGCAATAACGGTCTTAAGGCGCCGTCCAATCTTAATAATAAAACAATTTATGATGCTCTACATAAGGTTAAGAATTGCTTATCAGATTGGACGATGTAATGCGAAGATGCAATTGAATACGTTGATACTTTTTATATTTCTTTCGTACAATCAAATGATTAAATTTTAATGATAAAGGAGTCCAAAGTTCACTAGTAAATTTCATTGGGAATTCGAATATGATACATTCATTGAAATACTCGTATATTTGCCCATAATTTAATAAACATATTTTTTCCCACGTAGCACGTAAGAAAAACGCAAAATTAAGGGAATGTTGCCAATTTTTTTCTATCGAGCCAAGTTTGCTCAATCGTGTATTGGCTCCGATACTTCATAAGAACGTATATTTAATTTTCACTATGTTTTTTTTCGAACTTCGATTATTAGGTTGAAGCGTCGAATAACTAAGTTTTCGCGAAGTCGAATCATGAAATTTGGTCGTAATCTACACTCATGTCGCCTTAATAACTTTGTTCTTAAAGTGAAAAACAAGATGGCGCCTGAATCTCAACCTGGATCTGTCAGCATTTTGTGGTTTTATGCCCAGTAACTGATCCTAAACCTTATAAAAAATGGATTGGTAAATTAGTGCGAGGTTAAATTCTATTTTACTGGCATATAAGTACAAAATAATTCACAGAAATGCCTTTATCAAATTATACTAATCAAAAGTTCTACTGCTACGTCAAGCTTTTCGTCTCAAAACTTTCTGTTTTGTGTCAGAACGAACTTACTTACAATTACATACATTTGTGTAACAATGTAGCCTTGTTACTTGTTCGAAATGTCTGCCTCTTTTAATCATCTTTTAAGTAATTAATTTGATATTACTCACTTAGAATACGCAATAATAATTACAATTAAATTCATTTTGGCATTACAAATACACATGTTTAAAAGTTGATTAATTATGAAACTGTTATTAGCAAATGTAATTAATAACGGGAAGTGGTAAGTAACTATTATTTAATAACTCACCAGGCAATTATTAATAGTGTTGGACTATTAAAACGCAAGTTTTATATACGTATCTATATTATGCCTCTCTGTACGACTTTGATGAATATTGGAGAAACAAAATAGGTAACGACTGGGAAATTTAGGCAGCATGATTTTCTCTAAATATACACAAAAAAAATTATTGAAATACGCATTTGTGTAAAATAAAAGGTGGCCTAGTTTGTAGCGGCGTTATACTATTGCTTATTTTAACATGAAAAAGTAGTTGTTCTGACATAATTGTAATAATTATACGAGTACATATGATATCGCAGACTTTTTTGTAGATATTGATGTCTTTATAAAACTTTAGTACATCATTTTGCTATATGTTAATAGCTTTCGTAGCGTACACGATTTATGGATGTTTCGGCGTGACTATTGCATATTTTAATTTAACATAGGGGAAGTAGTTGCTTTGTAACAGTTTAACTTATGGTAGTGCGGACTTTTTTGTAGATATTGATGTTTTCTATAAAACTGACGTACGTCACTTTCCTCTATTCTCAATATTTTCTGCAGCGTATGCGATATAAGATTTTTTTGGGTTATTTTTCACTCCTTGGGTTACATTATTGAAGTTTTCATACGGATCCCTAACTTTTTCTAAATATTGTATAACCCATGTTCATCAGGGATAAAGTAAGATTCTAATGGTAACATAATTAAACAAATTGGTGCAGTAGTCTCGGAGCCTATTCAAAGAAACAAACATACAAACAAACACATATTTCCTCTTTATAATACTACTGTCGATGAACATTCAACACGTACCAGAGATCGTTATATCTTCAAGGAATGATCTTGATTTAAATTAAATTTTACTGGAATTCCTTGAAGAAATCGTAAAGTCCCGGGTTACGTGTTTCATAGTGAATAACGCCCCTGTTGACGACATACCCCTCCGTTTTATGAACGTCTAAAACATGCATGTTGAAAAGTGTAATAAACCTCTTGAATGCATCTGTTAAAAATATAATTAAAAGCAATTGAAGTCGTTTTGAGTTTGAATTGTAATTGAATACCTTTGCCATCAATTACTTAGGTACAGCGTTAAATAACTCCGTACGTAGTGTATAATCGAAAAGTATTATATTATTTTCACCAACAACTAGTATTTTCATCGACATCATCTCAGCCGTAGGACGTCCGCTGCTGAACATAGGTCTCTCCAATATAATTCCAAAAGGACCGGTTGGAAGCATCCAGAATCGTTTTACGATCTTTATCAGGTCGTCTGTCCATTTTTTCGGTGGACGACCTACACTGTGCTTGCCTGTCCGTGGTCTCCCTTCCAGAACCTTCCGGCCCATCGGCCATCTTTTCTGCGTGCTGGCCTGCCCACTGCCACTTCAACTGGCTAATCTTCTGGGCTATGTCGGTGACTTTCGTTCTTCTACGGTACTCCTCATTTCTGATTCGATCACGTAGATAAACCCCGAGCATAGCCCTCTCCATAGCTCGCTGTGCGACTTTGAGCATGCTTATGAGGCCCATAGTAAGAGACCACGTTTCAATGCCATAAGTCATCACTGGTAACACACATTGGTCGAAGACTTTTATCGTTATTACGATATTACGATAGTTGGTCTAATGTTGTAAATTTAATGCTGACATTTTGTGAATAATATTTAATTTGACATTTTATTAAGGATTATTATTTAAGTTCGACATTATATAAATAAGTTTATTTTTAAATTACTTCATTAGCTAAGACTTTGTTTTGTTTTTCATTTAAGAACTAATAATATGTATAATTGCAAGTGCGTTCAAATTAATTAATAAATAAAATAAATCGTGAGACACTGAAGTTTTCTAAATAAATTATAATTAAATAAGTACGAGTATGTCCCTTTAACATCCCAATAAATTTAATACAACAAAATAATCTCGTTGACATGACAGCGATCTGTTGCAATTATAAAACATTTTGTTTATTCAAAATCGTTCCCACCATCCGACATGACGTGTATCCTTTAATCCCCGATCGCAAATAGTACAAATCAACAATGATTTAATAGGGTAACCACCCCAATTACTATCTACACTAATTACTTTACCATCCACACAAAACCAAGCCTTAATACGTAGCAAAATGATCTGTAACAGTTTGAACTTATAATTGTTAGTTCAAATGACCCCTTATACGAAAAAAAGACCAACATAATATCCTTTTGTTGCACACTTAACGTCAGTTCGTTCTTCAGCTATTTATTTGTACTAATACTATTTTTGTACTGCAGCTTTTGTTATAATTGTATTCTGCTAGTATAAGAGATTAGAGTTACAATGAAATGATTTTGAAGAGGTCGTACGTAATAAGGGCAACTATTTGATTGTTATTATAGAAAGGTGAATCTTTGAGAGCTTTCCGGTTCTTGATTATTTATAATTATTTTATAATAAGGTTGTTATTGAATTTAATAACGTCTTAGGGTGTTATAAAAACTGCAAGGGCTACTCAATGCTGCTACTCGTTTTAGGAAAGACTTAATTATTATTTACTACTAGCGACTGCCCGCGACTTCGTTCGCGTAGTAGGCTCGGTCTTCGGCCTGAGATACTGGTCTTCTTAGCAGTGGAGAAGTATCGACTAATGTAGGTTAGTCCATATCAGTCATATAAGTAGTTCTATAATGTATCTATTTAAATAATAATTAATCACTGAAATGTATGTCCGTGCATAACACCGACTAGAATAATTATTTTATTTTTGTTTTGGCCGCTCTGATACAGGGTTAGTAAAAAATAAGAAATAATCTTAAACATTATCCATCACCACGCAGGTGAAACCGCGGGGCACAAGAGGTATTCGATTAATTAAAGTTTGATAGAATGTTAATAAATTAATAATATTTTAGCAATATACCAATAAATTAGCAATATATAATAATATACGTATTATCAATGATAATACGTATATTATTATATATTGCTTGATAATTTATCATCAATAGTTAGTATTTTAATCCGGTATATCCATTCGTATAACGTCAAGTCATCCAATAATTATATTTCATTTCAATTATATTGTTCAATAATTAAAACCAAACTAACGACTGTCCGCGACTTCGCTTGCGTAGTAGGTTCGGCTTTCGGCCTCGCCATAACCTCCCATCTCTTCTTGGTTTTTCTTTTATAAGAACCTTCTCCTGACAATAATTAACACAACAAAAAAGAATTAGCGAGATTTTTTCATCCGTTCTCAAGTTATAGCGTGACCAGGAGAAATAAGGGCTCATTTTTATATAGTAGAATTAGAAGATATAGATTGACTTGTCATCACCTAATCAATACAATATATAAAATATAATTGACGGCAGTTGACGAACCCATTATATTACCCATATTATTGGATCCAGCGTTTAAATTAAATGATATTAAACAAAATAATAATATGCATATTGTATTTAATATCCATTAAATTTGTGATGACAATAATAATTCATTGGGAAAACAATATTCTAAAAAGTTAATGGAAAATGCTTAAACTGTACAGTTTAATTAGAAAATGAGGCTTAAGCCAGAGGTGATTTTGCTTTGATTAAACGTAAGTATAGCTAGCTTTCGGAAGTTCCCGGTAGCATCTTATTCAAACAAGCAATGACTCCTTGAATTAAGCAGGTTCATAGGATTTATATTTATTGAAGTATCGCAATTGGCAAAAGGTTTATCCAATCCTAATTTATTCTTATTTTAAACGCGAAAGTTTGTTTGTTTGTTACCGTTTCACGCCAACAACGGCTGTACGAAAATTTTATTAAAACATACGTATATTAATAATTGTGTAATAATAAAACTGAATCCTATGTCCTTCCCCGGGATGTAATCTACCTTACTTGAAATTTAGTAAGGTAGATTACATCCCGGGGAAGGACATAGGATTCAGTTTTATTATTACACAATTATTAATATACGTATGTTTTAATAAAATTATAATTCATTTTTATTAATAATATCTATTTTATTATTATTTTTGGTTACAAGTATTGAATAATGGACGAATCGACGTTACACGCAACAATATACTGGATTAAAATATACTGTTGATGAAAAAACTATATTGTAAATATAATATATTGTATATGTAATTGGTACAAGATGATTTCTTTTCATTTAATTTCTTTTTAAATCAGCGTGGACTTCTCCACTGCTGGAATACTAGTTTTCCTCTCAGTAAGGAGACCACAAAACGGGCTCAGTGAGGTTATCTAGGTAGAGGATATAATATAGTTCTTGAAGTTCTGCCTGACAGTTGTGCCATGAAAGCTTCCAGTAGGTCTACCAAGACAACATTGACAACAATCGATGCTTGCCGCGAAAAAATGTATGAATACAAGAACAGTGCCACCTTGCGGCTAATTGTAGGACAAACATTGACAGCGAGTACGCCAATCACAAGCTTAATAGGTAGGCGAGATCAAGTGTCGACTATAGATGACATTTATGTTGCAAACTCATGGTAGAGGTACAGTACCAATGCTTAAAACCTACTCTTTGAAGCACGGAACGACTCTGTGGGCCTAGCATGAATATCAGTGTAAGTGTAACGTAACGTTCACGTGAAACTGTGCAAACTGTCGTTTCTCTAGGACATCTGTGTCACAGATAACTCATCGTTTTTGGGCCAAAGCGTGACGCGTTGACGCTTACAATACGAATACTTTTTCGCAAATTGTTTTCCACTGTTGAAAATGCTACTCGAGGTACAAGACTTTAGTAAGGCTTGCTGAGCTACGAACAATTCAGCAAGCTGCTACGATCTCTTGTCTATGTTTGTCAAGTTAATATTTTGTTCAGCAGATCGAGTGGAGCTTAAATGCGAAAACGGGACACATTCAGACTCAGAGGTGGAGCATGAGCAAGCCGAGCACAGTGAGCACGAGCATACTCACAACGAGCAGAGTGAGCATGGCGAGCATATTGAAGCTATGGATGCGGGACGGCCACGTAAGGTAAATTGTTAGCATTCTTATAGCTCGCTAAAATAATAGTTAATGTATAAACATTTTTAAAGACGCGCTAGAAATTTTGGTTATTTACTGCCCGTGTCCATTAAATCATCGTTTTGAGGTGATATGAGGAGGGTTATCGTAAATCTAATAATCTCAAACTCGATCCTTCTTATTATAAAGCGTGGATTTAAAAGTAACCTTTAGAATTTTTGTAAATACGAGATTGGTTTATAAGTAACCTTTAGAGTTTTTTGTAACAATGACATGGGTTTATAAGTAACCTTTTGAGTTTTTGTAACAACGAGATGGGTTTAAAAGTAACCTTTTAAGTTTTTGTAACAACGAGATGGGTTTAAAAGTAACCTTTTAAATTTTTTGTAACAACGAGATGTGTTTATAAGTAACCTTTTGAGTTTTTGTAACAACGAGATGTGTTTATAAGTAACCTTTTGAGTTTTTGTAACAACGAGATGGGTTTATAAGTAACAAAAACTTAAAAGGTTACTTTTACGTTGGCAAAAACTTAAAAAGTTTCGGTAATTAATTTTTATTAAGGTTAACTCTTAAAATGTTACTTTTAAACCCATTTAAAAGTAACATGTTAAGAGTTTTCCAGAACAAAAATCAATAAGGTTCTGTGACATGATTGCTACTTACTTTAAAATGTAGGGTAAAGTGACGATTCATCATGGAAATATCAATAAAATCATATGAAATAGTTATTGTTAACAATCGTCACGACGCGGACGCCTAAAGACAAAATAAAAGGAGTTGGGCATTTTTTACAATTTCTTATTAGGTCTCGTTAAAGCGCCATTTTTAGATTTTAATCAACATTTGATAGCCACTGAGCTACGTAATAGCCCTCCAGACTATCGGGATAATTATGTAAATCAGTTACAATCAAATGTTGATTGAAATCTAGGAAAATGGCGGCTCTATGTCAGTTTTGACAGCTCAAGTAAGCAAAAATGTTAAGTAAGTTGATGACTGGAGACGACGAAAGTGACATAAAGCCGCCATTTTTAAAAAAAGGAGGAGGTTTTATGGACGTGTGTATGTATTTTTGTATGAGCATGATAGCCGATTTCTCCCCCATTTGTGAACCGATTTTCAAAATTCTTTTTTGTTTGGTAGGTACAGTATACTTCCGAGGTGATCCCATTTAAATTTTATCAAATTCGGTCAAGCTGTTTTCCACGTACACTCCAAAAACTGAATAGTGTTACACCTTTCTTAATGATATTATCATAGGGTCACTAAAAATGGTGAAAATATTTTTGAACAAAAAATGGAATTCCGACTTCAACACAAAAAAGTGTGAAATTATTTGTCGAAGTCGGTACCATGTGCACAATATTGTGATAATAGGTACCTAATTTTTGAACTATCATGGTTATTTTCAGGTTTATGGTTGAACATGGTTGAAGTCAGTTCCATATTTTGTTAAAAAAATCTTCTTTTGATTGCAACTGAAATACGGGTATTAATATTATGCATAATATTAAAACGTATATTGTCATCATTGTACGGTTTTCTTAATATGGCTACACTTGAGTGTTCACTCTGCTATAGCACTGTGCTTCTTGTCGTGTGCAAGCAGGTGCGCCGCAGCCGGACCACCTTCACCACGTACCAGCTGCACGAGCTGGAGCGAGCTTTCGACAAGACGCAGTACCCTGACGTCTTCACCCGGGAGGAACTGGCCATGAGGCTTGACTTGAGCGAGGCCAGAGTACAGGTTAGTGTTACAGCCATCTTACTTCTTACTGATATTATAAACAAGGTTTCACCTGCGTGGTGATATATGATGATGATGAAGAGTGTCCTGTGTCCTTCCTCAGCATGTAACCTATCTCCTTGCCAAGTTTAATTTCGATCTGTTCAGCCGTTTAGGCGTGAAACTGTAACAAACAAACTCACTTTCACATTTGTAATATAACTAGCTGCGTCCCGCAGTTACACCCGCGTCGTTACGGATGATCATGAAAAATTATCCTATTATGTTGTTCCAGCGCCTCATCTATCTATCTACATACCAAATTTAATTAAAATCCATTCTATCATATCATTCATCATCCTATGTGGGCTAACCTTTTTTTTGGTTAAGAGGCCTCGGTGGCCTTCTTCGATGTCTTATAGATGACCCCAGGATCTCCATAGGAGCGCACTGGGACCATCAAGACATATTGCCCTTAGGCTCGACTCTTGCGACCATTTCGCATCTCCTTCTTCTAAAGAGGGCACGGTGTCAATTGCCACATCATGACGCCGTCTTCTTCAAGCTCGTTAATGAGATAGTTAGGGCCCCTTTTAGTCGACTCTTACGACAGGCAGAGGTTACCGTAACTCTATTCTTTAAAAAACCCGGGCTTACAGAGTCGGTGTGAGCTAACCAGGTGGACAATCGCGGCTTCAGTGTTTCAGCGTTAGGCAAAACCGATTTACCAGATGGTTTGCAAACTGCTTGCCCTTTTAATATAAGTAATAAAACATTCCATATCGAAATCATTCACGAATGGAACGATGCGAAACCGTTAGATTATTTTGCCTTATAAAATAAGTTACCTACTATTTATAAATAAGTACCAACATAATAACATTGTACTTAATGGAATATTAGTTAACTAAGCAACTATAAACAGATTCATAGTTAAATTCACGTTACCAACTAAATTAACAATTAATATTAATTTAATATCAGCTAATTTGAATGTAATTAGGATTCCGCGGTTAGAGCAAATTTCGGAGTTCGATGGAAATGTAGATAATTAAGTAATTAATGACGAACCTCGAGCATCTCTTGATAAGTAATATTAACATTAAGTAAGAAATATAATTGATTAAAAAACTAAAGAAATATTTAGTGACACATCTGCTGGAATAATGCTTATGGGTGCTACGAGTATACGGTGTGCACCACTCCCTCTCGGGTCTCTTACCTTCCGGATAACACAGGTCCTCTCGGAGCACGGGTGCTTCGGGAGGTACTTGTGCAACGTTGTCCGGAGGGAGGTGACTCCTTGATGCCACCAGTGCGGCTGCGCGGATGAAACCGCGCAGCACGTGCTGGAAGTTTGCCCAAGGGCTGTCAAGGCGCGGCAGTCCCTGGTTGCACAAACAACCCATACAACCAAAAACGATTCGACACATATTTCGCCTCTACACGAGCCATCCTCAGGAGATGTCGACTTGTCAAGCGCTAGACTGATTTTTTTATAGGTCGCTAATAACCAGTCGCTATTCTGGGTATGTGGCTTCGACCGCATCATTATATACTGACAATCAAGCGAGATACGTTGTAAAGTCCCGTTAGGTCATTACAGTAAAAGTAGTAGGTATTCGTGGAGTGCTAGTAGTAGAAGTAACGCACGACAGTTACCGAAGTAATTTACTGAAAGTGCAGTAAACTTGTGCAGCTATATCTTCACCAAATACAGAAACAATGATATACTCTTTTACATTCAGCATAGTGAGAGCTTTACGCTTGCGCGCATCCTGCTGCTGCCAGCATGGCGTTGCTGTCGAACGGCTCGGTCGCCACGGTTTACCCTGCCAAAGAAGTGCCAGTAGAATTCCCCGCCATGCCAGCCTAAATAAATCACTCGCCGGGCCTAATAAATCACCTCTGCTAATTGTGCGGCTATTTAAGAACCAAGTGAAACCTTGACTCCGTGAAAGATGGGACGACCTTTGGTGTGGGATGCCACCTGTATAGATACTCTTGTTGAGTTCTTGCTCTTGACTGAGATGGTGCGGACATCTTGTGCGTATGGATGATTCCAGGTCGCCTAAGGCTTTCTTTTACTCGCAGCTAAAAAAAGGAAAGCGCACACCTGGAGGCCAATACCTGCGCTACAGGGATGTTCTAAAGCGCCATCTCACAGCATGTAACATCCCGTGCCAGGGTTGGAAAGAGCTTGCGCAACAGAGACGAGAGTGGCGCAGCTCTGTTTATAAAGCTGTTGAAGGCTTTGAACAATAGCGTTTACATCACCTAGACGCGAAAAGGTTGATAAATAAGACCCACCCAAAGCCTTCCTACACCTACACATACAATACAGATGGTCAATTGCACTGTGCGCCTTGCAATAGGACTTTTAAAACAAAGTTTGGTTTCGCCAGCCATATACGTGCTCATAACAGATGAGCGCAGCTAGCAAGGTTCGCCGTTGACGGACACGACAGGGAGGACGATGATGATGACGATGATGAGATACTCTTGCATCTTCACGTCTCCATTGAACTGGATGGTGCGGCTGTGGAATCAGCAGAAACTCTCAAAAGGCGCAAGTACTCTTCACTAGGTAGAGAATACATATTTGAGCCCTTTGAAGTTGAAAGATTGGAACCTTGTGGACCAAGCGCTCGCCTTATTTATAAAGATATTTCAGATTAAAGACATATACAGATTAACCGTAGGAACACGTGACCATAATGGTGGCCTCTACATTGGTTAAAGATTAAGCATTGCTATTCAACTTGCATGACAATGCTGCTAGCATTTTTAGGACGTTATCCACAGGCAGTAGCTTATTGCATTTTTTTTTCTTCTTTTATAAGTACACATGTAGTCTGGATTAAAGCTAGATAAACACAGGTTATGTGTGCTTACACAATGATTATATGGTTAGAAGGAATTTACGTTGGATCGTTAATACATAGTGGTTAAATACTAACCTATCAGTTATATTTAAAAAGAAGAAACACATTTTTAAGAGTACTAATGGTACTTGAGTGAACAATCATATAATTAGACCACATAAATGTGCTCACATATACGAATATTATGTTAAAAGCAGAATTCTTACATTCTTAACACTGTTTTTAAGTACATTTTTATTTATTCAATTTAATTTCTAAATAATAATGCTGTGACGCCAATATTATTAAAACTAAAATAAATGTAATATATAGGTACATATTATATGTACAATATTAGATGTGCCGTTGTATAACATGTGCAGGTACCTACACATGTTCCACGGCACATCTTTACAATATCTTGCTTTTGTGTCTGTCTGTATTATGTGTTTGTCCGGAACATGTTTTGCAATTCATTTTAATCAAAGTTATCGATTAGCTAGAGGCGTTAATCTTAGCTCAGAACTGGATGATGGATCAATCAAAATACAATCTTTCCTTTCTGTAAATTTTTTAGTTCGGTACATTTTCGGCAGACGATTACAATATATTTTGAATTCTCGTTGAAATCTATATCTACCTATTACAATAAAACTAATTAGCGTAAAACATCACAAAATTTTAGACATATCTATACTTCTATACTATTATATAGAAGTATAGATATATATAACGACTGAGGAGAGGAGAGAGTGATGAACCAGCACATAGGTTAATTATTGCAGTAGTCAGGCAACTTTTAGCCTGGTTTTGTACTTTTTTTTGTGGTGAAACAAATATACGTCTACGTATAGACGATACATACAACGGTATTCCTAAAGGCTCATACGTAGTTGTAGACATAACCACAATTCTATTTGACTTCCTAACTCTATTAATGCAGATATCGAAGAGATCAGAGCACAAGATCGATGACAATGACACAGAGATCATTACACGCTATTGTGAGAGGATTACAAGATCACACCTCCGGACTGAGAGAATCCTTGATCAGGGTGTCTATATATAATCTATATAATATAAAATCGAAAGTTCACTCACTCATCACGAAATCTCAGAAACTACAAGTGCTAGGAGTTACAAATTTTGCATGCGGGTTCTTTTTAGGACATAGGGGCTCACTAAGACGGGATTTTATGAAATTTAACCCCTAAGGATTTTTTTGGGGTTGAATTTGAACCCCAAAAAAACCCTTAGGGGTTAAATTAATTCAAATTCAAATTATTTATTTGTGATACACAGGTAAGACAGAATCTTAAAATAGATTATTGTAGGTACATGCTGTGATCTACTTTAAGCGTACAAATGTTAAGTAAAAAAAAACCTAGGAGTAAATAAATATATGGATTAGTAAAATTAAGACATTGTAGAATTTGTAAAGATTAAATTAAATTGGTAAATTGTCATTAAATTAAACGATGTCAATAATATATGGCTAGTTTGTCAATAATTACATCACAGCTTAAAAAATATCTCGCTGTTCTAATTTTTTTTTTTGAGGCACAGTAGGTACGTATTATTGTATTCAACCCGACATTGAAGGTCAAAATAAATAAATTAGTCATTGTAATTGCAGATAATATTTCAAAGAATAAAATGTATGGTCAACCAAGTATAGGAAAATTTTTTGTTTAAATTCGTTGATATGTTTGGAATCTTTTATATATTTTGGAACTTTATTGTTTATTTCAGGCGCCATAGCAAGGACACTTTTCGCATACAAAGCAGTTTTATAATTAAAGTCATCAATGGAATACAGATGAGTACGATTTCGGGATCTAGTCACAGTTTTGTAAAAGGCAGGATGTTGCTTGACAAAAAAAGCTACCTCGTATATGTATAATGAACGACGAGTCAGTATTTTCAAATTTTTAAAGTGAGAACGACAGCTGTCATTGCTTTTAAAGCCACACATAGCGCGGATGTTTTTTTTTTGACATCTAAACACTCGGTCCCAATTTGTTGCATTACCCCAAAAAATTATTCCATACCTTAATCTAGAAGCAACATATCCATGGTATGAGATCAGTAATGTGGAAAGACGAACTTTCTTTGATAGCATGTAAAGACTGTATGATGATTGAGAAAGTTTTTTACATACGAACTCTATGTGATTTTGCCATTTCAAATTGTTGTCAATGTGCAGACCAAGAAATTATGTGGCTTTTGTTGGTTCGACTATCTTTCCATCATATTTAATGTCAGTAGTTAGTGTGTGGTTAGTACTCTGCTTAAATTGCATTATTTTGGTCTTTTCTATGTTTATGTTTAAATTATTGTTTTCCATCCAGTTTACTATTAATTTTAAGCTATTATTTATTTTGTTTTCGTCAATGAAAACCACTGTGCAATCATCTGCAAACAATATCATTTGATCGTTGACTGATTTGGGAATATCATTTATGTAGATTAAGAACAGTAATGGTCTCATAATACTACCTTGAGGTACTACAAAATAAACGGATCTAGGAGTATATTTGAAATTAGTTTCCTCTTTACTTTTAGTGCAGATTCTATTAATGCTGGTGATCTGCGTTCTGTTGCTTAGATACGATTTCAGCAAATCCAAGGCAATTCCCCTGACACCATAGATTTCAAGTTTCTTAAACAATATTCTATGATCCACGAAATCAAAAGCTTTTGACATATCCATATAAAGAGCGTAGACAGGTTTTCTTGCATCTATTCTAGGATACAACATACTTAAAAACTCATAAATTGCTGAATTAGTGGACATATTTTTGCGGAAACCTTTTTGCTCCTTTGTGAAGATGTCGTTTCTGTCAAAGTATTTATACAAGTTATTATATATTATTTTCTCAAAGATTTTTGAAATAACCGGAATCAAAGCTATTGGCCTGTAGTTTTTCATACAGCATTTGTCTTCTTTTTTAAAAATGGGTTTTACTATCGTGGTTTTTAATATTGATGGAAAAACACCTTGCTCTAGACATAAATTAACAATGTAAGACAGTATAGGGGCAATGATTTCAGAAACTTGCTTGAGGACTAGTACGCATATGTCATCATAGCCTGTAGTTTTGGTATTTTTTAAATCTTTTATAATATTATTATTTCAGATGGATCAGTAGGATTTATGTAAATGGAGTGAAGTGCATTATGGGTGCAAATCTCCATTCTGAGATTATTAGTTATTTTATTATGTTTAACTGAATCCATAAAGTAATTATTGAATGATTCTGCTATCTCTTGAGGGGCTGTAATAGTATTATCATCAACAACTAGTTCCGAAATGTTTTCTGTGGGAAATTTTGGTTTTTGATTATTGATAACATTTCAAGAGGCTCTACACTTATTAATAGATTTTAAAATATAGTAATTGTTTTGTGATTTTTGTGTCAATTTTATAATTTTGTTGAATCTAATTGAATAGGCTTTAAATTTTGCTTTATCGTTAGGACTTTTCGATAGTCTATATTTCCTTAGAAGGGTGCGTTTGCACTTACTGCATTTTTTATGCCATTTGATAACCATTTAGGTTGATTCTTAGTTTTATTTTTTATCTTTATGGTAGGAAAACACAAGTAGTAAAACAATTTAAAAAGGTTAAAGAAAAAGTTAAAGGCATCATTTGCGTGGACATATTCGAAAACATCACAGAAGTTGAGCTAACTTTATAAGATTTTCTTTAGAATAATCTCGTTTGAAGGAGAACCAGTGGTCAAATTTGCAAGATTTTTTAACAGGGCAATATAACATTTGAGCTTTGTGGTCTGATACACCAAGTTCTAAAAGTTCACAGGTTGCACCTCGTATGTTATGAAATATGTTGTCAATACATGAGCCACTACTTGGCCAAGTGGGTTCCTTAATTGATACGTTTAGATTAAAACTTAGTAGAAGTTGTTCAAGTTTAATAACATATTTATTAGATTTCAAGAGATCTATATTAAAATCACCACATATAGCGACGTTTTTATTAATGTTATTAGTTAGATTGATTAATATGTCATTAAAATTGTAAAAAAATATGTCATGATAATTTGAAGAATTTTTATTCTTAGGAACTCTGTAAAGACACAGTACGATTAAGTTATGGTCCAATAGTTCAATAGCACAACATTCTAAAACATTGGGGATGTTGTACTTTTGTATGGAATTCAAAACATTAAATTTGAAGTTATGTTTTACTAGAACACATGCTCCTCCTCTGCGTTTATTACGAGAAGAATGTGTAGCTAAAATATAGTTTGGGATATTAAGGAGCTTTTTGTCTTCACACGTCATATTGTGTTCAGTGAAACACAAGACATCCATAACTTTGCCTGTTTCTGCAATATCATCTAAGCAAATGATAAGTAAGTCCGATTTAGAGATTAGCCCAGATATATTTTGGTGTAATAAATTTAAATGTTTATACACGAAAAAGCTCCTTGCGGTTGGAACCTGTACGATTAAAGTTGACGCTGAATGAAAGAGGCGTCTGAGTATGATTGAATTCAGTGTGCTCATTGAGTGCTCTTATTATTTACACAGCTACTCGTAGATTTAATACTATTAGCCAGGTCAGATTTAGATTTACAGTATTTGAAACATCAGTTGTGATAGTTGAAGAGTTGGCTGTGGTAGTTAAGATATTACTACAACAAATGTTACCTCTTGACTTATAATAAAAACGCAACAATTCTCTTAATATGTGACGACATATATAGACAGAAAAGTGTTTATGACTGGGCTTAAATCTAGAGAAGTTCATATCAACAAATGTTGCGTTAGTGTAATTATCACATATATTACGTAACTCATAATTTAACTGCCGTTCTTTTAGGTATTTACTATAGGAATTTTCGCAGATAATTATATTAGGTTTTTTTGAACTTTCAATCCAAAACATAAGCCTATCTCGCACAGTAGTAAGGTTGTTGTCATTAGTAAATCCGATTATAATCACATAGTCGTTACTCGAAAGATTTAGTATTTCAGAAGTGCAAGAGTTCAGGAGGTCAAATAGTTTACCAGCAGATTTCCAATAACAAAATACGTCATATTGAAAGCCTAGTAATTGTTGTAAGATCCTCTGGACACCTCGCCCTTGTTGATGTGCAAAAACTATTACTCTTTGTCTTGAATCCAGATTTTCCGTATTTATCTCAAGGCCAGGCACTATTTTACAGAATGTCTTGGATTGTAGAGTCGGCAATGCAGTGCTCATACGTTCGTTTGGTATAGTTACAACAGTATCACCTGCTAACGGTTGATAGTTTGTATGAACCTTCGTAACTGCGAGTGCTAAAAGTTTTTATAATTTTGCATGGGGGTTCTTTTTTGGACCTAAGAGGCGAGTCTATTGCAAACTAAGGGGCACTCTTTCAAAATTTATTGAGCAGAAAAAGCCAGTAACTGTCCAACCCGGGGATCCACCCAGGACCTCGAGGTTCCAAAACGGCACTTTTACCTCTATACCAAGACCAAGCGAGTGAAACCGCTGGCGGGTCAGCTAGTACGAGTATATAATACATAATAATATTATATTATAAAGAGGAAAGATTGGTATGTAAGTATGTTTGTAACGATTTGGCTCAAAAAGTACTGGACCGATTTTAAAAATTCTTCACCATTGGAAAGCTACATTCACCCTGAGTAACATAGGCTTTATAAGATTCATCATCATCATCATTATCCATCACCGTGCGGTTGAAACCGCGGAGAGCAGCTATTCATCAATAAAACACAACATCACAGCGGGTAGGGTGTCCAAAAACATTTTTGAAATTATACAAATGACGCAAACATTTTAATTACCTAATGGTGTTAAATTGGCAATCCGGCTTTAACTGTGACCGTTGAAATTAATGATTCTAAAGATCAATGTGGCAACATTCCCGGGTATTCCATTCTAGGAGTGGCAGAGCAATCATAATTAAAATCAGTCGCTATTCTCCACCAGGTGGCGCTGTCACAATGGATGCAAATTGTAGCCGCAAACTGGCAGTGTCGGACATACGACACCTAGCCGTTAGGCAGTTGACGTATTAGACTAAATTTGGAGTTATAGTAGATTCTGTAGTGGTAGGACTTTTGTGGAAGTACCACACTTTTGCCAGTTATCCAACCGTGAAACAGTAGTGGCAAACATTACTGTGTTTCGGTTCATGGCAATGTTTCCAGCGAAAATACAGGGTACGAAATTTAACATCTATAATCTCAGGGCGATAGCGCAGTGCATTACCCTGCAGGGTTTTGAACACAGATGCAGTTTAAAATTGTAAACGGCACTGAACTGTAATGAGCAAGCGTGTCGCTTAGCATCAAGCGAGCGACTTGCTTGTCACCAAATGTCATAAAAACAAACAAGATCTAGTTTATTACACATGGTTAGTTTTATAGAGATCTAGATATGTGGTTAGTTTATTATCAATAAGGCAAATCGAAGACTTATGCAAATAATTTTATATAATCTCATTCGGTAATATTCTAATTATGAAATGAAATACAGACTTTTATTGGCATATTTTATTTACATACTTCTTACCGATGAGCTCGCGGAAAGGACACGCGTCCCATAGTTTACCGCCATTAAGAAAATTAAAAAATTAAATTAAAGCATTATTCTCCTCACAAAGCAATGCTTTAAAACAATTTTTTAATTATTAAAGTACAATGTGTCCCGACCAAGGAGGTTTCAATTCAATTTAAGTACACATTATCTGTGGTGAGACCGCTGCGCGCGCATCGCGCTGGTTCCGAGCCAATAGACCAATAACAGACTTTGTCCACTGTTATTGGCAAAATTGTGTTACGCCGTACAAGCCATACAAACAAGAAAAAGAGGAAGACTTTTTCCATTTTGGCATACGTAGTATCTTATAGTCTGTGGTTTTGGCGCTATTTCGTACATACGAATTTGAGTAATATTTTGTTGGATAAACCTTTAGTAGCAATAATGTCATGAGATTAAATAAATTAGTGTATGCAACTGCATATAATTTGGTATTAAAGAGAATCACGAAAGCCTAAGAAATAATTAATAGAAACCGCTTTTTTCTTGTTACCAGTGTCTGAATAGGCGAACTAATTTGCGCATTAAAACTAAGTAGGTGAGAACTACACCGCTAACAACCCGGTTGAGTTTAATCATGCCTTAAGTATGACAAATCAGTAGCTAGTGCCATAATCCCTCCCATAGACTCCCGTCCTCTACCTCGCTAAGTAAGGTAAGACAGTATCATAGCTTCATCCGGGACAGTTTTATAAAAATAAAAATTATGAGGCAAATTGGGTGGAGGTGCAATGCGCGGTTACTTTAACAATGAGACAGAAGTTTGTCAACTTTTCAAGTTAAATTGGTCACATTTCACAACTTGGTTTAATATTTCACAACTCTATGTAGACCATTTTAGGAAGACGTATGGACATACTACAACAGGTGCAAAATGACCAGATTGATAACGGATTTTCTTAGTCTATTATAGGCTAATTTAGTTTTTACTATTTGATAGCTACTAATTAATTAAAGATATTTTAGAGCTACTGTTTTTGTAACAGATTTTAATTTCATATGTCGTTTAGATAACTTTGTAAATTTATATTTAGGTTATCAATAATGCATATACGAAAATTAGAACTTAAATATATTTTTTATATATTTGCTGTTGGCCAAATATATCATTAGAAACTTTAACTCAGGTTTATGTTGAAAAGTTAAAATCTAGTCATGTAGGTACATACAGTCCCGTCAGTAAGTCTCTGTACTATGTCGCGGGTCATAAAATGGTGGATTCACTAAAACTTTCTAGAACGACGGGGATATTAGAGAGAATCGATTTTATATGACCTACTACTTACTATTACTTAGAACTCATTATCCATAATTATATTACGTTAAAACTCGAAGAACACAAGTAACCTTATATTTGACGCAGCCTATACATCTCCGAAACATCGAAAGCTTGTGTACTGACTTCAAAGCTGCGTATAGTCAGCTACAAGTCACAATAGACGCTAATTCTACGTCATTATGTACTCATCGCGAGGGTGCTAATGTTTGCAGCGTCCGCTCGCTTCTTCACAAATCGTCCGCCATTCGTATCTACGAAGCACGCCTTTTATTACACCCCCTTAAATTGCGTTAAACGGCTCGAAGCCTTAAATTAGTCGAATTAAGCCATTGCTATTGTGATGGAATGCAGCCTTGGATTTTGCAACGCCATTTTGAACTTGTGTTAGGCACATTTTATTGAAATTCTCATAGTAGACTTATCTAGTTGTTAAAAATCTAACATTAATTAAGTTGGTAGTTAAAGCAGCGGAGCTTGACTTAGCGATCAACAATTCAAACAACGCTTGCTGCGGTCAGTAGTTGGATGGGTGTGTGCTAGTTAGGAGGGCACGTTAAGACGTCGGTCCCGGTTGTTTGTCTTAGGACAACAGTTGTTAGGCTATGTAGATGGCTTTGGGCGGCCTGAAAACTTCGACATGGGTTGGCCACTAGCCTGTCTACGAAGCTGCACTAGGCCCGCGTGGAGGGTTATGGCAGAACTTCTCTCTCTGAGAGGCGGGTTTGATTCCCGGGAGTCGAAAATCAAAGCTTGCTACAGTCCTAAAATTAGATGGGTGACCGTAAATGCAATTATTAAATGTAGGCACTGAGCATTTCCGTGCCTTGGACGGTGAGTACGCACTATGTTCTCGGTTTGGTTGTTGGTGTAAAACAAAACTTTTAAGTCCATGGTAGAGGACTTTCAGCAGCCTGTAACTTTCGACACTAAATAAGTACCAAGTTGTGATTTTTTACATGTTTTTCTTTTATGTTCCATGTTAAGAACTATAAGTATGCATTGCATGACATAAAATAATAGGTAGATATATAATTATTACGGCATTATGAATTTATTTCAATAGTAGATTTCCTTATATTATTGTTATTCCTATTTTAAAATAAATGCCAGATAGACCTTGTCTTACTTTACAGCGTAGTGATATGTTAAAATTTGCTACGTTTCGGATAAAAAAATTATTAAGAATATATGTATTTAAGACCTGCATGTATACCCACATATGATTGCAATAAAATACATCCTTGGAAAACCGCATGTAGGTATAGTACTGGTAGTGTAGGAGTAATATATAAATAATTTAGATACCTAAGTGTTTATGTAGGAGTTATGTGACATTGGCATTTCTCTATTTATTTTATAAAAAAATTAGCTTACAGTGGCTTAATGAAATGTACATATACATATCGTCTTTGGGGGATAGCTAGAGTAATTCTGATTCAAAATTAATTAGAAACGCATCACATATTGTAATAGATCTAAGTTAGTTAAAAAGTAATAAAATTGCAAAACATCTACCTAGCTTGATATATAAAATACGCGTACAGCATTTGCACAAATTGCATTGTCCGTTGTTTCGGGTGAAATTTATACGTTCGACAGAAAAGTTGCTGCGAAAATCACCAAGCCAATTCAACATGAGCTTTACCGTCGGGCAATTCAGTCGACTCAGCGTAAAGAGGCGTATTACAGAGTATAATACACAGCCAAAATTACCAAATTAAATCCCATAGACAAAGGGCAGGAATTTTAATCACACGTCAGTTGAATCCGGCTCTAATGAGAGACTTAACTCGGTCTGGTTCGTCGCTCGACTGGGGATTTAAATATGACATTGAATGCAATTTTGGGAATTCCTGTTTTTGCATTTTTTGTGTATACATAATTATGACATCTTCAGGTTGTCTGGCAATCTTACATAATATGAACTTTTGTAGGTGTATTAAAATGCTCTCTTTTTTTTTAGATTGTCATTTGTCCTCACTGGTAATTATAGTGAAGTTTTCTTCTCATTTACACCCAGTGGCAATATATGGGATCTTTTTGACCATTTGTCGCCAGTGGTGATGAATAGAACCAGGGCCAATTTGGCCCGGGCGTAACAACTGAAAATTTACGCATTTAATTATCTGAAGTGATAAGGAGTGCGAGTGGAGATATAACTAGTGGTTCTGTGATAATAGTAGACCTTGTGAGCCATTATGATGACAATACTTGTATTGCCCCTTTTTCTCTCTCCACTTGCACATTTAATTATTTTTCGCAAAATATTGTTTAAAATGAAGTCTTTAGTGTGTTCGAATGTGAATCTGGTACTAGGAAACTTCTGGTAAAAAGCAAACTTTTGTAAGTAGCTATTGTAATTTTATTTTAATCTGTTTAAAGCTTTCTTTAAACTTTTATGTGTATTTAAATGTTTGTTTCGTCAACACTCGAGTGAATAAGTAACTCCGGCTTTTACATTCAGTTCTCTTTTCATTTGATATGTATTTCAAATATGCATACCTTATAAGATTTGTAATACCTTTAGATTTTCTTAAACTTACCTGGTTCATCGACGCTAAGATTAAGAATTTAAATATCATGTATGTAATGTTGAGAGTTTTGTTACACTCAATTTAATTCTTTTTTAATGTATTTTGTTAGTCTTGCCTTATAAGGTAACAAAATACTAATTTATTATTATATTGTAAACACATTTTTCTTCACCCAAAGTAACCGTATGTATTATTTAAAGTCATTTACATATCTTAACAATTTTGAATTAACGTCCCTTAGATTTCACGTAGTAGAGCTGCACACATTTATTTCATCACACACACTCCAAAGTATATTATATACAAACTTTCACATTTATTATATTATAATAATATTCCTGTGATGTTTATAGGCTTTAACCGAAGATATTTAATACTTTCATCAATTTTAATATCAACATGCTTTGCTTTTATACAAGCAACAATGCATTAAATTAATCGTGGCTAACTTACAAGCCTTCTCTACCATACTTAGAGCTGCAATTCGGTAATTACAGACTCTACGGTACTAAAGTAGGAAGTGGTAGAGACTGCATTAGGATGATAGAGAGCCGCGGGCAACATCTAGCTAGACTTATTTACAAAAGTAAGACAACAAGTACAATTCAAAAAATTTAATACCGACTTCCATTCTATTCAGTTATTGGAGTGTATCTCAAAAACTACTGGACCGAATTGAATGAAATTTAAATGGGACCACACTGGAAGCACCAGCTTTCAAACAAAAATTTTGAGAATTGGTTTACCCAATCGAAAGTTATGGTGTAATAACTTAAAAAAACAGTCGAATTGAGTACCTCCTCCTTTTTGGAAATCGGTAGATAAAATTAAGTCTACCATCATACTATTGTTGTCTGTATACCTGTCTTTTAAGATCTGTTTGGGACAGGCGCTCCATAACCGAGATTTTGAATTGAATTGGGATTATTATAGAGTATTTAACAAATAATTATTTAACGAAAACGAAACCAACTTTCACCTTTCAAAAGTATTACATTTAATACTTTTGAAAGGTGAAAGTTGGTTTTGTTTTCTAATAACATTTTATTAAACTTATTCGACGTTATTCGACAACTGTTTTTAATTAGTTAGTATATATAGTGTGGGTACTCGTGGGGGTGGTGTTTTTATCGCGAGTTACAAAGTGTTTCTAGCGGCAACTGTTAACTTTTTTTAAATACTTACCCACCACGAGTACCCGCCGGGTTATCCATTAATTACCGGACAGCCTGTATATATAATTTATTTTTGTATTTATAATTTATAATTTTATTTTTACTGTGCCTGCAACAAGTGTAAATATCTACGTTCGTCGATATAATAGTAGGTAAAAACTGGACAAGCAAATACTTTAATAATTTTTGTATGATTCAAAATCATTCTAACCAACGCTGAAGGTGCTGCGCTGTATAGAAATGAGATTTTAAAGCAGTTTATCTAATAAGCAGCGATTTAATTACAACAATTAAAACTACAAAATATAATGTGTCATGCCCAAGACTTCTAAATACACATTGACGGAATTAAAAACATATTTTAACATACTAGAGTACATATACAAAATCAAACATACCACCTAATTTCATCTTTAAACAGTTTTGCTCTTTATTCACTATTGCATTTGTCATGTAACACACACACCTACCATAAAATAGCAATTTTTAATACACATACATTGCCGGATGTTTTTTTTATTTAAGAGTGCACACTATTTTTATCAATTTTGTACGTTTTTACAAGATGCGCTTACTTGATTTTTAATAAACGAAATTGAACGTAGCCAAGCGCTGAGCTAACAACGCCTTAACGGCAGAAAACTAATTTGAAGTGTTAACCTATCAGCGCGACAAAATTATTATCAAAATCAGATGATTAAATTAAAACCTATGCATGAACATAGATAAAAGTTTCGATAAGTAACTGGAAAGAAATCACGTAATTCACGTAACTTTACCCTTGAACTAAGTAAAGCATTAATTCAATTTGAACTCTTCTATAATGCTTTTTAAATCAATCGGACATTATGTCAATTAGTTTTAAACAAATGACTAGTGGTGTTGCGTCAAATTAGTGTATGTCAATCAATTCATAACGTGATCTGAAGTGGGAATAAACAGAAGATTTGTTACCTTGGTTCTATATTTTTATAATATACTAGCGACTTCGTTCGCGTAGTTGTATAACCGCTCGTCTTTTCTTGGTTATTCTTTTATAAGAACCTTCTCCTGACAATAATTAACCCGTCGCGTATCACGCGTACACCATGTGTACATACAAAAATGCTATGCCATGTTGCGCGAATACCTAATGCATACACATGTTTATACTTCTGGTTTGTAACTAATTTTATCAGATCTAATGCACTCCATTGGTGCCTATAAACTTGTTTTTAGTTGGTCAAACTATTCAAGTGTAGTATTTTTTATCTGAGCTTTTATGCGTAGTTCGGAAAGACAACGAAAGAAGTAGACATTGGACGGGATAACACAACAAAAATAGAATTAGCGAGATTGTTCCATCCGTTCTCAAGTTATAGCGTGACCAGGAGAAATATAGAGGTTCATTTTTACATATTATATGGGTTATAGGGAGGAAACATTTGTTTGTTTGAATTGAATAAACTCCGAAACTACTGGACTGATTTGAAACATTAATTTACTATTAGAATCCTACACTATTCCTGATGAATAGGCATATATTTAGATTCATTGCCATCATCATCCAGCACCACAATCCGCAGAGTGCCGCTAGTCAGTCAATATTTCGGCTTTGCCTATCTTTATCACATGTTTTAAGTTACGATACATCTAAACTTTATGTCATACAATATCTCGGAGTAATAATACGTAAATTCTATTTCATAAAACTTCATAAAGTCTTAATAACCTAGTTAATTGGCGATAAAATTCACTCTCCCTCAAAGATTCACAGCGGCAACCCTACCGCGGTCATCAAATAGGGGTGCACCGCTTCTTAAATCACACTCAACAACGCGCCAATTGCTTTTAATCCACTCCATAGATGGCGCTTAACAACAAAAGACTTACCCCACCTACAACTCTCTAAGTTTCCTATTTTGAACTCTACTTAAAGTTTTTACGACTGAAAACTCTGTGAAATGCAGATAGACGTGGAAGTGCAAATAAAATTGCCATTTAATGCTCTCAATTAAGGAGTTTAGGGTTGAATTTAGAATGAAATGCGGGTAGTTTTAAGTTGCAATTGAGGTTCCAATAAAATGTCGAGTGATCGCCGGTTGTAATCGACACGCGTTCAGTCATCGAGGGCCACTTGGCGCGCAGTCGTCAAATTAATTTCACGTTTTTGATCTGAGATTTAATTGAGAGGTTGAGAATAGAGTCCGCGACCCATGAAGTGTTGTGTAGCGTTAGATATGAAGCGCTTGCAGCGGAGCTTGTCTTTGCGATCTTAACCGATCAATAATGTCCGCATGCTGCGTTCAGGGGCCCTACGCCCAAATCTTAAAGTAATAATGTTTCAACCTTACCATCAAATTTGGTACCACCACTTCAGTATAGCAAGCTTAAAATAATAATGGATTACGATAGAGGTTTTGATGACGTATAGTATCAAATAGTTCACTCAATTCGCGTACTTTGACTTGACTTTCGACACTAAGTTTCATTGTTCCAATGTAAAATTTTTGATGATCCGTACTCTCATCTCTTAAAGTAGTCATATTGCATACCATTTATATTGCTTACCATTAAATTTCCTTGACCGTTTTGTGTCGTTGCGAGTACGATAGTAAGTATGATTATTCAAAGCTTATTACAAAACGCTCCTGATTTATGATAGTTTCGTAAAAGGTGGGAGTAGGCCCCCAGGAGTTGGATGGGTGTGTGCTAGTGGTATTATTCAACCGAGCGCTTCCGTGCTTCGGAGGGCACGTTAAGCCGTCGGTCCCGGTTGTTTGTCTTAGGTAACAGTCGTTAGGCTATGCTAAATAAGGAATGAGGTCGTCGTGGAAGTACTGCTACCATACCATATTTATACTGCAAAGCAGTAATGTACGCGATATTGCGTTCTGGTTTGAAAGTTATGGATGCCGTGAAATTACAGGCACATGAGACTTTAGGAATTTAATGTCTCATGGTTACGCACACAGTGTTCTAGGCAGATGTTACCACTTAGCACCAGGACCTCATGCTTGTACCGTCTTTTGGTAGAAGTGCCCGCATGAATTTTTATGGTCAATATGTTAATAAGGTACCTATGCTTTCTTCAGTTATTTTGTACATATATCTAGTCCCTATCAAATCACTCATTTGTTTCTTACGACGAGCGTAACACCGAGCCAGGTAAAATGTCAGCTCTGAGTGGCAGTATAATAGTAGATTGTATCATAAGGGAGCAAAATATTTTTTTTACTGCGAGGGCGCTTTTTAGAATCCAGAGCGAAGTAAGGGATTCTAGAGTAGAATCCCGAGCGTAGCGAAGGATTCTTTTGTAGAATCCTGAACGTAGCGATGGATTCAAAGTACGTCACCCGAGCCATAAATATAGCTTGGACCCGAGTGATACACTCTACTTTTCATCACCCTCTATGAGAAAATAAAAGGTGCCTCTTATTTTATTGTAATATTATTATTTAATAAAACATAGGGAAACAACTGAATTGAAATTAAATAGTATCTAATAATAAAACAACTAAAAACTGAAATTTATATTTGAGACATTTTCGCAATTATGAAAATTTATTGTTACGGTTTTATTAGGAGTAGAGATTGTTGTAGGTTTTATATTCTGCGTGTTTAAAATGATGTCTGAATGTGGCTAATTTTGAGGAAAGTGTGACGGTGAATCTCGTTGTTTGGATGTAGATGGGCGCGGCGACAGTGGCATGGATGGATTAACTGAAGCATGCAATTTAATATTTTCCACGATGCGTTTACATGTTTTCCCCTTGTTCTCAATAGTATCTTCTTTATACCCCTCTGCTACAGCACTTGACTTCCATCCTCCATCTCGCTTGAGAACAGTTAAGGCTGCTCCAGAGTCTGCCAAAAGGATAGCAGAAGTACGACGAAAACAGTGTCCTGTATACAGCTGGATATCTTGTTACTTCAAATAAGTAGCGATTTCTTGTGACATGATAGAAATTTTATTTTTTTCCATAACTTGTCGTACTTTTCGAATAGATGGACTGAAAAGAAAAATGGTTCGTTGGTATATAGCTGGTGGAGTAACGCCTACGTGATTCCAAGCGCTGCGATTGTGGATTGCGATTTGCGGCCGACTTTTAATTTTTTTATTGTGTAATTGTCGGCAATTTGTCGCTGCGTCTCACTCCCTCCCACCCCCCTCGGCCTCTCGACTACAATAGGAGCGTAATGAAAAGCAATTACCCATACGTGGTTTCCATTCCACCGTCCGTTCTAACCATTTACGACTCTATATAGGAACTGACACAGTCTAGTTTTGCCTTTAGTTTAGCAGAGAATAGAAACAAATTGAGCTAGTCGAGTCGTGATAAAAAGACATTGTAAAAATTGGTGTAATTTCATAATTTTTCAAATGTCCTGATTCGCTGAGTTAGCACAATGACCCTTGGTACGACTCTGGCCAATTATTGTTCAAATTACTCTTTTTAAATTGTACGTTGGAGAGGAATTCTTTTATTGTTTAATTTTCTTAAAAGAAATGCGTCGTTTAGTTACTTATTCTGACTAATTGATATAAATAAACTTAATTATACTCTTAACTAAATTATAATTAGTATTCACAGGCATGACGTAGACCACGATATAATCAATACATTATTCTTTAATTATTTATATTGATTTCATGCATTTGTTGCATGTGACTCGAAATATCGAGAACTCCAAGATTTATAATTCGTGGTCTATATCCCGTGAGTACTAATTATACATTATTATACGGGTGTTTGGTAGAGGGACCGACAAACCAAATGAGCGTGTTCGGGGGCCCACTTGGAGAATACAAGTTGGCCAAAAAAAATCCCCGACCCCCCAATTTTTTAAACTTTTTTTTGTGAATTTTCTCGTTTTCTCCAATATTGTACCTATTTACCACCATAACATTAGTAAAGTTAAACATATTGGGGGGTCGGGTATTTTTTTTGGCCAACTTGTATTCTCCAAGCGGTCCCCCGAACACGCTCATTTGGCTTGTCGGTCCCTCTACCAAACACCCTATATATTATATGTTCTCCTACAAATTGTACGATTTTCGTCCACTGTACACTATAATTTTGTTACTTATATGTTTTATTGTAACTTGTATTCACATTAGGTATTTTGTATGGTTTTATGATACTTGTTGGTGTTTGTTTTGTTGGTGAGTGTAACAATAGTGTTATATCTATCTATTAATGTCTTTTTATTTGAATTTCATTTTGTTTTAAAAAAGTAACTCGTACGTTTACGTAAAAGTTTTAATCACTTGATGATACACGTTTTGAGTTGGGTTATATGACGTTAGAAGTTTCTAATCTGTGGTTAATATTGATTTCAGAATAATTACAATCCTATATTGTTCTCAGTTGTCGAACGTAGTCTCAACTCGTGAGTTCCTCATAGAGTAATTCTAGTTTGAGCATTCTCATCAACTCACAAGTTATCGAATTTATAATATTAGGGTGTAGCGTGATTTATCGACTACTTTGGCTCTGATACAACTCTGTGTACTGTGTACTTTGATATCATATTATCAAATGCAATAACGTTTACATAATTAAGGCAAAATATGTACTTTTGATAGTCAATTATGGAGAAAATTATTATATTTAATAGCTACATAAAATACTCAATATTACAATACATAAAGTAAATAAATAATAGATAATCTATATATATAAAAATCAATCTCTATTTCCCTTGGCCATCGCACGAGTGAACGGATGGAACAATTTCGGTAATGTTTTTTGTGTTAATTATTGTCAGGAGAAGGTTCTTATGAAAGTAAAATCAAGAAAAGATGGGAGGCCGAACGCGAACGAAGTCGCGAGTAGTCATTAGTAGATAATATTTAATAGACTTTACTCCGCATTGTAAAATAAATAGTGCAAGAGTAAGTATGAAGCATGATAGCGATGAAAGAAGCGAGAACTGGTATGAAAGAAACAGAAGACAAGGTCTCTCTATTTTTCTTTATTATTGATTAATTTGATTAGCTCGCAAGCCAAGGATCTATAGCACCCGGACAAAAAAATAGTGTCGTAGAAAAAAAAAGCTGTAGAAGTCGGCAAGAAACGCGAATACCATTATTTTAAAACATTAATAAAATTATGAATTAATAATTATTATAGTAAAAATGGTTACAGGTTGTGGCTAACTTGACACAAATTAATTATGCCAAGCATCTTTGCATATTTAGTGTTTTATTTCTGATTCATGACTTACGTCATTGTACGGAATTAACAACTACAATTTGAAAAATTTAGTGCCGACTTCCATTCTATTCAGTTATTGGAGTGTCTCAAAAACTACTAGACCGAATTTAATTAAATTTAAATGGGACCACACGGGAAGCACCAGCTTTCAAACAAAAAAAGAACTTTGAGAATCGGTTCACCCAGTCAAATGTTATGAGGTAACAAACTTAAAAAAAAATAATTCGAATTGAGTATTGATATTATACATTCGTATTGAGTTCTTTTTATACCGACTTCCCAAAAGGAGGAGGCTCCTTTTGGGAAGTCGGTATAAAAAGAACAAGGTTCTCTCAATTTGACTACATATTTTTTTAATATTTGTTACGCGTTTATTCCGCCAATTATAAATTCGTTTAGAGGTGATTTAATCCCATATATAAGTTTTAATGAAATTGATTCATCGCTTATATGAAAAAAAAACTCTGAATATTTTTTTTTATGTTTGTACATGTAGGTATTTTCTATAAGTTGGTATTACTGTTTAACTAAAAAAAAACTTTATCCACAACTAGTGATTTTGAAGATAAGAGTCGCTGTTTTACGCGTTGATCGTTTGTCTTTAGCCAAAATACTTTGGAGGATTCGTTATTATTAACAACCGCGAAAGTCTAAAACGTTAGAATATTATATAGCAAAGCATTACACATACTTAAATCGACTTTTATTATGTTTTTTTTTCTGCGTCTGAATATATTATTACCACTTAAGCTACGTTTCGGTAAGCGCCGAAATCACTCGCGGCGTTCGCACACCCATTCCTTTATAATCCTACGATCATCGTGAGCGAACTCGTACGTCATCGATGACGTCACCGAAAACGCTCACGTCGCGACCACAACGCTCGCGGATCGAAGGTGGGTTTTCGCGGTCGGTGCGAGCTGTCACTGTCAAAGCATCAAATAAGTATAGGATTCTTCCGATTTTTGACGGAAAATTTGTCGCGCATTTCGCGACCGCGTAACTGTTCCATTTGGGTTGAACATTGCAAGCATTGGTCCATAGCGGAACGCTAAACCGGGGCGCGACAGTTTGCGAACGTTGACGGCGCTTGCCGGAACGTACCCTTACATATCTTACATTCAAACAATCGAACATTTGTTTGAATTTTTTTTAATCATGATCAGCAATGTTTTGTTCATATACCTATATTTTTTTCATGTGTGTTTTATTCACAGGTCTGGTTTCAAAATCGTCGAGCGAAGTGGCGCAAACGAGAAAAGGCTCTGGGACGAGACCACGCCCCATTCATGCATCATGAACATGGTAAGGTTTTGAAATTAGACAACTGTAAACTGATTAATCGCATTTCATTTTATATTATTTTTATCCAGATGCTTCCAAACACTATTTAGTGAACATGGTCACGGGACGGGTCGACTAGACGGCAGTTTTACTTTTTTAAAGCAATAACGCCTGCTTAACTGTCCAATAGATGTCGCTCCGTCCCCGCAAGACGGTTAGTCAAATAGAGAGTTAAAATTCGATGCTCGGACCAGATTCTCGGTGGCCTAGTTGGTCAATGGCGTCTGACACGGAGAGTCAGAAGACGCGGGTTCGAATCCCGTCCGAGGATGGAATTTTTCTCTCTATAAATTTCAATGTTTGAGATCGCTTAAGCAGGCGTTAGTGCTTTAAAAAAGTAATACTTTAAAAATTTCAATAGATGGCAGTTGTCTGTTATAAAGTTATGCTATTTTTATTTACTGCCTAAAATACTTTAATTAAATTCTGATGATAATAATAATATTCACTCTAAATGTGATCCACTTATTATCATAAACTGATTATCATTGGTTCACCCCAAAATGACCTACAGGCACCCATTTCCAATAGGAGTATTTTATATGCTGTCTAAATTTTAGTGTTATGTCCAGTACAGTGTTGTATACGGATGTTGTAATTTCTGCTTCACTAATGCCTATGCAAGGACCGGGCGTAGACCCGAGATGATAAATGTACATAAATTACAATAAAATAAGGAGTCACTAAGGCATATACCTAACTATTACCTACTATCAGCCATAAAAATAGAAATGTTTAATTTTTAACACGCATCGTAACTTAACGTGCGTTAACGAGGTAGGGGACAGAGGAGGGGTGATTTTGAACACATTAATGTTTCATTAGAATAACTGATACACAATCATCAGAAATTATCGAATTTACTTTCTTGATTATTTCGCATTACAGTGTTCCAATTCATCCACTTATACCGTGCGATTCTCTAAGTACAAACATCGTTGCGTCTTTGACAATATTCGTGAAACAAATGACGAGATGACAAGAAACGTTGGAAAATAAACCTTGTGTACAAGGGCGATATCTCTTAAAGTATTTGAATAAGGTGAGCTCGTCGACGAACGCAACGACGAAGAAAATCGCACGGCAGTTCAAAGCAACAATAATACCTCAATGACGATTTTAAGCGAAGTGGCTTTACTGACTTCCCAAGTTCATAAGCCATAGGCCGGGGTGATTGGAATGATGGGCCGAAAATTTCTGGAGTGGAGACCACAGACCAGCAAGCGCAGCGTAGGTCGTCCACCGACATGGGGGACAGATAACCTGATATAGGTAGCAGGACGACGTTGGATGCAGGCCACTTCCAACCAGTCCTTTTGGAAAAGGATAATGATTGAAAAATGAACGTGTAGCTTTTAGAAAAATGAACCTTCTTCAAAGCCATAACTATCTTTATACCAAAATGTTATAAATTATTGACATGGTCAAACGCAATTTGCTATAATAGGATTAGTAAATTTAAATACTTATTAAATCAATCAGTAAACTTTAATAATAAAATACAGTACCTACGTACATACAAATATAAAATTAATCACAATGGAAAAAAACTGTCATTACATATCATCACCCTTGACCATATTTGTGGTACATTTCATCAACCTTGACGGTCATCGCGCACGTCTAGCGTATCGAGCTGTCATAATGATAGCGTGCTTTTGACTAAACTATCAGAAAGTGACACAAACTTTGACAGAACTGTCATCATTACGATCTTGTTATTGGCGGAGATCATGGAATTTTGTCTATGTCTGTGCCCAAGAATATTACGTTTTTTCACCCGCGTGGTGATGGATGATAATGATGGTGAAAAGTAGCCTATGTATTCCAGACTATAATCTATCTCTGTGCTAAATTCCATCCAGATCCATTCAGCCGTTTTTGAGTAACAAACATCTTTCATTGTTTATCTATCCATCCATCTATCCATCAAACTTAAACATTTATCATATGTACCTATTAGTGGGATTAGTTATTAACTGGAAGGAACCCTAAAATTTCGAAGTAGGAAACTTCTATACAAACAGTTAAAACAATCGAATACAAGCAAAGCTATAATGGATACTAGGCTAGGTCTAGCTTAAAAAATAAGTCCGATTGAATCCATAGTGTTAAGTTCACTTCAGATTTAGCTTCACAACGTAATTAGCTATTAACAATAATACGCGTAAACATTATAGCGTATTTTTTTATTTATTAAAAAATTAATAACGGGTCTTTCAACAAGGACGGGTCGATGTTGAAATTAAATAAAACAAGCTGAATGTGAGATATTAAAGAAACTATTTTATATTCCGCACAGACAGATCCACAGGGCGTAGCAGTAGTAAACATTTTTACACCACTGTCCCTACAAAAATCGTAAAATCCATCAAATATCGTTTAGGCAGGTGTCAAATCACACCGCGCACCCGCCACGGCGCGCGGCCGCTGTTTGCCTAATTGATAGGGCACACAATAAGCTGTTTGTGAACTACACCACCTGTCATTGTGTACGCACCTTTACACAACCCCTTAGATTAGCAAGCCTGTGTTTACATTGAATTGTGGACGTGAATAAGGGCGTTATTAGATACTTATTACAAGGAATTTGATTCTCACCTCATATGAATATAAAAAGGATACTAGTTAAGTACAGTTATATATTACTAGCTGGTGCCCACGACTACGTCTGCGCAGGATGAGAACGTCGAGTAGCTTATTATCTTCTCCAAGGCTATATCTATCTTTATACCAAAATGTCATAAAATATGTACATGGTCAAACGCAATTGCTATTATATGAGTAATTTAAATACTTAGTATATCAAGGAAACGTGCAAGGGAAACGTTCACGAGGCCGGTCTTCGACCAGGTGGTCTGACCAACTGAAAGAAACACCAACGTCCCGCTTTTACACCGCGGTGGAGATGGCCACAGACCGGAGCCGATGGAGACAGTTCGTCAAATTCAAAGTGCTGCCATGATGATCACGATCCTCACGTGTCATGAGGGAACGACCGAAGAGAGAGTATATCAATCAGTAAACACTAATAATAAAATACAGGACTTACGTACATACAAATGTAAAATTATTCACCAAGGAAAAAATTGTCATTACAATTCATTCCTTGACGGTATTTGTGTTACATTTCATCACCCTTGACGGTCGCCGAGTACGTCTAGTGTATTGAGCTGTCAAAATAGCGTACTTTTGACTAAGCTATCAGAAACTGACACAAACTTTGACAGAACTGTCATCATTACGATTTTGACGTAGGCGGAGATCTTATTTTTATTTCTATGCAGTGCCCGAGAATATTACGCTTTTGCACCCGCGTGGTGATGAATGATGATGATGATAATGAAACGAATCCTATATGCTAATCTAGCGCTTCAACTACCTCCATACCAAATTGCATCAAAATTGGCCCCGCCCTTTGAGTGTGAAAGAGCAACAAACATCCACACATCTATACATCCATCCATATTCACACACTTTCGCGCTTATAATATTAGTAGGATTTATATATATTTCTAATTTATTTATTGTTAGTGTTAGTGAACAAATTAAAGCCAGTGAGGAATAGTCGATTTGGCCCGCCAGTGGATGGAGAAAAGTAGTGGACGGCTCATATAATCCCAATAATCCCACTAACATTATAAATGTGAAAGTTCAGATGGATAGATGGATGGATGGATGAATGTTTGTTGCTCTTTCACGCTCGAACGGCTAGGCCAGTTTTGATAAAAGTTGGTATAGAGAGTTGGCTTTGGATTGACAGATATATTACTTTTCATCATCACCATCATCCATCACCACGCGGGTGAAACCGCGGAATGCAGCTAGTTGCTCATATATACCATACCATCCACCAAGAACGTTTTTCACTTTTCCTGGCAATTTGCAATATAAATCATTAAAGCCAGTAAGGAAAAGTTTTTTGATTTCGCCCGCCAGTAGATGAAAAGTTGCAGATGGCTCCGACAAATCAGTTGATAGTGACCTGCTGAAGAGAGGGGTATGTGCCAATACTATTTGTGATTTGAAGTCAGTTTCAAAGTACTACTCGAATAGACACTAGTAGTTCTGCGAACAGCAGACCTCGCGAGCACATGCAGTCTTATCAGCGGCAAGTTTCCGCAGTCTGATCTGAAGTTGGAAATGCTTAATGTTACCAAAATTGTCCAGGTTTTAAACTTCACAACCTATTATCTCTGCAACCACTTGACCAATTACGCGCATATTCTAAACTCCTTTTTAAAGTCAGGTACTTAATATGCATACCAAATTTTATCGAAATCAGTCAGTAAATAGAGCCGCTACAAACTTCCCTCTTTATAGGATAAGTCCACCCCTCCACTCTAAAATCATGGACGAAAAATATATATATATATATATATATTGAATGAAAAAATGAAAAGATGAAAATGTATTTATTTGCTGCATAAAATACCTTAAGCTAAAATATTTACAAATTTAATTAAAACTAAAACTAAACTAGGCATACAATGTATTAATGCAGAGAGATTTCAATAATGATGCAGATTTATCTAATGATCGCCACACTAGCCTCAGCCTGTATCGTGGCGACCTGGCTCAGATTTGCTAATTTGACATTACACCTCAGCTGACAAAATAATACTAATATGTAAAAAAAGAGTACCGTTTAGAAAGTATCAAATGTTCTTAAATATGCATAGAATAATATAGATATTTACTTATTTTATAATACATAAATAATAAAAATAAAAAATAAAACTTAATGCTTAACTATTAAAAATAAAACTAAGTGCGAGATAATATATGAACAAAATTGTAAAACTAAAACAATAAATCATCTGCTCTAAGGAACTAATTATATAACTTGATTGTTTTTTCAGTTTCATCATAGTTCAATGTTGATAACCATTTTTGCACCAGTGGTTTAGCTTGACGGACAGTTATATTTTTAAGACTTTTGTCAGAATGCTTGATGACCATGTTGTAAATGTGAGTTTTAATGAATTCGCCGTGACGTTGAGCAAACCTTGTAGTAACCAAAGTTTTAGGAAGTTTGTAATTTCTTCGCTTCAGCAGAGAATCATAGTTTTCAGAAGAAAAAACTTCTTTGTGCACAGATAAGAATGTCTTTAAAATAAAAAGCTGACGCACGTTAAGCACTTGGCTCTCTCTGTACACACACTCTGTGGAGTATCTGCGAGGCTTTTTTAGCATAACTTTAAGAACAGAGCGTTGAGCTCTTTCTAATCCATTATTACGGTTAAAACAGTTTTTGCTGCCGACCCCCAACAGGTGATGCAATGCATTATTATGCATATAATGCATAGTACACCGATTTTAAAATGTTAAAACTTGCCACATCATGGAGTTGCCTCATGACATTGAAGAATAGTGGACATGCATACCAAGTTTCGTCAAGATTGGTTGAAAAATGCGACCTGTACAGACATGAGACCAACACACAACCTAACAAACATACGGACAGATGAAAGTCAATTTGGCCAGTTCACGCAAAGACGCTTCGCTCACCCGGTCAGTTAATAGGCTAATACTGCGTTTCTTACAATTATATCTTTCTAAATCATTTACATTACACCCTACTTTAATCCTATAACATTAATATATCAATAATTCAAATATGATTTTCCTACAATCAGTTTATTTATATCAAAATACCCTATAATAAATGATAAATCACACAATAAATCGGAACCCTATAATTGTCGCTATCAGTCGCGTAAATTCGTTTCTGTAGTCATTATTTGAGCATTAACCGATCGCACTGAGGAATCTTTCACGCACGCTCTTTCACGCGCGAATGAGTGTTTTTACAATATTCAAACTCTAGACCCGATAATACTAAATATTTATAGAGTATGCGTAACTTTTTCTTTATTGAAGGTATAATAAATAAATCAATCATTCATTGGTAATTAATACTACACTTCACTGTTTCAAATAAGAACAATATAATTTAATTCAATTACACAGTAGAAAAAAGAACTTTCGTGTTACGTATAATATTACCACAAAAAACTTGTCTGTAAAAAATGTCGATAATTTTTCGAGATAACGGCATAAGACAAGCCGGACGCTTAGACCGATCGTGCCTCTTTATCGCTTGTTCCGCGCTCTTGTTTGCACGCTCGGCTCATGCGAAACGTGACAAAGAGTCATACTTTTTCGTGCGTGCAGCCGGCGTTCATCGATTTATAAGACGTTATTACGTCAAAAGTAAACCTGTTAAGATTATTAGGTAACTCACAGTTTAACTAGGTTACATTATGCTACTTGCAAGAGCACACAATGTTGTGTGTGATGTATATCTTTGCCAATACATGATACCTATATGAAAGATGGCCTGAAATAACACGTACTCGTATACTACAGAAAAAGCCTCCGTGGAGAGTGTCATATGGGATTGCGCGGTAGATTATGGCCCATTTTTCGCTGAGTATTTATACTCAGACCTCAGATCCCGGCTCACCGAAGTGGGGACGTAATACATTACAAAAGAACCTATAATTATAATAAAATACCTCTCGGAAGCAAGCGCAAACTAAGTTTATTATGTTTGATACCATACCTACATAGAGATCCTATTGAGATATCGAGTTAAGTTGAAATTGTTACGTTCTTTTCTTTTAACAGTAGGTGCTATTAATCGACCTAGAAAACGACGAAATACTCCTTGCGTCGTTTTCGTCAACGCTGAGGGTCGTGACCCCCTCCACGGATTATCTTCTCTTTGATGACCTTACGCCATCAGGGGCCTTACTATCAGCTTCATAAAAACCATGCAAGTTCCGTGCAGTTCTTAAACCTGGCGTAAACAGTTTTGAATAAAATCATACCATGACGCTCATTTAGGTGAACTGCTTGAACATTGTTTTATCAAAGATGAATGGATAATGTTGTCTCTAGCATTTTAGCAATTTATTATAACCAACACTGCGGACGCCTAGACGTTTATAAGCTTATAAACTGAGCGGATTTAGAGCGACATGTTAACGAAAGTCCATACAAAAAAACAGGTTAACGGTTTTTCTGCGGTTCTTGAATAGTAGGTCTGGGCAGGCCTGCTATAACGTTGTCATGGTACGAATAAACCGGGCAGTTGCCTAGAAGTCCTGCTTTAAGAGTTCATGGTAAGGCCCCTGGTCCTATTCTCGGCGTCGTGAATGGCTTCGTGTACCTTTCTGTTGTGTACTTAGTACGGATTTGATCAGACCACCGCAATGGACTTCGACCTCTTGGTATCTTTCCCTCGACTTTACCAGTGATGACAAGTTTCTCAAGATTATCACCACTCTTAAAAAATTAAATTTGAAGCGTCTGTTTGTAATTCCGAATTGATAGATTTTTACTAAATGCATATAAACGTATATATTGTATCATAATGTAAACATTTTTTGTCTGATTGGCTGTTCCGGCTAATCACTGAAAAGCCTCGGCCGATTTTAACGGGACTTTCACTGGCAGATAGCTGATATTATACAGGAGTATCTAAGACTACTTCTATTTTAGAAAAAATCAATTATACAAAACTCTGTCTATTTGTTACTTTATCACGCCTAAACGGCTGAACGGATCGTAGTAAAATTTGGCAAGATTAGATTATATCTCGGAGAAGCACGTATTATACTTTTCATCATCATCATCAACCATCACCACCCGGGTGAAATCACTGAGTGCAGCTCGTAGTTCATAATTGTGTGTCCAGTCTAGAACCATACAAAATTAGAATAAAATTGCGTTTCCCTCACGAAAGCTCGTGCGTGCATATTGACCTAATGATTGTGTACCCGCCTATTTATAAAAATGACAGGTTGCGCGTCCCTAAACGCGACTTCCGTAACAATTATCGCCTGGATACAGTGTTGTGTGGAGCATTAAACTCGTTTAAGCATTTACGGAGATTCCATACGCGATTGCGTTCCAATTATCATTCGTTTGAGTATTTTTATATACTCATTGTATTGTGACTGTGTGATATTTTTATCATTTTATGTAAGCGAGAATTAATTACGAATGAAATGATTTAAACAGTCTCAATTATGGTAAACTACTTGCGCCCTGCGTTTTCACTCGCGTGGGTATGAATGATGATGACGATGAAAATTATCCTTTACCTTAATCCAGCGCCTCATCTGCCTCCATAGCAAAATTCACCCGCGGTTTCTCCCGCGTGGCGATGGATTATGATGATGAAAAGTATGTGTTAATCCAGCGCCTCATCTACCTCCATACCAAATTTCATTCGGGGTTTCACCCGCGTGGTGATGGATTATGATGATGAAAAGTATGTGTTAATCCAGCGCCTCATCTGCCTCCATACCAAATATCACCCGGGGTTTCTCTCGCGTGGCGATGGATTATGATGAAAAGTATGTGTTGATCCAGCGCCTCATCTACCTCCATACCAAATTTCACCCGCGGTTTCTCCCGCGTGGCGATGGATTATGATGATGAAAAGTATGTGTTGATCCAGCGCCTCACCTACCTCCATACCAATTTCACCCGGGGTTTCACCCGCGTGGCGATGGATTAAGATGATGAAAAGTATGCGTTAATCCAGCGCCTCATCTGCCTCCATACCAAATTTCACCCGCGGTTTCTCCCGCGTGGCGTTGGATTATGATGATGAAAAGTATGTGTTGATCCAGCGCCTCATCTACCTCCATACCAAATTTCACCCGCGGTTTCACCCGCGTGGCGATGGATTATGATGATGAAAAGTATGTGTTGATCCAGCGCCTCACCTACCTCCATACCAAATTTCACTCGCGGTTTCTCCCGCGTGGCGATGGATTAAGATGATGAAAAGTATGTGTTGATCCAGCGCCTCACCTACCTCCATACCAAATTTCACCCGCGGTTTCTCCCGCGTGGCGATGGATTAAGATGATGAAAAGTATGTATTGATCCAGCGCCTCATCTACCTCCATACCAAATATCACCCGGGGTTTCACCCGCGTGGTGATGGATTATGATGATGAAAAGTATGTGTTAATCCAGCGCCTCATCTACCTTCATACCAAATTTCATCAAAATTGGCCCAGTCGTTTGGGCGTGTAAGAGTAACAAACATTCATACATACAAACTTTCCCGTTTATAATATTAGTAGGAGGATGACATTACTACGATAAATACATGTAAATAGTCGCATTAGAGTTTTTCTGCAGAAAAACAAGAGACGGAGAAAGTATGCTTCTATATATTTCTTCCGTTTGGGGTTCAAAGTATGAGGTTTTGGAGTCCAGATGCTCGGCGTTTACTGGAGGAATGATGGAGGGTGAAGAAAAAACAGGTGACAGAAGAACTGTTGCTTACCTAGGCCAACTCTTCAGCCTGGCTATTCAACGAGATTTAAAAGATGTTTTTTATCTCTAATCAATCGGTGGTTTGGATATGCATTTAGAATGGATTAGATTTGATTATATGGGTATATTTTACTAACTAGTAAAATATATACAACAAATTCAACTAAAATATTAGTTGATTAATTAGTTCTTTTTTCGCTGAAACAAATAGTACTCACATAATACAGACGTATGTCAATTCAATTCAACCATATTTATAGATTTAAGAGGTTCACTCTTTTTTTACCAAATCAATATATAACTTTTTTTAAAATCAGCTGCATATTAGCTATCTCATACTGAAACTATGAAACCAAATAATTTCGGAAAGTATCAGCCCACGCGTTGAACTCTTTTTTTGCTTAGAAAGCCAAGTCAAGTCGTACATCATATTTAAAACGTTAGACGAAGAAACGAATCTTGGGGGTTTCAATTGAATTGGAGTATGTATACAATATAATGTACTTGAAGAATCTACCTGAGTTTGAACCCATCCCGACTCTAGAATACCATTCTGTCACTTTGCCAACTAAACTACAAGGTGGGATGAAAGTAATCACCTTATTGGAAAACCCTATAACTATTGCAAATGGCGCTAAATGTCGATTCGGTTTTGACATTTGTGAAGTAAACAAATGCAGAATACAAGTCGACAAGCCATGAATCGGTTTACTCCACAAGAACGCGGAATAATTGTTCATTTTCTCGTTTCATTTCTCGTTTTGGTGGTTTGCACTGGCCGGCCAGATCATCAGATTTCACCGTTCCAGACTTTATTTTATGGGGTTTTTTGAAGTTGCCGGTTTACGTCAACAAACCAGAGACTCTAGCAGCCCTTAATGAGAATATTGGAGAAACATGCTAGAATGTGTCTCCCGACGTTCTGAGAAGAGTGATGGAAACTGCCATAAAGCGAGCCCGTATGGTCATCAACTCTGGCGGCGGCCACTCGGCCGATATCATTTCCTCAACTTGATGGATTACATTCTAATAACTTAAATAAACAAATTTCATAAGCAGAACCTAAGTTTTTTTTAATACAGCAAAAGAACATTGAGTGATTACTTTTGACCCATCCTTTATTAGCACCGCCAGTCATGTCGAAAGCTTTTCCATTGCTTCATCTTTTAAAAGGATGAAGGCAGAAGAAAAAATTCTTTGCGTTAGCTAAATTTAAGAATAGTCTGAACAATAAAAACAACGTTGTAGTAGAAGTCCAACCAGGGCTTCTGCAGAGTTCATCAGCAGAAGTACCACACCATTGCCAGTTATTCAACCATGAAGCAGTAGTGTGCAAACATTACCGTATTTCATTAAAGGGCAGGATTCGATACAGGGTTGCCAGTTGCCAGTGAAGGGGAATAGATTATCATCTTATATCTCAGGGTGGCGAGAGCAATGCATTGCCATGCAGCGTCTTAAATCGTATTTTAAAATTTTGAATGGCACTGAACGCTTGCGTGATACGAAAGCAACTGATGACATCGTGATGGCAACGAAGCAATACAATTCTTAGAAACGGAGGCAAAGGAGACACACACCATTAAACAAAATTGTAACATCTAAGTCTGCCACCAGGTCCTACGAAGCTAAATGAAATGCCACAAGAAAAAAATACACTTAATCATACCCTCGGCGGATGGATACACGCACTGATCAAAGTTACGGAAGTTCTTTGTGAAACGCGAGGGTGACGTTGGTGCCGTAATAATCGGTAGTTACGGTAGTTACGGCTAGACAATACCGTAAACGGTTGTCTAATTGCGGACGGTGCCGTACGACGCGCAACTTTGGATATTTGCACTTCAGAGTTTTATTGCCTCGTAGCTTCTTTACTGCAGCGAAGCCCAAAAGGAGGATGTGTGTTAGACCTGCCGTGCGATTCTCTAAAGAGTCGTCGATGCGCTCGTCGACGAGCTCATGGATGTCAAATACTTTATGAGATCCCCCCCCCCCCCATAATTTTCCAAAAAGACCGGTAGGAAGTGGCCTGCATCCAACGTCGTCGTGCGACCTTCATCAGGTCGTCTGTCGACCTACGCTGCGCTTGCCGGTCCGTGGTCTCCATTCCAGAACCTTCCAGCCCTATTCCGGCCTTCCAATTTTATAGATTCATCTTGATGGCCCATAAATGGCAATGGGTAGATAAAATGCTTAAAAATGGCGGATCTAATGCGCTTTACAAATGTATTTCACATTTGCTGATTACTAGAATAAAAATCTTACTTGAGGCATCCACAGATATTTATCTCAATATGTATTACTTGATGAATAGCTCAGTAAAAACGAACCAGTTCATTATAAAGGGAAAAAATGTTACCCAAGTTACAATTAGTACTCACGGGATGTAGACCACGACTATAAGATTTTGGAGTTCCCGATATTTCAGCATAGTTACATTACTTACGAGACTTCGAGTTCGAGTTCGAACGCCAGGTGGTAACCGTAGTATAAGAGTGAAAGACCGTTTTGTCTGTTCTTAAATAACTTTTTTCAAATCTACCCGCATCTTCAGTCTACCCGTGAATATGGTGCATGTAACGGTGCCAAAATATTGGGAACACCAAAGTTTATCAAATGTGTACATCCCGTGAGTGTAATTATAACTTAGTTAACAACCGCAAAAGTCTAAAAAAATGATAAATTTATATTAATCTAACATTGAAATTTTTCTCTCTATAAATTTCAATGTTTGAGTGTTGTGTATTGTGTATAAATTTCAATGAGAGTTGTGCTTTAAAAAGTAATACTATATTAATCTAGTTAGCAGAAATGTTTTTGAGTCTTGGGTACTTGTGAGGAAGGTGTCCATGCTGCTTGCGGCAGAGGGAAATAATATTACGAAGTTGTGATAAGAGTATGTAAACTGCATTCATTTATTTATCTTTTGTTACAGTAGTGGGTGAATGGAGTGGAGCGCCCGCAGGAGGGGAATGGTGGGCACTAGGCCTGGGGGCAGGCCTGGGGGCCCTAGGGGTGCCTGCGCCTCTGTGGCATGATGAACCTGCCGCTGCCTTCCGCGCACTTTTACACAGGTATGGTGTGAGGATTTACTTTAAGGGGGGTTTAAATATCCACTCCGTTTTTAAAAGCTGAGAGAACTTGACTTGCTAGGGGTATTTTTTGTGTAAGAGTACATCTTGTGTGGTACCATTTCAGCGTCAGATATTCTTTGATATGAAAAAATATGCAAATGAGACTGAAATTGTAAAATGGGTCTGATATAATAAAATCCCCACCTCTAAAATCCTTACTCCCACCTCTAAAAGTAGACATGTTTCAACCTTAACATTAAATTTCGTACAACCACGTCAATATAGCAAGCTTAAAATAGTAATGGATTACAATAGACGTTTTGATGACGTAGTATCAAATATTTCACTCAATTCGCGTACTTTGACGTGACTTGTGACACTAGTTTCTATGTAAATTTTTGAAGATCTGTACTCCCATATCTTAAAATATTCATTAAATTTGGTTGACCGCTTTGTGTCGGTTGGAAAACGATTGTACTCGTATGTATGATTATTCTAAACTTATCACAAAATGCTCATAATTTTTGATGGTTTCGTAAAAGGTGGGAGTAGGCGCCCAGGTACCATAAAAAGTTCAAAATTAATCAGAATTATGTATGAGCTTGGCTTATGAAACCTGGGAGCTGAGAAAAACTAGTAGCATATAAAATAATTGTAAAAACGATCAAGGCAGTGGTGAGACAACCCTAGCGTATGCTGAGTTGGGACTTATTCTTGCATAATGCAACAACTTACATAATAATAAACTGTGTGTATTGTCCAATACGTTCTCTAGGATAATATTCTTTATTTTATGTGATATTAGAAATAAACATCTTTTCTGTCTTTCTTTCTTTTTCGTAAGAAATTCCTGCAATAAAATAAATATTCCTTCATATATGCTGCGTAAGCCTAAAACCTTGACCAATATCTTACTCGATGTTCAGTATTGATTCATTCGAAGATTGTAGACCTAGAATGGTAGCCGACGAAAACTTACACTAGATAGAGGCATACTACGAAGAACTTGAATTTGAGTATAGATACATTTTATATTAAATAAGATTTATAATTATATCTATAAATGCTTTTGTATAGTTTTCTTAAATTGCAATACATTAATTTTCACCCCAACAGATACGTGTTGGCTCTGCCCCCGCCAACCATGCGCCCCCCAGAACCAGAGCCATCCCCACCCTCACCCCCATCACCGAGTACAGCCCTGGCAAGACTTGCCAGTGCCGACACACTGCGGCTGAGGGCACACGACGCGATTCAGGATCGAGTCTTACAACATAACAATAAAGTTCACACATAACTCTAGATATAGTTTGAAGGATAAAGTGATAAATAGTTATTAAGTAGTTACAAGTGCACAGAACAGCGATTCGAATGTTTTGTTTACCGTTTTTTTAATAGTAGACTTGTATGTTTATACATTTGCCAGTCCTCAAGTTACTTTGTATGATAGGTATTCATAGAACAACAAGGGAAAAATACCATTCGGGGCAGTCTTTGGTGGCTGCCGATAGAAGTGAAAATTATTCGAATTATATTTAAGACACAATCAACAACAATATAAATAATTATATTAATTATTATCTATGACAAAGCGTTACGTGACGATGACGCGAGTTCCATGATTTTTCTTCACCCAAGTAGACGATAACAATGACGCGAGTTCCATGATTTTTCTTCACCCAAGTAGACGATAACAATGACGCGAGTTCCATGATTTTTCTTCACCCAAAAGCCGATGACGATGACGCGAGTTCCTAGATTTTTCTTCACCCAAGTAGACGATAACAATGACGCGAGTTCCTAGATTTTTCTTCACCCAAGTAGACGATAACAATGACGCGAGTTCCATGATTTTTCTTCACCCAAAAGCCGATGACGATGACGCGAGTTCCTAGATTTTCCTTCACCCAAGTAGACGATAACAATGACGCGAGTTCCATAATTTTTCTTCACCCAAAAGCCGATGACGATGACGCGAGTTCCTAGATTTTTCTTCACCCAAGTAGACGATAACAATGACGCGAGTTCCATGATTTTTCTTCACCCAAAAGCCGATGACGATGACGCGAGTTCCTAGATTTTTCTTCACCCAAGTAGACGATAAGAATGATGCGAGTTCCATGATTTTTGTTCACCCAAAAAGTGCTCAACGTGCCTAAAGAAGTTTTCACTTCAAAAACATGTAGACCGAGTCTAGTCACAGTCACACAAACAAGTCTATAGTAAACGTTCACACGTTCTTGTATATTAGTGGATTCATTACTAAAACTTATTGAGTATCGAAGACGAGAAAAACAACGTATCAAGATTTATACGCTTTACCTGCACTCGTGTCACCGCTACGAACACTAACGGCCGTTTACAATAATCTATCTATCTACAGTTTTCCTTACTATGGATTGATATTTGACATAACGTCCATGCAAATAGTGTCAAATATCTATCTTTAGTAAGGTAAACCGGCGATAGATAGGTTATTGAAAACGGCCGTTAATGGTTAATAATCCACCACTATAACATGTCAAAACTCAAAGTAACACAGACCTAGGAAAATTAAACAAAATCAGCGATAGTCATTGTCGAGTTTTCTTCCCGCCAGCGATAATACGATTCTTTTGGGATTTTTCTAACGCAATAATGAAAGCGACAGAGTATACAAATATGTATCTACTCCAGCGTTGCTAGACGTCCCGATTTTTAAGGCGCGCTCGTACCCTGATTAAAGAAAAAGCAGAATTTTTAAACACCTAGTGTAACGAAACAGATCGATAGTATATTATGAAAAAAATACAAAGGTCAGAAATGGAATAGGAAAAGAGTAATAACCGAATAGAATTCATAAATATAACTCTCTTTCAGCAGAAAAAAATCCACAAAAATAAACTTTCACATCCAAACTCTCACAATTTTCATTGATAACACAATTTTTTTTTAGTTATACTTAGACAACGTATAGTACTAAAGTTATAACTAGCAGTTTTTTCAATTCTGTTAGTATATATCGAAAAATATAAAGAAAACGTACAAAATTAACGCATTTTCGCATTACATCGTCTAATATAACAAGCTATTTTCAACCTTACGTAAAGCATCGTAAATTATTTTAAAATTGGGGTTGGACCGCGTCTTAAGTCAAAATTAAATGTCCCGTACGCGACAGCCTCAGTCCGCGATTTTCATTCAGAAAACTAAGAAGACCCAAGTACTTAACGATAGGGTACATCTGATTTTAAATATCATATTTTTATTATTATACATTTATTTGGCTATTTTTGCTATCTATTGTCACGTGAACGTAATTTAAAACTCAAATAACAAGAAAAATATTTAAAAACTTCTGATTATATACGTTTTTTACTATGTCCCGCTTTCGAAGAAATAATCCCGCTTCTTTCACTAAAAAAGATTCAAAATCCTACATGGCAAAAAATAAAATACTGGCAACGCTGATCTACCTACTCCTACTCTTATTAAATGACATGTTATGCCAAAGCGATTTTGAGCTAAGAAATATAATAGTTGGCAAATTATTTATAATCAACGGAAGTCCTTATTCTTCGTGACTGATTTCCGAGCATCACTTGTTTTGATTTTCTATACTTACTTTGTTTAATTTGATAGCATTATTAATCTTTCCTACATTAGATCTCACTAGTGCCTGATTACTAGAAATTCCATTAAATGCGTCTATCTTTAACGTGTGCCTTGACGTTAAATGAACTTAATTTGCCGAATTACAAAAAAAATATATTTAAACGACTTTAAACGAATTAAAACGCGTATAATTTTATATTATTTTATACCGACGTTTTGACCACTTTTCAGTGAACATGGTCACACTTGCACAGTACTGCAAGTCCTCTGGGGCCTTACCATCAGCTTCGTTGAAACCATGCAAGTTCCGTGCAGTTCTTAAACCTGACAAACAGTTTTGAACATCATACTATGACCAAGCGCGGATCCACCGTTGTGGGCACGACGGGCATGCCCACAACCCTAAAAGACTTGTGACATCAGACGTCACACTTTCACGTTCGACAGGCTGATGATATGACATTTTATAAAATATAAAAAACCTGGATATCGATGAAATTATTAACGTGTTCGCTAAAAAGAAACGTAAGCTTCTTTTAAATTTAGGTAATTTGATATCCTTTGTAGTTGTTTCCAGCGAAATAACATATTATATCTCCGAGTAAAAAGCGCAGTGCTTTGCCGTGCACAGTTTTGAAGTGTTCTTCCCAGTTCAACATTCTGAATGGCACTGGACTGTTATGGGCAAGCGTGACGCATAACATCAGGCGAGCGACTTGATACAATATCGATCATGAGAGTTCGTACTCCGAGTCGTACTTTGCTGATGTTCGGGTGTCTGTGACCACAACCTTTTTTGTGGGCTGGATCCGCGCCTGACCATGACGCTCATTTAGGTGAACTGTTTTAATATTGTTTTCTCAGGTGAACGGATAATATTGTCTCTGGCATTCTAACAATTTACTATAAACAACTATAGACGTTTGTAAGCTAATAAACTGAGTGGATTTAGAGCGACATGTTAACGAGAATCCATACAAAAAAAGGTGAACGGTTTTTCTGCGGTTCTTGAATAGAAGGTCTGGGCAGGGCTGCTTTAAAGTTGTCATGGTACGAATAAACCGGGCAGTTGTCTAGAAGGCCTGCTTTAAGAGCTCGTAGTAAGGCCCCAGGACACTGAGTGACTACTGCGCGTTCAGAAAAAAAACTCTACAACTGCGTGCATCGGGAAAGTTTTGATTAAAATATGATAGGCGGTACGTAACAATAATTTCCATAACTTTATAACAGCGAACTGTCATCCAGTCTACCCGTGATCATGGTCACTAAAGTGTTCGAAACATCGGGATCAAATAATAGAAAAGTATACGTGACTTAATCCGTTTAAATATGTTTCATTTCATTGGATAAAAATAGCAAGAGCCTAATTATTATACAAAAATTGTTTACCCAAAGTCAAAGTCAAAATCATTTATTCAATTTAGGCATCAAAGACGCACTTATGAACGTCAACTTTTCATTATAATGTACTTTAAAAACTCTACCGCCGCGTTCCAAAATATATAGAACCCACCGAGAAGAAGCGGCAAGAAACTCGGGGCCATTCTTTTTATATGGATGTTTACAATGTTTCTACTTAGGTACTACAAATATTACATTTTATGGGTGGCAGAGAGACAGCTTGCCAGAAGTGGAGTATTCCAAGCATCTATCTTCTATATAATGTCGAACTTTATAGTAAGCTTTTTTTATTAAAACGTTTTTTACAGTCAACTTGAATTTGCCCTCTGTGAGCTCAGTTATGTGCTTTGGAATTTTATTGTAAAAACGCACACAATTTCCTAGGAATGACTTATTAGTCTTCGCAAGTCTAAAACTAGCTAACTCATTTACATTACCTAAAGTGATACCATGATCATTACGTTTCTACTGCTGGGACTCTCAGTGGTAGACGTGAGTAAGGGCAATTATAAACTCAACACGTGGGCTCATGCGGGTTTGTAAGTCTAACGACTATTATCATAACGCTGTAAGTTTACGTACATAAAGTGCTTAGTTGAAAGGACCACTGGCTACTAATACCCAAGTAAAAATATGTTCATAAAGTAGTATTAGAAACTAAACTAAACTACTGTTTATATTATGTACACTTTCCCTACACTCATGCACCATTACGTAAACACAGTTGATAATAATCCACCGTTCTAAAGTCAAAGTCAAAGTCAAAATCATTTATTAAATTTAGGCATCAAAGACGCACTTATGAACGTTAACTTTTCATTACTTTAAAGACTCTACCGCCGCGTATATATAGAGCCCACCGAGAAGAAGCGGCAAGAAACTCGGGCATTACCTTTATATTATGTTACAATTCAAATAAACACAAAACCGCGGATTGCAGCTAGTAAAGACATATTTATATGGCTGTCTTATGAAAGTCTTATCATTGAAAAGACACAGATTGATGGATATTTTCAAAAAGTTGGCCTCAGTCTTATCTGTGGTAGAAAAAAAATTAAATTACACTACTCTTAAATAATTACTATTATTATTATTATTTAAGTCACTTGTAGATCAATTTTTTTACTGTAATTAGTTTAGATGTCAAGAACATACAGTCAAATAATAATAAGTACTTACCTAACAGTAATAATATAATTGTAAATATGTACTTACCGTTTTATTATTAATAGCATATTATATTTTAAAAAACACTACACGAGTACATAATATCAGTTAATATATTGGATAGGTATCTGGTATATATGTACCTAGACACCTGTATTATGTACTTTTTGATTTTCTACCGACTTCCAAAAAAGGAGGAGGTACTCAATTCGTCTGTATTTTTTTATGTTTGTTACCTCATTACTTTCGATAGGATGAACCGACCCTCAAAATTTTTCTTTTGTTTGAAAGCTGGTGCTTCCCGTGTGGTCCCATTTAATTTTATCAAATTCGGTCCAGTACTTATAGAGATACACTCAAATAGCTGAATAGAATGGAAGTCGGTATTACATTTTTCAAATTGTGCTTGTGTAATACAAGTTGTCGGATTCGGATTTTACTGTACAAAATATTATAAATTGAGTGTTTTCACTATTCTACGAGTATCTATCACACACCAAAAACACTATTTTCAAATTAGAATATGTACATGTTCAATACATCACTTTAAGCTGTTTCTACTGCATTAAGTTTATACCATTTAGAATTATTCCTGAACGGTATAAATAAATGGAAATGGTATAATACTTCACGCTCACATAATTTATACCTACTATTGTTGACCAGATCAGCACAGCGAGCATGGATTTTCGATAAAATTAGATATACTATACGATTTGTAGCTACGACACCTATATCGCGGGCTGTCTTATATTGTTATATATCCTATACAAATTAGATCCTATTTCATCCAGTGCGACTAGCACGAATAACTGCGTAAGTGTAACGTAATGTTCACGTGAAACAGTACAAACTGTCATGTATCTAGGGCAACTGTGACACAGATAACTCATAGTTTGTAGGCGGAAGTGTGACGCGTTGACGCTGACGATACGAATACCTTTTCGGAAATTGTTTGTGCTCCGGCCTCTGTAGACAGTCCATGCTCGTAGTGCCTGATATTAATAAACTAATTGCCATAGATAAAAATCAATAAAAGGTTTTACTTTATGAGTATCTTTATTTACACTTTAGTATGCAATTTGTCATTGGCTAAAATCAAACACACAGACTATAAGATACTACGTATATCAAACAGTCGTCGAATCGCATGTGTTAAGGTATGATTTTGTTAATTAATTATTATTTAATATTTATAACAGAAATATATGTATACATATAATTGATATTCCATGATTTGTAAACTACAATATTCCACAGAACAATGCTTCGTGTTGCTTCCCGAATATTATAATAAACATCACTATGTTAGTCTGTAAGGTATATGTTTTTCAAAAGGCCCCTTGGTATTTTTACATAACACATAATCAGCCCATTATGTTCCCACTGCTGGGACTCGAGTCTTCCTCTCAGAGCGAGGAGTTGGGCCAAAACTAACCACGCGGGACCAGTGCGACTTGGGTGGTGGATAAGCTAGTGGCCAACCCATTTCGAAGTTTCCAGGCCAACCGAAGGCCTTCGACATAGCCTAACGACTGTTGTCCTAAGACAAACAACCGGGACTGACAGCTTAACATGCCCTCCGAAGCACGGAAGCGCTCAGTTGAACAATGCCATTATCACACACCCATCCAACTCCTGACCGCAGCAAGCGATGCTTAACTTGTTGATCGGATAAGATCGCTAAGTCAAGCTCCGCTGCAAGCGTTTCCGGAAATGTTTATGTTTTATGATTATTGCCTGAAATAAAGATTATTATTATTATAATCACTGTAACCCACCGACAAAGAAGCATATTTGCAATATCAAATACATTTAGATAATAAATAATATTAAATATAGATATGTGTAAATAAAATAGATTATTATTTGGCATGTAAATATTGTAAACTTAAACTGCACATTAGTTAGTTAGAAGAATCACAATACTTAGGTAATAATTATTAATATGTAATAAGTTAACGATTATTTATTGGATTGAATAGAAATGTAGAGAGTTTGCAATAATACAATATTGTAGAGAAGTAATAAATATGTGCTAAACTATTTGGTCATTTTATTGTTATATTTTTATTCTATTTATTTTAACATCATTTAAAGTTGCCAGCTTCGGAGAATGTGTGATCGATCTCCACAACCTTATTCCCTCATCTCCTTTCTTTCATCGAACAACACGACGCACAGGAACACGGCATCCGTACATGGTCCATATTCCAAAAATACGCACGAAGCGCTTCAAACTAGCTTCATAATGCGCACGGCTGAAGTATGGAACACATACAAGCGTCTTTATTTCCCGATATACAATCTGGGGGGAGTCAAAAAGTGAACCTTTTAAGCAAGCGCATGTAGCACCGTCGACCGCGTCATCACTTTCCATCAGCTGATACTGTGGTCAAATGCAGGTTTATCAAAAGTAAAAAAAAAATTATTTTTAGTAACAAGAGAAAGAACACATTTTTAACGAACTTCAAAAACAAGAGGGGGGGGGGGGGATTATATGTACGACTGTATGTATATTTTTTTTGTGTATGTATATTATACTTCCGAGGTAGTCCCATTTGAATTTCAACAAATTCGGTCCAGCAGTTGTTGAGTTACACTCAAATAACTAAAAAGTGTTTCGCCTATTTTGATGATATCATCACTGAAGGTGCATGACAAAATTAATAAGGGTCACTAAAAAGGGATACGCACAATATTGTGATAATAGGTTCTTTTGAAATATCATGGTACCGACTTCAACAAGTTATTTCACAGTTTAGACTGTTTAATTTTCTGGTATATTTTTTATTTGTGTATTAATGTCATACATAGTTATGAAACAGCCGGTGGAGTTAGCTCAGTTCATAGAGACACTTTACCTTTGAAGCATGTGGTCCCTCCTTCAATCCCTGGCCAGAGGGGAACATAATATTTTAAGATTGAAAGGAGATATTTCATTGATGAACATACTTGTTTGTACTCAGGTTTTTTATTTATTTATTAGGCGACAGTACGAGGCCTTCGTCCCAAGTGACGAATTGCACTGCGTCCCTGTGTTACCCTGCGTTACCCTGAGACGTTAAGCCACACGGGCACAAGATGAGGAAAAAACAGACATTTTGGATGAAGGGTAACATGGTACTTATATCTATTACAAAACATGTGTAAAACGGTAAGGCTATTTATATGAACTTATTAGTGATTAGTGATATAGTGGGCTATGGACGAGACTACGGCAATTTCAGTCTCATCTATTATGGATATCATTTAATATCCATAACTTTATATCAGACAACTGTAACCCTGTCTACCCGTGACCATGATTACTGAAAAGTGTTCAAAACTTCGGGATAAAACAATACAAAAATATACGCGAATTAATCCGTGTTAGGATATAAGTTTTTGAACCCGCTTAACCTACTCGCGGATACTTCAGTTTACGCGTGAACATGGCGCATGCAACTGTGCCGAAATATCGAGAGCTCACAATAAATACAATACATGGTAAATATCCCGTTTCTAACGTTAATTCCGTGTAAAGTTGTTTAATTTTAACATATTATGAAGTTTTAAATTCTATTACGATGAAAACATGAAGAAAATAGCCAACAACGTTTTCATATTATCTCAGCAGTTGATTCACAGTAGACGCTGCTAGAAAACCAATAATACTTAACCCATAGTTTATCTTACAGGGAGTTAACAAAAATGTTACCTAATATTTGTTAACACTTCATCTAAACTTCAACTAATTCTATTGAAGAGTACGTTGTGTAAGACGCTTAAAAAGCTCTATTATGTGTATTGTAAAGCACTCATTGAAACCGGGCGAGTTTTTTGTGTAGACCCTACCTCTCCCTCTCACCCCTCATTGCTCAGTTTATAGGGTGATACAATAGACTTGACTGGGCGATCTTACGTGTTTTTGATTGTAAAGCGAAAAGACCGGTAGTCAACAGTCAATAAGTAACCAACAAGCAGGTTGAATTCGAACTGATTATAGGTAGGTAATTGTTATACTTTTTTGTAATTTTGTGGTAATAAAAACCTTTTAGCAAAAATTAAACCGACTTAAACTAAAACTGAACCAAAAAGTATGAGATAATTTGTTGCAATCGGTACCATGATATCACAATACTGAGTACACGGTACCGACTTCGATAAGTTATTTCACACATTTTGTTGTTGAAGTCGGTACCGTTGTATGGTAAAAAAAAATCACTATTTTTAGTGACCCTTGCTAATTACTAGATCGATGTCATCCACCTTCAATGATGATATCATCAAATCATTAAAATAGGCGAAACACTTTTCTGTTATTGGAGTGTAATTCGCCAAATGTATTTGATGAAATTTAAATGGGACGATCTCAGAAATATTTTCATTCCTCTACCAAACAAAAAAATATGTTGATCGGTTTACAAATGGGGGAGAAATCGGTGAAGATACACAAAAAAATACATGCAGTCGAACATATAACGTCCTCTTTTTTTGAAGTCGGTTAAAAACAAAGAACCTCACGAAATTTCTGACACTTTTAAGCTCAACTTCCATGGAACATCGTTGTCATATTGCAAGGACCTTCGAATAGTCTTCTTTCTCAAACAACATGGCAGCTCTTAAAGATTAATTTACTTTTTTTCGCCATAACCATCTACAATTGTATAGGATTATATATATATAGGCAAGAGCAAGATTAAATTTGGTACTTCGATTGTTCCACAAAGAACTGAAGTGTTTGAAGAGAGATTAATTTCGAAAAAACGGGCGTCGATGATGGAGCTGAGCCGTCGTATGCAATATGGCGATTTTTGGGCACGAAATTTTTGGGAGTTTAGTTTTAATAAATTATTTAAATATTTGTACTTTTATGAATATAAAAGACGTTTTACGTACATTGAGGTACCATTACTACGTATAGAGCAGACACCGCAAAGAAACAGTTTGCCACATTAGTTGTGGTCCACGGTCCACAACTATCTCGGCGACTTATTGAACAGAACGCGTAAGCGCCGTGAATTTCATGGCGCTTTCGACTTTTTGGGCGCGAGTAAACTTCGCTTTCAATCAATTCTAGCGCTTTATGTTTGATTCGTTGAGTTAGACGGCATATTTTTCATTTGGCGCTGCAGCGAATATTAGCTTAAAATAATCAAAATGTGACAATACTTTTACTTGCGTTGGCTTCTCTATACGTAGTAATGGTACCTCAGTGTTTACGTATGAGTTGGGACGTTGTTTTAGATATAACATATTACAATATTCGACGTATTTTTTTTATAATGGTTCATCAAAAGTGACTCGATCTCGCCTGATGGAAAGTGAAGATGGCATTAAAAAGCGATGACCATTAATGCAGCCGTGAGCTGCACTAATCGCCACCCCTATGAAGACCTGACAGATGATTGTTCACACCCCGCTTGAAAGACCCAGGGTCATAGCCGCAAGGAAATACGTACGCCGGCAGAACATTCCACAATTTACTTACACGACAGAGGTAGGAACTACCAAATTTTCGGTTCGTGTTATGAAGTTTTGTACAGTATATGGATGCAATGCTAGGTAGAACGAGTAGTTCGGGACAAAAACAAGAAAGTTTTGAGTCTTCAAAGTCTTTATTTAGAATAAGACAACTCTTTCTTTATTTAGATTAAGCTAAAAGTAAAAATAAAGTAATAAATATAAGTTTTATTTTAAGACTAACTGCGCCTCGCGGTTTTAACCTTTTAGCGTAGTGATGGATGATGATGATGATGATGTTGAAAAGTATCCTATGTCGCATTTATAATATTATTAGTTAGGATGTAACTTATACTTAACATATAAAGACCACCGTAGGAACGCAGTAATTTCGTGTAGCGTATAAGATTATGTTTCGCAAATAGAAGCCATAGCACAATATACTTTTGATTGACAATCGTATAAGCTATTCATATGACATGCCGGTTGGCGCAGGTGGTAGCATCCCTGCCTACTGAGCCGCTGGTCCCGGGTTCGATCCCCGGACAGGTCAAACATTTGTGTGCATGAACATGTCTGTTTGATCTGTGTCTGGGTGTTTATATATGTATATAAGTATATCAGTCATCAGGTTACCATTGTACAGGCCCAGCCTAGTTTGGGACCTGAAGACTAATAAACTGAGTGGATTTAGAGCGACATGTTAACGAGAATCCATACAAAAAAAGGTGAACGGTTTTTCTGCGGTTCTTGAATAGAAGGTCTGGGCAGGGCTGCTTTAAAGTTGTCATGGTACGAATAAACCGGGCAGTTGTCTAGAAGGCCTGCTTTAAGAGCTCGTAGTAGGTCCCAGGACACTGAGTATAATAATAATATATTTATTCATATAAAACATCTGTTACATGTTTACAAATGACAATATAGGGCATTGCATTAGAATAGGCCAACACGAATTTAAGGGGGGGAGGGGGAGGGGGGAGGGAGGGGGGAGGGGGATGTCCTCCGACACTACTCTCGTGGCGAGGAAATGCCTAGTTTTTGCGAAAAACTACTTTGAATTTTCTTTGAACTTAACCTCAAATTTATAACGTTTATATATTGAATTTAACTATATTTACTTACAAATATGAATGGATTGGACATGGAGTACTGACTATTTTGGTGTGTTCTATGTTTGACTCTGGGTGGGCTCCCGCCAGAAGCTCTAGCGGTCGCCCCTGAGTGTCACTTCGCCAAACTCGGTCTTCGCTTCGCTACGGAGGTCGCCGGCTCGCTTCGCTCGCCACCTCCCCCCGTCGCTCCGCTCAACCTCGTCTGGCTCGCTCCTCTCAGGACCTCCCTTGAGCTTCTGGCTCCCGCACTTTTTATATACAATCTAGGGGTGTCAGCCACAAGACTAGGTGGAGTCGGGGTGCTCTGTGTCGGCTCTGTCTCTTATTTTGAACCTAACCAACTCAAGTTAGAGTGCCCTTGACTCGAATAAGAGTGCTAGCCCTGATGGTCACAGCTATTTTGAATTACATTAGAAATAAATCATATAGGTGCAAAACTAGGACAAAAATAAAACAAAATTTAGAAAGTATTTAACTTATATTTTGTATACATATTGCACAGCTTTTATCAGTTCGAAAAACTTATCCTTCTTACTGGCCTCCACAGATCTCCTCCATAAATACTCAACAATTGAGTCTGCAAAATTGCCCGGGTGGTTGTAATTATTCTTGTAGAAGAATCTTTTAACCACCCGCCATTGAGACTCAATTCGTTGAGTATGTGTCCCATCCTCGGCTATAAATGGACTGTCAGGGTCACTGTGGTTGACTTTTTTATGAATATATCCATGTTGGCTTAGGCAATCATAAGCCCTCCAGCAGTCAGTATGGATGGTTGTGCCCGGCTCTACATGTTTTTGAATTAGGGGAATTAGCACCTCTGCAGACCTAATGTTGTCCGGGCACACCTCCAACCGCAAGTCCTCTGAACCATCTTCTATGAGGCCAAGGACCCAATGTCCCTCAATGTGTCTCCCTGAAAAAAATTAAAAAACAGTTATTAAATTGAAAATACAAGTATAAAATAATGAAATTGATTAATGCCTTATATAAATACCTTTATTAAATTTCCTCTTCCCAAATTTGCTTTCGTCTACTTGCACAATTTTTCCAGGGCCTCCTATTTTGCCCCGGACTTCTTGTTTCTCCAGTTGGTAAATTACCACAACTTCCCGGCAGTAGTTATACCAATCGCTTATGGTTGGCCGGGACAAACAATGTTCTTCTCTAAATATATCTTCGTGTATTACCATGTCATGCGAGTAGTTGTATGCAAAACAGTACATTAAATAATAAATGTGTCCCAATTTTAGTTTTACGTTCTCAAACCATGTTCCTTGGGCTCTAGATACTCTAGTTTTATTATGACAGGAACCCTTGCTGCACACAAATGTGCCCATAGTTTTGTCGTTCTTGAAAACAAGTTTCATGGGATTTTTGTGTATTCTACACTTCTTAGTTTTCAAGATTAAGCCTTGCTCTTCGGCAAAAACCAGTCCTTGTTCATGTGTACTTAACATACGCGCCAGCTTTACAATATTCCACGTTTGTAAAACTTCACCCACGTATTTCCGCCTTTTAAATGCGGGTTCTTCTTCAAAATCATCTAAAATGAAAAACAAGCATTTGATTAACATATTTTGTGGTTTATCAAGCGAAATAATTTAGATTACAATAAATGAATAGTTAACTCACCTCTACTGGTAGAAGCTACTGGTACTGCATCTTCACGGCTTGTGGAAGCCGTTGGTTCATCTGCTGATGGAATATTAGCCATGTCGCTAGGCAGATCAATCGTGCAGAAATCGGAGTCCAGTAAGCAGGCAAAAGTCGTGGTTCAAGCAGAAATCGGAGTCCAGAAAGCAGGCAAGAGTCGTGGTTCAACAGAAATCGGAGTCCAGAAAGCAGGCAAAAGTCGTAGTTGAAGAAGAAATCGGAGTCCAGAGAGCAGGCAAAAGTCGTCGAAAAATTAACACAAAATACCACGCCAAAACAATGAAAAACACGGAGAGCGAACAGAGCACATTCACGTAACTCGAAGAGGAACGGAATGCGCGGCGCGGGCGGCGTAGTCGATCGTCTATGGAAAATAAAATGGCGGTCATACGTTCCATTCTTTAAAAAAAGTATTTGCAACAGAAGCTAATTTAATAAAATCGATGTCAAGTATTATAAACTATGTAATTAAGTATTGTAAATTAAATTAGCAATAAAATAATAGTTCAAATAATTAAAATATTTATTTTAATACCATTTTCATTGCACCAAGTCGTTTCGTTACACGCATTTATAGAGAATCGTCGAATCAAAAATCTGAAATTGAAATTAGTTTTTCTAGAAAACTAGACATTTCCTCGCTCTAAAATTGATACCAAAGCGTAGAGAAAATTATTATCTATAAGATCCAACTCTTAAAATCACCAAATTCGTGTTGGGCTATTCTAATGCCAACCCTAGCTTACTGTTGTGTAGTGACAATTTAATCAGTAATAGTGTTCAATAAGTAACATTGAGGGCATGTCGGAAACCAAGCTAGGCATAACCTGTGTTATGGTCACTGATGCTATGGATGAGAAAAAAACTCTAAAACTGTGTGCATCGGAAAAGTTTTGATTAAAATATAATAGGCGGTACGTAACAATAGTTTCCATAACTTTATAACAGCGAACTGTCATCCAGTCTACCCGTGGCCATGGTCACTAAAGTGTTCGAAACATCGGGATCAAATAATAGAAAAGTATACGTGACTTAATCCGTTTAAATATGTTTCATTTCATTGGATAAAAATAACAAGAGCCTAATTATTATACAAAAGTTGTTTACCCAAAGTCAAAGTCAAAATCATTTATTCAATTTAGGCATCAAAGACGCACTTATGAACGTCAACTTTTCATTATAATGTACTTTAAAAACTCTACCGCCGCGTTCCAAAATATATAGAACCCACCGAGAAGAAGCGGCAAGAAACTCGGGGCCATTCTTTTTATATGGATGTTTACAATGTTTCTACTTAGGTACTACAAATATTACATTTTATGGGTGGCAGAGAGACAGCTTGCCAGAAGTGGAGTATTCCAAGCATCTTTATCTTCTATATAATGTCGAACTTTATAGTAAGCTTTTTTTATTAAAACGTTTTTTACAGTCAACTTGAATTTGCCCTCTGTGAGCTCAGTTATGTGCTTTGGGATTTTATTGTAAAAACGCACACAATTTCCTAGGAATGACTTATTAGTCTTCGCAAGTCTAAAACTAGCTAACCCATTTACCTAAAGTGATACCATGATCATTATGCTTTACTGCCGGGACTCTCACTGGTAGACGTGAGTAAGGGCAATTATAAACTCAACACGTGGGCTCATGCGGGTTTGTAAGTCTAACGACTATTATCATAACGCTGTAAGTTTACGTACATAAAGTGCTTAGTTGAAAGGACCACTGGCTACTAATACCCAAGTAAAAATATGTTCATAAAGTAGTATTAGAAACTAAACTAAACTACTGTTTATATTATGTACACTTTCCCTACACTCATGCACCATTACGTAAACTCGGTTGATAATAATCCACCGTCTAAAGTCAAAGTCAAAATCATTTATTAAATTTAGGTATCAAAGACGCACTTATGAACGTCAACTTTTCATTACTTTAAAGACTCTACCACCGCGTTCCAAAATATATAGAGCCCACCGAGAAGAAGCGGCAAGAAACTGGGGCATTACCTTTATATTATGTTACAACTCCAATAAACACAAAACCGCGGATTGCAGCAAGTAAAGACATATTTATATGGCTGTCTTATGAAAGTCTTATCATTGAAAAGACACAGATTGACAGATATTTTCAAAAAGTTGGCCTCAGCCTTATGTGTGGTAGAAAAAGAATTAAATTACACTACTCTTAAATAATTACAATTATTATTATTATTTAAGTCACTGGTAGATCAATGTTTTTACTGTAATTAGTTTAGATGTCAAGAACATACAGTCAAATAATAATAAGTACTTACCTAACAGTAATAATATAATTGTAAATATGTACTTACCGTTTTATTATTAATAGCATATAAAAAAAAACACTACACAAGTATATAATATCAGTTAATATATTGGATAGGTATATATGTACCTGTACACCTGCATTATGTACTTTTTGATTTTCTACCGACTTCCAAAAAAAGGAGGAGGTACTCAATTCGACTGTATTTTTTTATGTTTGTTACCTCATAACTTTCGATAGGATGAACCGACTCTCAGAATTCTTTTTTTGTTTGAAAGCTGGTGCTTCTCGTGTGGTCCCATTCAAATTTTATCAAATTCGGTCCAGTACTTTTAGAGATACACTCAAATAGCTGAATAGAATGGAAGTCTGTATTAAATTTTTCAAATTGTACTTGTGTAATACAAGTTGTCGGGTCCGGATTTTACTGTACAAAATATTATAAATTGAGTGTTTTCACTATTCTATCTTTCACACCCCAAAAACACTATTTTCAAATTAGAATATGTACATGTTCAATACATCACTTTAAGCTGTTTCTACTGCATTAAGTTTATACCATTTAGAATTATTCCTTTACGGTATAAATAAATGAAAATGGTAGAATACTTCACGCTCACATAATTTATACCTACTATTGTTGACCAGATCAGCACAGCGAGCATGTATTTTCGATAAAATTAGATAAATTTGTAGCTACGACACCTATATCGCGGGCTGTCATATCGATAAATATCCTATACAAATTAGATCCTATTTTATCCAGTGAGACTAGCACGAATAACTGCGGAAGTGTAACGTAACGTTCACGTGAAACAGTACAAACTGTCATGTATCTAGGGCAACTGTGACACAGATAATCCATAGTTTGTACGCGGAAGCGTGACGCGTTGACGCTGACGATACGAATACCTTTTCGGAAATTATTTGTGCTCCGGCCTCTGTAGACAGTCCATGCTCGTAGTGCCTGATATTAATAAACCGTGTCAGTCATTGCCATAGATAAAAATCAAAAAAAGGTTTTACTTTATGAGTATCTTTATTTATACTTTAGTATGCAATTGTCATTGGCTAAAATCAAACACACAGACTATAAGATACTACGTATATCAAACAGTCGTCGAATCGTATGTTTTAAGGTATGGTTTTGTTAATTAATTATTATTTAATATTTATACACAAATATATGTATACATATAATTGATATTCCATGATTTGTAAACTACAATATTCCACAGAACAATGCTTCGTGTTGCTTCCCGAATATTATAATAAACATCACTATGTTAGTTTGTAAGGTATAATATGTTTTCTAAAAGGCCCCTTGGTATTTTTACATAACACATAATCAGCCCATTATGTTCCCACTGCTGGGACTCGAGTCTTCCTCTCAGAGCCAGGAGTTGGGCCAAAACTAACCACGCGGGACCAGTGCGACTTGGGTGGTGGATAAGCTAGTGGCCAACCCATTTCGAAGTTTCCAGGCCAACCGAAGGCCTTCGACATAGCCTAACGACTGTTGTCCTAAGACAAACAACCGGGACTGACGGCTTAACATGCCCTCCGAAGCACGGAAGCGCTCAGTTGAACAATGCCATTAGCACACACCCATCCAACTCCTGACCGCAGCAAGCGTTGCTTTACTTGTTGATCGGATAAGATCGCTAAGTCAAGCTCCGCTGCAAGCGTTTCCGGAAATGTTTATGTTTTATAATTATTGCCTGAAATAAAGATTATTATTATTATAATCACTGTAACCCACCGACAAAGAAGCATATTTGCAATATCAAATACATTTAGATAATAAATAATATTAAATATAGATATGTGTAAATAAAATAGATTATTATTTGGCATGTAAATATTGTAAACTTAAACTGCACATTAGTTAGTTAGAAGAATCACAATACTTAGGTAATAATTATTAATATGTAATAAGTTAACGATTATTTATTGGATTGAATAGAAATGTAGAGAGTTTGCAATAATACAATATTGTAGAGGATTAATAAATATTGTGCTAAACTATTTGGTCATTTCATTGTTATATTTTTATTCTATTTATTTTAACATCATTTAAAGTTGCCAGCTTATCGGTGTTTTACAGGATTCACTTCGGAGAATGTGCGATCGATCTCCACAACCTTAATCCCTCATCTCCTTTCTTTCATCGAACAACAAGACGCACGTGCGTACATGGTCGATATTCCAAAAATACGCACGAAGCGCTTCAAACTAGCTTCATAATGCGCACGGCTGAAGTATGGAACACATACAAGCGTCTTTATTTCCCGATATACAATCTGGGGGGAGTCAAAAAGTGAACCTTTTAAGCAAGCGCATGTAGCACCGTCGACCGCGTCATCACTTTCCATCAGCTGATACTGTGGTCAAATGCAGGTTTATCAAAAGTAAACAATAAAAACATTTGTATTTTTTGTAACAAGAGAAAGAACATATTTTTAACGAACTTCAAAAAAAAGGGGGGGGGGGGGGATTATATGTACGACTGTATGTATATGTTCACCGATTTCTCCCCATTTGTTAACCATTTCTCAAAGTTCTTTATTTTTTGGTAGAGTATACTTCCGAGGTAGTCCCATTTGAATTTCATCAAATTCGGTCCAGCAGTTGTTGATTTACACTCAAATAACTAAAAAGTGTTTCGTCTATTTTGATGATATCATCATCATTGAGGGTGCATGACAATCGATCCCGTAACTAACAAGGGTCACTAAAAAGGAATACGCACAATATTGTGATAGTAGGTACTTTTGAAATATCATGGCATCGACTTCAAGTTATTTCACAGTTTTCAGTGTACAAGACTGTTCCATTTTCTGTCATTTTTTTAAATTGGTTTATTAATGGCATACATAGTTATGCAACAGCCGGTGGAGTTAGCTCAGTTCATAGAGACACTTTACCTTTGAAGCATGTGGTCCCTCCTTCAATCCCTGGCCAGAGGGGAACATAATATTTTAAGATTGAAAGGAGATATTTCATTGATGAACATACTTGTTTGTACTCAGGTTTTTTATTTATTTATTAGGCGACAGTACGAGGCCTTCGTCCCAAGTGACGAATTGCACTGCGTCCCTGTGTTACCCTGCGTTACCCTGAGACGTTATGCCACACGGGCACATGATGAGGAAAAAACAGACATTTTGGATGAAGGGTAACATGGTACTTATATCTATTACAAAACATGTGTAAAACGGTAAGGCTATTAATATGAACTTATTAGTGATAAGGGATATAGTGGGCTATGGACGAGACTACGGCACCTGCCAATTTCAGTCTCATCTTAAAAGATTTAGGCAGGTGGTGACTTGCCACCCACTAAACGGGCATAAGGGCCACCATCAATGGTGACAAAAGGGGCAACGTTGGTGTGGGTGTCTAAAAGGTGTCGAAAGGTGTGCTGCGGTTTCACTAGAGCGCTACTACCGGCTTTATGCCCTTTCACACTTCCACCCTTGGAGCTTTTTGTTACTTGCTCTTGCGTCTCCACCCCCGGACGGCCAATTAAGTGAAGCCGGGGGTCAGGGGTCTCATTTAGCCCCAAGGAGAATCAGGGTCCACGGTGTCGCCGCTCACCGACGGCTCGCCACAAAGCCGCCCCTGCGGTTATATTATTATTATTATTACATTTACATTATTCATTACATTTATTAAAACTTATAAAAATAAAAATAAAAACTAATCTATAAGCCCCATAGTGGGGAGAAAAGTGGCCAAAACGCTGACGGCATTGCCACGCTTGATGGCAATGCTATGTTTTTGCCCAAAGTAGGCGCCAGCATTTCGGTCACCCGTTGCCTCAACCAAACGTTTCGCCAGATCCCAGATATAATATTTATGGATATCATTTAATATCCATTACTTTATATCAGACAACTGTTACCCTGTCTACCCGTGACCATGATTACTGAAAAGTGTTCAAAACTTATATATAGTAGTGTTAGTGTTCAATACTTATACTTATACTTATACAAAAATTTACGCGAATTAATCCGTGTTAAGTTATAAGTTTTTGAACCCGCCTACCCTACCCGCGGATACTTCAGTTTACTCGTGAACATGGCGCATGCAACTGTGCCGAAATATCGAGAGCTCACAATATATAATAAAAATAATACAATACATGGTAAATATCCCGTTTCTAACGTTAATTCCGTGTAAAGTTGTTTAATTTTAACAAATTATGAAGTTTTAAATTCTATTACGATGAAAACATGAAGAAAATATCCATCAACGTTTTCATATTATCTCAGCAGTTGATTCACAGTAGACGCTGCTAGAAAACCAATAATACTTAACCCATAGCTTATCTTACAGGGAGTTAACAAAAATGTTACCTAATATTTGTTAACACTTCATCTAAACTTCAACTAATTCTATTGAAGAGTACGTTGTGTAAGACGCTTAAAAAGCTCTATTATGTGTATTGTAAAGCACTCATTGAAACCGGGCGAGTTTTTTGTGTAGACCCTACCTCTCCCTCTCACCCCTGATTGCTCAGTTTATAGGGTGATACAATAGACTTGACTGGGCGATCTTACGTGTTTTTGATTGTAAAGCGAAAAGACCGGTAGTCAACAGTCAATAAGTAACCAACAAGCAGGTTGAATTCGAACTGATTATAGGTAGGTAATGGTTATACTTTTTTGTAATTTTGTGGTAATAAAAACCTTTTACCAAAAATTAAACCGACTTAAACTAAAACTGAACCAAAAAGTATGAAATAATTTGTTGAAGTCGGTACCATGATATCACAATACTGAGTACACGGTACCGACTTCGATAAGTTATTTCACACATTTTGTTGTTGAAGTCGGTACCGTTGTATGGTAAAAAAAAATCACTATTTTTAGTGACCCTTGCTAATTACTAGATCGATGTTATTCACCTTCAATGATGATATCATCAAATCATTAAAATCGGCGAAACACTTTTCTGTTATTGGAGTGTAATTCGCCAAATGAATTTGATGAAATTTAAATGGGACGATCTCAGCAATATTTTCATTCCTCTACCAAACAAAAAAATATGTTGATCGGTTTACAAATGGGGGAGAAATCGGTGAAGATACACAAAATAATACATGCAGTCGAACATATAACGTCCTCTTTTTTTGAAATCAGTCAAAAACAAAGAACCTCACGAAATTTCTGACACTTTTAAGCTCAACTTCCATGGAACATTGTTGTCATATTGCAAGGACCTTCGAATAGTCTTCTTTCTCAAACAACATGGCACTAGTTACTCTAAGGCACTCTTAAAGATTAATTTACTTTTTTTCGCCATAACCATCCACAATTGTATAGGATTAAGGCAAGAGCAAGATTAAATTTGGTTCGTCGATTGTTCCAAAAAGAACTGAAGTGTTTGAAGAGAGATTAATTTCGAAAAAACGGGCGTCGATGATGGAGCTGAGCCGTCGTATGCAATATGGCGATTTTTGGGCACGAAATTTTTGGGAGTTTGGTTTTAATAAATTATTTAAATATTTGTACTTTTATGAATATAAAAGACGTTTTACGTACATTGAGGTACCATTACTACGTATAGAGCAGACACCGCAAAGAAACAGTTTGCCATAGTAGTTGTGGTCCACGGTCCACAACTATCTCGACGACTTATTGAACAGAACGCGTAAGCGCCGTGAATTTTATGGCGCATTCGACTTTTTGCGCGCGAGTAAACTACGCTTTCAATCAATTCTAGCGCTTTATGTGTGATTCGTTGAGTTAGACGGCATATTTTTTATTTAGCGCTGCAGCGAATATTAGCTTTAAAATAATAAAAAATGTGACAATACTTTTACTTGCGTTGGCTTCTCTATACGTAGTAATTGTACCTCAGTGTTTACGTATGAGTTGGGACGTTGTCTTAGATATAACATATTACAATATTCGACGTATTTTTTTTATAATGGTTCATCAAAAGTGACTCGTTCTCGCCTGATGGAAAGTGAAGATGGCATTAAAAAGCGATGACCATTAATGCAGCCATAAGCTGCGCTAATCGCAACCCCTATGAAGACCTGACAGATGATTGTTCACACTTCGCTTGAAAGACCCAGGGTCATAGCTGCAAGTAAATAAGTACGCCGGCAAAGCATTCCACAATTTAATTACACGACAGAGGTAGGAACTGCCAAACTTTCGGTTCGTGGTATGAAGTTTTGAACGAGGTAGAACGAGTAGTTCGGGACAAAAACAAGAAAGTTTTGAGTCTTCAAAGTCTTAAAAAAAATAAAGATAATTCTGGTTCTTCATTTACATTAAGCTAAAAATAATGTTCACTATTTAATAAAAAAAGTTTACCAAAAGATGGAACCGACTTCAACACCAAAAAGTGTGAAATAGCTTGTTGAAATCGGTACAATTTTTTGGAAAACATTTATTTTCATAATTTTTAGTGACCCTCTACTTACGGGATCGATTGTAAATGTAATCATCAAGATAAGCGTAACACTTTTCAAATTTTACTTGTTGATTGACAATACGTATAAGCTCTTCGTTTTTTAGGGCGATTTAAGTTACATTTGCAGATATAGGGACTTACCTAAAGTTAAAAATTAAAGTATTGTTCTGTTATTACCCTCCTACGGCGTAGCCTACAGCGAGAGTGCTTGACCTGCCGTGCGATTCTGTAATGTATCGTCGACGAGCGCACCGATGTCAAATACTTTATGAGATATCGCCCTTGTACATAAGGTTGCTTTTCCAACGTTTCTTGTCATCTCGTCATTTGTTTCACGGATGTTATCAAAGATGCAACGATGTTTGCTCTTAGAGAATCGCATGGCTGTATGTATGTGTTATTCCTGTGTCCGCATGTAACTACTCAACTGAATTTGATAAATATATTTGGATACGTAGTTAGATTGCTGTGTTACTTGATGGTGCGAGTGTCGCGGGATGTAATTCGTGAAAATAAAATGTTGGATTACATGTACTACAATCTACAGGCTAATTAATTAAATTAAAGGCAAATTATTTCTATAGTCTAGGTCATAGTCATAGTCATAGTCATAGTCATAGTCATAGTCATAGTCATAGTCATAGTCATAGTCATAGTCATAGTCATAGTCATAGTCATAGTCATAGTCATAGTCATAGTCATAGTCATAGTCATAGTCATAGTCATAGTCATAGTCATAGTCATAGTCATAGTCATAGTCATAGTCATAGTCATAGTCATAGTCATAGTCATAGTCATAGTCATAGTCATAGTCATAGTCATAGTCATAGTCATAGTCATAGTCATAGTCATAGTCATAGTCATAGTCATAGTCATAGTCATAGTCATAGTCATAGTCATAGTCATAGTCATAGTCATAGTCATAGTCATAGTCATAGTCATAGTCATAGTCATAGTCATAGTCATAGTCATAGTCATAGTCGTAGTAATAGTCATAGTCATAGTCATAGTCATAGTCATAGTCATAGTCATAGTCATAGTCATAGTCATAGTCATAGTCATAGTCATAGTCATAGTCATAGTCATAGTCATAGTCATAGTCATAGTCATAGTTAGTTATTAATATCACATATACAGGTCTACAAAGTATAATACTATAGCAGTACCTTCATCGGTACAAAGTTATAACGGCTCATAATACATAATATTATATTTCAAATTAGAATAACAATTCAAATATATACATAATTAAAACAATTAAAAAATCGGTAAGTTCATTATAAATAAATGTTACAATAAAATTATGAGATAATTATTGAGTAATTAATAACTTAAAATAAAAATTGTTTAAAAATAAATGTGTAAATTATAACAATTCTAGTCTTATTTTCTATTTACACACATATATGAGAACGACTTTACCGATTTCATCAATATTTTATAAGTTTTTAGTAATTTGTAGAAGGTCCTTACGGAAAAAGAAGTTGCACAGAAAATTTGAAAATTTAAACTAACTCACTCTACTCTAACTCGTAAATAAATACTAGCTGGTGCCCTCGACGTCGTCTGCGCATGATAGTACTTTAAGTAGCTAATTATCTTCTCCAAAGCCATATCTTTCTTTATACCAAAATGTCATATAATAGTAACATGGTTATATGAGTAAATTTAAGTAATTTGTAAATCAATCAGTAAACATTAATAATAAAATACAGTACCAACGTACATACAAATGTAAAATTAATCACCATGGAAAAAAAATTCATTACATTTCATCACCCTTGACGGTCGCCGAGCACGTCTAGTGTATCGAGCTATCAAAATTATAGCGTACTTTTGAAAGCTATCAGGAATTGCTACACACTTTGACCAGAACTTCATCATTACGATCTTAACGTAGGCCAAGATCTTGTTATTTTGTCTATACCCAAGAATATTACGCATTTTCACCCGCGTGGTGATGGATGATGATGATGATGATGAAATGTATCCTATGTGTTAATCCAGCATCTCATATACCATACCAAATTTCATCAAAGTTGGGCCCCGCCGTATGAGCGTGAAAGAGCAACAAACCATCCACACATGCATACATCCATACTCACAAACTTTCGCGTTTATAATATTAGTAGGAAACATCCATCCAACAGGGTGAAACCGCGGAGCGCAGATGTTTGAATAAAATAAATTACGTCTTAGGGTGCAAACATAAAGATACAGGTTTTTCGGTCCCGATATGTCGGTACGGGTCGGTACTCATAGGTACCGATTAAACTACATATAGAAACCGGCAAATCTGTTCTTAGTGACCATAATGTCTTCGAGTTCTTCGGACGATGATGTTTTTCTCTTCGAAAGTGTTCATTATAAATGTAAGAAAAGGACCTGTGAGATACCTCCACTTTTTTCTTATTTTATTTTCTGTAACAAAACACACCATGTAGGTTTGTATAAAAATCAAGAGTCAAAGCTAGCAGTTTAAACTCGGGCCCATCACACAAACTGTTGTGCTGAGTGGGAATCGAACCCACGATACGGTAAACAAAGTGATGGAGGCACCTTTAGAGGTTCAGACTTGTATTGGTTTCTTAATAAGAGACAAATTGATATTCCAGAACCCGACTATTTACCAGGTACTCAAGTATCTGCTCCTTATGTATTTTTAGCTGACGAGGCCTATCCATTACAAACATATTTATTAAAACCCTTTGGAGGCCGTGAATTAACAGAGGAGCAACATAATATCAATGAGCGATTATCTCGAGCAAAAAAAACAGTGGAATGTGCATTTGGCAGAATATATTCAAAATGGCGTTACTCTATCTTGTAAGTATATTGAAACAGATATTGAATTAGCTGACAAAATCGTGATAACCATGTATGTTTTGTATAATATAATATATTGACAAAGAGGGTTTTGATAGGCACTTAACTCCTGTTCAACTAGTAAGACAAGAATGGCACAATCAAAATCCGGGTCCACCTTCGAATTTAGCAACAAATGTCAGAAACATTTTTGTAAAGTATTTCACGCTTAACCGATTGTTGTACACTAATTATTTAAATATAATGGAATAAAAATATGTATTCTAGTTGCTTACCATCATGTTTCATTTCTAAGCTAGGTAATTTCCTTCCAATATTTATCATTTCTGTTGCTGTGTAATTTATGTCTTTTGTTCCACATAGGTGGTTTAGCAAATATCAATGTTATTAAAAATTTCGCAATGCACATCCATTTTCACGACGACAGAAGATGACACACTACACCGGCAAATGCTTAAACTCGTACGGATCAGTACAGGTAGTCGGTACCGACAAGTTTAAACCTGTTCCTTTATAACTGACCGCATATGATAACATGGGAATATTATACCTGCACCGATCAGTACCGACCCGTACAGACTCGCATGCACCGGAAACCTGTTTCTTTATGTAAGCACCCTTAATCAATAACAATTACCACTTCAAAGTATGATGTAAGAACACAAAGAAAAAACTCTATAGACAAATCAATAACCGTTTCATTCCTATATTAAATCGTTCAGAAGTAATTCACTGATATCCCTAAAATGCCTCACAGAACTCGACAATTGGTCTCAGAACAATTTATACCACTTTAAAACTGCAACGTTTCAATTAGGTGTAATTTTCTACCCATTTCCATTGGATCTACTGCGATATTTTTCTATTTCTCTTGTATTGCTACTAGTAAAGGTTGGTTCACATGAAAGTGGTTATTATGTATAAATATCAGTTTCGCACTTTACGAAAATATGAAATTGGTATTTATTTATTTATTGTGGAAATTCAACAGCATTACAATGATATAATCTCCACTCCACTGCTGAACGTAGGCATCCCCCATGATTTTCCAAAAGGACCGGTTGGAAGCAGCCTGCATCCAAAGTAGTCCTGCGACCTTCATCAGGTCGTCTGTCCGTGTCTCTCACCGTGTCGGTGGACGACCTACGCTGCGCTTGCCGGTCCGTGGTCTCCACGCCAGAACCTTTCGGCCCCATCAGCCATCTGTTCTGCGTGCTATGTGCCCTGCCCACTGCCACTTCAACTGGCTAATCTTCTGGGCTATGTCGGTGACTTTCGTTCTTCTACGGATCTCCTCATTTCTGATTTGATCACGTAGAGAAACCCCGAGCATAGCCCTCTCCATAGCTCGTTGTGCGACTTTGAGCTTATCTATGAAGCCCATAGTACGAGACCACGTTTCAGTGCCATAAGTCATCACTGGTAACACACATTGGTCGAAGACTCTTGTCTTGAGGCACTGAGGTTATTGCAAGAGGCACTATTGCAAGAATACATGCTGAATTTACTTATAGATAAGTTTACTTACACTTGAGATAAAAAAAAGAAAAAAAGAAAACACAAGGTAAGCGTTACAGTTAACATTTCAAGAGATTACGCAAATAAACAACAATTATTTAAAATGTACACCAACCCAGTTTCTGGAACTTACATGTAAAGAGTTAGTTTCAAGCATGCAAGTCCCCATCAAGTTTATTTTAAGTTAGAGCGCCAACTTTGAATTTTATATTGGTATCTTTGGAAAGATTTACTAATATGGTTAATTTTACCAATGTAACATGGAAGATTTAACCATAACCATTATACAGATTTATGGCCTTACGTATAAACGCTGCTTAACTTTAAATGACGTTATTTAGTAGTGCACAAAAGAAAATTGTTCTGCGCCGTACTAAGTGACGTTATATAAATTTAAACAGCGTTTATAAGTAAGGCCGCTAGATATGAGTACTAAAGTTTGTTTCAACAGGAGACACAATCTCTAATACTTAATAATTGTTCCGATTTGATTTTTAATGCACTAACGCCTACTTAGCGATACCAAACATTGCAATTTTGTTCCCAGCTTTATACTGAGACGGGACTCATTCTTGACATCGCGCAGCATTGCGAATTGTTTACCAAAGTGTTTTCTTCGGGTAAATACTGTAAATTAGTACTATTATCATTGTATGCTGTGATGATGTGCGTTGTCCGGAATAAAACTTATTTCTTTCTTTCTTTCTTTCTTCTTTCTTTCAATTAAGAGCGAATAATTCACAATCCGTGTCAGACGTCATGACCTTTTTTGGATAATGCTGTTATGCTATCCAATAGATGTCGCTTCGTCCCCGTTACAATCCAATAACTGAAAAGTGTTTCATCTATCTTGATGATATCGTAATTGACGGTGAATGACAATCTACCCCATAATTTTATTTACCAAAAACGAAACCGACTTGAACACTGAGTGTGATATAACTTGTTGAAATCGGTAACATGTGAAAAATATTATGATAATAGACACATTTGATCTGTCATGGTACTGACTTCAACAAGGTTATTTCAAACTTTTTAAACGACTTCTAAAAAGGAGGAGGTTATATGTTCAATTGTATGTATTTATTTGGGTATGTTAGCCTGATTTCTCCCCTATTGAAACGATCCTCAAAATTATTTTTTGTTTGGTAGAGTATACTTCGAGATGGTCCCATTAAAATTGTATATAATTCGGTGAAGCTGTTTTTGAGTTCTAACTCAATTGGAATGTTTTCCAAGTGAAAAGTGTTAGGTTATCTTGATGATATCATCAATGGCAGTGGTTGACAATCGATCCCGTAAGTAGCAAGGGCCACTAAAAATAATTAATAAAAACATATTAAAGAAAAAACTTTTTAGTATTGATGTCGGTTCCATTTTTTGATATTTTTTTTATTGTATATACAGCATGAAACAAAAAGCTGTAGTAATACTAAAGCTGTGCATATCCTAGTCAGGGTTCACATGGCAAAGTATAAAAAAAAGTTGTTATAACTTAATCATAGAAAGTTAAAAAAAATACTCGAATTAATAAAAGAAACATTATCTTCTTGAGACACAGTAGTTAGTCACAATTGTATGCAAGCTTCTGCGTGTGTGGTTTTAGTATTACTACACATTTAGTTACACGCTGTATACTTATAAATATATATATAATAATTATGTAATATGTCTATCCATGTCTCTGCTCATCGATTTTGATATTTCCAATCAAAATCAAAAAAAAATCCAACTTTTAATGTTAAGGTATAAATCTAAGTTGATACTATTTAAAAATCACAAGCTCCCAATTTCTGTTCAATAATATAAAAAGGTGTTACGTCTAGGGACAATATTAAAGTTTCAAGCGTAGAAGTACATAGTTTCATATGTTTTAAATGATCACATGTTTAGAATTAGCAACTCCTTTGACTTATGGTGTACGTTACCCTTACTATAGTATAGAATTACAGTAAATAGAAAAAGTTTAAATATAATTTAACCTGGCATAATTTGTTGAGGCAACCGGTGACCGAAAACTTTGGGCAAAAAGTTAGCATTGTGCATTGCAATTCTACCCGTACTTTGGCTACTTTTCTTCCCTCATTATGGGGCTTAAATATTAGTGTTTGTTTTTAACCTTGTCTGTAAATATTTGTATCTCTGTAAAAAATATTAGATAAGTCCAATTTCACTATAGCTCTTAAAACATATTGCCTATTTCTTGAAATCAGAGTATAAATATAGAAGAGTAGATACGTAGAGCTTGTTATCAAATAAGATTGGCTCTCTGCAGAGTCCGACGACTTACTAAAAATGTATCAACCTGAAAAATGAAGAAACTTGTCTTTAACATGAATTTGTACCAAATAATACTCAACACTCAGTCACATCTAAACCGATCCTTACAAACGCTTAGCGCCTTGTAATCTTCTTAAACCGTTACTTATTGTTCCCACAAGTTCCCCCAATCCCCCTCCCCTAGGGGTAGGCAGTGGGGTAACGCCCAGGCTCGCTGGGTGTTGGGCTAAAGTGGGAGATTTTTCGTTCAATTGTCTTGATTTGAATTTTAAAAGTTGCTGATTGTTAAAAAGGTTTGATTTGGATTGTGAAAATACGATCGTGTACATAATGTCAAAAATACTGTTATTCAGTTTTGGGTACTGTTTTGTGTATCAGGTTATTAAAAAAACTGTTATTAGAAGCTCTGAATATTTTCTAGGTATTTATCTATTTTTTTATATTCACAATTAAACGTTTATTGGATTTTGGAAAGACTCTTACACATATTGGAATTAATTTTAACTATGAAAGAGATACGTGTTTGGAACCGATAACAAAATGAGATTGACTGTCAGTACGAGTACTATCACAGTTTTCAAACAAACAATTTCTGTATAAAAAGCGATTATTTGCCATTAAAAGGTAACTAAAATAACTACTTTGTAGCTCGTATACAGCAATAAGCTGTGCGCCCAATTTGGCTGTGTAAAAGCTCAAGTAATAGAAGCTTACAACTACCATTACCTAATAATCACCACAACTATAAAAATAACGGTCTCCTAGATTTTATTTCACCACTCTGTGTTACTACAGGGTATACATAGAAAGAGAAAATTCTCATTTCGCGGTAAGTATGAAATCTAATAAATGATTTCCCTCCAACGGTTGTCTGGAAGAGATTGCTTTCAGCAATAAGGGCGCCCATTGTGCTATTGTTTGTAACATGTATCTCAATTGTGTTAATGTTTTATGTCGACTGGCGTGCAATAAAGTATTTTGTATTGTATTTAGGATATCTTATCTACATCTACATCTACATTAATATTATAAAGAAGAAAAATGTGTTTGGTTATTTGTATTGAATTGGCTCCGAAACTACTGAACCAATAAAAAAAATGTTTCACCATTAGAATCCTACATTATCCCGGATGAACATAGGCTTTATTATATTTTCAAAAAATTAAGGATCTCTAAGAATACTTTGATTATGTATTATTCGTTATATAGAGTCCTGAGTGAAGCGAGGGGTTAAAGCCGCCCAAGACGAAGACAGGGTTTATCCTCGAGGTGCATATCTACTGCGAGACAATAAAAACTCAGAGCTGTAAAATAGCAGTTATATAGTTTAAAGTAAAATACATTAATAGTTAATATTCATGTTGGACACATTTGTAACGTTATAGAGGGACAGAGTAATATTTTCGGAAGGAACATTTTATGAAAAACACTGTTCTAGACTTTCACGGTTGTTAACTAAGTTATAATTAGTACTCACGAGATGTAGACCACGATAATATAACCCAATGTGTGAAAATAATTATATCGAAACTAGACCATAGAGCAAAGTGATTTACAAACCTTTTATCTCTTCTCCTCGTTCCCTCACTGCTGAGGATCGCGACCACGTATAATCAGTCTCCATTGGGTGCGGTCATAGGCTGTGTGAACCGCACGGTGCATGCTACCACCCACCGCCTTCTTAATCGTGTCAGACCATCTTACAGGCACCCTTCCCTGACCACGTCTACCGTCAATTTTTCCTAAAATAATGGCTTTCTCCAGACAATGCTTTGAAGACCGCATAATATGTCCGAAGAAGCTGAAGACTCTTTGTCGATTTTTGTACGGTGCCGAGACTTAGACTGTGAGAAAACGTGATAGTAGCAAGATAGATGCCTTCGAAATGTGGTGTTGGCGAAGGTTGCTACGTATACCTTGGACTGCTATGAGAACCAACGAGTCCAAACCTTTTATAGAAATATCTGCAATACCGTGGGTGCCTTTCGATTGAAGTCAAAATCGATTTTAGCGCTGTGATCGCCATTCCGAATCAACAAAAGCGCGATAACGTAGACCCATATCATGGATCAAGGATGCCATTTTGCGATTTCAACGACCACGCTGCAAACTGAAATCACCATGAGCAGTCCGTCAAAAATGACAGTTCGTTGATGTGTGCCTGATGCGCTAGCTATCATCTGTCTGTGTGTACGTGTATTCCATGCCGTGAGCAACGTGAGCGTGGTTTCAACCATGTCAAATATGTCAGACTTTTAAAATACGCAATTGTATCGCCGAAAAGGCCTTATATCGCGTACGCTGCGGTCACTATCAACAATAGAGCAAGTCATGTAGGGACTACAGTTTTATAGAGGACATTAATATCTACAAAAAAGTCTGCAGTGCCTTATGTTTAACTATTACAGTTATGTCATAATATAATATGCAATATAGTATGCAATAAAAACGCCGGTATAAACTAAGCGTTATTATTCGTACCATGGTATTTAATCCTAATAAGTGTTAATAGTAATAGTAATAATTGTTTCTTTGTTTGTAATGGAAACGCTAAAACTACTTAACCGATTGAAACAACTCTTTCAGCAGTAGAAAGCTACATTATGTCTGAGTAACATAGTATACGCTATATTTGATTCATCATCATCACGCGGTTGAAGCCGCGGGGAGCAGCTATAGTAACAATAATATAAGAGTATGGGAAGCGTTTATCATGCTATAAGGTGATAAGCTGGGCAAGTCATGCACCTGTTGGTAAGCACTACGATTGCCTGTGATAGTTGCAGTGCCACTCAGAGCTGTAGTTTTGAAGGGCTCTGTACTGCACTCTTCACCCGGGGATATTGATTTTGAGTCTATTACTCAATTTTAACTTGCTACAATACCCTTCACACCCTAAAATAGTAATGCTTGCGCACTACTGCTTCGTGGGAGTGTGGTGATACCAACCAAGAAAAGTACAACCTAGTAAATGTCAGTTAAACTAATGAAGGTCGCGCACTTAACTCGGACGGCAGTAAGTGTAGCCTGACCTAGTTGATCATCAAATCTAGACAAAATAAAAAAAAAATCCGTGTTCCCGCACACGCTACAGACAAAAATGTGTCTAAGAACTTAGCGCGACGTCACGTGACTTTTCCACAGGTAATGTCAACGCCATACATTTTGAAGTTGTCGTTTGGCGTTAACGATAACAGAAACATCTTTTGTCTAGGCCTGCAGGGGCTTTGATATCGATATCTTGAAAGAATGATCGTTAAGTTAATACAATTTTACCATCATTCTTTGAAGATACCGTAACGCACCGCGTTACGTTCGTGAATAGAATCCCAGATGTGAAGTCAAGTTCCACTGCGAACTATTAAATTCATCAGCCAAACTAAAACTAAAACAACTCAACTAACCGATATAAACTTAGTTTATCACGTCCCTATCTTACACACGGCCGCCGCCCAGCTGGGCGGACGGAAGTTAATGTTATTAAGTTTATTAGATCCCGCCCGCCCAACGCCCATAACCCGCCCAGCTAGGATAACTGGGTTTGCAGCCTTCGATGCTTATCAAATTAACTTCTCTGAGGAGCTTTACGAAGTAATAAAAGGATGTTTTTGTGGACTTTTATATTGTCTTGTTTCGGTAAGTAGCTTATGTAAGTCATTTTTCTTAGCGATTTGAGCGTTATTATTATAACGTTATGATCTAATTATCTTAAAAGCAAGATGCCTATGATAAATATGAATAACTAAAACATGAGGTTGACTAGGAAACTGTTTGCCAACGTAAGATGCCAAAGAAGCAGTATGCCTCAACCAGGGTTGGTCAGTATTTGAATTACCTGTAATTAAAATACAAATACGTATTTAGTATTTCAATTACTTTCTTAAAATGTAATTTGTAATTCGTATTTCAAATACCTGACGCTGATGTATTTTGTAATTACTATTTCAAATACTTGAGGCTTCAAAATACATTTTAACATTAAAACACACTAAAGTCAAAGTCAAAATCAAAGTCAAAATCATTTATTCAATTTAGGCATCAAAGACGCACTTATGAACGTCAACTTTTCATTATAATGTACTTTAAAGACTCTACCGCCGCGTTCCAAAATATATAGAACCCACCGAGAAGAAGCGGCAAGAAACTCGGGGCCATTCTTTTTATATGGATGTTTACAATGTTTCTACTTAGGTACTACAAATATAAAATTTTATGGGTGGCAGAGAGACAGCTTGCCAGAAGTGGAGTATTCCAAGCATCTTTATCTTCTATATAATGTCGAACTTTATAGTAAGCTTTTTTTATTAAAACGTTTTTTACAGTCAACTTGAATTTGCCCTTTGTGAGCTCAGTTATGTGCTTTGGGATTTTATTGTAAAAACGCACACAATTTCCTAGGAATGACTTATTAGTCTTCGCAAGTCTATAACTAGGTACAGCTATCCTATTTGTATTTCTGGTATTAAAAGTGTGGTGATCACTATTTAAATTATATTTATGTAAATTTTTACAAACATACATTATATTTTCAAATAAATATAAGGAAGGCAACGTTAATATATTGATTTCTTTAAATAAATCTCTCAAAGATTCACGGGGACCCATTTCGTATATAGCTCTAATAGCACGTTTCTGAAGGATAAATATGGTCTCTATATCAGCCGCTGAACCCCATCATAATAATATATAATAATAATAATAATAATATGTTTTATTCAGTTCAGATCACAAAGTACGTATCTTAACTATACCTCTAATTAATAAAGTATGTAATTTAGATAATTAACACAAAACTGTGGTAAGTAGGTACAATTGATATTCATTGACAACTGTGCTAGGTCGTACCTGTGTTACAGCTGTCCATAGTAATATCCCATATGACATTACGCTGTGGAAATATGCAAAATACACTAACCGCGCCGTAGAAGCATCTGTTAGCTCTCTTATTTTACGTACTGCATATGCATCAGAACTGAGTCTCCCAGACAGGGCATTTATATGAGGACCCCATTGTAATTTTGCGTCAATTTTATTGCCTAGGAAGACTGTTTCCTTGTCCATTACGAGTTTAACTCCATCAAGCGTAACGTTGGACTCCAAATATGGAGCAGTAGGCAAAGAAAACTTCAAACACTTAACCTTCATTTAGCGATTGTGAGTGACCTGTAGAAAGATTGTTTTCTTTATGAGGTTTTATTCACTCCAACAAGAGGCTGTTTGTCTGACAGTACATTTAAAAATCTACTGTTCATGAAAGGAAACTCTGGTTTTACTGATTAAGTAATCTTGTTTTCCTCTATTTTTCAGCCTGTGCTGCTCTAGATTACTTATTTTGTAATTTGTATTTTGTATTTCAATAAAATAGCTGAAATACTGTATTTTGTATTTTATATTTAAAATACCGTACTTGAATGTATTTTGTATTTCGTATTTTAATTACTTGCGATACAGTATTTTTTAATTTGTATTTCTATTAAAGCCAAGCATGTATTTTGCCCAACCCTGGCCTCAAATGCTAAAATGACTAAGAAGCGATTTGCCTTAAATAGGTATCTACAAAGCAAAATGCCTTAGAGGTTAAATGTTTACGAAGCAAAATGTCGCAGTGGTACAATAACTAGAGAAATTAAAACACATACCAAAGTTGTTTACGGATACTTACTTGAGACCTTTGGAATAGATCGTTTATTAGCGAAAATTACGCCTATTGTATATCGTAATTTTTAAGTTTTATGTTCTTATTTGTTGACGACGCATGAGATAGGTGTATTAAAAGTATTGTAAATATGTATACAATAGCGTTTTTAATTGTTTATATTTATAACAAAGAAGAAATACTTGTAATTATAGACTAACCTAATTTAGAAACCGATAATAGTAGTACGTACCCTTATGCCTTCTTCTATACGAAATAGGTACAAAAGATTAGACTGTATCGCATATGGTTCTGAAAAGTCCGAATATAAAAAGGTAATTATCTGATCCTCAGTAATTAATTCCTCTGAGCCCAGTTGAGATCAACTATATTTAGCAAACTTTTGCAATTGACAGCGCTGTCATACAATAGAATCATGGCCAGGCAACGCTATACCAGTTACAGAGGTCGAATCACAAAAAAATGCGCAAAGTATTCATGGTAAACGAACAATGTGGCGGAAAATTTTGGATAAATCCAATAATGACCATCAACGATTTTGTTTCATTTTCCTTGATTAGTGTTTTTTCTAGTTTTGACGTGTAAAAGTGGTGGAATTAACCGCTAAGTGTTCGTTATGGTGCACAAGTGTAGGCAAAGTGCATAAAATTATAAAACGTTATTTTGTTTATTTCGAGTGTTGTTTCAAAATAATAATCCTAATGGTATATTTAAAATAATGCCGTTAGAACGTGTCTATGTATAAATAAAACTTTGTTCTTTATTGTATTTTTTATTTTGTCCGATTTTTTATCTGTCTTTGTTTGAACCCCGCAAAAAGAGGGTTGATATCATATTGACGTGTCTGTATGTCTGTTAATGGCATCTGTCTAAACGAATGGACCGATTTTGATGCAGATCATATGCAGTGATTGAGATGGTTTTTGGCTACAATTTATAAATATCTGTTCAGTCGTTTCAAGGTCATCAGTTCTTTTTTAGCTGTGGTTGGGATCTTAGACTCGTGATTGTGAGGAAGGTTACTTTTTAATTGTATTTAGTAACTTGTTTCCATTATGTCATAGTCTAACAAGTACAATTTGAAAAATGTGATACCAACTTCGATTTTATTCAGTTATTGGAGTGTGTTACTCAAAAACTTGTAATGTAATATATTACCTACACTAACAAGAAAGCCTAGCTAGTATATCAAAAGAAATAAAAAGGAACATCAGAAATAAATAAAGTTATAATGATAAGTAATACATGACCTGACGGATAACACTTCACCACACAAGTCCACACACACACACACGTTCCATCAAAGGTTCCAGTTAGATTCTGGTTTTATCGACGGCTTCAGTTCTGGCCTCAGAGAACACGGGGGTACCCCCAATAGTTTCTTTTATATATCAGGGCGAGAGTACTCATCAAACCAACACCTCACCCTCAACTATAGGTTTCCAGGGAATATAAATACGAGTACTTCGTGTCTCGACACACCAAATTGGAATCTTCCTACAATATTTTGTCCATCGGACGAAATCGGTAGTCCAATTCTCTCTCCTCCCAAATCAAAATTAAAAATCCCTGACGTCTCCTCTGTGGCGTTCAATCATTGTTCTCTCATTTTTAAATTTGTCACGTTGCAGGTCAGTATAGAAATAGTTTTTAAATATAGAATCAAATAAGGATTTATGCAATGAAATGAGGTATGATGTGATTTGAAATTATATTACAAACTACTGGGCCAAATTTGATGAAATTTAAACTACACGGGAAGCACCAGCTTTCAAATAAAAAAATTGAGAAGCGGTTTACCCAGTCGAAAGTTATGAGGTAACACACCTAAAAAACAGTCGAATTGAGTACCTCCTCCGTTTTGGAAGTCTGTAGAAAAAAGTGTGCATCTCGGAACGCTCGACAGAAGTGATAACTTAAACTAATCTAGCGCTGTGGGTTAGAGTGAGAAAGGATGCGTAAGAGAAAGGGAAGCCAGACAGACTGGCGCCGTAACGCGTTACGTAATGAATCGGTTCACCCTCCCATAAGAAGTTATCACTTCGAAAATCGTCAAACCTCAGTTACTGGCACCAAATTCCATTGTAGCTCGGAATCGTGATCACAATGGGTTTACTGGTGCTGACAGCGGGACTGAAACCTATTGTTTACCGACATAATTAACAGTTGTAAGCGAATACGATGCAAATAAACCGGGGATGATTCACTTTTGATTGGGTTGAATACAAATTTTTACTACATAATATCCAAGCACATAATTGACAAGCCAGTGGCGAAAGCATGTCTGATTCAGAAATCTCAATATACAACACAATTCACGTTGTCGTCCTCGAGTACAATTTAACTTGTATGTACTTATGTTACTTAAAAGTCATCAAATTTGAGGTATTTCTTATTAACACACTTATTATACGCAAGTTGCGCATGATAAGACAAGTTGTTTCTGATTCAGGTGTTTTCATACAAATTCAAGAGTCTAGATTCAAAAATGATACAAAAATAATGCGTTGTTGCATACGTTGCATACGTGGGCTCATTTTTTTCCTCTACCTTTATTGGTTGGTATTTCGTGCTATTATAATTTTAGTTTTTTTTGTTTGATAAATTACTTCTTCTTCTTTTTGGTCCTATACTTCATTACTGAAGACCTTCGAGGATTTATAAACAAGATTCTTGCATTTTGTTCAGTTTTTTGCTTCTCTAACGTTTTTGGTCGTAACAGAAAGTTCAGTGAGGGCAGTTACTTGGTCCGACCACCGGCTAGGTGACCGGCCGCGAGGCCTCTTCCCTTCTACCTTGCCTACCACAACCATCTTGTCAAGGATTTCTAGCTGCCGGCAGGCAATGTGGCCGAAGTAACTGAGGATCCTTTGGTAACAGATTGTGGATAGTCTAATTGTTATGCGTAGTTGCTCGAGGATAAATCTGCTAGTTCTTAAGGCGGTCCATGGTATGCGGAGCATCCTTCGCATGTTACTTCTTATACGACTCAAATATAAAAAGGCAGTTTTAAGATTTTACGGAGGGTCATACCTGTTGGAAGTAACTATTCGAAAAAGTTAAACATAGGAAGATGCTAGTGGTCTAGCTCTAGTGTTACGATCCTGAGAGATCTTGATTTGACTTCTTTATTAGATGGCTTCCGTGACTAATTGTCACAATTCTGCCAGTGTTCGTACATGCTGTTGTCATAAACCGAGAGGAGTTTTTAGGTTGTGATCTAAGAGGTCGGTATCTAAATAAAAAGAAAATCGAACAGAATTTAAAATCCCCCTGATGACAGTCAAACACAAAAGGGATTATAGACTAACTATGATGACGGGAGCAGGTCATTACGTTCGAAACGACACCATCGTTAAAAACATGAAGTTTGAAACCGTGGAGGCATTCATAGTCCGCATGTCGCGCAAAATGTTCACGGGATCAAAACCTCCACGGGATAGCTCCACTTCATGCGAGACCACCTGAGACCAAGAGGACCTGGCGCGCCCTCCCCCGGAAACTCCTACCCATGGGGGTTCTGGCCGAAGAGGAGTAGGGTGCAACACCATAAACATCGATGAAAGATTACACAGAAGTAAATGAAAGCACACAAGTGCATAACATACCCTGCGCAGAGTGTTGCCTATTGCAACCTGCGCAGTGCATGAGCTACCAAGGGGTAGTCGCCCCTTGAGTTTATGTAGAAGTAAGGAGCGAAAGCTCCAGACTTCAACCAGCCCAAGGGCTGAAGACATGCTTGATGATGACTAACTAACTACTATTTAGTAGACCACAAATTCTGAGAGAAATCATCGGGGAATAAATTTGAATGGAGTAAACGCTAAAGACGTGCTACCTAGCATTGAATCTATAATCCATGATATTTTTATATTTTTTATATTCCCTATTAACAGTTTGCTATTTTCATTTATATCACGAAAATACAACACGAGAAACCCTGTCTTATTCTTTGAACAGGAATACTACTAAAATTCCAAAATCACATCGTTTTCCACACCGCCCTACTATTTACCAATTAAGTCTTGTAATTGATTACTTGCGAACAATATGTTCATTCGCTACTAAATTGGCAACGAAAACAATCCTGCCCCTTACTTCCCACATAAATTATGTGTTAACCCAACTTTTAGTGCGACCAATTTAGTTGGTCAAACTTGCACGGCTCTTTGCACACACTACTCCATCATTGATCAGAAAAAACGAGCTCTATGACTTCAGTTAGTAGGATTAAATTGCAATGATGACTATTTTTATCGTTTTCTCTGTAGATGTGAGAATAAAAAGACTTTGTTAGGGATGTAATAGAGTTAAAATTGCATTGTGCTTGTTTTCGATCCCTCAAATCGTCATTTCAAATTGGTCGGGTTCGATGTCTGATTAACACTTGCGTTCTTTTCTTGTCGTTTTTACACTGCATGGCTAACAAAATGTTCGGTCGATGGAAACATTGGACGAATTACGGAATCAGTGAATATTGACTTTCGTGAGAAATGTACTATTTGCATTTTGCCGAATGAGGGTTGATTTCATATTGTGAATGTGCAGAAAATATTGTTTTAAATCCAAAATTCTATTGAGGTTGAATTCGTTTAAGATTTTTTTCTGAAAGTAGTGTAGGTACTTAAATAATATTATGGAACTGTTGACTAAGGTATCTCACTATTTTGGTCAATGATGATGCGATGAAAAGTCAATAGACTTTTGTCGTAGTCTTCGATGTAGAAAATCCTGCTCACTCAACCTCGGACCACAAAATATTTTTTTTTACAAGTATGTAAATTGTTCGGGCATAGTATAAGTGTTTTGTAAAGAATGGAAATTGTTCGGACATTGTGTAACTTTACGTCAAGAATGGAGATTGTTCGGGCACAGTGTAAGTTTTGTGTCAAGAATGGAAATTGTTAGGGCATAGTGTAAGTTTTTTGATCTTAGTAGAAGCTAGGAGGGCTGGTCATTTAAACAGCCCATGCTGTGGATTTATCCACTATGTTACCATACTATTAGAGCTCTAGTCCGACTAAAATTCCAACCGGCTAACGCCTGATCGGTGGGCAAACCTGTCTGAGCAATGAATGTGGCTTCAAAATGCAGAAGTAAATTTATTGCTGAATGCTGGTATTTGAGCTATGACGAGATCAAATGTAGTACAATCATTTACCCAGAAGTAAGTAAATGAGCTTTAGAAAAAATTAACCGTTGCTACCATAAATTAACTTCGTACTAGAAATAAATTGCGTACTCAATTGAATTTGTGTGTAATTCTTGGCGTCTCAATGCTAAACTATCACCTACTAGTTCGGGTCTCTTGTGTTAGAGTATGTCTTGGTTTGTACCGCTGCTTAGTGTTAGATATTCTGCCAATGTTGGGGTGCCAATACCGCTGCGTTTAGTGTTTGAAGATCACTCTAACAAATGATTTTACTGACCAAATTAGACTGAATAAACAATATTTGGGGATAAAGAGCGTTGTGCTACTTATGAGGGTCAAACAACCACGCCAATTAATCAGAATTAATAGTTAATATCTTTTTAAATTCAACTATATCGAATTAAGTTCATGAAAACGTATTTAACGTCGGGTAAGTTGACAACCCTCGCGGCAAACTAATAATGTGGCGAGAGGGTCAAATTGACCCAATAATAATGTACCTATCTGTACGGAAGTGACCCGCGTACACTCGTAAAAAAAACGCTTGTGATACGTGAATATTGTACGTGATAGAAAGATAGATAGATAATACTTTATTGAAACATATTCATCACTTATAAATTAATAATACTAAAAACTAAAATAATACTAAAAACTAAATAATAATACTAAAGAATAATACTAAATACGTGTAAAAATAGGCGGTCTTATCGCTCAGAGCGATCTCTTCCAGTCAACTTCAGACAAAAGTAACACATGCACGGTAAAATTACAAAATAATTAAATACATGAACTGTGATACATAAACTAATAAGCTATGTATATAAAATGAACCCCCATTTCTCCTGGTATAACTTGAGAATGGCTTTACCGATTTCATTCATATACTTACAGTGCTAAGCGAGACGTCAACAACGCGAGCGTCCCAAACACTCCTTGAAAAAAAGGCCATGTGATCGAAACTATAGTAAAACCTATCCGATAAATATTACGTGAGGAATCCCGCATTGTTAATTAATAATGATTGAAAACCACGTTAGTTTTTATAACCAAATTCATTTATATATTATTTTAAAATGAAAAACGACATTAAAAAATATTTAGTGACACTTCCGCTGAAAAGACTTCTTTTCAGCGGAAGTGTCACTAAATATTTTTTATATCGTTTTTTATAATGGATTTCCGCAAAGTAACGCCTGCATCAATAAATTATTTTTAAATGTTTTCTAATACTTAGTAGGAGGTTATTACATTAAAAAAATAGAAAATAAGGAGGTTACGGTGAGGACTAAGGAAGAAGCAAAAATACATTATGGTGACTTATTTAACTTTTTTATATATTACTTAGATCTAGTTTTCTTTATTAAGGCCTGAAATCACCGGATATCAATTTTATTAAAACGGATTTCAACGAAAATGAGATAAAGTTTCCATGGCAACAAGTTTGATTGCAATATACCTAAATGACTTCTTTTCATTGGCTAGAATGTTATGCCGATGTTGTTTGACCGTTTTATTTATTGTATAAATATCTTAGCATAGAAAGACAAATGTCGTCAACTATAAATTACAGTAACAGTAGATAGATTTAAGTTAACTTTGTCCTGTAGTGTTGTGCTGTGTATGTGCCGGTTTCGCGACAATACCCAACGGCTCCAACGGAAGACCAGCGCTGGTTAGCCGCCGGCATCATGCTGAGTTGGGGCCGGTTTGTGGCTATATTCTTGTTTGTTGTTAGATATATATTTATTTTTTGTGTTAATTTTGTAGTCACAAATAAACTATATTTTCATTTCATTTTAACTGCATTTAAGTTGAATTGGTCGCGTTCAGTTACAATGATGAAATCCAACCGAAATCCGGTGAACAGACACTTTTTTTTATAAATAACGGAATTAACTTCTTAACATGCCTTTAAGGAGTTGAGGACTAGTTTGCCTGATGTCATTTATATAATTTTTTGTCGTTTATTTAAACACAACTTGTGCAAGAAAAGAAACCGCGTATTGCCTGTTACCACCAAGTAAATAAACTACACCTCAGAACTATCACAAACAGCGTTAAATTCCCATCAGCGTTTATTTTCCCCGGTACACGCCTGCCCCAAACCGAATCACTGTAAAGAAGGGTACAAATCGCTGTATAAACTTAATATCGGGCAAATTGGCACCCGAGGGGGTGGGCACGGTGCAAGAGAGGGGGTGGACAAACATCTACAGCTTTTATTGCGATCATCGCCTATTGATTCCGGTTATAAGCCGATGTCACCGGGTAATTTCATTCGGAACGGGAGTTTTATTGGATAGGGTGTGTTGGGACTCTGTGGGACCATTATGGATACCTTAAATAGCTGTTCGTATCACTTTACCCTCGTATCAAACGGTAATACCGTTTGATACGAGGATTTACAATTTTAAATTTCAATGTTATTACAATTTTTTAAATTATTATTTTTATTTTGATTGATTAAAAAACACATTGAGATGTTTCAAAATTCAAATCTCAAATTTTATTTATATATTCAGGTGAGTAACACACCCATAATCAAAATAATTTATATAATATAATTATTTAAAATTAATTACAATAAATTATAAAAGATAAAAAAAACACAAATAATATAATATAAAGATCAGATCAGATCTACGTTTCGTATTTCAGAATTTAAAATTTTCTTCTGGTGAAGAAAGTAATAGATAGAAGTAATATAGTAAGTGTGTAAGTGAAGTAAATAGAAGCACCAAGAATGAAGAATAGAATATATATTATTAGGATATACTTATTAGGTACCACTCATATTCATATAACTCGAACAGCTGCTACTGCAGATGTAAGTCAGTAATCGCATTTTTTCGTTGTTACAATAAATTTAACATTTTGCTGTGAGTGCTTACTCCTTGTCTAATTTCATGATTCTAGGTCGACGATAAGCCGTGCGATTCTCTAAGAGCAAACATCGTTGCATCTTTGACAACATCCGTGAAACAAATGACGAGATGACAAGAAACGTTGGAAAAGCAATCTTATGTACAAGGGCGATATCTCAAAGTATTTGACATCGGTGAGCTCGTCGACGAGCGCAACGACGAACCATTAGAGAATCGCACGGTGTACTCTATTCAATAACATTCAATTTATAGTTAAGTAAAAAAATATACGGTACAAAAGGCTTATTTATAACTAGCTGACCCGCCAGCGGCTTCAATCGCGAGGCCTCGCGGTATACGGTAATCACAGATGTTTAATTATCTCACGGGAACTCTTTAATTTACCGGGATCAAAAGTATTGCATATGTTGATCAGGGACATAAGCTACCACCATACGAAATTTTATTTAAATCAGTCCAGTCGTTTCGGAGATTAGCCCGTACAAACAGACAGACAAACATACAGAGAAACAAACAATTTGAACTTATTTTTCACTACTTAAATCCCCTGACTCGGTATATTTTTTACTGTACAGAAATTTGACCTCTACAGTTTATAATATGTAGTAGTTTTTACATCCCTCGTTTTACCCCCTTAAGTCATACCTGACAAAATATTGAAAGCATCACTATTTATTTTATATTTTCTATCCAGTTATAAATTTTCATCACTGTAGCTCCAAAAACAAAGAATTTTTGAAAAACAAAATGATTTCCCGTTTGTCCCCTTAAGTCATCCCTGCCAATAAATATTGAAATCACACTTTAAACTGTCCAAATGCTAATTTTTACCACTGTATGTTCGAAAACAAAAAACTATCCATACAAACTTTCACCCCTCCATTTCACCCTCTTAAACTAAAAAATTTGTCCAACATTTTTTATTTTGAATTACTTATTTGAATGGGGGAGGCATATGTTCAGCAGTGGACGTACTACAGCTGAGATGATGATGATGATGACCTATCCAAATACAAATATTCATAACGATAAGTTTAAAAACAAAGGAGTTTCATACAAACGTTTTCACCCCTTTTGACCCCCTTAGTGTAGAATTTCGAAAAACCCATTCTTAGTACACCTCTACGCATCAAGGATAATTCACCCTCCAAATTTCAAGTCTCTACGATCAGTGGTTTAGGCTGTGCGTTGTCTGTCAGTCAGTCAGTCAGGACATCGTCTTTCATATATATAGATGTACGACATATTCTTATTAGAGGAGAGTTATAAGCTAACATACCACAATATATTTGATTCATCATCGGGCAGCGTAGTAAAATGCGGACTTAAATATATATATATATATATATATGTAATATGTTGTTTATTGAAACAACTGCATATGTTATTGCTCTGTAAAGAGAAATTTATTTTAATGAAAATAGTTTACAAAATGTGTACCATATATACTTTTATAACCACAACTTATTTCTACAATAGAGTACAAATCACTGTTACTAATTTACTACCCTGTAAAGAGAAACAACATTAAAAGCTATTGCTTCAATAGTTTTTGGTATAATTTGAAGAATATCTCAATAAAAATAAAAACGTGTTCACATGTTTTTCTACTTGTATCAATCCAAAGCGAGTTTTATTTAACCATAGCCTAAACATAGTGCAGGCCTCCTGTCAACACAGATAATGTATGCATTCCAAGTTAATGCGCGGGAAATTCAAATGAAATGAAGAATAAGAGAGCTTCATTTACATCTCCCCCCCATATATACAAAAATTACTCAGGTACTGGCACAATTTTAGTAATGTGAAAATAATTCGATTCTAACTTTTTGTAACCCGTATCTATCTTATAAATGGATTCAGATATTTTTTTTTACAATTTTATAAGGTCCTGTTTTTACTTCATCTAACTTTTTCCTATTTAATCGGTTGCCATTTTCCACATACACTGAATCACCTACATTTAACTGGCAATTTATTCTGTTTTTATCAAATTGTTGCTTATTATAATTGTGTGATCTTATGCTTCTTTCTAAAGCTGTCTTTCTATCTTGTAATAAATCATTTTGTATTTTTTGTTTTTTTAATTCATCTGGTAAGATATTAATTATTTTTCCTTGCAATAAATATATTGGAGAGAATCCTGTCACAGTGTGTTCAGTTTCATTATATTTCTGAATACATTCATGAGCGATAGTGGTCCAAGCCATTTTATCTTTCTTTTCATTAATTTTACATCTTATCTTATTGACTAGTGTTTGGTTTAATCGTTCATTTAAACCATTTGAAAAGGGTGCATTTACTGCAGTGTAAATAATAGGTATGTTCTCTTTTTTTTAAAAAACCTTTGAATTCTTTTGAATTTATGCCTGGGTATTGGTCACATAGTATCATTCCAATTTTATTTTCGGTTATAACGTTTTTTACAAGTTTTATAAAATCATATGCATTTTGGGTTTTTGATGTCAAAATGTAGGCATATCTGGTGAAATGGTCCACTAAAAGATGTAAGTAGGTTTTTGTAGAGCGGGAGCTACCAAATCCACCAATAGTATCTATAGAAACTATTTCAAAAGGGTTAGTAGCGGGACCCAGATGAGACATCAATCCATATTTAAACTTAGTTCTAGTTTTATTTTTTATGCATATTTCACAATGATTGCAAATGTGTTTTATATTTTGTATTAAATTGGTTGCTGAATAGAATGGTTTGATTTTATTTTCCATTTGTTTTACCCCTATATGACAGTATGTATAATGTATGTTTTTTATAATCTTTTTACTAAATTCTTCTGTGAGTATAATTTTTTCTTTTTTTCCTATTCGTTTGAAGTACATTTTATCTTTTAGTATTAGTTTAATTTTATGTAGTTTTATATCTTTATTTTGCTCTTGATCATTTTGGATATCTTCTAGTTTAATAAAATTCACAACTTTTAAAATTTCTTCCTGACTTACATGTGATTCTAATACAGGGTTTCTACTTAAGCTGTCTGCTTCTAAATTGTATTTTCCTGGTGAGTATATTACTTCAAAATTAAATTGCGATAAGCAATATGTCAGATCTCCTAAGTCTTCGTCTGTTCTTGCCTTAATATTAAGTTTTTCTAGAGGTTTATGGTCTGAGAACACTTTAAATTTTTTTCCTATGAGCCAATGTTGCCAATATTTTAATGCTTCTTTTATAGCTAAATATTCCAGATAAACGGCTTTTTTTCGTTTTTGGCTGTCATTTAACTTTCTCGAAAAGTATGCACATGGCTTCTCTTCTCTATTTTTTTGTGGTTGTTTCAATATAGCCCCTACACCCTGTATACTAGCATCTGTGTAAATATGTATAGGTAAGTCCGGATCAAAGATCTCTAAAATTGGTTTTGCACAAAGCATTTCCTTTATTTGGTCAAAAGTTTCTTGACATAAATTTGACCAAATAAATTTTTGATCTTTCCTCAACAAATTGTGCAAAGGATCTAAAATGATTGATATATTTGGTATATATTTGCCATAAAAGTTAATTTTACCTAAAAACTGTCTAATGTTTTTTTTTGTTTTCGGAATTGGAAAATCTTTTATAGCTATTAAATTATCCTTAAGTGGAGTAACTGTATTATTTTTTATTATGTGGCCTAAGTATTTCACAGAATCCTGAGCAAAAGTGCACTTAGAGAATTTTAATCTAAAGCCCTCCTTAGAGATTGCTTCCAATAACTGCGTTAAGTGTTGAATGTGGTCATCAAATGTCTGGGAAAATAATAAAATATCATCAATGAAATTTACCGTAAAATTAGATAAGTTATGTTTCCTAATAATGCTACTTAAAATTCTTTGAAAAATTGCAGGAGAAGTTTTTAAACCAAACGGCAAACAGGTCCATTGAAAGTGATTTTCTTGAGTAACAAATGCTGTTTTCTTTCTATCTTCTATTTTTAAAGGAATTGCCCAAAATGCAGAATTTATGTCTAATGTTGAGAAATATTTACAATTCGTTGTTTTTATCATTAAATCCTCTATAAGTGGAAATGGTTGCGATTGAGGTATCACTATCTTATTTAAATCGCGAAAATCTATGCAGAGTCTAGACCTTCTCCCTTCTTCTTTTTTATAGGCTAATGTCACAGGAGCCGCAAAAGGACTATAAGATTCTTCAATTAATTTTTTTTCTAATAATTTTGTAACTTGTTGTTCTATTTCTTTTTTATCTTCAAAATTGCATCTGTATGGTCTTTTGCTACAATATGTATCTATAAGTAAATCTATATGTGCTTCGTAGCCCTTCACTAAACCTACATCATATCTATCTTTCGCAAATAGTGATTTATATTTTTTTATTACTACATCTATTTTTGACCGTTGTTGAATGTCTAAATGATCAACTGAAATGTGGAAGTTGGTAATTTCTATGTGTTCATTAAAGTTGACCTTACATCTATCATCAATTGAATATTGTATGTTTTGAATTTTGTTACCCGTAAAGCCAGGAATATTTTCATTATTTTGTTTTATCTCGTTCTTTAAGTTTTGTTTTATTTCAAAGTTTTCATTTTGAGTTAGTTGAAAAGATTTTAAGCAATCTAAGCCAATTAAAAAATCATAATTAAAATTTTGTTCATCTACAACAAAAACATTTATTTTTCTCTCTACTTGAAAAATCTTAATCTTTAATGTTACTATTCCTATCGATTTTTTTACACCATTAATCGTTTTTAAATTTGCCTGATTGTTATTATTATTGTGAGGTTGGTAATTTTTTAAGGATAATAATCTTGAATTAATTAAACTTACATATTTTGATCCTGAATCATAAACCCCCAATGTTTCTATGGAATCATTTATAATTAATTTAATTTTGATTAATGGTGGAATTATTAGTTTTTTGGATCTACTTCATTTAAACTCATTTCTAATTCAGAATTATTAACACTCCTAATCGGGTCTTTCCTAGAGTGAAAACTGTCTTTATTTCTGAACCAGCAAACGGATTCAGAGTGATACCGATTTCCTTTCTTTTCTTTTTGACATATTTTGCATGGGTGATCTTTCAAATTATTTTGTTTAATTTTACTATTCAAATATACTTCTTTTTTTTCGTCAATCTTTTTATTTAAATGTTCTAAGCCCCGAATGCTATTAAATAAATTTTCAGTTTCTTTTAAGTCATTTCTATTAATTTTATCAGCTATAAAGTTTGGTAGCCCAGTTACAATTAAATCAATTAATGTAGGTTTATCCATCAATCTGTTAATCTCTAATAAAAGTCTCTCTTTCTTTAACGCATATTCTAGTAATGAGCCTTGCCTATATTTATATTGAATTGCATACCTTATCGGTGTCCAGCCTTTGCTCACATATGTTTCACAAAAGTTATTTCTCCAAATATACCATTCAGAATTAATTGTGTGTTTAATAAGCATCGAACAATACCAGTCTTGACACGAATCATCCAAAAATAACCGAAACACTTGAATCTTGTGAATATCTTCAGTTATGCCGGCACGAGTACATTCAGTTTCGAAGATAACCATCCATTGTGTGACACTAGACGTCCTTTGTGTGAATTTTTCTATTACAAGCTTTTCGGATAACTGTTTTAGGTTAAACTGTTTGGGTTCTTTCTTCAATTCAGCAAAATTTTCTAAGATTCTTGAAATAGCTTCTGTTGAAGTTTCACTCGTCATACTCAGTACTTTTGGTTTAATTTCTTCCAGTATATATCCTTTGAATTGCATATTTCCATCCTCATCCACATAGGTATCACGTAACTCTGGTGTCACTGAAATCCATACTTGTCGTTTTTCGTGTCTTTTTTGCAGTGTATTTTTTTACTTTTTGATAAGTTTGCGTTTTTATTAATGCATCATGTAATTTCACCGGTTGGAAATTATCCGGAATTATGAAAGTATTTTTATCGGCATCCATTAGTGAGGTTATGCATATGATATTTGTCTTCGGATCTTCGGCCGGTTTCACAACAAACTCAAATTTTAACTTTTCCATTGTTCACAACGGCTATCACTAATGTTGTTTTGTAATATGTTGTTTATTGAAACAACTGCATATGTTATTGCTCTGTAAAGAGAAATTTATTTTAATGAAAATAGTTTACAAAATGTGTACCATATATACTTTTATAACCACAACTTATTTCTACAATAGAGTACAAATCACTGTTACTAATTTACTAACCTGTAAAGAGAAACAACATTAAAAGCTATTGCTTCAATAGTTTTTGGTATAATTTGAAGAATATCTCAATAAAAATAAAAACGTGTTCACATGTTTTTCTACTTGTATCAATCCAAAGCGAGTTTTATTTAACCATAGCCTAAACATAGTGCAGGCCTCCTGTCAACACAGATAATGTATGCATTCCAAGTTAATGCGCGGGAAATTCAAATGAAATGAAGAATAAGAGAGCTTCATTTACATATATATATATATATATATATATATATATATATATATATATATATATATATATATATATATATATATATATATATATATATATATTGTACTTTGGGTGGCTTAGTGTTCGCTAGGTATTATATTCATCTATGGCTTAGTGCTAGTGACTGTCAAGTTTGTTGTGGTTTACTATATTTGATCAATAATTTAAATGACTAAAATTGTATTGTATAAATTAATAATTATAACAATATTATCTATTAAAATTTTGCATACCAATAATGGTGAAATATGGTGAGCCGATAAAATGTGATACTAACTTTGTTACCCATATTTATGCAAATAAATTGATTTTGATTTTGTTTTTTATTTTATTTATATTGATGACGATCATGAGGATAGCGGTTGGATGATTGCAACAGCTTTGGCACTGAATAGCTATATTTTAATTGCAACTTATCACTAAAAGTTATGTATAAGGTACAGATATTAATTCAAACTTGCAAGCTGAAGTTTGTGGACTTAATAAAATGTTCTTTTGAATCATTCAGCTTCAATAATTATGAGATAACTCCCTCCATAAATAAGAAACCAACAAAAAACAACAGCAAACAGTCTGCTGCCGGAGGCTTCCCCAAATGTAATTACGGTGGAGACAGTGATCATCCCCACTGTTTGTATACGGGGATGAAATGAAACGTTTTCACAATCTGGGAATAGGTAAAGAGTTTATTTGGAATGGCAACAAAATTATACCCATGATGAAACGGAAGATTTAGAAGAGTTACAATAAATACTTAATTTTTTAAGGTTCCATAAGCAAGAGGGAAAAAGGATAACTTTATCGTTCATTTCCTTAATATTGCTGAGATCAAGATCGATGGTGAAATAAATTATACAATGGCCAATTCGTTATTAGTGAATATAACTAAAAATACATCAATTACAATGAAAAGTATCCTATATGTTAATCCATTACCTCATCTACCTCCATACTAAATTTCATCAAAATTGGTCCAGCCGTGTCAGCGTGAAAGAGTTACAAACATCCATACATACATATATACAAACTTTCGCGTTTATAATATTAGTAGGATATTATAAAACTCACATGGCTTCAGAAGACAAATCTAGAGAAGCTAAGAAACATTTTCGTGTATGTATATAAGGTATTTGTTTAGTGCACAATATTGAACGGGGTGGTTTGGGATCCATAACTGGTCATGAAAGGTAAAAGGAAATAAACGAAATATATTTTTTATTATTATGAACCCATATTCGCCGATCCACGGATGAGCCATAGAGCGACTGAACGCACGACCCGACGCACCGCTACGTCGCAGAAAAAATAACAGTAAATTCGAGTACGCAAGACATGATACCTTAGAATAGGTACAACGTGCGGGCGATGACCCGCCCGGCCTGCTGTCTCATCAGCTGCGTAATCATTCGGCCGGTTTGACATCACAATATACTCTTATGAGTCTGTGTTTAAGTTGTATTATTACCTCTAGTTTTACTAATTACTGTTTTTGTCTCTATTTGTGTGTGTGTGTGTGTCAAATAAATGCATTTCATTCGCGAGTAGGTAGTTTCGTACGTCGTTGTACCTATTCTAAGTGGGTAGGTATGTCTTGCGTAGTCACTGTTGTCTATTCTGTGATGTGGCAGCGTGCTTCAGTCGCGCAATGGTTATTGGCTGCGGCTAGCAATGAATATGGGTTCATAATTATAAAAAATATGCATTTTTTCCCTTCACTATAATGATCAGTTATTGATTCCAAACCTATTACATTCTTCTACCCAACAGTGCACTAATTAACAATGACCTTATATATTTCATTTTTTACATCAGAAAGAAAGAATAATATTTATTCGAGACAATCTTGTAGTATAAAAAAAACTAGGGCTTGATCATAATTTAAGATATAGCACAGCATAAGGAACTATTCCTATATTATAGGAATTCCTACTTAAGCTGCGTTACTCGGTTATTTACTAATCAATTATTTTAGGTTACGCAACATGCATGATACACTACCGCTTGCCTAGGTCGTCACCAATACTCGAGAGTACTCGAGAAGGCGCTCAGTAGCTCTGCAATGAGTTGGCAACATAAATGTTATCTATTGTCGATACTCGATTATACTCGTACCAATTAAGCTTGTGGTTGGCGTACTCACTACCGATTTTAGTTCTACAATTGATCGCAAGGTGGCACTGTTCTTTTTTTCATACATTTTTCGCGGCAGTCGATAACGAGCATCGTTAGTGTCAACGTTGTAAACTCATGGTAGAGCTCTTGTACCTATTTTGATCTTCATACCTAATTTGAACAATGCTTATTGGAGATAATGAACAAAATGCAATGTGTTACTCTTATTATTATTATCTTTATTGCAGATCTAAATCAGTTCCGCCGCAGTGTAAATTAACCCTTCATTTGTAGAACTTAAATTGCCTTCATAGATACTATTTAAATACTTCAAAATAGCTTTGAAATTCCTCCACCGAAATGCAATTACAGTAGATTCGTCTTTACCGTCGCGGAATAAACAAAATAAAACTAATAAAGCGGTGGGCGGTCGCGTCCCGAAGCACTCCAGCTAAAGTAAAGAGGTAGAGTTGCCGATTGCAGTGATGTAGTTGGTGTAGTTCTGTAAATAGAGTTTAAAATTCTATTATACGATTTTTAAAGCACTAAGGACTGCTTAGTGGAACTAAATTTTGAAATTATAGATAGAAAGATTATATATATATATAACCCTTATGAAGATTGTCAGAAGACTCGGGTTTGAATTTCGTGTTAGGGTTCGGTACCTCAAAAGGAAAGGAACCCTTATAGGATCACTTTGTTGTCCGTACACAAAATTTTTGTAAGCGTTCTATTTATTTAACTGGTTCTGGATTAGATCTAGATATGAAGCGCCAGCGTAATCGAGGATAGGGAGTAAAATTGATTGTACAAGCGGAATTTTAGTGGTAATACGTAAAAAGTATCGCAACCTTCAAATTGATGTATGTATTAAATATTATTGGTGTTTCCACAACGAAATAGCATGTTATATATATATATTGTTGAAACAATTTCCACTTAACATGAAGAGTTGCATAACTAATTATATTAGTAGTTCTGCGAACAGTAGATCTCGCGAGCACAGTCTTATCAGCGGTAATTTTTCGCAGTTAATTATGCTCATATTCGAAATTCCTCTTTAAAGTCAGGTAGGTACCTAACGTGTGAACCAAATTTCAGTACGCAGAAAACCCCCTTCTTAGAGGAAAAGTTTCCTTCTCTTCCCTGACTCAAAATCACCGGCAACAAAAAATATAGTAAATAGCAGGACAATCATAAAGTCAAAATCATTTATTAAATTAAGGCATCAAAGACGCACTTGTGAACGTCAATTATTCATTATAAATATTATAATATACTTTAAGGACTCTACCGCCGCGTTCCGAAACATATAGAGCCTACCGAGAAGAAGCGGCATGAATCTCTGGGCCATTCTTTTTATAGTATACTTTTTTACAATGTTTCTACTTAGGTACTACTAATATTACATTTTATGGGTGGCAGAAGGACAGCTTGCCAGTAGTGGAGTATTCCAAGCATCTTTGTCTTCTATATATTGTCGGACTTTATATGTTTTTTTTTATTAAAACCTTTTTTACGGTCAACTTGATTTTTTCCTCTGTGAGCTCAGTTATGTGTTATAGGATTTTACTTTTAAAACGCACGACGACTTATTAGTCTAACTCAGTTTTAGTAACACTTGCTACTTATGAGATCGATTGTCATTCACAGTCAATTACGATATCATCTAGATAGGCTAACACATATTTGGTTATTGGATCGTGACTCAAAAACAACTTGACCGAATTTGATGAAATTTAAATGTAACAACCATCTGGGAAGTATACTCTATCAAACAAAAAAGAATTATCATAATCGGACTACTCTGTAAAATGTTATGCGTGGTCATACATGAAAAAACCCGTCGACTTGACACCCTCCACCATTTTTTGGAAGTCGGTTAAGAAATCTGAATCGGTTGAGTCTAAAAGCCATCTTTTCAGAAATATAACGATTCTAAAAGTATTACGGATACTACAGGACTATCTGTTCTTGTATGTTGTAAAAAAAATATGAGATGTTTATAACAATGATAAGTTGGTAAGTAAATAATTGTAATTTTATCGGCCCAGCACGTGGGCTCTTCTGCATGAGAACTGGACACGTGGCCACAGATAAGCGATATCAGTTGATTGTGCAGTGAAACTCCCCCTTTATTTTATTCACCTGTATTTTCACTTAATTTTAGATTAAGTAAGTAATCTACGAGTATATACTTGAATAAATAAAATTGAAGTGACATAGTGTCAAAATAACAGCTTTATGCTAGACTAGTTGACCCGCCAGCGGCTTCGCTCGCTTAGTCGTGGAAGTGCCGTTTTGGAATCTTAAAGGTCAGGGGTTCGATCTCCGGGGTTGGACAGTTATTGGATTTCTCTGACCGAAACAGTGTCCTGTAGATGACGCGAGGTAGATTTGTGATGTTATAACTGACGCGAAGTCAATGTTTTTCCAGCTTTCACGGATTCAATAACGTATTTTGCTGAGGTGTCTCGGATAACGGGATGTCATAGATTGACGTTTAAGAAAATGTCAATCTATGACATCCCGTTATCCCATCGTATCCCATCTTCATATCCGTTTGAGGATAATATAGGCAAAAGTATCGATTCACTCAAAACCGCTAGACTGATGTTACCACCCCGCCTCACCTCCGTGGTGATGGATGGTGATGATGAGGAAAAGTATCCTATTAAAACACCGCTGCTTACCCCTTTAATGATATATATAGGCGAAACTATTTGTTATGTTGTGTTTAAAAATAACATGTACCTAAGTATTGGGAGCGATTTACTCAATACCGTTAGACTGATGTTTCACCTCCATGGTGATGGCAGAATCGCTTGACTACAGTCGGCTACAAATATGGATGATATGCCGACTCTATCGCCGATCACGTCTAGTGTATCGAGCTGTCAAAATCATTGCGTGCTTTTGACAACGCTATCAGAAACTGACACATCATTGACAGAATTAGTTATCATTACGATCTTAACGTAGGCGGAGATCTTGTTATTTTGTCTATGCTGTGCCCAAGAATATTAGGCTTTTTCACCCGCGCGGTGATGAATGTTGACTATAATCTATAACTGTGTTAAATTTCAATCAGATTTGTTCAGTCGTTCTGCCGTGATTGTGTAAAAAAGTCCAGATTTCCATCCATCCATCCATCCATCTAAACTTTCACATTTATAATATTGGTGGGAAGTGGGATGGGATAATCGTCTTAGTATCTCCATAATTTTATTATATTAGTTCCAAAGTTGTTATCTTAGTTCCAATTTTATTATCTCCATCATCAGCGATATGACCTTCTGCAGTTAATAATCATGGGTAAAATTGCTGGAAAAAGAAAGGTAGGGAGAAGGAAGAAGTCGTGGTTGCGGAATATCCGAGAGTGGACTGGGATATCACGGGCGTCTGAGTTGTTCCGCCGAACCAGAAATAAGAAGGACTGTGCCACGCTGATCGCCAACCTCCACTAGTTGGAGAGGCACTTTAAGAAGAAGAAGAAGTTTTATCTTCTATTGTAAACAGTGCTTTAATATTTGTTCAAATACAGTTAATATGCCTCCACATGATATATTCAGCAGTAGACGACAACGTCCCATGGTTGAGATAATGAGATGATGATGATGAGGTAATATTATTTTTATTCAAACAATTTCCTGGGTTCACCCGGCCCTTTACATAGGCATAAGTGGGGCTGTAGCCAACACTTAGAGGCCTGTTTGGTATAAAAATACAATGTAGTATATAAACAGAAACATTTTGGATGGATGGTTACATGGTATATCTATTTGAAAAGTGGGTAAAATGGCATGGTTATTGATATGTACTTATTAGTGGTACGGGAGATAGTGGGCTATGGACGAGACATATTATTATTATTTCTTTTATTGAAAACAAAATCTCGGATTCCATCCGGTCCTTTACAAAGGCATAAGTGGGGCTGTTGCCAACGCTTAGAGGCCTGTTTGGTATAAAAATACAAAGGAGTATAAAAACAGGAAAAATGTTGGATAAAGGGTAATATAAAAATATAAAGATAAACGGGCCCCCCATAAGGGCCACTATTATTATTATTATTATTATATTCTGAAATACATAAAGATTTTATCAAAGTCTTATCAAAATTACAGATGGCCTGTTTAACAGCAGTGATTAAACGCGACTATGTTATACAATTAAATGATTCACGACTACACTTATCAGCACATAATAGCTGTTTTATCGCTATGAAAGCCCAATAGAGCTTATTTCGCGATAATTTAGTCAAATAACGTCATTGATATAACCAATTTAATGTATTACGGTGTTATAGTGGATATTGTACGTAATAATGATATCATCTATCAGGATTAGTTTGGGAAATGACAGGTGTTGGGTTTTAGGTGTAATTTTGTATTTATCAACCCGAATATAAAGTAGGTATAATCAGGTATAATAATAGGTAATATAATAGGTCAGTAGGTATAACTTACACATTTCGTATTTATGCCAATTTTATATTCTAATTGTATCGATAAACCTCATCATCATCATCTCAGCCGTAGGACGTCCACTGCTGAACATATGCCTCCCCCATGATTTTCCAAAAGGACCGGTTGGAAGCGGCCTGCATCCAACGTCGTCCTGCGACCTTCATCAGGTCGTCTGTCCACCGTGTCGGTGGACGACCTACGCTGCGCTTGCCGGTCCGTGGTCTCCACTCCAGAACCTTTCGGCCCCATCGGCCATCTGTTCTGCGTGCTATGTGCCCTGCCCACTGCCGATAAACCTAAATTATATAAATGATTATTGACATATTCTTCATTTAAATTTATGACTATATCTATGTAATTAATTTTAAAATCTATTCATGTTTAATGCTATGAATTGAATGTGAAATTTGTTATTATTTTTGTACTTACCAAAATTGTTCACTCGATGAGGGTAAACTGATATTTACTACATTATAATAACACCTAGCATATGATATTGTGTCAGTTATCTCAATAAACTTATCCGATTCTGATTCTGATTCTGATAGGTTCCCCGTCCCACCACAAGCCTGCCTGCGGTTTATTCGATTCTTCGAAACAGCGAAATTGGTATATGGGTGTACTTACAAATATGATATCTAATAATCTCTATAAACTCTTATAAAACCCTTATCAATATTAAAAAAACATTGAGAACGGTAGACTGACATGTTTTTTTTAGGGTTCCTTACCTCTATTAAAAAAAAGAACTCTTATATCACTGTTGTCAATCTGTCCGCCTGTCTGTTAACACATTTTTCCTTAGTAACGCGTAGAGGTATTAAGTTGAAATTTATACCAAATACTCTGGTTAATGGTCTCTTTCAAACTGTGTAAAAATAAATCTCGTAAGTGAACGGGATCAAAAGATATGAACGTTTATATTGCATATTTTGCGATAACACAATAGAATCAAAACTTTTATAATAGTTTCAGTTGACCGAGATTTTTAAAGTAGAAATGCCTTACAACGCATCATGTAAAGGAACAAATCTGAAACCGTCGATACGTACCTTAAAAACAAAAAAAAGTAGTTTTACTATTACAAACTAATTATTTACGGTTGGTGCAAATAACCATGTCTAGCATCGAATGGCAAAGTAATGTTGGTCGCAAAATATCTTCGATGGCAGATATTGCACTTAAATACTCGTACTTTAAATACGTTACCTATAAGTTCACACGGAACCCTTGGTGTGCGAGTCCAACTCGCTCTTAACCGGATTTTTTTAAGAGTTCTCAATAGTAGAAATGTAAAACGGCAATAAATACCCAAAAATTTGAAAATGCGGGAAAATTTAAAGTGTTTATTTCCATGGGGCAGGACAACGTTTGTTTAGTCAGATATTTGACCCCAGCCTGCCACGAATGTGGAGCGGCAGAGTATACGGCGCTCTACACGCTGGAAGTGTGTGCTGCATGGGGCCCGCAGCGGCACACGTTCAGCGATAATCGGCAGAGATCTCTCGCTGCCGTGCGTGCATGGTCAACTCTATACTCGGCAGTAAGAGATCGTGGCAGGCGGTGGCCACCTTCTGCGAAGCGGTGACGGCGCAGGAGGTCGCGGAGGGAGTCAAGGAGAATTGTGTACGAGCTGACCCGCTCCGGCAGTGCGCTTACTTCCTCCTCCGTAGTGGGATCGCTGGCAGACAGTCGCGGGACTTTTCGCTGGCTTGCACGACCCTACACGGCTATGTATCATTTTAAAAAAATTACAAAAAATTGAACCGATTTCAACACCAAAAAGTGTGAAATAACTTGTCGAAGTCGGTACCATGCGCACAATATTGTGATAATACGAGTAGGTACAGATCGCGCGGCGAGAGTTTGGCTTTGACCTTCGGGTGGAGGGGATTACTGCGCATGGGTACTGTCGCGCCATGTGACAGAGAGAGACAAGAGTCCCTCGTCTTCGATGTGACAGAGAGAGACAAGAGTCCTTCGTCCCTCTAGCCACCCTGTGTGTGTGTGACTCTTGTCTCTCTCTGTCACATCGAAGACGAGGGACTGTTGTCTCTCTCTGTCACATGTGCGCGACTGTACCCATGCGCAGCTATCCCTTCCACCCGAAGGTCAAAGCCAAACTCTCGCCGCGCGATCTGTACCTACTTTGAACTATCATACTTACGGGATCGATTGTCAATGATAATATCATCAAGATAAATCAACACTTTTCAGTTGTTGGAGTGTAACTCAAAAACTGCTTGACATATTTGATGAAATTTAAATGGGACTACCTCGGAAGTATACTTTAACAAACGAATTTCGAGAATCGATCCTCAGATGGGAGAGAAATCTGCTAACATACACATAAAAAATAATACATACATACGAACATAAACCACCTCTTTTTTGAAGTAGGTTAAAATGACGTAGATATGGTACTCGCGTATAAATACGCTAATAACTGTTGTTGTAGGATGTATGCTATCCGTCATAGAATTACGTCTCAGAACATCAGCAAAATACGTTATTGAATCCGCGAAAGCTGGGACAACTAAAATAATAAAATAAACTAAAACTAAAAACTAAAAATTGACTTCGCGTCATAACGAATCCACCTCTTTTTAATCTAAGATCTATCATTGGTATCATGTGACAAGAACAATTTGAAAAATTTACTACCGGCTTCCATTCCATTTTATTCAGTAGGTAGTTGGAGTGTAACTCAAAAACTACAGGACCGAATTTGATGAAATTAATACAAATGGGACCACACGGGAAGCACCAGTTTTCAAATGAGAAAATAATTTTGAGAATCGGTTAACCCTATCGAAAGTTATAAGGTAACAAACATTAAAAAAAACAGGCGAATTGAGTACCTCCTCCTTTTTGGAAGTCAGTAGAAAATGCTAACTTTATAGGTATGTTATAAATACGTACCTAATTATTCCGTTAGTAATTATAAAAAAAAAAAATTAAAATATAAATGTAAGCAATGCCACGGACCCATTGAGTCTGTGAACAAAAGCAAGAATAAAAGAGATAAAAAAAAAATACATACCTAACTATGTTTCTCTCTCCTAATGGAGGATCCCAATAATCTATCTATCCACGGTTTTCCTGACTACCAACAGAAATTTGACAAAACTTCTATACAAATAGTGTCAATTATCTAACTCTAGTAAGGTGAACCAGCGATAGATAGATTATTGGGACCGGCCGTTAGTGACATCATCTCTAAATTCCATCAACAACATTTTGCAACTTTACCAGGAATACATTTATAAAGCTTACGTAAGAATATAATCTATTCAACGTCACAAAAGAAACAAATACTATAAAATACTTAAGAAGATTTCTCATTGTCATATAAATACTTATTGTATTGAGTCTTTCTTGTTTCATTCAGTAGAAAAGCTGTTTCGAATTGAATTAAAATAGATAAAACATTAAGTAAAGAATAAATAAAGTACGTCTTTCTAATCCAAAGTAACAGATTATCCAACTTATGAAGAAAAAACTATCCCACGGTAGCAAGATCACCAATAATTACTCTTCCTTAATCCTTTTTTGACCACCCACAAACTTCCCAGAAAATCAACTTAATTCACCAGCCTTAAGGAAGTAATTTTACAGGATATACGAATGAACGATTCAGTAGTCGATTTTGAGTGAGTAAATATTTGTATCAATTAGGTTGTAAATTGACACCTGTAAGCGGTTCCGGCTTCTATTATAAAGCGGTGAGATCTGATGGGCCCAGTGATTTTTTATATCATAGAATTGATTCTGCATTGAATATACTATACAAATGTATTCAATTTTGGTAAGGCTGTTTTTAATTGACCGAGTTAGCGAAGCGATGGAAGCTGCTGCTTTAACTGACGAAATTGACTTTCTCCTGTCCGTACGTTTGTTAGCTTGTATGCTGTTCTTCCAGCCGTGCTATTCTCAAAGAGCAAACATCGTTGTATCTTTGGCACCATCCGTGAAACAAATGACGAGATGACAAGAAACGTAGGAATAACAACCTTATGTTCAAGAGCGATATCTGATTAGAGAATCGCACGACTGGTCCCATTTTCAACCAATCTTGACGTAACTTGGTAAGTATTTGTTCACGCAAGAATTATAAACAGCTGCGAGGGCGCGGGGGTGCCCGGCCCGACACTTCTCACCTGAACGCGGAGCGAGATACATAAACTCGCAAGTTTTATTTTTATACGTGCATCGTCCACAATTTGTGAACATAGGAAATATCCATTATAAGTCAATATACAGTCCAATCGCCGTTTATATTTAGTCCCCATTCGGATAGCCCTAGTTGCCTTAATGATATTGTAGCGGTTTTTCATAGCCTGAAAACATGGATCAAACGACGTTTTCTAAAAATGAAACCTAGCTAGATCGATTTATGGCCACCGAAATTTTCATGAAAATTACTGAAGCCGTTTATGAGATCCTGATATATATATAACTATACAAGAATTTCTTGTTTAAAGTATTAGATTCTTGTGGTTCGACTTAGTATTTGGTAGACATTAGGTGTACACACGTTCTTCTTCATTTTCCTATCAAAAACAAAGACATGGCATTGAATATCTTTAATAGAACTCTCCATCAGACAATTTCATGGCGTACAGGTGTAGAGATCGGAACTCGCAGAACTGGTTCGTGCACCATCCCCCGTGCCCGTCCGTGCATCGGCACGAATCGCACTCGTCCATGTACTTCTCACCCGGGATGCATTTGAAGAATGGGTTCTTTATCACTAGAAATCAAATAACATTTACAAGAAACATTACACTAATAGCTGAGTAAGAAAATATTAGTAGACCGTCTGGGAAGACGTTTGTAGATGCGATGTTAACATCCCTCGCGCTAAACCTGCGTGAATCAACGCTAGTATCCCTAATAGCGTTGATTCACGCAGGTTTAGCGCGAGACGCGTGTAGGAATCGCATCTACGAACAAATCTTCAATCGATATTTTCTTTTGGTAGCCTACATACAAAACAGACAATAACGATTTTTAAATAATAAGTAATTCTAATAAGTTACTTACTATGGGCCCCATAGATAAGCTCAAAGTCGCACAACGAGCTATGGAGAGGGCTATGCTCGGGGTTTCTCTACGTGATCGAATCAGAAATGAGGAGATCCGTAGAAGAACGAAAGTCACCGACATAGCCCAGAAGATTAGCCAGTTAATGTGGCAGTGGGCAGGGCACATAGCACGCAGAACAGATGGCCGATGGGGCCGGAAGGTTCTGGAATGGAGACCACGGACCGGCAAGCGCAGCGTAGGTCGTCCACCGACACGGTGGACAGACGACCTGATAAAGGTCGCAGGACGACGTTGGATGCAGGCCGCTTCCAACCAGTCCTTTTGAAAAATTATGGGGGATGCCTATGTTCAGCAGTGGACGTCCTACAGCTGAGATGATGAATAATAAGTTAATATAACTATGCTTAAGATCTGTGGATTTTGTGAACTTACTCGTAAATAAATAAATATATAAAATAAAAATTACCTAAAAACGGAACCGACTTCAACAACAAAAAGTGTGAAATAACTTGTTGAACCATGATGGTTCAAAAATATTATGAAAAAAACCTTATTACATATTAATATTACATATAATTATCACAATATTGAAGTCGGTTCCATTTTTTGGTAAAAAAATCTTTTTTACCATTTTGGTATCGAGGTAGTGTGTGTGTGCATGCCTCCCGTAACTCAAGATATAGAGCGAGGGTATAAGTGTGTGTGAAAGTTAATTTATTTTTAATATATTAAAATGTGCTTGGAACGTCATGAATGAAAAGGGTGTTAATGAAAGCTTACATGGGAAAGTGTAAAAGAAAGAATCATAACAGCATCAACCCAAATTGGAACAGGCTAGAAAGATGATAATGAAGTGACGAATTAAGAAATTGAGGTGATAAGCAAGCGGAAAGCGCAGGGTAGGTCGTCCACTGACAAGCTGGACAGACAACCTGATAAAGGTTGCAGAACGACGTTGGAGGCAGGCCGTTTCCAACTGGTCCTATTGGAAAATTATGGGGGAAGCATGTGTTTAGCAGTGGGCGTCCTACGGCTGAGATGATGAGAATGAGGTGATATATGTGAATACCTAAATTGTTTACCATTAAAGACATAATCACTGATAGTCTCAACTATATTTTAAAATGGAAGTAAAACCAGGATGAAGATAAAACCTAAATATTAGTATACCTCAATAGATATCATGAAAGTAGTTGAAGCTTTTCTAGTAACCTGTGCATCTCAGACATGGTGTACTTCTCTCGCATAGTGCTGTCACAGTCGGCTCACAGTACACGCAAGACGGCATGGCCTGACAAGCCCCTGAGTCTTGGGTCTCACACAACAAGCAGTTCTTGTTCTCTGGTACTAGGGTTAGGGACGTCTCCTCTTCCCAATACTGATGGGGAGGCTTCGGTTTCACGAACTGAGAGACCACATATCTGTGGAATGTTATGTTTATCATCATATATAAGCAGTAAGTTTTTAAACTATCATGGTCACAAGTATTAGAAGTATTTAAATTATCAACGGGATCATTAGCATGTATATTTTCTGAGAGTTTCCGATAATAGTCCCAAAGTTCGAGCTGATACGGTTAGTGTTGTGTGTCGAGATAAATCAAAAACTAACAGTGCGAATAACAGTAGTGGTGCCTCGCATAACAAACGAGTACAGAAGAGGGTAGACCGTTTCGTCTGCTCGTAAACATTCACCCACCCGCAATTCCTCAGTTCATCCGTGATCATGGCGCTTGCAACAGTGCCGAAATCGGAAACTCACAGGAAATACATGGCAATTTTCCCGTTGATAATTTGAATACTTCTCATATATAAGCTGGACTGGAGCATTGTACAAGGTGACTCGTGACGGAATATCATCTCAACCCTCCAGCATCCAGCTGCTACAAGCCAGCGGAAATCATCACATCAGGGCAAATATTACATTTCACCTGTCGAACCTTTGTTTCCAATTAATTACTCCACTCTATATCAGATCAGTATCATCAAGTTTCTGACTAATGTGTCCAATCTATCGCCCTTTCCGCTCACTAAAAACTAATAGCTAATGTATATAACTCTAATGAGATGTCTGGTGTATCCAATCTTTCTTTATGGCGCGGAGACTTGGTCACTAAAACTACACGACTGATCGTTGTGGCTGGAGACAACTACACAAAATACCGTGGAGAGCGTTCCGCACCAACAATTCTATCCTCAAAGAACTTCAAATACAATTTAAACTATCGTCGACTGTGCAGATGCGAATAATGAAGTTCTTCGGGCATATCTTCAGAAACAAGAACTCGATGGAGAGACTAATAGTGCATGGACAAGTGGAAGGAAAGAGATCCCGAGGTCGTTCACCAACACGCTGGACTGACTCTATTAAAAAGGCCACGAATTCCACCATTATACAATGTGCTCGCAATGCCACTAACCGACAGAAATGGAAAGAAATCGCGAAGAGATCAACAGCCCTGGAAATGGAAACTGGCGAGGATCCGCTGTTTACCGTCACCATGACCACGAACACTCTGCCAAGAGTGCCCGACTAAGAAGAAGAATGTATATAACATTTTAGCATTAATTTTATCAATTTTCAAAGGTTAATTTTAACTAGAATTGGAAAAGTAAATCAGGCCAGGAAAGGGATATGCCAATGCTATTACAAAATGAAACAATTTCCGATAATATTCCTATATACCTCCCTCTTAGATTTCCCAAAGGACCATTTGGAAACGGCTTACACCCATTATCGTCCTTGCCTTAAGTTAAATCGTCTATTAACCTTGGTAGTGGATGATCTACGCTGCACTTCCCGATTCGTGTTAAGGCATGTTTTATCATCATCATTATATAAATCACTAGCTTTTGCCCACGACTTCGTCCGAGTAGAGTTCTGTTCGCTGGATAGGTATGAATTATTGTAACAATGTAGAGCTATGTTCACGACTATTCCTCGCCACTACGTGTGATATTTGACAAAAGTTCATATGTTTTATATAAGTGCAAACAATTCTCCCTACAAAGTTGCATCCTCCATTTCACCCCTCTAAGTCATCTTTATCAAAAAGTATTAAGAAACACCATCTTTTATTGTAAAAGAACTATCTACACAACATTTTTCACACTTCATATATTATTATATAGTGTGAATATATAAATCATTATATAATAGATTATTATATAATATACTACACATACGAGGGTGAATCAAAAAGTTCTTAGAAGTGCATATATATGAAACCTTTTTGGATCAAGTTCGATATTCAAATTAAAGAGTGTCTATCACACTATATTTATGCAGACTGTCACTTGTTTTTGTCAGTTCGTTCGCATGTAATAAATTTTTTTGTGCAACGAGTTGCTAAAAAGTCAAAATTATGGATAAAAGTGAGTTACGTGCGGTGATAAAATATCTCAGTTTGAAAAAAATGTCTACGAAGGAAATTTTTTTGGACATTCAGCAGACATTAGGGGGTGATGCTGTACCCTATTCTACGGTTGCGTACTGGGTGGCTGAATTTAAAAGAGGTAGATCAAGCTGTAAAGATGACCCGCGTTCTGGGCGGCCTTCAACCTCCGTTACAGAAGAAAATGTCAAAAAGGTTGAGAATCTGGTTTTGGAAGACAGAAGAATGACTATAAAATATATAGCTGAGATCCTAAAGATATCTTTTGATAGCGTTCAATCCATTTTAATTGATTCACTGGGGTTCAAAAAAGTGTCTGCCACGAATGTTAACCGACGAAAACAAAAAGCGACGTTTGGAAATTTCCAAGCGTAACCTCGAAATGTTCCAGCGTGATTCGGATAATTTTTGCCGTCGTCTTGTCACCATGGATGAAACGTGGGTCCACCATTTTGATCCTGAAACTAAAAGACAAAGCATGTCTTGGAAACGACCATCCTCTCCATCCATTAAGAAATTTCGAGTTGCTCCTACCGCTGGCAAAGTTATGGCCTCTGTGTTCTGGGATAGTGAAGGAATCCTTTTTATTGATTACATGCCAAAAGGCCAGACGATTACTGGACCCTATTATGCAAATTTAATCCCGAAAGTGCGTGAAGCGATTAAAGAAAAACGTCGTGGAAAACTGTCGTTGGGCGTGTTGTTCCTTCAAGATAACGCTCCTGCTCATCGATCGGAAGTTGCGCTCAACGCAATCCGCTGTGCTGGCTTCGTGATTTTCACTTATTTCCAAAATTAAAAGAGGAATCTCGTGGAACAAAATTTCACGATAATGACGCGGTTGTAGCTGCCGTAGAGGACTTTTTCGAGAGTCAAGAAAATAATTTTTTTTCACAAGGAATAAGGAAGTTAGAAACGCGTTATTCTAAATGCATTGCATTGGAGGGAGATTATGTAAAAAAAAAATATTATTATTTAAATCTTTGCATTTTTTAATATTGATTCCAAGAATTTTTTGATTTACCCTCGTATATATATTATAAATAATGATGATGATTAAATCTTACGCCTGTGAACCAGGCCTGTAGACTGGTGGCGACTCTTCTGGACCCCCTCCGATGGAGCTGAGGGTGCCTGGGAGAGGGTTGCCGTGCATGCGCGATACTCGAGGATCTATAACATGGTATAACTATGAAATGTTAAAGTTATGTAGATTCGCGTATAACTTAGGATAAAAACATTTTAAACAAGGTAATGATAGGCTGTCTTTATCATTCTTATCATATGACACCAGCATAATAAATGGAAGAGTGAGAGGTATATATATATATATATATATATATATATATATATATATATATATGTATGATAATTTATGGTAGAAGCCATACCAAATTGGATTTTTATGAGGTTCCGTACCTAAAGGATAAAACGAAACCCTATTACTAAGACTTCGCTGTTCGTCCATCTGTCTGTCCGTCTGTCACAAGGCTGTATCTCATGAACCGTGATCGACAGTTGAAATGTTCACAGATGATTTATTTCTAATGCCGCTATAACAACAAATACAAAAAATGGCCAAGTGCGAGTCGGGTCCGCGCATGAAGGGTTCCGTGCCATTATCTATAGAAACGTCAAAAAATAATGTCTGTTGTATGGAAGATTTATAGATGCCGTGTTACGAAGCCCTTCATACGCGAGTCTGACTCGCACTTGGCCATTTTTTTGTATTTCTCAACTGATTCACTGATAACAAGGTGAAGCAACGCTTGCTGCAATCACGACTTGGTTGAGTGACCGCTAGTGGCATTTTCGACTGAGCGCTACCGTGCTTCAGAGGGCACGTTAAAACGTCAGGTTAAACGTGGTTGTTTGACTTAATACAACAGTCGTTAGGCTATGTCGAAGGTATTCAGGCGTCTTGAAAACTTCAACAGGCTGGGAATTGTCATAGCACTTTTCATAGAGTAAAAAGTTAAACTCCGTAAAAGTTGCTATTATTATTTTGATAGGCACCATCACTGATGGCACCACCATGATGAAGCGATGACATCCAAAGCGTAATGAGGATCGGATGTCAAGCTAACGGTCGTGGGATCAATTCCTACCTTACGATTGAGCTTTCGTTGAAAATAACATCGCCATGGTGATACGGCACTTTTTAATGCCAGACTGGCTAGCTACAATACAATAATACTTTATTGAACACCAAGCTTATAAAAGAAAACAAATAAGACTATTTTACAAACCAGGTTGTACAATGGGCGGCCTTATCGCTATAAGCAATTTCTTACAGGCAACCTTGGGGTGGATAGAAATTTATAAACATTAGAATTGGCGCATGGTGGTGTTAAATGGAAATAAATAAACAATTTTAACTTAGTGCATTGATCATTAAAAAAAATGCCTTGTTACCATAATTACTTTTCAAAATATTTCGTTTGCTCAGACACAATCAAATAGCTACCACCGTCAAGACTGAAAAAAGTCACTAATCACCTTACTATGTCTTCCGGCAGATGTCCTTAGAACCAGTAGCCTTTCTAGACCTTCGACCGCATCATAATCGACCATCATGTGAGGTAAAGTTAAACACTAGTCCGTCAGGTGTAAAACGATGTTCGCATCACAAATAATATAATAAAGTCTTATTTCTTATAATCATATTTATATATAAATAAGTCATATTTCTTATTATTTGTATATTTTTAAGATACTATATGTTATAACAAACTAGTTAATATTTGCATGCCTTATATAGGTGAGAATGTACCTGGGACTTACCTTTTTAACCATGTTACAACTTTATAACCTGCATTCTGACAAATAAATGAATTTGAATTTGAATTTGAAGTCTCTTTGGACACATTAATTTATTTAGTTTACGTAGTTATTTTTTTCCAACTGATAATTAAATAAAAAAATATTTATTACTAGCATCTGCTTACTAAGAATAAATAATTTTAGCATAGTATCATTTTCCGTGGTTTTATTTTAATTTACATTATTAACATACATACATCTTATAAATGCAAACCTACAACCATATATAATTAAGATGTTTAACATAATATTAACCTAAAATTCGATTTTAATGAGACCCTATAACTAGTATCGCGATAGGACGAATGTAATGCCAGATTCGGACGCAAAACTTTAATAAGAAAAAAATAAAGAAAATATTTTTTTTTCTCTTTTGATGGTGTCTTTGTCTACCAAATTAATTACGTTAAATTACTTACCATCACCGTACCCAGAGACTCCCACTACAAAAAAAAACCACAGGAATTTTCTACTCATAACTTTCTAACCCTTTCAAAACCGATAGATAAAACGTCGGAAATATGAAAAGGTCAGAATTTTCTTTCCTACTTTTTAGTGTCCTGCTAAATGCTTTTCAGTCTCAATAAATCACGTTCCTAGACACAAAACTTTTTAGTGAAATTTGATAGAATTGTTCATTTCCCTATAAGTCAATTCTGGCTGTAATCCGCTATAGCCAGTAAGAGTGGTCTGGCGATCGCCGCCAATTACGTGCATTGGCTTAGTTTATACACAGGATGTTCTGACATGGTTATGTTCCTTACTAACATACGTATAAAATTGATATAAATACTATAGAGTTGATATAATTACTTTTTATTATATGTTTTTTGAAGCACGAACGCGCCGAGTTATCGAAATCAAATGTTTAATTTTAGCCAGAAAATGACACATGGTCGGACGGAATTCGAACCCCCGTCTTCTGCCAATCCATGTCGGGTACCATGACTGTTACGCCACCGAAGCACCCAGCCGAGCATTGAATTTCTCTATGGTTGAGTTCTCGATAAAATTGCGAAGAAGATTGGCAAACCTCTGTGTGTTTGGCTACCCTTTGGTACTTAGACCCACGAGAAAGGAAATCAGGCAAAAACAGTAGTCCTTAGTCAGACTAAGATATTATCTAAGCATACCATATTATACATACATAATTTCAAGTTAAAAAGAGACTTTGAAATATTAAATTTCTGATTTGACTTTACAACAGAAATCAATCGTAATAGAGAAACGTGTACTTGGCAGAAGGTTCCACTTATGTACTCGTTTTTAATCTTCGACCAAATCGTTCGAGATATTGTAAAGTGTGTAGGAGTAAAACAAAAAAGTAAAACGATTGGGATCGATTATTACTATCAATCAATACTAAATTAAAATGAATATTGTATATTCACGCACTAGCAGCACTAACGTTAACTGAATAGCATTTTGTGTATTGTGTTACATTTAGGTTTTTTTAATATGAATTACTTGTATATATACTTACTAAGAATAAATAGTTTTAGCATAGTTTATTTTTCCGTGGTTTTCTTTACATTGGGTACCCATACGGCCGATCTTCTTGAGTTTTACTAAGCAGGTAAGTAGTTAGTGCATCATAACTCATAGACATAAATATGAAACTCTTTCAGGCAGATAATGTTTGTTAAACTATTCCATAGATGGCGCTCCGCACCCATACGATATGAGGGTTACATTTAATAATTATTTTTTATCGTGAAAACAATAATTTCTTACTTGTCGACATGACTAAACTTCTATTCGCGATATAAAGGTTATAGAAACTAGTTTCAAAATTTCACCATCAACCTGTATATAGGTAAATAGCTGTCCAATTAACAAGAGTTTATATGCATTTGGTATCGCACTCGTTAACGCGCAGATTAATCCCTACGTATTTAGGGTTCCTTTTGCCAAATGGTAAAACGGAAACTCTTGTACGAATGTACATCTATGAAATATAATATACATCGAAGAAAACCATGTATACTCATGCTAATAGAATTAATATTCTCTCACATGATCGTCATAAAACTTTGACTTTGACTTTAAAAGTCGATCTTAGACATAAGAAGGAAGTAGGCTGGTAACCTATCATTGTTGTAATGATGTATGTTTGATAATATTTTGATAACTAAAATATAAAGGCCTATTCAAACCTGGGCGTTATTCGCTACCGCGAGCAAAATTCAAAATTCAAAATTCAAAAATTATTTATTCAGTTTAGGCATCATAGACACTCTTATGAACGTCAAAATTTTTAAATGATTCTACCGCTGTCTTCGGAAAAGAACCACCGCCGAGAAGAAGCAGCAAGAAACTCGTGGGCCATTAGTTTTTCAAGTCTTTGTACATTGAGGTTACATATGAGTAGTATTAAAATAACAAATTTATTCAATAGTTGGCTATTAGGCAGAAGTGGAAAGCTTCCAGGCATCTTTGTCTTCTAAGTAGTGACTCAATTTATAATAGGCTTTTTTCATTAGTATATTTTTGACACGTAACTTGAATTTCCCTTCAGTGAGCTAAGTAATGTCTTTCGGGATTTTATTATAGAAACGTACACAATTGCCTAAGAAGGACTTATTTTTAGTTTTCGTGAGTCTAAATTTAGATACAGCTATCCTATCCTTATTTCTAGTATTAATATTATGCATATCACTATTTATTCTAAACTTCTTTATATTTTTACGAACGTACATAATATTTTCCAGGATATACAAAGATGGAAGAGTTAATATGTTAATTTCTTTGAACATTTGTCTTAAGGATTCGCGGGGACCCATTTCGTAGATGGCTCGAACTGCCCGCTTTTGCAATATAAAAACTGTCTCTACGTCCGCCGCTGACCCCCACAGCAGGATACCATATGACATTATGCTGTGGAAGTAAGCAAAGTAGACCAGTCGAGCAGTAGCTATATCTGTCAATTGCCTAATTTTATGAACCGCATATGCAGCTGAGCTCAGTCTTCCAGATAGTGCATCAATATGAGGACCCCATTGTATTTTAGAGTCTATGCTAATACCTAGAAAGACTATTGCCTTGTCAATTTTCAATTTATTTCCGTCGAGTAATACGTTTGGCTCTATATGTCTTACATTAGGCATGGAAAATTTTAAACATTTCGTTTTCTTTGCGTTGAGAAGCAGGTTGTTTGCGGCGAACCAATTTGAAACAATAGTTAACGCGTTGTTGACTTGAACTAGTTCTCTATCTTTCCTATCTACTTTAAAAATCAGAGAAGTATCATCCGCAAAAAGAACTATGTCAGCAAGGCCCTCAACCATATGTGGTAAGTCATTGATATATGCTAAGAATAAGAACGGACCCAAGATCGACCCCTGTGGAACCCCCATTCTGACCAAAGATCCAGAAGATGTCACGCCATTAATGCCAACTTTTTGCTGCCTATCAGATAAGTATGATTCTACAAGATTCAGAGCGGCTCCACGAATTCCATAGTGGTGTAGCTTATAAATTAGAGTGCGGTGCTCTACACAGTCGAAAGCTTCGGAGAGATCACAAAATACGCCAATGGCATCCTGTGACCTCTCCCAAGCCTCCAGCACATGCTTGACTAACTGGACTCCTGCATCTGTTGTTGATCTGCTTTTCGTGAAACCGAACTGATTTTCGTGTAAAATCCTATGTTCATTAAAATGAGACAAGAGTTGTTGAAGCATTATCTTTTCGAATATTTTGCTCAAAGCCGGAAGCACAGAGACCGGTCTATAATTTGAGGGGTCGGCCTTACTACCTGATTTAAAAATAGGGGTGATTTTACTTATTTTCATTAGGTCAGGAAATGTACCTCTATCAATACATAAATTAAATATGATCATCAAATGTGGCGCTATAACTTCTATTATTGACTCTAGCATTTTTACGGATAATCCCCATAAATCCTCTGTTGCTTTAACGTTTAAACTTTTAAATGTTTTTATTATTTCAAAAGTAGATATATGTCGGAACCTAAACTCAGGAATTTGGAGCGGGAAGTTGTCTTTCAGAAAGCCCACTGCAACACAAGGGCAAGAATCAAGACATTTGGTGACTTCTAGTGGTATGTTAGAAAAGAAATTTTCAAATGAATTCGCAACATGACTTGGGTCTGAAACTTTTTGGTTATCTATTTCTAGCACATATTCTGAATTAAAAGATTTACTTTTGCCGGTCTCTGTATTAATAGTTTTCCAAACTGTTTTAATTTAGTCATTAGATTTTCGAATTTTATCCCTTATAAACAAAGCTTTTGCGCGTTTGCATACTGACTTAAAAACTTTTGAGTAATTTCTTACGTAATCATGAAAATCTTTACTAGAAGTTAAAGATTTTTTGTGATATAACTCAAACATTATGTCTCTACTTTTTCGAATACCTCTAGTTGACCAGTCACCAAATTGTAACCTACCGTTGAGCTGCAGTTTTTTCTTCGGACAGATTTCATTAAATTCTGTACGTACTAATGAAAATAATGTACTATAAATGTCATGTGGATCTTCAGAAGTGAATTCCACCAGACTAAGTTTCAACTCTATGTTTTGTTTAAGCTTTTCTAGTTTACCTTTTGTTAGCGGCCTATGTTCGATAATGGTATTTTTCTTAGTTCTCCCGATTTCGAATTTGATAGCGAGGCCATTGTGGTCTGATCTAACTCCCACCATTACTGATTTTTCTGTAGTCTTACAGTTTGAAAAAATATTATCAATGCAGGTGGATGAAGAGTCGGTTACTCTAGTTGGCTCACTGAACAAAAAATTCAAATTAAAAGATTTAAACAAAGCGATAGAGAAATCCAAAAGGATATGCGTTAATTTCACTGTTCACGCCAAAGCGGATATCGCTACCGCGCGCGGTAATGATAAGGCCTATTCTGACCTGAGCGTTATTCGCTACCGCTGTGGGTAGCGAAAAATACCACGCGGAACTCGATGGGTAAATAGTATGAAGTTCCATAACTGCAGCGAAATTTGTACCGCCTAATTAACGCATACCCTTTCGGATTTCTCTATCGCTCGCGGTAGCGAATAACGTTCAGGTCTGAATAGGCCTTAATAGGAGATAACTACCTATATTGGTGACTGATAATTTGTAGTGTAGTGTTTGAAGATTTGTATTATTTCAACTCTCTGCTCTGATTTCTGGGGAATTGATATTCCTCTAGATAGGATAACAAAACAAGGATTCCTTGTGTCGCACCCAAGATCTGAGAACAAAATTTCTGTTCATCAGATAATTTGCGGCGCCCAAGGCACGAACCTGGGATCCCGACTGAACTTCGAAGGCATTCTGCCAGCAGACCTAACAGGGCCGTCCAATATAATAACAGTAATAGTACCCATAATCAACCACGCTGGCCCTGTGCGAGTTGGCAGATAGACAAATTACCTGCTCTATTATACGACCTGGGGGCCTACTCCCAACTTTTACGAAACTATCATAAATCAGGAGCGTTTTGTAATAAGCTTAGAATAATCATGCTTACAATCGTACTCCCACCGACACAAAATGGTCAACCAAATTTAATGGTAAGTTTGCAATATGACTATTTCAAGAGATGGGAGACAAAAATTTTACATTGGAACAATGAAACTTAGTGTCAAAAGTAACGCCAAAGTACGCGAACTGTGTGAAATATTTGATACTTTTTGATCGAACTTGCTATATTGACGTGGTGGTACCAAACTTAATGGTAAGGTTGAAACATTACTACTTTAGGAGGTAGGAGTGCCCTACTCCTACCAGGGGGCTCTACTTCTACTAAATATGAGGATAATTTATCTCAAAGACTGTTGTTGCAAAAATGGCCCTAACAGTCACCCATCAAATTATTGACCGCAGTAAGGTCTGGTTAACAATCATAAACGAATACGCTCGCTCTAACGACAGCTTCTGCGACGTGAGGATGTGTTTGTGTGAAACTCTATATATATATAAGTATAGGTATGCTACTGTATATAACTTAACTATATCGACAATATATTTGACTCTCCTGTTAAACGTGGTTTGAAAAAACAAATGAATATAGATGTTTTTTCAGGCCGCTTAATTGATTTCAAATTAAGTCTTCGACAAATTGTTTAATACGAGTAGGTCTAAAAGCTCTTCAAAATATTATTATTATTAATTTATCTCTACAGTTAAATTATTATATGACACGGTGGACAGACGACCTGAGAAAGGTCGCAGGACGACGTTGGATGCAGGCCGCTTCCAACCGGTCCTTTTGGAAAATCATGGGGGAGGCCTATGTTCAGCAGTGGACGTCCTACGGCTGAGATGATGATGATGATGAAATTATTATTATTAGGTTCAATTACAAATATTAAATAATTCGAATTTCAATACACATTTTTCATGATTGTATAAATTCTTAAAACTGTTGTCTAACCTATCTCTGGTTCGTTGTTTATACCTATAATTGAAGTGCCACTTTTCATGTGTGAACTTTAAATATTTAAGTAAATTATTTTTGTTAATTATAGTCTTAGTTTAGTGGTTGCTATGTTGGTGTATCAATAAATAAATAAATAAATATTACGTTGCAATTTTAGAGAGGAAAAGTCACATTTTCGGACGGGATATACGAGCCCGCGACTTTTGACAATCCGTGTCAAACGCCATGACCACCAAGACTCGCCGTCCGAGCATCGAAATTTTAAGTTTAAATAATATATTCATTAGTGAGCTTATTTATTAGTTATGTAATTTTGATAAGTAAATGTATAGGTACGAGTAGATATAAGTTTAGGTAAAATATGATCATTTCCTCAAAAGATTGTATTATATATGTAGATCGTCGGAGTCGTCATTACCATAGGTGGACCGACAACCTCATCAAAATCGAGGGAACCACTGGTTGCAGGTTATAGCCGTTTCAATTGGCGTTTATGTTTAGCAGTGGACGTCTTCCGGCTGATAATGACGATGATGATAATGACTATGAGTGCCATTCGGACTTACAAGTACCTAACGTCTAGAGTACACCTAGTAACCACATGGCCACCATGCCCGTCTCCCAAAACTCTCATGTTCTGTTACACCGTGTAACAGAACGCATGGGAGAATATACGCAATATAGGTACGCGGTGTAACTTACACCGCGTATATTAAGTCGATGGGTGATTGCCCCTAGGTGCTAACTAAATTGCTTTATGTTTTGTGATCTACAGTGTACGGGCTCGAAAAATTTTTAAGAAAAACCAGGAAGAGCCACACAACAGTTCGAATATAATCTAACCAGTTACCATTTGAGTTCAGTGGATCACTAGTACCATACAAACATTTTATTCAGACACTTAAAAGAAACATATCGGTTACATAAAAACATACAATTTAGGACCTACAATACAATTCGTAAATAGCATTTTAAAGCTCACATTACAGCTCGTTCATTGAATGAGTAAATGTAATATCGTTCTATACAAATATAATGTCGCCGGAAGTGTCAATTTTTGCAACAATGTGAGTAGTTAAACTGTGGTTTAAACATGGTTTGAATTAAGTTTTAAAGGGAAGTAGGAATGGTTTGATATTAGTGCCACATCTTGGAGTTATGAGGTGCTCAAGGATGTTACTGGAAGAGAACAATCTTTGTATATTTAATGTTGCAAACTTTTTAATATCAGTACTAATTCATAGTTTCACATCTTGGCTTAGCTAAATTATTACAATAAACAAATTAATTTAAAAGCTTAATTATTATTTTGTCCTGTATTGTCCCATTATTTGTAATTATTTTTGAGTGTGCTGACTTGATGATTTTTTCTGTAAGTGCAGGTTTATTATGAAGAGCTCGCAGTGGAGCTTGACTTGGCGATCTTAGCCGATTAAAAAGTTAAGTAACACTGCGGTCAGGAGTTGGATGGGTGACCAGTAATGGCATTACTCAACTGAGCGCTTCCGTGCTTCGGAGGGTACTTTAAGCCGTCGGTTCCGGTTGTTTGTCTTTCGACAACAGTCGTTAGACTATGCTGTAAGCATTCGGTCTGTAAACTTTGACATGGGTTGGCCACTAGCCTATCCACCAAGCCGCACTCCCACGCAGTGGATTATGGCCCTACTACCCTCTCTGAGAGGAAGAGTCGAGTTCAAGAAGAAGGAATATAATGTACTGATATGTACAGGTTTATTCATATACAGTATAGTTCTATATTATTTATTCTTGAATAAACAAATATTTTATAAAAAGGTGTTGCTTTACTTGTAAAACAATATACCCTTTTTTTTTTTTTTTGTGTTTTACATATTATGAGAAAACTATTGACATTGAACTGTCTATTCCAGTATTTTATCCAATATTGCACACCGCACTGATGACGTTGTAAAGTGGTGTTGAATGAGGTACAAAAATTGACCCGCTCCCTTTGTGCCATGGTACAAAGACCCCCAGCTGAGCGTTTGTATGAGCGTTGTGGTAACAGTTGATGGAAAATGTGCGAGTTTTAGTAGTAGCGAATGGGTTCTGTATGTTATCTTGAGGTTTGGCAGGCGCGTTAAAGTATCAGAAGTATATATCTGCCTGTAGACCTAATGTTGTTTTCGAATCTAAAATGCCTTGTGATCGTAGTTACCATTTTTTCTAAGGGTAGGGTATTTACACGCTCTATATTTAAGCCATTTCTAAAAAAAAATTGTTGTATAAGTTGACTATGTTATCTTGCTTGAGGTTTGACAAGCGCGTGGAAGTATCAGCCCTAATCAAATAGGATTTTTACAGTCATATTTATGTATTCCATTAGCTAATGTTGTTTCCTAACCTGATATGTCTTGTGTTCTAAGTTACCAGCTTTTATCTATAAGTAGCATTTATTTTACTCTCATTTTAACCCATTTCTAAAGAAGGTAGCGACTCTTGTGTTGACGTGTATTTTAATGTATGACTGCTCAATGCGATTATATTTTCCTAGATAGTCCTGGTTTTAATAAATTATTTGTGTTTATTTTTTGTTACAGCTCATTTTCATAGTTTTTGAGTTATGATCATTAAACATATGCATTCATTGATAAGATTTTAATATAAGGTTATTATAATAAGCAGTAGATACGCATTCTAAGGCTTTCATATTTGTAAAATTACAACTGAAAGTATAAAATACTATATAAATGAATACTAACAAATCTACCAATAATTAGGAAACATTTTTAATACACAATGATTTTACACCGCCAACGAACGTTTAGATTGTAATCTAAACGTGCGTTGGCTTCTAAAATATCTTTTATATCTTCTAAAATTAGATAGATAAAATTAGATTTTTAGAAGAAAGAATTCAACGAAGACTGACGCGACCCGTATACTTTTTACCTACAGCCTTGCTTTACAAACATGTCAGTAGAGTTTCCAATTCCGCAAACCTACGGGACCCTAAAATCCCTTCAAATCCCATACACTAGCTCATTAGAGCATGTTGCGGTTATTATATTTTTATAATAACAGACTAGTAGCAAAATAAGTATCAATATTAGGGAGCATGGCGGCGTAGGGAAGGATTATTCACTTATTATATGTTATTCTTTGTTGAACGGATTTTTTATGATAATTTGGTGCTTATGGGATTTCAAGGACCTAATAATGATTGTTATGGGTTTACTTAACGTTATTTTTGGACGTAATAGGTTTTTTGGCTTCATTATTATATGATGTTCATTGATATAACTCGTACACTCCGATAATTCATTTAAAGGTTTTTTGTAAATTCTTGTGATTCCTAGATAGTCTGTCTACATATTTGTTAACATAACTAGGATAGTTCCGCGTATTATTTTTTGAGTTGCCCGCATGGCAAAGACCATGTGTTGGAAATAGTTTTTTGGTAATGGTACAGGTAAAGTAAGTCTTTAACCAATGCGTGTTACCAGTGATGACTTATGGCACTGAAACGTGGTCTCTTACTACGGGCTTCATAAGCAAGCTCAAAGTCGCACAGCGAGCTATGGAGAGGCATAGCTCGCTGTGCGATTTTCGCTCGGGGTTTCTTTACGTGATCGAATCAGAAATGAGGAGGTCCGTAGAAGAACGAATGTCACCGACACAGGACAGAAGATAAACCAGTTGAAGTGGCAGTCAGGGCACATAGTATGCAGAACAGATGACCGATGGGGTCGAAAAGTTCTGGAGTGGAGACCACGGACAAGACAAGATGTTAAAGATCGCAGGACGACGTTGGATGCAGGCGCTTCCCACCGGTCTCTTTGGAAATTTGTAGGGGGAAAGCCTATGTTCAGTAGTGGACGTTCTACGGCGGAGAGGATGATGATAATGATAATTAAATTACTTATAGCTTCAAGGGATATGAATTTATTATTCTATCAGAAAACGGCCAAGGCGTTAGCGAGATGGTTATTACTAAGCCTACCTATAACAGTTGACTGTGCTACTAAAAGCTTTAAAGTGAACTTGTAGATGATACTGCCCTGTACTCTGATATACCTGACAAATTAGTTTTTGAGCCTCTTTTGCCCAGTTACTCGTATTTTACATCGTACCATTACTAATAACAGTATCATAATCAGCCCATTTTGTCCCAAGTGCTAGGACTCGAACCTTCCTTTCAGAGAAGGGAGTTGGCTATACCTAATCCACCAAGCGGGCCCAGTGCGGCTTGGTGGATAGGCTGGTGGCCAACCCATGTCGAAGTTTTCAGGCCGCCCGAAGGCCTTCGGCATAGTCGAACGACTGTTGTCCTTAGACAAACAACCGGGACCGACGGCTCAACGTGCCCTCCGAAGCATGGAAGCGCTCGCAATGCTACTAGCACACACCCATCTAACACCTGGCAGCAGCAAGCGTTGCCTAACTTGTTAATCGTTTAAGATCGCCAAGTCAAACTCCGCTACGAGCGCTTCGTAATTCTTTTAATATAAATAATTTAAAATAATTTCTAATAAAAGTACCAATGCCGAATGCTTGCACATGATTGAATATGTGCTTGCACATTGTTCGGTAATTGAGGGTACCAACCAAGCTGTTAGGCTCCGTAAGAGACTACTATGGCCAAAAAGGACTAATCAGCTAGCAATACATGATTCCTTACCTCTTAGGGTTCTCATGTCCCAAAGGCGGCAGAGCTAATCCTGTTGAAGTAAACCTACTCATGACAGCAGCTAAAAATAATACCTCTGTAACATGATAATCTTAATTCGACTTGCCTATGAGTGTTTGATCATCGGCAGACACTCAACAATCTGCAGCATCACCGTGTTTTACGTTATATCACCAGTATACCGTTCGCTAATGGGAATTCATAGAAAAGCAGTAAAGAGAACAATTTATTTAACTGCATATTATTATACAGGTGCCCAAAACACAACGATAACCTGGTACCCGGCGATAGGCCAAAGTATACCAGTTATGAAAAAAAACATACGTATCTATTTTTTTCCAACATGGAGTATCAAAGATAACTGACAATAATTTTGTTAACTTGTACTCGTCAAAACTTAATTTAATTTACTTAGTTAACAATGTTTACTACTTTGATTTGTAGCATTAAAGGCACTGTTATTTGAGATTACATTATTAAAAAAACATTGTTTCAACTTCTTTTGAAAAAAATATCGCTTGGCTGACGAGACGCTGAGTGACATGGTTCTATCCTTTTTTTTCATAACTGTAATAACTTTTTTTGACGCAGAGGAATCCTTTATGAATACCACCGGCCGCGGATGAAGCACGGTAGTTATGTGGGAGTCTCTGCCAGAAGGGCAGCATACCAACCAAACCTCTGCGGTGTTCCGTCGCTGCCGGTTTTGGCGGGAACGCGGAGATTTTGCACACGACCGCGAACCCGCCGCGGCTGTCTGTTCCCAGACCCTTCTCTCTTGTGTGCCGCATTCGCCTCGGGGGATCAAACTCGCAAATGGACGCCAGACTCCCCCGAGTGGCCGCCTCAGTTGCATACACCACCGCATCATACAGTGGCCGCTCCCATGTGGACTTGGAAGGCAAAGCCCATAGGAGCGGTTCCTCCTCGGGCCCGCCAGCCGTGTCCTATCACTGGCATGCCTATTGGTTCTTCTTAGCTTCACCGTGGTGACCCAAGCCACGGCTACTGAGCCCCCCCGCCACGGCAAGGCGGGAACCGTCTGGAGTAACTGGTATACCTGGGCTCCTTACCGGTACCAGGTTATCGTTGAGTTTCGGGACACACGATATAATTATGCTTGTCACAATGCTACATCATAATTCTCAAGTTTGTTTGTTTCCTATTTTGTTAGCAGTTGGTTTAGTTTTTTCTATTATTTTATTTGTATTACATCAATAATATCGGAAGTATTATGTTCACTACACGCCCAACTAACTAAAATAAAAAAAAAGCTACAAAAAGGATATCGATGTCACCCACTGCGCCTTTGAAGAAAGCCTCAATACCACAAATGGTGACAAATTGGTCAATTGTCATTCCAACGTCAAATGAAATCGTTTGTACAGTCGGACACAGAAATACTCAGATATTTGTAATATTTCAAAAATGTTAAAGAAATGTAATCTATCTCTGCGAGCTCTCAGTAGTAAAGATAATTAAAAAAGGCTCACGATTTTACTGACTGTAAATAAAATTACTAGGTACTCATGAATTTAAAGAGCTTTTGTAACAAATCTTTAAAAACCACAAGGTTCAACTTGCAAAGCCTCACTCACTTTCACCTCTACGGCACTTTTGCTTCTTTCACTCTCATCGCGTTCTTTTCTTCTTCATGCATTGACTTGACATCTGTCTAGCTGTGCTCTGAACATTGACTTTGGACCACCACTGAATTTGGTCTGACCACGTTTGCCAAGGTCTTTGATATTAGAAGTTGTTAAATATCTGATAGTAAAAATAGCATCGACCGTAGTCAAGCGTATTCATACTACTCGTGACCATGGTCGATGCAACTCGATCGAAACGTCGAGGTTAGTCAAAATTATATTGTGATACTAACCTGTGCGCGAAAAAGACATTCTCTTAAAACATGTCTTTGATTTTCTTTTAGTATTGAACATATTATTTGTTTTTTCATTATTATTTTGTATTTCCTTTTTACAAATCAACAGAAACAACATAAAGTAACTACGGGATTTTGTCTAAGTTCTCACTTTTTTTAGGGCTAACCACTTTTTTTTACTCACACAAAATTCTAGTTCTAAAATGGAACTCACTTTTCTCTAAGACTGTACTTACTATTCTTGACTATGTTATTAACTTATATAGACTACTAATCCGCAATTTTTTTGTGTCAAATGTGTGGTACCTTAATATCAATAGAGGAGGATACAACTTTTTGTCGCGTTGTTCGATTGTCGGTCAATTCACAACGATTTTTTGTCGGTTAGTGATAGGTAACATCGTTGACAATCGGTAACAAATAGAGCAAACATAATGTGTTTTTTCTATAAAGCAGATGTAAGGATTTATGTACCTACGCGTACATTAACATTTTAATAAAATATATCTGGATAAATAAAACACCCTCCGTTATCAGGATATATGAGTTTTGAGAGGCAAGGCTTAGACTTACTATATTTGTATGGTGGACCCTTATAATTAAGAGTCCCGTGTTTGTAGGTAAATACCATTAAAAAAAACTAAACTACTGAACTAGCCGGACCACCATAATACATTTATATTATGGTGGTCCGTATTCTGTTAACAATTAAATCCAAAATCATTTCTGAGCCGCTGGTCCCGGGTTCGATCCCCGGACAGGTCGAACATTTGTGTGCATGAACATGTCTGTTTGATCTGTGTCTGGGTGTTTATATGTATATAAGTATTTAATAATATATATAAGTATGTAAGTAATATCAGTGTGTAATATCAGTCATCAGGTTACCATAGTACAGGCTATGCCTAGTTTGGGACCTGAAGACCTTTGTGTGAGTGTTGTCCCATATATTATATTATATTATATTATTATTATATTATTTAACACTTAGAATGACACTTTTAAAAATAGGATTATTCTTTTCCATTTTAGGTTATTTTAGGTTAGTTTAGCGAGCACCAAGTTACGTGACGACTAAACTGTCTAAAATATGCCCACAATTGAAGAGAAACGTCTAATTTTAGTGCTGCCATTCGAAAGTGTTACACTAATTTGGATTTTAGCCTAAACAAAATAAGTACTGCCATAATTTAGAGATTTTCGGTTAAGAGAATGCTTATAGAATCGACACCAGTATATCTCTGTACCTGGATGACTGAGGTTCGCTGTTTTTTTGGTAAGTCGTGTTTTAAGGAAATTATATTTATACTAGCTGACCCGCCAGCGGCCTTGCTCGCGTGGCCTCGCGGGATACGGTTAATTACAGTTTTTAAATATCCCACGGGAACTATTTAATTTACCGGGATCAAAAGTATACAGGGATATAAGCTACCACCATACATTTAATTTAAATCGGTCTAGTCGTTTCGGAGATTAATCCATACAGACAGACAAACAGAACAACTAAAAATTTTAAAAACAATTACATTAGTCAGTAGTTTCACTCCTTAAATTCCCTGACTATGTTTTTATAATTTTTTTCATTGTACAGAAATTCGATCTCTACAGTTTTACTATATTATGTAATATAGATAAATTTTATAACAACACCATCTATTGTTTACTAGCTTTAGTGTTTCTGAGTCGGTAAAACAGTTTAGTTATTGTTTAAGCTGATGGCCTTGTTTCTTTATTGATTTTGTTGCAGTTTTCCATTGCATGAAAACACGGATAAAATGACAGGTGAAAAAGCGTAATATTCTTGGGCACAGCATAGATCGTAATGATGACAGTTCTGTCAAAGTTTGTGTCAGTTTCTGATAGCTAAGTCAAGCACGCTATCATTTTGACAGCTCGATACACTAGACGTGCTCAGAGACCGTCAAGGGTGATGAAATGTAAATGACAGTTTTTTCCATTTTGATTAATTTTATATTTGTATGTACTTACGTAAGTACTGTATTTTATTATTAGTGTCTACTATTGATTTACTAATTACTTAAATTTACTCGTTTATAAAAGTAAATATTTTATGACATTTTGGTATAACGATAATTACCTTTGAAGAAGATATTAAGTTACTCGAAGTATATATATATATATATATATATATATATATATATATATATATATATATATATATATATATATATATATATATATTTTATAGTTATAGTTAAGTATATGAACCCAGAAGAATTCTAAACCTTGTTATATGGTAATGCACTGCGCTCACAATCATGAAATATTATTAGATGTTAAATCTCTTGCCCTGTTAATTTTGCATGCTAAACATATCACAGTAATGTTTGCACACTACTGCTTTAATATTTAATAACTGACAAAGGGTATTATTATTCCCTAGACGGACTCTGCAAAAGTCCTACCGCTACAAAAAGTTTGGTGATGTCTTCGCAGGTACTTCGAGCACAAAGCATGATAACCACCGGACAATTCTCAGCACTGCAGTAATCTGTGGCACTACGCCGAGTATGCAGGACTCAACCGGTTTCGAGCATGCACTGACGCGGTCGGGAGCGCACGTACTCCGTGTAGAAGCAGCTCTAAATGTCGCGAAACCGGTCGAGTCCTACATACTCGGCGTATTGCGTAAGTTAAATCGGTTACTAATCGCTTTAAAATGTGCTCAACTTACGAAAGTCTTAATCAAATTTTCAGCAGGGCTATTATGTATCTCAGTTGCTAACAAATATTAATTGAAATCTTGAAAAATGACCGCTCTGTCACTTTTGACAGCTCGAGCTGTTCGCTGAAACGGTCCGTTTTTAGATATTGAAAACCAGGGTTAGTTGCTAACGAAAGTTGATTGAAATCTTAAAATATGACTGCTCTATGTCAGTTTGGACAACTCCACTAAGCAAAAATGTTAGTAAGTTGATGACTGGAGCTAACAAAAGTGACACAAAGCAGCCATTTTTTCGATTTCAATCAACTTTTGTTAGCAATTGAGATACATGATATCTCTGCTGGTCACTGCACTCCTCCTTCAATTGATAGTCTATGGTTCTACGTGACACTGGCGGAATTATGGTGGCTTATCCACAAAGGCAAGACTAATAATTGAGCGAGCGAAGCGTCTCTGCTTTAACTGGCCAAATTGACTTGCATCTGTCCGTATGTTTGTTAGGTTGTATTTACGTCTTTCTGTTTGCATGCTCTACTATTAAATATTTATTTTATCGGCGTATTTGAATGGGAAAGTGGGGTTATTTTCCCTAACAAGTGCAAATTGAAAAAATTAAGACCGACTTCCATTCTATTACTTTGGTAAAAATAAGTTATTGGAGTGTAACTCAAAAACTACTGGGCCTTTTTTTTTTTTTTTTTTTTTAGAACGGACTAATGCTGTTTGCCTCTACCGGCATTTACAGCGTCACCGGACGGTTGGCGAGCGCAGATGGCACTCAGCCAGATGCGGGCGCAGAGGGCGCACCGCCTAAGGCGAGCGTTGAAGACGCTTCGCCGCACGGAGAGGAGTAGGCGACTTGCTCAAGGGCACCACTAGGGTACGGACCTCGGCTTGGGCCGTCGCCAGGAGAGAGGGGAGTAGGAGAGAATCGCCCCGGTACATAAGTGTACCGTTGAAAGTGGGCCCTATGAATTTTAACTCTACGACTATTTGGAGAGAATCTAACCAAGACATAACTTTTGCCTCGAGCTCGCCGGCGAGCTCGGTGTTTGACTGTGTTTACCACTAAATCATAACCTTGTGTACCTCGCCTCCTCCCATTTCCGCGACATGGGTCCACACCGCGACCAGGATCGTCGCGTTGTGCACTCATGACTGTACTTTGGGTGGGGCTACAATAAGAATGTGTAATACCTCGCCCACAGCCATGGTGGCTGGGACTACATAGAAAACCAGTGTTACCTCGTCCGCAGCCATTTGCTGGGCCGGAGGATACATCGCGACCGGGGCCGCGGTGTATACTCCCACCCGCACCGTGGCTGGGACTACAATCGTGTGTGTGTGAATTACCTCGACTGCGACTGGGGCTGCGAAGAAGATCTCGGCCGGAGCCTACAATGCGATCGGGATCACAGCCCTGGTCGGGTCTACAACCATTACCGGGGTTCCCTTGGGGCGACGCTAAAGCTGCCGAAGTAACGGCTGCGATGGGGTCGTCCGGGTCACCCAAAATATGCCTTGGACGGCGACGGGGGGGAAGGAAGTGGGGATCGGTTATGTCAGTGGAGTAGTTCGCCGCTTCGACCACGAGGGGATTCGAGTGGTGGGGAGCTTTGTCGAAGTGGCGGCGGGAGCAGTCTTTCATATACTGCGTAATAGAGGGGAGGGTGAAATCGCAGTGCAGTTCGGCGTTCCGCAAGTACCACGGAGCGCCCACTGCCCTGCGCATAAAGCGATTTTGAATCACTTGAAGTTTGTGGAGGTCGTGTTTCTGAGCATGGGCGAACGCTACAGATGCGTAAGTCATGATTGGGCGGATGCAAAGTTTGTAAAGAGTCGTCTTATTTCTAAGAGACATTTTACTGTTTTTGCCTATGAGGGGATTAAGACGACCCATAATGAAGGCCGCCCTATTGCGAACAATCTGAATGTGTTTCGCGAAAGTGAGTTGGCGATCAAGAGTGACGCCCAGGTATTTGGCAGATTTAGCCCATGGGATGGGTTCGCCGAATAGGACTATGGGTGACGGCATGAGATTCCGCCGGGTCTCAGTGAAGTACACTGCTGCACTTTTGCTAGGATTTACTGCAATCCGCCATTTACGAAACCATGCACCGATTACGGTGATGGCTCGTTGGATGGCGCATCTCTGCCTGACCTTGAACCAGCCAGTAGAGTAGATTGCAGTATCATCCGCAAACTGAGCGATCTGAACATTAGGTTCAGATCGTGGGATGTCGCTGGTGTACAGCGAGAAGAGAATGGGTGAGAGTACAGAGCCCTGAGGGACACCTGCGTGAATGGGATGCGGGGAGGAGAGCGTTCCCTCGGTGCGATAGCTAAACGTTCGATCCCTGAGAAAGTCTTGTAAGATGAGTACAAGACGGTCTGGCACACCCAGTTGGTACAGCTTGAATATCAAGCCGTTGTGCCAGACTTTGTCGAACGCTTTCGCTACGTCGAGGAAGACAGCTATGGTCCCTTGGGGCTTTGGTTTCTTATTGAAACCGCCTAGGATGTGCTCCGTTACGCGGTGCACTTGTTGGACGCAAGAGTGTTTGGCTCTAAAACCAAATTGCTCATCGGGAAGGAGGTTATTGGACCTAACGTGGGACCAGAGTCGGTTCACAATGAGCCGCTCGTAAATCTTCCCCAGAGAGCTGAGGAGACTTATGGGACGGTAGCTGGAGGGCTCGGCTGCCGGTTTGCCTGGTTTGTGAATACCAATGACAATGGCATGCTTCCAAGTGTCTGGGAAGGAGCAGTTGCTCATAGCCGCATTGAAGATGCTAACTAAGAGATGGACTAGTGGGACTGAGAAGTGTTTAATCACCTTGTTGCTGATACCATCAGCCCCAGGGGATTTACGGGTCTTGAGGCTCTTGATCAGAGACACAACCTCGGATGATTTTACCGGTGGGAGGAGTGGGAGGTCAGAGATGGACATAGAGCTTTTACGTTCGACTTCAGATTCCACCGAATCGAGGTGTTTCTGGTCGACGTGATCTACATTTAGAGTACACTGAGCCTCAAGGCTATCAGCTAAACACTCGGCTTTGTCTTCGTCAAGGAACGCTATGGAGAGGGGAGGTGGCCTAATGAGTGGAGGCATTGTCTGTTGTCCGTCAGATTTCAGAGTTCGAGCCAACTGCCAGTATGCCTGGTGAGTTGGCTCAATCTCTGACAGTTTGTCGTCCCACCTTTGATCACGCAGCTCACTCATGCGTTTCCTTACAGCACGCTGTAAATAGCGCATGGTGGCTTTGTTCTCTGGGGTTGGCATCGAGTCATACGCCCTAGTGGCGGCGTTCTTAGCTGTCAGTAACCTCCTCGCACCCTCGGGCAGTTCAAAGCGGCGACCATCCGCCACTTGGACCTGCTTTGAGGATTCACCTACTGCGGTGCGGAGGTGGTCACTGAGAGCCTCGATCGCAATTGACACGTCTTCTACTGTCTGTATGTCATCGGGGATTCTATCGAGAGCGGGTGAACTGATAGCTTGGAGGGATTCCCCCAGTTGCTTCCAGTTCACTACCGTTCTAGTGATAGGGGTTATGTCCGTCGGGTCGGGGCCTAATTTCAACAATACAGGTCGGTGGTCTGAAGTCAGTTCGTGTAACACTTCTATAGAGCGCAACCGGAGGGTGACGTTCTTGAGAAGTGCTATGTCAAGTATGTCTGGTCGTTGGTTGTCAACATAGGGATATCTTGTGGGCTCCAGAGGGGAGAGAATATCAAAGTTTAAGTGGCTGACCAAGCCTTCAAGGATTTTACCATTACTATTGTTACTAGTACAGTTCCATATGACATGTTTACTGTTGAAGTCACCGATCAGAAGGACGGAGCTTCCTAGAGAGAAGAGGGCTTCCAAGTCTGTCTGTAATAGTTCTTTACCAGAGGGGAGGTAACATGAGGCTATGATGACTGGTTGATGACCTGACATCGCTAGAAAGCAAACAGAGGCTTCTAGTATTCTAAGTGGTGGAGTAACAATTGGGATACAGTGCAGAGCTCTTTTGTAATAGATGAGAGTGCCACCTTTTGGGGTGGCCACTCTATCATTACGAACCAAACGGTAATTTGCAAACCTAGGGTTCGCTGTACCTGGTTTCAGAAAGGTCTCCTGCACGCATAGAATATCGACCTGATGGGTCTTACAAAATTCGTGAACTTCGTCCTTTTGACTAGAGAGGCCGTCAGCGTTGAAAGTCGCTACGGTGACTGAGTGGGGCTTAATTCGTTTCGGTGTACTATCCATATTGGATGATACCTAAGAAACGCTGGGGAGGGCGTAGCGCCTCACTGCGCTGATTAGACCCGCGTGTGTGAGCGTGGCTCGCAAGCGGTCTTGGTCGTTTGTGGCAGTACGAAGTTTGTGCGCGAATGCACGTACTTCGTCCACGTCTATGACCATCGCGTAGTCCATGACAAGGGCTATGTCGGCTGCCAGGTCAGATTGACCTGGGGCGTCCATGAGCCCAGCCATTGGAGGCCTAGCGAGCGGCGGTTTGGGCTTAGGAGCCGGCGCGCTGACAGAGGCCTGCGGGCGGGCGGGGGTGAGGGGGGCGCTTGCTTGTACCATGCTCAAGGGCTTGGACCAAGCGTTGCGCGCGGGCGCGGGTACAACAGGTGTTGCCTGCGGTGCGGGGGTAAGGTTAGGCTTAGGGCCGTTCCCTTGTGAGCGGGTAGTGACCGGGCGAGGAGGGGGAATAGGCCTCCTGGCCGGCCCACTTGATACGCGGGGTGCCTTAGGGCAACCGCGGTAGTTGGCGGTATGTCCCTGTGTGCCGCAGAGGACACAACTAGGTGGGTCTGCCGAGTCCCTTGTGCGAGAACACTGGGCTGTCCCGTGATCCCCTAGGCACTTGACGCACCTCGGGCGGGCGAAACAGAATCGGGCGGCATGCCCGTACAATTGGCAGTTATGACACTGGCCAGGCGCTCGGTTTCGGAATGGGGGTTGAACGGTGATCCCCGAGAGGTTCACAACCGTTTTAATATTAAAAATCGCTTTGCCCTCTGGCGTGCGACTGAGGATGACCAAAAGTAGGTCATAGGGTTTGCGGTCCTTGCCACTGTACATGCGGTGGCATTCGCGGACGGGGTAGCCTTGCGCCTTCAAGTCGGCGAGGACACTATCGGTCTGTACCTCTTTAGGTACGCCGCGTATTACTACTCGTAATACCTTCTCTTCCTCGAGAGCATAAGTGTGAAAACTTATGCTCTCGTTTTTGAGAAGTCGAGTAAGCGCCCTATGGTCGCTTGGGGTAGGCACCTGGACTTTAATACCCAGTTGGGTTGAGCGGGCACTGGTATATTGGATCTTACGATCCGTCAAAAGTCGTGAGACCATGTCCCACTTCGCCTTGTCCTGAAGGAACAGAGGCGGCGGCGGTTTCTCGCGTCTAACTGACGCTCCTTGAGAGGAGACGTCGCGTTGAGACGCGGCGATGCTTGCGGGAGCATCGGAGTGAGCGAGAGGGTCGCGGGAGGTGGGAGTGAGAGAGCCTGATGGCTTCGCTCCCGGGGCGGTGCAGGCCGCTTTGGGTGGCGGGGAGGGAGCCTCTGAGGCGGCTTTGGGGACGCGCTTTCTCTTTCCGACGGTAGTGAACCCGTCGTTGGAGATGTTGCCAACAGAGTTAGCGCGGGAGCGGGAGAATTCTACATCCATCTCATTCTCCGAGTTGGATGCCGAGTCGTAGGCGCGTTCGTACTCAGTCCGAAGGACTGGGGAACGATCGCGGGGTGGTAGAGGTGCGCGGGGAGCGCGGGGCGCATAGGGCGCAGGGTCGGGGGAGAGAGGGCTATCTAACGGCTTGAACGCCGAAGAACCGAAGGGCGCCCTCGGAGGGAGGGAGCCGGAGGAGGGAATTTGAGAGTCCGTGAAGCGGGGCCTCCCAACAATGTCCCGATTGGACTGGAGATATTCGGAAAGCATTTCCGGGTAACAGTTCGAGACCCACGAGACGAACGCCTGAGGCGAAGCGCCTTGCGGGAGGCTCATAGCGGGGGAGGGAGAGAGTAAAGACATCTCGAGGGGAATACTCGAGATGCGAGTGAGGGGTGAATGCCACTCCCGCCGGGTACAGGCGGGAGAGTGAGTGCCTAGGTGTCCCTACTGTGTGCCCTCTGCCAGTCTTATTGTGCAGAGGGATGTGTGCCTAAACGCGAGGCCCTAGCTGCTCCGGGGGCGAGGAGAGAAGACCGAGTAAAACCCGGCTTCCAACCAAACACTTGCCCAGAGAATAGGAGAGTAGGATAGGGTAGGGTGGGAAGGAGATACCTGCCGTCGGCGAGGGGAGACCCCAAGGCCGGTGAAGGCAGGCCCGTCCGGTTTTAGCCGTTCCCTCCCACGCTCAGGAGGGAAAGGCTTGACGCACCGGGTCCGCGCCCAACTGGGTGGCGTTAACACCGCAAGGATCGTCCAGAAGACCACGTGAAGCGTGGATTTGTTTGACTCGACTTTGAAAATTGAAAATTGAAAAAATTTAAAAATCGAAACTAGAGTTCGCTCTGAGAAGAGCGGTTTTGATTAGACAATGAACAATAGTTGATTGATTGATGTGTCGAAGCGCTCTTACAAGAGCGCGCTTCTTCCGCGACGCGAGCCGAGCCGAGCCGAACGCCTCCGTGCGCCGAACGGTACACGAAGCGGTGGCTTGACGTCGAATCTGCACACAGAAAATCCACTATTAGCGAAGTCCAACACTGAATCCTCTTCAATCGAAACGATACAGGTAACCGGCACTAAAAGCGCAAGCACTTTTAGGCCGATCGGAATATTCTCGGGGAGCACTTGAGCGCACGTCCGTCTAACTACTGGGCCGAATTTGATGAAATTTAAATGCGACCACAAGGGAAACACCAGCTTTCAAACAAAAGAAGAATTTTTTAATTTGAGAATCGGTCCACCCAATCAAAAGTTATTAGGTAACAAACATTAAAAAAATACAGACGAATTGAGTACCTCCTCCTTTTTTTGGAAGTCGGTAGAAAAAGGGGGAGGTTTGCTGTGGCGATTTATCGACTTTTTATAATAAAATTTGGTACACATTAGGTACCTGACTTTAAAGAGAAGTTTCGAATATGAGCATAATTGTATTATAGCCGAGATTGTATTACAAGTATTGCGAAAACTGCCGCTGATTTCAGAACTACTTACTAGTAACAATACGACTAGAGTAAATAAATGGCTGATATTCTGCCTGTAATATTTACTTTGTTTAAGTTAAAATATTAATGTCATGCAAAGTATGGCTCTGTTAAATTAAATAATTATTTTATTAATAATACTCCTCATAATAAAGACATACAGTTCGTATAGTGTGTCTGTATAACGCAGTAATATTATATTTTTTGATGTTTGTAACCACTTCACGTTGAAAACGGATTTCAATTTGGAATGTAGATAGCCATTATAGACTGGATCAACGCATAGTCTATACGTTGATCCAGATTATAATAGTTAATCCCTATATAATGATCCTGTGGGTTATTATACGCATGAGCGGTCGTGGGAAGTTAGATATTAGAAAAAATTCAAATATTTGATTATTACAAAAACAGCACACATTATCTGAAGCATTTTATTTTAAGAAAGTACTTGGATTACTGAGCTTTGATGGTAAGTAAACAATTGATTTTGTTGGTCTTACCTCAAACCAAACACTCATTGGCTTAGTGTTGCTTAACAACGCCATCTATTGTCTAGTAGCTTTAGTGTTGGAGCAGTTTTTGTTATTGTAGCATCAAGTCGTCATCAACCCGTGCGCTTTAGTAGAAAAACATTTTCTCTATAAAATTGAAATTTAGTCTAGTTGAGCAGCATTTAAGCTTTAATAATCATGTAATAAATATATAAGTAAAGAAATTATGTCTTAATGATTTTTTTTAAGTAGTACATAGAAAAAAATTAATACATACATTCGTTTCTCCTCTGATCTATGAAAAACACAATTCCGTTGTGATAAAAATAGCGTAGCCACTATAAATTTCGCTTATATAAATTAATTTCATAATAATTAAAACATTTAAATATATATATATAAATTGTTATATGATTATTAACGTTATACATTGTTATATGATTATTAAATTAATCAATTCTGGCATTTCGAGATCTCGAAATGCCAGAATTTCAATCGAGGTGATGGTTTTCAACTCGCCAGTGCGTGGAATCCAGTATTAGGTTGTTTTAAAAATAAAAGTCCGCGTTCAAAATGTGTTCAAAATACTATACGCAGTGATACAGTGAGTGTATTTTGTCGGGACTTAGGGTCGAGTTCAAGTTCCAGTGATAACCGTAGCAAAAGACAGAGAAAGAGGGTAGATCGTTATGTCTGCACCTAACTTTTAAACTTTTTGACCAACCACCCGCATTCTTCAGTCTTCCCGTGAACATGGTGCATGTAACTGCGCCGAAATATCGGGAGCTCATTCCACAACCTTACCACGGTAAATATCCCGTTAATAATCATATAACTTTAGAGAACAACCGTGATAGTTTAAAACAGTGTTTTATATATAAATTGCTATATATTTAATGACGTGACCATGACAAAAAAGGTAAAAAAAAGTCAATATATTTAAAAAAGAGTACATTTTCTGGCCTCTAAGTTTAGATTTCACTAATCTTATCATCATCATCATCATCTCAGCCGTAGGACGTCCACTGCTGAACATAGGCCTCCCCCATGATTTTCCAAAAGGACCGGTTGGAAGCGGCCTGCATCCAACGTCGTCCTGCGACCTTCCTCAGGTCGTCTGTCCACCGTGTCGGTGGACGACCTACGCTGCGCTTGCCGGTCCGTGGTCTCCACTCCAGAACCTTTCGGCCTCATCGGCCATCTGTTCTGCGTGCTATGTGCCCTGCCCACTGCCACTTCAACTGGCTAATCTTCTGGGCTATGTCGGTGACTTTCGTTCTTCTACGGATCTCCTCATTTCTGATTCGATCACGTAGAGAAACCCCGAGCATAGCCCTCTCCATAGCTCGTTGTGCGACTTTGAGCTTATCTATGAGGCCCATAGTAAGAGACCACGTTTCAGTGCCATAAGTCATCACTGGTAACACACATTGGTCGAAGACTCTTGTCTTGAGGCACTGAGGTATTTTTGACGAGAAGACTTCGCGAAGTTTCCGGAACGCTGCCATCACTAATCTGCATCACCCTAATTATAATATCCGTTCCCAACAGATATATTTTTCAGTATAATATTATTAATCAAAACGATATTTAAATATGAATGATGAAATAATTTAAATATATACCTACCTGTAATACTCGTATGTACCTATACATAATAAGTAATATTTTTTCCTTAAATAGTAGATTAGTCGCCTAAATTATATCTAAAAATAGAATTTTGAAATTCAATGCAATTCTAGACACAAAAACACTTCGTTTGATAGTATTTTGCGTTTTAATATAGGTGACAAATCTATTATTATAGAAACAAATATTATTTATTTGGATTGAAAATGCATTTATTACGTAATAGGTATTTTTTTGCCATAAATCCTTTAAAAATAATATCATTTTGTGTAGGTATTAACCTTTTGAATGTTTCTGTGTTGTCAAAGGCATTCCTCTGTATGTAAGGCTGTATTTTAGCACAATGTGTTTTACCTTACGTAGGTAGTTGACCCAAGAGGAGTAGCACATACAATTGGCGAAAAAAATATTCGTGTCGCTAACATCAATGCGTGACGCTTTGGCGTACAAACTATGAGTTATCTGTGTCACAGTTTCCCTAGATAAACGACGGTTTGTACTGTAGCTCTACCATTAGTTTGCAACATAAATGTCACCTATAGTCGATACTCGATCTCGTCTACCCATTAAGCTCGTGATTGGCGTACTCGCTGTCAATTTTAGTTCTACAATTGAGCGCAAGGTGGCACTGTTCTTTTTTTTCATATATTTTTTGCGACAGTCGATAGCGAGCATCGATTGGTGTCAATGTTGTAAGCTCATGGTATAAACCGCGGCATATAACTCTAGCTCTGACCGTTATTGCGCAGAAGTCAAAAATTGGGACGAAGTACGCTTGTCTCTCTCTGTCACATCGAAGACGAGGGACTGTTGTCTCTCTCTATCTGCGCAGCTATCCCTTCCACATTTCGCTCAGAGCTAGAGTTATATGCCGCGGGTTATAGGCCTACTGTTTCATGTGATCGACACGTTACGTTACACTTACGCAGTTATTCGTGCTAGGCCCTTAGATTCTATAGGCCGTACAGGTGAAGTCGTAGTATAATAGAACTAATAAAATAATACGCAGGCACTTCGTCATAATGATTTGGGCCTTGGAAATACAGACTGTTTAAATATAAATTTACATGTGTTCATAACAATCCGTACAGAAAAGTCATAATGTAAGTACAAAATTAAGACTTCTTACATTAATTTTATAGAATTTAAATTTTTCTTTAGTGAAATAATGTGTTGCTGCTTTATTGTGAAATTTTAATTGGAACCTAATAAGTATAGTACATATATATTTGTTACTGGCGACTGCCCGTGACTTCGTTCGCGAAGTAGGCTCGGCCTTCGGCATAACCTCCCATCTTTTCTTAGTTTTTCTTTCATAAGAACCATTCAAAAGTCCCGATAGTTTCATTTGTTCCATCCGTTCTCAATATATTGCGTGACCTGGAAAAATAGGGGTTTTTTAACCGACTTCAAAAAAAGGAGGAGGTGTCTCTAGACATGAATAACATATATAACTATATATATATTTGTTGTGTGTATGTGTGTGTATGTTATATATATAACAATAACATGTCGAATAGATTCGACCGTATATTTTTTTTATTTGTGTTCGCGGATAACTTCGTCGCTTATGAACTAATTATGATGATTATTTTGTTTGTTAGAGTATACTTCCGTGGTGGTCCCATATAAACTTCATCATATTCGGTCAAGCAGTTTTTGAGTTACAGTCCAAATACTGAAAAGTGTTGATTTCTGGCGACTGCCCGTGACTTCGTTCGCGAAGTAGGCTCGGCCTTCGGCATAACCTCCCATCTTCTCTTAGTTTTTCTTTCATAAGAACCGTCTCCCGATAGTTTAATTTGTTCCATCCGTTCTCAAGTTATAACGTGACCAGGAGAAATAGGGTTTCAATTTTTTTACCAATTTCAAAAATAGGAGGAGGTGTCTATTCGACCGTATATTTTTTTTATTTGTGTTCGTGGATAACTTCGTCGCTTATGAACCAATTATGATGACTATTTTGTTTGATAGAGTATACTTCCGTGGTGGTCCCATATAAACTTCATCAAATTCGGTCAAGCAGTTTTTGAGTTACAGCCCAAAAACTGAAACGTGTTGATTTTATCATTGACGGTGTATACCGTTAGTAACAAGGTCGCTAAAAAGGGTGAAAAAAGTTGTCTATACCAGTTTGGGTATCATGCACGCAATATTGTGATAATAGGTACTTTCGATCTATCATGGTACCGACTTCAACAAGTTATTTCACACTTTTTAGTGTAGAAGTCGGCTCTATTTTAATATAAAAATGTATATATATATATATATATATATATATATAGATTTAGAAGTGCTTAATCTCGAATACACGGCGTGCGTAGTTAGATAAGGCGGGCATATTTTAGGAAGTGGCTATTGCCATTTTGCGCAAATATGCCATTACTGAATTTCTTAGAGGTCGGCAGCGCATTGACCAACGCCCCTGCTGTTGCAAAATATGTCTATAGGCGACGGTGACCACTGTCCACCAGGTGGGCCGCCTGTCAGTCTGCCTAACTAAGGCAATAAAAAAACTATTCTACACATGGCGTGCGCCTACAGTAGGCCTAGCACGAAAATGTGCGTAAGTGTAAGGTAATCGTATCGTTGAGCGCCTCATCCACCTCCATACCAAATTTCAACAAAATTGCGTGAAAGAGTGACAGACATCCATACATACAAACTTGCGCGCTTATAATATTAAATTATACGATGCACAGGGCAACCCTATCGGACTGTATGGGCGAGTAACCGCTATTATTTATTATCTGACAGCGTCTTTTCTACTGTTTTTTTTTTTGGTATAAGCACAATGAAATTTGATCTGAAATCGAAAATTTAATACTGTGGTGGCACCCATCAAAAATTAAAATACTTATTGTAGTATAAGAGTCCTTTATCAAGTCAATCTAAATTTATTAAGTTATTTTTCCAATCTAGTCATTAATTAGGTACTTAGTTATGTAACTTTAAAATGCTCTACTGCTTTATCAAGATAAATAGAGTTTCCACCCGAGGACAAGCAATAAAAACTTTTTTCTAAGGCAATTGAGTTGTGATAAAGGGCTAGAAATTTAAAAATGTAGTAATAGCTCTGCCAATGGTACCTGATTTACTTCTTTAGGAAAATAAACTAAACTAGCGAAATAATTTAGTTAATGTAATCCTTATTCTTGTAACATTAAAATCATCATATGATGATTTTAGGTCATCAAATGATGAATAACACTAAATCATCATATGATGGTTTTAGTGTTGATGTTTATAAAATAGGATTATATGATATTCATCATATGATGACCTAAAATTGTCATATGATGATTTTAGGTCGTCAAATGATGAATAACACTAAATCATCATGTGATGATTTTAGTGTTGATGTTTATAAAATAGGATTACATGATATTCATCATATGATGACCTAAAATTGTCATATGATGATTTTAGGTCGTCAAATGATGAATAACACTAAATCATCATGTGATGATTTTAGTGTTGATGTTTATAAAATAGGATTACATGATATTCATTATATGATGACCTAAAATTGTCATATGATGATTTTAGGTCGTCAAATGATGAATAACACTAAATCATCATGTGATGATTTTAGTGTTGATGTTTATAAAATAGGATTACATGATATTCATCATATGATGACCTAAAATTGTCATATGATGATTTTAGGTCGTCAAATGATGAATAACACTAAATCATCATGTGATGATTTTAGTGTTGATGTTTATAAAATAGGATTACATGATATTCATTATATGATGACCTAAAATTGTCATATGATGATTTTAGGTCGTCAAATGATGAATAACACTAAATCATCATGTGATGATTTTAGTGTTGATGTTTATAAAATAGGATTATATGATATTCATCATATGATGACCTAAAATCGTCATATGATGATTTTAGTGTTGATGTTTATAAAAATAGGATTATTTTGTTAAATTTTGGCTATTTTTACGTTAGTTTAGCGAACACCATATTACGTGACGACTGTCTAAAATATGCCCAAAATTACACATTTCTCTTCAATTATATGTAATTGAAGAGAAATATGTAATTTTAGTGCTGTCATTCGGAAGTTTTTTACTAACTTGAATGTTAGTCGAAACAGATTAAAACTACCATAATTTAGATATTTTTAGTTTAGGTAAAGCTTACAGATTCGATGCCATCTCGGCCTCTAGGGGATGCAAGAAAATTCTGCTAGAGGATTTGACTTCACTGAGCGGTGAAGACTGAATACACAAAGTACCATACATTTACAAGTACACTTACTCGTCACCATGTGTTTAGGTTTATTTATATTTTGCAGATGTTTCCAAGAGGACAACACCCTATGTTCAGCTTTAGCAATGAATCGAGGCAACAAGTACTAGCAGAACTTGGAATTAGTGAGACATGTATGAAAGAATATGTCAACAGTATCACAGATTGGTTCCAAAAGCAGCCGCATTTGGCAGAAGCTGGTATACGTAAGTATGAAAATATATACTACATACATTAGATACCATAACATTACCTTTTTCTACCGCAAAGCAATAATGTTCGCAATATTGTTTTGGTTAAAAGGTATGCTATGGTAGCCGGCGTGGTTACAGGCATATGAGACTTAACAACTTACTTGGTAATTTATTGATTCAGGTGTTACTTTGCGGAAATCCATTATAAAAAAACTATATTAAAAAATATTTAGTGACACTTCCGCTGAAAAGAAAACAATGATTTTGGCCTATTTGGGGGTGTCCTTGCTAACTCATCGGCCGCATCGTTACCTCTGGAATCACTGTGACCCGTTTATCCATTGGAGTGTGACATTATTGTTATAGTTACTTACTTTCTCTAAAAGTCATAACAACTTAATGTTTTATGTTTACGAGCGCAGTGCAGTTCGTCACGTGTGAGGAAATGCATCTGATCTAGGCAGAGGTTAGCACTTAATATCAGGTCTGTCTCGTGCTTGTACTATTTTCTAATAACATATACAATCATTGGCATAAGCAGGGGCAAGGTTGGCCTGGTCTTCTCAGTTAACTTGATGCCTACCCCAGAAAAGATAGATCCAAAATTATTATATTATATACCAGCGACTGCCCGCAACTTCTTCAATCTAACAAACGCACGGAGAGATGAAAGCTAATTTGGCCAATTAAAGTAGATACGCTTCGATCGCTTCGCTCGCTCTGACAGTAAATAACATAAATGTTGCCTTTTTCAGATCCTGACATGATAGAAATGTATGTGATGATGGCAAAAGGATCTGTAGAGAAAGCCAAAAGTAGAATCGACGCGTTCTACAAGCTTCGGGCCAGCACTCCGGAGTTTTATGCAAATAGGATAAAACTGCTTGAAAATCATGATAAACCGATAGTGGATAAGTTGTAAGTCTGGGTGAAGTGTAAGGCTGAAACAGGAGGCAATATCGCGCTGCAATGACGCGAGAATTCATTAACGGCAAAAATCTTTCACATTAATTGTATATTCAGAGCTATAGCTTTACATATGTAGATACTAACTGACCCGCCAGCGGCTTCGCTCACTTGGTCTTAGTGTAGTGGTGGAAGTGCCGTTTTGGAACCTCGAGGTCATGGGTTCGATCCCCGGGTTGGACAGTTATTCTGTCTGCTATCAACATCATTGCGTGCTTTTGACTAGCTATCAGAAACTGACACATCTTTGCTAACAGAACTCTGCTAACAGAAAATACGTCATCATTACGATCTTGACGTAGGCGGAGATCTTATTTTTTACATGCTGTGCCCAAGAATATTAGGCTTTTTCACCCATGTGGTGAAAGATGTTGATGATGAAGATGATGAAAAGTAGCCTATATGCTTTTCCAGACTATAATCTATCTCTGTGCCAAATTTCAACCAGATCCCTTCTGCCCTGATTGAGTAACAAACATCCATCCATCCATCCATCCAAACTTTCACATTTATAATATTAGTGTCATATACATACATATCTGTACATATGTAGAGCTACTCTTTAATCAACTTAATTTTCGGAGGAGTACTCTGAATACCTTACAATAAGTTTAAGGCTTGATTGTATTTGGCAAATTGACTAATTGATTTATTTTTCTACTGACTTCCAAAAAAGGAGGAGGTACTCAATTCGACTGTATTTTTTATGATTGTTACCTCATAACTTTCGACTGGGTGAAGCGATTCTCAAAATTATTTCTTTGTTTGAAAGCTGGTGCTTCCCGTGTAGTCCCATTTAAATTTTATCAAATTCGGTTGTTTTTAAGATACACTCCAATAAGTGAATAGAATGGAAGTCGGTATTATTTTTTTCAAATTGTACTTGTACTTTCACTCTATATTCGAATGTATTTAGTACACTGCTTAATATCCATAATTATCATAGTTCTGTCTCCTACAGTAAGCAGTACTTTACTATTTAAAAAATATGTTATTAAATTTACACATTATATTCCTTTCAGTATATTGGCACCAATCCCAAAGTTGTATAATGGAAAACGTGTAACAATAGTGAAAAATATCGACCCTGATAATTTGAAAGCTGAAGAAATATTTATTAAAATTTTCTTGGTAAGAACTTACACCTTTTGTAGTCGTAAGGCTTTAGCGGTGTCCGCTGGGGAGGTACCTTTGCCAGTTATTCAACTGTGAAGCAGTAGTGTGCAAACATACTGCATGCAGGCTGCTTACAAACAGTCCTTTTAGAAACCTATGTTCAGCAGTGGACGTCTTACAGCTGAAATGATGATTGGAATCCGAGTATATCTCTCAGAGACTAATTATAAAACATTAGGATATTTTTTAATGATTGTAAATAGATTAACATGAATTATGTAAATGTGATAATAAGACAAATTGGTCCGCTCCAACTCATATTGCCATACCCTTTCAGGGTCATATGTGATGCTTAGTAATTAAATTGTAAGATCATTGTTACATATATGATGCAATAAATATTGAATATGAATATGAATATGAGACAGAGAGAGTATGGGTCGTATATAACCACGCGGAGAGATTTTGTAGTGAGACTTGGTGGATTGGCGTCTGTAGACAAACAATCAGGAACGACTGCTTAGTATCCTCAGTCCAAAATGCTAGCAAATGGGTGACCGCTCATCACCACTGTCGCATGTCTACTATTGGCAGTAAAAAAATCATAGCAGTAGGTAGCTTAACTATAATGATCAGTTTTTATTATATGATTTTACGCTTAGGGAGCCCAAACTTTGTCATTTTAGAGATAAATTACTCAGCCTGGACGGGATTCCAACCCGCTGTAATAAGAAAAAATCCTCCGTTGACTTCACATTTTAATTTATTAAAATGAATTTATTTTAATTTATTTAAGTACACAATTAACGAACGAAATTACAATACATCGGTCTCCAGAGTGAGTATACAATTTAGTTAAAAATACCTTAGGTTCTAATTTAGATGTCTAGGAACAAAACAAGTCGATACTTAAGGTTTTCCGGTAAGCGCGATGGCACAAGCAGAGGTAGTCCCCGGGGTAATGTTGGAGAACGTAAACCAGGCAGGTGTAAAAGCAGGGGACGAAGAAGAAGAAGGTGTCCTGCAGGTTCTTGCCAGCCCAGTATGACATTTATGTTGCCAACTCATGGTAGAGCTACAGTGGCTATACCATGAGTTGGTTAGTAATCGATCATCGATCTAGCCTACCTATAAAGCTTGTGATTGGCGTACTCGCTGTCATTTTAGTGCATCGATTGGTGTCAATGTTGTAAAATCATGATAGGCCTACTGGTACTGTCTTAGGGCAGATTTTCAGCCTGATCCACACCTTCTCCTTTGTTGTGGGGAACTAAAACAATTATTAGTGCCGGAGCCCACTTGTAGTAAATTGCATGACTGAGCTCATCTTAGTGCGAAAAAAAACGCATTAGGCGTAGTTGATCCCAAATTAGTAGTCGGTGACTGTTTCAAGCTGAAAACTTAGCGGAAGCCAAAAAACTTGGAGCCTCCCGTGGCTATCGTAAGTGTCCGGTCCGCGTAGGTTAGAATTATCCCCTCCTCTCGCAATAATATTGCCAGTTTAAGAATTACTTTTTGCCAATTTATATTTTATTGGCGACACATTGCGTAACGTATATTATGTAATTACATTAGTAGAAATATAATTAAATTATAATATATTCCTTAATATTTATTTTATAAATGTATGAATTTTATTAGTATTATTTTTATTATAAATGATATGAAATTTTGTTCGTATTTATGTTGTGTTTGTGTGTTTTAGAGTAATCACTGGAGTGGAACCGTTTGTTTGATTCTCTCTTCTAATCACCGACCATATTCTAAAAGTTTACTTTAATTTCTCCTACAGTTTATGAAAATATCATGTAACAGATACTGGCAAAGTTGCGACACTCAAACAAGTCGCAGGGTCCATACACAAAGAATCTAATCTAATCTAAGACATCAATACAATATCTACAAACAAGTCCACATTACCATAATGTCTAACTATTACAGTTATGTCACAATAAATACTTTTACATTTTGAAACATGGAATAATAACGCCGGTACAATCCAGGCTACATTATTCGTACCTTGGTTTTTTATCCTAATAATAAGACTCTAATAATAGAGAGGAAAGATATATTATTGTTTGTTTGTTTGTAATGGATACGTGTAAAACTACTTAACCGATTCAAACCAATTCTTTCACGAGTTTAAAGTTACATTATGCCTGAGTAACATACGCTATATTTGATTCATCATCATCCATCACCCCGCGGGTGAAGCCACGGAGCGCAGTTAGTATTAAATAAATATGTGTCAAACTCATGCGAGTTTACAAACTAAATTTATAAAAGCTGTATACGCTATAGGTACTGCCTATAGCGTATCCCTTCACCAGTCAATTGTCAATATAACAATGAAATTTCTATTGTGTCTGGGTCGTTCGACTGATGAAGTAGTATACAGCGTTTATAATTTCTTTTGCAATATATCCCAGCATGTATTTTTTCTAGATGTCTGATATTCGCTTATTCAACGATTGCTGTCCAGGAATTATTTGGATATTTGATTTAGACAATATGACGATAAATCATTTCTTAAAATTCAACTTACATTTCTTGCACAAAGCTTCAAAGATCATGCACGTAAGTTTTATTTCTCTTATGGCTGTGGTATAAGTAATAATTCATAATAATATATAGGGTGTTTGGTAGAGGGTCCGACAAACCAAATGAGCGTGTTCGGGGCACTCGAAGAATACAAGTTGGTCAAAAAAAATCCTCGACCCAAAATTTGTGTTAACTTTTTTTGTGAATTTTCTCTTTTTCTCCGAAATTGTACCTATTGAGTTAAAATAAGATTATCATTATCAAAACGGGAAAATTCACAAAAAAAGTTAAAAAAAATTGGGGGGTCGGGGATTTTTTTTGGCCAACTTGTATTCTCCAAGTGGGGCCCCGAACACGCTCATTTAGTTTGCCGGTCCCTCTACCAAACACCCTGTATAATATAATGTAGAATAAGTACGAGGTACAGCTGTAAACATTGATAAAAAATGATAACAAAATTAATAACAATAAGTCTAATTTAGTATAGCATTTTTAAAGCACTAACGCCTGTTTATCAAGAACAAACTTTCAAATTTTATACCGACTTCCAAAAGGAGGAGCTACTCAATAAAACTGTTTATTATTATTTTTATTTATGTTTGTTACTTCATAACTTCTCAGAACTCTTCTTTTGTTTGAAAGCTGCTGCTTCCCGTGTGGTCCCATTTAAATTTCATCAAATTCAGTCTAGTAGTTTATGAGTTTCACTCCAATAACGGAATGGAAGTCGGAATTAAATTTTTCAAATTGTACTTGTCGAGATAAATATTACACATCCTCTGACGGGATTCGAACCTGCGTCTTTCGACAATTCGCATCAGACGCCATGACTACCGAGACGATCAGTCGGAGCATTTAACGCTGTAGTTAATTTTAACAATCGTATGGGGACAGAGAATTATTAGCTTGACAGTTTTATACAACTGACAGATGAGTTTTTATTGCCGTATTAAATATCTTTATTTAAAGTTATGCAGCGTTTATAAGTAAGGCCGTAAATGTCTTTTTACTTTTGGTTTTGGAAGTCTTAATCTTAAGCCTGTTACAGCTCCTTGAGTGAACACGGAGCGACTGAATCGCAAAAATTGGTCACACTGCAGACGCGTCCGCATCATCCTACTAATATTTTAAACGCGAAAGTTTGTATGTATAGATGTATGGATGTTTGTTACTCTTTCACGCTCCAACGGCTGGACCTGGAAATTTGTTATGGAGTTAGATAGGAGGTAGATGAGGCACTGAATTAATACATAGGATAATTTTCATCATCACCATCATCTATCACCACACGGGTGTTACCGCGGGGCGCGGCTAGTTACTTATACATGGTTGCAATACAGACGTAAGGGCGTATACCCACGTACTTTTCTATGTGTTTCTGGAAACTCGCTATATGTTATGTATCTTATTTTTCCATTTCAGGATGGAATTGGTACGAAGGTATTTCAATTACACCTTATAAACTGCAGTGTAGCCAGTCTTGCTCAAACAATACTCAGTTTATTTAAACCGTTTTTGAGCAAGAAAATCCACAGTAAACTAAAATTCCACCAGAGTATAGAGGATTTACACAAATATGTGCCTAAAGAATATTTACCTAAAGACTATGGTGGAGACTGTCCTTCTTTAGAGGAGTACAAAGGTAAGTAAAGTAACTTTAATTTCACCGAATTCAATGGTAAAGTAATATTACTATAGTAAGTAGTAATATCCTTACATATGAAATTGGGATTTGGTCAAACTGACCTCTTTTATCTCAAATATGAAATTGACCGGAGTCTGACATGGGAAAGTCACATCGACAAACTCTGCGGCAAACTAGGAAGCGCATGCTTTGCATTAAGCAGAGTCGCCAAGGTAGTACCTGCTGAGGTGGTGAGGTCATGCTACTTTGCCACCGTACACTCCCTCCTACAATACGGTGCGGAGTTGTACGGTAGGGCCGCTGATTGGCACCGAGTTTTTAGGTTACAAAAGCGCGCTGTCCGTGTCATAGCGAAGATACCGCAGGACGACTCTGCACGTACGCATTTTAAGAGGCTTGGGATCTTGACATTGCCAGCACTGGTAATATTCCAAGTTGCGGTATATGTAAGATTAAACCAAGCCTCTTATAAGACGTTAAACAGCGTCCGCAATAAGGCTAGAATCAGAGAAGTAGCTCGCACGCTGGAGAGGTCGGCCAAGTCGACGTATGTCATGGGTCCAACAGTTTATAACAAGCTGCCTGAACATATCACCGCTGCACCTACCATGGGTAGTTTTAAGTCACGGTTGAAACGCTGGCTTGTCGAGCAGACGTTCTACAGCTATGACGAATTTATTAAATTTAAATTATAAGTATGTAGGTACTTAACTATTATTATTTTTGTATTGTGTACTATAGTATTCCAATACTTGACTTGACTTCTTTTTTTGTATATTTTTAACATTATTTTTAGTTTAATTCTTTATAATTTGACATTGTGAACGATTTTATATTTTTAATTATGTAAATGTACTCTAATAGTGGAAATTCAAATACTATATGTAATATAGCATAGTACTAAATTAGAAATATGTGACGTGTAACAAAAGTTATTAATAAATTGATTATGATTATGATTATTATGATTATCTGGCGTTTGGCTAAAAATTCAAAATGCAAACTTATTTCAAATTAAGAGGATTGCTAGTAGCTGAGATAGCTAGTACTTTCCATGCTAAAAGAGAAAACTCTTTTCTACCTCTTAACATTGTCTGATTTCAGTGATTTTTTAAGCTATTGCATAGCTTCTTTCGCGGGCCTTGAACGTGGAGACTGAATCCAGAAATAACCTAACACCCCCACTCCGACCGCCACAGCGGTGATAATTTTTAATTTTGGCATCTATCGATGAATAGCAGAACTTTTATTGACTTTTTGAAATATCACGCTTGTCTCTTTAGTTCAGCAACTCACCTCTAGATGGCATTGCTTAAATAATTATAATTGCATAAGTTGATAAAAACAGCTATGCAATAGCTTTACCGCGGCAGTCTCCGAGTGCCACACGTCTTTTTATAAGGTTTATAGTTATATCACTTACCGAGCATAAAATCACAAAATGCTGACAGATCCAGGTGACGCCACAATCGCCATCTTGAAAACACGTTTTCGGCCGATATCTCGGAAACTATGCTATTTAGGGCAAAAGTCATAGAGACTATTATTATAGAAAATGAAGTTTCTCATCTTATATTTCCAGTAAACTTTTTTGTAAAACTTACCGTTTACAATTTATGGGCCATTTAATGAACCGATATTTCTATCGCGGCCAATAACTCTTGAAATATTAGATTAATTAATAATATGCATCAATCCGTTCTTAAAGATCAATTTATTTTTCATGGAATCATGACATTGTTTACTATGCCCCTATGTTTAGATTTTTTCAGTTTTTTAAGTTCTAAAAAAGGAAATTTATAGTACTTTGAAAAACGGAAAAAAATCAAAACGTACGGGCATAGTATACATAGTCAATATTCCATGAAAAAAAAATAACTGAAATCGGACAATGTTAAGAGGTAGAAAAAAGTTTTCTCTTTTAGCATGGGAAGTACTAGCTATGCAATCCTCTTAAGGCCTGTGTGTTTGTGTTTGGAATTTAGTGATTCATATGTTTTCACGCCACTTGAATTTTTTTCCGTCTGTTCACAATATGGAAAACTAAAAATATCGTGCTATTTTACGAATACGAACTCTACCGTGGCACCAACGCTGCAGAAACAGTTTTAAGGGTTGATGATGTGCAAAAGTAAACACGGAACGTATTTGGTTCCAACGTTTTCGTTTTGGAACTTTTGACCTACAGAGCAAACCTCGAACCTCGTGGCTGACCGGAGACACTGAAGAATTAAATGCAACTGTAGAAGATGATCCATCGCGAAGTACGTCAGAGTTAGCAGCAGGCTTTGGTTTCAGTGACAATAGTAGATTATGCACCGAGGGAGTGAAGCAGTGTCTTACTTCATGGGTGGTATATTGAACCCTGAGTGTAACGGGGATTCTAGATTTGATCCCTGAGTACAGCGAGGGGACCAAGATTTTATTCCCGAGCGAAGCGAGGGAGTTATTTAGAGTCCTGAGTGAAGCGAGGGGTTAAAGCCGCCCAAGACGAAGAAAGGCTTTAAATTTATCCTCGAGGTACATACTCTAGTTTTCATACCTGCTGCGAGACAATAAAAAACTCAAAGTTGTAAAATAGCAGTTATTTAGTTAAAGTAAAATACATGAATAGTTAATATTCAAATTGGACACGTGTGTCCCGTTATAGAGGGACAGAGTAATAAACGCCATGATATTTGAGATGAAAGTGACAAAAAAGATCGACAAAACGGCAGTTTTATATGTAAGGACCTAATATTATTCTGACAGTTTAACTTTCGCGGTAGTAGTCCATTTATATAGAAAAAAACAGGCGGGGCAGTCTTTGGGGACTGCCGATAGAAGTGAAAACTATGCGAATTATGTTTAAGACACACAATCAACTACAATAGGTAGTCATGGAAAGCATTATCGCGCCTAAAGAAGTTTTCACGTCAAACCTACATTGTCTATGACAGAGCATTCGATGACGGTGACGCGAGTTCCTTGATTTTTGTTCACCCAAAAAGTGCCAACGCATCTATAGAAGTTTTCACTTCAAACTTAAAATATTTCAACGTGTAAATTTAAACTAGTATTTGTTGGTTTCAGAAAACATCGATAAGTTAATAATGAGTGACGACACAAAAAAGTTCTTGATCGAAACTTGCAAAATGGTATCAGATGAAAGCAAGAGACCAAAACCGGAGCATGACAAAGATTACCTTCCGGGGACCTTCAAGAAACTAGACATAGATTAATTTTTGCTTAAAAATATTAAAACGGAAAGTAAATGTACAATACCCATATGATAATTCTTCAATAAATCTTGTTATAGTTATGTAGACTACTGGTTTTACTTACGATAAAGTTTAAGTCGAGTAAAGCGATGGCCCTTCCATATGGTTCATAAAATAAATTAATTATTGAATTCTTAATACAAAAAATAATAAATTATATTTAAAACTTAATTTATATAAATTCTTAATAAAAAATATAAGAAGTTTGATTTCAATCAACTTTAGTGATACAGTTTTCAATGAAAAATTTAAAATAAACGTGATAATGCAATAAGATTTTACCCCTCTTCTCGGGTATATATAAAAAAAATATCGATCCAGCGAAAAAAAAATATGAGAACTTAAATCAATAAAAAAGACCACCGAATGTGGTCGAAACTGTAGTCGGACCTATCCGATAAATATTATGTGAGTAATCCCGTATTTCTAAGTAAAAATTAGTGAAAACCACTTTAGTTTATATAAAAAAATTGTTTTAATTACTTTTTTGTAATGCCAATTTATAATTTATATAGCCAATATCTAGAAACGACCTCGTGGAATTCGATTATATGGAGAAAACACTAAAGATATACAAAGTGCAACTAATCTGTGGTCCCTTATATTCGCTGCTGACAAAAAAAGGCCAATTCTCATATTAAAAATAAAATAACAGTTTTGATCCAGTCTCAAGTACATAAAACTTGACAAATCTTCGAAACAGACTTTAGCAAATAAATAAGATTTCCGCCACTAATATTTATGACAGTTTAACAAACATGTCATCATTCAACCATTCAACCTTATTCGCTATGAGCACTCAGGTGCGTAACGCGGCGCATAACGATATCTTCAAGTTCTTGTGGATTCAATATATATTTGCCTTGCCTTGAAGATGTTATAACGCACCACCTTACGCGCCTGACTGCTCATAGCAAATAAGGCCCCAGCTTGTATTTTTTTTTTTTTACTTTTGTTTAGCCAATAAATGTTACTATAAACTATACCTATCTTTTCCTCTAAATGAGCAATGTATATTATGTACAATATATATGTACTAGCTGGTGCCCGCGACTTCGTCTGCGCAGGATTAGTACTTCGAGTGACTTATTTATCTTGTCCAAGGCCATATCTATCTTAATATCTTAATATCATTATATCATAAAAAATATATACATGGTCAAAAGCAATAGTTATATATAATAGTATGTATATGACTCAGTATATCAATCAGTAAACACTAATTATACCTACTTTCATTCTATTCAGTTATTGGAGTATTCAGTTATTGTAACTCAAAAACTACTGGTACAAATTTAATGAAATGAATGGGACCACACGGGAAGCACCAGCTTTCAAACAAAAAAAAGAATTTTGAGAATCGGTTTACCCTATCGAAAGTAATGAGGTAACAAACATAAAAAAATACAGTCGAATTGAGTACCTCCTCCTTTGTGGAAGTCGGTAGAAAATACAGTACTTACGTACATAAAAATATAAAATTAATCCCCGTGGAAAAGATGGCATTAGGTACATTTCATCACCCTTGACAGTCGCCGAGCAGGTCTATCAGAAACTGACACAAACTTTGACAGAACTGTCATTACGATCTTATTATTTTGTCTATGCTGTGCCCAAGAATATTACGCTTTCTCACCCGCGTGGTGATGGATTCGCGTGGTTATGGATGATTATGATTATGGTGATGATGAAAAGTATCCTATGTGCTAATCCAGCGCCTCATCTACCTCCTAAATTTCATCGAAATTGGCCTCACCGTTTGAGCGCGAAAGAGTAATAAACACCCATAGATCCATTCTCAAAAATAATATTAGTAGGATAATCTGATTCGGGTGATAAATTGATCTAGCTAGGTTTCAATTTTAGAAAACGTCATTTTATCCGTGTTTTCAGGCAATGAAAAGCTGCCACAACTTACTGTAAACACAGCAACACTTAAGCTACTTGACAATAGATGGCGTTGTTAAGCAACACTAAGCCAAAAACAGGTCAGGTTTCTCAAAAAAAGGCGAGCGAAGCTCGGTCATCCAGGTACTATCACTTATATCAGCAACTGTTTATTCCTTAGTTCTTAGTATCATTCAGTATGCATAACTCAAAAACTTTTAAGTCAACGTAGGTGAAAGTTAAAGTGTTTACCCACTACACAGTCTCATACCATGACCATGCTATGAACGTATCAGCAGTGCGAGCATGGATCTCATGACACACTTGTGAAATCGATAATCTGACTTTTATCAGCAGATTATATCAGCAGATTACTATCGCAGATATATCCGTACTAGAGGTAGGATACCTCTAGTACGGATCTATCTGCGATAGTTATGTCGCGGGCTGTCTTTTATCGATATTTTTTTATAATTTTATCCTATCGACAATCTATGCTCTCAACGCAGGTACAGAAGGACATAACCTACTATCGCACGCCGTCAATAACTGATACTTCGTGCATGGCACGCGATGGTGTTGGCCTTTGTGCCTAGCACGAATAACTGCATAAAAGGCCATTTAGATGGAGCGAGTTTCTCGCCTCGAACATACGATTATCGTATGGAACATACAAATTTGCTTCGTCTAAACATTCATGATTCTCGCCCTTCCTCTTGGGCAATTATTGCCTCGCATAGAATATAATCTGTCTTCGTGTAAACAGAACTACAAAGCGAGAATTGCCTTGCGAGAATTTGTGCCAGTCGCTACCATGAGTGCAGTCCGCGTGGTTTAATTATATCTGCTTTTCTAGGACAAGAGTTAATAAAACTAACACTAGTAGTTCTGCGAACAGTAGACATCGCGAGCACATAGTCTTATCAAGGCATTTTTTCGCAGTACTTCACAACCTATTATCTCGGAAACCACGTGACCAATTATGCTCATATTCTTCAAACCTACTCGTAATTTGTGTGCCAAATTTTATCCAAATCAGTCCGTAAATAGCGCTACAGCAAACTTCCCCCTCATTAAGAAAAAGGTGCCCACTCTACTCAAAATCACTGACGACAAAAAAATTATATATATAATAGTAGAACTTACATACCAAGTTTCGTGAAGATTGTTTGAAAACTGTGACCTGTACAGAAAGCCAAACAAACAACCTAACAAATATACGGACAGATGAGTCAATTTGGCCAGTTAAAGCAGAGACGTTTCGTTCGCTTCACTTGCTCGGTCAATAAAATACTTTACATATATTTATTATTACTGTAATATCTTTTAAGTTATATTCCTCAACTCCCAATTCTCTCACATTAAGAACTGCTTTTCTAGCATCACGACGACGATTTTATAATGCATATTATCCGTATTGCACAACACTCGTAATTACCTACTATACCCGCGGTAGCAAAATTGAATGATTTTGTATAATAAAATTTTGAGAACAGTTCCGAAGTAATTTCTTTCTTGAAACAGTTTCGAAGGCAAATCTCGCATTCAAATCGGTTCAAACTGATTGAAATATAATATTGAAATAAAGTGCGATACTCGTATGAGCAAAATCTTCTTACTATATATTTCGCCGAGTAAACAGTCGCAGGAAATTATCGCCTAGCGATAATTGCTTGCGAATCTCGTATGACATAATCGTAGGCGAGAATTTAGTTCTTGAATGTATGTAAACAGTACGACAATCTTATGGCGATTATTGCTTGGAATAGTTGCGTACGAGTTTTCGCCCAGAAACGTACGAGAAACTCGCTCCATCTAAATGGCCCTTAATTGTAACGTGTCAGTCACGTGAATCAGTACAAACTGTCATGTAACTAGGGCAACTGTGACACAGATAACTCATAGTTTTTACGCGCTGACATGTAGCGATACGAATACGTTTTCGCAAATTGTTTGTGGTATGGCCTCTTTAACTGAACGGTCTAGTAGTAGATAGGTATGGTATGGTATAAAAAAATAACACATAATTTTTTATGCCTATCACGTTCAGGTCAAGGTATGAAACGGTGTAGTGGGTAGACACCTTTAAATAGGGACTTGTAGCACAGAATAACTACGAACTTCTAGGCACAAACTAACAAAATAAATGATCAAAATCGACCCAGTAAAAAAGATTTGTGTTCTGGCGGTATAAAATAAAGTGGTGACTAGAGAACGTCTTTTTTTGAAGTCTGTGAAAATATCTATTGGCACTACAAAAAATGTGTTTACAACTCGCTGTCAAGTGATACCAAGATTTGACTGTATAGTTATTAATACCAGGTATGAAATACACTAAACACTTTTAATTGGTTCAAGTGTATTATTTAATTGTAAATATGGGAGCTTGTGTATTTCTTTTGCTCGGGTTAGATTAGAACTTGTTACAGTGTTTACATAAAACGACTTGCCATATGACCTGCCTTTTACTACGATACTATATTATATTAATAGCACCCATGTATGATAGATCAAAATTTAACTTGGATCACTAAACATGCTAAATGTATCAAAAATATTACAAAGAAACGCTTAGCTTTTGACATCAAATTATGGATCGCCAAAGAAATTAGTTTACACCAAAAGACATTTTGAAACACATGTCGTTCCCAAAATAGCTCTGAACCCGAATTTTTGCACAGCGCGAGTCCACACGAGATCATCAGACACTAATCTTAATGTTATTTATCGACCACATTGTTCAAACTCGGCGTAAACATATGACGCGGGCGCAGGGCGTAACGATTGCGCCACAGCGGCCCTAAGACGATCTAGTCGTTATCAAAACATGTTTCTTCAATTCAACCAATTCGACAAGCACAAATTATGTTCTTCCTGTCAACCACCGCAAAAAAAAATACAAGTGAAATCTACACCTCTAAAATACACGCAATATCAAAATAACATCTCTACGAGTGAAGGCAGCCTGGACAATGCTAATTTCTTTTTCTAATTACAAGCCAGTACAAAGTTAAATTTTAAAATAAGAATTGTGGAGCTGTTGCTTCGTGGCCAGTGCTAAGATTACACTAAAACTGAAAACTGTAGCATGCGAGGGAGTTGATGTGACGGCACAGGAAAGTCGATTCTCCTATGGTCGGTTAGGAGTTAACCAACAACCTAGTTTATGCCAGAGGTCTTACAAAGGTGAATATTCCATGTAAGTCGTCTAGGAGCGAGTAAGAAGCAATATTGGCGTAGCCAGGTTTTTGTCAAGAGTAGAGAGAGAGGTACATAATATAATATACCTAGTAAAGACTAGCCAGATACAAAATTAGTTTTTTGAAATCATTTATCTCCTTCTATTTCTATAACTGAGTCGGCTGACTGTGAAGTTTGCAACTTAGTATCTATGTATTCGAAATTATTGAGCGACTGACTTTAATAATAAAAAATAAATTGTGTTTACTGGGAGATTTTAAAGTTAATTCAGGCATTAGTGACCAAGTCAGTTTCTAGTATTCTTATATTTATTAAGTGTTATAAAACCGGTCATTATAAAATTTATATTCTGTAAATAAGCTGACCAGCTACCTATTACCGTTCGAAAGATACTGCCCTGTTAAGGTAGCAAAGACTGATAGACATACAGCGTAGGCTTAGTTCCTACTAGGGTATCGTAATCGGTACGGCATACTTCAAAGTCTAAGAACTTTCTTTTAACACAAAATTTGGTTTCTTGATAGCTCGCCAATAGCGGTCAGGTCACCAATCCAAGTAGTGACCACACGACACACATCCTAGTTGAACAGTTCAGAATTACAACGAAGTTTCACTACCAGCCGTTCAGTAATAAAATAATCACCTTTGTACCTTTTTGACCGAGCAAGTACGGAGCACGAGCGAAGCGTCTCTGGCAACAGCTTGGGCAAAAATGCTCTCGTATGTCCGTATGTCCGGCTGTTTTCCTCTACAGGTCGCATTTCTCAACCGATTCTCGTGACATTTTGTGAGCAGGTTCAATAATTATATAGAATTGTTTTGTCGATTCAGTTAAGGGACTTTCCAAAAAAATATAAATTTCATACATTTTTAGTATCGTAAAATGAAACTAGATGGCGTTGCCAACAAATTGCCAACGCCATCTAGTTTCGTTTTAGGTGCACGGTGAATATTTATTATGCAAAGAAATACTCGCGAGGTCTACAGCTCACAGAACCACTAGTATATATCTATTAACGCACCCCATTCCTTAGTTAAATTTCACTTAGTTTTAAAAATGTATCTTGTTTCAGCAACAAAACTAACAGGTGATATTGTAATCAATGCTTTAGTTCGTCAAAACGGTCTTCTCTCATACATACATAAAACACACACCTACACACCCATCACATCAACACACGTGGCAGCAGATTGAGTCATAGTTAAACCTCACCGTGGGGGAATGCCCACGCGAATGTCTGTTGCCGAATTCAGTTCGACGAAAGCCATAGTTATTTGATCCTTCTGTGCCTTGATTATAACCCACCGCATGGATCTTCTTCAAGTGGTCTTCGTCGGAAGAACACCAAAATGTGTAGGTCCTTTGTTTGTTTTAAATACATCAATGAGAGAGTTCAAGTAATGGTGGTTATTTGCTGGCATGTGTTAGTCGTGGCTCTCGTACGCACCTTATTTAGTGGTCACTGACTGAACTTTCAGAGACTCGCAGTGTGGTTACAAAGCAAGTAGAATAGAAATATTTTTTTTAATATCTGCTTCGTCATCATCATCATTACCTCAGCCGTAGGACGTCCATTCCACTGCTGAACATAAGCCTCCCGCACAAATGTCCACAAGGATTGGTTGGAAGCAGCCTACATCCAACGTTGTCCTGCAACCTTTATCAGGTCGTCTGTCCATCACCGTGCCATTGGACAACCCACGGTGCGATTGCCGGTCCGTGGTTTCCACTCCAGAACCATCACCAAGTAAAAAAGTGGTACAATTCTTTCATTCACGGAGTACATGGATGTATGTCTACATCTAAACTAAAATTATAAAGAGGAAAGATTTGTTTGTTTGTTTGTATTGAATACGGTCCAAAACTACTGGACCGATTAGAAAAGAAAAATTCTTTTACCATCGAATCCTACGTTTTCCCTGATGAACACAGGCTATATAATATTTTAAAAAAAATTAGGGATACGTATGAAAACTTCGATAATGTAACCCAAGGTGTGGAGAAAATTCCAAAAAGAGTCTTTATATTGCGTACTACGCTGCGGAATCTATTGACTATTTAGTCTATGCTATTGACAATACAGTAAAGTGACGTAATACAGTTCTATACAATATCTACAAAAAAGTCCACATTACCATAATGTCTAACTATTACAGTTTATGTCACAATAAATACTTTTACATTTTGAAATATGGAATAGTAACGCCAGTTCAAACCAGGCTACATTATTCGTACCTTGGTTTTAATCCTTATCTACTCTAATAATAAAGAGTAAATATATATGATTGTTTGTTTGTTTGTAATGGATACACGTTAAATTACTTAACCGATTCAAACAATTCTTTCGCGAATTTGGAGCTACATTATGCCTGAGTAACATACGCTATATTTGATTCACCCTCATCATCATCCATCACCACGTGTATGAAACCGCGGAGCGCAACTAGTATTTATATATATTTAATGATAAATTAAAAGCGCTTGTACGGATATTTGTGAAATTTTGTAGAAAGGTAGCGAATAATTGTCCACAGAATAAATAATAGTATTTAGGTATTAAGAGAATTTATATTTTCTAGCCGACTTCCAAAACCAATAGGTTAGTAAATCGTAAAACGAGTATTCCTTTTTTCTTTTTATGTAATATCACACATTACTTTTTACTTGGTCATGCGATTGCTATTTATTTTCAAATCTGTAGTCTACGTATTCTAAAATGCGCGAGAAAAAAACTGGACACGAGTATGTCTAAACATGTAGACATAGTCATAGTCATAGTAGGTACTTTATTGATAACAATATTGTTACAGGTCAAAAAGAAAATAAAAAACATTCAACTTAGAATTAAGTTCAGATCAAACAAATCAACATAATATACATATATCAAGTATTTAACTGTCTCTTATTTTTAAATAACTTAAAAACAATTATACTTAATTAAATAATCACATACAAAATAGAATAAATTCAATATAAATTCGAATAATAAAGGTCATTTATAATTCATTACATCGTCAAATAAATAGAAAGTCTGTTCCATTTTTTGAGTTGACGTTTAAAAGAAGCCCTAGACTGTAAAACCTATCGGAAGTAAATTTGGAGTAATATAAATAATTATTTTCAAAAACACATGATTAACTTTCTACCACTAACGTCGTGCACAATATAACACATCTACGCCTGAAACAATTCAGTATGATGACCCAAAATGAATTTGTAACATTCGCACAAAGTCTTCAGGTCTTAAACTAGGCAGAGCCTGTACTATGACAACCTGATGACTGATAGTATGTATATCATACGTATATTCCATACAGACACACACACACATACACACGCAAACACACACACACACACACAAAGACACACGTAAACTAAAAGTGCTATTCAAAACTGTAAAGAAAAATTCATTTGCTTTTCGACCTCACCGCGAACATTTTCACTCCTTCTCACCAAATAAGACGGTCGCACATTCTGCATTCAATTCTATTAATACTCTAACATCCCTATACAATCTGACATCACCCCTAACTGCTACATTATAAGGTTCAATATCTTATTGGCGTGAAGTTTTCTACCTGCATTCTTTAGAAAATCGTTTCTGAGAAACAATGTTTTTCAAATTGAAAATAGCGCGTTGGATTTTCGAAGAATTTTGTTTGAAAATCGGACACTGTGTCGTTTTATTTTTTGTTTTCATTCATATCATAACATAAGTCAGTGTATCTACAGTTCCTGTCTGCTCTATATTTATTTTGTACTCTTAAACTTTTGGCGGTTGAAATGAAATTTGTTCAACTGTTGCAGTGTAAATCCAGAAATAACTGATTCTGACTTACAACTTACTACCTTATATCCTAACTGCTAAGTTTCAAATTACATTGTGACATTAGCAATAGACTTACGTCTTTTTAAATTTTGAATTGACAGAAAGTTTCGCCTGAAATGGTCTCGCGCTGCAGTTTTCCGTCCTACTCTAATGTATACGGGATCTTTCAGTGGTATCTCACTCTTTTGTGCTAATTCTGTTGGCCACATTTGATCGTTATCAATATAATGTTTTGAAGTGAGTTTTGCTGATTTATAGGTGTAATATTTAGAGCACATGAGTGACCTTTGATGCAATAAATTAGAGTATGCAATTGCTGATATATATTGAAATTTATAGAGAGAAAAATTCCATCCTCGGACGGGATTCGAGCCCGCGTCTTCTGACTCTCCGTGTCAAACGCCATTGACCAACTAGGCCACCGAGGTTCTGGTCCAAGCATCGAATTTTAACTCTCTATTTGACTAACCGTCTTGCGGGGACGGAACGACATCTATTGGACAGTTAACAGTACCATCCAACCGAAAGTAGCATTATTTAGAAATACTTAAACTTTCGTATTGACATCGCAGCCCTTGTAATTTTGATGGTATTACTTTTTAAAGCACTAACGCCTGCTTTAGCGATCTCAAACATTGACATTTATAGAGAGAAAAATTCCATCCTCGGACGGGATTCGAACCCGCGTCTTCTGACTCTCCGTGTCAAACACCATTGACCAACTAGGCCACCGAGGTTCTGGTCCAAGCATCGAATTTCAACTCTCTATTTGACTAACCGTCATGCGGGGACGGAGCGACATCTATTGGACAGTTAACAGTACCATCCAACCGAAAGTAGCATTATTTAGAAATACTTAAACTTTCGTATTGACATCGCAGCCCTTGTAATTTTGATGGTATTACTTTTTAAAGCACTAACGCCTGCTTTAGCGATCTCAAACATTGAAATTTATAGAGAGAAAAATTCCATCCTCGGACGGGATTCGAACCCGCGTCTTCTGACTCTCCGTGTCAAACGCCATTGACCAACTAGGCCACCGAGGTTCTGGTCTGAGCATCGAATTCTGATACATAATAAATAGAAAAATGTAAACACTCAGAGTAATGTTACTGCAATATTATGTATCCTCGAGAGCTAGGTAGGCAAATATTAGACAAAGTTGTAATACTAAAGAAAAACTCACATACTCTGAAGGTACCAAATTCTTCGTTCGGTCGGATAATGCTATTCTATAGATGTCGCTCCGTCCCAATACGACCGCGACGGTTAAAATCATACAGAGAGTTGAAATTCGACGCTCAGTCGGCATGTCTCGGTGGCCTAGTGATCATGGAGTCTGCCACGGATTAACGAATGGCACGAGTTTGAATCCCATCCGAGTATATGAATTTTTATCTCTGAAATTGCAATGTTTGGTATCGCTAAGCACGGCGTTACTGCTTTAAAAATCATATTATTAAAATTAGGCAACATGTTTTGGAAACCATATTTTTAGGTTCTCAGTAGTCTAGTCTGGAGTAGCGCTGCTCTCTAAACAACACAATTCCTGGAAGTACAACGCTTCTCAATAACCCGAATAGGTTCACTAAAAATATGCGACTTCGTGTCTTTTCACAGGATCTGAGGTAAGTATAGTTCTGTTCCAGCTTTAAACCTAGAATATGAGACAATCCACAGTTTAAACATGTAGTGCGAGCATGGACTGTCGATAGGATAAAATTATCAAAAAGCATCGGCAAAAGACAGACCGCGATATAGCTATCACATCTAGATTCATACTAGAGACAAGGTAAGATACATTAATTAAGATAAAATAATTGATAATCAGTGACTAAGGATTCTGTCCTTAGTCGTATGCTGAGTCAGGACCCGTATTCATGACACGCACAGCATCACGCTGTTTCCCATAAGTAGGTACGGGTTTTGTTAACCAACTTAAAAAAAGAGTAGGTTATACATTCGTGTGTATGTATTTTTTTATGTGAATTTTAGCCGATTTCTCCCCCATCTGTGGACCGATTCTCAAAATTCTTTTTTGTTTTCTAGAGTATACTTCCGAGGTGGTCCCATTTAAATTTGATCAAATTTGGTCTAGCAGTTTTAGAATTACACTCCAAATTTTGAAGAGTTGATTTATCTTGATGATATCATCATTGACAATCGATCCCATAATGGTGTAAATTTTTTTTTACCAAAATTGAAACCGACTTCAACACCAAAAAGTGTGAAATAACATGTCAAAGTCGGTACCATGCACACAATATTGCGATAATAGATACTAACATGGTACCGACTTCAACATGTTATTTCCACAATTTTTGGTGGTGAAGTGGGTTCCGATTTCAGGTAATAAATGTTTTTGTTAATAATGTACAACCCGGTCACAATATCTGTGCACCTGACCTCGTGACGTCATATCGGCGGTCTGGGTACAGTGTGAAAAAAGTTTTTTCGAGAAATGTGGAGGTAAAAAAAATTTACTAACCTTTTCAAATCAATTTATTATTGATGAAGGGTTTGTTATTAAAAATCAATAATTTTGATTACAAAAACATTTATTATTAAACTCAGTCACTATAAATTATTGATATCCCAGTTGCAGCACAGGTTCGTTTCACCACTTGGTCTACAGGTATGGTGTACTGTTTATTTGCTTTCTCCGATTCAAAAAACTTGAGCACTTTCAAGATTAAATTTCTTGATTCGCTGTGTATTGTTTTTCCCATGACTTCAGTTTAACAGCTACAACAATTTTAATAACAACCAAACCAGTCCAAACTTAACAGTAAACTTAACAATAAATATTAAAAAACAAAACAACATCAAAGCGAAAATATCAAAATTATCGGGACGTGTATCGGCAACGAAGATGCTAACCGTACTGTCGCACCGGGGAGTGCGCGGAGAGGTGACAGGGGAAGCGGGAGAGGCGCCGCATTCCAGCGAGGTGCACAGATATTCTGACCGGGTTGTATGTGTTGGTATTCTGTTTTTATTTTTTATTTCTTATGTCTCTAATGTGATGTCTGTTTGTCTTGAATAAATGCGTTTTCTTTCTTTCTTTCTAGAAAGCTGTAAAAATCAGTTTCGCGACTGGACAAGTTTATCGTGAGATCCACGCTCGATGTGCAATGGCCTAGGTCAGCAATGGTTCTTGGCCTTCACTGACGTTAAAATGTTTTTAAATTAAATAGGACAGATATATAACTGACACACCTACAAATCTTATTTCAAACTATAAATATAATTCTAATTGTGTCTCGTGCCAGATATTCGATGCTACTGATCGAATAAACAACAATCGAATTCCTTCTCGGTCATCGAATTCGATCAGTCATCGCGATTGTTGTAACAAGAGCGCCACGACAACAATGTGGAGCCAGAGGTTGGCACGCGCTTGGCGGCTTGAGCTGTTGCCAACTTCGTCCACCTGTCGCGGAGGTGCGACGAAAATTAGTTCAAATATACTTTCATATCGTATAATATGAAATATAAATTTCAACACGAGTTTATTTTGACATCTAGACTTTTATTTAATATTAATATTAATTAATAATAGTATTAGATTACATTAAATTAATAATACTATAAAGAAAGAAAATTTGTTTGAATTGTTTCCACTTCCCTTCCGCCGCGGGGGTGACGAAAGGGGGTATGTGGGGCTCAGACCCACTAAAACCCCGCGTGAGCAGTCCTCTACCTTTTTATAGAAGAAATGTCTATAAAAGTGTCTGCAATACCATATGTCTGACTTAAGTTATGTCAAAATGAATTTCATGTTAAAATACACAATTGTATCACCGAAAAATCCTTATATCGCGTACGCTGCGGAAACTATTGACAAAAGCTAAGTGATTTTTTATTTGATTTGACAGTTTTATAGAAGACATTTTTATATCTATAAAAAAGTCTGTAATGTCATAATGTCTAACTACACTCGAGAGCAATGAATCCGGGTCACTTAAAGAATCCTAAAAATCTCGGAAACTAAAAATGCTAGGTTAATGCAATAAATTGTATTTAATAGACAATGTAATACTCCTTAAATGAAGGTATTAAAACTTCTTAGTTATTGTAAAGTTATATCATAAAAAAATCAAATTTGAAAAAGGGCCACTTTCGAAGATGGAACTACGAAATTACAGCATTTGGTTTTGCTTTTGTTTGTAATCTGTCATTTATGTGGGTACATAAACCATGTTGATAGTGCTCTATATTCATTATTCAAGCTGAAATTATGTCGCTTACGCCTGAAGAATGCACCAGAATACTTACAATGCTGGAAACCGGCCGGAGTCAGCGCGATACAGCCAGGACTGCGGTGTGTCGCTGTCAACAGTACAAAGAGTTCTCCGACGTTACGAAGAAACTGGTTCTAACCTACGCAGACCAGGAACGGGCAGAACCAGGTGTACCACAGCACGAGAAGACCGATACTTGGTGAACACCATGCTTCGAAATCGCTTTCTCACAGGAACTGAACTCACAAATCAGTTTCGACGCCTCGGAGGAAGTAACCCAAGTGCATGGACAGTAAGACGTCGGCTTGCTGAATCTAACTTAAAACCCCTTAGACCTGCAAACGGCCCTAAACTGGAGCGTGGGCATCGTATTTCAAGACTAAGATATGCCCAGAGCCACGTAAATTGGAGTATTGAAGATTGGTCAAAAGTTATGTTCTCCGACGAATCAAAATGTATGCTCTACAAGCACGATGGAAGACACAGAGTGTATCGAAGACCAGGGGAAAGATTCAAGCAAGCATGCATCGAAGAAAAAGTAGCCTACGGTGGTGGGTCTGTACTTGTGTGGGCCGGAATTTCTTCTGAAAGTCGCACAGAGCTGGTGATCATAGAAAACGGCTATGTGGAAGAAATCCTCAATGATCACGTTGGTCCATTTATGGTCAATTTAGGTGAGGATGCTATATTTATGCATGACAATGCCCGACCTCATACAGGTAGGATTGTGAATGACTACCTTCAAGAGATGAACATTACTCGTATGGAGTGGCCAGCGCGCAGCCCGGATATCAACCCGATCGAGCATGCTTGGGACGAGCTAGGCAGATGCGTAAAACAACGAAACCCTCCCCCAATCACGCTTCGTGAGCTCAAAATTGCTCTCACAGAGGAATGGGAGAATATTCCCCAAAATCGTATAAGGAACTTGGTGAACAGCATGCCAAACCGCGTAAACGCAGTAATGGAAGCACGAGGAGGCAATACGAAGTATTAAAATTCAAGAAAATCGTAATAAAGTTCAAAAATTTCATGTTTCCTATTTTTGTTTTAAGGAGAGATCAGCAGTTTTTTTCTTTATGTAATTTTGTGTTAATAAAATGTATGGTGACTCATATTTTTTTTACTTTCATTTAAGGAGTATTACATTGTCTATTTAATACAATTTATTGCATTAACCTAGCATTTTTAGTTTCCGAGATTTTTAGGATTCTTTAAGTGACCCGGATTCATTGCTCTCGAGTGTATTACAGTTATGTCACTAACTACTTTTTACGTTAAAATATGCAATAGTTTCGCCGGTACAAACTAAGCCACATTATTCGTACCTTGGTATTTAATCCTAATAATAAAAAGAAATATTTCATTGTTTGTTTCTTTATAATGGAAACACAAAAACTACTTAACAGATTAAAAAAAATCCTTCAGCAGTAGAAAGCTACATTAAGCTTTAGTAACATACGCTTTATTTTATTTTTATCGAAGTTTTCATACGGATCCCTGAATTATTTCCAATATCCTTTAGCCTGTCTTCATTCGAGGATGGGATAATGCAAGGTCATAATGGTGAAATAATTTTTCAAATCGGTCTAGTAGTTTCGGAGCCTATCCAATTCAAACAAACACATTTTTCCTCTTTATAATATTAGTATAGAAGTATGATAAAAAAAAACACCTATCACACACACGAGCAAACATAGTGCTGTAAATCTATCATCCAGTAAGTAATGTGCAGGCAAAGGTTAGCGTTCTGCATTAGTTGCCAACTGTGTTTTGACTGTGGCCATTTGTCCACGTCAAACTTCTTTATTAAACTCTGACTAAATAAATGCGTGCGACCTGGGTTGCGTTCCAGCAAGCTTCAGACCAAATAACGTTCGCCCAAGATTTGATCGAGCGTTGCTAGAACGTCTTTTACCTTTTTCTGCCAAAACCGAGTTTGACTTATATAACTTACGTCTTAGCTTTAAACTAATTTGAGGACATTAATTACTCTCCACAGGTCAAGAATATATAATTAGGCACTTCGAGTTAGTACAAATAAATAAACCCGTCCATTCGTCGTGAAAATGCAACAAAATACTTTGTCACTATCAACACTCTGTCACTTTTGACAGCCGACCAAGATTTGGCTCTCACAAAAGGTAGAAAAATGTTGGACAGTCAGGACAAAATTTATGCTGAATCAAATCTTGATCCGTGCAAATTTTGGCCTACAGGCGTCGTGGGCTGGCTGTTTTGCCATATTTTGACTTGTCCTGTGGCTTGCTGGAACGCAGCCCTGGGGCCATATTCGCTATGACCTTTCATGCACGTAACGCGTCGCGCTACGATATCTTCAATGAACGATAGTAAAATTGTATTGACTTCACGATCTTCAAGAACGTGAAGTTCTGAAATGGTTTGATTTGATTCTGAAATGAAATGATTTTACCCCTTTTATCCTTGTCCGAGTGGAATAAGGTAACGCGAACCTGCGGGAATTAACCGTGGTATCGGAATAAAAAGTAGCCAATCCCGGGTATAAACCATCTCCACTAGAAATTTCATCCAAATTCATTCAGCCGATTCTGTAACAAGTGAACATCCAAACTATTAATCCTAGAATATTCGTTCCTATAAAGAGAAATGATAGACCGCGTCGAAGGGTGACAGTTTTCAAACTGTAAACCACCATTACTGTGAAATTATCGTAATTGACGTTATTTAAATTGAAGCAGCGTTTATAAGTAAGGCGTTAATGTCTCAGGCATAAGTATGGTGCAATGCAGTTCGCCACTTATGGTGAAATGTATCTGTTAATTAATAGGCAAGGTTACCACTGGGCTTCGTGCTTTTACGTCTCTTAATATAATTTATTTTTTAATTTATAATATATTTTTCGTATGCTATTAAAAATCTAATGCATAGTTCCAAATTTGAAACTAGTGTCGGTTATGCTTTTTCATTCGATTAATGGCATAGTAAAACCTTTTTTATAATGGTTCATCGAAGTGACTCCCTCGCCTGACGCAACCAAGATGCGATGACCTGAGAGATGCTTTTTCACGCGCTTGAAAGACCCAGGCTCATAGCTGCAAGGAAATACGTACGCCGGCAAAGCATTCCACAATTTACTTACACGACAGAGGTATAGGAACTGCTAAACTTTTTGGTTCGTAGTAAGAAGTTTTCAACAGTTTACGGATGCAATGCTAGGCCGGAACGGGTAGTTCGGGATCGGAATGGTGAGGAAGGAATAAGATTAAGGAACTCTTCAGAACATTCGCCATGCAACAATCAGTAGAAAACGCTTAGAGAAGCTATAGTTCTACGCAGTTGTAGGGGTGTTGAGTGACTTTTTAATACTATAGTTTTTACGTTAAAACTAAAACTTTAAAGTTATTATAAACGTGACGTAATTAACCTACTGCAACAGATTACTTTGAGTAATTGGTTTGAATATTGTAATCACGCTCCATAATACTCGTAGAAGTTCGTCGACATTCAAATTGTTATATATTTACCAGAATATAGGCGAACGCTTTCCTGGTCAGTACCAAAAACAAATACGGGAATAGGGAAAAGGACTTATAGTTGCCTGGGCTGTTTCCTATACAATAAACTTAACAAAGAACTCAACATACACAGAGATTACAAACAAAAATGCAAAAAGTCAGTTTTAGAGTTTTATACAACCTAGACTACAATAGAACAGAAGAGCTATTGTGAGTCATTGTGTAAAACCGTATATTTCAATAATGTAAAAATATAATAACAATTATTCCTTTCCTTTTTTTAAAGCATAATCTCACTTCATGTCTAATCCTTTGATGTCGGTCATAAAATGTAAAATAAATAAAATAAAAACACACGCTAATACTGACATAACTCCACACAGTTTTGTTGCCAACATACATATAATATAATATTTTAACATTTCAGTAAATTCAATCATTAATCTCTCTATAAATGAAATTATTGCTACTATTATTAATATAATACCAATTTTTAATGCAAGAAAAACAAAGTGCTCAACCATATTATTTTGATAGTAAATTTATTTGTAATTCCGCTATTTATGTAATAGGATATCGCCAAAGTTTGTTAATGTAACGCATCCCTGGAAGATAACTAGTTTTCGCAACACATGGAATCCTACCGCGAAAATTAGTGGTTGAACTCTTGTCTAGATCTTAAGTTACCTATTTAATCAATAGTACGAATATAATTATGTTTGTCACATTTTAATTTTCCAATAAATTATTATTAAAAAATTAAAATATTATTTACAAATGAAGTCACAGTGTTAGTTGTTTAAACAGTAGACATGGTTTTAGTATATTTTACCACATTAAGTACAGTCTATAAATCGTAATTCGTATTTAGTGTAGGTACCTATTTTACCTACATACAGTTAGAGCTTCCCACGGTGACAAACGAGTAGGTGTGTCACACACTGAGTTCAAAACTGGCGTAAATATGTTCGCGCTAAAAGTATTTTTAATATTACCTGGATTTTAGAGTGTTATTTTGACTATTCTGAAATTTCAACGGTTTTAAATTAGGTAAGTACGTATTGTTTTGTGGACGGCTATGGAATGAGGGCGAATAGACTAGTATAGAATATATAATGTCTTATATATAACATTGTGGATAATGCCAAGACGGATGCGTGCATGTTAGTTCTACGACCTGACTTATCTCTGCTCATCAGCGAAGCGAACTCATGTTCAAAAGCGCCACCTTTCTATTCCAGTTGTTTGTCTTAGGACAAACTATCGTTAGGCTATGCCGGGGCCATTCGTGTGGTCTCAAAACTAGGCTAGCCAACAAACCACGCCGGACGCAGGTGGTTTATGGCACGCACTCTAATAAGATTCAACGATACAATATTATTTTATACTTAGGATAACAACTAAGTTTTACAAAGTAATTGGCTGCATAAGTTACTTATATAAGAAACTACTATCTCCTACGTTATACCACTATTATATCGTTTAGAAGCCCCAAATCAGCAACAATAAAGCACAAATTAACTACTCGTATGTACCCTTGGTGCGAAGTTCCGGACACTGATCATCTCTAGGGATTCATTATGTGCTGCTGTGCAAGGAAGGACACATGTAATGGAACAGTAAATATTTTTTAGCATTGAAATTAAACCACTTTATTTATCCCGACGTTTCGGTGATTGTGGTCGCGGGAAGACTCAGTACCCGTGGCTATGTTCACTGAGTCTACCCGCGACCATGTTCACTGAGTCTACCCGCGACCATGTTTAATTATTTTTTTTATTTCAATTAAAGGTTTTATTAATATTTTTATTTTTGTTGTGGCTAACAGAATAAATCCAAAACACTAACATGTTATAGGTATAGGCACATATGGTCTGTGGGTATAGGTCATAGGTACATTACTATAACTTAAGTAAGTACATTTATAAATCATCAAGTAAGTACTTAGAAGTTAGCTACAGGCCATTATATAAATGGCGTCTGGCGCGGACAGGGCATGGCGGCTTCATAATCCATTCAAATTTCATATAAAATGCATGGAAATAAAGCGCAATTTAGAAGCTGCCTAACAGGCGATAACCACGTCGATGACAGGTCATAACCACGTCCGAACAACGACATACCGTGTGTACTACTAAGCCTATTCAATTGAAACAAACAAATATTTGTAATTTATAATATTAGTATATATATATGTAGATTTAGCAAGACACATAAAACCTTTAATAGTAAGTGAAACAAACATAATTCTCATTCCATGAAGGTAAAGGAATCCATAAGCTTCTATTTTACATTGTGGCCAATTTTTTTGTCATGCATTTTATGGCGGACATCAAATTGTCAATTAGCAACATAATTGCAAGCGTTCGGCACGCGACCGGCGGCACGCCGCGTTACGATGTGCATTTTACCCCATATGCACGCCCTCTTACAATGAAGAGCATCAATGTTGCAGAAGAGACTAAACATGGCAAAAATGTGCCTAAAACTGTCGAACCAAAAAGTTTTGCAGTTCCTACCTCTGTCGTGTAAGTAAATTGTGGAATTAAGTAAATTGCTGCCGGCGGCGTACGTATTTCCTTGTAGCTATGCCATGGTTACCACAATTTTCCCTGGAAGTATAATTAAAAATAAACGTGATAATACCTTGATAAGATTTTACCCCCATCACTTTTCGGGTAAAGATCGAAAATATGGATAGAACGTAAAAAATGAGTACCAAAATTGTAGAAAACTTAATTTACAACAACTTTGTTTATAATATTTTTTCATGTGAAATTGAAAATAAACAAGTTGTTGATCAAAAAAAAATTCGTCCTCTCTTTTAGGTATAAATTGAAAAGTATTAATTTTGGGAAAAATAAAATATTATTAATTGTAAAAAATTGAATTTTAAACAACTTTTGTAAAAGTTAGTTTCCGTGTTACATTGTAAATAAACGAGTTATACGAGTAGTTATAAAATCAAGATGGCGGATGATGCAACGGATTTATTACCACGCAAAACAAAATTTAGACTGCCAGTGACTTTCACCAATAAATTCCGAAGGAAAATTGCTACTTCCTTATATTTTTTTCATGTCAAATCTTAATTCGACTGGGCTAGGCTGCTATATAAAAATCAGAATAATAGCTGTTCTCCGTAACGCTACAACGGTTCTCTTTTTGTGCAGACTCTATAGGCAGTTGAAGAATCATCACAATATTGGCTTTTCCGTGCTATTGTCGTCTGAATAACCTATAGTTTATATGACAGTGATTCGGAGTACCTTTTAAAATCTTATGAATGAAAAGAATTACCAGTCGACGCAGATATAAATTTTGTAGAGTATTCACATGTTTACATTGATACAATACGCTCAAATTATGAGTGTTTTCTATTACTAAGCATTACTCAAAGGCTTGCAATCGCAGTGATCCACCAGACTACAAGCTGTTTCTCCAAATTTTACGAAAATTAAATTGAAACGTCTTATGGGTCTAACAAAAAAGGAATTATCATATAGTCCGTAAAAAGTTATTCCTCGGACTAAATATAAAAATAACAGTTATACGTTGACTTTTTAGAAAACTTTTTATGTGCCTGACATGGGTTAAAAATACATTAAAACAAGAACAATTTGATAAATTTAATACCGACTACCATTCTATTCAGTTATTGGAGTATATCTCAAAAACGACTGGACCGAATTTGATGAAAGTTCGAGTGAGTTAACCCAGTCGAAAGTTTTGAGGTAACAAACGTAAAAAAACAGTCGAATTGAGTACCTCCTCCATTTTTTGAAAGTCGGTAGAAAAGTATGGACAGCAATGACAGTTTAGACGATAGAAAAAATGAAAAATATAAAATGTTTGAGAGGTACTGCACAGAAGCCACCAAAACTGCGTCAAGTGCAAAATAACAAATATTCCAAATGACGTCTTAGCTGTCTTCATAATATGTACTATTTGGCAAATAACCAAAAACATACTGCTACTGCGGAAACTTCTTGAATAAACAGAATTATAGTTAAGCTTACAATTTATTTGTTTACTACTTGACCCGTCAGCGAATCTGCTCTTTTCTCGCCCTTAGCTGTGTAAGTTTACATAAATGCTTCCTTTGTGGGGGCTCGCAACATAAAATACATCTACTGCGAAAACTTCAAGTTTCAGCTCCAGCGGCTCACTTTAGGTTCTGCTTAGATGAAGCAGTAGATTGAACAGATTGAACTATAGTCAATTAGTTAAACCAAGTAATATATAATAATAAAGACTACAAGCTGTGATATTGGATGATAATGATGATGATGAAATAAGTAGCCTAAGGTACTTCTTACTTTATCAGCTATCTGCCAATGAAAGTCCCGTTAATATCGGTCCTACCGTTTCAGGGAATTAGCAGGAACAGACAGACAATTTTTTTATGTAAGTACGTACCGTACTGTATATACTTTCATATGCATTTAGTGAAAAGTTGTTAATTTGGAATAACAAACAAACACTTCAATTTTATTTTTAAACTTCAATTATCTGTATATTATACAAAATCCAATCAATTTGTCAAAAAAAAGTTAGGTACGCTCAATATTAGCGCTCACTGACGTATGATATTTAGGTTATTGAAACAAAAAAAGTATTGTAACGTTCAGTTACAATATTTATTATATAACTACTCGTAGCAATACATACCTTAAAAATCTGATAGAATTAATATTGTTTTTAATTTATTTAATTTCGGCCGCACTGCTATAGCCTCCGTGGCGCAATTGGTTAGCGCGTTCGGCTGTTAACCGAAAGGTTGGTGGTTCAAGCCCACCCGGGGGCGACTTTTTGTAGATTTTTATACGACGTGTGTTCGACAGTGGAGGGTCTACTATGGTATATAGGTTATGAATGAAGCTTAATTATTGAATGCGTAGGTATATTTTAGCAATCATAGTTTACTATTACTTCTAGAATTTAATTCATATTCTTTGAGCGGTGGATAGGAGCGTGAGATTTGTGATTTGATTTGCCATCATTACGTATTTGTTTAACCGTACAATGGCCACAACAGTGACACTAATTAAAATGCTAGTACAATTCTTTAGTATTATAATATACTAGCTGCTCTCCGCGGTTTCACCCGTGCGGTGATGGATGATGATGAATGTTATATAGCCTATGAGCTGATGGTGAATGTAGCTTTCCAATGATGAAAGAATTTTTGAAATCGGTCCAGTACTTTTTGAACCAATTCGTCATACTTACATACAAATCTTTCCTTTTTATAATATTATAGTATAGATAGAGATTTATTAGTGTTTAAAACTCACACTTATATTAAAACTTTATTCTTATAAAAAATGTATAATTCACTTACAATCAGATACAAGAACCATTAATTAACTACTTAATTTAACTAACTGTACCTAAATACTTACTTAAAAGGTTTAACACTGCAAATTGTAATTTTTGTTGTTGATTAAAACGTTATTATTAATATGGACACCAACACACCTATATAGGGTGTTTGGTAGAGGGACCGACAAACCAAATGAGCGTGTTCGGGGGACCATTTGGAGAATACAAGTTTGCCAAAAAAAAATCCCCGACCCCCCAATATGTTTAACTTTTTTTGTGATTTTTCCCTTTTTCTCCAATATTGTACCTATTTACCACCATAACATTTGTAAAGTATGTTTTAGACCGGATGTTTTTAGTTTTTACAAATTTCCCCGAAATTAATTATATATATATATAATTTAAAAAATTCCCCGAACACGCTCATTTGGTTTGTACCAAACACCTTGTATACACAAAATACCCTCAAACTCAAAAAATCTTAGCTTTTTTATGATAACTGTATAAATATAAAATAAGTACCTACATATATACCTTAATTATTGTAAACACGGAAGAGCGGGGTCCTCTGGCACAGGCATTTTAATGTCTAAAAGAGGACTCCTGCCCATTTTTGTAAACCTTAAACTATGTCGAAGAAAATAAACATTTATTATTATTATTATCATAACTAATTACCGTAACAATACTTTACTGGTAGGTACTTACTTGTTGCAATTTGCACGTTTAGTTTATCTATAATCTGTTTTATGCATACATACAAAATTGAAGTGTCTGTTTAAATTCCAAATTGACAGCTTTTCAAAAATGCATTCGACAGTACACTCAGGGTGCTATCAGACAGGGAGCGTTCACGCGGTCGGTTTTGCGTTCGTTGTGTTGTATTACGTTAAGTCAAAATCAAAGTCAAAGTCAAAATCATTTATTCAATTTAGGCATCAAAGACGCACTTATGAACGTCAACTTTTCATTATAATGTACTTTAAAGATTCTACCGCCGCGTTCCAAAATATATAGAACCCACCGAGAAGAAGCGGCAAGGAACTCGGGGCCATTCTTTTTATATGGATGTTTACAATGTTTCTACTTAGGTACTACAAATAGGTATTACATTTTATGGGTGGCAGAGAGACAGCTTGCCAGAAGTGGAGTATTCCAAGCATCTTTATCTTCTATATAATGTCGAACTTTATAGTAAGCTTTTTTTATTAAAACGTTTTTTACAGTCAACTTGAATTTGCCCTGTGTGAGCTCAGTTATGTGCTTTGGGATTTTATTGTAAACACGCACACAATTTCCAAGGAATGACTTGTTAGTCTTCGCAAGTCTAAAACTAGGTACAGCTATCCTATTTGTATTTCTGGTATTAAAAGTGTGGTGATCACTATTTAACTTATATTTATGTAAATTTTTACGAACATACATTATATTTTCAAATACACATAAGGAAGGCAACGTTAATATATTGATTTCTTTAATATATAATATATAAAATAAATCTCTCAAAGATTCACGGGGCCCATTTCGTATATAGCTTTATTACATATTACATAGATATACCCAAACAGGAGGCGTCCTGTCACACTGTCGGTAGACTGTGGGTGTACTATGTAACGTAATACAACATCACGAACGCAAAACTGACCGCGTGAACGCGTGTATACGCGTTGACCGCTCTCTGTCTGGTAGCACTCTTACATAAACTTTCGTCTGCTGTATGTTTGTTCCGGCTAAACTCTCTTTCTCTTCTTACAAACGAATGGACTGATTTTAACTTCTACTGGCAGATTGCTGATGTTATACGGAGTATATGTAACATAGGTTATTTCATCATCATCAATCCATCATGGTTGTAAAACCACGGGGCACAACTAGTACTTAAATAAATGTATTTACATTCTCTGAGAACTTCGACATGGGTTGCCAGCCTATCCACCAAACCGCACTGAGCCCGCGTGGTGAGTTATGGCCTAACTCGGGCTCGAGTCTCCGCAGAGGGAACATTATCCCAATTTGGAAAAGTACCAAAAGTGTACTAAACACTTTTTAGAGATCCGTACCTTTAAAGAATAAAAGGAACTCCTATCTATAGGATCACTTCGTTACTGACCATTTTTTTTTCAAAGACGCGTTGAGGTAAAAATATGAATTATATACATGAGATGAAATACTACAAGTATTCGTCGATTCCACATAGTCAGATTCTATAAAATTAATTTGTCAGATTTTATCAGATTTATTCATAAGGGTTGCGTTTCATAGGGTTGGCAACAAAAAGATCAGCAGATAGGGGTGAACGTGACCGCTCCATATAGGAGATAAATCTGTAGATCGTAATACGGTACATTAATACTTTTGCGTATGGCAATTAGACGGATAAAGCATTATTTCTATAGTATTTTTGATTTGCGTAATAACTTTATGGTTTTATGATGGGACGAGATGGAAGGATTGTATTGTGTTGTGATGGAATAACTTTATTTGTGTCAGTAAAATCAATTCAGATTTAGTAATAAATATCATCATCATCATCTCAGCCGTAGGACATCCATTGCTGAACATAATGCCTCCCCATTCATTTCCCTAAGGACCGGTCGGTAATATTGGTATAACATATATTAGGATTTGTTATAAATTTACTTGGTAAAATATCATCATCATCATCATCATTATCAGGCGGAAGACGTCCACTGCTGAACATAGGCCTCCCCCATAGAACGCCACTTGGACCGGCTACTCGCTTCCTGCATCCAGCGATTCCCCGCGGTTTTTATGAGGTCGTCGGTCCACCTAGCGGGGGGCCAGCCTACACTACGCCTTCCGGTGCGTGGTCGCCACTCGAGAACCTTTCTTCCCCATCGGTTATCAGTTCTGCGAGCGATGTGGCCTGCCCATTGCCACTTCAACTTGCTAATTTTGAGAGCTATGTCGGTGACCTTAGTTCTCCTACGGATCTCCTCATTTCGGATCTTATCACGCAGGGAAACCCCAAGCATAGCCCTCTCCATTGCTCGTTGAGCGACTTCAAGCTTGTTAATGAGGCCCACAGTAAGGGACCACGACTCAGTGCCATAAGTCATCACTGGCAACACACACTGGTTGAAAACCTTGGTTTTCAGGCTCTGAGGTATTGGGGACGAAAAGATGGATCGAAGCTTCCCGAACGCTGCCCATCCGAGCTGGATTCTTCGTGCGACCTCCTTGTCGAAGTTGGACCTACCTAATTGGACAGTCTGTCCCAGGTAGACGAACTCGTCTACAACTTCGAGTGTATCGTTTCCAACAATTACCGGTATAGGTGGAACATGGACATTGGACATGATTTTCGTCTTATCCATGTTCATCTTAAGACCAACCTGTTGGGAAACTCTACTGAGGTCGTTGAGCATGGTGCCGATATCCTCGAGCGACTCCGCCATTATAACTATATCATCGGCAAAACGAAGGTTAGTGATGTATTCGCCATTAATGTTGATGCCACATCCTTTCCAGTCCAAAAGTTTGAAAACATCCTCCAATGCGTTAGTGAACAGTTTCGGAGAGATGACGTCTCCCTGTCTCACACCTCTCTGCAATGGAATTTGTTCCGTACTCTGGTCCTGTAATCGGACTGACATAGTGGCCTTGCTGTATAAACACTTCAACGCTTCGATATACCTATAGTCAATTTGGCATCGCTGCAAGGACTGCAGTATGGCCCACTTCTCGATAGAATCAAAGGCTTTCTCGTAATCCACAAACGCTAGACACAGTGGCTGATTATACTCTTCGGTCTTCTGTATAATCTGCCGTAGTGTATGAATGTGGTCTACGGTGCTAAAGCCTCTTCGGAAACCGGCTTGTTCAGGAGGCTGGAACTCATCAAACCTGCGTGCGAGACGGTTCGTGATGACTCTCGAAAACAGCTTGTACACGTGGCTCAAGAGCGATATGGGCCTATAATTCTTCAATAAGGTTTTATCACCTTTTTTGAAGAACAGCACCACCACGCTCTTGTGCCACGTTTCCGGTGTTTTGCCTTCGAATATGACAGAATTGAATAACTTCTGGAGGACTAAAAGTATCGGTCTACCACCCGCTCTCAGAAGTTCAGTCGTAATTCCGTCCTCTCCTGGCGCCTTGTTGTTCTTAAGCTGTTTGAGAGCCATTCTAATCTCGTACAGGCTGATGTCCGGGATGTCTTCGGTATAGTGTCGGACTAACTTTGCTCTGGTGTCCTGAGCTGCTTCAGTAACGGGTTCGCGCGTCGAGGTATATAACTGTCGATAGAAGCTCTCAATCTCTCTCAGAATCTCAGGCTTGGATGAAACGATACTGCCATTTTCGGTCTTCAGTTTTGTCATTTGGCTTTGCCCAATAGACGAATCTTTTGCAAACACTTTAGAGCCCTGGTTCCGCTCAATTGCTGCCGTAATACGCGCAGTATTATAAGCACGCAAGTCGTGTCGCATGGACTTCCAAATTCGTCTATTGAGTTTACCGTAATCCGACATATCAACTGCGGACTGCAGTCTCATTTCGCTCCGTTCTGCCATTAGTTTCAGAGTTTCTTTTGAGAGTTTTTGAGCTTTCCTGCGGCGTTTGGTCTCACAGAATTCGGACCCAACCGCTTGGACAGTTTCCACCAACCCGTTGTTCAACTCATCCACTGTGTCGCATTCAGCTAAGCACTGAAAACGGTTTTGAAGTTCAAATTGAAACTTTTCGGGGTTTTGGATTTGGGCACGATTAGGTCGGAGCGTAGACTTCACCAGACGTGACCTCTCAAGCTTGACATTGATATTCAATGCGCCTCTTACGATGCGGTGATCGCTGCCGGTTTTTACCTTGCTGATCACAGAGACGTCATTGAATATGCGCTTATTGGTCGTCATGATGAAATCTATCTCGTTCGTAGTGGAACCGTCGGGACTCATCCACGTCCACTTCCTGGATGGCCGCTTCATGTAGAAGGAGTTCATCATAAAGAGTCCCTCCTTCTCCATGAAGTCAGCCAGCCTCTGTCCCTTCGAGTTCCGCTGCCCGTATCCAAATGGCCCTACTCTCAACTCATCACGTTTCCTTGTGCCTAGCTTTGCGTTGAAGTCTCCCATTACAACAGTGAAGTAGGTTTTAGAAGTATGCATGGCCCTGGATATATCCTCGTTTATACTTTCTACTTCATTGTCCGAGTGTGCCGAGGTCGGTGCGTATACCTGTATAACCTTCAGCGAATACCGTTTGGTTATTCTGAGTATAAGGAACGCTACCCTAGCCGACACACTATCGACTTTCACTACGTTGTTAACGAGAGACTTGCGGACGAGGAACCCGACACCACCCTGGGATTGTTGGTCTCCCTCCCGGTGGAAGAACAAGTTGCCGGAATTTAGAATTATCGTGTCCTGTCCCTGTCTTCGGACTTCAGATAATCCCATGACATCCCAGCGTAACTTGAGCGTCTCTACCTCCAATTCGACCATCTTTTCGTCGGTCCTGAGCGTGCGTGTATTGTATGTTGCCAGGGCCAGGGGTCGTTTTTGGGATTGGTAGCCGGATCTCTGCCGGAGATTCTTCGCACCCCCTGCTCCACCGTTACAATGGCCGCTACCGTAGCCACGGATAGCAGAGCTGCCAGGAACTGGGGGCCGTGGTTTAATGTTAATTGTCATGGGGGGGGATTTGCCTTAATGCACCACGCTTGGCAGGCGTCTTGGTGATCGCAGTGGATGTTGACGCAGACTGCGGGAAATGCTGCTGCCCATTTCCCGGATATTCCCTTAGCCGCCTCTTACGGCACCCACGGGAAAAGTTAGGGGGGGTACAATTCGTAGCCGGTACCACCACGGCAGGTAATATATACTATTTATATATACTTATAAATAAAAATGAAACCCTGTTTTTCCTGGTCACGCTGTAACTTGTGAATGGCTTTACCGATTTCGTTCATCTTTTTTTCTTAATGTTTGCTAACACTTCGTAAGAGGTTCTTACATTTTAAAAATACAGGTTATAGCGAGAACAAAGGCCGAGCCTATTACGCGAACGAAGTCGCGGGCAGTCGCTAGTAATATAAAGAGGAAAGATTTGTTTGTTTGAATAGAATAGGCTCTGAAACTACTGGATCAATTTGAAGAATTCTACATTATCCCTGAACATAGGCTGTATATTTTGATCCATCATCATCATCTATCACCACGCGGATGAACCTCGGAGCTCAGCTTGTCCTTAACAAAAGCAAGGGCACAAAAACAATACAATTTTTCTAGTGAGGGGACAGAGTATCATCGAGATGCAAATGGCAAGAGGCGATGAAACTAGCTCTTCTAAGTTGTAGGCCATTTGTGCAAGAGCCCGTGTCTTGGTTGGTACCACCGCAGTGTTAGATATTCTGCCGCGAACCAATAGTGTGCAATGATTCCTGTGTTAGGGTGTGTGAAACAGACTCAAAACCCAATATTCGTAGACTGACTAATCCCAACCCAAGTTAGGTCCTTTGTGTGCGTGAACATGTCTGTTTGGCCTGCATCTGGGTGTGTATCAGGATACCATGGTACACGCTTTGCCTACCTTGAGACCGGAGGACTTTGTGTGGATGATTAAAAAAAAAGATTGTTGTGATCAAATATTGTTATAAAAATAGAAATTAAACTTTCAAAACTCGAAGAAACATACTAGACAAGTACAATTTGAAAAATGTTATACCGACTTCCATTCTATTCAGTTATTGGAGAGTATCTCAAAAACTACTAAACTGAATTTGATGAAATTTAAATGGGACCACACCAGCTTTCAAACAAAAAAATAATTTTGAGAATCGGTTCAACCAGTCGAAAGTTATGAGGTAACAAACATAATAAATAAAAAATAAAAACATACAGTCTAATTGAGTACCTCCTCCTTTTTTTTGGAAGTCGGTAGAAAAACAATAGCTATTGTCGAGCATTGTTGCCGCCATCGTAACGTTACTTTACAGTAAAGGCAAAATGATTTACTTTATAGAAATGAGCTCTCTAACTGATAGACAACATAATGAATCGATGATCTATATTCGATTGTTCACTCGATGCCAAATGCCAATACCGTGATCGATTCTATTTATGCACGAGGAACAGATTAGGTAACAGTACGTCATTTGTTGTCGGATGAGGCTTATAAATACAACAAGTTCACTGCCGATCTGTGTGATGTGTGTGGGCTACGAAACTAGCGATTTCTATTTCAAACCAGAGATCGGGTCACTAAAGTCCATCAAATGAAATGAAATGCATTTATTTGACACACACACACACAAATAGAGACAAAAACAGTAATTAGTAAGACTAGAATTAATAATACAACTTAAACACAGACTCATAAGAGAATCTTGTGATGTCAAACCGGCCCTGTTTCAGCAAAATGCAGCAATGTCTCAGCATCAGGGGTAACTACTTACTTATCACTGTTTAACCACAGAGTCGCATCCCTCTATGTAAAGAAGTATTTCTTTCATCATATCATCTCAGCCGTAAGAGGTCACTGCCGCCACCGCCTACCCCACAAATTTCCAAAAGGACCGGTTAGAAGCGGCCTGCATACAACTTCGTCCTACGACCGTTATCCGGTCGTCAGTCCACCGTGTCGGTGGACGACTTACGCTGCGCTTGGTCCGTGCATGGTTTCCAACCCAGAACCTTCCGGCCCCATCCGGCCATCTGTTCTGCGTGCTATGTGGCCTGCCTGCCATTTCAACTGGCTTATCTTGTGGGCTGTGTCGGGAACTTTAGTTCTTCCACGGATCTCCTCATTTCTGATTCGATCACCTAGAGAAAGCCCAAGCATAGCCCTCTCCATAGCTCGTTGTGCGACTTTGAGCTTGCTCATGAGGCCCATAGTAAGAGATCAAGTACTCTTATTTCTTTATTTTTCATTTATTTCATTTTACGAAGACTGTCGACTGCAAAGCTTGAGCTAGATAATATTTGAAGTCTCGACATATATAGGCAATGTGATAAATAAAAAGTCAGAACGTTAAACAAAATTAAAAGAAGAACATATAATTTTGCGCATGCTAAGTTACTTATGCTAAACCGTTAAGTCACTCTTATGAACCCAAGAAAGCTTTAAGTTGGTTAAGCTTGCTGTTTTGATTCTTGTTACTGTAATTTATAATTTTTTTTAGTTACGAAAAATTATGTTATTAACTATTCCAACTAAAACAAGACATGTTGGTAATATTTGATAGGTAATGTTTAATATCTCCCGCTTTCACGGTATTCCCTGTGTTTGTGAGAGCTCGTCCATTAGGGTACATCAGTAGAGTTCGTCATCATTGTATATATTGTACACAAATATATATATATGTTTGTCTTTTTATTCCAACGGGCAAGTTCACCTGGTGTTCACTTTCTGAGCTTCACGCCAACTCAAGAAAGTTGCAGTGCGATCCAGATTAGAGACATATAGTTGGGTTCCATTCGCAACCAGAGATTTTGCATGCTACAGTGCAAACACTTTAATCGTTTTGAATACTACAATATGAGAAAAAGCATCTAGCTATACGATGTAAACACCAAGGCTGGCAGAAGGTCCATATGCGAATGAGTGTTTCGTCATAATTATTCTCAAATATCTCAAGTTTAGAATACTTTCAAAGCCCACATTTAAAGGAAGCTGGTTGTGTTTACAACGTTAATCTTTTGCATCAACTCTGAAGGCGACAGCGGGGAGTCGGCGGGGTGCGGGAAGGGTGTACGTACGGCTGTCACTGCACCTCAGCGCCACTTCACTTCACACGATCTACCGAGCAATTACATACTTACCATGTCCATTTTTTATCATAATTACTACACTTAAACTATGTACCAAAGCATCAATAATAAATAAGTTCTGAAGCACGTAAGGTGATATTATTGAAGATCACCGCAGCTACCTTCGGCGGAAACAGGTTGGATGGAAGAAGTACCAAAATCGATAAAAATTAACCAAACAAGAGAAAAGAAAATGAATCTTTTCTATTCACAAAATGGAAAAATCTGGAAATAAATTTGCCTTAAAATCTGACGATTAGACGTCTTTACGAAATCGTAGATATTTTGATGTTAACAATCTAATATTTATGTTTAACTGTCACATTTATGAAAAAAATACTGCTAAGTACACATGAAACGTTATTCTTACAAATATAATAACAAAACAAAAGAATCACGATTTAATTAAAAACTATAAAATACAATTTTCAAACAGAAAAGGTTTTCTTGAGACACATCAATAACTTTTCAATATAATTAACAATAAAACTGACAAGAAACTGTCAGTCCTTCAGAATCTTCCGTGCACTAGAATCACAGTCGGAACTGTCTTCAATATTTGTGATCGAGATATTACACTCTATCTCATAACTTATTTTGCATACAATACTTATATGACAGCAATGTGTACGCCACGTGCTAAACATAGCTGATGCCAAGCATTAATATCTCCTCCAACTTTGCACACACTTGCCTCAACCGCAGGCGCGGATCCAGCCCACAAAAAAGGTTGTGGTCACAGCCACCCGAAAACCAGCCAAGTGCGAGTCGAAAAGTAAATCGAAAAGCGAGTAGGAAATCTCATGATCGATATAATATCAAGTCGCTTGCCTGATGTTAAGCGTCACGCTTGCCCACAACAGTCCAGTGCTATTCAAAAGTTTGAACTGTTGTCTGGGTAAAACACTACAAAACCCTGCATGGTAATGACAACTACAAAGGATAGCAAATGATAATTTATTGATTCAGGCGTTACTTTGCGGAAATCCATTATCAAAAAAACAATATTAAAAAATATTTAGTGACACTTCCGCTGAAAAGTTTTCAGCGGAAGTGTCACTAAATATTTTTTAATATCGTTTTTTTAATATCAAATGATGTCAAATGAAATTCTTGTACTTATACATTTACATAATTTTACTTAGTTACATTACAAATACAAGCTTACGTTTCTTACTTGCAAAAACGTAAATAATTTCATCGATATCCAGGTTTTGTATATTTTACTAAGGCATTGGATATGAAAGGTCATATCATCAGCCTGTGGAATATGAATGTGTGACGTCTGATTACAAGCCTTTTAGCATGCCCATCGTGCCCACAATGGTGGATCCGCGCTTAACCGTCGTTACCGCTAGAAAATTATCATCCAATTAAACTATACACTCCAAACGTTTCAATGTTAAAACGCTGATGCACGCACGTCGCAGCTGGCATCGAACCGTGAACTCTATATCAGTTCAAGATTTAAAAAATTAGGTCCATCTATGAATTGACCGCTGCCCTAAAGGCTGCTGCATGTAAAGGTTAATTATACGAATATTGTATATTTCCTTCCTTTTATATATCCTATTGAAGAGATGATAACCCAGTGAGCGTCGGGCGCCAATCAGGCGGTTGGTTGTTCGATCCCTACCTCGAGTTTGAACGTTTGGTGAATTACACAGCATAGTGTTATAGTACATTCTTGGTACCCGCTCGCCAGTTGCCACAATCAAGAATAAAATACGTGTGCTCCAGCAGCTGTACTTGATAGTAAGGCATGGCGGTATTGGATTTATTGACAATACGAATATTTTCCGGTATCGATATTATAATAACTGGGATAGCAGTATTTCGGTATTTTTTTCTGTGGGGTACTATAATTTTTTTTATAATAGGAAGCTGCGCTAATCGCTACCCCTATGATGACCTGACAGATGCTTTTTCACGCCCCGCTTGAAAGACCCAGGGTCATAGCTAGAAGGGAAAAAAATAAAAACGTAAGAAAAATATGTATTGCAGAGTGTACTCTGCTACTTTGTTTAAACTGAAATATGCCTAAATGATTATAACATATGTTCGTAAAAAAAAACATTAATCAACTTTTGTTAATATTTTTAGTACTATTTTTGATTATAAGAGTTAGAGATGCTAACACCAAACACTACGTTCTAGCTCATTATATCTCGTGTTTTTTCACTATATTTTGAATCTTTTCTCTATATTGTCCCACATAACACCGAGGTGAAGTAACACAGCTTGCTATTGCGTTTCATCGGTGTGTGGGAGTTTCCAGAGGCCCGATTCCCCCCTCCCCCGTGCCCGCTCCTTCCTCCTCCCCTCCACCCACCCCCTTCTATCTGTTCCTTCATATCTTCCTTCCTCAAAGGTCGGCAACGCATCCTCGAGACCTTTGATATTGCGGATGTCCGTGGGTGACGTTATCACTTACCACCAGGTGAGCCGCTTGCCCGTTTGCTAACCTATATCATAACATACAAAAATATACATTTGCAGTCATTTCACTATCTTTTGAGTCTTTACAGCCGTGCGATTCTGTAAGAGCAAACATCGTTGCATTTTTGACAACATCCGTGAAACATTGACGAGATGTAGATTTCGTATTCACAAACTTAGTAATTGACAACTTCCACTGCAACGATGTTGAGCGCCAAGGGCGAGCCTCAAATTTGACATTTGTTGTATGAAATTCGTATTCTCTAGTTCAAACATCGGCGAAACATCGTCACGTGACCTCGCCATGACGTACATCTTCGCCTTTACTGTCAATTTTATCCGATGAAGGAAAAACTTATAGAAGCATTCGTAAAGCTTGAAAATAGCCCAACGCCGATTACGCTGCTGTGGGCATAAGCAACGCACTGTGAAAGATTTAAGTTTGCCCATAGCCGGCAATATGATGGCTGTTACAAAAATTTAAATGAAAGTGATTTGTCTCTTAAAATTGCCTTCTTGCTTGTTGAAATGATGTATAAATCAATTAAAGGATAAATACCAAATGAATGGACATTGACACATACAGGCGAGGACAGATACTTTAGGTATTTTATAATAAAATATAACTTTATAATATTATAATAATATCTCTGATTTCCACAACATGAAGATCGAAGACTGTAAAGTTATGAAAAGAAATGGAAACCGAGAAAAAAAACATGTATTTGTTGCCTATTTGTTAGGTTAATTTTAAAACGACGAAGTCAATCAAAATCTTTGAACTTACCTATAACATATCTCTCTTTTTGCGTCGAGCCTGCCCACACCCGTTCCGACTGTTGTGATTAAATAAATATAATAATGGACATAACAATGTTTTTAAAACATTAATTTACATACACAAAATAAAGATTTATTGTTTGCATTGCACCACATATTCATATAATATCCGGGGTGACGCAGCCATTGCAAGCGAGAAAGAGATACGACGAAAAACACACGGTTTATTCATCCCAATGCTGGATGAAATAAGGTCTACTTTTAATTGGTAAACATTATTAATTCAATCCGTACGATTCTCTAAGGAATTCTTCATCGTTGCGTCCGTGGACGAGCTACCGATGTAACATCGGAGACATCGCTCTTGTTGACAAGGATGTTTGTTTTGGTATTCACTAACCATAAAGTCATCGTGGTCGATGTCTACGTCGAGCGAGCTCACCGATGTTTCGCGGATGTTGAGTGTTGGGAAAACGATCTTCATTTTATAAACCGGTAAATTATTATCGTCTGGTATTTTAAGCTTCTGTTTGTTCCATATACAATAAAATTAAACATTATTATGTAATAGCGAGTGATAAACTTATGTTACAACGTACAATTTAAAGAAAAATAGCCATATTATGTTTTATTTTGTTTAAACGACACGAGTTAACCTTATTTACGATTTGTAGTAAAATAAACCCTATGTTTATTTAATGTTAGTCTATGGCTTATATCATATATACTCTTTGCCTTAAATAAATGTCACTAGTCCTTGTCAGTCAGATGAAAAATAAGAAATAAAACGTATATGTGTGACGTCCACTGACAAACATTATACGTGACGTTTGTTTGTTGAAAACATAGATTATACTAAACAAGTCGCAGGGGCCATACACAAAGAATCTAATCTAATCTAGATTATACCATATATATGGTTGAAAAACATTTGATTTGAACACAAACCGGAGAATTTGGAAAAGTTATGGAGGAACCTATTTCTGAAGCAAGTAAGTGAAACACTATTCTTGTTTTTCTGCTGTTATATTCCTTTCCATTCAAACGTTGTCTCGAAGATCTCTTCGAGACAACCTTCGAGCTTTGATCGATCAGACCGCCTATTGTTACACTGTTCTAAGCTGTATAACTGTATGGTTGTTTAATTTTAAGGTGTTCAATAAAGATTATATCTATGTATCTATCTATCAATTTGGATGTGAACCAGTTACTATAATGTAAAACGATTTTTTCAATAAATTGTTACACAACTTCTAGTGTCACGCAATGCAGCACTTCTGCAACTCAAATGGAAAGGCTGGTAAAATTCATGGAGACCAGGACGTGGCTAGCCACTGGACATGCACGGTCGTCAAATGCTCGTCACCGCACTAAAGAGGCATGGGGCTAGAAATTGCCATGGTGCTCAATAGTGATGGCAGCGGATGTATTATAGAATGGCACCAATGGAACAAGGTTATTTTAATATATATTTGTCTACAATTTTAAAAGTAAAAATATCTTATTATTGCTGCAGATCATATGCCTCATTTCATCAACATTTATAGTTTCTACAATCTTGGGATCTGTAAGATAATATAAGTTTTTAATGTAATAGTAACGTTTTCGCAAAAAAGCAACGTTTCTTTATTTAATTTATCTTCATTTGATACCCATTGTAGTTATTGTAGTTGTTTCCAGCGAAAATACAGAGCAAGAACTTCAAATAATATCCTAGGAAAAAGCGCAGTGCATTACCATGCACAGTTTATTGAAGTGTTGTACCCAGTCCAAAATTCTGAATGGCACTGGACTGTTATGGGCAAGCGTGACGCTGAACATCAGGCGAGCGGCTTGATACTATATCGATCATGAGAGATTTCATAGTCCAATTTGCACTTGGCCTATTTTTTTGGTGGCTGTGACCATAACTTTTTTGTGGGCTGAATCCGTGCCTGCTAGCTGCTCCCCACGGTAATACCCGCGCATAAAGAGGATCTCCTATTCCTATAATAATATGTTCTTTTCTGTGCCACTTATATGCAAAATTTCATCATGAACGGTTGATAAGTTAGGGCGTGTGGTCTTGGTGTAGTGGTGGAAGTGCTCTTTTGGAACCTCGAGATCCTGGGTTCGATCCCCGGATTGGACAGTTACTGGGTTGTTCTGACAAAGATAGATATTTTCAATAAAAGTCCGAAGTTTTGAACAGTGCCCCGTAGATGGCAATAGGCTCGTCCTATAACATAAGACCAAAAACATATCCGGTGAATCGTAGGAACGAATTAAAACACCGCTGCTTATCACTACGAGGATATATAGGTGAAAGTATCAATTCACTCATGACCGCTAGACTAATGTTTCACCTCATAGTGATGAATGCTAATAATGATAAAAGTATCCTTTTAAAACACCACTGCTTAACCTGTCGATGATAATATATAGAGGAATATATTTGTTATGTTGTGTTTAAAAACAGCTAGTAAGTATTGCAGGCGATTCACTCAAGACCGGACTGATGTTTACCTCCGTGGTGATGGATGATGATTACAATATAATCTATCTCCTTGCCAAATTTCGTCGAAATCGGTAAAGCCGTTCTTGAGTTATAAATAGTGGGTAAAATACAGTACCTACATACAAATATGAAATCATCACCATGAAAAAAAGAACTGTTATTACATTTCATGACCCTTGACTGTATTTGTGCTTTTTCACTTTAGTAGAAAACCCGAAATTCGTCAAATCAAACTTCGTAGTTCGTTTTTGGGAGTAGGCCTTCAGTGTACTTCTCTGTCAGTGGTGTCGGAATCTCTCGAATACAGTCGGCTTAACAAAATAGATGGATGACATGCAGACTCTGATGATGATGAAAAGTATCCTATGTGTTAATCCAGCGCTTCATCTACCTCCATACCAACTTTCATCAAAATTAGCCTAGCCGTTTGAGCGTGAAAGAGCAACAATAGGAGATTATGCACCGAGGGAGTAAAGCAGTGTCTTATGTCATGGGCGGTATATTGAACCTTAGTGTAACCGGGACTCTTAGGTTAATCCCTGAGCGCAACGAGGGATTAAGATTTAATTCCCGAGCGAAACGAGAGAGTTATGTAGAGTCCTTAGTGAAGCGAGGGGTTAAAGCCGCCCAAGACGAAGACAGGCTTTATCCTCGAGGTGCGTACTCTAATTTTCATACCTACTGCGAGACAAAAAAGGCAGAGCTTTAAAATAGCAGTTATACATATAGTTTAAAGTAAAATACATTACTAGTTAATATTCAAATTAGACACATTTGTCCCGTTATAGAGGGACAGAGTGATATCTTTGGAAGGAACATTAGGTAAAAGGAAAACACTGTTTTAGACTTTTGCGGTTGTTAACTAAGTTATAATTAGTACTCACGAGATGTAGACCACGATTTAGTAGCTTTTGGAGCATCCGATATTTCGGATTTTGAATTGGACATTTTCGAGCAGGTGGTATGAAAACATATACCCATCCATCCAAACTTTCACATTCATAATATTAGTGGGATCAGTGGAATTTAATAACATTAAAATACGTTTTTCATATATATCTATATCTACACAGATAAATAAATCTAAGTGTCTGTTTGTAATTCCAAATTAACAGCTTTTCACTAAATGCATAAAGTATAAACGGTAATTACATAAAATAATAATGTTTCAAATTACGGATGTAACGATACCGATTCCGATACCGATATATCAGCCGATATACCTAATTGGCACGCCGATATGTCGGCATCGCCTCAACAAGTAAAGTGCTAAAGTGTATATTACATCGGAATATGCAATAATAAAATGTAAGAATCAGTAAGTACTCATAAAAAAAACAACAAGATTTAATCAATAATAAAAAATAATTTTCAGCCATTGCGCAACAACAACACTCAGGGCGTCGAAATTTTCAGCAGTCACCAGCAGCTTCAATACGCCAACGTGCTACCACTCCACGTCGAAGGCATAGGTTTCCTCCAGCACAACGACGTTCCGAAATGGCAAGCCTAACAGAGAGGTTCATTGCCATTGAGGAAAGGCGCGTAAGCAGAGTTAATGTCTGCCAGAGCCCATGAAGCGCATGCACTGGGACAGCAAGCTATGGCTAATGCCGTAACCCAGCTGTCTCTAACATGGTCACAGCATGCACCAATGATGTTTAAATTAGGGATAATGCGCACAACATTGTGATAATAGGAATAGGTACTTTTGTACTATCATGGTGCTGACTTCAACAAATAGTTATTTCGCAATTTTTTGTCTTGAAGTCGGTTCCATTTTGTGGTAAAATTTTAGTTCTTATTTCATTTGTGTTTAATAAATCATAAATGTCAACGATTTGGGATAAAGGAAGAAGTTTGTTTATTATTAGCCAGTAGTGTGTTACTATTAGAGCAGTTAGTGGTAACATAGACAAAAATTTTACTCGTGTTACTACTGGTAGTAAGACTGGTAGTAACACGGGTAAAGAATCGATCGAACAGACACTTCAATTATATTTACCTCTATAGATAGAGATAAATATAGATATGTTTTTTTTATCATCGAAGCTTGTAATGATTTCAGTTTTTTGTACATATATAAATGTAATGTTTTTTTTTTATTTTAATTATTAAAACAATGATTATTGTTGTAGTAAACATATTTTATTTTAACTTATACCTACAAATTTAAAAAAGAAGTGGTTTTGATTGATTTTTCTTTTCGTTCACATTTACTCTATTTCTTATGAGCGCTCAATATGGTATAACCTCTACCCTTCAGGTCCACAAAGTTAAATTCCCAAAATGTTATGCTCATAAAATTGAACTTTCTATGTTGAACTAACGATCAAACATGTTGGATTTAGAATCCTAATATTTTGAGTCTTAAAATGTTGTAGTGCCACGCTGCAACTCCACAGCTGAATGAGCCGGCACGACTAGGGAACTACCACGCTCCCACATAACACAGACATGAAGTAATTTAACTATCGGTATTGCGTTTTTGTGGGATGTTCCGGTGGCCCAATCCACTCCTTCTCTTTTCTTCCCCTCCCGTCTCCCCACCCTTCCCCCTTCCCCCACCTTCACTGCTATTCTTTTAGAGGTCGACAGCGCGTTGGCAACGCCCGTGGTATTGCAAACATAGACTAAAATATAAAGTTGCAAACGTCTATAGGCGACGGTGACCACTTTTCATCAGGTGGGGCCGCCTACCGGTCTGCCTACTTTTGGCAATAATTTTTTTTTATTATGTATGTATTAATTTGAACTAAAAGTTCCCCAAATGTTTTTATTCTGACATAACAGGCTACCAAGTCTTCACGGGTCACATTAAACAAGGAGTCAATGCTAGTATAATACTGAGAATGAACTAAAATGATTTATTTAAGCTAATATACGAAAAATATGCCTACTGCAGGGCAAAAACCTTTATTCTCATCTCTCCTATAACGTGACATGTCTCGCTCGCCAAAGTGTATTAATTAGTTGTTGTCGGCATCGACGACCATTTTCCAAATCACCCTCTGCAGCAACCCCGTCTTGGCTTGCCCGTAACATTTGAGTAACCCGTGACTCTTCTTGTTGTAAGTATGTTGAGATACATGGAACGGGCAATCCTGCTGGTTGCAGATGTTATGCAGTACACTGCACGCAATTATAATTTTGGATACCATTTCTTCGTCATAGTGTAAAACTCTATTCACCAAAAGGCATCTAAACCGCCCCTTTAACAAACCTATAGTTCTTTCAGCAGTATTTCTTGCTATGCTATGTAGATCATTATAGTACGAGGCACTGAAGTATTTTTAACGGGAAGACTTCGCAAAGTTTCCGGAACGCTTTCCAGCCGAGTTGGATTCGATGATTGACCTCTTTTTCGGATTTTTGATCTGCCTAGTTTGACTGTCTCTCCCAGGTAGATGATAGATTCGTCAACAACGTCGAGAACTGAGTTCCCAACTGATATTGGGGTAGGCACAACATGGGCATTAGACATAGTTTTCGTCTTATCCATGTTCATCTTAAGGCCTACCCGTTCGGAAACTCGATGAAGGCCATCGAGCATTGTACTGAGGTCGTCCCGGATTGGATTCTGCCATGACTACAATATCGTCGGCAAATCGAAGGTGAGTGATGTACTCACCGTTGATATTGATGCCAAGTCCTTGCCATTCCAAGACTTTGAAGGCGTCTTCCAATGCAGCAGTGAACAGTTTCGGAGATATAACGTCTCCCTGTCTCACGTCTCTTTGCAATGGAATTGCCTTCGAACTTTGCTCCTGTACTCGGACTGACATGTTGGCGTTTTTGTACAAACACTTCAGCACTTCAATATACCGATAGTAAATACGGCACCGCTGGAGAGACTCAAGCACTGCCTACGTCTCGATCGATTCTAAGGCCTTCTCATAGTACACAAACGCTAAATAAAGAGGCAAGTTATACTCTTCGGTCTTCTGTATAACTTGCCGTAGCGTGTGGATGTGGTCTATGGTACTATAGCGTTTTCGGAAACCGGCTTGTTCCTGGGTCTGGAATTCATCAAACCTGCGACTGAGACAGTAAGTTATGACCATCGAAAACAGCTTATAAACATGGCTCAAAAGCGAGATGGGTCTGTAATTCTTAAGTAAAGTGTGGTCACTTTTCTTGAAAAACAGCACCACCACGTTTTTGTTCCATGCTTTTGGCGTTGAACCTTCGAGTAAGACAGTATTAAAGAGATTCTTTTGAGAAAGACTTTAAGTACCGGTGTTCCACCCGTTTTCAGAAGCTCCGATGTGATACCGTCGTCACCCGGTGCCTTGTTGTTCTTAAGCTGTTTCAAGGCCATTCTAATCTCGTACAGGCTGATGTCCGGGATATCTTCAGTATAATGTCAGGTCAGCTTGGCTCTTGGGTCTTTGGACGAGCTGCTAACAGTTTACCAAGAGTATAACCGTCCGTAGAAACTTTCTACCTCTCCTAACACTTCTTTGCTCTATCGTCTATTTAATACGATAAGTATTAAAGATCCGGAAGTCGTGTCGCAAGGACTTTCATATTCGTTTATCGAGTAGCCTATATGCTTCGGCATCATCCGAAGACTGCAGTTTTAAGGAGCGTCGTTCAGCCATGAGGTTGAGGGTATCGTTGGAGAGTTTCTGTAGCCTATCTGTACGGTGGGGCTTAAGAAGAAAGAAGGGTAAAAGAAGTTGGAACCCACTGTTTGGACAGTTTCTACTAACCTGTTATTGATCTCGTCCAATGAATCGATGTTCTCAAGGCAATCGAAGCGATTGGACAGCTCAAGTTGAAAGCTCTCGGGGTCTTGAATATGGACACGAGTAGGTCAGAGCGTAGACTTCAACAGACGAGACCTCTCAATTTTGACATTAATTTTCAATATGCTTCTTACCATTCGGTGATTACTACCAGTTTTCACCCTTTTTTTTTTTGTCCCGGGGAAATCCTTTATGGATACCACCTATCACGGGGAGGTAGTTGGTTATGTGGGAGTCCGTATACCCAACAAAACCCCGGGGTGTTCCGTCATTGCCGCTTTTGGCGGGAACGCGGGACAGATTTTACACACGACCGCAAACCCGCCGCGGCTGTCCGTTGCCGGAGCCTTCTCTTCGCGGCACGCCAGAACACATGGCGCGCCGCAACTGCCTCGGAGACCAAACCCGCCAACAATGGGCGTCAGACTTCCCCGTGTCTGGACGCCCATAATCTCCCTGCGGTGGGTCGGATACGAGCCCCACCGCCTGCTACGTCAGCCACAGAGGATAACCCCCCCCCGCTACCCCACCTCCTCGAGTCTGCGCCGAGCGCCCGGACCCCACCTCCTCGAGCCTGCACCAAAGTGCCCGGGCCTCCCCTCCTCGAGCCTGCGCCAAAGCGCCCGGGCCCCACCTCTTCGAGTCTGCGCCAAAGCGCCCGGACCCCGCCACTCCTATGTGGACTTGGCGGCCAAAGCCCATAGGAGCAGCCCCGCCTGAGCCGGCCAGCGCACCCCAACGCCGGCGCGGCCCCTGGGTTCCTCTTGGCTTCACCGTGGTGATCCAAGCCACGGCTACTGACCCACCACGTCAATGCGGGAACCCTTTGGGTCCAGTTTTCACCCTGTGGATCACGGAGACATCAGTCAATATTTGTCTCTTGCTGGTCATAATGACTTTAATCTCATTTCTCGTGGACCCATCGGGACTCAGCCAGGTCCATTTCCTATGAGGTGGCTTCTGAATGAAAGAGCTCATCATAAAGAGTCTCTCTTTCTCCAGGAAGTCGGCTAACCTCTGTCGCCTACGGTTCCGTTGCCCATAACCAAATTGAAAACTTTCAACTCATCCTCGCTTCTCTTACCCAACTTCGCGTCAAAGTCTTGTAAGTATATTATTATATAGTTACTTTATATCTCCTTTATTTTGCTTAATAGGTAAAAAATAGCAATACTATGATACCAGTCACACTTAAATGACGACGCATTATATTACAAGTACATAAATTACATTGTATATAAGGGACTAAGGGTAAATGGTGCTTATGTGCTTTTATGTTTTTCTACACTATAGCGTACTCCAAAATTTTCTGTGTGGTGTAAATTTTCTGTGTGGTCTTCGAAATGGCCAAAAATACTAGCTTTTCAATTTGACAGTTAAAATCGATGATAACGGCGAGGATGTTGGCAAAGACGAGATCACGTGACGATGTTTCACCGATGTTTGCAATAAGAGAATACGAATTTAATACAACAAATGTCAAAATGTACGCTCGACTTGGAATTTACAATTTTCCAAGTACGAATACTTCCGAGTAGTTCCGACAGCATGCTAGTTTGTTTGTTGTATGCATACTTTTTACTCCTAGTGGTGAGATACTAAAATCGATATTTCCAAAACCGTAAAATAGTGTTGCACTTACCAGTTTCTATAAACAGCAGAGAATATTGGAAAATATATTAATAACATAATTCATGTGTCTCATACCGTAGAAAATTAGTTCTAGCAGTACTCTAAGTATTGATAGTGGGTTCACGAGCATGTCGCGCATCTTTATGATCTATGATATGATAGATTAGTAATGGCTTACCTACATTCTTTTTGCTTCCAGCTGCAATAAAACAAGTTTAAAAGCTAATTTTGTTTCAGTGAACTCTACTATAGGTTTAGTAGTAAGGGCACACAGTTTTTTAAAAACTAAGTCGTATTCACTAGTTAATAATAAGTTTTTAATTAAAACTTATAAAAACTTTAAAAGCTTATAAAAAAATTAAATAACGATATCTATTAAACCATTCCTGTAAATCTGGTTTAGGTTTGTGAAACACCATTATGTATAAATAGTTCGTACAGCTCGGCTTTGCGGAATGAAAATTTATTTCCAAATGCCTGTCAACTGCAACATGATGTTTAGGATTATCTTTTCTATTTCTCTAAGCTCGGAAATCCGGTGGTGTCATAGAAGGCTTTCAAACCACCAGTTTGCCGCCTAGCCTAATGACACTGGACTTTGTCTTCTGATGGCACCTTTTTATCTTTCCAATACTAGAAAGCAGATAAGAATGGAGTATAAGTTATTGTCTTAAGGACACCTCGTTGTTTTGACTTCATTTATTTTTTCTGCAAGACTATTATGTAATTCGGTTGCTAACAAATGTTAATTGATATCTTGAAAAATGGCGGCTATGTTAGTAAGTTGATTACTGAAGCTGACAAAAGTGACATAGAGCCGCCATTTATTTCAATTTCAATCAATATTTGTGAACAACTGAGATACATAATAGGCCTGCAGAGTACAAGATTGTAAAATATTAAAATTGTAAAATATTATTTCTTTGAAACTTTCTAATTTGACGTGGTGGACAAGAGCATTATTTTTTACTACAAAATGTAAATAAATATACGTCATATAACCTGGTTTCGTTTTTGCCATTGCTTGATATATGCACTCTGTCCGAATAAATATATTTTATTTCATTTCACTCTTATCACTAATGAGTAGATTTTCGATTTCATCCAGGCCGAGCATGTACATTGGCTAGTCAAGTTCTAGCTTCCATAAGTACTACCAGCCGTTCTATTTAATTAAGCAGCAAAAGGTGCTGCGTTATGTGGCACCGGGAGTTTTTTTTAAAAACACGATACAAATTGTTTAACATTCAAATAAATTGTTATTCAGTACAAGTAAGTATAACTTGCATGTATTTTTTATTAAAATCTATTTGCCAGACTTTGATCAAATTATATTCAACATACATAGTTTTACGATTATTTTCTTTTTAAGTGACTATTAAGGTTACTTTTTAACAAAACAAAGGCAAACTCGTGTTGTTCGGCCAAAATAAAAGATTTTTGATTAATAAATTTTAAAATTAAATGTAGTATCATATGTTTATCACTCGCTATTACTTACGAGTAATAATGTATTATTTTGCCTTATAAGGGACAAACCAAAGCTGAAAACACCAGTCGATCATAATTTACCGGTTTATAATGAAGTTCGGTTTCCCAACACTCGTACCATCCATGAAGCATCGGCGATGACATTTCGCTTAATGAATACCAAAAGAATCATCCTTGTCAACAAGAGTGATGTCTAAGATGTTACACCCATAAGCTCGTCGACGAGCGCAACGATGAAAAATTCTTTACAGAATCGCACTGCAGCTTGCCACATCATCACATTATTGCTACATCTGTTCCTTTGGCCTTCGCCCGTTTGCAGATACGTGTAATGGAGACATTTTTAACTTCATAAATAATATAACCACACACTAAATAGTAAGTAGATAATATTACGACTGAGTAACGCAAGAGCAAGTAACAAAAAGCTCCAAGGGTGGAAGTGTAAAGGGCATAACGCCGGTAGTAGCGCTCTAGTGAAACCGCAGCACACCTCTCAACACCCTTCAGCCATCAACACCAACGTTGCCCCTTCTGTCACCATTCATGGTGACCTTTATGGGGGCCCGTTTTGTGGGTGGCAAGTCACCACCTGCTTATCACTAATAAAATCATATCAATAGCCTTGCCATTTTACCCATTTTTGTAATAGATATACCATGTCCCATCCATCCAAAAGTTTTTGTTTTTATACTACTTTGTATTTTTATACCAAACAGGCCTCTAAGTGTTGGCTACAGCCCCACTTATGCCTTTGTAAAAGACTGGAGGAAATCCGTGAATTATTTTGAATAAAAAGAATAAAGATATATGATATATGCTTTTTCGTTTGTTTGTAATGGATACACGTCAAAACTACTTAACAGATTCAAACAATTCCTTCACGAGTATAAAGCTAAGTTATGCCTGAGTTACATACGTTATATTTGATTCACCATCATCATCATCCATCACCACTCAGGTGTAATCGCGGAGTGCAGCTCCTAAAAAAACCAGCCTGTATTACTATATAGAATGGTTTTTGAGAAGGGTGGTCATGGCCAAGTCCGGAACCACGAGGGTTAGAGAAAAATCGTGAAAGGAGACATACCCTCGATTTATAAGAAAACAATAACTGCATACTTAGTATTTTTTTAATCTATTACTTTTGCCTATACACGTAATTTGTATAATTATCAAAAAAAAAAACAGCACTATATGCTGCTGGTACTTAATACATACATGGGAAGAATATTTAAAACTACTTTGCTTGTACCGTTCTCTAAGAACAGAAAAAAATATCCAAAGTCACCTTTTTGGATTGATCGTCTGTTTTTGGCTTTCCTTTGATAGAGATCGCGTATATTTTTCCAATTATCCAAAAACAATAGAAACATCGTTTAAAAACCGTCCCCCTAGTTATTTTATTCCAGGCATAGATGAAGCAAAACCTATATAATAATATTTGTTTTAATTTAATTTCTTCCAACGAATTAGATGATAATGATGATGATGATGATGTTGATGATGATGATGATCTAGATACCAAAACAGAGAATAAACTCTATGCTTCAACTGTGCTGTGGGAGCGTTCTCAGTATAATTTACTAAAAGGATAAGTTTTGATAGATTTATCTACAATAGCGTCAACTGGATTTACTAACAGCCGTATTTATAAATAAGCAAAAGTAATTACTTAAGGAAAAGTAATACTTAAGCAACGATTTTAATTCTCTTGACTAGAATTTGCCTGAAGTTAGAACTATCAAAGGCTAGAATTCTTAGAGTAATAGTCACCATTTCCGCAATGAAAGTCAATTTTTCTTTCTTATTACAAAAGTGAAGTTGTATAAAAATGACATGAGCACACAAGTCTGAACTGTGAAGGATCTATTGTGCTGTAAAAATTAAAATCTCATGATACAAGTGTCAAAAATACATCTAATTTTGATAGGGTTATGTCATGCTTTATCTTAGTAATTAACGTTTATAAATACGAGCGTTAGGCTTGTATTCTACTCGACAAATATCTTAGTCTAGTCTAAGTTTGATCAAATAAATTGGATAACCTCATCAAATTTACTAGAAAAGCGACGTTTAATCAAAGATTATGACATTTCAATCAAAATGCCTGCAAAAAAAAATTCGTGGACTATTCCAATGACGAATGTTTTGTTAAATGTTTAGGAATGTAATTATTATATGTAAATATAAACGTATCATAAGATACGAGGCACAAATACAACAAAAATAAAATCATTAAACCCTTAAGGAACTATACTACATAAGGAAGAATTTATGAAAATTTTGAAGTTCAGTGTACTGACCAAAACTTCAAGAAAAAAATTAATTGATTGCGGATGCACCAGACAGAACAATTAAAGGTTTTTACTGCGCAGATTACAAAGAAATCTTGGACAAAAATTTTTGATGAGTAGATTTAGGAATCTCTCAAAGAAATTTGATCACAATACTTATTCATATTCGTTTTGGGAGCGATGAGGCCTGCACTGAAGTCCCGCTTGGGGTGTTTTGTGCATTACCCCCGCCAGCATTTACTCAAGCCAGCCTAACTCCTTCACATAGCGAAGTATTGCCTTGGGTCGCTGGCACAACTGCTCCAGTGTAGTTTGAGATGTTGTATGAACAACCATCGATGATGCTGATGATGCATCATGCGTTCTGGAGTGGACCTCCAGTAATCCTGTTTTTGCTCTAATATCTTCCGTAGCCCTGCAGTGCAGCAACACATGCTCCTTGATCACAATGTTGGACATCTAAATTGGACAAAGTAATTAGACGAGTGGAATATCGCCCTCATGAATGAATACTAACTTAGAGTATAAATACATTAGCTGTACGTATACTCTAAGAATACCATTCTATTCTATTTTATTTTGGCGTAACAAACAGCCTTAAATATAGAGTTATACGAGTATATACTTTAAATTAAATAACAGTAAAGCTGATTATAATCTACTACTCATAGTGATACTAGTAGTAATCGGTAATCGATCGCTGATATAAAAAAAAACGTATAATAATCTTAGAAACGGTATAAAGAAATAAGTAAAGAAAACCTATATAAAATATTTTTATACCGAAAAATGGAACCGTCTTCAACACCAAGAAGTGTGAAATAACTTGTCGAAGTCGGTACCACACGCACAATATTGTGATAATACTATTGAACTATCATGGTACCGATTTCAATAAGTTCTTTCGCACACATATGATAAAAAAAATTGCACCTTTTTAATGATCCTCTACTTACGGGATCGATTGTAAATGATGATATCATCAAGATAAGCGTAACACTTTTCAGTTTTTGGAATGTAACTCAAAAACTGCTGATCGAATTTTATGAATAAATGGGATGACCTCGAAAGTATACCTACTCTACCAAACAAAAAAATAATTTTGAAAATCGGTCCACAAATGGGGGAGAAATCAGCTTACATTCACATAAAAAATACACACACACTATATAACCTCCTCCTTTTTTGAAAGTCGATAAAAATACTCTTAACCCACTAAATATACTATACAGACTATACTCATTTTATTCTGCCAATGCAAAGATTCCTTCAAAGTATGACGAAATCATTAATATCTTCAAACAAATTCATACCCGGTATTACACCAGTAACATCTTCCGAAGCACTTATAAATAAACAAGCATTACAACACCATAAACGCACACCATCCCTGAAACCGTTCCCCACCACAGCCGGAACACCTGTCTACAGAAATAGCTGGCCATCGCACTCGTGCGCACTTGCACTGTGCCGGTATTATACGCTCAGACTAGCTGAACATGTCGCCTGAGTGGTGTACATCGCTGGTTAAGTATGCATTTTTAAAGTATGTACTAAAACATTAACAGAAGTCGACGTACGAATTCCAGAGGATTTATGTATGAACAATGACATGACAATTTGTTAAGAGATTACGTTGATTTTGTCTTCATCTGGAATCTGAATCTATCAATCTATTGTAGATATTACTTACCGAGCGAGTGAAGACAGCGAAGCGTCATTGCTTTAACGAGCCAAATTTTTAATTAGAAATACGGGATCACTCACGTAATACGTATCGGATAGGTCCGACTATAGTTTCGATAGATCGAGAGAAAAAAAAGAGTGAAAACCACGTTAGTTTTTATAACAAAATCTGTCCGTGTGTTTGTTTGGTTGTTTGATGGTATACCTGTACAGGTCGCATTTTCCAACCAATCTTGACGAAGTTTGAAACGTATGTTTTGTTATATAATATCATATTTATATCGTCGGCGATTTTGAATGGGGAAGATTATTTTCCAAAAAAGAGGAGAAGTTTACTGCGGCGCTATTTACAGACCGGTTTTGATAGAATTTGGTACATACATTAGGTACCTGACTTTAAAGAGTAATTTCAAATATGTGGTTGCCGATATAATAGGTTGTGAATTTAAAAAAACTGGACGAACTTTTGTAACATTCGGTAAAAAATGTGGTACCAATAACATAAAATTTTAGCAAAATTGGTCAGTATTACCGCTTATAAGACTGTGCTTTACTGTTAGCTACTAGTAATATATTCAATACAATAGTATCTCTCTCTGCATTAAGTACCTACATATACTCCGTGAGGAAACGGAGTTAAAAAACATTATTTCCGTGGTCAAAATGCGAATCGTAAAAGGCATAAGAAACATATTTATTAAGTCAGATTATGAAATACATTTCTGTTATCTATAAATTGAGCAAAAAACGGAGACTTTGCTTAACCATATATAGATATAAAACAAGTACAATTTGAAAAAGTTAATACCGACTTCAATTCTATTCAGTTATTAAAGTGTAAATCTAAACTACTGGACCGATTTGATTAAATTTAAATGGGACCACACGGGAAGCACCACCTTTTAAACAAACAATAAAAGATTTTGAGAATCGGTTCACCCTATCGAAAGTTATGAGGTAACAAACAATAAAAAAAATACAGTCGAATTGTGTACCTCCTCCTTTTTGGAAGTCGGTAGAAAACCGAAATATACTGTTTTAACTCTGCTTGGCGACGCTGGTGTACATGTAAATCTGACAAATGAGATGTTCAAATCAAGGAGTTTATGTTATGTGTTGAATTTGTAATCAAATTGTTATATTATTTACGTTCATATTCATATGAACGTAAATAATATCGTACAATTATATTAATTGAAATTAACCCGGATGTACAATTCCAAATGACGAGAACTGCTACATATATTAAAGTCTTCGATAATTCTCTTTCTTGTTTGTTCTACCTACGCTACACTGATTATTGTGTAACAAACCCGCACAAGCCACTCACAGTTGAAGTTATAGTCCATAGTCTTTGGCTAAATTAACTTATTTGTGTATATAACTATACTCAAATTCTCTTGCCATTGCGATTCCATCGAGCTGTTACTAATGAGCAGTACAAAAAACGCAATGTATCAAGATCATGAACAAAAATCCGCCAAAGGTATAAAGTCTCTATGTGACACGGTAAAAGTATTGGTATTCAATTGAGTCAAATCAATGAATGGTGATGGTACTATATTTAAACGATTGTTGTCATCGTAAAATAGAACTGGCATTGTAGAACTAGGCCTAGACGGTACACAATTAATCAGCACGTACGCAATTAGTTTTGTTCTCAGATTATATTTAGGTATAATAAGATTAATCTAAATATATAACTAGCTATATCTGGTGGATGTTTTCTGAGCCTGTGTGATCTGGCTTCGCATTACTTCGTCGTCTTTATGTAGCGAGATGATGCTGAAACCAAGACATATAACCGCTTTAAATACGTTGTGAGCACAAATTATACTATTAAATGCGAATAACAAACATGAGTAATTGACTTAAAATTATTACATTGTAAAGCGCCGTTATTCGTTTTTCAATTCATAATATTATTCGTATTCTTTCTTATTGGGGGCGATAAGTCCTGCAGTTATAACTCCTGACTTCCGGCTTGGATTGTGCATTTCAATTATAATTTAGAATGTATACTAGATTCTCTGGTAGAACCGGTCGCAGCGGGGCTTGACTTGGCGATCTTAACCGGTCAACAAGTTGAGCAACGCTTGTTGCGGTCAGCAGTGGGATGGGTGTGTGCTAGTAGGATTGTTCAACTGAGCGCTTCCGTGCTTCGGAGGGCACGTTAAGCCGTCGGTCCCGGTCGTTTGTCTTAGGACTACAGTCGTTAGGCTATGTCGAAGGCCTCGGGCGGCCTGAATATCAACATGGGTTGGCCACTAGCCTATCCACCAATCCGCACTGAGCCCGCGTGGTGGATCATGGCCTAACTTCTCTCTCTGAGGAGAGGCTCGACTCCCAGCAGTGAGAACGTAATGTGGTGATTATGATGAAGAGTTTTCTGCAAGTGTCCGCCTTGGTAAATAACACCGTAGCTTTAAAAATTCCTTTTGAAAAACTGTGGTGGGGAACCACTACTGTATGGGGTACTGTAGCAAATTGCAATTTGGAGGAATGGGCTTGGTTAGCTTTGTCTCATGGTAACACGTGGATTCCAGGGGGCCGGTTCCACCAACTAAATTGCAATCAAACCTCGGCTGAACTGTGTCTTTTATACGTTTTTCGTTCTGCTATTGAAAATACAGTCAAGCTGCAGTTACGTTTCTTTTGAAGACAGCAATCGATCTAAACTTTATTTTCTATGAACTCGGTAGATAAAGAGAGTTTTAAAAACTTTCTACGATACTAAATTTATATATCTTTAGAATTTTAAAATTTTTGTTTACTTAATTTGTGCCCTTTCTCTTTTTGTTCTCTTTGTATTCCAAACACCTAGGTCTGTATTTAATATAACCAACATGTTTAAGTCTTCATATCACTCAATAATCCTCCGTATTTATTTTCAACGTGCCTTTTACTTTTGGTTTTAAGTTAATAATCGATTAATTTCACTCGTGACGGTGGTAAGAGATCTGATGGAATCACATTGATTGCATAGACTCCAGAACTACAGTTCGTTTTTTTATTACTACAAAAAAAAACTAAGATGTTATATAGGTATAGTGTTTTATCTTAAAGAATATGCCACCCTTATTGCTAATTAAAACATTAGTTCGATATAGATCAGTTCAGACAAAAATAATAAATGTAGGCATTATAATTGTCCAGTTGTAGGTGCCTGCATGACTGCCTAGTACAAGTCATACAGCCCTCGGGCATCTTCTAGCTGTTAGCATTTAAACACTTAAGGCACTGTCAGTTCAGAGCTTGACTTCTTTCACTTGAAATCAAGCAAGCGCATCTCATAAAAACGTACATAAAATCATTAAAAAACTGTTCATTATTCAATAAAATCAGTATCCATCAGTGTATGTGTATTAAAAATTGCTATTTTCTACAGACTTCCAAATAAATGAGGAATTTATTCGACCGTATTTTTTTTTATGTTTGTTACCTCATAACTTTCGATAGGGTGGACCGATTCTCAAAATTCTTTTTTGTTTGAAAGCTGGTGCTTCCCGTGTGGTCCCATTTAAAGTTTTCATCAAGTTCGGTTTAGTAGTTTATGAGTTACACTCCAATAACTGAATAGAATGGAAGTCGGTGTTACATTTTTCAAATTGTACTTGTATATTGTGTGTTTTTGATGAAAAATACAATTGTGAATACAGAGCTAAACTGTTTCAAAGGTGAAATTAATTGGTATATTAGGTTTCTTTTAATGTACTCTAGTACGATAAAATATGTTCTTAAGTCCGTAAATGTGTGCAAGTCGTAGAAATATATCTCGTATTTAATGTAACATACATAACCTGTTTGGATTATAATGAGTACAAAGAGATGCTGGTGCCGCTTGTGGATGTCACATGATGATGAACACCCTTGCAGTATCTTACATATCAAAATTCAAAATTCAAAAATTATTTATTCAGTTTAGGCATCATAGACACTCTTATGAACATCAAAATTTTTAAATGATTCTACCGCTGTCTTCGGAAAAGAACCACCGCCGAGAAGAAGCAGCAAGAAACTCGTGGGCCATTATTTTTTCAAGTCTTTGTACATTGAGGTTACATATGAGTAGTATTAAAATAACAAATTTATTCAATAGTTGGCCACTAGGCAGAAGTGGAAAGCTTCCAGGCATCTTTGTCTTCTAAGTAGTGACTCAATTTATAATAGGCTTTTTTCATTAGTATATTTTTGACACGTAACTTGAATTTCCCTTCAGTGAGCTCAGTAATGTCTTTCGGGATTTTATTATAGAAACGTACACAATTGCCTAAGAAGGACTTATTTTTAGTTTTCGTGAGTCTAAATTTAGATACAGCTATCCTATCCTTATTTCTAGTATTAATATTATGCATATCACTATTTATTCTAAACTTCTTTATATTTTTACGAACGTACATTATATTTTCTAGGATATACAAAGATGGAAGAGTTAATATGTTAATTTCTTTGAACATTTGTCTTAAGGATTCGCGGGGACCCATTTCGTAGATGGCTCGAACTGCCCGCTTTTGCAATATAAAAACTGTCTCTATGTCCGCCGCTGACCCCTACAGCAGGATACCATATGACATTATGCTGTGGAAGTAAGCAAAGTAGACCAGTCGAGCAGTAGCTATATCTGTCAATTGCCTAATATATCCACAACCTTCAGGGTGAGGAGAACGGTGTCAGCAGCAGTGGAGACCTTAACAAAGCGGAAATATGAGTCTTCACACAATGGATGCATTTTTTTTCTTAACAATTTATAATTGACCACTACCTCACTTGATGGTCATTGATGATGCGGTCGAAGGTTTTATCACACAACACTATAGCTTGTGGCTCTCAAGAACAGCTGCTGGAGCACACTGTTAGGTGCTTAGCCACAGATGTTCAAACTTGAGGGTGGTAGCTAGCCGAACACCAGTGGTGCCCTACCACCACGCTGTGGATTTCATATCGATGTCACCTTCACCTAAAGTTCAAGCTTGAGGTAGGAATGGATCCTGTTACCGTCTAATCGACGGCCAGCCTTTGTAACTCCTGAGCTATCATCGTTTCTGCCTTTTCGCGTAGAAGCATTAGCCTTTTGTAGTTTTCCATTAGATCTTTGGGGTTCAAACGAATAGCTGCTTTACAAAATAATATACAAAATGGCTGGTGTTTACTTCTACCAGATAATCATTATAGTTATTCAACGAGGACATATCACCAGATTTTTGGGCACTAGGTAGACAGTGACCTGAATCCGGCTTTACCATTACTACAGTTGTCTTCAAAAAAACAAATTTTTACTAGTTCAAGTGCAATTTGAAAAAATTTATAGCGACTTCCTTTCTACTACTTTGGTAAAAATCAGTTATTTGAGTGTAACACAAAAACTACTGGAATTAATTTAAAACAAATATATATATGGGACCACACGGGAAGCACTAGCTTTCAAACAAAAAAGAATTTTGGAAATCGGTTCACCCAGTCCAGAGATATGAGATAACAAACATAAAAAAAGTTGTCGAATTGAGTACCTCCTCCTTTTTGGAAGTCGGTAGAAAATTATAGTAATTTTGCTAAAACTGTTAAGGCCTTACTTACAAAACTTAAACTTTAAATGACGTAATTTAGTACTGCGCACAGCAAAATGGTTCTGGGTCGTACTAAATGACGTTATTTAAATAGCGTTTATAAGGCCGTTAAAGTTATTATAACGTTATATGTAGTCAAGTTATTAGTGCAGGTAATTAGTTGTTCTGTACTAATAGAAAATAAGTAAAGAGATATTCATTACTGAACACGTTGCAAGTATAAAGCTCAGATGTCTAGTAAATATTAACCAGATACCAAAGTATAGGAGTTTAGAAGAGAATACTGATGTCATGAAAATATAATTATTATATTTATATTATATATATATTATTATTTATATATATATATAAACTATCGCATTAGGTAAAAAAAAAAACCTGTAATGATAGTTGTAAGTTAAGAAAATAAATAAATAAATAATAGAAATATTAAAAAATAACCAAAATATATCAATACTAGTGCCCCACGTTTTCACCATCGTGATGACGCATCATGATGATGGAAAAGTATCCTATATGCTATCCCAGCGCCTCACCAAATTTCATTAAAATCCATTCGGTATTTTTTGCGTTACAAACCATACATATAAACTTTCGCGTAAGGTGTGAGTAAGATATTACAATTTATATAACTACCAATGTATCCTAGTATTCCTAGTCCAGTTTGTAAAATATCTAGCTATCTAAGTTGTAAGTCGAAAGTACATCTCCGAGGAATAGTAATTTTTAATAGTGCTATTCAAGCAAATACTTTAGGAAGTATATTAGCAAAAAGTATTCGAATGTAAATAGATAGAAAATAAGTAATAATCTAAACATAATCAATACCGGACATAGGCCTAATTAAATCTATATATATATAAAAGCGAAAGGTCACTCACTCACACGAAATCTCAGAAACTACAAGTGCTAGGAGTTTCAAATTTTGCATGCGGGTTCTTTTTAGGACGTAGGTGCTCAGTAAGACGGGATTTTATGAAATTCAACCACTAAGGTTTTTTTTTGGGGTTGATAGTTCTTCGGTACTGCGAGTTCTAAAAGTTTAAAATTTTGCACGGTGGTTCTTTATAGGACCTAGGTGCTCAGTAAGACGGGATTTTATGAAATTCAACCCCTAAGGGTTTTTTTGGGGTTGATAGTTTGTATGAAACTTCGTTACTGCGAGTTCTAAAAGTTTAAGATTTTGCATGGGGTTTCTTTTTTGGACCTATGTACTCACTAAGACGGGATTTTATGAAATTCGACCCCTAATTGAAATCTGACCTATTGAAATCTGTAATTACCGTATCCCGCGAGGCCACGCGAGCGAAGCCGCTGGCGGGTCAGCTAGTAATAATATAAACATGTTCATTTGTTTTAATATAACGTAAATGTTTAAAATACGACTAGCTGCTCTCCGCGGTTTCAACCGCGCGGTGATGGATGATGATGATGATGATGAATCTTATATAGCCTATGTTACTCAGGGTGAATGTGGTTTTCCAACGGTGAAAGAATTTTTGAAATCAGTGCAGTACTTTTTGAGCCAATTCGTTACAAACATACTTACAAATCTTTCCTCTTTATAATCTTAGTATTAGTATAGAAAATGTACCCCTTACTGAATTGAGAAATTAAGTTTCAAAATTCACGTACTTAAATGAATTTTATCTTATACAAAGTTATGTAGTTTCTGAAGTTACTATCAATGCTTAAGCAGTTGATCTACGTTTTTCCGCCTCCCTAATTCCCTGGTAAATACTTACGTTATAAGTTTAGATATTATGTCCTTTACCAAAATATAGCAAATACTAATAATACATAAATAAATAATGAAGGCTCAAATTTATAGACCGCTATTATAAAATATGTGCATGAAAATGATTTGATACCTTATTATTTAAAAACAAATATGTATCTAAAACCTAGAATATGAGTTACTCATGTACGACTACTGACCTACTGGTGCATGCTAGGTCGTCAAACCCATACGTTTACACATGTACATGTTGAGGGTATTATACTACAACTGCCAAGCGAATATAATATTTACCCCACAGACTTAAGGGTCTTAAAAAAATACCAAATTACACTGTTATTATTGACAAAAGTCAATTTAAAGAACCCAAAAGAACTCGGTGTTGAGTTAGGATGAATTAATTTATAATTGATAAGATTTCAGCAATTTTCAATTATTCGTTAATACGTTCAATTGTTTATATCGTATGCTTCTAAAAATAGACTACACTTGTCCTTTGTACAGTGTACTTATTTTCTAAAATACATCTAATATGGTTTCTAAATTAATTAACCATGAAAATAAACCATCACAATTAGATTGAACCGCGTCCGCCCAACGCCTGAAATGGTGCAAGGCGGGCGGCGAATACCGCGCGCCGATTACGGCTGCGCGTGCGGGGGTGGCCAAATAATCAATCAAGGGATGCAAATACCCTTAGTTAAAATGTCCAAGGGTTATGTATTACAGTACGCTTGAAAGATATGTTTGAAAAGTGATGGAATGACGGATAAATCCGGGGAGGAATATGTGCGCGGGGGCCGGCGCGCTCGCCATGTAAGGCGCGCGCGGCTAGCGCCCGCGTCTCCTATATAAGATTCCCGCGCCGCAGTCAACCGCACTCGCAGTCTCGCTGCCTTAGAGTCAACATCCACCGCGTCCCAAACCTCACACAACCGCCAAAATGTGCGACGACGATGTTGCTGCGCTCGTAGTAGACAATGGCTCCGGCATGTGCAAGGCCGGTTTCGCCGGAGACGACGCACCCCGCGCCGTCTTCCCGTCCATCGTCGGTCGCCCGCGCCACCAGGGTGTGATGGTCGGTATGGGCCAGAAAGACTCCTACGTAGGTGACGAGGCCCAGAGCAAGAGAGGTATCCTCACCCTGAAGTACCCCATCGAGCACGGTATCATCACCAACTGGGACGATATGGAGAAGATCTGGCACCACACCTTCTACAACGAGCTGCGCGTCGCCCCCGAGGAGCACCCCGTCCTCCTGACTGAGGCTCCCCTGAACCCCAAGGCCAACAGGGAAAAGATGACCCAGATCATGTTTGAGACCTTCAACTCACCCGCCATGTACGTCGCCATCCAGGCTGTGCTCTCCCTGTACGCCTCTGGTCGTACCACCGGTATCGTCCTGGACTCCGGTGACGGTGTCTCCCACACCGTGCCCATCTACGAAGGTTACGCTCTGCCCCACGCCATCCTCCGTCTGGACTTGGCTGGCCGCGACCTTACCGACTACCTCATGAAGATCCTTACCGAGAGGGGTTACTCTTTCACCACCACCGCTGAGAGGGAAATCGTGCGTGACATCAAGGAAAAGCTGTGCTATGTCGCCCTGGACTTCGAGCAGGAAATGGCCACCGCTGCCGCCTCCACCTCCCTCGAGAAGTCGTACGAGCTTCCCGACGGTCAGGTCATCACCATCGGTAACGAAAGGTTCCGTTGCCCCGAAGCCCTGTTCCAGCCTTCCTTCCTGGGTATGGAATCTTGCGGTATCCACGAGACCGTGTACAACTCCATCATGAAGTGCGACGTTGACATCCGTAAGGACCTGTACGCCAACACTGTCATGTCCGGTGGTACCACCATGTACCCCGGTATCGCCGACAGGATGCAGAAGGAAATCACCGCCCTCGCTCCCTCCACCATCAAGATCAAGATCATCGCTCCCCCCGAAAGGAAGTACTCCGTATGGATCGGTGGATCCATCCTGGCTTCCCTCTCCACCTTCCAGCAGATGTGGATCTCCAAGGAGGAATACGACGAGTCCGGCCCCGGCATCGTCCACCGCAAGTGCTTCTAAGCGTACCATTAATGGTTGCGCAGCGGTTCGCGTGCGCTGCTGCTGCTGCATGATGCTAGTGCTGTGTGTTGTGGTTCTATTGTCCGAGTCGGAACGCAAGCATTTGTACGTTGTACGTAGTGATACCTGACAGAACTGAACATCTAATATAACGCCATCTACTTTATTGTAATTTATTGTATAAAATTTATATAAATTTAATTTTTTCTTTTTTATTTTTATTATTATACAATGGGATCGTTATGGATCTCAAGCCAAGTGTAATTAATAAATAAACGGTTAATTTATTTATTTTAATTACATTATTTCTTTTTATACATTCGTTGACTTTGGTTATTTGATTTAAGCTTCCTGATACCTTTCATCCTCTCTCAGCTTAGTTTACTGAATATAAGATTACACAAAATACATCAATGTTAGGAACACAGTAGGTACAGATACAGCTGTTCATAAGTAGGTCACACAATCTCATAAGCAACATTCCAACACAAAAACTTTCAAGAAGCGCACTGTGGCACGCGTTTGCTTCACAAGAACGCAAGCGGTTCCAAAATTAGAATTCCATAATCCCCCACGCGTTAGCCCCAGCGCGCACTACCATAAATAGTAAAGCCAGCATCCCGCAGCCAAAACCGTCTTCTAATTATAACTGGAGGCGCCTGGACTCAGCTAACCGATAATAAGTTAATGTACAACGTGGCGTTTTCTAAAATATCTGTAAATATGTGCTACCATCGGACTTGGCTATTAATATTCCAGTCTCCCGGATCGCGCGTTCTCGTTTTCTTGTTCACATGTCTATGCTCAGGTTCCTATACGTACATGTGACGTTAGTCGTGTTTACTAGTTTAATTTTAGAATATTTGAATCAGAAATTTGAGAACCAACATGCTTTCATGGTTCACTGATCGGACCGATACAGTCTCTTGCTCTCTTATTCAATTGAATGGACTCATCTATATAGTAAATCTTTTTATATTCTTGATATCTGAGAACTCTCACGGTTTCTTTAATTAGCTATTTCTGATTTAATTTCGCCAAGTAACTCAGTCAGTCGAATAAATTTGCGAGGTTATTTAACAGTTACAAGGTGTCTAACCTTTAGGTATCGTGATTTCATGACGGGGTTCCCTAATCTTCGGTAACGTGATATTAGGATTTCAGAAATGATGACCAGCGTCGTTTTTATCGCATCTATATTTACTTTTAGTAGTTACCTTTAGTAAAATTGCGTCGTCTCTAGAATCAGCTGAGCTTTTAGCAATACGCTGCATATGATTATGAATACCTTAGATGTTTGCTTGTTTTCTTTACTGGCTTTTCTTATACTAGGCTGAAATTGTGTTTCTTTGTTTCTTTCTCGCGCTCTCTTGCTCAGTCTACAATCCCTTCAGTTTAGAAATATAATGACTTACGGGAAAACAACATGTGGCAGATATAACATTTAAGTAATTACTTACGTAGTAAAAAGCTAATATTTGCATTAGAACTTTTGCTGTCAGTTTTAGACACATCGTCTGTGATCATGTTGAATTAACTTATTGAGTGTGAACATGTGGTATTCCAAAGAGACTATTTGTGTAGATGCTGAACATAATTAAACTCACGCTCGAATCTTTTATTGGGTACGCTCTTATACGCCAACCACACAAAAACTAAAAAATACCAGGGTGTTAGCCATTTTTCATTAGCTACTTTTACTTTCTTTTTAAAATCTACTCGAGATGTTTAGGTCCCAAACAGAGCCCCAAAAGCAGAGCCTGTACTACTAACCTGATGACTGATATACATACATACTCATATACACTCTCAGACAGAGGTCAAACAAACATGTTTATGCTCACAAATATTTGACCTGTCCATGCAGCGATCGAACCTGGAAACTTCAGCCGTGCGATTCTCAACATCGTTGCATCTTGTCTAAGATCGCATCGTCTAACATCCGTGAAACAAATGACGACATGACAAGAAACGTTGGAAAAACCACCTTGTGTACAAGGGCGATATCTGATAAAGTATTTGAACCGGTGAGATCGGTTGATCGACGAATCATTAGAGAATCGCACGGCAGGTAACTTATCAAAAGTTTTTTAAAGGATTTTACTGTGACGCTTGTGCGCGGAGTAAGTAAAGTTGTTATATAAATAGTTTGTTGTTGCTTATTTCGCCAGTTTAATTTGTTATCTTACCAAAGAATCTTATTAATTATATCTGTAGTTCATCCAACGTTTAGACACCTAAGTACATGTGATCACGGGACACGAGCTGAATTATGTCCTTCGCTGAACACAATAGTCGAGGCCAACCGAAATTTATCAGCTTTATGCATAGCGGTAATCTCTATGGTTTACAGATTCTTCGTGTTCTTTTGACTAGACATAGTTGCTTTTGATGAAATATAATGACAGTTTTTTCCATGGTGATTAATTTTATATTTGTATGTACGTAGGCACTGTATTTTATCATTAGTGTTTACTGGTTGATTTACTGAGTACTTAAATTTACTAATATAACCATGAAAATATTTTATGACATTATGGTATAAAGATAGATATAGCCTTGGAGAAGATAATAAGCTACTCGAAGTACTAATCCTGCGCAGACGACGTCGCGGGCACCAGCTAGTAATCTGTACATGTGCTTAATTATTTAATAATAATGCTTTTTACCTAAGGAATAAATTTATATATTTATTTATCGCAAGACGAAAAAGACAAAAAACAATGTAATAAATTAGTTCACATTTGGTGATGAGCATTAAAACAAAAAAAAAGTACTACAGATAATAAATGCAATAGACACCTATCTCACTCATCTCATACATCACCAATAAATCAAAATAAAAATCTAATTAAGGAATCAAAACGCTGGAAAGCAATAAAAAATCTGAATCTGAAACTGTGATGCAAAAACTTAATGAAAATAACATAGTCTAAGAACAAATCAATGATAAAAGAACATTTTAGATGAACAATCAATAAAATTTTACACGTACATACATACATAACAACGTTTATTATTTATTAATATCTATATAAGAAAAACATAAAACACCTAATTGCTTGTTTGCAATCAGGTGCTTTCACTCTAAATACCCGGCCCTGCACTGGTCTCGAAAAGTCCGCAAACATCAAAGTTTACAACTTCACTATATTTAGCCCGATCTCCCGCAGTTCTCCCCATGAATAGAATAATGATTCAAACTATTGTCAGAGAGTAATGACATCATTTGGCAAATAACAACAATACTATAAAAGTACACGCCAGAAATACGCAGGCACGCCTTCAACGAAATATTTATACCCTGTTGTAAACTAATGCATCTATATGTATATTGTTTTGTGAATCATCTGAGGATTTCTCGCCAAATATTTCACCTGACTCAATTGTTGGAGTATAGGAGGTATAAATTATGAAGTTAATGATTACAAATTAAAAAAATATCATTTAATTTAATAAAAAAGAGATTATTGTTGTTATGTCATAAGATAAAGTATTATTATATGATTATTAACGGGATATTTACCGTGGTAAGGTTGTGGAATGTGCTCCCGATATTTCGGCGCAGTTACATGCACCATGTTCACGGGAAGACTGAAGAATGCGGGTAGTTGGTCAAAAAGTTTAAAAGTTAGGTGCAGACATAACGATCTACCCTCTATCTTAGTCTTTTGCTACGGTTATCACTGGAACTCGAACTCGATCCTAAGTCCCGACAAAACACACTATATATATATTAAAAGTTATATGATATAATAATAATATATATATATATAATAATCATATAACTTTAGAGAACAATCGTGATAGTTTAAAACAGTGTTAAAGTATTATTGTTGAAAAGTCAGAAAAATTACAAAATATTAAAAAATCACAAGAGTTTTTCTGTTAGATAGTCATTTAACTTTAATAAGTTTTGTCAATTAAGAAACGTTCAATTTTATTTTGAAATAGTTTAGTCGATTGGATGTCAAGGATTTCTTATGGTAAATGATTGTATATCCACGGAGCCCTACACAGCACGCTTTTATTTGAAAAAGATGTCTGGATAACGAGATAGCAAACTTTATGACAATGTCTGTCACTTCTATAGATATTTAATAAACTTGTACGTGTACAGTTTACATAAACACACACCATCACGCCTTTACACATTCTTATTGGTCGGATCCTCATGACTGAGAGACGTGATTTCAGTGTGTAGTCTATACCACTATTCTACTGCAGCTCTCTCTGTCTTGTGCCATTTGTATGATTGCAAGGTGGCTCCTGTTGCCTCTTGAGTGGTGTGTGTCCATCGCATCGGAGAGCGCCCCCTGCCTCGTTTTCCTTCGAAACAGCCGGCGACAATCAGCCTTTCAAGACTATCTGGGTCTCGTCTGACTGTGTACCCGCATAACTTGAAGAGTATCTGCCTGCAGATTGTAGCGAGTGTTTTTGTATTTAACTGCTTTAGGATTGACTCGTTTGTCCCAGTTCGGTGACACTTTTAATGCCCGTAGTGGCAAAAAGCTCTATGTGCTTCCTAAAAAATCAGCTTCAAAGCAGCAAATTCCTAAATCGAACACAAGCCGTTACACATAGGAATACGTTTATTATTCAAGATCACATAGGACATTATCTTAACTATACCTACATTCCCGAAGGGATCCGCAGAAGTGTAGCATACACACATTTTGCCGGTCATATTATAGGTTTCATACATTACAGAATAACTATACAGTGAGCGTATTTCATTATTATTTTTGAAGAAGTGTAGCATACACACATTTTGCCAGTCATATTATAGGTTTCATACATTACAGAATAACTAAACATATGGCAGTGAGCGTATTTCCTAATTATTTTTGAAGAAGTGTAGCATACACACATTTTGCCGGTCATATTATAGGTTTCATACATTACAGAATAACTAAACATACGGCAGTGAGCGTATTTCCTAATTATTTTTGAAGAAGTGAAGCAAACACATATTTTGCCGGTCATATTATAGGTTTCATACATTACAGAATAACTATACATATGGCAGTGAGCGTATTTCATAATTATTTTTGAAGAAGTGTAGCATACACACATTTTGCCGGTCATATTATAGGTTTCATACATTACAGAATAACTATACATATGGCAGTGAGCGTATTTCATAACTATTTTTGAAGAAGTGTAGCATACACACATTTTGCCAGTCATATTATAGGTTTCATACATTACAGAATATCTAAACATATGGCAGTGAGCGTATTTCCTAATTATTTTTGAAGAAGTGTAGCATACACACATTTTGCCGGTCATATTATAGGTTTCATAAATTACAGAATAATTATACATATTATGGCAGTGAGCGTATTTCCTAATTATTTTTGAGGGTTCCGTATATACAGAACCTATCTATCTATTACCACAGAATAAATTATAGTAAATTAAATTATACTAAGACTAAACTGTTAGTTTGTCTCTTTGTTCTGCTCTTATCGGTCTGTACCTTTAAATCCGTTGTCGGTAGCCAGGTGAAATTTTCAGAGAATGTGTTGTAATGGCGAATAAGTAATTAATATACTACTAATATACACTGTTATGTCAGCTGATTTACACCACCCGAGGTCCGTGACAAAAAAATTCAATTTTAAAAAATGCCAAAAAATTATAGTTCCAAAGTAGGTACCTACTCGTATTATCACAATATTGTGCGCATGGTACCGACTTCGACCAGTTATTTCACACTTATTGGTGTTGAAGTCGGTCCCATTTTTGGGTATAAAAATATTTTCACTATTTCTAGTGCCCCTTCTACTTACGGAATCGATTGTCACTCAATGCTGATATCATCAAGGCGTATCACTTTTCAGTGTGGAGTGTAACTCAAAAACCTTTTGACCGAATATGAAGAAATTTAAATGGGACCACCTCAGAAGTATACTGTACCAAACAAAAATGAATTATCAAAATTTGACTACTCTGTAAAATGTATGCATGACCATACGAAAAAAAAAACTCGTCGTCTTGAGAACCTCTTTCTTTATTTTGGAAGTGGGTAGAAAAATGGATAAGGAACAGTCCATGGTTCTCTGTAACTTTAACTACAATATGAATTAAAGTTGACGGTAGTTGTAATTGAAATAGCAGCAAAAGACATTTAATATCGACAGAGAATGTCGACGCTATGAAGAAGTTGGGACAGAGAGCCAGTGTTATGTAAAACCATCTTACATTTAACTCATGACATGAAAGATACACACAGATTATCATGGCAATCAAGGTAACAAAATCAATGCCCTTTAAGTATCTATATTATATTATATGTGTATCTTTTATCTTTCAGGGCAGCGTTCCGGAAACTTAGTGAAGTCATCTCGCCAAAATTACCGCAGTGACTTAAGACAAAAGTCTTTTGTCAGTGTGTGTAACTGGTAAGTGATGGATTATAGCACTGAGATGTGGTATCTCACTGTTGGGCCTTATGTGTAAGCTCAAAGTCGCGCAACGCGAAGAACAAAAGTCACTGTCATAGCCCAGAAGATTCGCCAATTAAAGTGGTCGTGGGCAGGGCACATAGCACGCAGAACAGAGGTCCGCTGGGACGCAAAGGTTCTACAGTGGAGACCACGGACCGGCAAGCGCAGAGCAGATCGTTCACCGACAAATGTGGGTTAACACCCATATAAAGGTTGCAGGACGACTTTGGATGCAGGCCGCCTCCAACCGGTCCTTTTGGAAAATTATGGGGGAAGCCTGGTTTTAGCAGTGGACGTCCTACGTCCTGATGATGACTAAGGTTAGTTGATTATTTTATTTTTCTTCCTTATTTTCCTTTCTTACCAATCACCTTGCCATTCAGAATTTCTGGCGTGTATAAGTGCGTTTATCAATCTCAAGATAACATGCTGGCATGGATGCAGTATGTTTGAAAGTGACCCAGAAAGTCAAAAAACCGGTCAAAACACTAGACTAGAATGTACTTATCGCGTAAGCTACGAGTATAATACATAATACCATTAAAAGTCATGTTAAAAAATTCAATATTATTCTTAGTGTATTTTTGTAAAATACTATATTATTCGATTGTTTTGCTCTTCGAACGTCGAATCACGATACACACGTTAAACTTATAACACCTTACGTATTGCATCGAAGGTAAAGCATAAGGCAGCTTTCTATTCATGCCGTTACCCAGGATAAGAGTAATGTACTCGTATAATAATATAAATATCTGCATAAGTGGGACAATGAGACTTTTAAGCTCTAAATCGCCATTAGCGTGAATTTGCAGCCCCTACGGGGATTTTGAGACTTAAAGTTACAAGTTCCCCCGAGGGAAGAGGAGGAAAGGGAAAATTAACTGATTATGAACTTGCCCGTAACTCATGACTCAGTCTTACTCACATTACTCAGATACTAGCTCTTACTCTATAACCAACCACGACTATTTGCACACTCCGATATTAGATAAGTTGTCGCGGTCGCTCTATTACGACTGCTAAACTATATTAATAAATTATTATTAAGCATTGCGTCCGGGGGAGCGATAGGGGATGGAGTTCGGGTGGCGCTGTCGTATTTAATTACTAGTGAATTGATGATCTATTAATTATAATATGTTCAATACTATGATAGCATATGTTCAAAAATACAAAACATTGCCATTACTAGATAAATAGACATTATATTATTATACTACAACACTAACTTATTAGTTTAACAATATTCAATTTCGAAGTACTAGGGGCGAAGTTCTGCCATATTTTCGTAGCTGCTACGAACGTAGCGCCTTTACGCTTAATAATAATAACTAATGGCTCTGTGGGCTGTAAACCTCGCGAGTATGTCTATGCATAGCTTAAACTGAACAAATATTCAACGTAAACGTTACAACAAAACGCCATCTAGTTTCATTTTAGGATACTAAAATACTACGAAATAAATTTTATTGGAAAATTCTCAAATACTGAATCGACAAAAACAAACTAAATACCTAATTATCGAACTTTTCCACAAAATTTTCCAAGAGTTTCCCGAGTTGTTCTTGAGTTCATGCCCCCTAGAGGGCGCCATATTCAATTTAATGTGACGTTACATAACCTGTTTCCAGTGGACAAGCAAGACGCTTTCAACGACAACTAATTAGTCAAATTATGATAAGTAGTTTAGAAGTTATGAGGGAATATATGATTATATATACATACATACACACATGCCGGTCAAAGACATAACCCTACCTTTTACTTCGACTTAGTCAATTAAATAGAAAGATACCTCGTCACAGCCTGTCATGGTTACGTAGAACTATTATTAATTCTGTGTCATGGTATCTGACACCGTGGGTTAGTAGGTGCGAATTTGAGTCGGGCTTATAGGATATATTTCCCATGTATAAAATTGTTAAGCTTGTAATGGCTGCAGCAGAATGGTACTGTAGTAGAGGAGCAAATAGTGTGTTTGCTAGACATTGTGCTCGTTTTTCTAAGGGTCACATCCACCCATAACAGTTGCATTGCCATTCTAGGTCTTAGAATTGCATTACTATATATATATTGCTTAGTAAGTTTTAGTTGTATCATTCTAGAATCTATCTGTAATTAACCTATTGTTTTGGTATGACTATGTTTGATCAAACGAGCGAATCGTCCCTGCTTTAACATGCCAAATTGACTTTCATCTGTCCGTATTTTTGTTAGGTTTTATGTTGGTTCTCCTTAAAGGTCGCATTTTTCAACCAATATTGACTAAACTTGGTACTGAATGTTCTACTATTCTAAGTGTTTTTTTTGTCTTCGTCGCATATTAAGTTTTGGTACACATATTAGGTAGTTGATTTTAAAGATGAATTTTGCATATGAGCATAATTGGTCAAGTGGTCTTCGAGATAATAGTAGGTTGTGAACTACTGCAAAAAATTGCCGCTGATAAGACTATGTGCTCGCCTGGTCTACTGTTCGCAGAACTACTAGTTCATCTATTATTAACCTTTTGTTTTGGTATAACTGTAGTAGTTAATATGCTAAACAGTATCTCCTAAACTAGGCGGGTATGTGCTAGAGAGTCTATTGTGCAAATCTGCCGGCATTCGTCATAGAATTTAATTGTCAATAAAGGCTAATATCTCGCGTCAGTTACTCTTTCGTAGCCGGTGAACCAGAGCCAACTGGTTTTTATTAATTTTGCAAAAGAGGACGGCCATTCATAAGCGAACAGTCAGGACGAGCTTGAACGTGATAATAATTATTCTCAAGAATATAATTACCCATTCATATTTGTACAGGTGTATAAATGAACCTATTAATACTCTACTCTGGACACTATTTTTAGAAATATATATGTTTATATAATTTTTCATATACGTTGTTGCATTTTTTTACAGACCAATTAGAGTATGAATAATTTTATTTCTATTTCATAGATAAGGGATATATGTTTTTTTTTATATAAAATGATGATCTATTTATATTATAAGGGCATTACGACCGACGGTATACAAGCGTGCAAATTTGCGCGGGCTTGAATTTTTTTAAAGTAAGTCACTTTAAAAAAATTCAAGCCCGCGCAAATTTGTTTTCGCGAACGCGACCTACGGCGAGTGAAGATTTAGTTTGTTTTTACTATTGAAATATGAATGAACTGTATGACAAAGAAATTATTCTATTTCATTGCGTAAATTAGTAAATATGTACGATGAAATATAATATCGCACGCATATAGCACCTCGGTTCTAACGTCTAAATAGCACCCTTAAGAATATGTTTATAAGATATTCATTTGTTTATTGATAAAAAGGTGCTGCTATAGTTATGTATTTATTTGTCTTCATACTCTAGCGTGTTTTTTGGGCGAGTAACATAATTCTAGAGTCACTTAGCGATGAAAATGAGTCTCATGTTGAAGAATTTGATGAAGAAAAATGCCTCTGAGGTGCGCGCCTTTACAGACATCAAAGGCGAGGACAACATTTTGTCAGAAGATGAGATAGTATCTGGAGCGGCGCAAACAAGCGGCCCAACCGATGATCAGATGAGTCGAGAAAGAAAGAGTTTTATCCTACCATTCTATAAGATAATCAGGTCAGTTTCAGTACAAGGCCAATGTTCAAAGCACCAGGTCGAAATTCTTATTCATTTCATGGATTCGACGTTAAATAACTTGCGGTGAGTTGACGATCAAAGAAAGACATTCCGAAGCTAACTAAAAGATATTCCCTTCAATGTTTCTCTACTTTTTTTGACCGACGTCCCTGAAAAAGACCGTCGTACCGTAGACTGAGATGCTTAAAAATGTGCCGCCTCCGAATAAGCTGCACAGATCCATACACCCAAATGGAAATGACAGCATAGCTTTGTTTGATATTACGAGTATAAAGGCGCCAAGTTATAAGAGTTAACTTTGTATTTATATTTTTCTTCGTATAGTTAGAAAAGTTATTACAGATAACAAATAAATACCTATGCATATATAATCGTGTTTATTAACATTAAGAGAAAAATATTAGTGTACAAATTCTAAAAAAAGATACATAATACAGACTAGCGTGATACTTACAAGATATGCCTGGGCCTCACTATCGTGACCTTTTTCAGAAAAACTGAAAAATTCAGGTTTATTTGGTCGCTGATAATATACCAAAGCAGTATTAGTCCAAAATGAAAAGCTGTTATGCACATTTCGAATTTCATTCAAATCCGTTACGCTGTTCTGAAGTGAAGAATGATTTAGCTACTTAGATAGAAACTTTCGTATTTATAACATGGTGTGTTGAGACTATTATGTGCTTCTATATGATGCTACTAAACAGCTTCTTATTAAATGGCCCATGCAAGTGAAATTACAGCGCAAATGAGACTAAAAAATGCAGAGTTTAAAGTGAAGGAACTGCTAGATGCAAGTGTAATTTAGAGATTCAAGCGTACCTTTTCTGAAATTCATATAAACTTAAACCTTCCACGGATACTTTGACTCGTCGAGTGCTTAGAGTCATAGCTCTCTTTCTAGACATTGAGTAAATAAAATTACTACATAGCGTTCGATGAGTCAACGTCTCCTAATGACACCTCGCGTAGAGGCAAAACACGTGTCGAAGAGTTTTACTCGAGTGAGTTCCATATGACGTGTTGCTTATTCTGTATATTTTCTGCGTAAAGGAGATAAGGTGATGCGATGCACACTGCATCTCTTCCATAAACATTTGTTCAGCGGAAATATCGTTAAATAGTTTATTTTTATATCATATACAGGTTGGTTTTTTGAGAAGGGCGGTCCATGGCCAAGTCCGAAACCTCGAGAGTTAGAGAGAAATCGTGGAGGATGCCCTCGATTTATTAGAAAGCAGTAACTGCATATTTAGTTTGTTTAATCTTTTACATTTGACAGAAAACGAAGGACAATTAGAAAAAATTTACATAACAATTGTTATATGCATTATAGATTATAGATTCTTATATAAATGAAAATATTTCTAAGTTAATTAACGAACATTTTTGTTAAAATAATACTGAGACCGTTTTGAAAATTATGGAATGAATGCCTTATCTTGCGCTTTTGCCTAACTTGCTCGCCCGTGAATAGCTAGCCTAACAACTAACAGATTTGATTGAATGTAGCGTTATTGTGTTACACTGAATAGATTCCGAATTCAAAGGGTGTCCTGAACAATTCTGATCTTTTTCATATCTATTGACTTTGAAATTGGCTGTATGAAGTCACTGTCGCGACCGGCAGCGGAGATCAAAGGAGAACTGTTGATAATTGGGAGGTATATGAATAATTTTGTTGTTCAATCTATGATGAAATTAAAAAGTAATTACTTTTTAATTTCAATATAGATTGTTCATTTAAAAAGTTTATTGTTATGTTCATTTATCATATAGTGTTCTGATATAAATATGTGCTCGCATAATTATGATTATTGTGACTCTACATGTATGTTATTCCTTATCTAATGTAATTGCCAAAATATTGTGCTTAAAATTTCTGTCCGTGCAAATGTTATATGTTAAAAATTGTTATAAGCAATAAACCCATCTTTCAATCTCGATTCAAAGTCAAAGTCAAAGTTAAAATCATTTATTCAATTTAGGCATCAAAGACGCACTTATGAACGTCATTTTTTCATTATAATGTACTTTAAAGACTACCGCCGCGTTCCTAAATATATAGAGCCTACCGAGAAGAAGCAGCAAGAAACTCGGGGCCATTATTTTTTATAGATGTTTTTACTATGTTTTTACTTAGGTACTACAAATGTTAGCTCCAGTGTGTTGTCTTACAAAAGAGAACATACTCGTAATAATGGTATCAGTAGAGCAAGACACGCTACACTTTGACATGTTAGTACACGAGTAGATAGATCCTTTTTTTTTTATTTTTTTTGACGTGGGGAAATGCTGTTACGCATTGCCGTATGCGGGGAGGCATACGGGGTATGACGGACTCGGCTAAAGGCGCCCATACCGTCTAAATACCCCACGGTGTTCCAGCGTCTTCGACTGATGACGGGGGGCGTGGGACCGAATTATTCTACCACAGCCCCCGTCGACGCCGCTGCCCGCTGTAAAGTGGCGGGCCCTCCTCGGTGAGGGGTGTCAATGGGACCACCCCTCCACCTCGTGTGATGCCCCCCGAACACGGAGGGGGCATCAACATCGCGAGAGGACCTATCTACGAGTAGATAGATCCTTTTTTTTTTTTTACAAGAGGAAATGCGCATACTCTGTGCTTTGTGGGAACACGGAGTTATGTGGGACTCACGTGGGTCTAGACACTCACACCTCCGGTAACGTGAGTACAATGCCGAAGGAATACCCACTAAAACCTCTTGGTGGCCGTCACACCAGGCGTGTGAAGTGATCGCGAGTTCGCTACACGCGCTTCCGTAATCACTTCAGCGGTCGCCCAGATTGAGCTCTTCTTTAGAGGGGGAGTTTATTTCTTAAATAAATAGATTTAGCTGAGGAACAGGCTCGTTTAAATAACTTAGAATAACGTTTGACATATTCCAAAAATACAGGACTATGATTATGCGATTTTTCACAGTACAATTTATATAACTTTTGCCTACTCTTATAAATTCCTGGAGTTGCCCATTCACTAAACCTAGCACGATTACCAAAAGATATTGTTTTTGGTACAAACACTTTGCCAAATGCATCACTGATAAGAGGGAACAGTGAGTAATATAAAATATTTGGGTCATTGTGACTGGGCAACTCTGGCACTTTCCGGGATACTTCTTAACAATTCTAAGCGGCTTGCATTGATTGGAACAAAGCTAACATATTTGCTTTGGGGTTTGTTAGTTTTTCTTGGAAATACTGCTAGTTGACCACAGTGGTCTGATTCTAGATTATTTATAATGAAGTTTTTAATAGGTTTGAGATTACCAAATATATTGTCTATGCAGGTGGAACTTGGGGCTGTTATCCTAGTAGGTTCCAAGAAAATATTGTACATATTATATGATTTAAACAGTAACAAAAATTTATCCACTACCTGATTTTTTCTAGCAAATTAATATTAAAGTCTCCACAGATAATCATTGATTTATTTGTATTAGATAGCTTAATTAATGTTTCCTCCATGCTCTTTTCAAAATCATCATAATGGTGAGCATGGAGGTCTGTATACACATAGAACAAGGAACTGCTCAAACTCAATACAGGACATTTCTATTATTCGTTCAACAGATGTCACAATGTCTTTTCGTTCTTTGAGTTTTATATTTTTATGTGTAATAATTAAAGAGCCACCACGTATAGATAATTATTAGAATTAAATAAGGGTTGGTTCTTTTTAAGCCAGTGTTCAGTAATACAAAGAATATCTATTTTGCTATCATTTATAAACAATTCCAGTTCCAACTCTTTGCCCATCATACCTTGAATGTTCTGATGAACAATATTGATTCAATACATGTGTTTTTATATTGAAGTTCGTTAAAGTTAATGTATTTGTATTTTATTTGAATTTGAACAAGAAAGATTGTATTCCTTAGGTTGTCCCAGTTACAGGCAAGTTACCTTAAGTTTCGTTTTTTATACTTGCCTATCAAAATAAACCGACGAAGGCTTAGTGATGTTATGGGTCAGTCGTCGATCAACCAGTTGCTAGTTCGAACCTGGACAGATGTTCGAACATATGTTTGTACTACACAACCATTTGTTCTTTTGTCTTCGGACTGTTTATACTTAGTGGTAGGACTTTTGCTGAGTCCGCGGAAGTACCACACCTTTAACAGTTATTCAACCGTGAAGCAGTAGTGTGCTAACATTACTGTGTTTCGTTGCAGGGCAATGTTTTCAGCAAAATTACAGTAGCTCTACCATGAGTTTACAACATTGACACCAATCGACGCTCGGTATCGACCATAGATTAAAACTATATGTATCGACCGATTGCCGGGAAAAATGTATGAAAAAAGAACAGTGCCACCTTGCGGTCAGTTGTAGAACTAAAATCTGTAGCTTGTACGCCAATCACGAGCTTAATAGATAGGCGAGATCGAGTATCGACTATAGACGACATTTATGTTGCAAACTCATGGTAGAGCTAAAGGGAACGAGATTTAACGTCTTATATCTCAGGGTGACTGACGAGCGCTGTGCATGGCCATGCAGGGTTTGAATTTTTATATAGAGAACTGTGTGCAAGCGTGGCGTATGGCATTTGGCCTTACTTAAACATTGGATATTGCCAGTAGTGTTTTGTTAAAGGCTAATTTAAATTTAATTTAAATGTTTAAAGCTAATGTTTAAGGAAATATTACAGGGTAAAGGATTCAACATGCGTTATATCTCAAGGTGGCGAGGGCAGTGCTTTATCGCATCATAACCGGTTGCGGGGCTTAGGAAGAGATAGCGGAGTTATTTAATACTATGTAGGTATGGGATAAGGAAGGAACACTAATACATGAACATTGAACATTCATACCAAGTTTCATTAAGATTGGTTGAAAAATGCGACCTGTACAGAAATACCTTAACAAACATACGGTCAGATTAAAGTCAATATAAAATTTTAAATTGAAATGGACTTGACCGATGTTGATGAAATATTAGTATCCAAAAAGACTTAGTCAGATATTGACCAAATTTTAACGGGGCCATAGGAAAAGCACCAGCTTTCAAATATAAAAATTGTCATCTAAATCAGTCAGAGGTAAGTTAAAAAATACTGTCGAGAGAACCTCCACCTTTTTGGTCGGCTGAAAACCTTTTTTTTTAGACACGGCCACTTGGCCGGCTTGACAGTTGGCCTCTCGCACCGAGGACTCTCTGCCTGACAAACTAGGTTAAAGGGCATATTTAACTTTGCCGTTCGATCCTTAGATGCGGTTACCGCACTAACTGCTTATAATAAATTAGTAGTACGCAATTGTAGTATGAATTTTTTCGTTAATAAACTAAACAATTACGTTATTTGACATTTATTCCTGTTAAAGTCAAAGTCAAGTCTAAATCATTTAAACAATTTAGGCATCAAAGACGCACTTATGAACGTCAATTTTTCATTATAAGTTGTAATAATAAATAATGTCCTAGTAATAATCTGAAATTGGCAGGTGCCGTAGCCCCGTCTATAGCCCATTATCGCCCTTATCACTATTAAGTTCATGTCAATAGCCTGGCCATTTTACCCAAGTTTGCCATAGTTATAAGTACCATGTTACCCTTCATCCTATTTATTTTCTGTTTTTTATACTCCTTTGTATTTGTATACCAAACAGGCCTCTAAGCGTTGGTTACAGCCCCACTTATGCCTTTGTAAAGGGCCGGATGACATCCGTGAACATAATGAAATAATAATAATAGTAATTGTTTATTCATAGAGAAATTGCACATACAATATGAATTTTAGTGCCAACTGCGCCAACCGGCCTGTCAAAGGCCGGTTGGCGCAGTTGGTAGCACCCCTGCCTTCTGAGCCGCTGGTCCCGGGCTCGATCCCCGGACAGGTCAAACATTTGTGTGCATGAACATGTCTGTTTGATCTGTGTCTGGGTGTGTATATGTATATAAGTATGTATATCAGTCATCAGGTTACCATAGTACAGGCTATGCCTAGTTTGGGACCTGAAGGCCTTTGTGTGGATGTTGTCCCATATTATTATTATTATTATATTATTAATATTTCTTCAGGTTAGATGTAATGTAGATATAACACAATCATATCAGTGGGCTAGAACATTTTTTACATTTTAAGCTAGAGTATGTGCTGCTGAACTAGGCTCATCGCCTGTATTTCAGCATACAGCGCTCCTCCCCTTATCATCAGACTGCTACTAGCCTCTACTTTAGTATTTTATATAATTAAACTTAAAACATATGAATAACTTATAATCAGACTTTGCAACCATATATGCGCTAAGTATCATGTATATCACAATAATTATACCTTTGTTTCGGGAGGAGGGCGTTGGTACGCCATACCACAGGTTATCCTAGTTTGGGTACCAACGATCTTCCTAGGATTTACTTTTAACTTCACAATAGTCTGTAACTTAGTAGAACTGTCTCTTAGCTATGCATATTATGTAAAAGTGTAAAGTTATTTAAGTTTGTAAACAATATTTATAAATCATTTCAAATCATTTCATTTTAAATTAATATTACTGTATAATAAAACTCATACATGTGATTTCTTAAACTACTATAAGAGACGTAACTCTCTTTGTATAAGTAAATTTATAGAGTGTGTGAGTGTGAGAGGGTGTGTGTACTGTGTACCTATCATTTGTGTGTATTGTCATATGTATGGGACGTTTGTGTTCGGTAATCTACTATATATGGGCGTAATTTGATTAGGAAATGTACATTAACATTTTTAGAATTTCTCTGCAGTCTCTTCATATGATAGCGTTTTAGCCAATTTTCAATTTTAATTTTAACTTCTTTTTGTATTTTTTTATATATTAAAGTAATTTTATCATATAAGAAAGGCCATAGGTTAATGTAAAAATACATTGTATATGGCAAAATTTCTATTTTTTTTTTAAATGATCCTGACATATTTCAGACAGAAAGACGCACATACCTTGTAAGATAGATAGATAGATAAACTCTTTATTGCAAAACAACAGTACAAATATAACAAACAAATAATTAGGATAATAATATAACAAAAAAGTCTATGAACAACAATAAAAAAAATAAGAATTAAATCTCTGATCTGAATCTCTCATCGCTCAGAGCGATCTCTTCCAGACAACCACGACGTGCTGACGGAGAGACGGACAACACAGAGATCATATAAAGGTTCATTTTTCTTAATTTCAAACGCAAGGAATCACAGAAAAAATTGACGAAGTATTTTGGTTATATTGGAGAAATTTTGAATTCCATTGACCAATTAACATAAAAAAAAAACATTTATCATACAAGAGTGTACAATTCAAATTGAATCCTCTGGTCCTCGATGCATCGTTACACTGTAATTCGAAGACCAGCGCCTTCTCCCATTTTTGATTCCACTTAACTAAAATTATGTCAAAACAGAAATACAAAAGAGAAAGAGAAATGTCAATATCAAAGTTTGTGCTTGCCAATGCATACTAAGTACATATAACTGTATGCTTTACATGTGTGTGCGTGTGTGTGTGTGTGTTACTGTGTGTGTGTGTTAGTGTGTGTGTGTGTGTAGTTTAGCGTTACAGGTTTTACAATATACTTTCTACGTCGTCATATTCCAATAGACTAAGCCATGCAAGTATATAATTTTTAAGTTTATTATTGGAGTAGTCTTTTATGTTACATTCACGATCTAATTTATTAAGCTTATTGTAGGTACAATTGAGGAGCTGCATATTGACCTATACAGATCAGGCGAGATAGTCGTTAAACGCCTATAAATAAGTATTTTGCTGAAGTATTCTCCTTATATCTAGGTCACCAGCAAAACAACTTTTCTAACGTCTAGTTCTCGATATTACACCAAATGTTGAATATTCAACGCCAGCTTCCCGCAGAGTGTACGTTTTTGAACAACAGCCAAACAGAATATAGCTCGGTAACTATGTAGTTTGACACACATTATCTTGTGTACATAACTTTCATAACGATCATGTAAAATGCTACGCTCAATACAATTAGATGATTTTCCTTTTTAACCAACTTGCAAAAGGAGGAGTTATCAAATCGACGTATATATATATATATATATATATATATATATATAGGGTGTTTGGTAGAGGGACCGACAAACCAAATGAGTGTGTTCGGGGGACCACTTGGAGAATACAAGTTGGCTAAAAAAAATCCCCGACACCCCAATTTTTTTTTACTTTTTTTTGTGAATTTTCTCGGTTTCTCCAATATTGTACCTATTTACCACCATAACATTTGTAAAGTATGTTTTAGACCGGATGATTTTAGTTTTTACAAATTTTACAAATGTTATGGTGGTAAATAGGTACAATTTCGGATAAAAAGGGAAAAATCCAAAAAAAAAAGTTAAACATATTGGGGGGTCGGGGATTTTAAATTGCCAACTTGTATTCTCCAAGTGGTCCCCCGAACACGCTCATTTGGTTTGTCGGTCCCTCTACCAAACACCCGTATATTATATTATATATTTTATGTAAGACCTCATAACTTTTTACAGAGTAATCTGATTTAAATAATTCTTTTTTATTTGGTAGAGTATACATCCGAGTTGCTCCCATTCATAAAATTCAGTCAAACGGTTGATGAGGTACACAACAATAACTGAAAAGTGTTTCGCCTATCTTGATGATATCCGTATTGAATGGCAATTGATTCCAAAAGTAGCAAGGGTCACTACAAAAGGATATAATTATTTTGACCGAAAATGAAATCGACTGCAACACCAAAAAGTATGAAATAACTTGTCGAAGTCGGTACCATTCGCACAATATTGTGTTAATAGGTACTTTTGGAACTATTAATCTAACATAATTAATAGATTAATGTTTACGGGGCGTAGTCTAATAGCGATCAAAACACCTTAGAACATCTTTATAGTATTTCTTTTTAAAGCACTAACGCATGCTTAAGCGATCTCAAACATTGAAATTTATAGAGAGAAAAATTTACATCCTCGGACGGGATTCGAACCCGCGTCTTCTGACTATCCGTGTAAGACGCCATTGACCAACTAGGCCACCGAGAATCTGGTCCGAGCATCGAATTTTAACTCTCTATTTGACTAACCGTCTTGCGGGGACGGAGCGACATCTATTGGACAGTTTTGACAGTACCATCCAACCGAAAGAAGCATTATTTAGAAATACTTGAAACTTTCGTATTGACATCGCAGCCCTTGTGATTTTTATATACATACACTTTTATATAAATACATACATTTTTATATACATACTTTTTACATACATACTTACATACACCTTAGAACATTATTATCATATCATATTATCATTATCAATCTAGGGTTATCAATATGTCTAATTTCTGTTCACGTGTTGGTCTCACATTTATTTACTTCTAATGTATATCTACATTTCTTATCAGCCGTGCGATTCTCTAATTCGTCGATGCGCTCGTCGAGGAGCTCACCGATGTCAAATACTTTATGAGATATCACCCTTGTACATAAGGTTGTTTTTCCAACGGTTCTTGTCTTCTCGTCATTTGTTCACGGATGTTGTCAAGGATGCAACGATGTTTGCTCTTTGATAATTGCAGGGCTGTACATTGTGAAAGTGATGGTTCTTAAAAATCAATTTAAAAAGTGTTCTTGTTACAAAACTGGGTATTGTTCCCTCGAAAAACTTTAAAGCTTAGAAAGTTTGGAGAACTACCTCCATTGTTACTATTTGTTATGACAGGGACTTAGCACGAATAACTGCGTAAGTGTAACGTAACGTGTCGTTCACGTGCAACAGTACAAACTGTCATGTATCTAGGGCAACTATGACACAGATAACTCATAGTTTGTACGCCGAAACGTGACGAGTTGACGTTTGCAATACGAATACTTTTTTGCAAATTGTTTGTCTCTAAATATATGAAATACCATATAAGATACTTACAGAACATACTTCTTCTATGTATATATATTCGGTACAACTGAGACACAGTGGACAGACGACCTGATAATATTCACAGGACGACGTTGGGTGCAGGCCGCTTCCAACCGGTCCTTTTGGAAATGGGGAGGCATATGGCCAGCAGTGGACGTTCTACGGCTGAGATGATGCTGATGATGATGATGACAACTGAGATTTTGAGAGTTTAATATATAGTTCTTATAGATGTCTTATTAAAACCATCTATGGATTAAATTTTTGGCCAATGTGTGGTACCAGTGATGACTGATTGCACTGAAACGTGGTCTCTTACTATGGGCCTCATAAGTAATACGTAACTAATGTTTTATTTTTCTTAGATGAAACCTACGAAGAAAGGATGAAACAAAGAATATTAAATGTTCTATGTATTATTCTATGTTGTATAAGTACTATGTTCTACATACTTCTACTGACATATATATAACACTAGCTGGTGCCCGGTCTGTGGAGGGTTAGTATTTCGAGAAGTTTATTATCTTCTCCAAGGCCATATCTACCTTTTTTTTTTTTTTTTTTTATGTACAATAGGTTAGCGCTTGACCACAACTCGCCTGATGTTAAGCGTAGTTGTGATCTACGATGGAGCGCGCTTACCTAGAAGATACCGATTCACTCTCGACTTAAAGACTCGTAGATTATATTTATCAGGAAACAGAGACATCGGCAGTAAGTTCCACAGTTTGGCAGTTCGCACAATGTAAGAGCCAGAAAACCGCTTAGTGCGAGTCCCTGGAACTTCAACCATGTAGCGGTGACGCCTTGAGGTGTCTCTGCTCGTCCGGTGATAAAATGGGGACGGGGGAATAAGATCGTGTAATTCCGATGCACACTCTCTACCTTTATACCAAAATGTCATAAAATATGTTCATGGTAGTTTGACCATGAACATATTTTATTTAAGCAATTAGAAAACATTAATAATAAAATACAGGACATACGTGCATACAAATATAAAATTAATCACCATAGAAAAAAAACTGTCATTACATTTCATCACCAAAGTCAAAGTCAAAATCATTTATTCAATTTAGGCATCAAAGACGCACTTATGAACGTCAATTTTTCATTATAATGTACTTTAAAGACTACCGCCGCGTTCCAAAATATATAGAGCCTACCGAGAAGAAGCGGCAAGAAACTCGGGGCCATTCTTTTTATATAGATGTTTTTACAATATTTTTACTTAGGTACTACAGATATTAGCTCCAGTGTGTTGCCTTACAAAAGAGAACATAATAATGGTATCAGTAGGGCAAGACACGCTACACTTTGACATCTAAGTACACGAGTAGATAGATCCTGTAGTGATCAGTCCCAAGCTGTTTTATCCTCCAAGTAATCCGAAATTTTGTAATAACCTTTTTGACAGAGTTTAGTTTTAATAGTAATTTTAAACTTATTAATAGGCAAATCTCGGATAACATTGGGAACTTTATTAAAGAATCGTATACATTGTCCCATAAAAGAATGACTTATTCTGTGGAGACGCGTTACATGTACGGATAGCTTGTGCTTATTTCGCGTGTTGATGGAATGAGCATCACTCCTTTTATCAAAACTGCTAATGTTTTTCTTTACATACATTAGATTTTCATAGATAAACTGAGAGACAACAGTTAGAATGTTTTTGTCTTTAAACTTCTGTCTAAGGGAAACTCTGGGAGCTAAATTGTAGATCACTCGTATAGCCCTTTTTTGCAGTATAAAAATGGAATTAATATCTGCAGAACATCCCCAGAGCAGTATGCCATAAGTCATAACGCCATGGAAATAACTAAAATAAACTATTCTAGCTGTGTCTACATCAGTTAATAGTCTAATTTTTTTAACAGCATAAGCCGCTGAACTGAGCCTACTAGACAATTTTTTTATTGCAATTTAGCGTCTATAGTAATTCCTAAAAAGACCGTTGACTCCACAAGGTCCAACCCTGTTCCATTCAATTGTATATTGGATTCTACTTGTCTCACATTTGGCGTCGAGAACTTTATACAATTAGTTTTCTTCTCATTGAGGAGAAGATTATTTGTATTGAACCAATTCACAACTTTAGCTAATGCATTGTTAACATTGTCATAGTTTAATAACTGCCATTTAATTTTAAATGACAGTGAAGTGTCATCTGCAAACAATACAATCTCGTGATTCTTCTCTACATAATAAGGTAAGTCATTAATTATAGATTAAAAACAAGAACGGCCCTAGTATTGAACCTTGTGGAACGCCCATTGAGATTATAGAGCCGGGCGATTTTTTACCATTTATGTCAACCCTTTGAATTCTATCATTTAAATATGAAGTCAAAAGGTTGAGAGCCATGTTCCTAATACCGTAGTGTTGTAATTTCCTGACAAGTATATCATGTCGGACGCAGTCAAATGCCTTAGATAAGTCACAAAAAAACACCTAAGGCATTTTGAGAGTTCTCCCAGGCATCAAACACATCTTTTATTAGTTATATACCTGCGTCTATAGTAGAGCGATTCCTTGTGAACCCAAATTGATTCTTTTGGAAAATTTTGTTTGCACTAAAATGAGTTTCTAATTGATGTAATATAATTTTTTCGAAAATCTTACTTAGCGTAGGTAGTACAGAAATAGCCCAAAAATTTGTTGAATCAGTAGTACTACCAGATTTGAATAAAGGAACCACTTTACTGTGCTTCATTAGGTCAGGAAATACACCACTTGCAACACAACTATTAAACACAGCTGCTAGATTGGGTGCAATGACATCTATAATTGAAGAAACGGTCTTCACAGAAAGACCCATGGTCTGCCGTTTTTTTTTTTGCATCTAGACTTTTGAAACTGCTTACAATATCTTTGCAATTAACTATTGAAAATTTAAAAGTTGTATCACATTCAGTTACACTTTGTTTAAGTAAGATCTCAGCAGAGATGGAGGAAGATTTTAGAGTTTTGGTTGTTAAAGACGGAATATTAGTGAAGAAATTCTCAAACTCGGCCGCTACCTCCAAATCTGCTCTTACATCTTTATTATTATTTTTTAAATGAAAGTCTCGATTACGCACTGTATTCCTACCAGTTTCACTAATTATAATGTTCCACGTCATTTTCATATTATTAACAGAATTTTTGATCTTATTTCTTAAATAAATAGATTTAGCTGAGGAACAGGCTCGTTTAAATAACTTAGAATAACGTTTGACATATTCCAAAAATACAGGATTATGATTATCCGATTTTTCATGGTACAATTCATATAACTTTTGCCTACTTTTACAAATTCCTGGAGTTGCCCATTCACTAAACCTAGCACGATTACCAACAGATATTGTTTTTGGTACAAACACTTTGCCAAATTCATCACTGATATGATGGAACAGTGAGTTATATGATATATTTGGGTCATTGTGACTGGGCAACTCTGGCACTTTCCGGGATATATTACTTCTTAACAATTCTAGGCGGCTTGCATTTATTGGAACAAAGCTAACATATTTGCTTTGGGGTTTGTTAGTTTTTCTTGGAAACACTGCTAGTTGGCCACAGTGGTCTGATTCTAGATTATTTATAATGGAATTTTTAATAGGTTTGAGATTAGTAAATATATTGTCTATGCAGGTGGAATTTGTGGCTGTTATCCTAGTAGGTTCCAAGAAAATATTGTACACATTATAAGATTTAAACAGTAACAAAAATTTGTCCACTACCTGATTATTTTCTAGCAAATTAATATTAAAGTCTCCACAGATAATCATTGATTTATTTGTATTAGATAGCTTAATTAATGTTTCCTCCATGCACTTTTCAAAATCATCATATGGTGAGCATGGAGGTCTGTATACACATAGAACAAGGAACTGCTCAAACTCAATACAGGACATTTCTATTACTCGTTCAACAGATAGGCTCACAATGTCTTTTCGTTCTTTGAGTTTTATATTTTTATTTGTAATAATTAAAGAGCCAGCACGTATAGATTTTACTCTGTTGAAGGAGCCTAGCAACTTGATGATTATTAAAATTAAATAAGAGTTGGTTCTTTTTAAGCCAGTGTTCAGTAATACAAAGAATATCTATTTTGCTATCATCTATAAACAATTGACCGTTGACGGTCGCCAAGAACGTCAAATTGACTTGGCTTTTGACTAAGCTATCAGAAACTGACACAAATTTCGACAGAACTGTCATCATTACGATTTTAACGTAGGCCGAGATCTTGTTATTTTGTCTATGCTGTGCCTAAGATATTACGCTTTTTCACCGCGTGGTGATGGATAATGATGACGATGAAAAGTATCCTATATGTTAATCCAAAGCCTCATCTACCTCTATACTAAATTTCATCAAAATTGCTCCCGCGGTTTGACCGTGAAAGAGTAACAAAGATCCACACATCCATACATCCATACTCACAAACTTTCGCGTTTATAATAGAGGATTAATTTCCTGTCTTTATACTATACTTACAATTTTGACCTTAGCTGATTTCTTACATAGAAACATTTTTAAAGATTTTATTACATTAATAAATATTTATTTGTAGAAATGCTTCATTTTCATCGAATTTCATTATTGTATTCAGTCAAGTTATTCAATAGCTAAATAAAAAAAATAAATTCTAATTCAATAATTAAAATCAAAGTTCATATAACATCCGTGCCCGTAAAAGACAACCATGCCCGAAGCGAACATGAAGCCAAAAAATCAACTCATCAAATAAAATCAAACATAAACGCCAAAATGTTGAAACACGGAGTAAATTCATAAATGATAAAACCTCATGTATTTCTTTCAATCACAAAATCCTCTGCATAATAATCCTTGTAAATGATAAGGAGTAACTAGAGGGGTTCAGTTCTGTAACTTGGATAGTATTGTAATGGCGTCATTGAAGTGGTTCTTCAATGGGCATGGATATATATCATTATAAATTTTTTTATTATTATATTTCTACCAACAAGCTCCAGGGTAAGTGGCTTTTTTTTACATTTACTTAACTAACTAATCAACTATTTAAATATACATATTTGCATACAATGAGGGAACATATACTAAACCTAACATTATATAATAAGTAAAATAACAGAATAACAAAACCAAAATTAGGTATCCATTGGAATTCCGAGCAGACCGGTCTCCGCAAGCAGCACCCGTTCACGAGTTGACGACATTTTTTTTTTTTTTGTCTCGGGGAAATCCTTTATGGATACCACCCACCACGGGGAGGAAGGTAGTTATGTGGGAGTCCGTATACCCACCAAAACCCTGGGGTGTTCCGTCACTGCCGCCCTCGGCGGGAACGCGGGACAGATTTTCCACACAACCGCGAACCCGCCGTGGCTGTCCGTTGCCGGACCCTTCTCTTCGCGGCACGCCAGAACACATGGCGCGCCGCAACTGCCTCGGAGACCAAACTCGCCAACAATGGGCGCCAGACTTCCCCGTGTCTGGACGCCCATAATCTCTCTGCGGTGGGTCGGATACGTAGCCCCACCGCCTGCTACGTCAACCACAAGGGATAGCCCCCCGCGACCCCACCCCCTCGAGTCTGCGCCGAGCGCCCGGACCCCACCTCCTCGAGCCTGTACCAAAGTGCCCGGGCCCCCCTCCTCGAGCCTGCGCGAAAGCGCCCGGGCCCCACCTCCTCGAGCCTGCGCCAAAGTGCCCGGGCCCCACCTCCTCGAGCCTGCGCCAAAGTGCCCGGGCCCCACCTCTTCAAGCCTGCGCCAAAGTGCCCGGGCCCCACCTCCTCGAGCCTGCGCCAAAGTGCCCGGGCCCCACCTCCTCGAGCCTGCGCCGAAGCGCCCGGGCCCCACCTCCTCGAGCCTGCGCCAAAGCGCCCGGGCCCCACCTCCTCGAGTCTGCGCCAAAGCGCCCGGACCCCGCCACTCCTATGTGGACTTGGCGGATTGTGGACTTGGCGGCACGAGTTGACGCCTGTGCCAGCCATTGCCTTCCTCAACCATATTTGAGGGAAGATGGCGACCCGACACACGACGCCGCCACTTGCCTACACCTCTTCGTGAGCATGACTGGTCGGAATGCCAATGTTTAGGTACCCATTACATTACATAGGCAACTACAGATATTACAGTTTTTTTTGTTTGACGTAAAGTAATAAGGAAACTTTTATTTATATATATATATTTAACTTTTATATTATATTTTAACTTTTATCTCATTAAGACACTATTTCTATCTCGGATGGCCATTTTCAGATTATATTCACGTATGGTCTCTGGTCTTACAACCATCTCCTTCCTAACGAATGTTCCAATGGCATCATTATCGTCGTCTGCGTAGTAGATAAAGGTCCCAGTGTGTCGCGAAACTGCAACGACTGCATGGGGAACGCTATCGTGCAGCTTCAAATCGTCCTTGGACTTGATGCCGATGACCGACTCGAATGTCAGTGCCTGGGCTTCGTGGATGGTAAGAGTGCGCGATCCCGTTCCTTCCCCGTGGCTGATAAGGGTTTCCTTTTCTTCCTGGGTGTGAGCCAGGAATAGTCAAAGTCAATGGTCAATGGGGATTTTCACACCGGTATACCTTTCCAATTGTAAGGACTTAACTTAAGGATATATACCATTATGATATTTTGGTTTATGAACCATGAATAAAGTAATTAATTTTTTTTCCAAAAAATGGAACCTTCTAAAACACTAAAAACTCCAAAAAAAATATTCTTGGAGTCATGTTTTCAGTGACCCTTGCTACTTAAGGGGCCCGTTGGTCATTCACCGCCAATATGGATATCATCATGCGGGCATGCATTCGGGCCATTTGCATATACACAAGGTTATACAAGAATTGCTCGCTTAAGACATTTGTTTTCAGATAGAAACGCTCTTCTATTCCTCTTGCTTCCACAAAAATAGCAGAATAGGTACCCTGACAAATGATAAAACGCGCCCAGCAAACAAGAAAATGTTCCTCATCGGCCGCTAAGCGCGAAAATATTAAGTTTATATGAATGCCAGTCTAAGTTGTTCAAACATATAATGTAATTCGAACACGGGGTTGAACGATGGGGGAAGGAGGAGAGGGGGGCCTTCAGAATTTAATATAGCCAGAGCGCGGGTTAAGGCGACGCGCAAATAAAACTCTATGAAACCGCACCCCTGAGATGTTAAGAGGATGTATCTTGGCTTGTAACTGTCATATAATGAAAAATGATTCTGTCGGAATGGAACAGTTATGATCCGAGTTGACTTATAACTATATTAACTGACCCACCAGCGGCTTCGCTCGCGTGGCTTCGCGGGATACGGTAATTACAAATTTTGAATTATCCCACGGGAACTCTTTAATTTACCGGGATCAAAAGTATTCTATATGTTGATCAGCTACCACCATACGAAATTTCATTTAAATCGGTCCAGCGTTTCGGAGATTAGCCCGTACAAACAGACAAACATACAGTTTGAACTTATTTTTCACTCCTTACATCCCCTGACTCGGTTCTGTATAGAAATTTGACCTCTATAGTTTATAATATGTAGTAGTTTTTACATCCCTCGTTTTATCCCCTTAAGTCATCCCCGACAAAAATATTGAAAGGATCACTATTTATTTTAAATTACCTATCCAGTTGTTTTATACAAACGTTTTCACCCCTTTTGACCCCCTTAGGGTTTCTACCCTAAGGGGGTCAAAAGGGGTGAAAAACCCATTATTAACACTATAACAATTATCACTATAATAATCATTTTTTAGCAGGTCGGTTGCAACTTTTTTGTATTTTTTTTAATTGAAGAGTAAGTATAATAAACTTGACCCGCCAGCGGCTTCACTCGCTTGGTCTTGGTATAGAGGTAAAAGTGCCGTTTTGGAACCTCGAGGTCCTGAGTGGATCCCCGGGTTGGACAGTTACTGGCTTTTTCTGCCCAATAAATTTTGAAGGAGTGCCCTAACTATGAACTATAGTTTGCAATAGACTCGCCTCTTAGGTCCAAACAAGAACCCCCATGTAAAATTTTAAACTCCTAGCACTTGTAGTTTCTGAGATTTCGTGATGAGTGAGTGAGTGACCTTTCGCTTTTATATAGGTATATAATATATAAATTAAAATATAAATAGTATAATATCCAGTGACGGTTGCTTGTCTATCAACGTATTATAGTTCAAACACAAATAAACAGACAGAAAGCAGACAGATAAATGAACGGACAACGTAGCTTTAGTATTAAGATTTCGAATTATATGACACACTATGAAAACCAACTTTTCTGACTCTATCCTCTTAACAGTGTGTCTGCGGATATTTTTACAAACGTTATTACTGTGGGTGCAGCTATCTTTATTAAATTGTCGACCGGGCTGGGATTAACCGTAACGTAGCCAGGGCCTCAATAGAGAGGGGGGAGAGGGGAGGGGTTATATTAAGATTTGAGCAAAGTGGAATTCCATAATAAGTGCTTTGCTTTCTTTAAAAATTCCCGTAGGCACTTATAGTTTTTAAATATTCAGAGAGTTTCTTTTTCTTCTGGTTCTCGGACTTTTCAGCAAGGTACCTTACAGATGTTTTCGTGGCACCCACCAACGTTATTCCTAATTATCAACATTATCAGCCGGAAGACGTCCAATGCTGAACATAGGCCTCCTCCATAGAACGCCACTTGGGCCAGCTACTCGCTTCCTGAATCTAACGCTTCCACGGTTTTGTCGAGGTCGTCGGTCCACCTAACATATTATAAATGTAAAAGTTTGGATGTATGTTTTTACTCTCAACGCAAAAATGGCTGAATAGATTTCAATGCAGTTTGGTAAGTATGTAGATGAGGCACTGGATTAACACATAATGATACTTTCATCATCATCATCTTCCATTGCCACGCGGGTGAATCCGCGGGCTGCAGCTAGTAGTATCTATACAGAGCACATCATAGTATCGCTATTTCTGTCTTAATGGGTCATCATCATCATCATCCCAGCCGTAGGACAACCACTGCTGAACATAAGCATCCCCATACAATTCCAAAGGGAACAGTTGGCCGCGATCTTTATAGGTCTTATAGGTCGTAAGGCTTATAGGTCGTCTGTCCACCTAGTCGGTGGATGACCTACGCTGCGCTTACCGGTCCGTAGTTCAGAACCTTCCGGCCCCATCGGCCCTCTGTTCTGCGGCTGCTTCAACTGGCTTATCTTCTGGACTATGTCGGTGACTTTAGTTCATCTACGGATCTCCTCATTTCTGATTCGATCACGTAGAGAAACTCCGAGCATAGCCCTCTCCATAGCTCGTTGTGCGACTTTGAGCTTACTTATGAGGCCCATAGTAAGAGACCACGTTTCAGTGCAATATGTCATCACTGGTAACACACATTAGTCAAAGACTCTTGTCTTGAGGCACTGAGGTATTATTGACGAGAAGACGAAGTTTCCGGAACGCTTAGATGGAATAACAACTGAGCGCTTCCGTCCTTCAGAGCGCATTATAATGCCGTCTGTGCCGACTGTTGTTTTCGAACAACAGTTGATAGCCCATGTCGGAAACTCCAACACTAAGGCTGGTAACTAGCCTATACAGTGTATATACACTGGCTGCATTCTGAGGTGCGTTTTAATTGCTTTTAGCGTTCGAGAAACTAATTGCGTTCTAAATAAACTATATCAAGCTCATGGTGATTCAATGTGAAGTGTGGACCGTGTTGATAATTACAAAATGGCGGTTTTTTTGGTTATCAGGAACCGGTACAAGCACAAGGCCCACCTGATGTTAAGTGGTAACCTCTACCTAGAACAATGCATTTCCCCACAAGCGATTAACTGCACTGAGCACGTTACACTGAGCCATTTAGCTATCACAATCAGCCCATTATGTTCCCACTGTTAGGACTCGAGCCTTCCTCTCAGAGAGAAGGGTTGGTCTATAATCCACCACGCGGGCCCAGTGCGGCTTGGTGGATAGGTTAGTGGCCAACCTATGTCGAAGTTTTCAGGCCCTCCGAAGGCCTTCTACCCAAGCCTAACGACTGTTGTCGTAAGACAAACAACTGGGACCGACGGTTCAACGTGCCCTCCGAAGCACGGAAGCGCTCAGTTGAACAATGCCACTAGCACACACCCATCCAAGTCCTGACCGCAGCAAGCGTTGCTTAACTTGTTGATCGGTTAAGATCGCCAAGTCGAGCTCCGCTACGAGCGCTTCATTTAGTTATATTATCACATACCACCGATATGTATGTAATCACTTTAAAAAGCCATATGCTGTATTATAAGTGATTTTGCATCTAGACTGTGTTACTCATAATACTCATATACGTATACCTCATACTTACGTTCAAGTTAATTTATGACAATACAGTAGGTACCTACTTAAATTGAGAAAGAGCTTACTAAACATTACTTCAATAATGATATTTATACATACGTCACTTTGTTAAACAGACATTTTAACACAAATTACAGTAAACCAATAAAACATTGTTTATGGTATAGGTTGGCAAACGAGCAAGTGATCACCGTCGCCCACGGACATTCGCAATACCAGAGGACTCGAGGTTGCGTTTCCGGCCTTTGAGGAAGGAATAGGCTCTCATCTATAAGGTTCCCAAGTCGTATCTGTTCGGAAACACCTCAAGTGGCAGCTGCTTCCACATAATAGTAGTGTGAGGTAGAGAGTGCCGTTGGAATCGCACGGTTGGTGACTCCCAGACGTCAACATGATTTTTATGAAATTTCCGTCGTGATGTCCGATGGTGTAATTCAGCTGCTACATTGTTTAGCTGCTTTCACTGCTTCCTTGAGATGATATTAGGTATAATATATTAGTGATGTAACGAAGTGATGGACAAGACGAAAATTATGTCTAATGCCCATGTTGTGCCTACCCAAATATCAGTTGGGAACTCAGTTCTCGAAGTTGTTGACGAGTACATCTACCTGGGACAGACAGCCAAACTAGGTAGATCCAAATTCGAGAAAGAGGTCAATCGTCGAATCCAACTCGGTTGGGAAGCGTTCCGGAAATTTCAGAATAACTCAGTGCCTCAAGACAAGAGTCTTCGACTAATGTGTGTTACTAATGATGACTTATGACACTGAAACGTGGTCTCTTACTATGATCCTGCATTTTAGAGCAGAGAGAGAGCAAGAGCCTAATTGCAATGGGGTCCCCACATTAAAAAATTGTCTAGTAGGTTCAGTTCAGCAGCTTATGCTGTTAAAAAAATTAGACCATTAACTGATGTAGACACAGCTAGAATAGTTTATTTTAGTTATTTCCATAGCGTTATGACTTATGGCATACTGCTCTGGGGATGTTCTGCAGATATTTACTCTATTTTTATACTGCAAAAAAGGGCTATACGAGCGATCTACAGTTTGGCTCCCAGAGTTTCCCTTAGACAGAAATTTAAAGACATAAACATTCTAACTGTTGTCTCTCAGTTTATCTATGAAAATCTAATGTATGTAAAGAAAAACATTAACAGTTTTGATAAAAGGAGTGATGCTCATTCCATCAACACGCGAAATAAGCACAAGCTATCCGTACATGTAACGCGCCTCCACAGAATAAGTCATTCTTTTATAGAAAATGTATACGATTCTATAATAAAGTTCCCAATGTTATCCGAGATTTGCCTATTAATAAGTTTAAAATTACTATTAAAACTAAACTCTGTCAAAAAGGTTGTTACAAAATTTCGGATTACTTGGAGGATAAAACAGCTTGGGACTGATCACTCCAGGATCTATCTACTCCCCCCCCGAAGGGTTCTCGCATTGACGTGGCGGGGGGGCTCAGTAACCGTGGCTAGGTACACCACGGTGAAGCCAAGAGGAACCCAGAGGCCGCGCCGGCGTTGGGGTGCGCTGGCCGGCTCAGGCGGGCCGCTCCTATGGGCTTTGGCCGCCAAGTCCACATAGGAGTGGCGGGGTCCGGGCGCTCTGGCGCAGACTCGAGGAGGTGGGGCCCGGGCTCTTTGGCGTAGGCTCGAGGAGGTGGGGCCCGGGCGCTTTGGCGCAGGCTCAAGGAGGGGGGGCCCGGGCACTTTGGTGCAGGCTCGAGGAGGCGGGGTCCGGGCGCTCGGCGCAGACTCGAGGAGGTGGGGTCGCGGGGGGGCTATCCCTTGTGACTGACGTAGCAGGCGGTGGGGCTACGTATCCGACCCACCGCAGGGAGACCACGGGCGACCAGACACGGGGAAGTCTGGCGCCCATTGTTGGCGAGTTTGGTCTCCGAGGCAGTTGCGGCGCGCCATGTGTTCTGGCGTGCCGCGAAGAGAAGGGTCCGGCAACGGACAGCCACGGCGGGTTCGCGGTCGTGTGGAAAATCTGTCCCGCGTTCCCGCCGAGGGCGGCAGTGACGGAACACCCCGGGGTTTTGGTGGGTATACGGACTCCCACATAACCACCTCCCTCCCCGTGGTGGGTGGTATCCATAAAGGATTTCCCCGGGAGACAAAAAAAAAAAAAAAAAAAGGATCTATCTACTCGTGTACTAAGATGTCAAAGTGTAGCGTGTCTTGCCCTACTGATACCATTATTATGTTCTCTTTTGTAAGGCAACACACTGGAGCTAATATTTGTAATACCTAAGTAAAAACATTGTAAAAACATCTATATAAAAAGAATGGCCCCGAGTTTCTTGCCGCTTCTTCTCGGTTGGCTCTATGTATTTTGGAAAGCGGCGGTAGGCTTTAAAGTACATTATAATGAAAAATTGACGTTCATAAGTGCGTCTTTGATGCCTAAATTGAATAAATGATTTTGACTTTGACTTTGACTTTGCCTCATAGATAAGCTCAAAGTCGCACAACGAGCTATGGAGAGGGCTATGCTCGGGGTTTCTCTACGTGATCGAATCAGAAATGAGGAGATCCGTAGAAGAACGAAAGTCACCGACATAGCCCAGAAGATTAGCCAGTTGAAGTGGCAGTGGGCAGGGCACATAGCACGCAGAACAGATGGCCGATGGGGCCGAAAGGTTCTGGAGTGGAGACCACGGACCGGCAAGCGCAGCGTAGGTCGTCCACCGACACGGCGGACAGACGACCTGATGAAGGTCGCAGGACGACGTTGGATGCAGGCCGCTTCCAACCGGTCCTTTTGGAAAATCATGGGGGAGTCCTATGTTCAGCAGTGGACGTCCTACGGCTGAGATGATGATGATGATGATCATTTTTACAGTTTAACATGAAAGTCAAATTGTGTAACTATAACACAGCATTATAAGCGTAGAACATGTTTGATAATTATTATGTCAAGGAAATATGCTTGTTTTTGTGAAGAAGTTTTATAGAGGTTAACTTTAATATTTTGTTTATTAATATGAAATGAAATGAAATAATTTTATTTGTTAGAACTTTGGGTAATAAATTATTGCTTAGATGTAACAGCATTGTTAAGCTCCGACAAAGTTCTGCCCGATTAGGCGTACAAATACTTGTTATAATTTAGGTTATTAAATTTCTTTTTTATTTTAGAAACAATGTGCTTGCTACATTGCCATTGTATAATAACTTATTCTAGTTTGATAAAAGTATACTATTGGAACGAAGTTGTGTGAAAGGGGGCTAGACGGAAAAAAATCTTACGAAAAGTTGTCACGACACTTTTTGCTATAGTAAGCTGTCTGTCTGTCTCTCTCTCTCTTATAGAAAGCAAGTGCGGCGTCGCATGTTTCTCTGTCTGTCTCTCTCTCTCTCTTATAGAAAGCAAGCCAGATGTTGTAATCGTAGCAAGTGGCGCCATTTAGTTCCGTAAATTTATACTAGATGGCGACTCAGGTAAAGTTAGCTCGCGGAGGCATTTCATTCACTGGATGTAATATGTAATTTTGAGAAATATATATTTTTGAACACTTCCCATACGCAGAAGGGAGTTTTATTGAAGTAACCCTATACGCGCGATTATCGGAACCTATTATTGGAATATTTACCATGGTTTTGTAATTTTAGCATTATTTTTTCTGATGAGGAACTTCGTTCCATCCGGGTGTCCCTTGACACCTCTCAAGTTTTTTTAAGTTCAAAATAGACAATTTGTGTAAAGATTAAGGTTAAGGTCTAAACGGCTGAACGGATCGTAATGAAATTTGGCAAGTAGATAGAATACATCCCGGCGAAGGACATAGAATAATTTAGATCATCATCATCAACAACAACCAACACCACGCAGGTAAAACCCTGGGGCTCAGCTAGTAATTTTAAATGTGGAAATTTGCATGTTATTGTGTGTCCACTATGCCATATTTGAGTTACACAATCACGCAATATTAAACTAAAAATCTGGTAGGTAGATATATGAGGCAATGGATTAATGCATAGGATGCTTTCATCATCATTATCACCACGCGGGTAAAATTGCGGAGCACAGCTCGTATATCTGTATCTGTCTTCGAAACTAGAATTTCATAGTACTGGCGTGCCGCCAATATATGATGTGCCATCCAACGATTGGGTTAACATATGAGGTGGATAATAGGAGGGATTATAGTACAAAGTATTTTTGACGCGCCTCACGGATGATTTGATTTAACGGTACAATTTCGATGTCTTATAACACCTGGTTAGCACCAAAAAAACATTATTAATACAGGTAATGTTTTGAAACTTGTTTGACATAATTTATCTCACAAGTTCTTTTGTTGACGTTTGCGTTCTCACTGCAGAAAACTGTAGAAGATTTGTGTCGTTTCTAAATCTCGTAACATGTTTAACTCATCAACATGTTGTGTGGCAGTGTGTACCTTCGCTACTCTATACATTGGCATAGGTAATACTCAATAAATACTCAATACTCAATGCATTTGAATTTTTGTGGTCAGTGCAGAATTTTTTTATGATAAAATTTCTTTTACGAATTCAAATATTTGAATGTAATTAGTTAGATATGTGTTTTTAATGTTTAATAACATCAAACAAACCTATAGATATTGGTGTAAAATTTATAAATTACAATTTTTTATCACAATAGCTCTGGTTTTTTCGGCTACGTCAAGTTGGACAAACGAGGACATCGTGTAACATAAAATTTTAAAATTTTTCGAATTCCTTGGTTATTCAACTATCTCTGACAAAAATTTCGTCCTTAACTCGCTATAGGTATGGTACAAAAGAGCCGTTTGTTCCCAACTCGGCGCAAACATTATGACGCGGGCGCAGGTCGCAACAATCACTAAGGCGCTGCAGCGGCCCTAAGACGATCTAGTCGATATGCAGGTTTTAAATATACATATTTTTGTGTGTGTTTCATAATGAGACTAAGTGGGTATGGCAACAACAGATAAATCAGTGTTTACAACATGTTATCATGTGAATGTTTAGGCAGTGCAAACTCACGGTTATATCGCGGAAAGCAACTCTCACTAGGCGGGCCACAAACTAGCAGTGGTTAGTGGTGATTTCTCTGCGAGCAAGCCCTGTGTTCTGGCCAGGAAAAATATAATAGGCTAAATAAAGTGTCTTGGCTGATTAGCATTTCAGAACCAGATAATATTCACCTTATTAACCACACACGTCGCAATTCCTGGAATGAGTATGTTTTCTAAGAAAACTCTAGTATTATTGGCCTAATATGGCGACTCGCGCATCATCTCCAAGCCTTGTTTTGTACATATGTATGTGTTTCATCCGTGTGAATACTTTATTTGTTGGAATTGCCATACCACTGACAAGCACTTATGACTTTTCCCGCCTTATTAAGAAACGTGGCCGAGTTTAAACCATGGTTTAAGCAAATTATATACCTAGAGAAAACTTGCTTATACGATGGTTTAAACTGGGCACTATCTTAAGTCAACGTTTTATAAGAAGGGGATATGTGTTTGTATTGGAAGGACACATTCATAATGTAATACAATGTCTAGGGGCGCTGAGCGCAGTGTTTATTAGACTGATCTAGGTAGGTACCGACCTACATCAAAATTAGATTGATTAAATATGAATATCGTTGATAAAACATAAAAAAACAGTAATATAAGATAGAAAACAATCATCAGATATTTATTATATATTTGGTTATTTATTCGTCGCAGACTTGAGAATTTCAGATACTAAAAAATATTCGTTGCTAAAGGTAGGTAATAGTCTGGCTATTTCATACAACAGTTTATAGCAATATAATTTAATGTTATTTATGTAGTAAAATTGTTAATTTGTAACTAATTAACCCGTCCTATCCGGTAAAAATAATGAAGGAACGTGACACATTTAGCACAGCTGTTCAGAAATTGCTTCGTTCATAATTTTTACAACTGCTGCCCTCTGTGGTTGAAACAAGCTAACTCCTATCTACTTCTACTCGTCACTAGATGGCACGTCTAAACGGGGTGCAATCGTAGTTTTCTTCGAAAGTATTAGATGACGCTGTTAGAAAGTTGTTAAATGTTATTTGTGATTTTACTATATTATTACCGATAGTACTAAGCCTCTGTCTACTATTAACAGTCTAGTAAATTATATTATTATTTATAGTAATTTATAATTTATATATTTATATAATAGATTACCTCAGATATTATTAGACTTAGCTACAATTTTTTTAACTAGGTGAAATACACGTTTTTTATTATGTTAAATTTGTAGTATTAGGACTTTTGCAGAGTCCTCTTGTGGAATACCACAGCTTTGCCAGCTATTCAACGGTGAAACTGTAGGGTGTAAGTATTTCGGTTTGAAAGGCACGTTTACAGCGAAATTACAGGGCAAGAGATTTGACATCTTATATATCAGAATTATATGGAAAATTATGGGGGAGGCGTATGTTCAGCAGTGGAGGTCCTACGGCTGATATGATAATGATGATATCCCAGGGTGACAAGCGCAGTACGTTGCCATGCAGGACGCTCTCTTGGACTCTTGTGCCTAATGAACGGTTATGGGTAAGCGTGAAGCTTAACCTCAGCTGAGCAACTTACTCGTCTTGTCGCCGATTGACATTAAAACATTTTATGAAGCATGAATGGTTTACGATAACATAATAACTAAGTTAATAAGAGGTAGGTGCCTTATATTTGAGGATAACGGTATATACGGCGCTAGTGCTGAGACCTCCTGGGACTAATTATCGTAGGTACCAATTTGTACATACTAATGTTTTAAATTTTGTGAGTATTTTTTACTTGAGTGAGAGATTGTGTATGTTTTTTTACTTCTTCTCACTGAAAAGGTGCATCTACTCTTGAATTTTATTTGAAATCCATGGATTTTATTCCGATTGGACAGTTTATTCGCAAATCATAACCTTGTTTTACAAAGAAACAGAATTACAACTCAAATTATTATTTAAGATAAATTAATATCTGCAGATAAAAAAAAATAAGTGTCTTATTGTAATGTCAAAATTACAACTTTTTCCTTGGTGAATATGAAAGTTATAAAGTAGTATAATTATAAAAACAACAACAAAATATTTTTTTGTCATGCTGATCTGTCCGGCTGATTTCTTAAAATAATATTTGTGTTGTAGTAATTTTTCGCGTGGGTGAAGCTGCGGGCACAATTAGTATCTATAATAATAAGGGACCTACCTTACAAGAATAACGATCACTATCTTAGCAAACTCTACCATCCAACCCCTGTATTTTAAGTTAAATATTGATATGTATAAATCTTTTAGTACTTTATAATAATTAATAAATTAGGTTTTTCCACAACCTCGCCATTGTTATTTCAAACTCCATGCACTGAATTCGATATGTTCTGCCACTCGCCACTAACATTTCCAGCGCTGCGAGCGCGGTCTGATTTTTAATTACCTCCAGTTAAGGCCGCAGGCGTTGCCGACGCGACTGTCAGAATTTGCAATTCAAAGCCGCTGAAAAAACCTAAAACACCCGACACACAGCCCTTTGGCACTCGATGGAACAAGGCATGGATAGGAGACGACGACAAAGTTTAGTTGGTTAATATGGTGTTTGGATGTTGAAAGGTTTCGTTATTTGTTTTGAATACAATTGTTTAGACTGTATTATTTACAGCTTAGGGTCAAGGTTTAGCGAATGATAAAAAGTTTTTTTTTTTTTTTAAACGTGCTATTCGAATAATATATACTATTATACTAATTAAGTAGGAACAAGTAGGAGAAATCGATATATTTTAACCATCCTCCATTGTAGAAAATATACAATCGTTCAAAAATAATTTTAGAACAAAAATAGTTTCAGATTTAAGTAAAAAATTATCATCATAAGGAATATATGTTACGATGTATCTAGATAAGAAGCCATGTGGTTTTATAATAACATTTCCAATGACATACAATACATACCTAACTATAGCTCAGAAGAAAGAAATTTCCATTAATGTTAAAAAGTTTGGATAAAATACATATTTATGGTATCTAAGTTATAGAACACAACGAAGCTTAGAGTAGCTATTTGTGATGAAAATGATATAATGTAAAAAAATACATAATAGTCTCCAACTTGTTAGCTGTTTCTTCTCAGCAGTATCACCTCTATTTATTTTGGAATAGAGCAGTAGGGTGTAGTGTTTAGTGTGTGTCTTACATAAAAACCTATGAAATTGCCGAGAACTGGCTATTGAGAAGATCGATATGTTTGATTTTACTTAGAATAGTTTAATAACATTAATTGTATATTTGTACAGGTAAATAAAATTGAAGTGTCTGTTTGTAATTCCAAATAAACAGATTTTCACTAAATGCATATGAATCACAATCAAAATCGTAATCTGTACTAACATTTAAAACAATTTAAAAATGTTTGTATGTCTGTTTGGTCCTCCAGCTATAATCACTGAAAAATATAGGTATATGTGTATAAATCTCTGTGTTTCTCTCTGCTTGTTACCTTATTACGCGTAAACGGCGGAAGGGATAGTAGTCAAATTTGGCAAGGAAGATATATCCCGGGGAACACATATGATACTTTTCATCATCATCATCATCATCCGCATATGGCGCAGCTAGTAAGTCATATATAATTATGTTTCTTTGTTAACAGTTGTTCATTTGTTTACAAATCGTTCGATTTTTGTTTGATTTCTGTTTCTGTGACAATGGAAAAATCATTATGCATTAAAACGTTATTAATACTTACGAGTATATTTTACTTTACTAATTTAGAATACTATAGAATACTTTGAAAATCACATCGTAAAATGTAGTTTCTACTTTAACTAAAACTAATGTCTACTCTAATTCACTTTTGTTCCTTCCCGTTATCTCTAGAGGTGAATTTCGTTAGCGCTCATTTGTTTCTCCGTAATTGCACGAGATATGAGGGTTTATTGAGTTCACCCCTCTCTTTTACCCCTTCACCCCCTCCCAGTTACCCGTTCACCCCCTCGCACCGCCCCAAAGCTTTATTGGATTGCTTTATTGGAGTCTATAAAGAGAATTTTATGTAACCACCTTATTAAGGCTTCGTAGAATCCAGGTTCTCTTTTGCATCGAGTAGAACGATTATTTTTGTTGAAGTAACATGCAAAGGTTTAATTAATTTGAGACTTTACTGTAGAGATGGGATATATTTATTATGGGTTATTTTTAACTCTAAACTTTTTCGAACAATTGCAAGTAATTAAAATAGGATAAATTATGGTGATCCAGTTTCTTAAGTTTTGGTTTATAATTTTAGTTTCATTAATGTTCATAACAGTTTAAAATGGATAAAAACAACATTGAATTCTAGATAAATAAACGTCAGGTAAACTGTTGCAGGTTTTTAATATCACTTTTTAGATCTTTGTAGATTGGTATTTCACGGTGTAACATGGCGTGGTGTAGTCATTGACTCGTAACTCAATGTCTGTAATAAGTTCGTTCTCCGCAGCAAAATGGAATCGATGCGAAAATATCTGGAAGCAATATTGTTTTATTAATAAAGTTCATTATCTTCCTAATATTCCCAGAAATAAGAGGGAGAGAAACACCTCTTTTGAACACGAAAAGCTATTCATACTGGGTTACAGTGACTGAAACTGCATTACTGTGGAAAATGTAACTACTTTCAGATGAAGAAAGCCGTTGGAAAAAAACCGGCGTATCACATAAGAGGAGATTTTAGGACATTTAGAGAATGGCATGAGAGAAATAAAATACATACATAAATTAATAAAAGCTAGAAATATTTTTGCCCCTGGCTTCTACACGAATTTACCCCAGAATAAAAACGGGCTAGAGTTGTTAGGTGTAAAATATATTTATTTATTAATAGGCCAACAGCACAGATATAATACAATGTTATAAGATTTTTAAATATACCAGCCAATAAAAGGCCTAACTCTATAGTACAACTAAGAATTAAATAAAAATAAATCGTAGGTACTTTGAAAACTCACAAACAACAAAAGGTACATTTGCAACTTTATGTAAAAACTGATAGGTAAGGTAGCGAAGGAAGTACAATAAACTAAATATCTTAATATATTATAAATTATATATTGTTAAAGTAAGCACGCAAATTAGGATGGTTGCAGCCGAAGTATGTGAAATAAAAATTGATATGAGATTTCGAACTTAATTATAATCAATATATTAATTGGATTCTTATAGGTATTTAAGTAAGGAAGGTATTTAAAAGTACTTCAATTTATTCCCATTTCATTTACCTAATTTTGCCTGTGTTCCACCAAATATACTGAATGTGCACCAAAATATGTTCATTAAAATATGTCATAACGAGCATCTATTTAACAACTGTTGCAAATTAGTAAAAATAGTAATACACCTAATTTTAAAAACAAGCATTTATTTATTAGTTTTACTTCAGATAATGCACTGCAAAATGTATTTGAATCAAACACCAATTAATGTCCAATGTAGCTTTATTAATAAAAAATGCTAACCTAACCTAACCTATTTTGTGTAACATTCAGGAATATTTGGTGCACGATCAGTATTTTTCGGGGAAGAATAAAATAGTTATTGTTACAATAGAATATTTGCAGCGCACTACAATAAAAAAAGTGTTATATCTTGGTGTTAATTTGGAATTTGTTTGATGTAACATATTTTGTTGGCCGAGTAGTTTAATTATAGTAAAACAATTAAACGGGTTTAAGATCAATATTTTAGAAATGCATACATAGATGTACCTTTAGATTTTTGGTGAACACAAAAATATTATCCTTTAAGTAATTACTATTTATAAGTGAGGATCAGTTTCACGCCATGGAGGCTGACTGAGTCCGTCTTGGAGAAGCCCGGTTGATAACGAGATTCGCAGATGGTGGCCTGTTCCTGGGAACAGGCCACCATCTGATTCTTCGAGATGCAGCATGAGACTGGTCTCATGCTGCATCTCGAAGAATGCCGTCGATGCGTTTCGACAGCTGCACGGAGTATGGTTGTGTTTGTGTACGTCTTGCACGTTCAAATGATGCGTATGATGACAAATGAAAGTAAATGAAACATAGAAATGATTACATTCTGGAAAGAAATCAACTCAAGTAATAATCTTCTTAATGGGCATTCGAAGGCCACAGAAAACCAATATAATTTAGGTAAGCCAAGCATGGGGCAATTATTGAGTTTTGTTTTCTGGGACGGATCCTTTCTGCAAAATCCCCCTTGAAGAACAAAATACTGTTAATAATGAGTAGTAGATACACCACCGTTTCTTTTCCTATTGACTTATAAGTTAAGGCGCTATGCAGACTACGGGGCGGGGTGGTCTTTTTGACCGCGAAGAAATAAAGACCGCGTCTGTCCGCCGATGCCCGCGGCTGCCCTCGCCTCTACGTAGCTACGGATATGCCGCGCCGCCAATATGCGGCGGGCACTGGCGGCGCGGTCTTTTTGCCCTCCGTGTGCGTTGGTAGTATAGGATTCCCTTTGCGCTATCGTTCGCGGCAAAATTGACCGACCCGGCCCGCCCCGTCGTCTGCAAATAGCCTAAAAGCTTATAATCCTAAAGCGATTGCCAGAATTTCTAACTGTGGGTCATCCTCTTTTAAATAACACTAGATATTATTATAACGTCCTCCCATCTGATGATTGCTGATGCTTTATTATATACAATGAACAATTATACTTAATTGAAAAACTTTCTAAGCTTCGCACTATTTGTTAGGTATCGCTACTCAACAGTAGATGGCGCCACTAAAAAAATTGCGATAAAAGTACGGCTGTATGATTTGAAAGTGTAAAGCAAGTGAGAGTGTACTGTTATTTATTCTGTGGGTACGATGCGTTTTTGTTTGGTTGTCCCCGTCCTTGAAATAGCGACCTCAAGAACAATTATTTCAGTTTAACGCGACCAAATTTCGGTCGAAGCCGAAATTCAATTATGATGAATTGGATGATGTCTAATCTTAACTACGTTGGAGAGGAGCCGACTTCAATGTTACTAGGTGATAGGTATCTTGTGCTAGAGTCCGTCTAGGTTGGTACCAGATATTCATCCGTAAGCACTAGGTACTGCGTTAGGATGTGAAAGGCACTGTAGTGCAGTGATACGCAAACTACAGTTGTAAGCTCTGGGTGGTACTGCAACTGTCATTGGCATGCGCAGTGCTTACCATCAGGTATCGTCGCTTAATTACAAAAAAATCTTAATTGACAAAACGATACTTCATATTCAGCCCGTAATGTTTCAACTGCTGGGTCTCGAGCCTTCCTCTCAGAGAGAGGTGTTAGACCATGTTCCACCACGCGGGCCCAGTTCGGCTTGGTGGATAGGCTATATTGGCCAACCCATGTCGAAGTTCTTAGGCCGCCCGATACCTTCGATATAACCTAACGACTGCTATCCTAAGACAAACAACCGGGACCGACGGCTTAACGTGCCCTCCGAAGCACTAAAGCGCTCAGCTCAGTCGGATCCATTTTTTGCAATATTTTTTGGTTGACGTAAATTAATTTGTATTGTATTAGACTTTTGCGGTTATTTACTAAGTTATAATAAGTACTCACGTGACGTAGACCACGATTTAATAAATTTTCAATTATTCATCTATATAGTGAGTTTTCAAAAGTGTCTCTTAATGTTTTATGTTATTTAGTTGAGTGATTAGTGTTCGCCGAGATGTTTATATAATTTTATTTAGACTATTTTTAATTAAGATTTTTGTTAAGTCATGTATATACCTGTATTTTTAAATGTAGGTACGTTTCTATGGGTAAATCTATATAACTATTGCCACTACTAACTGCACTATCGCATTAGGTTATCCTGTAATGGTAGATGTAAGTATTTAAATCAATTAATAAATATATAAAATATTTGTATTATACATTAATGTACATATTTATGAAATCGTGGTCTATATCCCGTGAGTACCTACTAATTAATTATAATTTAAGTATAACTTAATTACTTAATTAATTATTATTTATAACTTAGTTAACAACCGCGAAAATTTTAAACAAATATATTAAATTACGTCAACAAAAAAAATGCATAAAATGGAAATTTTAATGAAATTTGGTATTAGGTAGATGAGGTGCTCGATAAAGGATACTTTTGATCATCATCACTATCATCATCATCTATCACCACGGATGTCACCGCGAGGCGCGTCTTGTTCACCATAAATGTATTATTAAATTGTATTGTGTACACAGTCGGTTTGATATGTTTCTATTACAATGACTTGTTCCCTAATGGGGGATCCCAATAATCTATCTATCCACGGTTTCCTTACTACCGATAGCAATTTGACATAACGTCCATACAAATAGTGTCAAATATCTATCTCTAGTAAGGTAAACCGGCGATAGATACGTTATTGACACCGGCCGTTAGTCGCCTTTCATAGGTAATCCAATAGGAGAATATGGAACAATTCTAGATTTAGTTCGTGTACTGTATGGCACTTATAATTACTAAACAAATAAACTAAACAAATGTGAAGTATAAATCTATTATAATGTAAAACATTATTACAATACGCCTTCATACATTTGCATACTGAAACGCTTACTTCGAACGAATCACAATTAATTAATGCGTGGGTTAATGGACACTATTATAATTTAGGTGAAGAGATATACGGAGGATTTTATTACGAGTACCAATCAAACTTGAGATATAAAAAATACTTAGTAGGTGCAGTAAAAATAAAAAAACTTAAACACTAATTATATATAAACCTTATACATATAAGGTATTTGTTAATTAATCCACAATATTGAACGGGGTGGTTTGAATTCAGTAACTGGTAATGAATATATTTGTAAATATTTTTTTTTTCTTTTTATTATGACCCATAATATTCGTCGCACCACGCCTAAGAACCATTATGAGAACGCACGAAGCGATGCTCCGCTACATCACAGTATAGATAGAAGTGTCTACACACGTTACAATTTCGAATGCAATATGCTGTAGCAATCTGCTGTGAACCAGCAAATTGTATCATATGTAGAATCAAACTGACAGAAACATCATAATATTAAGTTATATTTGTAAACTAAAAGTAACAAAAAAGTATGTACTAAAGTGAGGTTACCTTTTGTGTTACAGGACGTATCACAGCCTGCGCACGCGCAGCGCTATACCGCCACAGCCTAATCAACCTCAGTTCTTAACAGATACAATATACATATTTTAGAGTTAAACATTATTGTACTGATATTAAATTATGTCTAAATTTATGATAGCAACTTTTCAATTATTTAATCAGTCTAAAATTTTTTTATTAAGTAAAGTAAGTAATTTTACACCCTTAGGAATAAGGAAAAGTTGTAAACTAGTGTTTCAATGACACATTTATGAAAATATGTTTACCGGCTTGCAAATTTGTAAAAATATTTTTGTCCTTTATCTCCTGCACTATAAAAGCGGTTCAAACAGTAGATTAGCGCTAACCAGACGTAAACATCGGTTAGGACACGAGAGGCGCGCATTAGCGACGCGTTGCCGACGCAGTTATTAAATAAGGACATTAACGGTTAACGGGAGTTTGTAGGTTAACTTCCGCGATGGACGGATTTGTCAAAAGTTGGTTAAGAGCGTGGCTTAATTTATCGTCCAATTTTCTATCATGTTTTAGCTCAAAGTCTCACAACGAGCTATGGAGAAGGCTATGCTCGGGGTTAGAATCAGAAATGAGGAGATCCGTAGACGAACGAAAGTCACCGACATAGCCCAGAAGGTTAGCCAGTTAAAGTGGAAGGTTCTGGAGTGGAGATCACGGACCGGCAATCGCAGCGTGCAGCAGCAGTGGGCGTGCTCTCGCTGAGATGAGTAGCACAAAATAAATAATATTTTGCAGCAGTTTACCACTAATATTACAGTAACAACTATATTATAGTATTATAACTACTAATATTACAGTAACAACTGTAATATTAGTAGTTATATAGGTAATACCCGAGAGTAATAGCTCAAATTAATCAGTCAGTGTTGCTGTATCGGAAGCTGCTTTTTTTTTCATTTTCCCTCCTTAGAGGGTTATAGTCCCGCACTTCTCGTGCATTTGCCAGTGTCAAGTTATTTGTATTACAAAGTTTTAGTAGAATATTCTGGTGATATTAGTCGTAGTCAGTCAGAGTCCAAAATGTCAGTCAGTCATGGTCCAGTCAGTCTAAGTCTTGCTTTAGTAAAGTGGTGGCAACTTTACCATCGGCTTCTATGGAGTTTTGGAAACAACACGGAAAAACACGTTTCACCACATTATATCACTTGCCCACACTCATGCACGTAAAACAGCACTTAATGAGTAAAACGCCACCAATTTTAAACATTAACACTGAAAAAATGCATCAGTTTTGATAAATAATACAATGCAAAAACGTTGACTTTTACGCGTTCGCGGATTATTAATTACTGATTATTAATTATTAATTAATTCTCCGGAGAATATTTCCGGTAAATATTACGCGAGTCCTAGCCGGTTTTAAAGCGTAATTATGAACATAACTCGCGATAGTTTTCTATCTCAAAGTGTTAATTATTGTCAGGAGAAGGTTATTAAGGTTATTAAGAAAGAAACAACAAGAAAGGAGGGGAGGGTATGGCGGGGCCGAAGGCCGACCTACGACGCGAACGAAGTCGCAGGCACTCGCTAGTCATTAACTATAGATAGATAGATAGAAAATTCATTATTGCACAAAACTAAAAGTACATAGGAGAACTTAAAGCTAATTAGCATTTTCTTCCAGCTAACGTTTGTGTGATATGGAAGTGTGTTTGGTAGTGCTTTATTTAAAACTTGAGAGTTTCTATAGAACAGATACTTTAGGTAGAATATTAATAAATAAAAGACTATAACTTTAATAAACAGACTATTAATCATATAAGTAATGAAATTAAAAGCAGCCAAGTAAGTTGGAACATTTTAAACTTTAAAGGAAATTATGACTCCACCAGATAGCGGTGACTGATGTCTACCGGCTAGACTTAATGATGGATGGTGGCATGCGAGAATGAAACATTTCAAATAAAACGAAACACATACAATTGAAATATACAGATTTTCACGCATAATACGTAGTATAAAGTTATAAACTTTAGTCGACTTTATTCGTACTCATCGTAATAAAAACAAGTAAACTTGGTATCTACTGTTTACTATGTTAATAGTGCAGTAGGACTCTTTGAGAACAAGCTCGTCGAGGGAAGTACTACGGGGCAGAAGGTACCTTCTGCCACCATATCTATTTCTACCGTGAAACAGTAATGTTTACAATACTGTGTTCTGTAGGGCTATTATGTATCTCAGTTGCTAACAAATATTGATTGAAACCTTGAAAAATGGCGGCTCTATGTCACTTTTGTCAGCTCCAGTCATTAACTTACTAATATTTTTACTGACAAACTGTCTGACTGTCAAAATTGACATAGAGCCGTCATTTTTCAAGCTTTCAATCAACATTTGTTAGCAACTGAGATATATAATAGCCCTGCTGGTTTGAAGGGTATGGGATGGGTGCCAGCAAAATTTGAGGCACATGAGACTTAACAACTTAATATCTCAAGGATATGGGTTTAGTACAGCTCTTTACTTGTGACGAAATGGATCTGTTCTATGCAGAGTTTACCACTCAACACGACGGCCCTAGTGCGTATACCTACCATCTCCTAATAACAAAAAGGTGTTAATACCATTCCTACTCTAAAAAGCTTATTTTATTCACTGAAAACAGTGAATAAAAAGGCCTTTTAATCACTGTTTTGGTGTTTGAATTTAGAACACACCAATATATTCGATCTCCATCTCAATGCTTATACATCTTTCTTACGCAAAAAATAGTCGACATACAAAATCTTTGTGCAAGTAACTCCTCGAAATTTGATTGGTCGATATTTGCGACAAGGAGTTTAGCATTAGAATAAAAACAGAATTGTGTTCTTTGCTGCGATTATAGAAAAAAAAAATATACTAATAATAAATAAATTACTGTATGTTTAGTAATAATTTTAATGTGCATTTTAATTAATTTAACCTTTCTTTTTTCTTCATTAAATGTCTATTTTCGGTTAAATTACCTATTTCTTTTTCTCATAGTCATGGTATAAAGTATAGTATGCAACTCTTGAATAAAACAGATTTATAGCGAGGGCCATGAATCACTCGCATCGCTCAGGATTCTAACACTTGAATAACTCGCTACGGTCGTGATTCAATAATCACGAATCACTCCCTGCGGTCGTGATTCAGTCGTTAGAATCCTGCACTTAATCGTGATTCATCTATGCCCCTCGCTTTAAATCCGTCCTTTATTCAATAATTGCATTATATACTATTTTCGTTTAATCGTGACGAAATCATTGCCGTAAAAGCCATGCTGCATCATCAACGTTCTGTTATTTATTAATATTTTCATGTTTATTTGTAGCGACTCATACTTGTAGTAGTAACTCATATAGAACTGCATAGTTACCTTATTTTAGTCTCACATATACATATTATGTTTAAACAATGTTTGTCTGTAAAGTCGGTTCAGGGACGATAATTTTACGTGATAACGTCATAAGACATGCCGACCGATCGTGCCACTCTATCGCTAGTTCCGCGCTCTCGCTTGCACGCTCGGCTCATGGACAAGGAACGCGACGTGTCATACTTTTTCGTGCATGCAGCCAGCATTCATCTATATATATAATAAAATTTATACTGATCGCTGTTTGTAGATGGAAGATAAATGAAAAAAAACGATTATTCGGTCTTTAATAAACGAAAATTGAATAAACAAAATATGATTGTTAAAATTTTCTGTTTGCATACCGGTTTGTTTGTCTGTGCGTTTGTGCACGCTAATCTCAGAAACGGCTTACCCGATTTAGATGTGGTTTTCACTTATTTATTGCCTATGTATACTAGTCGTTTTATAAGTCGTTATCACGTCAAAACATAATTGACGACAAAGGCGACAATGAGTAAGAGTATTTATCGTGGTGGTAAATTAACTTTTACAATATTTTTTTCTCACTGATTAAGAAAAGCACTTTTAGTAATTCTATAAGCACTGGTGTCTGACACTGATTGTCAGAAGTCTCTCTTAAATTGCAATGTTCTATAAAAGCACTACTTGAAATATTGTTTCAAACTGTATTGGTCTAACTAAGTAATAATTACTTGCATCACTCTCGTATACAGCGGTCCTATAACGAATGGCGACCGTTGAAGCTAATCAAGGGAAATTTATAAATAATCGTTACTATACAACCAGTTCAGATACTTGGTGCAAGTATTGCTCAGTAAGTTTATGTTTTGAGATCAGAAATGGGAACCTACCACGAAAATAGTAAAAACTGTCATATCTAAGGCAACTGTGACACAGATAACTCATAGTTTGTACGGCGAAGCGTGACGCGTTGACGCTTACGATACGAATACTTTTTCGCAAATTGTTTGTGCTACGGCCTCTGTTGGTAATGATCCTGCCTTAGAAGAGTGGTGTTCTACCCATGGCCCGGGCAAATAATATATTTGATATACAGGCGGTTGCTGTAAAATCTTTAGTACATTTATTTACCTAAACATTCAACTTATGTATTTCTAATTTTAGTGGTAATTATTACAATTTAAAATTTAACAAGTACAATTTGAAAAATTTAATACTGACTTCAATTCTATTCAGTTATTGGGGTGTAACTCAAAAACTACTGAACCAAATTTGATGAAATTTAAATGACACACACGGGAAGCACCGGCTTCCAAACAAAAAAGTATTTTGAGAATCGGTTCACCATATCGAAAGCTATGAGGTAACAAACATAAAAAATACAGTCGTATTGAGTACCTCCTCCTTTTTGAAAGTCGGTAGAAAAAAGTCTCTGAAACTGAAAAAACAATCTACAAGGAGCCAGTCAGTTAATTTCTTCTTAAATACATTTCCCTCTAATCATTTAATGTCATTTGGTAGTTAAGGTGGTTATTTTAATAGTTATTTTATTTTTATTTTTTATTAAGTTATTTTAATCATGGCGTTATAAATAGTTACTCGTTAGTCTTGATATAAGGTTGGCCATTCTCTCCGTGAAGGAACAGAGTAGACTATTTCCTCCGCCGTTGGAATGCGAATCGTAGCAGTAAAGAAAACCCGACCTACTATTCGATAGACGTCTTTTGAAAGAGGTCCACCTCAAGGCCTAGATGCGTCTTGTTTGGTACCACCACAGTACCATATATTCTACTGCGAAGCAATAGTGCGCAAGCATTACTGTGTTATAGCTTAAAGGGCGCTGCAGCAAGTGAATTAGGTGAAAGGATCTCTAAAATCAAAAAAGCTTGGGGTGATGAGCGCAGTATAGCCACACAAAACTGCAGTTCTAAGCTCTGAGCTGGCACTGAAGCTGTTATGGGCAAATATTTAACATGAGAA